>OZ018322.1:205747763-207200263 GCA_963969495.1 Ceratothoa steindachneri
TGTAGTAATAAAGCTTCCTCCCTAAACCTTCCAGTGGTTGGAAGGAGCTATAAACAAAAACAACATCCATATTTGTTGTAATGCTGGTACAGACCTGTAACAATTTCCTTGTGGTAAAATTGCTCACAAATTCTAAAGGAGGTAAATGGTTCCAAATTGAGCTCAGCTGTGGGCTAATTTTACTCATTAGTGTCTAGGATTTTTTACAAATTGCCTGCTAAATAACATTGATTTAAGAAAACCAAACATAATGCATGTTGATGTTGTAGAAAGATGGTCAAAGTAATGCAAGTACCAAGCCTCTAAGGAATTAGGAGTGTGTTCACAAAAAAGTGGCAGCATTCAGGCACCAAATGTTTTAATTTCTGTCATTATGTATATATTGAAATGTTTTAATTTTATTTCTTTTTTTTAATTCATATTTCGAAAAAGTGAAAATTATACATTGGAAAATAAGGTACATATTTGTTGTGCATAGTATCAAACATAACTGTACTAAATTTCATATTTATTTTAATTTTGTTATTACTGTAATTAAATAAATTGTCATGTTATAATGACTTCCTAGTAAGAAGACAATAAAGATAAAGACATTGAGCCTATGGAATAAGCTGAAAGTTTGTGTTATTAATTTCTCCCTGTTTGAATTCTTCATAAGTCACATTGCTATCCTCCCTGAGCATTCCGCCTCTTGGAGGTTTTACAGTATTACCTTGCATTATTTAAACAAATGCATAAATTATTAGTTAACTCGTGTACAAAATTTATTATGTTCAGAGATCGCTTATATAGGCTACTTGATGTTGTTTGAAATAAAATTTCTTGTTGATATTTTCAATAGATGTAAAGTGAATGGACATTGTTACTGATGAGTAAGTGCAGGATATGGCCTATATTAATAAACATCTAATGTAATAAATAAATAATGTAGTGGGGTAGTTGTGTCATATCCACTTGGAAATGACTGACCACTCTTCAACTCTATTTGTTCTTGCCCCACAGGGTGGCTAAAGTTTAAACACCTGAAAACAGCCTCAGGGGGGTGGTCAGCCCATTACACTCAAGGAAGGTGTTGTGTTATTCAGTTTTAAACTGATCTTCCCATAAACTGTGCCCCAAAGCCCAGGACCCATGAAGTCCTGATTTCTTGTGACCTGCAGATGTTAAAGGGCATCGTCTCTTTTCTGACACAGCTTGAGGTAGCTGCTAAAGTCCTTAAACCTATCAAAGGGTTGAGGGAGATGAGGAGAGTTGGTACAGAAAGTAGATGTTAGTGGAAGAAGAAAGAGAGGCTAAGCTGAGGCCAGGCAGGGTGTTGAGCCCCATCAGCACAGTGGCCAAGAAAACACATCACTGTGCCCCTTATAGGTTAATATGTATATGGCATATGTGGGACTGCTTGCTAAATGCAATTTAGTAGTTTTGTCTTTCAAACTGTAAGTGGCCTGGTAGTTGTTCTGCAAGATTTGCTTATTGTACCTCATGAATCCCAGACATTGTGTGATCAGTCATTTGGTATGAGTCCATTGTACTTTGAAACAAAATTATGTACTGATATTCCTGAAAGAGTTTGTAAAATTTCAATCTTTCATTTTTTTTTGTGCTTTCTCCCATTTACAGATCAACTTTGACTCATTCTTTCTTACCAAGATGAACCTGACTATAGCTCATTATTTCAGATCAAAGCTCACAGTATTCAGTGGCATCCGTCCGTAGCAACTCAGCTTATTTTGGCCTGTGATGATGATAATTCTCCTTATGGGCAAGTTTGGGATCTTCGATTTGCAGCAGCTCCATTTAAACTATTGGAGGGTCACCAACAAGGTATAATGGCTACATCCTGGTGCTCAGCAGACCCTGATCTTTTTCTTACAAGTGCTAAAGATAATAGGTATGTAGAAGTTAATTTTCCTTTGGACAAACATATCCCCTAATACAAATAACCTTAAGAGATAAGTTTATGGCAAATTTCTACTTCTCAACAGCCTCATTGAGCTCCAGTGACTGGATAGGATGTTCCCAGAGATCCAGCACTGCACGTGTTTATAAGTTTTGTCTCACATGTACTTGGCATGTCAGGGCTACCTTTCCCTAGCTGCACATAGCCTTGCATGGTGAGTAGGCAAGTATGTGCATACTAACTTAACACGCAAAAATGCATACTAATCTTTCCATGAGAAGCAGAGGCTGGTTTGATAAATTTTACCAGCAAGAAGCATGCTTGATCTACACTTGCTCCAGGCAGTATTCATACCCCTACATAACACCATAACTTTTCACTATAGTTTATTAATGACCAGCAGGCGTGGCTGTGGTTTTTAAGCTCTAGCTACCCTATAGGGCAAGATAAAAAGAGTTATAGACTGGTCACATCATTTCCAAGTGGGGATGATATGACCACCCCACCTGGATGCAATCCGGGTGGGAGGGACAATGTTCCCTGCGACTACCAGGACCTTCTCCATCTCGAAGAAGGACCTAGCTGAGGCTGGTCCATCTGGCCTGGAGGCTCCTGTCAGCGGAGGGGAGACGCGGGTTTATTCCCCGCCCTCCTGACCTAAAAAGGAAAAAGAATAAGAAAGAGACTCGGTGCTCCTCTCCATCTGCAGGGGCTGCGGGGACGGATGGGTCTACTGTCACTTTGGTAAGTGACCAAGCCAAGATCGGCACATCCTGCCCCTCTGCCCTTTCCCGGGTTCGGAGCCCCCGACTATGACTAGGACGAAAAGAGCGCAGAACAAAGCCTCGATAACATCGGGGCCCCTCATTCAGAGGCTACCTGGCGTTTTCGAGCCCGCTGGCTTCAAACGCTTCCTCGTTATTCGCTCCACTGATGCCAGCATGTTGGCCAAAGACAACATGATCCATTAGAGGAGAGCTTGAGAGCATTATCTAGTGTAATTGGTAGAGAGCCGAAGGTGACCCGTTTCTCGGACGGGGGAGCCTTCTGGCGAATGTGGCGATTCCCGCCGAGGCGGCCAATATAAGTGCTCTTCGGACACTTCATGGCACCCCGGTGAGTGTGACGCCGCACTCTACCATGAACTTTGTGAAAGGAGTAGTTTATGCGAGGGAACTCGTTGACCATTGAGGACATCACCCTAGAATTGGCCGACCATGGGGCGGTCAAGGTCGAACGTGTGATGAGAAAACAGGGAGGGGCCTCGAGACCCACCCCTACACTCTTCGTCACGTTCGACTGTGACAAGCTCCCTGAGTCGGTGCGTGCCGGTTGGTACCGCTACCGCGTAAAGGCATTCATGCCAGTGCCGCGGCGGCGCTATTACTGTCACTGCTTCGGCCATACGAATCGTTCATGTAGATGTGCAAAGTTGGGGTCACCCGAAGTCTGTGTAAATTGCTCCAAGGTCGCACACGATAAGTCTAAATCGTTTGTCGCCAAGTGTGTCAATTGCGGAGAGCCGCACCCCGCTTCTTCGAAGCAATGTGGTGCATATCTCCTTGAGAAGGAAATCCTGGCCGTTCAGGCCCAGGATCGACTCTCATTCCACGAAGCTAAGGACTTGGTCCTGGCGCGCCCGGCTCTGCCGGGGACGTCTTATGCCTCAATGGTTAGAAAGGCGCCCTCTGCTCCTGGCCCATCCAGGCCAATGAGCATGGTTGTTTCCGCGCCCATTCGCAGCCCTTCTGCGGGTTCTACTCAACCCGGGCGCTCCCCTGGTAAAGCTGGCGGCAAAAAGGGTTCACACCCAGCCCTGGCTAAAACCAGGGCTCTCTCCGCTTTCCCCAGCGTGACCGTTTCCCGTAAGGCGAAACGGCCACGCGCCTCCACCGAGTCGTTAGACTCACAGGAGGCAACACCCCTGAAGTTGGTCGCCAGGCCATCTTCTGTGGTTCCTAAAGCTGTCCCCCGAAAGGACAGCAATAAAGGAGCTTCGGCTCCTTCGCCCACGCCTAATGGTGGGCTGAGTGGCTCGGAGACAGTGGTTCCTCGAAAAGAGGGCCCCCCCGCCTCCGAAGCCGCAACGCCCGCCTAAGGTTTCGAGGCGGAGGGAGGAAAAGACTTGCATGGCGAACCCAACCTTCCCCAATAAGTCCTCGAAGGCGACATCGCCTTCAGCACTTTGTCCGGCCAACAGCGCCCGGAGTTCTGCCTCGGGGAAGCGTACAGCCATCCCGTGAGGGTCTTTTGTTCGAAGAGGGCCCCCGCGTCTCCTCCGAGCTATGCCTGGAGGGTATATTCATTCAATTGAATTGCCGTTGACTCCGGGTCAACTGGGAGGAGCTGCGGAGGCTCGTCTCGTCCCGTTCCCCGTTGGCTATTTTTCTGCAGGAGACCATGCTAGGCGCGTGCCCCCTGCTTTAGATTGCTTTCTGTCGTCCTTGAATTGGACACACTTGGGGGACGCACCGCCATTTGATGGAGCACTCGCCTTCGCCCTACTGTGAAGACTGCGTTGTCCCCCAGACTGTTCTGCACATTATTGTCCCCGTAAGGGGCGCGGCGATTTGCCATCCTGGCCGCCGTGCTGACGGTACTCAGCACCCCGTCCGACCCCAGCTTAGCCTCTCTTCCTTCCTTCAAAACACTTGTTTCCTCTCTTTTCACACAACCTCTCCCACAACTTTCTCTGGTCAGCCTCTAATTTCACAGGGTAGATGCTGACCTTCTTCTCAAGCCAACCGTCCCGGATCGGGGCTCAGGGGCGAGGGGACAATGTTCCCTAACCCCTGAGCTCTGGTTTGGGATGGGTTTTTTTTAACAACCTGCTTCATCCCCACCCATACCTTCCTCACATCCCATTTCCTCTCCTCTTGACATTCTATCCATTTTTACGCCGTGTCTAAGGTAGAGCCGCCATGCCAATGGACTGCCAGGCCACCAGGCGGGAGGGGTGGTCCGAAATGGCGGCGCCTGGCTCTGGTAGGCCTGTAAGCACCTTTTGCAGTGCGGGCAACTGCAAGAGGTGATGAGCTATTGCGTCCCGTATAAAAAAGAGGTTCACCATGCCCATGTATGAAAAAACAACCAAAAAACCCCAACCCCCAACTCCCCCTAAAACATCGACGGAGCCGCCCTCGGGCAGCTCAAGCAAAAAAATGGAGGTCCCCCGCCCCTGTGTTTGCGCAGGGGACCCTCCATATCTCTTCAAATTGAGAGGAGGCTTACTACTCTCCTACGCCTACGGGTGAAGGGGACTCCCCCTCACCCCCTTCTCTGGAGGTGATTTCGGTAACCTCTCTCTTACCAGCGGCAGTCCCCTCTGTTCTGTCCAAGGGGACTGCCAAGAAAGCCAGCAGGCAGCCCTTAGCCAGCCACTCCACATCGAAGCGGCTCGGTAAGGCAAACCCCCTTAGGGGGAAGAGGGAAATCAGGCCCCTTCGGTCGCTTCCCTCAAAAGACATGCTGGCAAGAATATTAAACCTTGCCGGGGTCAAGGCCTGTGCCTTCCCACAAAAGACTCATGATGCTGCCAAGGGGACCTGCGATGTCCTGGGAGGGGATGGCCAACTGGAGGCCCCTCCTGTGATAGACATGGTCCTTGAGGAAAACCAGCCTTAGACGGTAGCGCCTTCCATGGGGGAAAATCCGGGCTCGGCGCCAAGCACTGAACCCGAATCCGCCCCCATGCAAGGTCCTCCTTAAACGGCTGGGGATTCTCAGGCAGTACAAGGAGGGGAGGGATCTCCTCCGGATGTTGCCCCTACGACCACCAGGCCCTTCTCCATTTCGGAGAAGGACCTGGCTGAGGCCGGTACATCTGGCCTGGGGGCTTCTACCGGCGGAGGTGTGAAGTGGGTTCATTCCTCGCCCTCTCCTAAAAAGAAAAAGAAGACAAGAAAGACTAAAAAGACTCGAGGCTCCTCTTCATCCGCGGGGGCTGCGGGGACGGATGGATCTGCTGCCACTCTGGCAAGCGACCAAGCCAAGATCGGCACATCCGGCCCCTCTGCTTCCCCGGGTACGGAGCTCCTGACCATGACAAAGACCAAAAGTGCACAGGGCGGAGCCTCGATGACATCGGGGCCCCTCATTCAGAGGTTACCTGGCGTTTTTGAGCCCGCTGGCTTCAAACGCTTCCTCGTTATTCGCTCCACTGATGGCACCATGTTGTCCAAGGGCAACATGATCCATCAGAGGAGAGGATTAGCTAGTGCAATTGGTAGAGAGCCGAAGGTGACCCGTTTCTCGGACGGGAGCCTTCTGGCGAATGCGGCGAATCCCACCGAGGCGGCCAAGATAAGTGCTCTTCGGTCACTTCATGGCACCCCGGTGAGTGTGACGCCGCACTCTACCATGAACTTTGTGAAAGGAGTAGTTTATGCGAGGGAACTCGTTGACTACTCCATTGAGGACATCACCCTAGAGCTGGCCGACCATGGGGCGGTCAAGGTCGAACGTGTGATGAGAAAAAAGGGAGGGGCCTCGAGACCCACCCCTACACTCTTCGTCACGTTCGACTGTGACAAGCTCCCTGAGTCGGTGAGTGCCGGTTGGTACCGCTACCGCGTAAAGGCATTCGTGCCACTGCCGCGGCGGTGCTATTACTGTCACTGCTTCGGCCATACGAATAGCTCATGTAGACGTGCAAAGTCCGGGTCACCCGAAGTCTGTGTAAATTGCTCCAAGGTCGCACACGATAAGTCCAAATCGTGTGTGGCCAAGTGTGTCAATTGCGGAGAGCCGCACACTGCTTCTTCGAAGCAATGTGGTGCATATCTCCTTTAGAAAGAAATCCTGGCCGTTCAGGCCCAGGATCGACTCTCATTCCGCGAGGCTAAGGACTTGGTCCTGGCGCGCCCGGCTCTGCCTGGGACGTCATATGCCTCAATAGTTAGAAAGGCACCCTCTGCTCCTGGCCCATCCAGGCCAACGAGCACGGTTGTTTCCGCGCCCATTCGGAGCCCTTCTGCGGGCTCTACCCAACCCGGGTGCTGCCCTGGTAAAGCTGGCATCAAAAAGGGTTCATACCCAGCCCCGGATAAAACCAGGGCTCCTCCCTCTTCCCCCAGCGTGACCGTTTCCCGTAAGGCGAAACGGCCACGCGCCTCCACCGAGTCGTTAGACTCACAGGAGGCAACACCCCTGAAGATGGTCGCTAGGCCATCTTCCGCGGTTCCTAAAGCTGTCCCCCGAAAGGAGGACAGCAACAAAGGAGCTTCGGCTCCTTCGCCCACGCCCCGAGGTGTGGCTAGTGGCTCGGAGACGGTGGTTCCTCGAAAAGAGGGCCCCCCCGCCTCCGAAGCCGCAACGCCCGCCTAAGGTTTCGAGGCGGAGGGAGGAAAAGACCTGCATTGCGAGCCTAACCTCCTCCAATAAGTCCTCGAAAGCGACAGCGCCTTCATGCTTTGTCCGGCCAACAGCGCCCGGGGTTCTGCCCCCGGGAAGCGTACGGCTATTCCTGTGAGGGTCTTTTGTTCGAAGAGGGCCCCCACGTCTCCTCCGAGCTAGGCCTGGAGGGCATATTCCTTCAATGGAATTGCCGTGGACTCCGGGCCAACTGGGAGGAGCTGCGGAGGCTCGTCTCATCCCGTTCCCCGTTAGCTATCGTTTTGCAGGAGACCATGCTAGGCGCGTGCCCCCTGCCTGCCCTCCCGGGGTATAAGGGTCTTGCGACCCCACCACTGCGGGTTGGCCGGGCTGGGGGAGTCGCGGTTTACACCCGGCATGATTTCTCCGTTCTTCCTTTCTCTTTAGATACCAGGTGCAGCTGCACCTGGATAGGAGGTATACTATCATTTCTGCGTACATTCCACCTTCAGCTGACTTCGACGCGGGGGACTTCTGCCGCGTCGTGGCACGGTTGGCTGAGGCCCTATCTCTTGCTTGGAGATCTGAACGGCAGGCTTCCTCTTTGGGGAGATTACTCCATAAATCCCAGGGGACAAGTCCTTGGCGATCTGATCGAAGAGCTTGAGATGGGTGTCCTAAACGTGGATGAGTTTACGCATCACTATCCGAGAACCGCTTCATTTTCTTGACTTGACCTATCTTTGTGCTATTCGGATGCACAGCCTGATTTTGATTGGGGGGTGGTCGGTGACCTCCATGGTAGTGATCACTTTCCCATTCAAATATCATTTTCAGGGCAACTGCCGCCTGAGAGACCACCTGGGTGGTGCTTGGCGCGGGCGCGTTGGCCTGCATTTCAGGAAATGACTGAATTCTCTATCTCAGTCGAGGAGTTTAGGTCGGTAGATGAGGCCGTTGAGTTCTTCTCCGGCAACCTCATCGCTGTGGGCCTGACTACTATTCCTAGGACGTCTGGCCGTTTTGCACGCCGACCACTCCCATGGTTGGTCGGACGAGTGTGAGACGGCCCTCAAACAGAAGCGTTATGCCTACATGCGCTATAAGCGCCGCCCGAACGATTTCACTGTCGCTGAATTTCGTCGGGCTAGGGCCAGGTTCCGGTATATTTCGAAGCACGCCCGCCGCTCTTCTTGCCGGGCATACGTGTCTTCACTTAACGGGAAGACCCCTTTAGCTGATGTGTGGAAGCGAGTCAAAAGGATTCGGGGCAAGTTCTCGCAGGACCCCCCTCCCGTTCTCCAGGAGAATGGGACCGCAATCTCGAACCCCGCATCTGTGGCGGAATCCTTAGCGACCGCTTTCTCCGCATTCTCTAGCCGTGATGCTGCTCCGCCAGCATTCAATGCACGTCGTGATGTCGCGGAAGGCCGCCAGCTGGACTTTACCTCCAGAGGCGGAGAACCCTTCAACAACAAGTTTACTGTGAGTGAGTTACGTTCCGCTCTCGCTTCGTGCGCGGACACCGCCCATGGTCCGGACGATGTCCCGTACGCCATGCTTCGACACCTGGGTGAGCGAGGCATGGCCTTTCTGTTAGATTTGTTCAACAGGATCTGGGTAGAAGGTCTTCTCCTAGACTCCTGGCGAATCGCTACTGTGCTCGCCTTTCGCCAACTGGGGAGAGATCACTCTACTCCGACCGGTTTCCGCCCAATCTCTCTAACCTCTTGCGTGTGCAAGTTGATGGAGAAATTGGTAAATGTTAGATTAGCCTTTTTCCTGGACAGCGGAGGCCATCCGTCTTCCGCACAGTGCGGCTTCCGCAAGTTCCACTCCACGTCGGATGCTCTGCTCCGACTGGAAAATGCCGTCTGCGAGGCTTTCCTTCGTAGGCAGCACTACGCCACGGTGTTTTTCGATCTGGAGAAGGCCTATGATACCGCATGGCGATACGGTATCATGGAGACTCTCCACACGATGGGGGCGAGGGGACGCCTCCCAATGTTTATATGTGAATTTTTGCGAGATCGTCGATTCCGCGTACGGGTGGGGGGAGCCCTCTCCGCCCCAAAGGAGCAGGAAGAGGGTCTCCCGCAGGGAAGTGTCCTTAGTGTCACACTCTTTGCCCTGAGCATCAACGGCATCACCTCGGTGCTGCCGGAAGATGTTCTCGCTACGCTCTACGTGGACGACCTTTCGATCTCTTTTGGCGCGGCCCAGATGCCAACTCTGGAGCGTCGACTCCAACAGGCATTGAACCGCGTCTCTCGCTATGCCGAAGCGCACAGGTTTCGGTTTTCTTTGGCCAAGACTAAGGTGGTGCACTTCTGCCGCCATCCACGGCTTCACCCCGACCCAGATTTGTTTCTTAATGGGGTGCGCCTGGATGTGGTTGAGTCGCACCGTTTCCTTGGTCTTGTATTCGACCGACGCCTCACCTGGGAGGCTCATATTCGCAGCCTTAGGGTCTCCTGTACCCGCGCCATGGACATTCTCCCTTCCGTGACGTTCAGCGCTTGGGGCCCTGATAGGACTACTGCCCTACTTTTTTATCGATCCTTTGTTCGTTCGAAGCTCGACTACGGATGCGAGTTTTATGCATCCACAGCCGAGCGTTTATTGCGGAAGGTGGATTCCATCCACCACACCGGCCCTGTCCTTGCGACCGGTGCCTTCCGCACTTTCCCCATTGAGAGCCTGTTGGTCGATGCTGGGGAGATGCCACTCGCTCTGCGCCGCGTGCAGTGCATCACTCGCCTGATCGCGCGAACCCGGCGCCTCCCTCAGTCGCCAACAGCTTTCACTGCATCCGCAGCTGATCTCGATGGTGCCTATGCCGCCGAGAGACGCCAGTCATACCCTAAGCCCTCTGCGCCCCAAAGGAGCAGGAAGAGGGTCTCCCGCAGGGAAGTGTCCTTAGTGTCACACTCTTTGCCCTGAGCATCAACGGCATCACCTCGGTGCTGCCGGAAGATGTTCTCGCTACGCTCTACGTGGACGACCTTTCGATCTCTTTTGGCGCGGCCCAGATGCCAACTCTGGAGCGTCGACTCCAACAGGCATTGAACCGCGTCTCTCGCTATGCCGAAACGCACAGGTTTCGGTTTTCTTTGGCCAAGACTAAGGTGGTGCACTTCTGCCGCCATCCACGGCTTCACCCCGACCCAGATTTGTTTCTTAATGGGGTGCGCCTGGATGTGGTTGAGTCGCACCGTTTCCTTGGTCTTGTATTCGACCGACGCCTCACCTGGGAGGCTCATATTCGCAGCCTTAGGGTCTCCTGTACCCGCGCCATGGACATTCTCCGTTCCGTGACGTTCAGCGCTTGGGGCCCTGATAGGACTACTGCCCTACTTTTTTATCGATCCTTTGTTCGTTCAAAGCTCGACTACGGATGCGAGTTTTTGCATCCACAGCCGAGCGTTTATTGCGGAAGGTGGATTCAATCCACCACACCGGCCTTCGCCTTGCGACCGGTGCCTTCCGCACTTTCCCCATTGAGAGCCTGTTGGTCGATGCTGGGGAGATGCCACTCGCTCTGCGCCGCGTGCAGTGCATCACTCGCCTGATCGCGCGAGCCCGGCGCCTCCCTCAGTCGCCAACAGCTTTCACTGCATCCGCAGTTGATCTCGATGGTGCCTATGCCGCCGAGAGACGCCAGTCATACCCTAAGCTCTTTGGGTTTAGGGCTAGGAAACTCCTTCGAGAGCTAGATATAGCTCTCGGGCCGGTGGCGCCCCTGGTTCTGCCCAGGACGCCACCCTGGAGGGTACCACATTTGGCTATTTGTCGCCACGCCTCTGCTTCCAAAGCTTGTACTGCGCCGGGAGTATTGCGTTCGACCTTTTTGGAGCACACATCGGGTCACGCTGGAACCGTGCCAGTGTATACGGATGGCTCCAAGTCCCAAGAGGGGGTCGGCTTCCACGCTGTATCCCCTCTGTTTGAAGTCAGCGGGGCTCTACCAAGCGCTGCGTCTGTCTTCACGGCCGAGCTGGTGGCAATACACCACTCGGTACGGGAGATTACGCGACGTGCCCGGTTCGGAGACCGGATTGTGATCTATAGCGACTCACAAAGCGCCCTGAGTGCTCTCGGGGCATTGGAATCTCCGCATCCCCTAGTTCGCGATATCCGTGACGCCACGGTTTTGGCGAGCCGGGCAGATGTCGAGATTATCTTCTGCTGGGTTCCTGGACATGTAGGAATTGCGGGGAATGAGCGCGCCGAGGAGGGCGCCAAAGAGTCCGCGAGGACTCTGCGACCGGACCAGCGTTTCGCTCTTCCTCACACCGACTACATGGCAGGAATACGGGCAGCTCTTCGGACTGCTTGGCAAAAGATGGGAGACGGTCGAAGGGAACTTAAAGTTGCGTGCCATTCCGCCGCGACTGTTCCCATGGACCTATCCCCCAATGCCGCGACGGCTTCAGGTTGCTTTCTGTCGTCTCCGAATCGGACACACTCGTGTGACGCATCGCTATTTGATGGAGCGCTCGCCTGCGCCGTATTGCGACGACTGCGTCGTCCTCCAGACTGTTCGGCACATTCTTGTCGAATGTCCCAGTCTGGGTGATCTTCACGCACGTTACCTGTCCCGGTACCGGGATGGGGGGGGTCGCTACCGCTTGTCCTTTGTACTCGGAACGAGTGCGTGCACATTGACTGGTGGACTTGTTGACTATTTGGGGGAGGCCGGCCTTCTCCCTTTCATTTAACTAGGTTTAGTTGTTTTTGTTATTGTTTTGTTATTGGTATTGTTATTTCGTTTTATTGTTGTTTCCTGTTCGAATTTTTTAAAGTAGCCTAGAACTAGGCTGTTTGTTTACGGCAACTTATGCCTAAGTGGGCAGTCGCCAGATAGCCCCTTAAGAAGAAAAAAAAAAAAAATCCAACCTCTTGCCTGCATGTGCAAGTTGATGGAGAAATTGGTATGTTGGATTAGATTTTTTTTCTGGACAGTGCAGGCCACCTGTCTTCTGCACAGTGCGGTTTCTGCAAGTTCCACTCCATGTTGGATGCTCTGCTCTGACTGGCAATTGCATCTGCGAGGCCTTCCTTTATAGAAAGCACTATGCTACAGTGTTTTTCAACTAGAAGAAGACCTATGATACTATCATGCAGACTCTCCACACGATAGGGATGAGGGGATGCCTCAGAATATTTCTAAGTTTTTGTGAGATTATTGATTCTGTGTATGGGTGGGGGGAGACCTCTCTTCCCCAGTAGAGCAGGAAGATGGTGTTTAGTAGGAAAGCGTCTTTAGTGTCTCATTCTTTACCCTGATCATCACCTCGCTGCTGCCGGAAGATGTTCTTGCTACATTCTACAGTGATGACCTTTTGATCTCTTTTGATGCAGCCCAGATTCCAACTCTGGAGTGTTGACTCCAACAGGCTTTGAACCACATCTCTTCCTATGCCGAAGTGCGCAGGTTTTTGTTTTCCTTGGCCATGACTAAGGTGGTGCATTTCTGCTGCCATCCATGGCTCCACTCTGAATTGTTCCAAAATGGAGTTTTTTTTTGAGTAGGTAGGCCTCCTCAACTGTATATAGTTGTTTGGTGCTGGTTCCTATGAGACTTGAAGAATGCCTTGGCATTCTTCATGAGTGCTGATGGGTTTGAGTGAAGAGAACTTTGAGAACAACAAGGATAAAATTAAAGTGTAAAGTTGACTCGAGTCAAATTGTGCTCCCATCCAAATAGAAGAGAGATTTCGTAATCATCATCTGTTCTTGGTTGCTTTTTTCATTTTTCTCTAACAAATGTATTTTCCCATAATAGAAACTAATATATGATTTCCTTTTCATACAGGATATATGTATGGAACCCAAATAACCCTCACAAATCAGCTGAGATTGTTGGGGAGTTTCCACTTTACAATCAGTGGAGCTTCGATATTTCATGGTGTGAAAGAGATCCCTCTTTGGTGGCAACAGCCTCTGTTGATGGTACTGTGAGTGTGTATTCTATCATGGGAGCAGGAATTCTGCCATTGCAAAATAATAAGGTTTGTCTTAGCTGGTGTTTTCTCTCTTTGATTAAGGATTGCTAATGTTGTGGTTCAAATGCCACAAACTAATGTTTTGCACTATGCAGCCTAAACAAGACCATTACAGAATGAGTGGCTGTTAGGTTAAAACTTGAATGTAATTAATTGTATGTGGATTTTTTCTTTGTTTTCTTTCTTACAAAGAATTTTATTGTATCACAATAACATTTGAAACATTAATTTTTCCTTTGGAGCTGTACCGGGTCTTGCAAAAGTTCTGTTACACTTGGTTCTTTCAAAAAATTTATGTGTGTCATCAGGGCCTGTTTAAGGAGCTGCAGGGCCCCCACCCATATATATATATATATATATATATATATATATATATATATATATATATATATATATATATATATATATATATATATATATATATATATATATATATATATATATATATATATATATATATATATATATCTCACCCTTACCCCCCCATTTTCCTTTGTGGAGAGAGCTGCCGGGCCCCCACCCTTTGCGAAGAGGAAAAAAATTATCTGAGGAATTTAAAAGAACTGCTCGTATGGCTGGAAGGACTCAACTGAAAAAAGAGGGTTTAGATTTGGACCGTGACCGGCCAGTTGAGTAGCCCTGGACTATACAGTGTACTACTATAACATAATGCCAGACTTATTATACTATGTAGTATGCTCTAGTGAAGTTTTCTATATTTTTCTTATATATAGTAATATATATATATATAATAATAATGTAAAAATCAGGAAAATGAATAATTAGTTTGTCTCAGCCTTCTGTGCCTAAAGTCAAAAACTTAATTATTACTAATTTTTTACATCCCAGTGGAGCCCGTAGCACGTGCTACATGCGCTACTAGGTTAAACCGGCACTGTGTGTGATAGAAAAAGTTCCATCAGACAAACTTAGTTGTATTTTTGCACGATGTGACATTAAGGCATCTTTTCCATTGTATGCAGAGGTGTCAAGATGGAAGTGAAAAGAATCAAGATCTCTGTTCTCCTGCATGTGGCCCAAAACAAGTCTGACATTGCCAAGCGCCTCAATGTCAGCTGGATGACCATCCACAGTGTTGCAGAGAGGCTCAAGAACTGATAAGACCTCAAAGATCAACTTTGTTCAAGCAGACTTAAAGTTGTCAACCGTTTGGCTGTGAGAAAGGCCTTTGAAAATGCTCCAAAGCTCAAAATGACCACTCGATAAGAACATCTGAGTGGCCACAGTGTCCAGGCCTGTCAAGGAGTAGGCTGGCAAGAGCTTGAGTTGTGTGGAAAGGCCTCTGCTCACCAACTGTATGCGAGAACAATGGTGGGGGTGCTGTCGTCACCTTCTTAACGACTTGAATAGTCAATTCAATTTTATTTATTTTTTTCTGATGATAAAACCTTCACAGTCAATTCGGTCATCAACAAGCAAAACGACTGCATGGTAAGTTAAGACTAGGACATCTCTGAGGTCCAGTACATGTCCACGACCAAGCATCCAGCTACCTTGATGATGCTTGGCATACTGGCTGCGAATGGTGAGAAAATTTTGTTAGTGTGGTTCGAGGCCAGTTACAGGTTCACAACAGCCAATTACAGGGACATCTTGGCCACAAAATCCTGTCCTGGGAGAGAAAGATTACAAAGTAGGTGGTTTATGTCTTAGAGCAGGACGGTGTCCTGGCTCACATAGCCAAGACTGCAAGAAGGTTTGGGGTCAAACATGAACTTCTGGTTGAAGGACTTTTGGCCACTGCAGTTGTCCGACCTCAAATCCCTCGACTGCAGTGTGTTGGTGCATGTTGAGGGCAAGGCTAGTTAGGTCCAGCACATCAACATTTAAGAGCTGAAGTCCTCCGTCAACTGCATGTGGGCCAGCATGAGGAAGGACTTCATCCGCAATGTGAGCAGCCTTCAGGTATAGCCTGTAGCACTTCCTCACTGCTGAGGGTGGCCACATTGATTAATATTATAATTTAAACACATATTTTTATGTTAAAACAATAAAAATGTGCCTGCATCAAAACTATCACTGTATCCTTTCTTGTGACTATCGTAATGAATGTAACAGGACTTTTGCAATACCGCTACTCCTAATCTGGGTTTTATGGATAAGTATTTGAGTTCTATTAACTTAATGATGTTGGGAATTTTGATCTCAAGTTCTGTCATCTATCTATAGGCTGAAAGATTACTAAAAATCTTTATAAGTAAAGATGTAATTTCGGTGAATATGCCATTGTCACAACATTGCCTGAAGAACACCCACTCTTTAAAGAAAATAACAACAAACAAATAAACCTCAATTTAGCAGATATGCCACATCCTGGTGTGGTTGCTGAATCCCCCTCTCGTCCATCATCTAAATGATAGATACCCCAACCCTTCTGGGGGGACACTACCTGGCCAATCCCAGGTGGACATGATTGAAGAGCTGGATATTAGTCTCATGTGGTTGAATTTACCTATTACCATTTGAGAACTTCTCAATTTTCTTGCCTTGACCAAACAGTGTGTTCTCTGGATGATTTTTTTTTGGGGGGGGGGGAGTGGTTGATGACCATGGTAACAGTCTTTTTCTCATCCAAATATATTTTCCTGGGCCACTGCCATCCAAGAAGACACTTTGGTTTTGCTTTGATTAGGTGGGCTGATCTGCATTTGAGGAAATAAATGACTGGCTTCCCTATTTCACTTTAGTTTTGGTTGGTTGATTAGGCCATTGATTTCTCTGGTACCATCATTGCTGTGGGCCTGACCATTATTCCCAGAATGTCTTGCCATTTTTCATGCTCTCTACTTTCTTGGTGGTTGGCTTACAAGTGCCACCTTATAGATTTCACTTTGTGTGAATTTTGTTGAGCAAGGACCAGGTTTGTGTATATTTTGAAGCATGCTTGCTCCTCATATTAGTCTTGACTCAATGAGAATGCCCCTTTGCCTAGGTGTAGAAGGATGTCAAAACGATTCAGGGCAACTTCTCTCAGGTCCCCTTTCCCATCTACCCAGTGGAAAGAAACACAGTCCTTTGCAACCATATTCTCTGCATTCTCTAGCTGGATGTGCTCGCTTAAGGTCCCTAATTTGAATTTGCCCCCAAGGCATGTATACCTTAAACTACCTGATTCCATTGAGTGAGCTGTATTCTGCCCTCACTTCATGCATGGATACCACGGCTGGTTCAGACAATATCCCATATGCCATGCTTCAACCTTATGACTGTGTAGGTTGATGGAGAAATTGGTTAACTTTAGGCTAGCATATTTTCTGGACAGCTGAAGTCACCTGTCTCCTGCACAGTGAAGCCTTTGCATCACTGTGTCACGGTGTTTGATCTGGAGAAGCCCTATTGTACTTTGTCTCATTATGGTATCATGGGATGCTGATATGATTACTACTGTACTTTTTACCACTTGTTTTTTTGTTCTAAGCTAGAATAGCAATGCGAGTTTTATGCACTTGCAGCTTAGTGTGATTCACAGAAGTAGAACTCGATCCACCCCACCGGTCTCCATTCAGTGACCGGTGCCTTCCACATGTCACCTCTAAGAGAGCCTCCTGGTACTTACTGGGGAGATATTGCTCTCTTTACTGCATACACAAGGCATTATGCTCTTGTATAGTCAAGTTTACCCTCTCCTTCATGTGCTCATGTGCATTTCATCCATGGTCAATCTCGAGGGTTGGCTATGTCGCTGAGAGTCGCTTAGCATACCCTAATCCTTTAATTTTAGGGCAAGGAAACTTTTTTGAAAGACAGACATAGCTCTGGCTACTGACGCTGTTAGTTCTGCCCAAGACACCAACCTGGAATGTATCACCGTAATGTTTGTTGCCACTCCTCTGCTCCCAAAGCTTCTACAACACCAGGAATATTGCACTTGTATTTCTTAGACCACAGCATATAAGTACTTTTTTGACAGTCTATGACAATTTAAAAAATACTGCACACATTGAATCCTTATTGTTAAAAAAATGAAATGGAAGTATGTGTGAAATATCAGTTACTACTACTATGTTGTGACCAGGTAATGAGATCAACATAAAGATCAGCATGACATTTGCAAATGAGTCTGAAAGCAGCAAGGGTCTATCCTTTTTTGTGGTGATGGTGTTGGAGTGTGTGTTTTTGGCAGCTGCCAGCAATTGGGGAGGAAACTTTGTGTGGAAGAATAAGGAGAGAGAAAAGGAATTCTTTTTCCTCTTCCCACCTTCTCCGGTACCTTGGTTCTCCATCATCTCCCCCTCCCCCCTGACTTCCCAAGTTCGCCGTTGGCCATCTGCCCCAAGCAATTCCATGAGAGCGAAACGCTATTGTCGCAGACAAATTTAATCTGCCTCACATCCCATTTGCAGCGCTGCATTTATCTGCCCTATATACTGCGAAAATTAGAACATTGGAAAGACCATTAAGGAAGGAACGCAACTTCCTGCTATGAACCCTTATCGCGACCCAAGGCAATTAAAGAAGTCTCTTGTGGATGAATCTCTCTCCCCGTCTAGATAATTTCAGAGTATATATTTGATACTTCAGAGTTCACAGGCAGATTGTGTCTGAAGCCTCTGTCCAGTACGTTAGCCATTAACATCTTCATTAGTCGAGAGGGAATCGACTACATTCTCATGCAGAGAAGAATTGAGTGATTTTCGAAGAGCCAAGGAAGAGCTAGTGTTGTTCAGCTGGAAATAGTTTTAGGTGCGCTTCAACCCTTCTCACCATGTCTTCGGATTTTAAGGTTTGGAAAAGCCATCCCTGAAGCATCCTCCATTTGTCCCTTATTGATAGTTGGATTGAGCGTCTCGTGACTGGCCACAAGTTCAATGTTGACCTTACCTCCTTGGTCCTACTTGCCGCACATCAAGGTAAAAGGGATTTAATCCCTGCTTCATCACGCTCCTCCCACCTTTACCACGTTGAACCTCAAGGATCCCCTTTGCTCTAGAACTTGAATAATTGTAAGATTATTTCTTAAATAATTATCCCTCTGTTCAAACTTAATTGATAGTGTCAATCATCTTAGCCGTGAACTGTCATAATTTAATTACATTGCCATTTAACTTGCCCTATATGTGTATGTAATCTTTAGTCCTATTAAAGTATATTTTTGTAGCCTGTTTGAATATTCCTTGGCCTAGCAACTGTGTATTTAAAGCACTCTTAGAGCCATCCCCAAGTGGAGCCTTAATTTCAGTAGGCCAGTGTGCGTATAACAGTGTACACCTGGTCATACCATGACACTTTGTTATCTCGGGGGGAAGGAGGAGCCATTCAGCATCATAGGTTTGTGGATATGACTACCCATCAGCATATTCCTTGGAACAGTAAAGAAGAGAAGAGTTTGAGTACTGTGCTGTGATATGGGATAGGTAAGATAGCAGTGTTGTGATTTACTGTGTGATGACCTGAGCAAAATCTACCTACTTCTGCGGGAGTGTGCACAGCACATCCTCCAATCATTGGCCAGATCTGTGCGCTGATGTTTGTGTCCATGCTCACTCTGCTTGAACCCAGTACCTCAACATTAGGAGATTAATACTGTATCTATTAGGCTAGTGAGGGCTCCTGAAGTCCCAGTTATTTAGGTAGATAGAGAAGCATATATTGATCCATAATTAATGAAGTAGTTGGAAACATTTTAAAGTAAACTCTGCTAATTGAGGAAATATTATTTTTAAATATACCTTGGTTTTCAGTTTTCAGCAATTGCAGATTCATTTCCTGGAATGGAAGTCCCTGCTGAAGTTCCACAAGCAGCTCAGCCAAATTCTATTTACTTAAAGCAACCTCCCAAATGGCTGGCCAAACAGTGTGGAGCCAAGTTTGGGGTAAGTGAATGAAATCTTTTTCAAATAGTTCTAAAGATAATTTTTTTCATCATGTTTGTTACTCAATAGAGTAAGGACATCCCACTGATTAGAAATGTTTCTTGCAAACTCTCATTTACTTAATTTTCAGTTATGCCTAGAGGAAGATGTGTTGGAACTGTTGGAAGATGGGCGATTTGATGAGGAAAGTGATTTAGATGAGGATGGATGGTACAGTGTAAATGTTGGGGGTAAGAAGTCCAGGAGCTTTCCTCCACCACAGCAGTTTGTCAGTTATCGGGATGCCCTGAGGGCTGCGCCAGCTGGGGTGATGTTGAGCTTCCTGGGCCGGCAGGCTGGATAGGTGAATGGAGGATGGACAAATGGAAGGGGACAGATGAGTGGTAAGCGCATAACTGGGTATATGAGGGAGCAACTGAAGTATGTCCCAGCAAATGAGAGACCGAATGGTGTGAGAAAGGTTGTGGAATGTTTTAGGTGTGGAAGGAAGGGTCATATGTTGGCGGAATGTAGGGGAATGTCTGGTGCATGTTTTGGGTGTTGTAAGAAGGGGCATATGATAAAGGATTGCCAGGAAAGTGTGAAAAAGTGCTTCAAATGTAAAGAAAGAGACTATTTGAAGAAAGATTGTCCGAAGTTGAATGGTGGAGCAAATGCTGGGGGGAGTGGAAGATTTGCATGTGGTAACTGTGGAAAGGATGGTCATTATGCGAGGATGTGTCATGACCAGAGGAATGTATGTAGCTATTGTGCGATGGAAGGGCATTCAAGTGAAAAGTGTTGGATTAGACTGAGAGTGCAAGGTGTGAATGGAAAATCTGAAGCGGCAAACTGAATTGTAAGAGGGTACCTGGTGAAGTATCCTGGGTGCATGAGTGTGAGTAATGTGTTGGTAAGTCTGTCTAGTGTGGAAGTGCTGTCTGGTAGGAAGTATGAGTGTCTGAGTGTAAAGGTTGACTTGAATGAGATTGAGTGTTTGGCTTTAATAGATTCTGTCTGAGTGTAAAGGTAGTTTGGTAGGGATTGGTAGTATGAGAGTGCCTGTGATTGGAATGAGGAGGCAGTGGCTGAAGATGTTGAATTGGTATACCTGGACTATAATGTGAATGCTAAGATGCTTGAATCGTATACCAATGCGAGTGGGCACTGTACGGGAGGTTTTCTGATGCAAGAGCAGCGTTTGAATGGATAGAATGTTTGGTGAATAAGTTGGGTATGTATCAAAGTCTATGAATGTGGCAGAGTGAAAGTATTCGACTTAAGGAAGGAGGTAATGAGTGAAGTATGTAGGAAACCTGAGAGTATTGGTATGGCGAGGGTGGGGAACTTTATGAAAGAAATGGGAGCAATATGTATGCAAGGGGTCCCGCTGTTTCAGGAAGTGTGATTGAGTCGTTTGTATGGAGTGATTGTTTATGTGCACTTTGGTGGTGAGAGGCCGATTGTGTACAAGGATAAGAAAGTGAAGGGTTTGAATGCTAATGTGGTTATCTGCAGTGTTTGAGTGGTGTTCATTACAATTGGGTGATTGAAAAGTGTTCGTATATGAGGGAGAAGAATGATTGTCTAGATGAAGATGAGTGTGTGGTGAATGATAATGTGGGAGTTGATGACGATGTGGATGTCAGTGCTGATGTTGGTGTGGTTGTTCCTTCTGTGTATTGTGAACATGGTGGACCCTATATGATGGAAGCGAGAGTGAAAGTTGTTGAAAGGTTCTTCTGTGGTTTGATTGATACTGGTGTGTAAGTGTCGTTAGTGAATGAGAGGATTCTGAGTAAGTATGATGAGTTTAGATGTTGCGAGCGTAAGCCTGTGAAGTTACGGATAAGTGGATTGGGGAATGGAATAATAGTGGCATGGAAACAGGTTAGTCTGAGAGTGAATTTGGGCAGTGGTGTGAATGTGAAGCATGACTTTGTGATTCTGAAAGATGAGCAAATGCCGTGTTGTTTCTTGCTTGGTGTGGACTTTATGACCCTGTAAGGGGCGCGACGATTTGCCATCCTGGCCGCCGTGCTGACGGGATCCAGCGCTCCGTCCGGCCCCAGCTTAGCCTCTCTTCCTTCCTTCAGATAGCCTATATTTCTCCCCTACCTCGTCGCTTTTCATACACCCTCTCCCACAACTTTCTCTGGTCAGCCGTTCCCTAACCCCTGAGCTCCGGTCTGGGGTGGTTGGTTTTTAACAACCTGCTTCATCCCCACCCATACCTTCCTCACATCCCTTTTCCTCTCGTCTTCAAAATCTATCTTTTTTACGCCGTGTTCAAGGTGGAGCCGCCATGCCGATGGACTGCCAGGCCACCAGGCGGGAGGGGTGGTCCCAAATGGCGGCGCCTGGCTCTGCCGGGCCTGTAAGCACCTCTTGCAGTGTGGGCTACTGCGAGAGGTGGTGAGCGATTGCGTCCCGTAAAACAAAGAGGGTCACCATGCCCAATGATGCAAAAACAAAACATCTCCCCTTAATTCCCCCTATAACAACGACGGAGCCGCCCTCGGGCAGCTCCACCGAAAATTTGGAGGTCCCCCCGTCTCTGTGCTTGCGCAGGGGACCCTCCATATTTCTCTAACCGGAGAGGAGGCTTACTCCTCTCCTTCGCCTACAGGTGAAGGGGACTCCCCCTCACCCCCTTCTCTGGAGGTGCTTTCGGGCACCTCCCTTTTTACAGCGGCAGTCCCCTCTTTTCTTTCCAAGGGGACTGCCAAGAAAGCCAGCAGGCAGCCCATTGCCGACCGCCCCTCGTGTAAGCGGCTCGGTAGGACAAACCCCCTTAGGGGAGAGAGGGAAGCAAGGCCCCTTCGGTCGCTTCCCTCAAAAGACCTGCTGGCAAGAATATTGAACCTTGCTGGGGTCAAGGCATGTGCCTCCCCACACAAGATTAGTGACAATACAGCCAACGGGACCTGTGATATGTTGGGAGGGGATGGCCAACTGGAGGCTCCTCCTGTGACACACATGGTCCTTGAGGAAACCCAGCCTCAGACGGTAGGGCCTTCCATGGGGTGGAATCCGGGCTCGGCGCCAAACACCGAACCCGAATCCGCCCCTATGCAATGTCCTCCTCAAACGGCTAGGGTCTCTGAGGCAGTACAAGGAGGGAAGGGATCTCCTCCGACAGGTGCCCCTACGACTACCAGGACCTTCTCCATTTCGGAGAAGGACCTGGCTGAGGCCGGTCCATCTGGCCTGGGGACTTCTGCCGGCGGAGGTGAGAAGCGGGTTCATTCCCCACCCTCCTCTCCAAAAAAGAAAAAGAAAAAAAACTAAAAAGACCAAGAAAACTCGGGGCTCCTCTCCATCCGCGGGGGCTGCGGGGACGGATGGGTCTGCTGCCACTTTGGTACGCGACCAAGCCAAGATCGGCACATCCGGCCCCTCTACTCCCCCGTGTGCGCAGCCCCTGACTAAGACTAAGACCAATAGTGCACAGGGCGCAGCCTCGATGACATCGGGGCCCCTCATTCAGAGGTTACCTGGCGTTTTCGAGCCCGCTGGCTTCAAGCGCTTCCTCGTTATTCGCTCCACTGATTGCACCATGTTGTCTAAGGGCAACATGATCCATCAGAGGAGAGGATTAGCTAGGGCAATTGGTAGAGAGCCGAAGGTGATCCGTTTCTCGGACGGGAGCCTTCTGGCGAATGCGGCGAATCCCGCCGAGGCGGCCAAGATAAGTGCTCTTCGGACACTTCATGGCACCCCGGTGAGTGTGACGCCGCACTCTACCATGAACTTTGTGACAGGAGTAGTGTATGCGAGGGAACTCGTTGATTCTTCCATTGAGGACATCACCCTAGAGCTGGCCGACCATGGGGCGGTCAAGGTCGAACGTGTGATGAGAAAACATGGAGGGGCCTCGAGACCCACCCCTACACTCTTCGTCACGTTCGACTGTGACAAGCTCCCTGAGTGGGTGCGTGCCGGTTGGTACCGCTACCGCGTGAAGGCATTCGTGCCACTGCCGCGGCGGTGCTATTACTGTCACCGCTTCGGCCATACGAATCGTTCTTGTAGACGTGCAAAGTCGGGGTCACCCGAAGTCTGTGTAAATTGCTCGTTGACTTCCATTGAGGACATCACCCTAGAGCTGGCCGACCATGGGGCGGTCAAGGTCGAACGTGTGATGAGAAAACAGGGAGGGGCCTTGAGACCCACCCCTACACTCTTCGTCACGTTCGACTGTGACAAGCTCCCTGAGTCGGTGCGTGCCGGTTGGTACCGCTACCGCGTGAAGGCATTCGTGCCACTGACGCGGCGGTGCTATTACTGACACCGCTTCGGCCATACGAATCGTTCTTGTAGACGTGCAAAGTAGGGGTCACCCGAAGTCTGTGTAAATTGCTCCAAGGCCGCACACGATAAGTCTAAATCGTGTGTGGCCAAGTGTGTCAATTGCGGAGAGCCGCACCCCGCTTCTTCGAAGCAATGTGGTGCATATCTCCTTGAGAAAGAAATCCTGGCCGTTCAGGCCCAGGATCGACTCTCATTCCGCGAGGCTAAGGACTTGGTCCTGGCGCGCCCGGCTCTGCCTGGGACGTCATATGCCTCAATAGTTAGAAAGGCACCCTCTGCTCCTGGCCCATCCAGGCCAACGAGCACGGTTGTTTCCGCGCCCATTCGGAGCCCTTGTGCGGGCTCTACCCAACCCGGGCGCTCCCCTGGTAAAGCTGGCGGCAAAAAAGGTTCATACCCAGCCCCGGCTTAAACCAGGGCTCCCCCCTCTTGCCCCAGCGTGACCGTTTCCCGTAAAGCGAAACGGCCATGCGCCTCCACCGATTCGTTAGACTCACAGGAGGCAACACCCCTGAAGTTGGTCGCTAGGCCATCTTTCGGGGTTCCTAAAGCTGTCCCCCGAAAGGAGGAGAGCAACAAAGGAGCTTCAGCTCCTTCGCCCACGCCTAGTGGTGGAGGGTGTGGCTCAGAGACGGGGGTTCCTCAAAAAGAGGGTCCCCGTCCTCCGAAGCCGCAACGCCCGCTTAAGGTTTCGAGACGGAGAGAGGAAAAGACTCGCATAGCGAGCCCAACCTCCCCCAATAAGTCCTTGAAGGCGACAGCGCTTGTCCGGCCAACAGCGTCCGGGGTTCTGCCCCCGGGAAGCGTACGGCTATTCCCGTGAGGGTCTTCTGTTCGAGGAGGGCCCCCGCGTCTCTTCTGAGCTAGGCCTGGAGGGCATATTCCTTCAATGGAATTGCCGTGGACTCCGGGCCAACTGGGAGGAGCTGCGGAGGCTCGTCTCATCCCGTTCCCCGTTAGCTATCGTTTTGCAGGAGACCATGCTAGGCGCGTGCCCCCTGCCCGCCCTTCCGGGGTATAAGGGTCTTGCGACCCCACCACCGCGGTATGGCCGTGCTGGGGGATGCGCGGTTTACACCCGGCATGATGTCTCCGTTCTTCCTTTCTCTTTAGATACCTCCTTTCAGGCAGTGGCTGTGCAGCTGCACCTGGATAGGAGGTATACTCTGATTTCTGCGTACATTCCACCGTCAGGTGACTTCGACGCGGGGGACTTCCGCCGCGTCGTGGCACGGTTGCCGAGGCCCTATCTCTTGCTTGGAGATCTGAACGGCAGGCATCCTCTCTGGGAAGATTTCTCCATAAATCCCAGGGGACAAGTCCTTGCCGATCTCATCGAAGAGCTTGAGATGGGTGTCCTAAACGTGGATGAGTTTACGCATCACTGTCCGAGAACCGCTTCATTTTCTTGCCTTGACCTATCTTTGTGCTCTTCGGATGCATAGCCTGATTTTGATTGGGAGGTGGTCGATGACCTCCATGGTAGTGATCACTTTCCCATTCAAATATCATTTTCAGGGCAACTGCCGCCTGAGAGACCACCTGGGTGGTGCTTGGCGCGGGCGCGGTGGCCTGCATTTCAGGAAATGTCTGAATTCTCTATCTCAGTTGAGGAGTTTAGGTCGGTAGATGAGGCCGTTGAGTTCTTCTCCGGCAACCTCATCGCCGTGGGCCTGACTACTATTCCTAGGACGTCGGGCCGTTTTGCACGCCGACCACTCTCATGGTGGTCGGCCGAGTGTGAGACGGCCCTTAAACAGAAGCGTTATGCCTACATGCGCTATAAGCGCCGCCCGAACGATTTCACTGTCGCTGAATTTCGTCGGGCTAAGGCTAGGTTCCGGTATATTTCGAAGCACGCCCGCTGCTCTTCTTGGCGGGCATACGTGTCTTCACTTAACGGGAAGACCCCTTTAGCTGAGGTGTGGAAGCGAGTCAAAAGGGCTCGGGGCAAGTTCTAACAGGACCCCCTTCCCGTTCTCCAGGAGAATGGGACCGCAATCTCGGACCCCGCGTCCGTGGCGGAATCCTTAGCGACCGCTTTTTCCGAATTCTCTAGCCGTGATGCTGCTCCGCCAGCATTCAATGCACGTCGTGATGTCGCGGAAGGCCGCCGCCTGGACTTTACCTCCAGATCCGGAGAACCCTTCAACGACAAGTTTACTGTGAGTGAGTTGCGTTCCGCTCTCGCTTCGTGCGCGGACACCGCCCATGGTCCGGACGATGTCCCGTACGCCATGCTTCGACACCTGGGTGAGTGAGGCATGGCCTTTCTCTTAGATTTGTTCAACAGGATCTAGGTGGAAGGTCTTCTCCCAGACTCCTGGCGAATCGCTACTGTGCTCGACTTTCGCAAGCCGGGGAGAGATCACTCTACTCCGACCGGTTTCCGCCCAATCTCTCTAACCTCTTGCGTGTGCAAGTTGATGGAGAAATTGGTAAATGTTAGATTAGCCTATTTCCTGGACAACGGAGGCCATCTGTCTTCTGCACAGTGCGGCTTCCGTAAGTTCCACTCCACGTCGGATGCTCTGCTCCGACTGGAAAATTCCGTCTGCGAGGCTTTCCTTCGTAGACAGCACTACGCCACGGTGTTTTTTGATCTGGAGAAGGCATATGATACCGCATGGCGATACGGTATCATGGAGACTCTCCACACGATGGGGGTGAGGGGACGCCTCCCAATGTTTATATGTGAATTTTTGCGAGATCGTCGATTCCGCGTACGGGTGGGGGGAGCCCTCTCCGGCCCAGAGGAGCAGGAAGAGGGTGTCCCGCAGGGAAGTGTCCTCAGTGTCACACTCTTTGCCCTGAGCATCAACGGCATCACTTCGGTTCTGCCGGAAGATGTTCTGGCTACACTCTACGTGGACGACCTTTCGATCTCTTTTGGCGCGGCCCAGATGCCAACTCTGGAGCGTCGACTCCAACAGGCATTGAACCGCGTCTCTCGCTATGCCGAAGCGCACAGGTTTCGGTTTTCTTTGGCCAAGACTAAGGTGGTGCACTTCTGCCGCCATCCACGGCTTCACCCCGACCCAGATTTGTTTCTTAATGGGGTGCGCCTGGATGTGGTTGAGTCGCACCGTTTCCTTGGTCTTGTATTCGACCGACGCCTCACCTGGGAGGCTCATATTCGCAGCCTTAGGGTCTCTTGTACCCGCGCCATGGACATTCTCCGTTCCGTGACGTTCAGCGCTTGGGGCGCTGATAGGGCTACTGCCCTACTTTTTTATCGATCCTTTGTTCGCTCGAAGCTCGACTACGGATGCGAGTTTTATGCGTCCGCAACCGAGTGTTTATTGCGGAAGGTGGATTCGATCCACCACACCGGCCTTCGCCTTGCGACCGGCGCCTTCCGCACTTCCTTAATTGAGAGCCTGTTGGTCGATGCTGGGGAGATGCCACTCGCTCTGCGCCGCGTGCAGTGCATCACTCGCCTGTACACGCGAGCCCGGCGACTCCCTCAGTCGCCAACAGCTCTCACTGCATCCGCAGCTGATCTCGATGGTGCCTATGCCGCCGAGAGACGCCTAAGCCCTTTGGGTTTAGGGCCAGGAAACTCCTTCGAGAGGTGGATATAGCTCTCGGGCCGGTGGCGCCCCTGGTTCCGCCCAGGACGCCACCCTGGAGGGTACCACATTTGGCTATTTGTCGCCACGCTTCTGCTCCCAAAGCTTGTACTGCGCCGGGAGTATTGCATTCGACCTTTTTGGAGCATACATCGTGTCACGCTGGAACCGTGCCAGTGTATACGGATGGCTCCAAGTCCGAAGAGGGGGTCGGCTTCCACGCCGTATGCCCTCCGTTTGAAGTCAGCGGGGCTCTACCAGGCGCTGCGTCTGTCTTCACGGCCGAGCTGGTGGCAATACACCACTCAGTACGGTAGATTACGCGACGTGCCCTGTTCGGAGACCGGATTGTGATCTATAGCGACTCACAAAGCGCCCTGAGTGCTCTCGGGGCATTGGAATCTCCGCATCCCCTGGTTCGCGAAATCCGTGACGCCACGGTTTTGGCGAGCCGGGCAGATGTCGAGATTATCTTCTGCTGGGTTCCTGGACATGTAGGAATTGTGGGGAATGAGCGCGCCGATGAGGGCGCCAAAGAGTCCGCGGGGACTCTGCGACCGGACCAGCATTTCGCTTTTCCTCACACCGACTACATGGCAGGAATACGGGCAGCTCTTCGGACTGCTTGGCAAAGAAGATGGGAGACGGTCGAAGGGAACTTAAAGTTGCGTGCCATTGCGCCGCGACTGTTTCCATGGACCTATCCCCCAATGCCGCGACGACTTCAGGTTGCTTTCTGTCGTCTCCGAATCTGACACACTCGTGTGACGCATCGCTATTTGATGGAGCGCTCGCCTGTGTCCTATTGCAACGACTGCGTCGTTCGGCACATTCTTGTCGAATGTCCCAGTCTGGGTGATCTGCGCGCACGACACCTGTCCCGGTACCGGGATGGGCGGGGTCGTTACCGCCTGTCCCTTGTACTCGGGATGAGTGCGTGCACATCGACTGGTGGACTTATTGACTTTTTGGGGGAGGCCGGCCTTCTCCCTATTATTTAAGCAGGGTTTGTTTTTTGTTTTGTTTTGTTTTTTCCTTTTTTTTTTTTTTCCTTTTCCGCCATTTAGGGTGTTTTTTTTTGTTTAATTTTATTTTAAAGTAGCCTAGAACTAGGCCAGTTTTAATACGGCGACTAATGCCCATGTAGGCAGTCACCAGATGAGCTCTAATAATAATAATAATAATAATAATAATAAAAAAAAATAAAAATAAAAAATCTCTTCAGCTCCAAAGCCAGTTATCACTCCACTACCCCTTGTTGATACTGCTTTGGAATTCCTTCGATCCCTGAATGAGAAGGAACCAACCTTTGCTCCTTCCCAGGAGCCAGCTGTTGTGGAGGTTGCTCCCTCATCTGAGGAGGGGTCTCACAAACTGACTCCACATCCTTCTCTATCAGCATCGAATTTACAACTTTTGCCGATGTCCTCGCCATCACCATCGCCTCTACCATCCCAACCAATACCACTAGCTGTGTCAACATCGTCTGTTCCCTTGACACCTGAACTGACCCCTGAAGTTGCTTCCATCTCTGCTTCTCCAGTGAAGACAGTTCTCTCTCACAGCCACTTATCAAAACCAGATGCACTTCCTCTTAAAGAAAAACCAAAGGCAAAACTCAAGCTCCCGATGCCTCCTTTGTCATACTTCAAAACTAAGGCTAGTATGACACGAACTACTTCCGCTGGTAGTTCAAATCCAAAATCTCCACTCCTAAGTGTAGGAAGAAATCTACCATTATGCTTAAATGGTAACAATGTTTCCAATTATTCATTGGAATCTCTAAGGTCTCTTCCCTAAATGGGAAGAGTTCAAGCTCCTGCTTAAGGATTACAATCCCGATTGTATTGCTTTACAGGAGACTTGATTGGGTACTCACAGAGTACCTAACATTTTGGGTTTTGTGGGATATTATAAGAACCCTGGAGAACCAATTCATGGTTCTGCTGTCTTTGTTAACAACAGGTTTCCCCACAACCAGCTCTCTCTTAACACAGACCTGCAGGCGGTTGCTGTCCGTCTGTTTTCCAGTCACCATTATTCAGGCTGTTCGCTGTCTCTTTCCTCCTGGCGAGGAAAGAGATACAGTTGTTTTAGCTACAAAATTAGCTAATTTAATTTCTCAACTACCCCCTTTTTATTGATTGGCGACTTTAATGCTCGACACCCCATTTGGGGGGACCATGATAACAACCCTAGAGGAAATATGATTGAGAGATTTCTGGGCACTAATGATTATGCTTTCTTAACGATGGCAGCCACACATCATTTCACAACCAGCCGAACAGCCTTACATGCGTGGACTTGTCTCTCTGTTCACCAAACTGTAGAGCTGATTTTGACTGGGCAATGGATCCTGACTTGTGAGGCAGTGATCACTTCCCCATTGTAATAACACCATGTACAGGTAGTCCTCCTCCACCACCTAGCAAAAGATGGAATACAAAAAAAAAAAGCAAACTGGCCTAAGTTCAGGCACCTCTCGAGCCATGATGAGTCCTTCCCTCATGAAGATATTGAAGTGGCTATTGATGATCTTCTAGCCCACGTAACTCATGCAGCTAATTCCTCCATCCCGCTCTCCGGCTCAACGGCTCGTGGACCACAATTGCCCTCGTGGTCTGCTGAATGCTCGAGAGTTGTCACTGAATGTAAACAGGGTTGCCGACGTTACCATTAGTGCCCCACGATGGTAAAGAAACTTGCTAGAAACCGAGCAAGGGCAGCACGGCGACGCACCCTTCGATGAGCTCGAAAGACCTCGCTGGATGATTACATCGCGTCGATATGTTGGCAGACCCCTGTAGACAAAATCTAGAAGAGAGTCAAAATGCTATTGGGGAAATCCAATGGCTTTACAGCTCCCCACATTGTTCAGGCTGGAGAACTGTTGGGAGACTTGTCCAATATTTCCGATGTTTTGGCCGGATCGTTCGCTAATAGTTCAAGCCCAGACAACTATTCCATACAATTCCAGCGCTTTAGGCTCGAACAGGAGCAGAATCCTATCAACTTTATGGAGCCTAACATGGATAATGAGCCTTATAACCGGCTCTTTTCTATCCATGAGCTCCATAATGTAATGAAGCACTGTGGATCCACTGCACCCGGATCGGATGGCATTTCCTATGATATGATTAGGAATATGCATCCATCCCTCCTCTCACATTTGCTGGACATCTATAACTTCATCTGGATTAGGGGCTGCTTCCCTTCTATGTGGAGGGAGGCTGTGGTTTTACCTTTCCAAAAACCAGGAAAGGATGGGATGGAACCCACCCATTACCGCCCCATTGCCCTTACTAGTTGTCCATGTAAATTGTTTGAGAGGATGATAAATACAAGATTTGTCTGGTTTTTGGAAACAAACCATCTTATATCTCCCTCTCCATCAGGGTTCAGAAAAAAACAGAATACTATCGACCTGCTTGTTAGAATGCAGTCTTATATAATAGATGATTTTTCAAAAAGGCAGCATTCTGTTGCTGTTTTCTTTGATATTGAGAAAGCATATGATACCACTTGGAGGTGTGGTATCCTTAAGCAACTCCATGATTGGGGCCTGCGGGGCTTTCTCCCCAGGTTTGTCGAGCAATTCCTCATGTGGCGCACACTACCTATAAAAGTTGGAAATGCCCTATCAGAGCCCATAGAGCAAGTTGAGGGTGTGCCACAGGGAAGTGTCCTCAGAGTGACCTGCTTCTCTGTGGCCATCAATAGCATCATCGTAAATCTCCCAGCTGAGATTTCCTCAACTATATATGTGGATGACTTAGCGCTTATCTGTTCATCGCCCAGACTTCCATTTGTCATTTGTAAGCTACAGCGGGTTATAAATACTGTAGCTGATAATGCTTCTTCCAAGAGCTTCGACTTTTCTCCAGTAAAGACCAAGGCTGTCCACTTTTACAATCATAGATCGGTGACATGGGACCCTCCCCATTTGTCACTCTATGGTGTCCCTGTCACCTTTGAGCCCCATTTCAGATTTCTCGGGGTGATCTTTGATTTGAGGCTTTCTTGGAGGCCTCATTTGGATGCTTTGAAAAGGTCTTGTCTGAAGAGAATGGACAAAATAATAATAAAAAATTTCTTATGATGCGCTCTTCTGTATTCAGCATTGGTCCAGTCCAAGCTGGACCATGGGTTACAGGTGTACTCCTCTGCCTCACTGTCCATCCTTGAAAAATTAAATGCTGTGCATAACCAGGGTGTGTGCCTGGCTTCTGGAGCCTTCAAGTCCTTTGCCTGTGTGGAGTCTATGCAGAGAACAGGGCTCTTCCATCTTCCTTTTCACAGGCTCAAGCCTAACCTCAAATATCTTTTTAGAGTTGAGCAATTACCATGGTCGCCAGTATATGAGTGCACATTCAATTTGCGAACAGTGGCCTCATATGATAGATTTCCATTCCTGGCTCGACCCTTTGCTCTGCGCATGGCTAGCACTCAAGACATCTAAGGGAGTTTCTGTTATTCCGTTTTCATTACTAAAGATTCCCCCATGGCTCATACCACCTGTAGTGGTATGCAAGGGGCTTACTGGTATGCCCAAGGATCAGTTCTTGCCTGTAGCCTTGAGAACCATGTATGATCAACGCTCCTTCCACCATCGGCCTAGCACCTTTGTGTTCACCGACGGGTCCAAGTCATCGGACAGAGTTGGAGCTGCTGCTGTCTTTCCATCTCAGACTGCATTGGTTCGCCTACCAAGTGCAGCTTCTGTTTTCACAGCAGAACTTGTTGCCATTCTTGCTACACTTTGTTATTGCTCCTATGCCATCTGGTTGTCTTACGATTTTCTCTGACTCTCTTAGTTCTCTGGAGGCACTGAGTGCTTTTGGTCCTAGCCATCTGCTGGTTTCCAAGATCCAGCGGTGGCTTTTTTATTTTTCTCCTATTCATAAGATTTCTTTTTTCTGGGTGCCCAGTCACATCGCCATCCCAGGTAACGAAAGGGCGGATGCTGCAGACAAGGAGGCGGAATAATTGGGGACACCCCCATCAGCCCCAGTCCCACTTCGTGATGTCTATCCCCTCATCACCGAATATGTAGTCCGCTTATGGCAGAAGATGTGGGATGAGCTTCCTTCCACCAAGCTCCATTTCATAAAACCTTCAGTCCTCCCATGGCCACGTACCATGAGACCACGTAGACTGGAGGTTATTTTGTGCTGACTTGGGATAGGCCATTGCCACCTCACTCATGGGCACTTGATGAATGGGCAGCCCCCACCTTTGTGCATCCTGTGTTAGGTGCATCTGTCCATCCTTCACATCTTTGCCGAGTGTCCCCTTTTCAGAAATCTTAGGAGGAGGGTCTTTCCTTTCATTACTGGGCAGATGGCCCCCCCATCAGGTTCTGCAGGGCATCTTGTCTGAGACTCGTGTCTCTTTTAGTGTGAATAGAATTTTTAGAAGAATCTAATCTTTTAGCCAAAATTTATTATATTGTTTCATGATTTTATATTCTCTGTTCTTGTATCTATTGTTGATCCATCTATAGTTTAGTTTTTATCCTTTGTCAAGTTCTCAATAGTTTCTTTTTTATATCCTTTTACACCCCTTGATGGTTTTAAGTTCCTGTACTTCCATTCTATTGATTTTAATTCATAGCTGTATTTTTGTATATTCTCCAGATGTCTATATTTTTATTGAGAACACTCATGCAAATTACCCGTCCTTGAATTCAGCTGCGGGCTAGTGCGTTTGAGCTTTGCAGCATTTATTTTCGGCGCTATTCATTCATTTCCCTTGGACGGCTTCAGGTTGCTTTCTGTCTTGTCCGAATTGCACTCCTGAGATGCACTGCCATTTGATGGAGTGCTCGCATGCCCCTTATTGCGATGTCTGCATTGTCCCCTAGACTTTTCGGCACTTTCTTGTTGAATGTCCCTGTTTGGATGATCTTTGCGCACATTACCTGTCTCGATCCTGGGACGAGCGGGCTCACTCTGGCTTGTCCTTTGTACTCAGGACTGGTTTGTGACACTGACTTGCAGACTCTTAATTTTTTTTGGCCTTTGTTTTTTATCATTATTTATTTATATATAGTTATTTATTTATTTTTAATATAGCCTAGTAGTATGCTTGGTTGAGTACGGCGACTTATCCCCCAAGGAGGTAGTCATCAGATTGGCTCTTTCCCTCTCAAAAAAAATCCTTAACTTCTTGTTTGGTCAAACTCATCTAGAACATGGCTGAACCCGCGCCTGACGTTTTTTCCCAAAATAGAATCTCATATATTCTCTTCAGTGTTGATTCCGGAAATTACATTTAACCTTGGATGCCCTCATCCACATGGAATCCACAGTATGTAATGCATTCACCAGGAAACAACACTTAGTGGGTGTTTTCTTCGACCTCAAAAAGACAATACATCATGGCATTACATCATTTTGAAAACCCTCCATAACCTAGGCCTGCTTGGATAATTGCTCAAATTCATTCAAACCTTCCTAACCAACTGCACCTTTTCCGTAAGATTGGGAAGTGTTAAATCAAACTCATTTTCACAGAATGAAGACGTTCCCCAGTGCAGCTTCTTGAGCATGCCCTTGGTTGCTATGGGGATCAACAGAATCTCCGAAAACCTTCATAAACTGATTGCAGCTAACTTCTATGTAGACGATTTCTCAATCTCCCTAGCAGGTTCTGAAATGGCTGCGGTAAAGCGTCGCCTCTATCTCGCCATCTACAATAGCATTAGATGGACCTCTACACACAGCTACCAATTCTCAACTGAGAAGACGAAATTGGTTCACTTTTCCCACCGTAGAGGTGTATTAGGGAATTTGATCTCAACCAATACCATCAGAGGATTGCAGTCGTCGAGAGTTGTTAATTTTCAGGATTAGCATTAGACAGGAGGCTGACATTAGAACCCCACATAAATACTTTTAAAAACTTGCAAAAAGGCACTGAATGTCCTGTATTCAGTTTTCCAACACAACTGGGGAGCGGATCGCAAACCCTTCTCCTCCTCTACCGCTCCTTAATTTGCCCCAATTAGACTACAGGTGCAAAATCTACTCCTCTGCATCTGAGACACCTTCCCTTATCAACACAGAGGCCAATGAATCTTTGCATGGCTACCCAGGCCTTTCGACATCACCAATACTGCTCCTACAATGCGACATGGGAAAGATACCACTTGATCTCCATAGAACGCAACTCACCCTACGCTTCTTCGCTTGCATCCAGCGACTTCCAACATCGCCGGCCACGACCTTGGCTCTGAATGGCCAAATGCACACCTTCTTCATGACGCACCCATCAATCCCACGACCATTTAGAGTTAAAGTATGACTACTGATGGAGGAGATTGTGATAAGGGTGAACTTCATCTATCCACCTGCTTTTCCACACATATTCTGGAAAAAACTATAAAGATAATCCATGGCAACATAGTGGAACATGCCCAACTCTTCCCTTGAAAAGGAAAATTCAATTCCTTACCTATGCTACAATGAATCTGGGAATCCACATATATACTGATGGATCGAAATTCAGAAATGGAACAGGATCCTTGGTGATATTGGACAATTGCACACACTGAAACCCTACCCAAAGCAGCAGCATATTCACCGCCGAGTGTTATTTTCTAAAACAGGCACTGCAGTAGGCATACAACAACCATTGTTCAGATGAATATACGATCTTCAACAGACTCCTTCAGCAGCCTCCAATCATTAGAACTGATAATGGACTTCCATCCAATTCTGCTAGAAACAAGAAGTTATGTATATAGACTAGCTTGCGATGGAAGGAAAATCTTCTGCTGGGTTTCAGCACACTTAGAGGTCACTGGAAATGAGAGGGCCAATACAGTGGCAAAGACTACTGCCCTTCGACCATTCAGGCTAACTGACATCCCAATATCCTGCGAAGACTACATTGTCACAATACGACCCGCCATCCGAGAGATCTGGACGCTAGATGATACATCCTCCCAAACATATCGACATGGAAGCTCCATGTGTGCCGACTTCGCATCAGGCACACAATCACACACAGATTCCTAATGGAAAGGGGCTACTTTCCTTACTGCGAAGACTTCATTATACACTTCACAATTACACATCTCATCGCAGAATGCCTGACTTATGGAGAACTTTGACGACGGTACCTATACATCGATGGCGGAGGAACTCTCAACATCTTAAGATCAGCATTAACGACAGAGAATATCCGCCTCAGCAGCGGAATTATCCGCTACCTAGAGGAGACACAACTCCACAAGCTGTCGATAAGTCTCCAATATTCTGATCTGCATTTTAACAAATTTTACTTATTTTAGTCAGCAACACAATACCATTTATCCACAGTGAGCGCCATACATCTGACCAGCAGGCATGGCTGTATTTTTTAAACTGTACCACCCTGTAGGGTAAGAATAAATGGATTGTAGAGTGGTCATTCATTTCCAAGCGGATTTGACACAACTTCCCTACCTGGATGCAGCACTGGTGCAGGATGACCCCACTTTGATTCAATTTGCGTAAGGCTAAGCTGCAATTGCACTTACTATCTGTTGCATGTACTGCCAGCACAGGAGGGCGGGGGGATGCTATAAAAGTTCCATAGCATTCAATAGCCTGCCTCCACTCTAACCTGCTCCCTCAAGACTCTCAAAGAAGGCGCAGCCCCACCTGTGGTGATGTTGACAAGGCCTACTGCACAGTCTGTAGGATCAAAGGCTTTCTCCTTTAATTTCCCAACCACTCTGAAGGAGCAGAGGTCATCTGCTCCTGGGGAGAGATAAGCAACAATAACATCAAGTTAGAAAATTAAGCTTAAACCTTATTCTTTTAATATCTGAAAATCCGCCAGCAAAATTTACTAAAAATGTTATAATTTATTCTATCTTTCCCTGTGAACCCTCTCTCTCTCACACACACTTCATCCACACACAATAAAGGCAGAAAAGTAACAGTATAATAACAGTCTATATCATAGTGGTGAAAAATCTGTAGAAAAAAAATGTTGAGAATGCCTTCCACCTACCATTCTCACTCATTCACTACTCACCACAACCTCTGTGCCTGTGCATCATCCTTCAACTCTTTTTCCCCTATCTCCCAAACCCCTTCAGAGAGGACAAGGTTTCAAGAGATGAAGGGACAGAAAAGTCGGTATCTGCCCCAAAGGGCCTCCTAATACTCTCTGTGAGATGTCTCAAATTTTCCACACTTGGGAGTCTACCAACCTTTGCCAATGAGAAACATAACTCAAATCATTGTGTTTGACTCGATGAGCTGATCTGGTTTATCCATTTAGAAATGCATCATCAGCCTATTCATTGATGTCCAATTATTCGCCAGAATCAGCTGTGGACCAAACGAGAATCTTAGTAAATATCTTTTCATCAAAATTCCCTTCATGGTTCATCACTCTCTACAAGTTCTTACACACCCCTTTTCATAATATCTCTTGAAGAAAAATATTTATTCCTGTTAAATGTCCAAGTATTTTCTTGTGTATATACAGCCTTGGCCAAAATTATGGGGCAGGTATGGAAAAGTGAAGAATATGATTGAAACTCATTTATTTCATACTTGACATAATACAAATCTACATTTTTGTGTATATTCTATCAATAATTAATATTTGATGTGTCCTCCTTTTTGCTTTTATAACCGTTTTTATGCATTTTTGCATACTTGATACTAAGTTGGCACAGGTGGTTGGCTCAATTTTCTGCCATGGCTGTTAATTAATTTTTTGAGGAATATTTGTGCACCCTCACTCTTGTGCCAAGTGTGACCACAAATGTTCACTGTGGTTGAGGTCTGGAGATTGAGGGGGACTTTCTATCATCATCACCTCTTTCTTTTCAAACCAATTCTTTGAGACTTTAGATGTGTTGCAAGGAGCATTGTTTTGTTGGAAGATTACACCATCTGGTATGTTGATAATTGAAAATTTTACCTAAGAAAGGTTGATAAACCTGCTATAATATACTGGTGTAAGTGTTGGAATTCATTCTGCCCTCACAAGTGAACAACAATCCTGGACCTGAAGACAACATGTAGCCCCAAACCATTACACTGCCACCTCCAAATTTGACTGTTGGGACAACACATCTCGGATCATAAGCTTCCTCAATTCTTCCACGAACATAAACAGCTCCAGGGGTTCCAAAGATTTGAGGGGAAATACAAATTTTACTGATCATTTTTGGTATCCAATAAAAATGTGTACAAGCGTTATAAACTAATGTGGGGAACCTACCTCAAAGTTGCTTTAATCAGATCAAACAACTTTAGCCCAATCATCATCAGTCCAATCTTCATGCTCTTTTAACCAAGCCAATCACTTCTTCTTGTTCACCTGAGACAGCGACGGTTTCTCTTTCTTTGTTACTGCCCAAAACTCAGCAGCTAAATCAGAAGGTTTTTTTTTTCCTATTTGCCAGAAATGTCCTTTTCAGCAACCTCTCTTCCCTCGGAGTTGTACACCTTTTGCGACCTTGCCCATCACATTTTTTTAAAAGAATTGGTCTCATTGTACCTTTTAATGGTTGTTTGGACACCGTTTCTCTAGCATTTCAATTTCCTTGCAATTTTGACTTGGGATAATCCCTCTCTGGACAATGTAAATAATTTGAGCTCTTTGAGCTTCAGGAATCGGAAACATTTTAACAAAAAATTATCAGTTCTAAAACATGTATATCTAAAAATAAATTTCGTAATAACTAGAAGTTGTTTTTTTTTGCAGTTTGGTGGCCGTCTTATATCATGGAATGCTGCAAGTCACAGCATCTCACTCTCTCAGGTTGTCACTGAGCCAAATTTGATATCTCAAAGTATTAAACTTGAACAAGCTCTTTCTTCCAAAGCTGACTTGATCTCCTTTAGCTCCTCCAAAATTGAAACCTCCGATGGAATCCAAAAGGTAAGTAAGCATATTTCAAAGATTTTAACTGCCATAAGATGATAGTTAATAATTGATACCACTGTACAGGAGTAAAAATATTGTATTGATGAGCAAGATGGAAATCTAGATAATGTTCACATCACATATGTCTCAATCAGTGCCCAGTTTTACTAACAAGTGGGGAAAATGAGAAACCTGAGGGTTTAAGATTTATTATATCATTAGTTTGTAGAGAATACTTAAAATGTCGGATTTCGACTGCTGGTTTGCAGATAATGATGAACTAATGTTCTTGTATTCATTACCACCACACCTTTTTTGTCTCAAATCAGCTCCCACATAGTTTTTACATTTTTTTCTGTCTGCCCTTTTCTCCTCCTGCTGGGAGGAGAATCATTTGTGTAATTCTTTTTCAGATATATTTATCTCAACTCATTACGTCCCCATACTCTCCGTTTCCCCTTCATTAGCCACAGAAAAAAATGGAGCCCCTCCCCCTCCCTGTGCTGTCGCAGGGGACCCTCCAAAACTCTTCATCCAGAGAGGAGGCTTACTCTTCTCTTCTGCCTACGGATGTAGGAGACTCCCCCTCGCCCCTTTCTCAGGAGCCGCCCTTGGGCGACTCCCTTTCTCTAGCGGTAGTCCCCCCTTTATTTTCTAAAGGGTAGGCCAAGAAAGGCAGGTGGCCCATAATTGACCGCTCCCGGTGAGAGCGACTCAATAGGGCCAACCCTCCTAAGGGAGCAAAGGATGGCAGGGCCCGTCGGCCCCTGGCCCCTAATGTCCTGCGTACTTGCGCGACCAGCTTGCAGGGGGTCAGTATATCTGCCCCCGTCTCTTCCTCGACGGATGCCGGTTCGCCAGCCAAAGACGAAATGACCAAAGGCACCTCGAATGGGACCCGTGATGTCTTGGGTGGGGGGATGGCCACGTGGAGGACCCTCCCCCCCCTAAGATAGACATGGGTCCCTGAGGCGACCCAACCCCAGATGGTAGGATCTCCCATGGGGTCGAACACTGGCTCGGTACTAAGCACAGAACCCGAGTCCGCCCCTGTGAGAGCTTCTCCTCAGACGGCGCCCGAGGACTTACAATTGGATGAGTGATCTCCTTCCCCGGCTGGTGCCACTGTCACAGCCAGGACCTTTTCTATTTCAGAGAAGGATCTTGCTGAGGCCGGCCCATCTGCCCTAGGGGCTCCTGCCGGCGCGGGGTAAAAGCAGGTTCATTCCCCCGAGAAATGGATGATTTCTCGGACCTAGTCGAAGAGTTTGGGTCGGTTGAAGAAGCCGTTAAGTTCTGCTCCAGCAACCTTATCACTGTGGGCCTAACCACACTTTCTAAACCTTCTGGCCGGTTTTCAGGCTGTCAGCTTCCTTTGTGCTCCGCTGAGTGTGAGATGGCCCTCCGAGAGAAGCGTTATGCCTACATTTGCTATAAGCGTCACACGAACAATCTTACCATCGGAAAAGTTTGTCGAGGTAGAGCTAGGTTTCTTTATGTTTCGAAGCACGACCTCTGTTCTTCTTGGTGGGCATACGTGTCATCACTTAACGGAAAGACCCCACTAGCACGGGTATGGAAGTGAGTCAAAAGGATTCCAGAAGGACGAGTTTTGATCTCTTTGTGTAGCTTAGATGCTAGGTCTGGAGTGTCCACGCCATCAGGCGTTGAACCGCATTGCTAGCTTTGCCGAAGCACACAGACTTCGCATTTCCTTGGCCAAGAGTAACGTCGGTGGTACACTTATGCCACCATCCATGGCTCCTCCCAGACCTTGACGTATTCATAAACGAGGTTTCCCTGAAAGTGGTGGATTCGCACCCTTTCCTTGGTCTTGTTTTCGACCGACGCTTCACCTAGGAGGCTCATATTTGCAGCCTTAGGGTCGCTTGTAACTGCGCGATGGACACTCTTCATTCCGTGACGTTCAGCACCTGGGGTGCCTTCCGATCCTTACCCCGTTACCTACCCTTCAATGCCGCGATGGCTTCAGGTTGTTTTCTGTCGTCGTCGAATTGGATACACTCGCGGGACGCACCGCCACTTGATGGAGCGCTCACCAGCGCCTTATTGCGACGACTGCGTTGTTCCCCAGACTGTTCGGCACAATCTTGTTGAATATCCCAGTTTGGGTGATCTTCGCGCCTGTTACCTTTCCTAGTACCGGGACGAGCGGGGTCGCTACCGCTTGTCCCTTGTACTCGGGACAGGTTCATGTGCAGAAACTTGCCTTCTATATAGCTTTTTGGAGAAGGCTGGCCTCCTTCCCTTTGACTCTCTTTGTTGTAGGTCGTATGTTCCTCTGCTAGAAAAAGGCGGGCCTACTACAGACGCCGAAACGCGCTTCCATGTTGTTTGTTTTTAGCTTGTTTTTAACCCTTTGTTCCTGTTTTTTATCCGTTATTTACTTCTTTTTTAATCTAGCCTATTATTAGGCGGTTCCGTGATTATGGCAACTTTTGCTCTAGTAAGCAGTCGCCAGATGGGCTCTTAAAAAAAAAAAATTAAATAGTGGTGTGTTAAGCTATCTTAAATCGCGACTTTCCTGCTGGATGTGGCTAGGAATAATAATTAGTTATAGGGGTGTGCTATAAAATTCCCATATCATACAACAGACCCCCGTCCCTTTCCACTCCAACCTGGTCCCACAGGACAGTCTGACAGAAGGTGCGGCCCCATTTAATTATGCTAACATTGATGAGGTCTACATTATAGGTTGTAGGATCATCAAAAGCTTTCTCCTTTAATCTTCCAAGTGGTCGGATGGAGCAGAGTTCTTCTGCTCTTGGGTAGCAATGCAACAACAACTTAAAAGTCTTTTAAGTGTCATTTTTTTTTATTTCCAGACTTTGTGGAACTTTATTAAAGCAACCTTTGATCCTTCAGTTCGGAAAAGCTATACGGCATTATTAGGATTCAATCTCAATCAAGAGTCAGTCGAACTTTGTCATCAAGACATTTCCCTTTCACCTGAAGACTTGGCCAAGAAAATGTCCACTCTTGGATCAGATGTAAGTTTATTTTAGCTTAAACTATTTGTGGATAATAAATAAATCTTTCAACCATCTAACCTTTGTGTTGAGGGTGTGAGAGAAGATAAAGATATATCTGAATTAATTTTCTCTATACATTGCATGAAAGTAAAACTTATGAGGGTTTCAAAGAAATTAGTCTCAAATATAACATGATTCAAACCAGTTGACTATAATTCATTAAATGATGCACATTAAAGTCTTAAAATGAGAATCCAAATAAAAATCTTAAGTGTGTACTTAAAAAAAAGTGGAATAAAGCACAAACTTTGCATACAAATTTTTGGTTTTCTTCATTACAAGTTCTTGTACAAGTTTCTCTTAGTTATTTGTTTTTAAAATCATACTGGATGATTGAAAGTATTAATTTTCTGTCAGTTTGAACTTTACATTGTTGTCTTAGTCTGATATTTCCCAGTTTTTACCCGCAAGAGAGTGGATGTTGGAGCAGGGATTAACACCCCTGCTGCTGCAACTGAAATCTAGAGGACAAGCACCGCCTCCCACTCTGAGTGTCTGTAGACTGTTGCACTCAGTGCCAGAGGAATGGCACAACCTCCTGCCCAGAGTGCAAATAGGGAAGCCTCGCAAATGGGCTTGCGGTTAGCTGGAACATTCCCCGTTTTTCTTCTATGCATCCGCTTCCTTCACTGAGTATCCCCTCTTTATTTTCACGCAAGAAGGTGGATGTTGTGGCCAAGGGTAACCTCCCTGCTACAATTGAAACAGGGAGGACAGGCACAGCCTTCCTCTTCCAATGCTGGGTTTTGATAATAATGGCGTTCACTCACCTTCCCCCTTAGTTGACTTGCTTATCTCTAATCTATATTACATACCCTTGTTTTCGCAGGATGTGGGGGCTACCCTATGTAGACTGTAACACACAGTACCCAGAGGAGAGGCACGTCCTCCAAGCCCAAGTGCCAATAGGGAACCTCCGTAGCCTTTTACCCTTGGTACTTGAAGGAGCCGCTCGTCCTCTCGGCCTGAGTGCAAATAAGGGAAGCCCCGTCACTGGGTTGACTTGAACTCTCTGATGGGGCTGTGGGGACTTGTGCTTTCTCCTTGTTCCCTCTCAGCATCCTCTTTTTCCTCGCCTATCCCCTCAACCCTTTGTCCCAACTTAAGTACCAGACTAACTACCTAATGCCGTGGCAAAAGAGAGGCTTTGGAACTTATATAAACAACACCCTTTAACGGCTGCAGGTTGTAAGAGACCAGGACTTGAGGCATCCAGGGCTTCGTGGTGTGATTAATGGGAAGATCGGTTTTACCCTGTATGTAATGAGCTGACCACCTCCCTGCAACTGTTATCGTGTGCATACTGCTTATATAGCCTCCAACCCCCCCTTTTTCTATTTTTGTGGTCATAAGTTTACGGATTCTCACGTGTGTTGGTTTGCATTCAAAATTTTAGATTGTCTTTATAAGAACAGCCCCCCCCCCCCTCCCTTTCCATGGAACTTTAGTGTTGGGATTGGTGAGGAATTTCCCTCTCATATGCCAATGGGTGAGATCGTTTTTCCCTCGCCCTCTTCTTTGGAGTGGCCCTCACATGACTCCACTTCAAGACCATTGGTGGCCCCTCTTTCATTTTCACATGAGACAGTGAGCAGGCGGCCCCAAATCGAATACTCGCTCTGGTAGCCGCTCGACAGGGCAAAACCCCTTGAGGAACTAGAGGTGGTAGAGCCTATCGTGCGTTATCAGCCGCTGTAATCGACCAGTGCTTTGTAACCTTGTTAGGGGACGCCTTATCTGTCCCCACTTTCCTTCCCAATGAAGGTCCCCTCGCCGCCACCAACGTCGATGATTACTTGCCATAGTCCGAGAGAGTCCCCATTCGCGTTTCCTGATACCCCGGTGGGGATGCCTCCTTGAAGGCCCTCCTGAAGTGGAAATTGTCCTAGAGGTACCCCTGTCCCATAAGGCAGGGTCTTCCAAGGGGCGAAAAAAGACGGTGAGAGACACTCAAGTCGAAGTGTGTCCCTGTGCAAGATGTTTCCGAGTCGTCACGGCCCCCTCGAGGAGTCGCAAGGATTCTCTCTGGCTCGGTGCCCCCTTGCGGGCCAGGACCTTTCCATCTCGGAGAAGTACATGGCTCTGGATAGCTCGTACGGTCATGGAGCCCCTTCCGGGGGTGGAGAAAAGAGGGCTCCCTCTCTGCCCTCATCTCTTAAAAAAATAAAGAGAAGAAAAAGCTCATGAGGGGTTCCTCTCCTGGGTGAGGTTCCGTGGACGGACGAGACCCCTGCCGAAGCGGCAAGGGATCAGGGCACGACGGCCACATCCCTTCCCGAGACGTCCTTGGCCTTGGAGACTGAGACCAGGACAAAGACGAGATTCTGCCAGGCGTCTTTAACATTTCCTCATTGTTCGGTCCACTGATGGGAGCATGTTGTCTAAAGGACACATGACCATCTCAGACGGGACCCTTGTGTTTAATGCGGCGGACCCTGCCCAGGAGGCCACAGTGATTGCTCTTCGGACACACAATAGCTCGTATGTGCATGTGACTGCACTCAATCATGAATTTCGTGAAAGGGGTGGTTTATGGCACGGCAACTCGTGGACTACTCGGAAGATATCCTCGAAAAGCTGCTAAAACAGGAGGTGGAGGGTCTCGAGACCCACCCAGAGACTCTTCGTCACCTTTTTCGTGATAGACTCATCAGTGGGTACGTGCCGTTTGCTATAGCTACCGCATCAAGGCATTCGTGCCACTGCCGCGGAGGTGTTACCATTGCTACCGCTTCAACCATACAAATCGAACCTGACGACGTGATAAGTCGGTTCGACCTGAAATTGGCGCAAATTGCTCTAAGGCATTGCATGATAAATCTGGTTGGTGCAGTGTCAAGTTTTTGAATGTCGGGGAGCCGCATCTTTCTTCCTCGAGGTAATATATTTAGTATCTTTTAAAGAAAGATTTCCTAACCGCTCAAGGGGCGCCTTACTTTCTACCGATCCTTTGTTCGTTCGAAGTTTGACTATGGAGAAGACCTGTTTTACGTATCTGCAGGCAGCTGAGTCTGTATTGTGGACGGTGGACTCGATCCACCACACTGGTCTCAATCTGTTGATCGGTGCCTTCCGCATGTCACCATTGAGAGACTACTTATCGATGCTGGGGAGATACCACTCGTTCTACGCCATGCACTGCATTATGCGCTTGTACACGCCAACGGCTCACTTCATACCCGGCTGATCTCGATGGTGCCTATGCCGCCGAGGGACTCCAGTCATACCCTAAATCCTTTGAGATCTGGGTATAGCTCTTGGGCCGGTGGCGCCTCTGGTTCTGCACAGAACGCCACCCTAGGGGTTTACCACCTTTGACTATTTGTTGCCACGCCTCCGCTCGCAAAGCTTCCACAGCGCCGGGAGTATTGTATTTGGTATTTTTGGAGCACGCTTCCTGTCACGCTTGATCTGTGCCAGTGTATACCGATGGTTCCAAGTCAAAGGAATGGGTCGGTTTCCACGACCTATCCCCTCTGTTTGAACTCAGCGTGGCGATGCATATGTCTTTCTTGCCGAACTGGTCGCAATACACCACTCGGTACGGGAGATAACGCGTCGTGCCCAATTCGGAGATCGGATTGTGATCTTTCGCGACTGCACTCTATTGTAACGACTGCGTTGTCCTCCAGACTGTTCGGCACATTCTTTTTGAATGTCCCAGTCTGGATCTCAGCGTCGCGTCCGGCCCCAGCCTAGTCCTCACTTTCCTTGCAAGCTCTCCCACAACTTTCTCTGGTTGGTCTCTGATTTCACAGGGTAGACGCCGACCAGCTTCCTCTCACCCAACTATCTCGGATCGGGGCTGAAGGGGGAGGGGGCAACATTCCCTCACCCCTGAACTCTGTTATGGGGGGGGGGGGTAACAACCTGCTTCATCAAAACCCACAGCTTCCTCACATTCCCTTTCTTTCTCACATCTTCACACTCTATCGACTTTACACTGTGCCTAAGGTGGAGCCGCCATGCCGATGGGCTCCTGGCAGCACAAAGGGGTCAAACCCAGCCCCGTCTAAACCAGGGCCACCCTCACTTCCCCCAGCGTGACCTTTTCCCGTAAGGAGATTCGGCTGCGTGCCTCCACCGAGCGTTAGACTCACAGGAGGCAACACCCCAGAAGCTGATCGTGAGGCCATCTTGCGTCGTTCCTAAAGTTGCCCCGAGCCACCCAGAACGGACCATTATCATGGTCCGTTCTTCTCTTCGCTTTAGGGACCGCCGCCTCCGAAGCCACCCTGCCTGCCTAACCTTTTGAGGCAGGGGAGAAAAAGACTGGCATGGCGGACCCAACCTCCCCCGACCAACAGGCCCGGTGTTCTGCCTCCGTGAAGCGTACGGCCCTCGAGGTCCCCCGCATCTCCTTCGAGCTAGGCCTGGAGGGCATATGCCTTCAATGGAATTGTTACGGACTCCGGGCCAACTGGGAGGACCTGCGGAGGCTTGTCTCCTCCCGTTAGCTATGTTTTTGCAAGAGACCCTGCCTGGCGCGTGCTCCCTGTCCACCCTCCCGGGGTATAATGGTTTTGCCACCCCACCACCACGGGATGGGAGCCGGGCGGGAGGATTTGCGATTTACACCCATTATCATGGTCCGTTCTTCTCTTCGCTTTAGATACCTCCTTTCAGGCAGTAACTTTGCAGCTGCACCTGGATAGGAGGTATACTGTTATTTCCGCGTACACTCCACCGTCAGCCGATTTCGACTTCGGGGACTTCCGCCGCTTCGTGGTAGGGTTGCCGAGGCCCTTTCTCTTGCTCGGAGATCTGAACGGTACAAATCCACTCTAGACCGCTGCCGCCTAAGAGTCAGTCCCGGTAGTACTTGACGCGGGCGCGGTGGTCCGCATTTCAGGAAATGACTGATTTCTCTGTTACAGTCTAGGAGTTTAGGTCAGTAGATGAGGCCGTTGAATTCTCTCGCAACCTCATCGCTGAGTGTGAGATAGCCCTAAAACAGATGCGTTATGCCTACATTCGCTATAAGCGCCGCACAAACGACTTCGTTGAAGTAGGGCTAGGTTCCGGTATGTTTCGAAGCCCGTCTTTCGCTCTTCCTAGCGGGCATATGTGTCTTCAATTAGCGGGATGACCCCTCTAGCAGAGGTGTGGAAGCGAGTCAAAAGGATTCGGGGCAAGTTCTCTCAGGACCCGCTAAGAGAATGGGACCGCAATCTCGGACCTAGCGTCCATGGCTGAGTCTTACGCGACTGCTTTCTCCGCATTCTCTAGCCGAGATGCTACTCCGCTAGCATTCAATGCGCGTCGTGATGTCGCGGAAGGCAGCCGACTGGAATTTACCTACAGAGGCGGAGAACCCTTCAACAACAGGTTTACATTGAGTGAGTCGTTCCGCTCTTGCTTCGTGCGCGATCCCTTTCCCTGATTCAGACGATGTCCCGTCCGCCATGCTTAGACACCTGGGTGAGTGAGACATGACCTTTCTGTTAGATTTATTCAATAGGATCTGGGTACAGAGTATCCTCCCAGATTCATTGCGCATCGCTGCTGTGCTTGATTTTCGCAAACAGGGAAGAGATCAGTGTACCCCACCCGGTTTCCGCCCAATCTCTCTAACCTCATACATGAGCAAGTTGATGGAGAAATTTGTACATTTTAGATTAGCCTTTTTTTTCTGGACAGCGGAGGCCACCTGTCTTCTGCACATTGGGGCTTCCACAAGTTCCACTCCACATCGGATGCTCTGCTCCGACTAGAAAATGCCCTCTGGGAGGTCTTCCTTCATAGATAGCACTAGGTCAATGTTTTTTGATCTAGAGAAGGCCTATGATACCGCATGGCGATACGGTATCATGGAGACTCTCCACACGATAGGGGCGAGGGGACGCCTTCCAATCTCTCTACCTGAATTTTTGCGAGATCGCCGATTCCTGCGTACTTGTGTGGATTCGATACACCACACTGGCCTCCGCCTGGCGACCGGTGCCTTCTGCAAGTCCATCATCAAGCCTACTTGTCGATGCTTGTGAGATGCCACTCGCTCTGTGCCTTTGACAGTGTATTATTTGCTTGTACGCGCGAGGCCGTTGCCTCCCTCAGTTGAGAACAGCTCTCACTGCATCTGATCTTGACGGGGCCTATGCCGCCGAGAGACGCCAATCATACACTAAGCCCTCTGGGTTTAGGGCTAGGAAACTCACTTTGAGAGCTCGGTATAGCTCTCGGGACGGTGGCGCTCCTGGTTCTGCCCAGGATGCCACCCTGGAGGGTACCACCTTTGACTATTTGTCGCCACACATCTGCTACCAAAGCTTTTACAGCGCCCGGAGTATTGTGTTTGGCCTTTATGGATCACGCTGGAACAGTGCCAGTGTATTTGGATGGCTCAAAGTCCCACGAGGGGGTCGGTTTCCACGCCGTATCTACTATGTTTGAAATCAGCCGGGCTAGTCCAGACGCTGCGTGTGTCTTCACGGCCAGGTTGGTTGCAATACATCGCTCGATACGGGAGATAACGTGACGTGCTCGGTTTGGAAACTGGATTGTGATTTATTAAAGATTCAACCATGCCAATAGCCATAATAATGGAAGGCACGCGTTCCAAAGCAGAAAAGGGATACGTGGACGTGGTACTCCGCGATGTCGAGAAGGCCTTCACCAAGGTCTGGGTTTAACGACTCATATATAAGCTCCTTCCACTGGGTCTCGGCAGCAAGGTGGGAAGAATGTTGGCCGACTACATCTCCAATAGGAAAGCCTACATCTCCATCGAGGATCACGAGGGCCGACTTTCTGTTTACAGACATGGGCCCTACAAGGAGGGTGCATAAGCCCCACCCTCTACACGACCTTCACGGCTCTTCTTGCGCTCCCAATAACACCGGGCCGCTTAAATATCCAGTACGTGGATGACATCAGCCAAATAATTCCATCACGATCCACGAGCCCAAGATGGCAGGCCAGAACAACCGCAAGGGAAATAAAAAAATATAAACGACTATGAAAATAGGTCGAAAATAAAAACCAATATCCACGTTCAAAATAGTCTCGATAACGAGGATAAAAAAAAGATCAAATTACCGTTAACGATACAAACTATAATTACGCGACGGAGGGGAAGTGTGCTGAGACTACACACTGGCGCAAAAGGCTACCACGCTCATACAAAGGCGAGGATAGCCAAAGCCAGAGTCTGCTTAAGACTGCTACACATCATAATCAATATGAGCACAAGACGCAAGAGAACTTTATACAAAGCTTTCATAGAATCAGTCTTAGTCTACCCACTGGTCTCATTGCACACTATTTCGAAGTCCAACAAGAATAAATTGCAAAGGGTATAAAATAAAGCGACGTACCTAATAACAAAAACAAGAAGCATAGAAGGAAAATGCATAAGAGACTTAATAAAAATAATGGGTATCAACCCGATAAACTTATCCCTGGAAAATAGGGCAAAGAAAAATATCCAGAGATGAGTAGAGATCTGAGAATACATAATGAAAATTATAGTTAGAGGCGGTTCCCAAACAGTAGGGACCACCTACGTCAAGCAGAACAAGCAATCCACACATAAGCATAAATACAAGAAAAAGATCTAAACAAGAAAACCCAAGCAAGAAACAAAAAGACTTAATCAATGACATAAATAACCACAATACAATAAAAGGACATGGAAAACAGTAAATAGAAGTAACGGATAGATAATTATAAATATATATATATTTTTTTTTTGTAAACATTTATAAATATTATCACTTTTAAACCAACATACCTGAAAAAGATACACCCAAGCAAACCTTACAATAAAAAAACAAAATTAAAATTTACCAAAGGAAAAAAAGAAACCACTCTCCTGCCAAATATATACTCACTACACACACACCTTTCCTCCCTCCCCATTACCCACACCCCTTGGCTTGGCTGCACTCTTTGTTATTGCTCCTATGCCATCTGGTTGTCTTACGGTTTTCTCTGACTCCCTTAGTTCTCTGGAGGCATTGGGTGCTTTTGGTTCTAGCCATCCGCTGGTTTCCAAGATCCAGCGGTGGCTTTTTTATCTTTCTTCTATTCACAAGATTTCTTTTTGCTGGGTGCCTAGCTACGTGGGCATCCCGGGTAATGAAAGGGCGGATGCTGCGGCCAAGGAGGCGGCATCATTGGGGACACCCCCATCAGCCCCAGTCCCACTTCGTGATGTCTATCCCCTCATCACCGAATATGTAGTCCGCTTATGGCAGAAGATGTGGGATGAGCTTCCTCCCACCAAGCTCCATTCCATAAAACCTTCAGTCCTTCCATGGCCACGTACCATGAGACCACGTAGACTGGAGGTTATTTTGTGCCGACTGAGGATAGGCCATTGCCGCCTCACTCATGGGCACTTGATGAATGGGCAGCCCCCACCTTTGTGCATCCTGTGCCAGGTGCATCTGTCCATCCTTCACATCTTTGCCCAGTGTCCCCTTTTGAGAAATCTTAGGAGGAGGGTCTTTCCTTTCATTACTGGGTAGATGACCCCCCCATCAGGTTCTGCAGGGCATCTTGTCTGAGACTCATGTCTCTTTTAGTGTGAATAGAATTTTTAGAAGAATCTAATCTTTTAGCCAAAATTTAATATATTGTTTCATGATTTTATATTCTCTGTTCTTGTATCTATTGTTGATCCATCTATAGTTTATTTTTTATCCTTTGTCGAGTTCTCAATAGTTTCTTTTCTATATCCTTTTACACCCCTTGATGGTTTTAAATTCCTGTACTTCCATTCTATTGATTTTAATTTCATAGCTATATTTTTGCATATTCTCCAGATGTCTATATTTTTATTGAGAACAATCATGCAAATTACCCATCCTTGAATTCGGCTGCGGGCTAGTGCGTTTGTGCTTTGCAGCATTTATTTTCGGCACTATTCATTCATTTCATTACCCTTCCCTCACAAAAAACTCATGCTATCTACCTAACTATCCCCCTTTACTTCTCTCACCTTCGTGCCCCCCCCCTCCCCCAAACAAATCTCTCAGGCATTGGAATCTCTACATCCCCTGATTCGCGATATCCGTGGCGCCACGGTTGTGGCAAGCTGGGCGGATGTCGAGATTATCTTCTGCTGGGTTCCTGGACATGTAGGAATTGCGGGGAATTAGCACGCCAAAGAGTCCGCGAGGACTCTGTGACCGGATCAGCGTTTCGCTCTTCCTCACACCGACTACATGGCAGGAATACGGGCAGCTCTCTGGTCTGCTTGGCAAAGAAGATGGGAGACAGTCGAGGCGAACGTAAAGTTGCGTCCCATTGCGCTGCGCTACTTCAGGTTGTTTTCATTCGTCTTCGAATTGGACACACTCGCGAGACGCACCGCCATTTGATGGAGCGCTCACCTGCGCCTTATTGCGACAACTGCGTTGTCCCCCAGACTGTTCGGCACATTCTTGTTGAATGTCCTAGTCTGGGTGTTCTTCGCTTGTCCCTTGTACTCGGGTCTGGTTCGTGCACACAGACTTAGGGAACATACAACTCTTTGTAGGATGCTGGCTACCTCTACTTTATTTGACTGTTTTATGTAGTTTGCATGTCCCTGCCTTGGGTGGAGCCTGCGCTTAGCCATTGTCTTATCTTTGTTATCTACTCATTGTTATTTGTTTTTTAATCTATCCTAGTAGTAATCTCTGTTATCAGTACTACGACTTTTGATCTAATAGGCATTTGCCAGATAGACTCCTTCCCCCCCCCCCCACCTTTTACCCTCCACACTAGGTATTTTTCAATCCTCCCAGATATTTTCCCTTCCTAACTCAGCTATCTAGTTCCCTTCCTAACTCAGCTATCTAGTTCCCTTATTTCACCCCCTCCCACTTTCCCCCGCCTGTTTTCAAGTTCTACAATCACTGATCTTCTTTACTCTTCATCTACTCTCTAATACTTGTATACCGTACAGCACATTATTTATACCTACCTTATCATTTTCTTTCCATCAGACCATCATTTACCCATGAATACCATCCAAACCCATTAACATTTTAACGTCACTTATTTGATCTTATTTCTTACTGTGATAGCTACTCAATATTCTTCCAGGAACAACAACTAACAGTAGTAGTATTAAATAAATGCTTCCACACATCCTTGCATTTTCCTTTAGAAAAGCTAAACTATTATGCAAAAGCTTATGATCTTTGAAGAATTAGTTGATGTGAATGGTCTTTGTTTCAGTTTGAAGATAGGAAGACAAATTCGTTGGAACCAGCTGAACAACTCGATGTGATTGCTTCAGAAATTCAAGAAGTTGAGGTAACTCATATTTAACCAATACATCATTAAAAACGACTATTTTCTGCTAATGATTGGAATGTAAGGTAACAAAATTATTAGGTAAAAGATTACAGGGGACTTTATAGCAGATCCCTCGTCTCTCTTCTGTTAGGTGATGGATTGTGTATTTCATGCAGTGCAAGTTTAGTGGCCTGATCTTAGTTAGGCCGAAAATTACTCTTGAGTGTACTGTGTAGTGATTCCTCTCTCTTATATTTGTGGAAGTGTTTCATTTAGAATGTTGTTCAGTGAGAAATTGTTTCAAATGTATGCAGGTAAGGGTAGTGTGGATTTGTCTTATAAAGTTGTGGAATTTGTAGTAGTGTATTGGGGCACACATTTTAGTCTGGATGAAAAGGTTTTGTTGTGAGGTGGTGCGTGATTTGGTGGTTTAGTGTTGGGCTCCTATCATCTTTATGATTGCTTCAGGCATCGGTAGCGATCGGACGTGTTCTCAGCGAGCGCTCTATTCAGTGACGTTTTTTGTTTTGTATTTTTCGGTGTAATACATTTAAGTTCGAGAAGATAGTTAACTTTGAGCGTTAGATAAAATACTCAAGAAATTTTGAATTATATTTTAAATTGAAATAGCTCCCGTTTGTTTACTTGTTTACTTTTCTGAGGCCCTAATTTTCTCCCCCTTTTTGTGTACACGTTTCTAGATTGCTGTATCAAAGGGTTTTGAATAAGTTTTCTCAGTATGGCCGTTTCTTTGGATGAAGTGAGTATGCCCTTGGATGTAAGTAGTGTGTATGTAGTTTGTGATTTTTGTTGTGTTGAAAGAAGATCAAATGTATCTGAATACCCCTTGTGTATTGTGACTCGTGCAAATGTGGCTTTGGTAGAGGAGGTGCATGAAGTTAGAAGGGATGCGAGAATGGGGCTGGGACTAGGAGGGTGGAAGATAGGCCTAGACTAGGGACTGGAGAGAAAAAAGTGACTGATGTAAGTGAAGATGAATGGTGGATGAATATGGATAGAATGGATAGGTTAGGTATGTGAGTAAGAGGGACATGGAACCTGTTAGGTTGACTAAGAGATTCGATGCCCTGAGAGAGGAAGAGGTTGAAAGTGATTTGTCTGATGTGGTTGTGGCTGAAGGTGGAATAAGTGGTAGTTTAAATGAGAACAGGAGGGAGGGTAATGCTAGGCCTAGGGGGACTAGAAGGATGACTGAGGTGCTTGTGATGGCTGACTCTCAGATTAGATATTTAGATGGAAGTTGAGTGCGAGCAAATGGAAGGGAGTGAGAGTTTGGTTGCCAGGTGCGTGTAAATGATGTGTCTAAGAGGTATGATAGTCTGGTGTCTGGGTGTGAGAGGAATGCAGTTGTGATTATGCATGTGGGAGTCAATCATGTGAAGAATATTAGGTCATGTGAGTTATGAGAGAGAGGTACAAAAGGTTAGTTGAAAGGATGAGTGAAAGTAGAGTGAAAGGCATTGTTTCAGGTGTGCTTCCGAGATTGGATGTGGGGGTGGAATGGTTGTCTCGTGCAATTGGACTGAATGAGTATGTGAAAGGCCTGTGTGAGGAGTCAGGATTAGTGTTTGTAGATGTATGGAATGGCTTTTTTGGGGAATAAGGCATTGTATGCATTGGATGAACATCTAAGCCGGGCTGGGGTTAACGTGTTGTGGCAGGAGTTAGATAGTGTCGTTGGGTCTTTGCAGGCGGGAAACTAGTTACTGTTAGTGGTCAGGGAAGTATAAGAGTACAGGGTGGGGCATGGAAAGGAAAGAGATGCAGGGAAGATAGAGCGGAAGGTATAGAGGCTAAAAGAGGTGCTTCAAGGATAGGAGGGAGGGCTGAGTTGTCTTTATACCAATGCTCGTAGTCTTAGAAATAAGAAAGATGAGTTATTTAGTTATATTATTGATGAAGATATAGATATAATATGTGTAATAGAATCGTGGGTTAATGAAAATGTGAGTGAATTTGAACTACAGGGTTATGATATGTACATTAGTCAAAAGAGAGATAAGACTCTTGGTAGGTTGATTATTTATATCAGCAATAGTATTTCTTCAAATCTAAATAATTTTATAAAGCAAGGACAAGTTGACTCACTCTGGATAGATATATGGGTCAGTAAAAATAGGATAATACACTTCGAAGCCTTGTACAGACCACCCAGACAGACTGATTGTATTGTTGAGTTAATGATCAGGGAAATAAGTAAAGGATGGGAAGTAGATACAGTTATTCTTGGTGACTTTAATTTAAATTCTGTGGACTGGGAAAATATGATAGGAAGAGATGGCAAGTTTATAGAATGTTTTGAGAATAATATTTTGACTCAATTTGTTAATAAGCCAACAAGGGGTGCCAATATATTAGATCTGGTTCTTTCAAAGGGTGATCACTTGGTTCAGGAATTGACTCTCGGGGAAGCATTGGAAATAGTGAGCATCAGATGGTTCATTTTAACTTGGGAATAGTGAAAGGTAGAACAGCAACAAACTCCACAAAAACTTCAAATTTTTATAGGGGTGATTATGATAAATTACACAACATGCTAAATCAGATTAAGGTGGGATATAGAATTCAGTGTATTCCAATGAAGGCTATTAGGAAGAAATATAGGAAGCCATTGTGGTGGAATCAGGAGATAGTTTGGAAAATTTCTGAGAAAAAAAGGGCATACCAGAGATTACAGAGAGAAAGTAGTTTTGATAATTTAAATCATTATAGGTCGACCAGAAATGAGCTAAATGAGATTATTAAGAAGAGCAAAAGGGCGGCAGAAATTAATTTGGGTAAAAAAAAAAATAATAAAGATCCAAGAAAATTCTTTAGCTCTTATAGAATTAATACCCCGTAAGGGGCGCGGCGATTTGCCATCCTGGCCGCCGTGCTGAAGGGACTCAGCACCCCGTCCAGCCCCAGCTTAGCCTCTCTACCTTCCTTCAAAACACTTGTTTCCTCTCTTTTCATACAACCTCTCCCACAACTTTCTTTGGTCAGCCTCTAATTTCACAGGGTAGATGCTGACCTTCTTCTCGGCCAACCGTCCTGAATCGAGGCTGAATGGGGAGGGGCCAATGTTCCCTAACCCCTGAGCTCCGGTCTGGGGTGGTTGGTTTTTAACAGCCTGCTTCATCCCTACCCATACCTTCCTCACATCCCTTTTCCTCTCTTCTTCACATTCTATCAATTTTACGCCGTGTCTAAGGTGGAGCCGCCATGCCGATGGACTGCCAGGCCACCAGGCGGGAGGGGTGGTCCCAAATGGCGGCGCCTGGCTCTGACGGGCTTGTAAGCACCTCTCGCAGTGCGGGCTACTGCGAGAGGTGATGCGCGATTGCATCCCGTGTAAAAAAGAGGGTCACCATGCCCAATGATGAGTTTAAAAAAAAACCCAACCCCCAACTTCCCCTATAACATCGACGGAGCCGCCCTTGGGCAGCTCCAGCAAAAATATGGAGCTTCCCCCCCCACCTGTGCTTGCTCAGGTGTCCCTCTATATATCTCTAACCGGAGAGGAGGCTTACTCCTCTCCTTCGCTTACGGGTGTAGGGGACTCCCCCTCACCCCCTTATCTGGAGGTGCTTTCGGGCGCCTCCCTTTTACCAGCGGCAGTCCCCTCTGTTCTTTCCAAGGGGACTGCCAAGAAAGCCAGCAGGCAGCCCTTAGCCAGCCGCTCCACATCGAAGCGGCTCGGTAGGGCAAACCCCCTTAGGGGGGAGAGGAAAGCCAGGCCACTTCGGTCGCTTCCCTCAAAAGACCTGCTGGTAAGAATACTGAACCTTGCCGGGGTCAAGGCCCATGCCTCCCCAAAGAAGACTAGTGACGATACTGCCAACGGGACCTGCGATGTCTTGGGGGGGGATGGCCAACTGGAGGCCCCCCCTAAGATAGACATGGTCCTTGAGGAAACCCAGCCTCAGACGGTAGGGCCTTCCATGGGGGGGAATCTGGGCTCGGCGCCAAGCACCGAACCCGAATCCGCCCCGATACAAGGTCCTCCTCAAACGGCTGTGGTTTCCAAAGCAGTACAAGGAAGGGAGGGATCTCCTCCGACCGGTGCCCCCACGACTACCAGGACCTTCTCCATTTCAGAGAATGACCTGGCTGAGGCCGGTCCATCTGGCCTGGGGGCTTCTTCCGGCGGAGGTGAGAAGCGGGTTCATTCCCCGCCCTCCTCTCCAAAAAAGAAAAAGAAAAAGACAAAAAAGACTCGGGGCTCCTCTCCATCCGCGGGGGCTGCGGGGATGGATGGGTCTGCTGCCACTCTGGCAAGCGACCAAGCCAGAATCGGCACATCCGCCCCCTCTGCCCCCCCCGGTTGCGGAGCCCCTGACTAAGACTAATACCAAGAGTGCACAGGGCGGGGCCTCGATGACATCGGGGCCCCTCATTCAGAGGTTACCTGGCGTTTTCGAGCCCGCTGGCTTCAAACGCTTCCTCGTTATTCGCTCCACTGATGGCACCATGTTGTCCAAGGGCAACATGATCCATCAGAGGAGAGGATTAGCTAGTGCAATTGGTAGAGAGCCGAAGGTGACCCGTTTCTCGGACAGGAGCCTTCGGGCGAATGCGGCGAATCCCGCCGAGACGGCCAAGATAAGTGCTCTTCGGACACTTCATGGCACCCCGGTGAGTGTGACGCGGCACTCTACCATGAACTTTGTGAAAGGAGTAGTTTATGCGAGGGAACTCGTTGACTACTCCATTGAGGACATCACCCTAGAGCTGGCCGTCCATGGGGTGGTCAAGGTCGAACGTGTGATGAGAAAACAGGGAGGGGCCTCTACACCCACCCCTACACTCTTCGTCACGTTCGACTGTGACAAGCTCCCTGAGTCGGTGAGTGCCGGTTGGTACCGCTACCGCGTGAAGGCATTCGTGCCACTGCCGCGGCGGTGCTATTACTGTCACCGCTTCGGCCATACGAATCGCTCATGTAGACATGCAAAGTCAGGGTCACCCGAATCTGTGTAAATTGCTCCAAGGTCGCACACGATAAGTCCAAATCGTGTGTGGCCAAGTGTGTCAATTGCGGAGAGCCGCACCCTGCTTCTTCGAAGGAATGTGGTGCATATCTCCTTGAGAAAGAAATCCTGGCCGTTCAGGCCCAGGATCGACTCTCATTCCGCGAGGCAAAGGACTTGGTCCTGGCGCGCCTGGCTTTGCCTGGGACGTCATATGCCTCAATAGTTAGAAAGGCACCCTCTGCTCCTGCCCCATCCAGGCCAACGAGCACGGTTGTTTCCGCGCCCATTCGGAGCCCTTCTGCGGGCTCTACCCAACCCGGGCGCTTCCCTGGTAAAGCTGGTGGCAAAAAGGGTTCATACAGAGCCCCGGCTAAAACCAGGGCTCCCCCCCTCTTCCCCCAGCGTGACCGCTTCCCGTAAGGCGAAACGGCCACGCGCCTCCACCGAGTCGTTAGACTCACAGGAGGCAACACCCTTGAAGATGGTCGATAGGCCATCTTCCGGGGTTCCTAAAGCTGTTCCCCGAAAGGAGGACAGCAACACGCCACGAGGTGGAGCGAGTGGCTCGAAGACGGTGGTTCCTCGAAAAGAGGGCCCCCCCGCCTTCGAAGCCGCAACGCCCGCCTAAGGTTTCGAGGCGGAGGGAGGAAAAGACTCGCATGGCGATCCCAACCTTCCCCAATAAGTCCTCGAAGGCGACAGCGCCCGGGGTTCTGCCCCTGGGAAGCGTACGGCCATTCCCGTGAGGGTCTTCAATTCGAGGAGGGCCCCCGCGTCTCCTTCGAGGTAGGCCTGGAGGGCATATTCCTTCAATGGAATTGCCGTGGACTCCGGGCCAACTGGGAGGAGCTGGGGAGGCTCGTCTCGTCCCGTTCCCCGTTAGCTATTTTTTTGCAGGAGACCATGCTAGGCGCGTGCCCCCTGCCTGCCCTCCCGGGGTATAAGGGTCTTGCGACCCCACCACCCCGGGATGGCCGGGCTGGGGGATGTGCGGTTTACACCCGGCATGATGTCTCCGTTCTTCCTTTCTCTTTAGATACCTCCTTTCAGGCAGTGGCTGTGCAGCTGCACCTGGATAGGAGGTATACTATCATTTCTGCGTACATTCCACCGTCAGCTGACTTCGACGCGGGGGACTTCCGCCGCGTCGTTGCACGGTTGCCGAGGCCCTATCTCTTGCTTGGAGATCTGAATGGCAGGCATCCTCTCTGGGGAGATTTCTCCATAAATCCCAGGGGACAAGTCCTTGCCGATCTGATCGAAGAGCTTGAGATGGGTGTCCTAAACGTGGATGAGTTTACGCATCACTGTCCGAGAACCGCTTCATTTTCTTGCCTTGACCTATCTTTGTGCTCTTCGGAGTCACAGCCTGATTTTGATTGGGGGTGGTCGATGACCTCCATGGTAGTGATCACTTTCCCATTCAAATATCATTTTCAGGGCAACTGCCGCCTGAGAGACCACCTCGGTGGTGCTTGGCGCGGGCGCGGTGGCCTGCATTTCAGGAAATGACTGAATTCTCTATCTCAGTCGAGGAGTTTAGGTCGGTAGATGAGGCCGTTGAGTTCTTCTCCGGCAACCTCATCGCCGTGGGCCTGACTACTATTTCTAGGAAGTCTGGCCGTTTTGCACGACGACCACTCCCATGGTGGTCAGCCGAGTGTGAGACGGCCCTCAAACAGAAGCGTTATGCCTACATGCGCTATAAGCGCCGCATGAACGATTTCACTGTCGCTGAATTTCGTCGGGCTAGGGCTAGGTTCCGGTATATTTCGAAGCACGCCCGCCGCTCTTGTTGGCGGGCATACGTGTCTTCACTTAACGGGAAGACCCTATTAGCTGAGGTGTGGAAGCGAGTCAAAAGGATTCGGGGCAAGTTCTCGCAGGACCCCCCTCCCGTTCTCCAAGAGAATGGGACCGCAATCTCGGACCCCGCGTCCGTGGCGGAATCCTTAGCGACCGCTTTTTCCGCATTCTCTAGCCGGGATGCTACCCTGCCAGCATTCAATGCACGTCGCGATGTCGCGAAAGGCCGCCGGCTGGACTTTACCTCCAGAGGCGGAGAACCCTTCAACGACAAGTTTACTGTGAGTGAGTTGCGTTCCGCTTTCGCTTCGTGCGCGGACACCGCCCATGGTCCGCACGATGTCCCGTACGCCATGCTTCGACACCTGGGTGAGCGAGGCATGGCCTTTCTGTTAGATTTGTTCAACAGGATCTGGGTGGAAGGTCTTCTCCCAGACTCCTGGCGAATCGCTACTGTGCTCGCCTTTCGCAAACCGGGTAGAGATCACTCTACTCCGACCGGTATCCGCCCAATCTCTCTAACCTCTTGCGTGTGCAAGTTGATGGAGAAATTGGTAAATGTTAGATTAGCCTTTTTCCTGGACAGCGGAGGCCATCTGTCTTCCGCACAGTGCGGCTTCCGCAAGTTCCACTCCACGTCGGATGCTCTGCTCCGACTGGAAAATGCCGTCTGCGAGGCTTTCCTTCGTAGACAGCACTATGCCACGGTCTTTTTCGACCTGGAGAAGGCCTATCATACCGCATGGCGATAAGTTATCATGGAGACTCTCCACACGATGGGGGCGAAGGGACGCCTCCCAATGTTTATATCTGAATTTTTGCGAGATCGTCGATTCCGCGTACGGGTGAGGGGAGCCCTCTCCGGCCCAAAGGAGCAGGAAGAGGGTGTCCCGCAGGGAAGTGTCCTCAGTGTCACACTCTTTGCCCTGAGCATCAACGGCATCACCTCGGTGCTGCCGGAAGATTTTCTCGCTACGCTCTACGTGGACGACCTATCGATCTCTTTTGGCGCGACCCAGATGCCAACTCTGGAGCGTCGACTCCAACAGGCATTGAACCGCATCTCTCGCTATGCCGAAGCGCACAGGTTTCGGTTTTCTTTGGCAAGACTAAAGTGGTGCACTTCTGCCGCCATCCACGGCTTCACCCCGACCCAGATTTGTTTCTTAATGGGGTGCGCCTGGATGTGGTTGAGTCGCACCGTTTCCTTGGTCTTGTATTCGACCGACGCCTCACCTGGGAGGCTCATATTCGCAGCCTTAGGGTCTCTTGTATCCGCGCCATGGACATTCTCCGCTCCGTGACGTTCAGCCCTTGGGGCGCTGATAGGGCTACCGCCTTACTTTTTTATCGATCCTTTGTTCGCTCGAAGCTCGACTACGGATGCGAGTTTTATGCATCCGCAGCCGAGCGTTTATTGCGGAAGGTGGATTCGATCCACCTTTCGACCGGTGCCTTCCGCACTTCCCCCATTGAGAGCCTGTTGGTCGATGCTGGGGAGATGCCACTTGCTCTGCGCCGCGTGCAGTGCATCGCTCGCCTGTACACGCGAGCCCGGCGCCTCCCTCAGTCGCCAACAGCTCTCACTGCATCCGCAGCTGATCTCGATGGTGCCTATGCCGCCGAGAGACGCCAGTCATACCCTAAGTCCTTCGAGAGGTAGATATAGCTCTCGGGTCGGTGGCGCCCCTGGTTCTGCCCAGGACACCACCCTGGAGGGTACCACATTTGGCTATTTGTCGCCACGCCTCTGCTCCCAAAGCTTGTACTGCCCCGGGAGTATTGCGTTCGACCTTTTTGGAGCACCCATCTTGTCACGCTGGAACCGTGCCAGTGTATACGGATGGCTCCAAGTACCAAGAGGGGGTCGGCTTCCAAGCCGTATCCCCTCTGTTTGAAGTCAGCGGGGCTCTACCAGGCGCTGCGTCTGTCTTCACGGCCGAGCTGGTGGCAATACACCACTCGGTACGGGAGATTACGCGACGTGCCCGGTTCGAAGACCGGATTGTGATCTATAGTAACTCACAAAGCGCCCTGAGTGCTCTCGGGGCATTGGAATCTCTGCATCCCCTGGTTCGCGATATCCGTGACGCCACGGTTTAGGCGAGCCGGGCAGATGTCGAGATTATCTTCTGCTGGGTTCCTGGACATGTAGGAATTGCGGGGAATGAGCGCGCCGATGAGGGTGCCAAAGAGTCCGCGAGGATTCTGTGACCGGACCAGCGTTTCGCTCTTCCTCACACCGACTACATGGCAGGAATACGGGCAGCTCTTCGGACTGCTTGGCAAAGAAGATGGGAGACGGTCGAAGGGAACTTAAAGTTGCGTGCCATTCCGCCGCGACTGTTCCCATGGACCCATCCCCCAATGCCGCGGCGGCTTCAGGTTGCTTTCTGTCGTCCCTGAATCGGACACACGTGTGACGCATCGCTATTTGATGGAACGCTCGCCTGCGTCCTATTGCAACGACTGCGTCGTCCCCTAGACTGTTCGGCACATTCTTGTCGAATGTCCCAGTCTGGGTGATCTTCGCACATGATACCTGTCCCGGTACCGGGATGGGCGGGGTCGCTACCGCCTTTCCCTTGTACTCGGGACAGATTCGTGCACATTGACATGTGGACCCTTTGACCCTTTGGGGGGAGGCCGGGCTTCTTCCCCTTTATTTAAGGTTCTTTTTTTGTTATTGTTTTGTTTGTAGGTTGCACTCTCCTGCACCGGGGTGAGGGGGACCTCCCCCCGCTGCCGGAGATTGCTTCCTGATTGTTAAGTTTTTCCAATTTATATCGATTGTTAAGTTTTCATATTTTTATTTTAAAGTAGCCTAGTTCTAGGCTGTCGTGTTTTTTGGCAACTTATGCCCAAGTGGGTAGTTGCCAGATTGGCTCTATAAAAAAAAAAAAAATTATAGAATTAATAACCAATCTAACAGTGACAAAATAGGGCCTATTAGATATGAAGGGGTTTTGAATGAATCTGATGAGGAAATAGTAGAGTTCTTATTTATCACTTTACTTCAGTATTTACAGAAAAGAAACCAGATACAATAATTGATGATTATTCTAGCTCAAGGAAAGTAGTGTTGAATATTATTAATGTAAACAAGGAAATAATTAAAGGGGGCTTATATTGGAGTTAAATACTAGTAAGGCATCTTGCCCAGACAACATTCATTTTAGGTTATTCAAAGAAGGTGTAGAAAGTATTGCAGTATCTCTTGAGAGGATATTTACTAGATCACTAGAGTTTAGAGAAATACCTAATAATTGGAAATTGGCGAATGTAGTACTAATTTTTAAAAAGGGAAATAAAGAGGACCCAAATAACTTTAGACCGGTAAGCTTATAGTTTGTAAAATTCTTGAAAAGATAGTCAAGAAGGGAATTTCTGACCATCTAGAGAGTAGTAAGTTAATAAATGATTCTCAGCATGGGTTTAGAAAAGGTAGATCGTGTTTAACAAATTTACTGGATTTTATGGATTATGTAACTAAAGAATTAGATAAGGGAGAGAATGTTGATGTAATTTACTTAGATTTTAGCAAAGCTTTTGATAAGGATCCACAAAGGAGACTTGTTCACAAATTAAAAATGCATTGGATATATTTTGAATTGGATAGCTGAATGGCTGAAAGACAGGAAACAGAGAGTTGTACTGAATGGGGTGAGGTCACAGTGGAGGGACCTTATCAGTGGTGTACCTCAGGGATCTGTTCTAGGCCCTTTATTATTCATAGTTTATATAAATGTTCTTGGGGAGGCTGTAAATAGCAGTGTCAATTTTTGCTGATGACACTGAATTGGCAGCTGTAGTTAAATAAGTTGAGGGTAGCTTTAAAGTGCAGTGACTTAAATAAGTTATTAGCTTGGGCTCAGAAGTGGCAAATGACTTTTAACCTTAAAAAATGCAATTCTCCATTATCCCTTCCCATATTAATAAAAACGGGAAGGGATAATGGAGAATTTAGCTATGAAATGGATGGGCATTGGCTGAATTCAGTTGAGGATGCGAAGAACTTAGGCGTAGTAGTAGATAGGTCACTGAAGTTTTCAAAGCAGTGTATTGAGGCAAAAAATAGGGTGCAAGGATACATTAATAGGAATGTTAGCCTCAGTCACACCAAGCTTACAACCTGTTTCCGACCATTTGCGACCGAAAATCAAGCAATCGGTCGGCGACACAAAACCTAAAAAGAGGTAGTCGCATGTGGTGGGCGAGTAGGGTTGCGACCGGTGGTTACTAGTGGCTCACTAGTAGCCCACTAGTAGGCGTCCGGGTGGCGATTAGTGTGGCTGCCACCTGGCATCGGGCGCCGACAACCTACGAGTAGTTGACCACTGGTGACCCACCAATCAGCCACTAGTGGGCGAGTAGTCGGCCACTAGTCACGACCATCAAACTTCTGACAGGTCTCCGGTGACCACCTCTCGTCCGCAACAAGTCTTCTTAGGTCGTTCACTGTTCGGCGATGGGTGGTCCACCAATCGGTGAGCGGTCGACCAACGCACCTCTGCCTACCTCAATAGGGTCAAAACCATGGGCACTCCACTAGCACCTCACCAACTAGTGGTTCTCTCACTTCAAGAACAGCAGGATGTCATTGCAGTTATCCTTCTCGTGTATCGTCTGAGGCAACTGTTGAAACGCACAAAGCGGAGGTATTGGATGTGCCCCTGGATATATCGGTGTGTACAGTACGGCAACTACGCTAACCTGATGGAAGAGCTGCAGATAGAAGGACAAGGTGATTTTGGAAACTACATATATGAGAATGGAATATGCAATGTTACACGAGATTTTAGTGCGGGTATCTCCAAGGTTGACGAAGATAACCACCAACTACAAACAACCCCTGCCTCCTAGACTCAAGTTCGCAGTCACTCTCCGCTTCCTGGCAACCGGTGATAGTTACCAGTCTCGCTTACAGTTTTCGGGTGCCTTACAACACAATATCTGTGTTCGTGCCCATTGTTTATGAGGGAATCATCCAGGACTATGCCCAGGAAGTCATGTCTCTGCGAACTACCGAGGACGGATAGCGTGAGATCATCGAGCGTTTTGGTGACCGCTGGAACTTTCCTTATGCAGTGGGGGCAATTGACGGGAAGCACATCGCCATCAAAATGCCAAGGAATTTAGGATCTGTCTTTCACAACTACAAGGGATTCTTCTCTATCATTATGCTGGGACTTGCGGATGCGGACTACATGTTCATGTGGGTTAATGTCGGAGGCAACGGTTCCACCTCAGACTGTGCTGTCTTCAATCGGTCTAAGCTGAAAGAGCATTTGGAGTACAACTCCCTTGGATTTCCCGCGCCCGACGAACTTCCTGGTGCATTCTAGTTATTCTCTCCACTGATGACAGCATGTTGGCCAAGGGCAACATATTCCATCAAAGAGGAGCACTAGCTAGCCTGATTAGTAATTAGAGGAAGGTTACCCTTCTGGCAAATGCCTCAGCTCCCTTTGAAAGGGCCAAGGTTAGTGCTCTTTGGCCACTTCATGGCACACTGAGTGTGACACTGCACTCTACCATGAACTTTGTGAAAGGAGTAGTTTATGGGAGGGAACTCATGGACTACTCTATATATGACATTACAGAGCTGGCCGACCAAGGAGCGGTCAATGTCGAACATTTGATGAAAAAACAGGGAGGGTCCCCGAGACCTACCCCCTACACTCTTCGTGATGTTCGAATTTGACAGGCTCCCTGAGTCTGTCCGTGCTGGTTGCTATCGCTGCTGCAGAGTTGCTACAACTGCCACCGCTCATGTAGATGTGCAAAGTCCGGGTTACCCGAAGTTTGTGTAAGTTGCTCGAAGGCCGCACACGATAAGTCCAAATTGTTTCTGGCCAAGTGTGTCAATTGCGGAGAGCCGCACCCCGACTCTTTGAAGCAATATGTTGCGTATCTCCTTGAGAAGGAAATCCTGCCTGTTCAGACCCAGGACTGTTTCTCATTTCGCGAAGCTAAGGACTTGGTCCTGGCGCACCCAGTGCTGCCTGGGACGTCGTATGCCTCAATGTTAAAAAGACACCCTCTGCTCCTTGCCCCTCCAGGCTTACAATCACTGTCTTTTCCCCGCCTATTCAGAACCCTTCTGGCCCCATGTGGCCCCAGCCTAGACTCCTCTTTCGGATAACTACATTTCTACCCTACTTCCTCACTCTCCCTACAACCTCTCCCACAACTTTCTTTGGTCGGCCTCTAATTTCACAGGGTAGACGCTGACCAGCCTCCTCTCATCCAACTATCCTGGATTGGGGCTGAGGGGAGAGGGGACACAATCCCCTCACTCCTGAGCTCTGTTCTGGGGTGGTGGGTTTTTAACCTCCTGCTTCATCCCCACCCACACCTTCCTCACATCCCCTTTCTTTCTCATTTTATGCCGTGCCCAAGGTGGAGCCGCCATGCCGATGTCCTGCCAGGCCACTAGGTGGGAGGAGTGGCCTCAAATGGCATCAGGTGGTTCTGCTGGCCCCATACTAACCCCTTGCAGATCGGGCTACTGCATGGGGTGATTAGAGTATGCATCCCAGGTATTCATGAAATGTATAGGGTCATCCTCCCATTCCACTTTTCCATCGTCCGAGCTGCCCTCAGGTAGCTCCACCAGAAAATGGAGGTCCTCCCTGCCACTGTGCTTTTGTCGGCAAACCTCCCTCACCCCCTTCTCTGGAGACACCCTTGGGGACTCCCTTTCTCCAGTGGCAGTCCCCATTTTACTTTCTAAGGGGACTGCCAAGAAAGGCAGGCGGCCCATAATTCACTGCACCTGGTGCAAGTGGCACGATGGAGCCAAAGCCCTTAGGTGGAGGAGGGAAGACAGGGCCCATCAGCCCCTTGCATCTAAAGACCTGCGGGCTCGAATATTGAGTTTGGAGTGAGTCACTGTATGTGCACCTCTTCCCTCTTCCCCAACCAAAGACGTTTTGACCAAAAGGATCTGTGATATCCTAGGAAGGGGGGGGGGATGGCCACATAGAGCCTCCCCCTGAGATAGACATGGTCCTGAGGCAACCCAGCCCCAGACGGTAGGACCTTCCATGGGGACGGACCTGGGCTCAGTGCCAAGCAGCGAACCCGAGTCCGCCCCTATGCAAGGTCCTCCTCAGAAGGGCTCAGGTCTCAAAACCTTACAAGGAGAGGAGGGATCTCCTCCTCTGGCTGGTGCCCTTGTGCCAGCCAAGACTTTCTTTGCTTGGGAGATGGGTCTTGCTGAAGCTGGTCCATCTGGCCTGGGGGCTCCTGCCAGTGGAGGGAAGAAGCGGGTTCATTCCCTACCTTCCTCTCCTAAAAAGAAAAAAAAAAGACTGGGCACCTTTCCATCCGTGGTGGACGCCAGGGCAGATGGGTCTGCTGCCACCTCGGTAAGCGATGAAGACAAGATTGGCACGTCCGGCTCCGTTGCTTCCATGGGTGGGGAGTCCCTGACAAAGGCAAAAGGTTCAAGTGTGCAGAGCGGAGCCTCGATTACTTGGAGGCCCCTCATTCAGAGACTACCTGGCGTTTTTTAACCCGCTGACTTCAAACGCTTCCTTGTTATTCGCTCCACTAATGGCAGTATGTTGGCTAATGGCAACATAATCCATAAGAGGAGAGATTTAGCTAGTGTGATTGGTAGAGAGCCGAAGGTGACCCGTTTTTCGGACGGGAGCCTTCTGGCGAATGCGTCGAATCGCTCCGAGGCAGTCATAATAGTCTCCTTCGGACACTTAAATGGCACGTCTGTGAGTGTGACGCCGCACTCTACCATGAACTTCGTGAAAGGAGTAGTTTATGGGAGGGAACTTGTGGACTACTCCATAGATGACATCACCTTAGAGCTGGCCGACCATGGGGTGGGCAAGGTCGAGCATGTGATGAGAAAACAGGGAGCGGCCTCGAGACCCAGCCCTACACTCTTCGTCACGTTCGACTGTGACAAGCTCCCTGAGTCGGTGCGTACCGGGTGGTATCGCTACCGCGTGAAGGTATTAGTGCCACTGCCGTGGAGATGCTACTACTGTCACCGCTTCGGTCATACTAATCGCTCGTGTAGACGTGCAACGTCGGAGTTACCCGAGGTCTGTGTAAGTTGCTCCTGGCTGCACATGATAAGTCCAAATCGTGTGTTGCCAAGGGTGTCAATCGCTTCCTCGAAGTAATGTGGTGTGTATCTCCTTGAGAACGAAATCCTGGCCGTTCAGGCCCACGATCGTCTCTAATTTCGCGAGTCTAAGAACTTGGTCATGGCGCCCCCGGCACTGCCTGGAACATCTTATGCCTCAATATTAAGAAAGATACTCTCTGCTCCTACCCCCTTCACGCCTACGAGCACGGTCGTTTCCGCGCCCATTCGGAACCCTTCAGCGGGTTCTACTCACCCCGGTAAAGCTGGCGGCACAAAGGGCTCACAGCCAGCCTCACCTAAACCCAGGGCTGCCCCCTTTTCCCCCAGCGTGACCGTTTCCCTTAAGGCGAAACGTCCGCGGCCTCCACCGAGTCGTTAAATTCACAGGAGGAAACCCCTGAAGTTGTTCGTTAGTCCATCTTATAGGCTTCCTTAAGCTACCTCCCGAAAGGAGGACAGCACTATAGGAGCTTCGGTTCCTACGCCCACACCCATTGCTATGCTGAGTTACTCGAATGCAGCGCAGCCTCTAAAGGAGAGACCCCTGCCTCCGAAGCCGCCCCGCCTGCCTAAAGTTTCGAGGTGGAGTGAACAAAAGACTCGCATGGCGAGCTCAACCTCCCCCGATAAGTCCTCGAAGGCGACAGCGCCTTCAGCGCATTGTCCGGCCAACAGCGCCCGGAGTTCTGCCTCCGGGAAGCATACAGTCATTCCTGTGAGGGTCTCCTCTTCTAAGATGGCCCACGCATCTCCTCCGACCAAGGTCTAGATTGCACATTTCTTCAATGGAATTACCGCGGACTCCGGGCCAACTGGGAGGTCCTGCGGAGGCTCGTCTCCTATAGTTCTCCCTTAACTATCTTTTTGCAGGAGACAATCCTGGACGCATTCCCCCTGCCCACCCTCCCTGGGTATAAGAGTTTTGTGACCCCACCACCACGGGATGGGATTCGGGCAGGAGGATGCGTGATTTACACCCGGCATGATGTCGTGGTACGGTTGCCGAAGCCCATTCCCTTGCTCTGGGATCTGTACGATTGCTCCCCCACCCTGGTAAGACTACTCGATCAATCCTGTAGGTCAAGTTCTTGATTGGCGAGCTGGAGATAGGTGTCCTAAATGTAGATTAGTTTATGCATCACTGCCCGAGAACTGCTTCATTTTCTTGTCTCGATCTATTTTTGTGCTCTTGGGATGCACAGCCTGATTTGGGGGTGGTGGGGTAGGTGATGGCCTCTATGGTAGTGATCACTTTCCTATTTAAATATAATTTTCTGGACAGCTGCCGCCTGAGGTTCCGCCCCAGTGGTGCTTGCCGCAGGCGCGGTGATCTGCATTTTTCAGGAAATGACTGATTTCTCTGTCTTAGTCAATGAGTTTAGCTCTGTAGATGAGGCCGTTGAGTTCTCCCGCAACTACTATTCCTAGAACGTCTGGCCATTTTGCATGCTGACCGCTTCCGTAGTGGTCAGCTGAGTGTGAGGCGACCCTTAAACAGAAGCGTTATGCCTACATGCGCTTTAGGCGCCGCGGGAACGATTTCACTGTCGCTGAATTTTATTGAGCTTGGGCTAGTTTTCGGTATGTTTTGAAGTACGCCCGCCGCTCTTCGTGGCGGGCATACGTGTCCTCAATTAACGAGAAGACCCCTCTAACAGAGGTGTGGAAGCGAGTCAAAAGGATTCGGGGCAAGTTCTCGCAGGACCTGTCCTCCCGTTCTCCAGGATAATGGGACCGCAATCTCTGGACCCGCGTCCCTGGCGAAGTGCTTCGCGACCGCTTCCTCCACTTTCTCTTGCCGATATGCTACTCCGCCAGCATTTAATGCGCGTCGTTATGTCGCAGATTGCATCCAAATGAGCTTAACTTCCAGAGGTGGAGAACCCTTCAACGACAGGTTTGCCTTTTTCGCTTCGTGCGCAGACACCGCCTATGGTCCGGACGATGTCTCGTACGCCATGCTTCGAATCTGGGTGAGCGAGGCATGGCCTTTCTGTTAGATTTGTTCAACAGGATCTGGGTAGAGGGTATCCTCCCAGACTCCTGTCGAATCGCTACTGTTCTCGCTTCTTGCAAACCGGGGAGAGAACACTCACCCCTGTCGGTTCCCGCCCAATCTCTCTAACCTACTACATGTGCAAGTTGATGGAGAAATTGTTAAATTTTAGATTATCCTTTTTTCTGACAGCAAAGCCCACCTGTCTTCTGCAAATTGCGACTTCCGCAAGTTCCCCTCCACATCGGATGCTCTGCTTCGACTAGAAAATACCGTCTGCGAAGCGTTCCTTCATCGACAGCACTATGCCATGATGTTTTTCGATGTGGAGACGGCCTATGATACCGTATGGCGATACGGTATCACGGAGAATCTCCACACGATAGAGGGCGAGAGTATGCCTCCAAAAATTGATATCTGAATCTTTGCGATATCGTCGATTCCGCTTGCGGGTGGGGGGGCATCCCTCTCCGTCCCACTAGATCAGGAAGAGGGTGTCCCGCAGGGAAATGTCCTCACTGTCACACTCTTTGTTTTGTGCATCAATGGAATCACCTCGGTGCTGCTGTTATGTGTTTTTGCTGCGCTCTACGTGGACGACTTTTCGATCTCTTTGCGCTGCCCAGATGCCGACCCTGGAGCGTCGACTCCAACAGGCATTGAAACGCGTCTCTGGCTATGGCGAAGCGCACAGGCATCTGTTTTCCATGGCCAAGACTAAGGTGGTGCACTTCTGCCGTCATCCACAACTCCACTCTGACCCAGACTTTTTTCTAAATGGGGTTCGCCTGGAAGTGGTTGACTCGCACCGTTTCCTTGGTCTTGTATTTGAGCGACGCCTCACCTGGGAGGCTCATATTCGCAGCCTTAAGGTCTTTCGATCGTTTGTTCGTTCGAAGCTCGAATACGGATGCGAGTTTCATGCATTCGCAGCTGACGTGTATTGCGTAAGGGGGACTCGATCCACCACATCTCCTTTCGCCTGGCGACCGGTGCCTTCTGCACCTCCGCGAATTGAGAGCCTACTTGTTGACGCTTGGGAGATTCCACCCCCCTCTCCGCTGGCACAATTCGCTTGTTCGCCCGACCCCGACGCCTCCCTCACTCGACAACACCCTTCACTGCATCCGCATCTGATCTCAACGGTGCCTATGCCACCGAGAGACGCCACTCATATCCTTAGCCTTTTGGTTTATGGCTAGGAAACACCTTCGAGAGCTCAGTATAGCTCCACTGGTTCTGCCCTTTGCGCCACCCTGGAGGCTACCACATTTGACCATTTGTCGCCACGCTTCTGCTCCCAAAGCTTCTGCAGCGCCGGGAATATTGTGTTCTGCCCTTTTGCAGTAAACTTCCTGTCACGCTGGAACCGTGCCAGTGTAGGTTCTGCCAGGCGCTGCGTCTAACTTCACGGCCGAACTGGTTGCAATATTCCGCTCGGCAAAGGAGATAACGCGACGGGCCCTGTTCGGAGACAGGATTGTTATTTATTGCGACTCACAAAGCGTCCTGACTGTTCTCGGTGCATTGGAATCTCCGAATCCTCTGGTTCGAGATATCCGTGACGCCACGGTTTTGGCGAGCCGGGTTGATCTCGAGATTATCTTCTGCTGCTTTCTTGGACATGTGAGGACATGTGAGAATTACGGGGAATGAGTGCGCCAAAGAGTCCGCGATGACCGGGTGACCTGATCAGCGTTTGGCTCTTCCCTTGCTGCTTGGCAAAGAAGATGGGAGACGGTCGAAGGGAACCAAAAGTTGCGTGCCATTGCGCTGCTACTATTCCAATGGACCTACCTTCCAATGCCGCGATGGCTCCTGATTGCTTTCTGTCGTCTCCGAATTGGATACACTTGCGGGACGCACCGCCATTTGATGAAGCGCTTGCCTGCGCCCTGTTTTGACGACTGCGTTGTAAACCAGACTGTTCGGCACATTCTTGTTGAATCTCCCACTCTGGGTGATCTTCGCGCATGTTACCTGTCCCGGTACCGGGACACGTAGGGTGTGATTACGGCGACTTCTGCTTTAGTAGGCAGTCGTCAGATGGGGTCCTAAAAAAAACAAAACTGGTGAGTCATCCATTTTTTTACACTCTTACTTGTGTAATAAGTGAGAGTGCCTATGAGGTGACTAGGCTGTCTCCGCACACAGTGCCACTGCAGTCATTTTGCTCTCTCTTAAGCAGATCGGCTCTTAGAATGAAAAAAAAAGCTCTTTCTTAAACTGAGGGATCTGTGCTGACCTCCAGCCTGCATGGAAATGTAGATGTACACAGTCCTCTAATTGATTACATGCATGCCATTGCACCTAAATTATTCTCCTAGACTACCCCACCCATTACCTCCATGGCTTCAGATTATGTTTTGTTGTATCAGTATTGGACATAGCCATGAGGCACAGCACATTCTGACGAGAAGCTTTCTCAGAGTATCCTTTGGTCATCCAGTCTCTGGGCATCACTTCTTTAGTTGAATGTCTAATTCTTGGGGCCTGTGTGTGTGTGTGTGTGTGTGCATTTACTGGTGCAGCCAGAATCACTACCCTCTTACCTCAGGTTTGCGATGTCTTTTTGGGGTCCTTGTCCTTGGAGGAGGCTGGCCTCTTCTAAGCTATGTTAATTATCTTTGGCTCACTCTTTTTATTTTATTAGTTGGTGCCTGTCTAAAGAAATCATACCTCTTTAAAAGCATTTAGTCTTTTTAATATTTTCCTTTATATGTTATTTTCACATTTAGTTTTGTACCTTCTATTGCTGTAATTTTTTGCATATGCATATTTATGATTTGATTCAAATGTACTGTTTGAACATGGTGAAGTTGAAGAGCTGCCTATGTTTTGAGTTATGTAGTAGTGATTCCTTTGCTACTCCCCTTAAAATATTTGAAAAGAATAAAGCCTAAATAAAGCTTAGCGCCTGGTCAGATTGGCTCCCAGTTCTAAAGTGTTTGATTATTTTATGTCATTAAAAGGCTGAGGAATCATTTTGCATGGATTGAAAACCTGTTGTGACATTTTGAAGCACTCTAGGGTCCCCCATCTGAGCCTCTGCTATTCTCCAGTATCAGCTGGTAAGACGTGTAAAATAACTCCACAATATTTTTCATTATCTTCAAGTTGCAAATTTGTTTTCCCTTTTTCAGGTAGTATCTAATATTGAAAGCAGTCCACCAGAACACATACCATTGGCAGCTAGTGATGATGCTCATGGAAGGATAAGGCATGCATTACTTATAGGAGACTTTGAATCTGTTATACAGCTATGTCTAAAAGAGAAGAAAACTTCACTTGCCTTGATTCTTGCTGCCTATGCAGGGGATGAACTTTTTACAAAGGTAATGCAAGAAAGAATTGTTGTTACATAGAATTTAAAGGTGTCTAAGTGATCTATGTGATCTAAGTGATACATATATATATATATATATATATATATATATATATATATATATATATATATATATTCCTCAATTTCTCTCAGTTAACAGCTGATGATGGTATGGAAAACTTCATACTGAAACTAGTTCTGGTTCAATAAACTTTGTGCTCAAAAGTGGTTTCATTGTACATTAATTTACTCGCTATTTGGGAAAACAGTGTCTTCATACATATATATATATATATTTGGTGTGGATGGTATTCGCTTGCATGATGAATGTCTCAGGAAAAATAACATTGCCTAATAACTAATAAAAATATGAAGTGTTCATCAAATTTGTGTTTGTCTTCATGATAGGTTCTGTCAAACTCACTTGATGAACCCGCCTGCAGCCTTGATGACAGCCTCCAGGCAACCTCTTGAAATAGCCAGGCCTTTCTGTTGGATTTGTTCAACAGGATCTGAGTTGAGGGTCTCCTCCCGGATTCCTGGCGAATCGCCACTGTGCTCGCCTTTCGCAAACCGGGGAGAGATCACTCTACTCCCGCCGGTTTCCGCCCAATCTCTCTAACCTCTTGCGTGTGCAAGTTGATGGAAAAATTGGTAAATGTTAGATTAGCTTTTTTTCTGCTCTGCCTGGAAATGCCGTCTGCGAGGCCTTCGTAGATAGCACTACGCCACGGTGTTTTTCGATCTGGAGAAGGCCTATGATACCGCATGGCGATACGGTATCATGGAGACTCTCCATACGATGGGGGGGGGGGCGATCGGACGCCTCCCAATGTTTATATCTGATTTTTTGCGAGATCGTCGATTCCGCGTACGATTCCATCTAGCGAATTGGAGCAGGGAGTTGTCCTCAGTGTCACACTCTTTTCCCTGAGCATCAACGGCATCACCTCGGGGCTGCCGGTAAATGTTCTCACTCCGCTCTCCGTGGACTACCTTTCGATCTCCTTTGGTGTGGCCCTGATGCCAACTCTGGAGCGTCGACTCCAACAGGCATTGAACCGCGTCTCTCGTTATGCAGAAGCGCACAGGTTTCGGTTTTCCAATACTAAGGTGGTGCACTTCTGCCGCTATCCACGGCTCCACCCTGACCCAGACTTGTTTCTTAATGGGGTGCGCCTGGAAGTAGTTGAATCGCACCGTTTCCTTGGTCTTGTATTCGACCGACGCCTCACCTGGGAGGCTCATATTCGCAGCCTTAGGGTCTCTTGTACCCGCGCCTTGGATATTCGCCCTTCCGTGATGTTCAGCGCTTGGGGCGCTGATAGGGCTACTGCCGTACTTTTTTTATCAATCCTTTGTTCGTTCGAAGCTCGACTACGGATACAAGTTTTATGCATCCTCAGCCGAGCGTGTATTGCGGAAGGTTGCCTCGATCCACTACACCGGCTTTCGCCTGGCGACCGGTGCCTTCCGCACTTTCTCCATTGAGAGCCTATTTGTCAACGCTGGGGAGATGCCACTCTCTCTACGCCGTGCACAGTGCATTATTTGCCTGTACGCGCGAGCCTGCCGCCTCCCTCAGTCGCCATCAGCTCTCACTGCATCTGTAGCTGATTGCGACGGTGCCTATGCCGCCGAGAGACTCCAGTCTTACCCTAAGCCCTTTGGGTTTAGGGCCAGGAAACTCCTTCGAGAGGTAGATATAGCTCTCGGGCTGGTTGCGCCCCTGGTTCTGCCCAGAACGCCACCCTGGAGGGTACCACATTTGGCTATTTGTCGCCACGCCTCTGCTCCCAAAGCTTGTACTGCACCGGGAGTATTGCGTTCGACCTTTTTGGAGCACACATCGTGTCACGCTGGAACCGTGCCAGTGTATATGGATGACTCAAAGTCCCAAGAAGGAGTCCGCTTCCACCCCGTATCCCATCTGTTTGAAGTCAGCGCGGCTCTGCCAGGCGCTGCGTCTGTCTTCAGGGCCGCACTGGTGGCAATACACGACTCGGTATGGGAGATTACGCGACTTGCCCGCTTCGGAAACCGGATTGTGATCTATAGCGACTCACAAACCGCTCTGAGTGTTCTCGGGGCATTGGAATCTCCTCATCCTCTGGTTCGTGACCCTACGGTTTTGGCGAGCCGGGTGGATGTCGAGATTATCTTGTGCTGGGTTCCTGGACATGTAGGAATTGCGGGGAATGAGGGCGCCAAAGTCTCCGCGAGGAGTCTGCGACCGGACCAGCGTTTCGCTCTTCTTCACACCGACTACATAGCAGGAATACGGGTAGCTCTTCGGGCTGCTTGGCAAAGAAGATGGAGACGGTCAAAGGGAACTTAAAGTTGCGTGCCATTTCGCCGCAACTGCTCCCATGGAGCTACCCCCTAATGCTGCGAGGCTTCGGGTTGCTTTCTGTCGTCTCCGAATTGGACACACTCGCTTCACGCACCGCCATTTGATGGACCGCTCGCCATCGCCCTACTGTGCAGACTGCATTGTCCCCCAGACTGTTCGGCACATTCAGGTTGAATGTCCCAGTCTGGGCGATCTCCGCGCACGTTACCTGTCCCGGTACCGGTCTGGGCGGGGTCGCTACCGCCTGTTCCTTGTACTGGGGACGAGTTCGTGCACATTGACTGGTGGACTTATAGACTATTTGGTGGAGGCTGGCCTTCTCCCCTTTATTTAACTTGTTGTTGTTTTTTTTTTTTTAGTAGGTCGCACGTTCCTGCGCAGGAGGGGGGGGGGGACCTCTTCCCGACGCCGGAATTTGCTTCCTGCTTATTGCCTTTTTTCTTTCTTTTATTTTATTGATGTTTATTTTGTTTTGTTTTTTTGCATCCTCTTTTAAAGATGCCTAATATTTGGCAGCGTTAAATACGGCGACTAATGCCCAAGTAGGCAGTCGCCAGATGAGTTCTTAAAATAAAAAAAAATTTAAAACTTCATGTAAGGCGAAACGGCAGCACGCTTCCACCGAGTCGTTAGACTCACAAGAGGCAACACCCAGAAGATGCTCGTGAGGTCATTTTCCATGGTTCCTAAAACTGCCCCTAGAAAGGAGGACAGCACTAAAGGAGCTTCGACTCCTTCAACACACCCAGTGGTAGGCTGGGTGGCTCAGAGACTGTGGATCCTCCAAAAGAGGTACCGCCGCTTTGAAGCCGCCCCGCTCGCCTAAGGTTTCTAGGCGGAGAGAAGAAAAGACTCGCATGTCGAGTCCAACCTTCCCCGATAAGTCCTCGAAGGCGACATGGCATTAAGCGGATTGTCCGGCCAACAGCGCCCGGAGTTCTGCCTCCGGGAAGCGAACGGCCATTTCCCTGAGGTTCTTCTCTTCGAAGAGAGCCCCCGCATCTCCTCCGAGCTAGGCCTGGAGGGCATAGTCTTTCGATGGAATTGCCGTGTACTCCGGGCCAACTGGGAGGAGCTGCGGAGGCTCGTCTACTCCCGTTCCCCGTTAGCTATTTTTTTTGCAGGAGACCATGCTGGCCGCGTGCCCCCTATCCTCCCTCCCGGGGTATAAGGGTTCTCCGACCCCACCAACACGGGATGGGGGCACGGCGGAAGGATGCATAATTTACACCCGGCATGATGTCTCCGCTCTTCTCTTCACTTTAGATACCTCCTTTCAGGCACTAGCTGTGCAGCTGCACCTCGATAGGAGGTATACTATTATTACCGCATACATTCCACCATCAGCCAACTTCGACGCGGGAACTTCTGCCGCATCGTGGGACGGTTGCCGAGGCCCTATATCTTTCTCGGAGATCTGGTGAGACTACTCGATTAATCCCAGGGGTCAACTCCTTGCCGACCTGATCGACGAGCTGGAGATAGGTGTCCTAAATATAGATGAGTTTACGCCTCACTGCCCGAGAACCACTTCATTTTCCTGCCTCGATCTATCTTTGTGCTCTTCAGATGCACAGCCTGATTTTGGGTGTTGGATGGTCGATGACTTGCATGGTAGTGATCACTTTCTCATTTAAATATCATTTTCTGGTCCGCTGCCGCCCGAAAGCCCGCCTCGGTCGGTGGTGCTTGGCGCGGGCACGGTGGTACGCATTTCAGGAAATGACTGATTTTTCTGTGACAGTTGAGGAGTTTAGGTCGGTAGATCAGTCCGTTGAGTTCTTCTCTGGCAACGTCATCGCCGTGGGACTAGTTACTATGCCTAGAACGTATGGCCGTTTTGCACGCTGACCTCTCCCGTGGTGGTCTGCCGAGTGTGAGACGGCCCTCAAACAGAAGCGTTATGCCTACATGCGCTATAAGCGCCGCTCGAACGACATCACTGTGGGTGAATTTCGTCCAGCTAGGGCTAGGTTCCGGTATATTTCGAAGCACGCTCGCCGCTCTTCTTGGCGGGCATACGTGTCTTCACTTAACGGGAAGACCCCTCTAGCAGAGGTGTGGAAACGAGTGAAAAGGATTCTGGGCAAGTTCTCGCAGGACTCCCTCCCGTAATCCAGGAGAATGGGACCGCAATCTCGAACCCCTCGTCCGTGGCGGAATCGTTCGCGACCGCTTTTTCCGCATTCTCTAACTGGGATGCTTCTCTGCCAGCATTCAATGCGCGTCGTGATGTCACTGAATACCGCCGACTGTACTTTACCTCTAGAGGCGGAGAACCCTTCAACGATAGGTTTACTTTACTGAGTTGCGTTTCGCTCTCGCTTCGTGCGCGGACACCGCCCCTGGTCCAGACGCCATGCTTCGATACCTGGGTGAGCGAGGCATCGAATTTGTGTTAGATTTCTTCAACAGGATCTTGGTAGAGGGTATCCTCCTAGATTCCTGGCGAATCGCTACTGTGCTCGCTTTTCGCAAACCAGGGGGTCATCACTCTACCCCGGTCGATTAACCCCCAATTTCTCTAACCTCTTGCGTTTTTAAGTTGATGGAGAAATTGGTAAATGTTAGATTAGCCTTCTCTCTGGACAGCGGAGGCCATCTGTCTTGTGCACACTTCGGCTTCCACATGTTCCACTCCACGTCGAATGCTCTGCTCCGACTGTAAAATGCCTTCTGCGAGGCCTTCATTCGTAGAACTCACAACGCCACGTTGTTTTTCGATCTGGAGAAGCCCTATGATACCGCATGGCGATACGGTATCATGGAGACTCCACACGATGGGGGGCGAGCGGACGCCTCCCAATCTTTATATCTGAATTTTTGCCAGATCTTCAATATGCGTAGGGGTGGAGAGGGCCCTCTCTGGCAGGAAGAGGGTATCCCGCAGGGCAGTGGCCAAGACTAAGGTGGTGCATTTCTGCCCCCATCCACGGCTCCATCCTGACCCAGACTTGTTTCTCAACGTGGTGTGCCTGGAAGTGGTGGACTCGCACCGTTTCTTTGGTCTCTTATTTGGCCGATACTTCACCTGGGAGGCTCATATTCGCAGCCTTAGGGTCTCTTGTACTCGCGCCATCGATATTCTTACTGCCTTACTTTTTTATAGATCCTTTGTTCGTTCATAGTTCGACTACATATGTGAGTTTTATGCATCCGCAGTCGAGCGTGTATTGCGAAAGGTGGACTCGATCCACCACACCGCATTCGCTTGTAGACCGGTGCCTTCCGCACTTTCCCCATGCGAGACTACTTGTCGATGTTGGGAAGATGCCACTCGCTCTGCGCCGCGTGCAGTGCATTATTTGCCTTTATGCGCGAGCCCGGTGCACCCCTCGATCGCCAACAACTCTCACTGCATCCGCAGCTGATCTCGACGGTGCCTATGCCGCCGAGAGACGCCAGTCATACTCTAAGCCCTTTGGGTTTAGGGCCAGGAAACTCCTTCGAGAGCTAGGTATAGCTCTCGTGCCGGTGGCGCCACGTGTTCTGTCCAGGACGCCACACTAGAGGGTACCACCTTTGAATATTTCTCGCCACGCCTCTGCTCCCAAAGCCAGGAGTATTGCGTTCTGCCTTTTTGGAGCACACTTCCTGTCACGCTGGAACCGTGTCAGTGTATACAGATGGCTCCAAGTTTCAAGAGGCGGTCGGTTTCCACGCCATATCCTCTCTGTTTGAAGTTAGCGGGGCTCTGCGTCTGTCTTCGCGGCCGAGGCTGGTTGCAATACACCGCCCGTTACGGGATATAACGCGACGTGCCCGGTTCGGAGACCGGATTGTGATTTATAGCGACTCAAAGCGCTCTCGGGGCATTAGAATCTCTGCATCCTCTGGTTCGCGATATCCATGACGCCACGGTTTTGGCGAGCCAGGCGGACTTCGAGATTATCTTCTGCTGGTTTCCTGGATTTGCGGGGAATGAGCACGCCGATGAGGGCCCTAAAGAGTTTGCGAAGACTGAGCCACCAGACCAGTGTTTCGCTCTTCCTCAAACCGACTACATGGCAGGTATACGGGCTGCCCTCCTGGCGCCTTGGCAAAGAAGATGGAAGAGGTGAACTTATAGTTACGTGCCATTGCGCGCGACGGCTTCAGGTTGCTTTCTGTCGTCCCCGAATTGGACACATTCGCGGGACGCAACTCTATTTGATGGAGCGCTCGCTTACGCCTTCTGCAACGACTGCGTTGTCCCCCAGACCTTCGGCACATTCTTGTTGAATGTCCCAGTCTGTGTGATCTTTGCGCACGTTACCTGTCCCGTTACTGGGACGAGTGGCGTTGCTACCGCTTGTCCCTTGTACTCGGGACTGGTTCGTGCACACCGACTTGCGGTCTATACTACTTTTTGGATGAAGCTGGCCTCCTCCAATTTATCTGACTTTTTGTTGTTGGTCACATGCTCCTGCGCTGGGGGGGGGGGGAGGCTGGCCTTCCCCCTGACGCGAGCGCGCTTCCTCCTTTTTAGCTATTTGTTTTGTTTTTAGTCTATGATTTTTTTATCTGTTATTTGCTATTTACTTATTTGTTTTTTAATATAGCCTAGTCGTATACTGTAGAGAGTACTGTGACTTATGGTCAAGTAGGCGGTCGCCAGATGGGGCTCCTAAAAAAGAAAAAAAAAAGTTGAGTATTGAATAATTTTGTTTGGTGCCCTTTTATTTGCTGAAAGCCATTTTCTGCAGTTATCTGATTGGGACTGAACTACGTGATGCAAACTGGAGTTGCTTCTTACAGGCTAATGATTAGCCTTTTCCAGCCTCATTCTTTCATATGTTCTTATTAGATCCACTCGTGACACTCCTGTAGTTAGTCTATAATTAAATAAGAATTTGTATATAATCAATTATATAATAGAATTAGAAGTTTGAACTGCTTTCTGTAAAGTTTTCACCATTTTTTCATCCAACGCGATAGTATAAGGCTTGTATACAGCAATAGTAACTTGGCGAATGCCCCTATTCTAGACAATTCTTTGTATTTTCCGAGATGTAGAGCATGTACTATTATCCACTACAATAGATAGAGGTAAACCAATTCTTGCAAACGAGTGCTGGAAGCACTTTATGGTTTCCTTAGCTTTAGGACCTGAGGTCTGATATATGTCTACTCATTTTGTGAATTCTATCCAAGCCAAGACTATTAATCAGATCCCTACCTAAAAACAAGAACCTTCACCCTCAATAATGATGAAACAGACTTGGATTCCAACTTCCAACTCAGCCACAGCTGATATTTTCCCAGATACCTTTATGGCGGAACCACCACAACCTACAGGCTTACAGAAGAGTGAGAGAAAGTAGGATGAGAAGAAACAGCAAGCCACAGCTCCTCATATTTTGACATAGAAATTAAGGAACAAAATGATCCAGTTTCCAATTCCATTGAACTTGAATCTTGTTTAGCAAAACTTTCACAACAATAGGACTATCTCTCAGTCTTAATAGACAACCAAAAAAACATAGCAAGGGTCATTAGGCATTTCTTTCCCAGAACTAGAAAAGTTAACACAGTTACTAAACTGACTTTTAGCTTAGAAACAAATCTTCTTTATGTGTCCTTTGTTTTTTTGCAGAAATGATATTGTGCATTTTTGAATGGACAAATCCACTTCCAATAAAACTTGAGCCTTAGGTTGAGAAGTAAATGCAGGTGCTGATTGTTTAGAGGCTCTAGACTGACGACCCTTAGAGCTAAAGGCAGGTGATTTAGCTTAACCAGACACCTTATGTATTGGCTAAAAAATAGGCACTAGCAGAAATAACAGGGGAATCACATCAATCGATCCCATCCTCATTGCCAGTGTAGATTAGTCTCCTTTAGTTTAAGGAATTACAAACACTGAATATACTTTTTCCCTACACAAACATTCACCAGATGCAACCCAAGCCGAGACTACATCAACACCTACTTATAGGCCCAAACCTCATACAAGCACACACTACACACAATATCTTCCTCTTTTAGGTACCTGTGGACCAACCCAAGGAGCGTGGTGACCTTCCTAAGGGCCGCCCACCTCGTAGAAGAGAGGTGGGGGGGGGGGAGTAATTCAAGGAACTATTCCCAAGAAACACAATACGTATAATGTAGATAGTACCAATTAAAACTAGCCACTTGCCTTAGAATAGTTAAGGCTATAATTTTAATCACTAGATACAAAACACTCGCTAGTTTATTCAAAGTCTTATTAGTAATTAGTCACATTAGGTAGTCTAAGGTCAGACCCCAGGTGTAAAGAACTACATCAGGCACAAGCTAAATATAGACTGGCTGATTGACTAGTTCAGTGTTGCTACTTCAACTACAATCTAGTTACTTTTGACTAGGATACTACACTGGCAGCTTGAGGTCCCTTTCTGTCAGCTTTGAATTGGGGGCACTCGCGTGATGCACCGCCATTTGATGCAGCGTTCTCCTGTAGCTGACTGCGTTGTCCCCCAGGATGTTTGGCACATTGTTGTTGAATGTTCCAGTCTGAGGGATCTTAGCGCATGCTACCTGTCCCAGTACCGGGATGATGGGACTAACTACTGCATTTCCCTTCTACTCAGGTTCATGTACACAGACTTATTGACAACCTGACTTTTTTTTAGGAGGCCTGGCTCCTCCATTTTATTTGACTCGCTTTAGGGCTGGGTACATGACCCAGCGCCGGTAGCAGGTGGGTTTCCTCTTGATGCCAGAGTGGACCACCTCGTTCGTGCTTTTGTTCCCTTTTTTGCTTGTCTTTTGTTTGTTTTTAGTTGCTTGCTTTTTGTTTGGTGTGTATTGTATTTTGTGTGAATTTTACAATAGCCTAGTAGTAGACTTTTTAAAATTATAGCAACTTATGCCCTTGGTGAGGGCTGCCAGATGGGTGATTAAAAGAAATCCTCACTTTTTTATCAGAAAACGCTTCTTGCAAAAGATGTCAGGATGGTTGTTGTGATCATATTTCAGAAGATTGAGTATAAACTCTACTACCTGACTGAGATAAATAGTGTTGTATCAGTTAAATTGTGCCTATTACATTTATATAAACACAAAAATAGTTTCTTTTTTTTCTCTCACATTTGTCCTGAGTGAATATTCTTTCCATTGAATTATGCTAATTTCTTTTTCTTAATGTTAATAAATTATTGCTCAATAGGTCCGTGATAATGCGCTGAAAGATGAGCTACACATGGGGCTTTCTCCCTTAGTTAAAGCTGTTGTTCATAAAGACCTGTCTTCTCTCGTTTCATTGTGTTCTTTAAGTGATTGGAAAGAATCTCTTGTTGGTGTGTTCACTTATGCCACAGATGAGGAACTTCCATCGTTAGCAGGTAATGTACTTTACGCATAGTATAGTCAGGTTGAGGTAATTTTAAGTGCCTGTTTTTATTTCCCATACATTTTTAAATTTCCACAATTTTAACTTCACATTTTTTTATTTTTCTCTGCCTCTCTTCTCTAATGTGTGCTGTTATTGGGTAATTAGTGTTTTTTTACCCTCATCATTTAGGTTTAAACTGGTGAGTGCAAAAGCAGACAGTTTGTTCATTGTTCTTTAGTTGTGATAATGTCAGAGTGGAACTAGGGTGAGTGTCAATTTTATCTGTGTAATGCAGAGTACATGTATTGGTTTTAACCATACCACTTTCCGCTTTCACTGGGTAGAACTTGGTTGTAAAGTACCAAACCCCTGTAAGGGGGGGGGGAGATATGTTTCCCTGCCGGTCATCCTGACAGGCCTTAGTGCTCCATCCACTCCTAGCTTAGCCTCTTCTTCTTTATGATACCCTGTCTGCTTACAATGCTTCCTCACTTTCCCTACAACATCTCCCACAACTTTCTCTGGTCGACCTCTAATCTTGCAGGGTAGACACAGACCAGCTTCCTCTTACCCAGTCATCCCGAATAGGGTCTGGGGGCGGGGCAATGCCCTATCCTCCCTGAGCTCCTGCTTGTGGTGGGAGGTTTTAACAACGTGCCTCACCCCCCCACTCTCACCTTCCTCGTATACCCTCGCTCTCTCTTTTCGCTGACTATTAATTTTATACCCAACCTAAAGTGAGACCACCATGCTAATGTGCTGCCTGGCCACTGGGTGGGAGGAGTAGCCTCTAATGGCGTTGGCTGGTTTTGCCTGCCTCGTATTCACCCTTCACAGAGTGGACTACTGTGCTATGTGATTAGTGTTTGCATCCTGTGACAATAATAGGGTCTTGATGCTCATCAATGAAATTTTTTCAAAAACTCTTGATCACCTCACCCTTGCACTCTCACTGGATATGATTATGGACTTGTCTTCGGACTAAACCTCTTCTACCGGAGAGGAAGCTTACTCCTCTCCTCGGCATATGGGTGTGGTGGGCTCCCCCTCACCCCTTGTCTGGGAGCACCCTTGGGTTACTCCATCTCATTTCCAATGGCAGTCTCTCCTTTACTTTCACGGGGGACTGTCAAGAAAGGATGCAGGCTGCCTGTAATTGACCGCTCCCGGTGCGACCGACTCGATAGTACCAACCCCTTTAGGATGGCAACGGATAGCCGAGCCTGTCGGTTCATGCCCCCGAATGTCCTGCAGTCGTGTATTCTCAGTATACAAGGGTCCACCGTACTCTCGCCCCTCTCTTCCCCGATGGATGCCAGTTCACCGGCCAGAGAAAAGACAAAAGATACCCCGAATGGGATCTGTGATGTCCTGGGGGAAGGGGCACATGGAGGCCCCCTCTGAGATGGAGATGATCCCGGAGGTGACCCAGCCCCAGATGACAAGATTTTGCATGTGGTCGAACTCAGGCTTGGAGCCAAGCACTGAACTTGAGTCCGTCACTTTGCAAGCTTTTCCTCAGATTGCTTGGACCCTCGTGGACTCGAAAACTATCAAGGAGAGGTTGTTCCTCCTCTCCCAGCTCATGCCCCTTTGACAGCCAAGACCTTCTCTATTTCAGAGAAATGGAGAAGGTCTTGGCCTCCTGGGGATAGGAGGCTGGTCCATCTACCCTAAGGGCTCCTTCCAGCGGTGGAGAGAAGCGGGTTCATTCCCCAGCCTCCTCTCCCAAAAAGAAAAGAAGCAAGAAGAGGAGTAAATGTTTCTCTCACTCCAGGTTGACTCCGGGGAAGGACGGGCCTGCTGCAGTTTCAGCAAGCAACCAGGCCAATATTGGCACGTCCGGCCCCGATACTTTCCCGGGTGGAGGAGCACAGACCAAGACCAAAGTTGCAATTGGCTGAGCGGGGTTACCGGAAGTATGTAAATTGTTCCAAGGCCGCACACGATGTCCAAATCGAGTCTGGCCAAGTTTGCTAAATTGTGGAGAGCCGCATCCCGTTTCTTCAAAGCAATGTGTTGCGTATCTACTTGAGAAGGAAATCCTAGCCAGTTGTTCATGAGGCCGTCTTCCGGAGTTTCTAAAGCTGACCCCTGATAGAATAGCACCAAAAGAGCCTTGGCTTCTACGCCCACACCCAGTGGTAGGATGCGTGTCTCGAACACGGTGGATCCTCCAAAGGAGAGACCGCCGCCCAGCCTCACTCGATACGTCCTCGAAGGCGACAGTGCCTTTAACGCATTGTTAGGTCAACAGCGCCCGGGAGTTCTGTCTCCGGGAAGCATACCGCCATTCCCTTGAGGGTCTTCTCTTTGAAGAGGGACCCCGCATCACCTCTAAGCTAGGAGGGCACATTCCTTCAATGGAATTGCCGCGGACTGCGGGCAAACTGGGAAGAGCTGTGGAGGCTTGTCTCCCCGTTTTCCCTTAGCTATTTTTTTGCGCAGGAGACCATGCTGTTCGCGTGTCTCTTGCCCATCCTCCTGGGGTATAAGGGTTTTTCGACCCCACCGCTACGGGATGATGGCCGGAACCTGCATGAGGTCTCCGTTCTGTTATTTTCTTTCAATCCTCCTATCCAGCCCCTATCCAGCTGCACCTGGATAGGAGGGATACTGTTATATCTGCTTACATTCCACCGTTCGCCGTCTTTGACCCAGGGCAACCGCTGAGGGATTTGAACAGTAGACACCCTCTCCTAGGATACTGCCCGATCAATCCCAAGTGTTAAGTCCTTGCTAAAATGATCGATGAGCTAGAAAATGTTTTCCTAAATGTGGATGAGTTTATGCATGACTGCACAAGAACCACTTCATTTTCCTTGTCTTGATCAACTTTTTGCTTTCTGGATGCACAGCCAGGTTTTGGGTGGGGGGTAGTCAATGACCTCCAGGGTAGTGATCACTTTTACATTCAAATACCATTTTATTTACCGCTGCGGCCTGAGAGCGCCTCCCAATGGTGCTTGGCGCGGGCGCATTGGTCGGTATTTAAGGAAATTACTTATTTTTCTGTCGTGAGTCGATGAGTTTACGTCTGTGGATGAGGCCATTGAGTTCTTCTCCGGCAACTTCATCGCCATGGGCCTAAATACTATTCCTAGAATATTTGGCCGTTTTGCACGTCAACCGCTTCCATGGTAGTCAGCTGAGTTTGAGAGGGCGCTCAAACAGAAGCGTTATGCCCTACATGGGCTTTTAGCGCCGGCCAAACGATTTCACTGTACGTGAATTTCGTCGAGCAGTGCTATGTTCCGGTATGTTTCTAAACATGCCCGCCGTGTTCTTCCTGGCGGGCATTTGTGTCTTCACTTAACGGGAAGACCCCTCTAGCAGAGGTGTGGAAGTGAGTCAAAAGGATTCGGGACAAGTTCACGCCCCCCACTCCCCTCCCGTTCTCCAGGAGAATAGGACCGTAATCTCGAACCCCGCGTCCGTGGCAGAGTCCTTCGCGACCCTTTTTCTCCGCATTCTCTAGCCGAGGCATTAAATGCGCGTTATGATCTCGCGGAAAGCCGCTAACTGGACTTTACCTCCAGAGGCGCAGAACTCTTCGACTGTTTTAAATTGAGTGAGTTGCGTTCTGCTCTCCCTTCGTGCGCGGACACCGCCCCTGGTCAGATGGATGTCCCTTAGGCCTTGCCTCGACACCTGGTTGAGCGAGGCATGGCCTTTCTGTTAAACCTTTTTAACATGATCTTGGTTGAGTGTATCTTCCCAGACTCATGGCGAATCGCTACTGTGCTCGCTTTTTGCAAACTGGTGAAAGATCACTCTACCCTGGCCGGTATCCGCCCAATCTCTCTAACCTCCTGCGTGTGCAAGGGGGTTGGAGAAATTGGTAAATGTTAGATTAGCTTTTTTTCTGGACAGCAGAGGTCACCTGTCTTCTGCACAGTTCGGCTTCCGCAAGTTCAACTCCACGTCGGATTCTCTATTTTGACTGGAAAATGCCGTATGCTAGGCCTTTCTTCGTAGACAGCAATACACCACCCTGTTTTTTTATCTGGAGAAAGCTTATGATACCGCATGTCGATACATTATCTCCCTTATCTCGCGTTATCTCCCGTACCGAGTGGTGTATTGCAACCAGCTCGGTCGTGAAGACACACGCAGCGCCTGGCATAGCCCCGCCGATTTCAAACAGAGTAGATACGGCGTGGATACCGACCCCCTCCTGGGAATTAGAGCCATCCGTATACACTGGGACGGATCTAGCGTGACACAAAGTGCGCTCAATATTCCTCCCACTGTGGAAGCTTTGGGAGCAGAGGCGTGGCGACAAATATTCAAGGTTGGTATCCTCCATGCATGGTGCGCTCATGAGAAGAAACAAGCGTAACCGGTCCGAGAGCTACACCAAAATCTCCAAGGACTTTCCTAGTCCTAAAGCCAAAGGGCTTATGGTATGACTGGCCTCTTTTGGCGACATAATCACCGTTGAAGTCAACTGTGGATGCAGTGAGAGCCGTTAGTTACTGAGGGAGGCAACAGGCTCATGCGTACATTTGCATAATGCACTGCACACGGCGCAGAACGAGTGGCATTTCCCCAGCATCGATAAGTAAGCTCTCAATGAGGGACGTGAGGAAGGTAACGGTCGCCGGCCGGAGAACGGTGTGGTGGATTAAGTCCACCCTGCACAATACTCGCTTGGCCAATTTGTAAGAAAGCAAATAAAGAGGACCCGAATAAATTTAGATCGGTAAGCTTAACATCTATAGTTTGTAAAATTCTTAAGAAGGTATTTAGGAAGAGTATGTCTCAGCATCTAGAAAGAGGTATAGATATAGATGTAGATCTTGTTTACCAAACTTAGTGGAATTTATGGATTATGTAACTAAACGATTAGACATGAGAGAGAATATTGATGTAATTTAGTTAGATTTTAGCAAAGCTTTTGACAAAGTTCCACATAAGAGACTAGTGCACAAATTAAAATTGTGGTATAGTGGGTGTTTTGAATTGGTTGTTATCAGTGGCATACCTCAGGGATAAATTCTAAACTTATTATTTCTAGTTTACATAAATGATCTTGGCTAGGCTAGAGTGTAGAGTGACCTAAATAAGTTATGTTGGGTACAAAATTGGCAGATGAATTTTAACCTTTAAAAATGTTTTGTTATTAACATCAGAAGTGTTAATAGAGAATTTAGTAATGAAATGGATGCGCATTGGCTGAATGAATGCACTAAATGTTGAGAAGGACTTAGGAGTAGTAGTAGATAGGTTACTGAGGTTTTCTAAGCAGTATATTGAGGCATAAAATTGAGCAGATAATGTGTTGGCCTTCATTAAGAGGAATGTTAGACCACATTTAGAGTATTGTATACAAGCATGATCCCTGCATTTTCTACATGATATCATACTACTAGAGTCAGTGCAAAGGAGGTCAACAAAGATAATACCTTCCCTGAAGCATCTTGAATATGTAGTTAGGTTGAGGGTGCTAAATATATTCTCATTTGAAAGAAGGTGTTTGATATGGGATATGATTGTTTCTTAAAATTTGTTCTGGGATGGATAAGGTGGATATTAGCAAGATCTTTGAGTTGGGTTGGTAGCAATAGGTCTAGGGGTCAACACTTGAAAATTAAAATACAGAGGTTGGATGTGAGAAAGTATTTTTTCACCAACAGGGTGGTCGATTACTAGAATGGTTTACCACAAGACACAATAAGCAGTCCAATTTTAAATTTCTCAAGCTTAGGTTAGATGATTATATGGGGATGGTAGGTTATCATAGTTTTTGAGTTGTATTGGGACAAATTACTTATTGTAATATCAATATTATTTTATTGGTGATATTCCTGTGGATGCACATTTTGGAGCGAGAGGGGAGAGTTTTTTATTGTATAAATTGTATATATTATATTGTATATTGTAGCTGCCTGATTTAGTTTTCAATAAGCCATGATGGTGATGCCTTTTTAAGCAATGTTTTGGATGCTATGTTGTGGATGCAGCTTATGGGGTGGGTATTGACTCAGATGACCTGATAGACCCTTGCAGCTTTTGTCATCCATTGAGTTATGTTCTTGCTTGTAGCCTTTTTTAAAAGAACAATTCTGCAAAATTCCATTTAATGATTTATATATATATATCTCTTCTTATGTTGAAAAACTAGAGCCCTAACATTTATCTTGCATAACACAAGTATCTCCAATCTCCCTCCTTTAAACACTTAATATCTCTACCCTTTTTCCCTCATCACATATGTAGTATATCTATTATCAGTTAGGTTATAACTATTATTTAGAACACTCACCGAGGATGACGTGGCGCATCAGATGTGGTAGTAATTGACACAATAAGTTATTAGTAGGGGTTAGTAAATAGAATAATGTAATATGTAATTTAGGCTATGATAGGAAACAGTAGGCTAGAGTTGTTGTGTCCATAGCTTTTTCTTAATAGGTCGTTATCTTGATAGAGTGGGTGACGGGCGTGGACTGACTGGTTATTTCTACAGGACCTTAAGAGGTCACCTAGTATTGAAGTATCGACAACAAGACTATAGTAAACTGCAATAATAGATCACATCATTATGTCCCTCTGCCCTTAGTTAGAATATAGAACAAAACTTATAGATTTAGCCTATCTACAGGTTTCTTCACTCTAGAAGACCTGCTCACATTAGCTGAAGGAGAACCAATAACCTGCAGTGAAGAGTCTACCACAGGAGAGACAGGAGTAGGAGGTAAAATAGGACGAACTGGAGAAGTAGGAGAAACAGGTTGTAACACAGGAGCTTCTATAACAGGAGCCCTTGTGGTTCTAGAAATAACCTGATCTTGGTGCCCTTTTACATCTCCTGTGGGTACACTACACCTATAAGATAAAGGACCAGACAACTCCTGTACCTCAGCAGGTATATACTTAGAACCACCAGGAGTATAATTCCTGATCATCACTGAAGATGATGGTGGCAGGGATAAGTTTCTAGTAGACTTAGTGTGGTTAGCTTTCTGACATTCCTGCCTATGGGCCACTCTAGCAAATAATAGTGGTTCTGTAGGCCACAACAAATCTAATCTAGACTTCAAGCGTCAACCAAACATCAACTCAACTGGGAAAACTCCAGTAGCAGAGTGTGGTGTCAGTCGATAGTTAAATAGGAGCCTATCTATAGTTGTCCTAAGAGGCTCGGAAGATGTACGGAGAGCTTTCTTGAAGGTCTGAACCATCTTCTCAGCTAAACCATTAGTAGAAGGTTTATACATTGCTGTAGTAATGTGATGAATACCACAACTTGTGACAAATTCCTTAAACTCAGCAGAAGTAAAACGAGGACCATTGTCAGAAACAAGTGAAACTGGCAAACCAAACTGAGCAAAAGAATGTCTAAGAAACTTAATAGTTTCTCTAGCAGTTGGACCTGATGTAGGGTAAACATCAACCCATTTAGAGTGAGCATCCACTATGAGGATAATCACTGTATACTGTTGTGATGCATCATCAAGGCATAATTGGGCATATGCCTGAGACATATCTATTTTAGTAAATAGTTTACCACCTGAGAGACTGCTAAACAGATCCTCAATCTTAGGAATGGGGTAGGTATCCAGCCTAATGGCTCTATTTACTGTAAGCCGATAGTCTCCACAAATCCTGACTGATTTATTTGCCTTTAATACAGGTACCACTGGAGCAGACCAGGTAGAATGTGGTATAGGATAAATTATACCTTCTTCTACCAATCTATCCAATTCTCTTTCTACTTCAGCTCTTAGTTTATAGGGAGTTTGTAACAGATCAAGTAGATAAGGGAGAGAATGTAGATATAATTTACTTAGATTTTAGTAAAGCATTTGATAAGGTACCACACAGGAGACTAGTTCATAAATTAAAAATGATTGGGATATGTGGGGGTGTTTCAAATTGGATAGCTGAGTGGCTGAAAGACAGGAAGCAAAGGGTAGTGCTAAATGGTGTAAAGTCAGAGTGGAGGGATGTTATCAGTGGGGTTCCTCAGGGATCAGTTCTCGGTCCATTATTATTTGTCATCTATATAAACGATCTTGGGGAGGCAGTTAATAATAAAGTGTCAATTTTTGCGGATGATGCCAAATTAGCAGCTGTAGTTAAAGATATTGATGATAATTTTAAAGTGCAGGGGGACTTAAATAAATTGTTATCCTGGGCACATAAGTGGCAAATGACTTTCAACCTTGATAAGTGCAAAGTTATTAACATGGGAAAAGATAATAGAGAATTTAACTATGAAATGGATGGGCATTGGCTGAGCTCAGTAGAGGATGAGAAAGATCTAGGAGTAGTAATAGATAAGTCATTAAGGTTTTCTAAGCAGTGTATTGAAGCAAGAAATAGGGCAAATAGAGTGCTGGGTTTTATTAAGAGAAATGTCAGTTACAAAAGTAAGGAGGTTATTCTTAAACTCTATAACTCTTATGTTAGGCCACATCTAGAGTACTGTATACAGGCATGGTCCCCACATTTTAGACACGATATTAACCTTCTTGAGTCAGTGCAACGGAGGGCAACAAAGATTATTCCTTCCCTGAGGCACCTTGAATATGAAGATAGACTGAGGGTATTAAATATGTTCTCGTTCGAAAGGAGGTGTGTGAGAGGGGATATGATTGAGCTGTTTAAAATTTTTTCCGGGATAGATAAATTGGATGTTAGCAAGTTTTTTGAGTTAGATGATGGAAATCGGACTAGAGGTCACCACTTGAAAATTAAAAAGCAAGGGTGTAGGTTGGATTTAAGAAAATATTTTTTCACCAATAGAGTGGTAGACTTCTGGAACAAATTGCCGCAGAGGGTAGTAGGTAGTCCAAATCTAAATGTATTTAAGAGTAGGTTGGATGAGTTTATGGGAAGGGATGGTTGTGATGGTTCCTAGGTTTTGTATATATTAATATTGTTTGTATATATCTATAGCTGCATGATTTAGTTCTTGACAAGCCTTGATTGGTGATACCCTTGTTTCTGGACGCAATCCTCTGGATGTAGTTTTCCTGGGAGTTTGGGTGCCTTGAAAAAGAGGCCGCTTGACTCGGATGACCTATGATGAGCCCTTGTGGCTTTTGTCATCCGTTATATTATATTGTGGGGGACTTTGATTTTGTCTTCCCCTGGTGATGGTGCTTTTTGTGGGTGGGTTTTGACGGAGTCGGATGACCTTTGATAGGCCCTTGTGGCTTTTGTCATCCGTGTAATTATGTTATGTTATGTTATGAACTGTCCTGGCCTTACAGAATTTAGGAGGGATATTTGGATCTACCTCAATAGGGAACGTTTTACCTTTAAGGCAACCCAGACCAGGAAAAAAAATCTGGGAATTCTTTTACTAGATCAGCTTCAGTATATGATACATTAATTATATCTGAGAGCTTCTGATTATTTAGATAAGGGAATTAATTAAATCTCTTCCTAAAAGACATGGGCCTGATCCTTCAACAACAACAATAGTTGCTTGACAAGAATTATTAGAATCAAGTCTAGCACAGACAGAAATTTCACCTGTTATTTTGAAGGGAACACCACCATAAGTCTTAAGGTTTATAGAAGAAGGATGAAGAACAGGTTTGTCACTTTCAATAGGCTATAGATTAGAGAAAGTGTCCTCAGAAATAAGGGAACATGCAGCACCTGTATCTAATTCCATAGTTACACAGACATTATTTAGAAATAATGTGACATTAAGAGGATTACCTTTAGTAGAAGTAACATTAAAGATGTAGCCATAGCTAGAATCTACCTCAGTGACTTTAGCCTTGTCCAGTTTATGGACACGATCATTCCCTTTAAATTTTGGTTTGGTCCTACCAAAATTTACGCTTTGCACATTTTTGCACATATGTTTAATAAGCCGCTTCTGATTACAAGCAAAGCAAGTAGGATCCTTGAATGGGCACTCCCATTTCCAGTGTAATTTACCACAACCAGAACAAGGTGTCTTAGGTTTTATGTTAGCATCTGCCACCTCAGCTTTAGGCTGAGTAGGCTTATGCTTGAAGGTATGGCTCTGTTTATGCAGTTTGTTTATAGCAGAGTGTCCCATAGCTTGTGCATCTCTGAAAGCTGCTTTACTAGTACTAGCTATTTCTACAGCTCTACTAAAAGTTAAGTCTGATTAGATAGGCCCATCACAAATCTCTCTTAACATATCCGTTAGATGGTCACCAAACTCACATGTGTGAGCAAGTGCTTTAATTCCAGCAACAAAATTAGCAATAGTTTCACCAGGTTTTTGATTCCTAGAATAGAACTTAAATCTTTCATATATTAGAATTACCTTGGGTTTGTAATGTTCCTTCAGAACTTTAATAATATCAGGATATTTACAAGTCCCTGGCTCCTTTGGTGATAACAGACCCTTAGCTAAGGCAAAAACCTTAGGTCCAGCCAATGTAAGAAAGGCTGGTACCTTCTTCTCCTCTGGGATAGAGTTAGTTAGAAAATAGAGTTCAACTCTACTAATATAAGTCTCAAAATCTTCGACTCCAGCATCGAAACTATCAATAGAACCTATAAGAGACATTGTATTGCAAAAAATAACCTACGAAAAATAGAAATCTATACACAGAAAATAGGAATAGGGGACAATTTAACCCACTGTTAAAAGGCAAAATAAATCCTCAATCCTCGTCGCCAATGTAGTATATCTATTATCACTTAGGTTATAACTATTATTTAGAACACTCACCGAGGATGACATGGCCCATCAGATGTGGTAGAAATTGACACAATAAGTTATTAGTAGGGGTTAGTAAATAGAATAATGTAATATGTAATTTAGGCTATGATAGGAAACAGTAGGCTAGAGTTGTTGTGTCTATAGCTTTTTCTTAAGTAGGTCATTATCTTGATAGAGTAGGTGACGGGTGTGGACTGAGTGGTTATTTCTACAGGACCTTAAGAGGTCACCTAGTATTGAAGTATCGACAACAAGACTATAGTAAACCGCAATAATAGATCACGTCATTACAACATAAATCCTTCTTATTCGACATAACCTCTTGGATCACACATCGATGTAAATTAACTGGCATGGTCAGGGTCCAAAATAGTCCTCCTGCCCATTACTGACATTGACTATTGCACTCAAAGGAACAAAACATTTGCGTATAAAGCTTCCCAGGCCACTGGCCCCTCTCCAGACTTAGGCACCTTTTATGATGCACACTATTTTTCTGGCCGATAGATATTTAAAGGTAATTAACCTCATTAGTTATCTCCTTTTATTTTAATGGTTACAATTTTTTTAATTGTTACCCTTCTTGAATGATTCACCAGATACCCTGGGGAATCGCTTGGAAGCAGAGGGAAGTCCTGAGAGTTTCCAGTCTGCTGTGTTATGCTTCTTATGTGCTGGGAACTTAGACAAATTTGTCTCATGCCTTACAAAAGCAAAACCTATTTTGTCTGATGGTACTCCTAGCAATTTGCAGGTAAAGTAAAATGGTTTGTGTTTTGCCATATTGTTGTAAAATAACCATTATAAAAGAACTAAAATATTTAAGTTAAGGTAATTTCATGAATGTCCAATTTTTCTGGGGGAATTTTAATATAGGTAGTAGTGTTATTGTTTGTAACACATGCCATGATCACGAGTTGTCTTGTAAATTTCGCTTTATAGAGTTCACATTACCCTGCTATCAGCTGAGTTATAATATATTAAGTCCTTTCATACATAGCTGCAGATATATCAGCCAATTTGTCTCTGTAACAATTCTGCTTATGACATTATAGATGACTAACCAGAGTACTTGGAAATAATAAGTTATTTTCCTCTTGTTTTTAGATTTTAAGATAATTTATAACAATATCATTACTCCTTCCACCTGTGGAGAGATTTGGAGCTACCTGCAGATAGGGTCCTGCCTTTTCGTCGGAGAGGGAAATCGGCCCTCAGTCTTGTGGATTTAACCCACCCTACCTCTCACCACTCTCTTTGTCCCAATTTATTTATTGTCTATTTATTTACTTATGCATCATTTATGTCCTCTTGCTGTCTTCAACCTGTGCCTTCTCTCCATTACCCGACTGGGGACCTACACTTTCCTGCATGTTAAACATGTGTGTAACTCTCCATTTCCTCCCATCTGGAAACGTAGCTTCCCTACTGAGTTGCAACCTTCAGTCAGCAACTCACTTTGTAGTGATGGTTTGGTGGCAAATGGCCAGTGTACATGGATGGCTCCAAATCCGAAGGAGGGGGTGCTTTCAAGGTATTTTTCCCTTGTTTGAAGTTGGTGGGGCTCCACTGGGTGCTGCCTCTGCTGTCTTCATGTTTGAAGTGGTTGTAATACACTGCTCAGTTGGGTATATTATGTGCTGTGCTCAGTTTGGAGACTCGTAGTGATTTATAGTGACTAACAGAGTGCCCATGAGGCATTGGAATATCCACACTCCCTGGCTCACATTATCTGGAATGCCACAGCTTCTGTAATCTGGAAGTATGCAGAGATTATCTTCTGCTAGGGTCCTGTGTTGTGTACATTTAGGGATTGCAAGAAATGTGCGTGCTGATGAGAGTGCCCAAAAGGATGCTGCATTAGGTATACCTGATCATTCAATCAGTCCATTGAGAGCATAGCCAGAGAACACTATATTAATCGGACTCCAACCACCACCTCACAATAAAACCAGCACCCTTACTCAAAAAAGTACCCTCAGCACACTAGTACCAACTCCAGTACAATAATATCCCTCCCCAAACCACAACCAAATAAAACAGACCCTCACTTACAGAAACTTAAACACCTAAATGCCACATTCCCCAATAGATAACTGAGAAATTGCTAATTGGGACATGACTATTATAAGCACAGAATAAACCTTGCTCAACACCAACTGATATCAGATGTCACCATGACCCAGACTACACTAAACAACTTTCACTGCCCTAACTTCTCACAAGCATGATACATTCCTCACAAGAAAGGGGGAGGCCAAAAAGTAAGAGAAAGCCAAAATGTTTAGAAGATAGAAATCCTCTGCAAGCATTAGGACTGACGTTGTACAATCCTCCAGATATCAGTTGTGGCATGCTTGCCAATCCTATACACCTGACTACATCTTGCAGCCCATAAACTGGGGCTGGGAGGGTGCGACATTCCTCCAAGTTTCAGGTTTAATAGCTTTACCCCAACAATCCCCTTGCTGGCATAATGATGGTACATCTCATTTCAGGAGTTGGTAGAAATTATAGTGGTATTAGAACGTGCCCTGTCTTCATCTGGCAAAAATGTTGGCTTGTCTAATGATAGTTCTGCTAGTTTTCATCTACTTAATTATGCCTCCTTGTTGGCATCTCAAGGAGCTCTATCTACTGCTGTTTCCTACCTCAACAATCCCACTCAGGTGAGTTTATAAGACTAAATTTTTTTATACATTGTCTTTAACTTTCATCTCCAAAGCCTATTAACATTCTATTATATAGGTAAATAAGGCCGACACATGCAAGCATGTATGGAGCCTTCAAAGACGATGATGATGATGATCTTAAATTTATTTAGAATGAAAAATTAATCAGTTTCAGAAATCTTTTTCCAATGATATATGTATGTTTATATATAATTTCCATGGTAAACCTTGATCGAGCGGGAAAAAATACAATATCCTACAAAAATGAACACCCTCAAAATTACTTCAAAGTAAATTTTGACATAACTGAATATTTGGTCATTCTTCCCTTTTTATCACCTTCTGGAGTCATATTAGAATGCTTTCAACCAATTTGTGGAAGCAACTGGCATCCATATTGAGGATCCACATATTTGTGATGGCATCCTTGAGCATGGGAAAGGAAATTATAGGGGTATGTCAGTTTTCTTTTCGTGTACCCCCAGCAGTTTTCTATGGGATTTCCATCTAGACTTGCCTGGCCATTCCAAGATATGAATCCCCATTCTTGCCATTTTGCTGGGTTGGGTTAAGGTCCATATTATGGAATTTTCTGATCCTATGGAGACTTTTCCTTTGACCTTCAAGGCATTGGGAGGTCATAATAGTATCTACCTTCCATGTAATTTTTCTTTTTTTCACTATATATAGGCGCAATAAAGAGCAAGAGCGTGACTTTCTGTGCATGGGGCTCCACCTCCATAGCGTGACCTCATCCTCTCCTAGGGGCTGGGTGGGATGAGGTAACCTTAGGCACGTTTCTACCAGTGGAGGGGTCCCATTCTACCATATGACTGCACCATCTGTTTTCACTTTTACTTGCAAGTTTCTTGCTATTATTTTTATCTGATTAAAATAGAAACTCCCTTCTAAAGCAACTCCTACATTTAAGATTCTGTTTCTATAGTTAGCTAACTTTGCATTTGTGAAGGTTAAAATTCATCTGTCACTTATGTGCCTGAACAAATAACTTTTGTAAGTCACTCTGTACTTTAAAGTTAGCCTCAACTTCAGGGGCCAATTTTATGTCATCAGCAAAATTGACATTTTGCTATTTACACCCTCTACAAGATAATTTATATAAACTAGGAATAATAATGGGCCTAGAACTGATCCCTGAGGTACGCCACTGTGACCTCACCCCATTCAGTACCACACTCTGTTTCTTGTCTTTCAGCCATTCAGCTATCCAATACATTTTTAATTTATTCAGTAGTCTCATATTTGGAACCTTATCAAAAGCTTTGCTAAAATCTAACTAAATTACATCTATATTCTCTCCCTTATCTAATTGTTAATTAGATAATCCATAAATACCACTAAGTTTGTTAAACATGATCTACCCTTTCTAAACCTATGGTGTGAATCATTTATTAAATTAGCTCTTTCTAGATGCTCAGAAATACCCTTCTAACTACCTTCTCAAGAATTTTACAAACTTCCTACAGGCCAAAAGTTATTTGGGTCCTCTTTACTTCCCTTCTTAAAAATTGGCACTGTATTTGCTATTTTCCAATAATAAAGTATTTCCCTAAATTTCAGTGATTTAGTATATTTCTTTTCAAGAACTACTGCAATACTTTGTACACTCTCAACACAACCGCATTATGTGTCAGCTCCCACAGCGCAGTGTGCTGAACCAACACTATTCATCATCTACATAATCGACACAACATGGTTCCACAGGGAAGTACCCTGTTACACCTGGTATCAAGAGGAACTGAATTTCCTCCTAGCTTGAGTGCAAATTAGCAAAACTTTGTCACCTGGTTGATTTGAAATCTCTGATAGGCCCTGGAAAAGTTGTTGCCGTACTTTCCCTTGCTCCAATGCCGCACTGATTTTGCTTTTTATTATTATTATCATTCTTATTATTTAGTATTATATATTTTTTATTATTATTTAGTATGATTTTTTATATTTATTATTAGTACTTATTATGATATATTGTGTTATAATTATTTATTATAATCAGTATTAATTATTATCAGTAGTGTGCTAGTATCATTATTTATTATTATTTAATAATATCACTGTTTAATATTATTGATTTTATTTAGTATTACTTTTATATTAGTGGTATTTCTTATATTATTATTTATTGTAATTTTAATATGATTAGTATTAATTATTATTAGTATGCTATTATTATTATTTTATGGAGTAGCATCAAAATATCACTGGTCAACAAATTTTAACTTTTTTCTGCTGACTTAATTTTGAAACCTGTTCTTGGGAAATTCTGGTTATAGCAAGAAAACGCGACATAAAATGGGTTATCCAAATCTTGATTCAGCAATTCGTCCAGTGCTTCATTCAGATGAAATTTCAGTACCTGTATTCAAGGAACTTCCTTCACTGGACGATGTAAGTGATATACGTGAATCTTATGTAAGCAGTGAACTTGACAATGATCTAGACTGTACATACATTGACCCAAGAACATGGAAGCTTCAGCCAATTAGAACTGAATGATTTAGTTAGAGACCTAGGCCTGTTAAAAGAGTTAGCAAAAGTGTTAGCTTCTAGACTTAAAGAGATGAATTTATTGCATGAAAAAACAAATGTAACTTTTTATCGGAACAGGGAGAGAGATCTCTTGGCATTCTTTAAACTGAAGAAGATTTTGTTTACTGATGTGACGTCGAGAGACTGTTAAACGCGATGGGTGTTTCAGAGTATGATCCAAGTGAATAGAGACTTTTTATAGATAGTTCAAAGAAGAGTCTAAAATGTATTTTACTCCATAATGGAAACTTCAGTGTGATTCATATTGGTCACTCTGTGCATTTAAAAGAGAAGCATAAACATATAAAGTCTGTATTAGATTCACTCCCATATGATGGACACAAATGGATCATGTGTGTGGATCTGAAAATTTTAAATTTTTTCTTGGCTACAAGGAGGCTATACAAAATATCCGTGTTTCCTGTGTTTATGAGACAGCTGAGCCAAGGACAAACATTGGGAACAAAAACTCTGGTCAGTTAGAGAAAGTTTGACTGTTTGGGAGAAGAATATTTTACACCAGCCACTTGTTCAGTGATCAAAAATCATCTTCACACCCCTTCATATTAAACTAGGGCTGAGGAAACAATTTGTGAAAGCTCATAATGTGGAGGATGACTGTTTCAAATTCATATGTACAATATTTCCTGATTAAGTTTTGATCAAATAAAGGCTGGAGTTTTTAATGGGCCACAAATCAGAAAGTTAATGGAAAACCAAAACTTCTTGAGTTTGATGACATTTATTTGTGGCTGTTGTGAATGGATGTCTATATTTTTATTGAGAATTTTCATGCAAATTGCCCGTCCTTGAATTTGGCTGCGGGCTAGCCTGTTTAGGTTTGCAGCATTTATTTTCGGCACTATTCATTCATTCCATGATAATAATCACTTTCCCATTCAAATATCATTTTCAGGGCCGCTGCCGCCCGAGAGCCCGCCCCAGTGGTGCTTAGCGTGGACGCGGTGGTCCGCATTTAAGGAAATGACTGAAGTCTCAATCTCAGTCGAGGAGTTTAGGTCGGTAGATGAGGCCGTTGAGTTCTTCTCCGGCAACCTCATCGCCGCAGGCCTAACTACTATTCCTAAAAGGTATGGCCGTTTTGCATGCCGACCACTCCCGTGCTGGTCAGCGGAGTGTGAGACTGCCCTCAAACAGAAGCGTTATGCCTACATGCGCTATAAGCTCCGCCCGAACGATTTCACTGTCGGTGAATCTCGTCGGGCTAGGGCTAGGTTCCGGTATATTTCGAAGCACGCCCGCCGCTCTTATTGGCGGGCATACGTGTCTTCACTTAAGAGGAAGACCCCTCTAGCAGAGGTGTGGAAGCGAGTCAAAAAGATTCGGGGCAAGTTTTTGCACCCCTTTTCCCCCCGTTCTCCAGGAAAATGTGATCTCAATCTCGCACCCCGCGTTCGTGTCGCAATCCTTCGCGACCGCGTTCTCCGCATTCTTTAGCCGTGATGCCGCTCCACCAGCATTCAATGCGCGTCGTGATGTCGCGGAAGGCCGACGACTGGACTTTACCTCCAGAGGCGGAGAACCCTTCAACAACAGGTTTACTTTACTGAGTTGCGTTCCGCTCTCGCTTCGTCCGCAGACACCGCCCCCCTGGTCCGGATAATTTCCCGTACGCCATGCTTCGACACCTGGATGAGCGAGGGATGGCCATTCTATTAGATTTGGTCAATAGGATCTGGGTAGAGGGTATCTTTCTAGATTCCTGCCGAATCTCTACTTAAAAGCTTCGCTTGAATGAGTCTTTTTTGAAACTAAGGATCGCCGAGTGGATTTGCCGCTGGCTAACAGTGTTCCAGCGACGTGGGAAGCTGTTCGCAATTCGCCTACGCAATCTTTTTTTTCTTTGTCCCTTTTCCAACCTCCCTCCCATCTAAACTTGAATTTCGCAAACCGGGGAGAGATCACTCTACCCCGGCCGGGTTCCGCCTAGTCTCTCTAACCTCCTGCGTGTGCAATTCGATGGAGAAATTGGTAAATGTTAGATCAACCTTTTTTATGGACAGCGGAGGCCATCTGTCTTCTGCACAGTGCGGCTTCCGTAAGTTCTACTCCACGTCGGATGCTCTGCTCCGACTGGAAAATGCCGTCTGCGATGCTTTCCTTCGTAGACAGCACTACGACAAGGTGCTTTTCGATCTGGAGAAGGACTTTGATACCGCATGGCGATACTGTATCATGGAGACTCTCTACACGATGGGGGTGAGGGGACGCCTCCCAATGTTTATATCTGATTTTTTGTGAGATCGTCGATTCCGCGTACGGGTGGGGGAAGCCCTCTTCTGCTCAATGAGGCAGGAAGTGGGTGTTCCGCAGGGAAGTGTCACAGTGTCACACTCTTTGCCCTGAACATCAACGGCATCATCTCGGTGCTGCCGGTAGATGTTCTCCGCTACGCTCTACGTGGACGACCTTTCGATCTCTTTTGGCGTGGCCCAGATGCCAACTCTGGAGTGTCGACTCCAACAGACTTTGAACCGCGTCTCTCGCTATGCCGAAGCGCACAGGTTTCGGTTTTCCTTTGCCACGACTAAGGTGGTGCATTTCTGCCGCCATCCACGACTCCACCCTGACCCAGGCTTGTTTCTCAATCGGGTGCGCCTGGAACTGGTGGACTCTCACCGTTTCCTCGTATGTATTTGACCGACGCCTCACCTGGGAAGATCATATTCTCAGCCTTAGGGTCTCTTGTACCCGCGCCATGGATATTCTTCGTTCCGTGACGTTCTGCGCCTGGGTCACTGATAGGACTACTGCCTTACTTTTTTATCGATCCTTTGTTCGTTCGAAGCTCGACTACCGATGCGAGTTTTATGCATCCTCAGTCGACCGTGCATTGCGGAAAGTTTACTCGATCCACCACACCGGCCTTCACCTGGCGACCGGTGCCTTCCGCACTTTCCTCATTGAGAGCCTACTTCTCGATGCTGGGGAGACGCACCGCCATTTGATGGAGTGCTCGCCTGCGCTTTATTGTGAAGACTGCGTTGTCCCCCAGACTGTTAGGCACATTCTTGTTGAATGTCCCAGTCTGGGGGATCTTCGCGTACGTCACCTGTCTCGGTACCGGGATGGGTTCGTGCACAGACTTGTGGATTATACGCCTTTACAATGATTACGTGAGCCTCAAGAAAGAAGCCAAGTGGGAAACACCTGAGGCCGTAACAAAGAGGGAGGTTTGGAAGGGGGACCTACAGGATGTCTTCGATATCCCAAGCGGTAAGATCGCAGAAATCCAACTTTCTTGAACTGCAGAGGGAAGACAGACAGTCCTGTTCAATGGGGAGTGTCGATAAACTCAATGCGTCCGCTGTCGCCAAGAAGGCTGATGAAATGAAGAAGGGGCAAATGAGGAAGAGGAAGCAACAGGCTGAAGTGGAGAAGTTGTTGAAGAAGGTTGCCCTGGAAGACACTTCCGATTCATCCTCTGTTTCTTCGTGATCATCTGTGTCGGATGAGGACTTCCAAGGCTGCCATTCTCCTGCAAAAAGCCCTCGGAAGAGAAGGCCGTCCTAGAACCCAATGACCCCATCCCTGACCACGACTTGGGACCGGAAACGCCTTTCATATCGTCAAGCTGCTGCGTCCTTCGTTGCTGCAGCCTCAAGCTTAGGGCAGGATGTCTTGGAGATCTCCTCCTCTGCCTACACGGTGCATCAGATGAGGAGAAAGAACCGAGAAACTGAAGCAAAGCGCATTGAAGAAGAAGCCTTCCGTGATCCGCCTCTCCTTGTTCTCCACTGGGATGGCAAACTGATTCAAAGTGCTGCAACATCTCGGATCTCAGAGGAGAGGATCGCTGTTGTGCTTACTGGGACCAACTTCGAGGAGCTTCTTGGAGTACCTATCGCCATTGATGGGACCGGTAGAGAAGTAGCGGCTACTGTCCTTCGGTGGCTGGAACGTATCAGAGTGCTGACAAGATCATCGCTCTCTCCTTTGATACGACTGCGTCCAACAGTGGCATGATTAGCGGAGCCTGCACCATAATTGAACAGTCCCTTGGCAGAGCTCTTCTTTGATGGCATGCCGCCATCACATTCACGAGGTGGTACTGAAGGACACCTACGAACTCTTACGAACTCCCCTCCTTCCCCGGTTCAAGCGATTCCGAGAAAGATGGGACTTCTTGGACAAGACATCCGTCGGTACCTTAACGACGAAGAACCCCTGGATGAGTCGAGCGAATCACAGAGGCTGAAGATGATAGACTTCCTCAGGGGAGTCATCCGTGACAGAGCCCATCCGAGGGAGGCCTATCTCAAACTCTTTCAGCCCTCTCTTGTCTAACTGGGAGGATGGAGCGGGGATCTGCCACGATTCAGGGCCCCTAGAGCCTACCATCAGGCAAGATGGATGGCCAAGGCTATTTACATCCTCAAGATTGCCCTGTTTTCGCAACAACTGGAGCTGACGAGGTCGGAAAAACGCGGAGTCCGACGACTGGCCCGTATCGTTAGTCTCATTTACGTCACATTCTGGCATGATGCAGCCGTCCCGAACTGTGCACCGAAGAATGACCTGGAGTTCTTTGCAACTCTCCAAGTGTTTGTGGATAGAGAACTCTGGTCAACGGCAGAGAAGGCCCTTCGAAGGCACCTCTGGTACCTCTCGAAGCAAGGAGCAGCATTAGCGTTCTTAGACGAACGAGTGTCTCCCGATGACCGGGCGGCCATGGTCAAGAACCTAAGCCATCCAGCAACTCGAAAGCACTCAAGAGACTTGAAAAGAAGAACTTCACTCTCCCTGACGGTCTTCCCGAATTGGTGACAAAGGCGAACATTATAGGCCATTGGGGCCTTCGCTGAGAGGATGTTCACTACCCAGAACGTGGATCATGTTCTGCAAGATTCACGAACTCGAGCCACCGTCCGAGTCCTGCATGTCGCCAATGATGCAGCAGAGAGAGGAGTGGCACTGATCCAAAGACTCCAAGCCCGAACCAAAGACAAGCAACAGAAGCAGTTCCTCCTCAAAGTTGTTCATCATGACCGCAAGAGTTTAAAGGCTGGAGTGGTCGCTAAGTTCCCTCCTGCTCCTTGAGCCCTAACCACCAATGACTTGATTGCCCTGCTCTAGTTACAGAATTGTTCTGGATTTCTGGTGCCCCTTTGGAATTTTTCACAACTTTTGTTTTTGCTAATTTTCAGTTGAATACCGTTCGTTGCAATTTTTTGTCTTCTCCAATTCATTTTTTCAGTTTCACTTGAAAGTTGTTCAATCTGTGTGACCAGTAAATATTGATGAATCAAACCAAATTTTTGCATAAAGAAACAAGGGGACATCTGTGCTGACAACTTTCAACACATTTGATTTTCTCATTCGCGTGCAATTATTATTACTCTTGTACTATATATATATATATATATATATATATATATATATATATATATATATATATATATATATATATATATATATATATATATATATATATATCCCGCATACCACATGAAAGAGAAAAATGATTTTTTTTTCTTTGGAAAAAATATTATTTCCTAATTTGAAAAATCCCTAACAGTGTGGGATTCGAACCAAGCACATTGAGGCTTGGTTTAATTATTTATTTATTTCTATCTATGTATGTACATTTTTGTTAGATTTGTACTTATAAGCCCCTCCATTTTTACTTCTGACATCTCATTTTATCTCCCTTTGTTATCTTATCTTCCTCCTTAATTTTTTTTTTTTTACGTTATTTTCTTCCTCTGGGCAGCCTTTTGTTATTTGAATTTACCTGGCATTAATGAGTTTTTTTTATTTACTTCTCTTTTTATGTCCCTTTTTGCTTATATTTTTTCCATAATCTGTTATTCATTTTATGAATCGTTCAATTGTTTATTTGGGGCATTCTCTGTTCTCTTTCCCTTCCTTATATATTGCAGTTTTCTGTTGTTTTCCTCATTCTTTGATAATGGACTTGAAATAAATTTGAAAGTATTTAGAATCTTCATTTTATTTTCCTTGTGGGCTTTATTGTGTATATATCTTCTCAACTTAGGTCAGAGTTCTTTTCCTATGGCGTGATGTAACATGATTTCTGCCATAAGTCAGAACCAATAAGTAGCGTATTTGCTGGGGCATTAACCATTAGACTCACTTTTTTCTTGAAAATATGTATCTAATAATTACTGAGCTTTTAATGTGCCTGTAAGCCTAGGTCTATAGGTATGGAGCTGAAGCAGTAGTACAGTAAGTATACCCTTCTTATTGCCGATGATCGTCAAGACAGCCTTGCGACTTAGGCCAAGCAACTGGTCAATTTTTGTTACTGTTTTGCCTATTTCTGAATGTGTTATTATTTCAAATTTCACTTCCACAAAGATTGCTTTCCTTTTCTTTGAAGCACTGCCATCAGAAGAATCTGACTTAAGCTTGCCAGCCATAATAAAGGGCGAAAAGTTCCCCAAAGGAGGATACAAATGAAAGAAAGTGAATGTACCACAATCTAATATGGTGTACAACTGTAGAATGTAAACAAAGCTGTCTTCCTCATATAGCGCTGCGTGGTGATGTAACCACAAAATGCCATCAGTTGAGGACATCATAAACTGAGGATCCCATATATATTTATAGAAATATAAAATATAGTTGTTAAAATGATAATTATAACATTTTGTCAGAATTCAATTTTATACTTTCAGGGATCTATGGCCGATCTTCGTGACAGGCTTTACTCTGCACTTGGCTATCCCACTGGCAGTACTTTAAATGCACGTAATCGTTCGATTTCAACTTCATCTCAACACTCCTTAAAAAGGTCAACACAGGTGAGTTTTCTATTTATATGTATGACTTGAACCCATTTTGAGTAAGAAATGCAGTTCCAAATTCTTAGCTGTAACTAAATATACCACTTTGGGGGTAGTATGGGTAAAAATCTTCCCAGCAAAATTATGACTAAAATTCATATCTATTATTTAATTCTTAATTTTATAAATAGGTGTTGGTATAATAAATCTTTAAGCATTTCTCAAAATCATCCTCTAAGTTTTTGAAAGCCTGTATGCTTCAACCAGCTTCAAAATCATCCTTATCTATGATCATTATGGCTCCTGATTGCTCAAAGTTTATTTTGGATCAGTAGAGCAGCATAACTTTTAGCAAGGAAGGAAGGAAGGAATGTTATAAAAAATATCTGGTAAAACTTAAAATGTGAGTGAGAACAGCAAAGAAGAATTTCAAATAGATAGATATTTTGCAGGATGAGCAAGAAAGACCTCAAAGTCACGGGATAAGTTCATCAAACTGACGATCTTTGAAAAAACACTAGCTTACCTATCCACTTATCTCTGCAATTAGGTAACCTGTATACAGTGCGCGCGCAAAGTATCTGATCACCCTTGAAATTTGTATTTTTAATATAAAGAAACATGTTTAATATTGACTAACCTTATATTAGTATTTTGTCATCTTTCCTTTGGTTTTGATGACTTGTTGTAGATACTGGTATGGATTTGATCAAGTTTTGACAAACTTCCAATGATATTTTGGTGCACCATACCTTTATGATGTCCTCTTTTTTTAATTTTTCAATGGAGCCATCAACCTTATTTTATATTATTAGCCTTAAATTTCCTATGGGATTGAGATCTGGGCTATTACTAGGCCATCCAAAATATTAAATTGTCAGTAAGCCATTTTGTTACAATTTTAGCCTTGTGACAAGGTGCTCCATCATACATGAATGTTTCTGTCTCATGGATTGTCATTACCACTGGAAGTTTCTCCTGTAACATTGCTAACTTCCCTGTGCCATTCATAGTTGTGTTTTAGGAAAGAAATATATGCTTCCTCTCGCTTGGAAACTGAAACAACCCCAAATCATCACACTTGGAGGGTGTTTCATTGTCTTTTGGGTCTATTTAGGGTCCATTCTATTTGAGAATAGGTGTGTGAGTCAGAGGGATGCAGAACCTATTAGCTTGACTAATAGATTCAGTGCCCTAAGAGAGGAAGTAACTGGAAGTGATATGACTGATGGGGGTGGAGGTAAAGTGACTGGTAGTTTGAATGAATAGGAGTGGGGATGGAGTTAGGTCTGTGGGGGTTAGGAATATGAGTCTGATTTTAAGTGCTTGTGATGGTTGATTCGCCAGTTAGATATTTAGATAGGAAGTTGAATGCAAGTAGATTGAATGGTTTGAGAGTGTGTTTGCCGGGTGCTGGAGTGAGAGATCTGTCTGATAGGTATGAGGAGGTAAGAGGTTGATTGAAAAGGTGAAAGAAAGTAGAATGAAAGGTGTTGTGACAGGTGTGCTTCCAAGAATGGATGTCTCGTGCAATTGGGCTGAATGATTATGTGAGGAGGATGTGTGAGATGGAAGGTGTCATGTTTGTGGATGTGTGGGATAGGTTTGTTGGAATGAAAGAAATGTATGCGATGGATGGACTGCATTTGAGTAGGAGGGGGGTAGATGTATTGTGGGAGGAGTATGGGTGTAGGTTGGATTTAAAGAAAATATTTTTTCACCAATAGAGTGGTAGACTTCTGCAACAAATTGCCGTGGAGGGTAGTAGGTAGTCCAAATTTAAATGTATTTAAGAATAGGTTGGATGAGTTTATGGGGAGGGAAGGTTGTGATGGTTCCTAAATTTTGTATATATTAATATTGTTTGTATATATCTATAGCTGCATGATTTAGTTCTTGACAAGCCTTGATTGGTGATACCCTTGTTTCTGGATGCAATCCTCTGGATGTAGTTTTCCTGGGAGTTTGGGTGCCTTAAAAAAAGAGTCCATTTGACCTATGATGGGCCCTTGTGGCTTTTGTCATCTGTTATATTATATTGCCGGGGACTTTGATTTTTTCTTCCCCTGGCGATGGTGCTTTTTGTGGGTGGGTTTTGACGGATGCGGATGACCTTTGATAGGCCCTTGTGGCTTTTGTCATCCGTGAAATTATGTTATGTTATGTTATGAGCCAATGGGCCGATGAACCTTTTTAGGACAGCTTCTGAATGTTAAAAATGTTGTCATTGCTGAATAAAACTTTTTTCCACTCCTCAAAAGTCCATGTGTGGCATTTTACAAAATGCCACACATTTGTTACGCATTTTTTCTTTAATAAATGTGTTTTTTTGCAACATGGCAAGATGGTAATCCAAGTTCTTTTTATAGCTGCTCCTGGATAGTTTGTTTAGAAACATTAGCTAATAAATTATTCATATTAAATTTTAGTTCTTTCACAGTTATTGTTGGCTTATTCACTACTAAACATTTCATAAGCATGTCAGTTCACCAATTTGTTTTTCTCAGTCTGCCAGATCATTTTTTAGGTACTGGCATAGATAGGCTAACATTGTTTTTAGCATGTGAATCCCATAAATTAACAGTACTTAGGGCTATGTTTAATTCATTAGCTATATCTCTGAGATTTCCCACATTTATGAAGAGCAACAATAGCACCTTGACAATCACTCTCGAGTTGTTTCTTAGCACATATTAGAAATATATTTTATTTAGACCACTTCTGTAAAAGATCAAAATAATAACAAAATGGCAAAAAACATGAAATCGGACAAATTGACGCCTGCCCACACACAACGGACGCTATCACTACTAACTTAAGATGGCATTGGAAAGCTGTCATATCAGAGCATTATATGAAAGCTACCAGATATTGCTAGAACAAATAGAAAGTGAACTATGCATCTGTTAATATCATTTAAAATAATACAGATTTCGAGGGTGATCAGATACTTTTCGCAGTCACTGTAGTTTGCTACACATGGTACCTAGATGGACTGCACATCCTCCTGGACAGAGTGCTGGGGTATCACGATAATAGGTGATCACCCATCCTACTCCTTAGTGGACCTGTTTATTTCAATTCCTTATTACATACCCTAGTCTATTCCCTTTAAACTTTTCTTCTTACTATCCAAAGAGGTTCTGGTGGCTTGGTGCACTTTTGTTCTCTTATCATAACCTAGTCCAGTGACAAGTTATACCATCAGATGCCTAAATGCTGTGAGGGCTGAAAGCCTGCTGGCTAGGGTAGGTATGGGGTTTGCTGGATTGCTGTCTCTGTTCACCACTGCCATTGTAAGTAGGAGGTGGCTATGCCTTTATGGTTTAAAGCCCCAGGACAAAGTCACAATTGCTGTGTAGTGCGTATTGGGTTGTCAAGGCCCATCTTAACTCGAATCTTCAAGCTGAGCATTTGTTAACAAACACATTTTGGATATTTTTGATCCCATGGGGACTTTTTACTTTACCTCTCAAGGCATTGTAAGCTGATAGTATCTATTTTCCACCCGTCCTTTTTTCTTCTTTTAAATATAAGATGTGTTATCTACACATTCTTATTTGTTTTTTAATCTATCTTAGTAGTTGGCACTTTTAGTACAGCCTCTTTTGCTCTCATTGGCAGTCGCCAGATGTGCTCCCAAAAAATAAAATAAAATAGACATCTTCATGTCACTTTGTCTTTTTTTAAGTGCACACACTCGCCAGACACAGTCATTTGATGATGTGCTCCCCTGTACCTTACTGCGATGCCAACTTTCTCCCCTAGACTGTTCTGCACATTCTTGTTGACTATCCCAGATCGGGGTCGCTCTGCTCCTCCCTTGTACTCGGCATGAGTACATGCTCACAGACTTGTTACCCTCTCTGACTTTTGAAATGGAGGAGGCTGGCCGTCCTTCTATTTGACTCTTTGTTGTAGGTTGCATCTTCCTGCACCAGCGGTAGGCAGGCCTTCACCCTGACTCTGAAGTGTGCTCCCTTCTTTTTTTTTTGCTCTATGTTGTTTTTTGTTTTCTTTCTATGTTTTGTGTTTGACTTATTTTATATTTTAATGTAGCCAGATGGGTCCAAAAAAAATCATGGGCAAACTGTTGCAATACCCCACTTGGTATGTGATATTATGCATACTCCCCGGGTTGGAGACCTAACTGTGATTTTTAGCCACTATTAGAGTTCTATAAGTACCCTCCAGTTGTAATTTCCACACCTACTAGTTCTCACTATATATGACGACACTGCCCTCGCAGTGTCGACATTGTCTTCTGTTGTGTTCTGGTAATGAGGGTGCGTCAGGTAGGACGGGCGACAAATGAAATCTTCCCCTCTGGCTACATGGCAGGATCAGCTCTTTCCTTCGGCCTGCCTGGCAAGAAAGATAGGAGATATAAGATGGTATTCAAAAGTTGCGTGACATTGCACCTTGACTATTCCTGTAAAAATACACCCATAACCTTTGTGCCCTCAGTTCATTTTCTGTCACCCACTAATCAGATACGCTTAACTGTCTTCACTTTTTCTCGTAAGTCAACAGATAGAAATTTTCTAAGTAATCTGTCCCGGAATGTTATTTTTTTATAATTATGTTAAACTTTTTATCTTAAGTATAACTGAGTAATTGTTGAATGCAACAGTTACTCTGAGGATATTTGTTTATGCAACACCAGTATTATAAGATTATTATTCTGATAACTTCCTCTCTACCAACATGTATATGAATAGGATATTCTTATAAATGTAGTATTTAAAGTATTTCTAGTAGATAATTCTAATTTAAAAATTTCCAAATAAAGTTGTTTTCACCTTGATTGAATGTAATAATAGTGTAATTATTAATAATATCTAAAATAGACATGCAAATATTACATACAATCAAAGTAGCTTAATTTTAACAGATAAAAACAACTTAGCCTTATAATTTTTAAATTTGTGTATTAGAATTCCATAAATAAATAAAATAAGTAAATACAATTTCAAAACCCTAAGTTGGAAATTTGTATATATTTCTGTATACTCTGGCAACATATCGCCTTTTTTATCATGTTAACAATTGAAATAGAGTGCTTTTAATGGCATTCCTAGGCATAGTTAAGTTATTCAAATTTACCTAAATCACTTATGATATCTGTAACTTTCTCCAGATGCTTATGATTAATTACTTTATTGCAGCCATCTCAGTTTGCCCCATCTGTTCAAGCCCAACCTTCTACATATATGGCCAAACAGACTTCATTTTTCAATCCTTCCCTTTCACCTAAACAGGTTGTTTGTTTGTTTTTTAATTTGTGAAGCACTGTTGTTCTATTAAATGCTTTTATACCTTCATTATTAGATTAATATTAGTTTACTACCCATATTTTTCATTTTTTAGCCAACATCCACATCTCCAAATTCTGCTGCTGGAAATTCATCTTCCCAATCCCAATTTCCTCCTCCTCCATTGACACCTGCTCTCCCATTATCTGCGCTCCATCCTAAGACAGGTGGTAAGAGATATTGTGTTTGTTTATTTGTAATATTTGCTCTAGTTAACATCTTGCTTGCTATTTACAAATTGAAAATCAACCTTTGACTTTAGACAAAGATTGAATTATCACTATTCTCATATTTTTCCTGAAATTTTTAGACATGAACCAAAATCCACAAAAACTTATGTGATGTCTAGGGCAGTTAAAAGTCAATAAAGTCAACTTGTCATTTACAAGACACTTTCCTCTAGAACACTATTAAATCATTAAAAATGACCCTAGGGGGTATAGTAACAAAATTAATAGGTCAACAAAAAGTTAACTTTTACACATCAGGTCAACAAACTCTTTATGTTAAGAAAGTAAAGAATATAGAATAAAAATATATCTGGTAACTTTTCGCCAACTGGTGGCCTACCAATTACCAACTCCGGCCTTTTTCAGTTGCTGTTTAACAGTTATTGTACGCATTTGTGCTTGTTATTTGGTGGTCTTTTTGGCAGTTTTGAATTAACATAACATAACATAATTTCACGGATGACAAAAGCCACAAGGGCCTATCAAAGGTCATCCGCATCCATCAAAACCCACCCACAAAAAGCACCATCACCAGGGGAAGACAAAATCAAAGTCACCCACAATATAATATAACAGATGACAAAAGCAACAAGGGCTCATCATAGGTCATCCGAGTCAAACGGCCTCTTTTTTAAGGCACCCAAACTCCCAAGAAAACTTCATCCAGAGGATTGCGTCCAGAAACAAGGGTATCACCAATCAAGGCTTGTCAAGAACTAAATCATGCAGCTATAGATATATACATACAATATTTATATATACAAAACTTAGGAACCATCACAACCTTCCCTCCCCATAAACTCATCCAACCTACTCTTAAATACATTTAAATTTGGACTGCCTACTACCCTCTGCGGCAATTGTTCCAGAAGTCTACCACTCTATTGGTGAAAAAATATTTTCTTAAATCCAACCTAGACCCTTGCTTTTTAATTTTCAAGTGGTGACCTCTAGTCCGATTTCCATCATCTAACTCAAAAAACTTGCTAACATCCAATTTATCTATCCCAGAAAAATTTTTAAAGAGCTCAATCATATCCCCTCTCACACACCTCCTTTCGAACGGGAACATATTTAATACCCTCAGTCTATCTTTATATTCAAGGTGCCTCAGGGAATGAATAATCTTTGTTGCACTGACTCGAGAAGGTTAATATCGTGTCTAAAATGTGGGGACCATGCCTGTATACCGTACTCTAGATGAGGCCTAACATAAGAGTTATAGAGTTTAAAATAACCTCCTTACTTTTGTAACTGACATTTCTCTTAATGAAACCCAGCACTCTATTTGCCCTATTTCTTGCTTCAATACACTGCTTAGAAAACCTTAATGACTTATCTATTACTACTCCTAGATCTTTCTCATCCTCTACTGAGCTCAGCCAATGCCCATCCATTTCATAGTTAAATCTCTATTATCTTTTCCCATGTTAATAACTTTGCACTTATCAAGGTTGAAAGTCATTTACCACTTATGTGCCCAGGATAACAATTTATTTAAATCCCCCTTCACTTTAAAATTATCATCAATATCTTTAACTACAGCTGCTAATTTGGTATTATCCACAAAAATTGACACTTTATTATTTACTGCCTCCCCAAGATCGTTTATATAGATGACAAATAATAATGGACCAAGAACTGATCCCTGAGGAACTCCACTGATAACATCCCTCCACTCTGACTTTACACCATTTAGCACTACCCTTTGCTTCCTGTCTTTCAGCCACTCAGCTATCCAATTTGAAACACCCCTACATATCCCAATCATTTTTATTTATGAACTAGTCTCCTATGTGGTACCTTATCAAATGCTTTACTAAAATCTAAGTAAATTATATCTACATTCTCTCCTTTATCTACTTGATCTATTACAAACTCCAGAAAGTCTAGTAAATTAGTCACACATGATCTACCTGATCTAAACCCATGCTGAGCATCGCTGATTAACCCCTCCCTCTCTAGATGTTGGCAAATCCCTTTTTTAACTATTTTCTCAAGAATTTTACAGACTACAGGAGTTAGGCTAACCTGTCTAAAGTTATTTGGATCCTCTTTACTACCCTTCTTGAAAATGGGGACTACATTCGCTCTCTTCCAATCCAGTGACCTAGTAAACAACTTCTCCAGAGCTATTGAGATACTTTCTTCCCCTTCTTTAAGTATCCTAGAATGAATATTATCAGGGCCGGAGGCCTTGGTAGTATCTAACTCACCTATTAGTTCTTTTATCGTCCTCCAATCCACACTAATGGTAGTAAACTCCTCTTTCCCTGACCCATGAGTACTATACATAAGACTATTTAGTTTCTCCTTTGTAAATACTGATGCAAAATGACCATTTAGTACCTCAACTATTTCCTCATCAGTTTCTCTCACAACCCCTTCATATTTGATAGGCCCTATTTTAACTCTGCCAGACTTGTTATTAATTTTATAGTAACTAAAGAACTTTCTAGGATCTTTGTTGCTATCCTGAGCTAATTTAATTTCTGACACCCTTTTGTTCTTCTTTATAATCTTATTTAACTCATTCCTAGCCATTCTATAATCACTTAAATTTTTAATATTATTTTGTTCCTGTAATTTTTTATATTCCCTTTTCTTCTCTGAAATTTTTCTAGCTATCTCCTGATTCCACCATAATGGTTTCCTACTTTTGTTCCTAATGGCCTTCATTGGGATACATTGTTCTTGGACTACATTTATTATATGCTTGAAAGTATCCCACATCCCATAAGCATTTTTACCTCTGAATTCTACATCCCAGTCTACAAAATTTAGCAAGCTTCAGAGTTTTACATAATCTCCCTTATGAAAATTTGGAACTTTTACAGCATTCTCGGTTATCTTACCCTTCTCAATTCCCAAGTTAAAACGAACTATCTGATGGTCACTATTTCCCAATGCTTCCCCAACAGTCAATTCTTGAACTAAATGATCACTGTTAAAAGTACTAAATCTAATATATTGTCCCCCATCATTTGCTCATTAACAAATTGATTCAAAAAATTATCCTCAAAGCATTCTATGAACCTGCCACTTGTTCTATCCCTACCTATCATATTTTCCCAGTCCACAGAGTTTAAGTTGAAGTCCCCAATAATAACTGTATCTGTTTCACATCCCTTACTTATTTCCCTTATCATTAGTTCATCTATATCATCAGTCTGCCCAGGTGGCCTGTAAAAAACTCCCAAATGCACCATTCTATTTTTACTGAATATATATGCCTAAAGTTGGGATGCCATCTATTTCTAAAGTGCATGCTGTAATTGAAAAATATCCCAATAAATTAATTTGTTCAGGAAAAAATGAACTTTACTGTCAAATTTGTTGTGTTATAGTGAAGCATGGAAAAAACCTTTTTTGTGTAGAAACATCATTCGATTCCAAAACAGCAGTGTAGCCTACCTAAACATGTGGAAACTGGAAAGACACATACCGTGTTAAAGTTTAAGTCTTCAGATTTTCCTTAAAAGCTAGTGACTACATTTTTGTCAGCCGACATACCCCTTCATAAATTGTGTTATCCTCATATAAAACAATTATTCTCTGATTTGGGTGTAGCAGTCCCCAGTGTGACAACTTGTAGATCAATTTGATGCAGCTCATTATATGGTGTTGGCTGGAGCAATACTCAAGAAACTTTTCTCAAGACTTTTCCATGTAACCTGTGTTGCACATTTTTTACATAACTACATAACTGTACAATGCATATAAGATCATTATATAGGGAAGTTTACAGGGTTGGCAAATCAAAAACCCAGCCCTTAAAATCCTGAGTTTTATTACCATGTTTTTTTTTGCTTTTTCAATTGAAATTTGAAAAAACCCAGGGTTTTTTTTGTTTTTTTTTCAAAATTACACTTTTTCAACAAATGAATGCTACTTATCATTATTTTATTCAAAGTGCATATTTATGTTTATAATTTTAAAAAGTATGTATCAAATTAAGATTATTTCTCTGATACTGACTCATAATTCATCTCTCCTTCTACAGGTTATGGCTATCATGGGTACCCACAATTCTCGATCAGTGATCTGTTACTGTGATCTTTTCTTACTACTATAATATAATTATTAAACTAATTAATATTATATAAAAATAGAGATAGCTATTCTTTTTCTATGTTATTCTAATGCTTGTAGCATTTGTTTTTTTGAAAAACCCAGAATTAAACCCGGATTTGGGTTTTTTCATCAAAATTACATTTTTTTTCAAGGAATTAATACTACCTATCATTATTTTATTCAAAATTCATATTTATGTTTAGAATTTCAACAAATATGTATCAAATTAAGATTATTTCTCTGATACTGACTCATAATTCATCTCTCCTTCTACAGGTTATTTCTATCATGGTTATCCACAATTCCCAATAAGTGATCTGTTACTGTGATCTTTTCTTACTATAATATACAGTAAACCCTCGATATAAGAACCTCAATATGACAAATTTTGGATAAAACAAACCAAATTTCCTGGCCGAACTCCATCAGGTTTAACGAACCGAAGTTCGTTAAATCCAATATAGTCCACTTAACTTTATTAGTAATATTAGTAATTACATACCTATTACATATTCTTGCAATACAGTCTTTATATACATATTTACGTATACAGATTAATGAATGAACCATCGTTATTAACATGGCTTTTAACGACCATCAGGTTTAACGAACTTTTGGCTTTAATGAACGACCCCCCCCACCCCATATAGTTCATTATATCGAGGGTTTACTGTAATTATTAAACTAAGTAATTATTAATGTAGAGATATGTGAATTAACCAAGGCAGTTAAGAAATTGCGAGTGTAGAATATATATCGAGGTCTTCCTCATATTGAGGAGAAATAATGAAGAAAAAACAAAGCCCACCTGGGTTTCTCTGAGCCCCTCTAACCGGTCTCCCGCAACATACAAGAATGATAAAAATGGTAAATTTAGGAGACAGTTATTCCTGACCTCTGCTCAAAATGCCTACCCCCCCAGGGTGTATTTATAAACAAGCAAGTCAAAAATTCAAACTGTCGATTTTGTATTACGCTCTCCCCAGAGCGCCACGACACCCAAAGCACGGCTGATTGATACTCACTTCTGTCGATTTAACATGAGATCCAGTTTCCCTAATTTCAAAATGTTGAGGAAGAGAAATAACAGGCGCCCAAAAAGCAGGGCACCCTCGGGTCTCACCTTGCTATTCCCCTTCCCCTCCCATTACCCCACAAGAGTAATTCGAGTATAAACTGTTCGGCAAGAGAAAAAGAGGACTTTTTCGTTTTAGTCGTGACATTGAGAAGAACTTGCCGGGATAGAGTTCCCCCAGCAAGTTAAGAAGGACTTTCATTTTCTTGGGCAATACCAGATTGCACCAAGTATAATCGGCACAGTTTGATTACCCAAAGTTCGTCAAGTGATCTTACTCTGTCTGAGTTTGACACCCCAAACTAGATAGATTTCTCTTGTATGTTAGCCAGCTGCAAGCCGCCTCGTCTGAGAAACCCTTTTCAAGGTCATAAACTCACGACCCAACGCCTCCTCAATCGGTGTTTTGTTTTGATTTCTGTTATTCGTTGTCTCGAAATTCCGCGTGATATTACTCGTCCAACCCTCGTTCGAAGTAATGCCATCTAGTGAGAAGCAAATAAACTACACTCACGATGCCTCCCCAGATAAGATTCACCGAAGGTATTTTGTTTGGATTCTTTGGGTACTCACCACTACCTAATGTAAGTAATCAATTTTATTTTCATGTCCCTGTGCATTTAACGTAGATTAATTGTATATCTTAAAGACGAATTTGTTTTAAAGTAAATTGTTCTCCCTTAAAGCAAAGGGAAATGTGAGAGTTGGAAAAAGGACTTAAGAACCAATTTTAAGTTGTATTTTGTACGTGTAGATATTAATTTCGTTTGAGTTGATTAATGTACAGTAAAAGTCCATTTCGGTTGAAGTGTTTAAATTATCCTTGAACGAGTTGCATTGGCAGTATTTAATATATTAAAGAGAGAACTCCCTTTTTTATTCATTCAATAGAATAAAGATAAGAAAAGTGCTCTTAGAGATCGATCCTGAAGTGATCACTGGAAGTACGAATATATAACCCATTTTTATTAATCCTAATAATAAATAAGAATAATAATTATAATCTCGGCTAACCCACGACAATTAATATTATATAAAAATAGAGATAGCCATTCTTTTTCTATGTTATTCTAATGCTTGTAGCATTTGTTATTTTAAAAAAACATGAGATTTGAAAAATAACAATAAAACTCAGGTTTTATTGGACTTTTTCAAAATTTTGGGGTTTTTTGCCAACCCTGGCAGTCGATGCTCTAATTGCATGCATCAAGGCATCTACTGTTAAAAATAAAGAGAGGAAGGCTTTGTTTCAAGAAATTGGTATTCATCCAGAACCAATTTTACATGTTGGGCAAGTTGGCTGAACATTGCTTTCTATTATGCAGACAATTTTCCAACCGTTGAATGCATTGTTGAGAATTTTGAATGTGATGGAATTATTGTTCGGAAAGCTAAAGATAATTTGTAAGAAAAACCTACCAACGCAACTACTTTCCATTAAAATGAATTCTTTCCATTAAAATGAATTACAGTCAAATTTCTTGCTTGGTGCCTAGGATGGAAGCAACTGATTTTACAATTAAAGAGACATATAAGACTATTACTACCATTAACTTTGATGACAATCCTTGTGAGATCAAGCAGTACATTGAAAGAAGACTTAAGGAAAATGATTAGTGTGAGATAGTTGAACTCCGTAGGCCTGAAATATCACCAACAATTTATTCTTATCTCCTTAAATGTCAGCCAACAACAGCATCTGTGAGGAGATTATTCTTCATGCTTAACAAACTCTTAAATAGAGACTGCAACTTTCTGCTGTAAAATATTGGAAAATACTTTAGTATGTACCACAATCAACCAATGCTAGAATAAGTAAGTAAAGTTTCGTTCATATCAGTCATTGAAAATAAAGTCAATTCTTTACAATTTTTACGTCAACCTTTTCATTTTTTTTAGGTCAACTTCTTTTTACTGCCCTAGTGATGTCCTAATATACATACTGCCCAAAAATATCAGAATGCCTGTATTTCTATCACACCACCTTCCAAAATCTTTGCCGGAGAAAATCCAAGTTTTCCAAAATTGGTGTCTGATAACCTACAAGTTTAAACTATGTATGGGTAAAGGTTTTGTCAATTTATATGAATAAAACAAAAGTTATTTGTAAATAAGCAGTTTATTCAAAAAGTTGAACTATCCAAAATTATCCAAATTACAGTGAGAACCAGTTTCTTTTGGAATATATTGATTAAATTATCAGTGGAAAACATTTATACAAGTTATAAGTAATTAGTACTTGCATATATTGTGTGGAGGTCTTTATTCTCAATGATGAGCTGACATCTAATGCCATAGGAATGAACAAACTGTTGACTTTGAACTGTAATCTTGTTCCATTCATCTTGAAATTCCTGGAGTTCATGAACTGTTATTTTGGTTTTTCACTTTAGACATCTAAGTGTATTCCAAACATTTTCATTGAGATCCATGTCTGAACTGTGCAAGTCAATTCATACAGCAATTTGCTTGTTTTCCAGGAAGGTCTTCACTGACTTGACCATGTGGCAGGGGCATTATTATGCAGGGAAATTGCAGGTTGAGTTTAGAAGTCTCGCAGATGGGGCAAAGCATGCTGTTACAGCAATTTCTTGCATACATGTGCATTCACTTTTGCCTGAGAGCACCCAATTAATGACCTACCACTGATCTGAACAAATTGAACTTAGATTCCTTAGTGAAGTAGACTTGGCTCCAGTGGTCATCTGTCCATCTAACATGCTAACTTGCCAATGCAAGATATGCCTTCTTGTTCTTCTGACAGATCAATAACTTGACAGAAAGTGGGCGAGTATGAAGATTGTTTTCCTCAAACTGACGTGACACAATCTGTCTGGAGATATACGAGCCCGGCGCCTCCCTCAGTCACAAATGGCTCTTACTAAATCCGCAGGCGATCTCGACGGTGGCTATGCCGCTGAGAGACGCCAGTTATATCCTAAGCCCCTTTGGTTTAGGGGCTAGGAAACTCCTCCGAGAGCTCGGACGCCACCTTTGACTATTTGTTGCTACGCCTCTGCTCCCAAAGCTTCCACAGCGCCGGGAGTATTGCGTTCGCCCTTTTTGGAGCATATTTCATCTTTCGCTGGATCTGTGTATACAGATGGCTCCAAGTCCCAGGTGGGAGTCAGTTTCCATTCCATATTCCCTCTGTTTGAAGTCAGCCCTTTAGTTTTAGGGCTAGGAAACTTCGAGAGCTCGTTGTGGCGCTCGGTGCCCGAGATAACGCGTTGTGCACTGCATTCGGGGCTTTAGAATCTCCCCACCCCCTGATTCGTAGTATCCGTCACGCCACGGTTGCCGCGAGTCGGTTGGATGTCGAGATTATCTTGTGCTTGGTTCCTGAACCTGTTTGGAGCGCCGGTTATGAGTTCGCCAAAGAATCTGGTTGACCAGACCAGGGTTTCGCTCTCCCTCACGCTGACTACATGTCAGTAATTAGGTCAGCCCTCTAGGCTGACCTAATAGAAGATAGGAGACGGCCGACTAGAACTTAAAGTTGCTTACCATCGCTCCTTGACTGTTCTCGTGGATCTGACCTTAAAGGCGCGATGGATTCTATTTCTTTTCTATGGTCTCCGAATTTGTCACACTCTCGGAACGCCCCGACATTTGATGGAACGCTCCCCTGCACCTCACTGCGACGTCGGCGGCACATTGTTGAATGTCCAGGTGGGGGTGATCTTCACCCACCTTACCTGTCTGTCCTACTACCGGGATGAGCGGAGTCGCTACCGCTCGCCCCATGTTCTGGGGATGGGTTTGTACACACAAACTTGTCTTTTGACTTAGTGCAGCCTCGTTCATTTTATTTGACACACACTGGGCATTTTTCTCATGGTCCAGCATGGGTGGGAGAGGGGGGGTGCGCTTTCCGACACCGGAGCTAATGTTTTTTTCTTTTTTTTCTTGTCTTTGTGTTTATTTTCATGTGTGTTCATTTTTTTAGTATTTTTGATTTGTTTTGTTTTTAATTTAGCTTATTATTATTTGGAGACAGTCAGCAAATGGTCTCTATAAAGAAAATAACGCCACTTCATATATGATTCAGCATAAACACTGCAGCATATTTTGAGCCACCAAATTGTTTGCAATGAACCAGGCCACAGCAGTACCAAATACTCTTTACTTTCTGTAGTATTTTATTTATTTATTAATATATCTGTGGCTTTTTACTATCCCTCTTTTTCTCATAATGAGTTGTCTTTTAATGAGGTAAGATCTTTTTGCATCTATTTCAGGCTTTCATAAACCCAGTGTTCCTAACAGATATATTCATGAGCCACCCATGACTTCAGCTCAAAGAAATGTGCTCACTCCCTCATCTAAACCTCCAAATCAATTTCTGAAACCAAATGGTGAGTTCATTGGAAGAAGTGCATCACCACCATCTGATAATGGTATTTCTTCTTCTCCATTGAGATCAGAAAATGATACTGAGCCAGTTGAAAATGTTATTACTCCAGCAGCCTTTGATTCTTCAATTCCACGGGGCTGGAATGATCCTCCACTGCTTTCAGCATTCAGAAAGGTTAGTAACTTGATTTTATGGTTCAAGTTCTTATTACTCGAGTCTCTTATGAATCGGGATAGTGCATACAGAACTGCATCCAAACATTTTTGTCAAATGCAAATGGTTATTATATTCCTAAAAACTTAATTTTACACATAATATAAATGCTGCACTAGTAGATATTGAGGATAATTTATTAAAGGATAAATTTAGATAGTTATTAATGTCAGTTAATGCTCATTCAAATATTGTTGTTGGATATACTCTCATAAACATTTTAACTTAGTTGGTGTACTTTGCCCATTGATATTAACAAATGCAATGCATGCAAAAAATATCTGATCACCCTGGAAATTTGTACATTTTATATAAAAAGAGGGTTAAATGTTTAAAAGTTAATGTCTATATGATCTTATCTTATATTAGTATTTTGTCATCTGTCCTTTGCTGCAGATGACTTTTAGATATTTTGGTGTGGATTTAACCATGTTTTCACAAACTTTTTTGAGATTTTATCCCTCTATACTTTTTGATTGCTTCTTGTAATTTTACAACTTATCTAGTGTCATACCAGGCCAATCTAAAATCTATAATTTATTATCAGTAAGCCATCTTGCCGCAATATTTTTGCCTTGTCATGCATTCTTGCACTATCATGCAAGAATGTTATTGTCTAATGATTTTTCATTGAAAGTGGGTTTATCCTTAGTATTACTAAACACATACACCATTCATTGTTTTGTCCTTACGAAGGACATAATAACTGAAACAACCTTAAATCATCACATTTGGCATTTGTTTGTCTTTAGAGTATATCTTGAGCTCACCTTATATGGGCCAACGAACCTTTGTTATGCAAATTCTGTATATCAAAAATATAGACTCATTACTAAATACAACCTTCCAGTTATCCACAGTCCAATAAAGGTATTTTTTGCAAAAAGTGACATATTTTATGCAATTTTAATTAAAGACTGGCTTTCTAGCAGGATGGCAAGATGGAAGGTTGCTGGTTGGACTCTGCTGAAGATAAGAGGGATTTAGGGGTAGTAATAGATCGGTCATTGAGGTTCTTTAAGTAATGTTTTAGGATAGAAATAAGGCAAATAGGCTTTATCAATCGAAATCTTAGGTATAAATGTAAGGAACTTGTTCTCAAGCTATATAACTTGTATGTTAGGCCACAGCTGGAATTATTTTATTCAGGAGCCAGTATAGAGAAGAGCAACAAAAATGATACAATCTTAGTGTTTGTGCTGGATGTGGAATGATAGGAGTAGGGACTGGTTGTCTTGTATGTAGGCTGTGAGAGTTTGTTGCATATTTATAGGAGGGGAGAGTGCTGGCTTTAGAAAAGATATCTATATTGGCGCAGTTAGTCATTCAACTTAGGAAGGATCTCAGTACTAGGCCCCAAGGGGAGTTTTCGGGATTATAAGGCTAGCCCATTTACAGGGTGAGACAGAAAGGACAGACGTTTAGGAAATGGCTATTACTCTCCCTCAGGGGGAGGAACTTATGTCTGACAGGTACCATTCGGTCGGTGGTGTCTAAAAAAATTTTTTTATGTGAAGTTATGGCACTGTGGACAATAAAGCACCGCATGTTCGCCTACGACAGTTTGGTGAAGAATAACGTCTCTCACAGCAGTTCAGCGTGAGTTTCGTCGCCGATTCAACATTCCCCAAAATCAGACTGTTCCCACTCATAACACAATACTACGTTGGGTTCAGGCACTTCATACATAAGGTACACTAATAGACCGGTGGGGGCTCCACGAACGGTACATACCCCGGAAAATGTGGAATGCGTCAGACAAGCTTTGCTGCGCAGTCCGAATCGCGATGCTCGGGCGCCAGCTACTCAATTCGGCCTCGAAAATCGTTCAGAAAGGTGTATTTTGTATGAAGATCTGCAATTCCACCTCTACAAATAGGTCATTGCGTAACAGTTGAGACCAGGGGATTATGCACCTTGGATTAATTTCATATGTCAGATGGAAGCAATTTTTTAGGCAAATGTCAACCTCATTTTGTTAATGAGTTATGAAGCTCATTTTCATCTTAATGGCATGATGAATCAACAGAATTGTCGTTATTGGGCTCTTGAAAATCCGAGGTAACTGCACAAAAAAACCACTGCACAGTCCAAAAGTGACGGTTTGGTGTGTTCCTGGAAAAGCTGGCGTCATTAGTCCTTACGACGAAAACGTTTTCCTATCGGACGTGTGTGCTTTCAGCAGGATGGGTCTACGGTCCACACAGCCAGAGCATCAATGGATGTTCTTCACCCTCTCTTCAGTTACTGCCTCATTTCCGGGTTTGCTGAGACTCCTTGGGGGCCTTGGTCCCCTGATTTGTTCATGTGTGATTATTTCTTATGGGAAACCTCAAGGCATGTATGTATGAGCATCAGCCCCGTACATTGGACGATTTGAAGGAAGCTATTCACGTGGAAGTTTACCAAATTAATAGAGGTTGTTTTCCACACTTGATTGGGTCAAATGCTAATTCAATATGAACACAATGTCACTAAAAAGGTTTTTAAGCTAAAATTAATGATTTTGTGAATTTTTAAAAAACTTCCGTCCTCTCTGCCTCACCCTGTACATTAGCTATGAGTAGGGCTAGTGAAAATATTAGTGAGTGGAGGCTGGTAAAGGGTGGAAGGAAACAGGTAGTTTGTGATGCATCTCCCCGTAAGGGGCGCGGCGATTTGCCACTCTGGCCGCCGTGCTGACGGGATCCAGCGCTCCGTCCGGCCCCAGCTTAGCCTCTCTTCCTTCCTTCAAAACACTTGTTTCCTCTCTTTTCACACAACCTCTCCCACAACTTTCTCTGGTCAGCCTCTAATTTCACAGGGTAGATGCTGACCTTCCTTTCAGCCAACCGTCCCGCATCGGGGCTGAGGGGGTGGGGGACAATGTTCCCTAACCCCTGAGCTCCGGTCTGGGGTGGCTGGTTTTTAACTACCTGCTTCATCCCCACCCATACCTTCCTCACATCCCTTTTCCTCTCCTCTTCACAATCTATTAATTTTTACGCCGTGTCCAAGGTGGAGCCGCCATGCCGATGGACTGCCAGGCCACCAGGCGGGAGGGGTGGTCCCAAATGGCGGCGCCTGGCTCTGCCGGGCTTGTAAGCACCTCTCGCAGTGCGGGCTACTGCGAGAGGTGTGCGCGATTGCATCCCGTGTTTAAAAAAGGGTCACCATGCCCAATGATGATAAAAAAAACAAACCCAACCCTCAACTTCCCCTGTTCCATCGACGGAGCCGCCCTCGGGCAGCTCCAGCAAAAAAATGGAGGTTCCCCCCCTGTGCTTGCACAGGGGACCCTCCATATTTCTCTAACCGGAGAGGAGGCTTACTCCTCTCCTTCGCCTACGGGTCCAGGGGACTCCCCCTCAACCCCTTCTCTGGAGGTGCTTTCGGGCACCTCCCTTTTCCCAGCGGCAGTCCCCTCTTTTCTTTCCAAGGGGACTGCCAAGAAAGCCAGCAGGCAGCCCTTAGCCAGCCGCTCCCCATCAAAGCGGCTCGGTAGGGCAAACCCCCTTAGGGGGGAGAGGGAAGCCAGGCCCCTTCGGTCGCTTCCCTCAAAAGACCTGCTGGCAAGAATTTTAAACCTTGCTGGGGTCAAGGCCTGTGCCTCCCCACACAAGACTGGCGACACTGCCAAGGGGACCTGCGATGTCCTGGGAGGGGATGGCCAACTGGAGGCCCCTCCTGTGATAAACATGGTCCTTGAGGAGACCCAGCCTCAGACGGTAGGGCCTTCCATGGGGGGGAATTCGGGCTCGGCGCCAAGCACCGAACCCGAATCCGCCCCTATGCAAGGTCCTCCTCAAATGGCTGAGGGCTCCGAGGCAGTAAAAGGAGGGGAGTGATATCCTCCGACAGGTGCCCCCACGACAACCAGGGCCTTCTCCATTTCGGAGAGGGACCTGGCTGAGGCCGGTCCATCTGGCCTGGGGGCTTCTGCCGGCGGAGGTGAAAAGCGGGTTCATTCCCCGCCCTCCTCTCCAAAAAAGAAAAGGACCAAAAAGACTAAAAAGACGAAAAAGACTCGGGGCTCCTCTCCATCCGCGGGGGCTGCGGGGACGGATGGGTCTGCTGCCACTTTGGTAGGCGACCAAGCCAAGATCGGCACATCCGGCCCCTCTACCCCCTCGTGTGCAGAGCCCCTGACCAAGACTAACACCAAAAGTGCACAGGGCGGAGCCTCGATGACATCGGGGCCCCTGATTCAGAGGTTACCTTGCGTTTTCGAGCCCGCTGGCTTCAAACGCTTCCTCGTTATTCGCTCCACTGATGGCACCATGTTGTCCAAGGGCAACATGATCTATCAGAGGAGAGGATTAGCTAGTGCAATTGGTAGAGAGCCGAAGGTGACCCGTTTCTCGGACGGGAGCCTTCTGGCGAATGCGGCGAATCCCGCCGAGGCGGCCAAGATAAGTGCTCTTCGGACACTTCATGGCACCCCGGTGAGTGTGACGCCGCACTCTACCATGAACTTTGTAAAAGGAGTAGTTTATGCGAGGGAACTCGTTGACTACTCCATTGAGGACATCACCCTAGAGCTGGCCGACCATGGGGCGGTCAAGGTCGAACGTGTGATGAGAAAACAGGGAGGGGCTTCGAGACCCACCCCTACACTCTTCGTCACGTTCGACTGTGACAAGCTCCCTGAGTCGGTGCGTGCCGGTTGGTACCGCTACCGCGTGAAGGCATTCGTGCCACTGCCGCGGCGGTGCTATTACTGTCACCGCTTCGGCCATACGAATCGCTCATGTAGACGTGCAAAGTCGGGGTCACCCGAAGTCTGTGTAAATTGCTCCAAGGTCGCACACGATAAGTCCGCATCGTGTGTGGCCAAGTGTGTCAATTGCGGAGAGCCGCACCCTGCTTCTTCGAAGCAATGTGGTGCATATCTCCTGGAGAAAGAAATCCTGGCCGTTCAGGCCCAGGATAGACTCTCATTCCGCGAGGCTAAGGACTTGGTCCTGGTGCGCCCAGCTCTGCCTGGGACGTCATATGCCTCAGTAGTTCGAAAGGCACCCTCTGCTCCTGGCCCATCCAGGCCAACGAGCACGGTTGTTTCCGCGCCCATTCGGAGCCCTTCTGCGGGCTCTACCCAACCCGGGCGCTCCCCTGGTAAAGCTGGCGGCAAAAAGGGTTCATACCCAGCCCCGGCTAAAACCAGGGCTCCCCCCTCTTCCCCTAGCGTGACCGTTTCCCGCAAGGCGAAACGGCCACGCGCCTCCACCGAGTCGTTAGACTCACAGGAGGCAACACCCCTGAAGATGGTCGCTAGGCCATCTTCAGGGGTTCCTAAAGCTGTCCCCCGAAAGGAGGACAGCAACAAAGGAGCTTCGGCTCCTTCGCCCACGCCCCGAGGTGGAGCGAGTGGCTCGGAGACGGTGGTTCCTCGAAAAGAGGCCCCCCCGCCTCCGAAGCTGCAGCGCCCGCCTAAGGTTTCGAGGCGGAGGGAGGAAAAGACTCGCATGGCGAGCCCAACCTCCCCTAATAAGTCCTCGAAGGCGACAGCGCCTCCAGCGCTTTGTCCGGCCAACAGCGCCCGGGGTTCTGCCCCCGGGAAGCGTACGGCCATTCCCGTGAGGGTCTTCAATTCGAGGAGGGCCCCCGCGTCTCCTCCGAGCTAGGCCTGGAGGGTATATTCCTTCAATGGAATTGCCGTGGACTCCGGGCCAACTGGGAGGAGCTGCGGAGGCTCGCCTCGTCCCGTTCCCCGTTAGCTATTTTTTTGCAGGAGACCATGCTAGGCGCGTGCCCCCTCCCTGCCCTCCCGGGGTATAAGGGTCTTGCGACCCCACCACCGCGGGATGGCCGGGCTGGGGGATGCGCGGTTTACACCCGGCATGTGTCTCCGTTCTTCCTTTCTCTTTAGATACCTCCTTTCAGGCAGTGGCTGTGCAGCTACACCTGGATAGGAGGTATACTATCATTTCTGCGTACATTCCACCGTCAGCTGACTTCGACGCGGGGGACTTCCGCCGCGTCGTGGCACGGTTGCCGAGGCCCTATCTCTTGCTTGGAGATCTGAACGGCAGGCATCCTCTCTGGGGAGATTACTCCATAAATCCCAGGGGACAAGTCCTTGCCGATCTGATCGAAGAGCTTGAGATGGGTGTCCTAAACGTGGATGAGTTTACGCATCACTGTCCGAGAACCGCTTCATTTTCTTGCCTTGACCTATCTTTGTGCTCTTCGGATGCACAGCCTGATTTTGATTGGGGGGTGGTCGATGACCTCCATGGTAGTGATCACTTTCCCATTCAAATATCATTTTCAGGGCCACTGCCGCCTGAGAGACCACCTCGGTGGTGCTTGGCGCGGGCGCGGTGGCCTGCATTTCAGGAAATGACTGAATTCTCTATCTCAGTCGAGGAGTTTAGGTCGGTAGATGAGGCCGTTGAGTTCTTCTCCGGCAACCTCATCGCCGTGGGCCTGACTACTATTCCTAGGACGTCTGGCCGTTTTGCACGCCGACCACTCCCATGGTGGTCGGCCGAGTGTGAGACGGCCCTCAAACAGAAGCGTTATGCCTACATGCGCTATAAGCGCCGCCCGAACGATTTCACTGTCGCTGAATTTCGTCGGGCTAGGGCTAGGTTCCGGTATATTTCGAAGCACGCCCGCCGCTCTTCTTGGCGGGCATACGTGTCTTCACTTAACGGGAAGACCCCTTTAGCTGAGGTGTGGAAGCGAGTCAAAAGGATTCGGGGCAAGTTCTCGCAGGACCCCCCTCCCGTTCTCCAGGAGAATGGGACCGCAATCTTGGACCCCGCGTCCGTGGCGGAATCCTTAGCGACCGCTTTCTCCGCATTCTCTAGCCGTGATGCTGCTCCGCCAGCATTCAATGCACGTCGTGATGTCGCGGAAGGCCGCCGGCTGGACTTTACCTCCAGAGGCGGAGAACCCTTCAACGACAAGTTTACTGTGAGTGAGTTGCGTTCCGCTCTCGCTTCGTGCGCGGACACCGCCCATGGTCCGGACGATGTCCCGTACGCCATGCTTCGACACCTGGGTGAGCGAGGCATGGCCTTTCTGTTAGATATGTTCAACAGGATCTGGGTGGAAGGTCTTCTCCCAGACTCCTGGCGAATCGCTACTGTGCTCGCCTTTCTCAAGCCGGGGAGAGATCACTCTACTCCGACCGGTTTCCGCCCAATCTCTCTAACCTCTTGCGTGTGCAAGTTGATGGAGAAATTGGTAAATGTTAGATTAGCCTATTTCCTGGACAGCGGAGGCCATCTGTCTTCTGCACAGTGCGGCTTCCGTAAGTTTCACTCCACGTCGGATGCTCTGCTCCGACTGGAAAATGCCATCTGCGAGGCTTTCCTTCGTAGACAGCACTACGCCACGGTGTTTTTTGATCTGGAGAAGGCCTATGATACCGCATGGCGATACGGTATCATGGAGACTCTCCACACGATGGGGGCGAGGGGACGCCTCCCAATGTTTATATCTGAATTTTTGCGAGATCGTCGATTCCGCGTACGGGTGGGGGGAGCCCTCTCTGCCCCAAAGGAGCAGGAAGAGGGTGTCCCGCAGGGAAGTGTCCTCAGTGTCACACTCTTTGCCCTGAGCATCAACGGCATCACCTCGGTGCTGCCGGAAGATGTTCTCGCTACGCTCTACGTGGACGACCTTTCGATCTCTTTTGGCGCGGCCCAGATGCCAACTCTGGAGCGCCGACTCCAACAGGCATTGAACCGCGTCTCTCGCTATGCCGAAGCGCACAGGTTTCGGTTTTCTTTGGCCAAGACTAAGGTGGTGCACTTCTGCCGCCATCCACGGCTTCACCCCGACCCAGATTTGTTTCTTAATGGGGTCCGCCTGGATGTGGTTGAGTCGCACCGTTTCCTTGGTCTTGTATTCGACCGACGCCTCACCTGGGAGGCTCATATTCGCAGCCTTAGGGTCTCTTGTACCCGCGCCATGGACATTCTCCGTTCCGTGACGTTCAGCGCTTGGGGCGCTGATAGGGCTACCGCCTTACTTTTTTATCGATCCTTTGTTCGCTCGAAGCTCGACTACGGATGCGAGTTTTATGCATCCGCAGCCGAGCGTTTATTGCGGAAGGTGGATTCAATCCACCACACCGGCCTTCGCCTTGCGACCGGTGCCTTCCGCACTTCCCCCATTGAGAGCCTGTTGGTCGATGCTGGGGAGATGCCACTCGCTCTGCGCCGCGTGCAGTGCATCACCCGCCTGTACGCGCGAGCCCGGCGCCTCCCTCAGTCGCCAACAGCTCTCACTGCATCCGCAGCTGATCTCGATGGTGCCTATGCCGCCGAGAGACGCCAGTCATACCCTAAGCCCTTTGGGTTTAGGGCCAGGAAACTCCTTCGAGAGGTAGATATAGCTCTCGGGCCGGTGGCGCCCCTGGTTCTGCCCAGGACGCCACCCTGGAGGGTACCACATTTGGCTATTTGTCGCCACGCCTCTGCTCTCAAAGCTTGTACTGCGCCGGGAGTATTGCGTTCGACCTTTTTGGAGCACACATCGTGTCACGCTGGTACCGTGCCAGTGTATACGGATGGCTCCAAGTCCCAAGAGGGGGTCGGCTTCCACGCCGTATCTCCTCTGTTTGAAGTCAGCGGGGCTCTACCAGGCGCTGCGTCTGTCTTCACGGCCGAGCTGGTGGCAATACACCACTCGGTACGGGAGATTACGCGACGTGCCCGGTTCGGAGACCGGATTGTGATCTGTAGCGACTCACAAAGCGCCCTGAGTGCTCTCGGGGCATTGGAATCTCCGCATCCCCTGGTTCGCGATATCCGTGACGCCACGGTTTTGGCGAGCCGGGCAGATGTCGAGATTATCTTCTGCTGGGTTCCTGGACATGTAGGAATTGCGGGGAATGAGCGCGCCGATGAGGGCGCCAAAGAGTCCGCGAGGACTCTGCGACCGGCCTAGCGTTTCGCTCTTCCTCACACCGACTACATGGCAGGAATACGGGCAGCTCTTCGGACTGCTTGGCAAAGAAGATGGGAGACGGTCGAAGGGAACTTAAAGTTGCGTGCCATTGCGCCGCGACTGTTCCCATGGACCTATCCCCCAATGCCGCGGCGGCTTCAGGTTGCTTTCTGTCGTCTCCGAATCGGACACACTCGTGTGACGCATCGCTATCTGATGGAGCGCTCGCCTGCGCCCTATTGCAACGACTGCGTCGTCCCACAGACTGTTCGGCACATTCTTGTCGAATGTCCCAGTCTGGGTGATCTTCGCGCACGATACCTGTCCCAGTACCGGGATGGGCGGGGTCGCTACCGCCTGTCCCTTGTGCTCGGGACAGATTCGTGCACACTGACTTGTGGACTTGTTGACTTCTTGGGGGAGTCCGGCCTTCTCCCTATTATTTAAGCAAGGTTTGTTTGTTTTGTTTTTTGTTGTTTTTTTGCATTTTATTTATTTTTATTTTTTTTCTTTAGTTGCACGCTCCTGCGCCAGGGGGACCTCTCCCCTACGCACCAGCTTGCTTCCTTTCCCCCTTTTGGGGTGGTTTTTTTTTTTTTTTCTCTCTTTAATTTCATTTTAAAGTAGCCTAGAACTAGGCCAGTTCTAATACGGCGACTAATGCCCAAGTAGGCAGTCGCCAGATGAGCTCTAAAAAAAAAAAAAAAAAAAAAAAAAAAAAAAAATTGTGATGCATCTTCTGTTCCAGCTGGAAGTAGGGCTGCCAGTGTTAAGAATGTGGAGATAGTAAACCTAAGTACAGAGTGTAGGTCTAAGCTTATTACTTGTGGGAACATGTTGTGCCTTGGGAGACCTAGGAGAAGGCAGTACTTGCGGTGGGTAACTCAAAGGTTAGCTATTTAGATAGGACCTTTTGTGAACAAGTGTGCAAGAAGAGGATGAGGATTTTTTGCCAAGTACACATGTAGCAGATGTGAGTGAAGGAATTGAAAAGTTAGTAAATAGATTTGAAAGAGATGCAGTTGTTGTTTTAGTTGGTATTGGAGTGAATGGCATAGGGAAAACTAGGTCAGAAGAGCTAGTGTCTAGATATTGGGATTTGTTAAGAAAGTTAAGAAAGTTTTGGGATAGTATTTAGAGGTGTGTAGTGTCATAAATTATACCCTGGCTTAAAGTAGGCAGTGAGTGGATGTCACACACACTTGGGATAAATGAGAGAGTGAAGGTATTGTGTGATAGCATGGGACTAGGTGTTTTGGATACATAGTGAGTTTTTTTTAGAAGGGAGGATTTGTATGTACACAGACTCCATATGGCTTGATGTTGAGGAGGTAAAGGATAAATTGCAATAGGATTATATAGACCACTTAATCTTATAGGATGGATATTAGGGATAATCTCTACGTTTTTGAAAGCCATACAATTAAAACAAATACTGACACAGTCATTATGGCTAGATGTTAAGGGGAAAAAGATAAAATTGCAATAGGATTATTATGTACTACTAAATCTTAGTAAGGAAGCATCGTATCCTGGTGGGTAAGAGATAGAACGTCCATTTAGAAGTAAACATGTGCGTATAATGAGTGATTTTAATTTCAGAAATATTGGGAAGCTCTTGTATATGATCAGGAGGCTGAGGAAATTTTTAATATGGTACAGGATAATTTTCTTAAACAGGTTGTAAACCAAGCCACTAGGGGTGATGATATATTGCACTGGTGTAAAAGAAAGCTAATGTGATACCTATCTTTAAGAAGGGGGTTATAACAATTATGTCTATTACTTGCCAGTGAATTTGAGATCAGTGCTGGGGAAAATGCTCGAGTCTGTAATAGCAAAATTTATTAGGGATCACTTAGATAAATATGAATTGATTAAGGAAACTCAACACAACTTTACTAGAGGCAAATCATGTTTTACTAATTTGCTTTCTTTTTATAGAAAAGTGTAGAATGTTGTTAAGAGAGAGATGAAGTTAAGATTTTTAGGTGGATTCAGTTGTGACATAGTGACAGACAGCAAAGAGTTAGTATTGGTGGCATGTTTCCAGTGGGGTTCCTCAGGGGTTGGTGTTGTGGCCATTGTTGTTCTTGGTTTATATTAATGATCCAAATGACAAATGGAATTTAACTTTAAGCAAATGTCATGTATTTAATATAGGTAGGTGTAACAAATGCAATTAGTAGCCCGATGACATCTTGAGCCCGGTTTTCCGCTGATCAGTTATCGGTGTGAGGAAGAGCGAAACGCTGATCTGGCATCATCATTCGTCTTGGCAGACTGGCGTCTCGACATATCCATGACACGGAACAGTGTAATCCTCTGCGTAATTATAAATTGAATGGTAGACTTTTGGGAATTTCAGAATGTGAATGGAATTTGGTGCCCTTGTAACTTCTGACCTCTGGCCTAGAAAGCAGTGCTTTAGTGATAGGAATAGAGCTAATTGGGTATTAGGGTTTGTTGGGAGGAATGCTGATGTCATTACTTAGGCCTCATCTCGACTATGTAGTGTAATATTTATCACCATATTATAGGATGGATATTAGTTTTGCTCAAGTCTGTGGAAAGAAGTATGACTAACATGATTAATGGGTTGAGGAGCTTACCTTATGGTGAAATGCTTAAGAGACTAAATTTAGATAAGAGTTCAAGGGGACTTGATTGAGCTCTTCAAGTAGGTAAAAGGTTTTTTTTTTTTGTGAATAGAATGGGTTTAAGTTGGACAAGTTTAGGTTTATGAATGAGATTGGCAGAATTTTACAAATCAAGTGCTAACTAAATGGAATAGGCGCGCTAGTCATGTAATAGAAGTGTCCTCCTTGCAGAGTTTTAAGAATATATATATATATATATATATAATGTAAAGTTTTAATATATGAGAAATATGCTAGGATTTATAAATGTACATATATATATTTTATATAAGCAAGCGAGCATGAGACACAAGAAGGAGCAAAGAAAAATAGTTGAACACCTACTTTGATGAAACCTGCCTAAGTTGTGTCTTGAGATAGAATTATCAAAGACAGATGTTTAATGAGGAGCCCAGGTAAACACAGTTGTTAACCTTAAGAGGTGGGGCAGTGACAATTGTATCAAATTACACAAATAAGAGTTTAATCATGTAAATGTACATACCATGCACAGGCTTCCTAGCTCCACCCAGGGTGTAGAGAAATGTGACCATGATGGAGGTAGGTCATCCCACGGTCATTTCCAGGCCATGCCCTCTGTATTAGGAGGGCATATATAAAAAAGAAAAGGACAGAATAAGAGAGATACAGATTTCATTCATTGATTAATACATTCAATCACAACGAATTCATGCTCCCATTTTTAGTCCATGAGTCTTTTCTCACCCTTAACTCATACTTGCATTGATGATATATAAACTACTAGTCTCCCGCCTAGTAAGCTATGTATTGTGCCGCTTGCACTGTAATATTTCATTTTTAGAATAAAGTGTTTATTTTCTATGTCCATTTTTGCCTTTAAACCTTCGGTAAGCCCAGCTAAGTAGAAGACCACCTTAAAATCATCTATCTTTGGAGTCAGATAACTAATTCGTTGTAATCCACCCTTCACCTATAAACTGGAACTCATCATGCCCTTATAAGGTGGTGGTTACAGAAACCTCTTTCATTCACATACAATTGATTCACCGTCATCCAGACCTACATAACTGGTAACCTTCTCGTCTACAATACCACTTACCTAACACCCCACAACTGGCGACCCCTCAACCTTACTATTGATAAGTGAACCAAAAATGAGTTTTCTCATCCCAATCACTATTGCCAATGCATCAGTTGTATTTTAGCTAATTTAGCCATTCTTGGCTATTAGAATTTAAGGTCTTCATTCCAATTAACCATTTTTATATGAATACTTTATTAATATAATTAAATACAAGACATAATATTTAATGAATATTTTAGATCAAAATAATAAAGGAACTGTGTGATAAATAAATGATTAAGTTACTCATTTTTTTAAATTTGAATGGATATTGAGATACAAATTCAATGATCTAAAAATTACTTGATATCTATTTATTTGATTGACTATACAATTTCTCATAATAAGCCATAGTAATAAATCTTGAATTTTCACTGCATATTCCAATTTTCAAAAATTCTTAGCATTTCAAACCCTATTTTTCCATTGATAATGACATTTAAAATACTTTTTTCTTAACAATAGCTCTTTCCATTTTACTTAGCCAAAACACCAGCAAAAGTCTGTATCTGATATATCTGCAGCCTCAGAATTGATTACTCCCAATGTGATGGTGCCAGATCCACAAAAATTACCTTCTGTAAGTTTATTTTATATTCATTTTTTTCACTATATTTGATTTTTTTTATTAGAAATATACTGATATTAGATGCATTTCTTAGCAACTACCAGTAAAACCTGATGAAGTCAATTTGAAAAATATTCACTATCAACCCCCATCTGTGACTGTGCCCTCTCTACCTGAAAAAGAGCCACTGCCTACAGAATATCAGGTTATTCAAGATGTCTTCAATGGACTAAAAGAAAAAGGATTACATGCTTCCATTAATCCAGTAAGTCATCAAATTATTCCTAAATCCTTACATTTTGCATCAACCTACAAATTGCTATTTTTCTTTATCTTGCAAAGATTGATTTTTTATGGAATTATGAACTACAATTTACATTTTTTTCTTACTTTCAGACTGCTAAACAACGAATTGATGATTTGACTTTAAAGATAGATATATTGTATGATAAGCTTCGACTTGGTCAGGTAAGTAATTTACTTAATGTATTTTGAAAGTACCAACAAATTTTAGAAAGTAAAGGAATTAGAACTAGCAAATAGATGCAAGGAACTTTGATTTTGCTACAGGTGAAATGTAAAAAACTGGCATTTACAGGAATTTCAATCATGTTGGGGTGAGTTATAAGAGCTAAGAGTTCAATCCTCTAGGGGATGAAGTTTGTTTCCGGTACCTTGGAGGAGAACCTGATTGCTGATGCAGGGGATATATCATTCGCTTTATGCCATGTAATCTTAACTATCAGCTTGTATGTGCAGGGTCATCCTCTCCTCTATTCACCACCAACTCTCGTTTCTTCAGCAGCTGATCTCAATAGTGCCTCTGTTGCCTAGAGATGCCAATTAATCCCTAAACCTTTAAGGTTCAAGGCAAAGAAATTTCTTCAAGAGTTCTATGTAAGTCAGATCAGTTGTGCTAATGTGGTTCTGCCCAAGACACCCCTCTGGAGGATACCACCTCTAAACATTCGTCACCATACCTTTACTATCATTGCATTCATATTTTTTTAGCATAGATCTTGTCACCTCCTCGCATTCCTGGTGAATACAGATGGCTCCAAGTTCAAAGAGGGAGATGGCTTCCATGCTAGTTCCCCCTTTTTGAAGTCGGCTAGGCTCCTGAGGCAGCTGCAGCTGTCTCTTAGCCAAACTGGTTGCAAGATACTGCTCAATATTGAAGATTACACACCCTGCCCAGCTCAGTGTTTTTTTTTTAATCCATAGCTACTCATAGAATGCTATGGGGCCTTTAGGCATTGGAATCTCAACATCCTCTTCAAATAAGGAAAACAAGATATTAAATCTTGAAAAGAAATGTTAGTGTTAAAAATTCATGACAAATAATTCAAAATTATATGATCAATTGCGTTCATTCTTGTTCAAATTTACTAAAATACTAGTTGATCAATTTCTACAAATCTTGGTAGAGCAATAGAGCCTTAGCCTAGAAGTAAACTATTATTTTTTTTTTACTAAGATCCGGTTTTATACGGTTAAGTATTCTTTTCCTTACTAATATATTAACTAAGAGTTATATCTTTGAAGCTGAAAGTGTTACTGCTGAGTTTCTAAATAGCTGGAAGAGCTATTGCACCAAAGTTAACATTATGGAGATTATGTAATTGCCAATATGTTTTAATTTGTTTGTTTAAAAAATTGCATGAAAACTGATTACTGACTAGTTTTTGACTAAGATCCGGCTTTATCCATTTAGGAAATATTTCCCTTACCATTTTTTTTAATTAAAAATGATATCTTTGAAGCTATAAGTGTTAATGTCGAGTTTCTAAATACTTGAAAAAGTTTTTCCTTGCCATTACTTGGTGGAGATTACTGTAATTGCCATGTTTTAATTTAATTTTTTACAAAATTGCTTGAAAACTAATTACCCAATTTCTACCAAATTTGTTGGACCTCTAGAGCCTTAGCCTAGAAAGAAACGATTAGTTTTGGACCATGATCTGGCATATTGAATGCATACATTAGTATTAATAATATTAAAAATAATACAATCTTACATAAATGAAGGATATTGCTATATATATATTGTTAAGTTATGCATTTTGAAAATGAATCATTAATAGGGGTATAAATTTTAAATAAAGACCCCAAAAGCCTTGTAAAAATGGCAATAGACCCAGCATTTTGGTTTTAGGATAATGGCTGACCTGATATAAATATTTATAGGATATATTGATTATTTTAAACTGATTAAATTGTCAATTTTTGATGGAGCTCACACACAAACTACCTATGTCTATTGTACCCTAAAAAACTGACCAGGCTAGTTTCAGACTAAATTTCCCAATACATATTTCTAAATATTTATGGGGAAGAGATTTGAGGGGGATTCTACTAATTGTTCCTTTTCCAGCATTAAGATGTATAAACACTTGAAACCATCAAATTAACAGAATGTGAGATTATATTTTTCCAGCAGTGAAATGTATAAATAGAAAATGTTTTTCAATTTTAAGTTTAGTTGTGTCTTAGAAATCTTTTGAGTTGATGAACTGGCTACACTCAAACTTTCTGAACCTATTAGATATCCAGAACTCCTCCAAAACTATGTATTTACGCTTCACTTCTGTCTAGATCTTGATAATCGGATTGGGATTAAGGGCAGTTTCCCCTTGCCTAGCTTAAGTGTATGGTAGTGTCTGTGCCCAAGCCATACTCTCTGGGGGAGCCCTCTCCGGCCTAATGGAGCAGGAAGAGGGTGTCCCGCAGGGAAGTGTCCTCAGCGTTACACTCTTTGCCATAAGCATCGACGGCATTACCTCGGTGCTGCCAGAAGATCTTCTTGCTACGCTCTACGTGGACGACCTTTCGATCTCTTTTGAGCGTCGACTCCAACAGGCATTGATTGTTCGCGTCTCTCGCTATGCCGAAGCGCACAGGTTTCGGTTTTCTTTGGCCAAGGCTAAGGTGGTGCACTTCTGCCGCCATCCACGGCTCCACCCCGACCCAGATTTGTTTCTTAATGTGGTGCGCCTGGTAGTGGTTGAATCGCACCGTTTCCTTGACCTTGTATTCGAACGACGCCTCACCTGGGAGGCTCATATTCGCAGCCTTAGCGTCTCTTGTACCCGCGCCATGGACATTCTCCGTTCCGTGACGTTCAGCGCTTGGGGCGCTGATAGGGCTACTGCCCTACTTTTTTTATCGATCCTTTGTTCGTTCGAAGCTCGACTACGGATGCGAGTTTTATGCATCCGCAGCCGAGCGTTTATTGCGGAAGGTGGATTCGATCCACCACACCGGCCTTCGCCTTGCGACCGGTGCCTTCCGCACTTCCCCCATTGAGAGCCTGTTGGTCGATGCTGGGGAGATGCCACTCGCTCTGCGCCGCGTGCAGTGCATCACTCGCCTGTACACGCGAGCCCGGCGTCTCCCTCAGTCGCCAACAGCTCTCACTGCATCCGCAGCTGATCTCGATGGTGCCTATGCCGCCGAGAGACGCCAGTCATACCCTAAGCCTTTTGGGTTTAGGGCCAGGAAACTCCTTCGAGAGGTAGATATAGATCTCGGGCCGGTGGGGCCCCTGGTTCTGCCCAGGACGCCACCCTGGAGGGTACCACATTTGGCTATTTGTCGCCACGCCTCTGCTCCCAAAGCTTGTACTGCGCCGGGAGTATTGCGTTCGACCTTTTTGAAGCACACATCGTGTCACGCTGGAGCCGTGCCAGTGTATACGGATGGCTCCAAGTCCCAAGAGGGGGTCGGCTTCCACGCCGTATCCCCTCTGTTTGAAGTCAGCGGGGCTCTACCAGGCGCTGCGTCTGTCTTCACGGCTGAGCTGGTGGCAATACACCACTCGGTACGGGAGATTACGCGACGTGCCCTGTTCGGAGACCGGATTGTGATCTATAGCGACTCACAAAGCGCCCTGAGTGCTCTCGGGGCATTGGAATCTCCGCATCCCCTGGTTCGCGATATCCGTGACGCCACGGTTTTGGCGAGCCGGGCAGATGTCGAGATTATCTTCTGGGTTCCTGGACATGTAAGAATTGCGGGGAATGAGCGCGCCAAAGAGTCCGCGAGGACTCTGCGACCGGACCAGCGTTTCGCTCTTCCTTACACCGAATACATGGCAGGAATACGGGTAGCTCTTCGGACTTCTTAGCAAAGAAGATGGGAGACGGTCGAAGGGAACTTGAAGTTGCGTGCCATTGCGCCGTGACTGTTTCCATGGACCTATCCCCCAATGCCGCGGCGGCTTCAGGTTGCTTTCTGTCGTCTCCGAATCTGACACACTCGTATGACGCATCGCTATTTGATGGAGCGCTCGCCTGTGCCCTATTGCAACGACTGCGTCGTCCCTCAGACTGTTCTGCACATTTTTGTTGAATGTCCCAGTCTGGGTGATCTTCGCGCACGATACCTGTCCCGGTACCGGGATGGGCGGGGTCGCTACCGCCTGTCCCTTGTACTCGGGACAGATTCGTGCACATTGACTTGTGGACTTGTTGACTTCTTGGGGGAGGGCGGCCTTCTCCCCATTATTTAAGAAAGGTTTGTTTTGTTTTCGTTTTTTGCATTTGTTTGTTTTTTGTTTTTTTCCCTTTGGTTTCACGCTCCTGCGCGGGGGGGACCTCTCCCCGACGCACTAGCTTGCTTCCTTTCCCCCTTTTTGGGGTGTTTTTTTTATTTTTTCTCTAATTTTATTTTAAAGTAGCCTACAACTAGGCCAGTTTTAATACGGCGACTAATGCCCAAGTAGGCAGTCGCCAGATGAGCTCTTAAAAAAAAAAAAATTACTTTGGATACCTTCTTTCAGGGCATGGCTGTGCAGCTTCACCTGGATAGGAGGTATATTGTCATTTCTGCGTAAATTCCACCGTCAGCTGACTTCGACGCGGGGGACTTCCGCCGCGTCGTGGCATGGTTGCTGAGGCCCTTTCTCTTGCTTGGAGATCTGAACGGCAGACATCCTCTCTGGGGAGATTACTCAATAAATCCCAGGGAACAAGTCCTTGCCGACCTGATCGACGAGCTGGAGATGGGTGTCCTAATTGTGGATGAGTTTACGCATCACTGCCCGAGAACCGCTTCATTTTCCCTCGATCTATCTTTGTGCTCTCCAGATGCACAGCTTGATTTTGGGTGTGGGATGGTCGATGACTTCCATATGGTAGTTATCACTTTCCCATTCAAATATCATTTTCTGGGTCGCTGCCCCCCCGAGAGCCGACCCCGTTGTTGCTTGGCGGGGTGGTCCTCATTTCAGGACATGACTGATTTCTCTATCTCAGTCGAGGAGTTTAGGTCGGTAGATGAGGCCGTAGGCCTAACTACTATTCATAGAACGCTTGACCGTTTTGCACGCCGACCGCTTCCGTGTTGGTCAGCGTAGTAAGAGGCGGCCCTCAAACGGAAGCGTTATGCCTACATGCGCTATAAGCGCCACATGAACGTTTCACTGTCGGTGAATTTCATCAAGCTAGGGCTAAGTTACGGTATATTTCGAAGCACGCCCGCCGCTCTTCTTGGCGGGCATACGTGTCTTCACTTAAGAGGAAGACTCCTCTAGCAGAGGTGTGAAAGCGAGTCAAAAGGATTCGGGGCAAGTTCTCGTAGGACCTCCCTCCCGTCCTCCAGGAGAATGGGACCGCAATCTCGGACCCCGCGTCCGTAGCCGAATCCTTCGTCACCGCTTTCTCCGCATTCTCTAGCCGGAATGCGCAGAAGACCGCCGACTGGACTTAACCTCGAGAGGCGGAGAACCCTTCAACGACAGGTTTACTGTGAGTGACTTGCGTTCCGCTCTTGCTTCATGCGCGGACACCGCCCATGGTCCGGACGATGTCCCGTACGCCATGCTTCGCCCCCCTGGTGAGCGAGGCTTGGCCTTCTTTTAGATTTATTCAACAGGATCTGGGTGGAGGGTCTCCTCCTAGATTCCTGGCGAATCGCTACTGTGCTCGCCTTTCGCAAACCGGGGAGAGATCACTCTACTCCGGCCGGTTTCCGCCCAATCTCTCTAACCTCGCGTGTTCAAGTTGATGGAGAAATTGGTAAATGTTATATTAGCCTTTTTCCTAACAGCGGAGGCCATCTGTCTTCTGCACAGTGCGGCTTCCGCAAGTTCCACTCCACGTCGGATGCTCTGTTCCGACTGGAAAATGCCGTCGGCGAGGCTTTCCTTCGTAGACAGCTCTACGCCACGGTGTTTTTCGATCTGGAGAAGGCCTATGATACCGCATGGCGATACGGTTAATGGAGACTCTCCACACGATGAGGGCGAGGGGACGCCCCCCAATGATTATATCTGAATTTTTGCGAGATCGTCGATTCCGCGTACGGGTGGGGGGAGCCCTCTCCGGCCTAATGGAGCAGGAAGTGGGTGTCCCGTAGGGAAGTGTCTTTAGTGTCACACTCTGCCCTGATCATCAACGGCATCACCTTGGTGCTGCCGGAAGATGTTCTCGCTACGCTCTACGTGGACGACCTTTCGATCTCTTTTGGCGCGGCCCAGATGCCAACTGTGGAGCGTTGACTCCAACAAGCATTGAACCGCGTCTCTCGCTATGCCGAAGCGCACAGGTTTCGGTTTTCTTTGGCCAAGACTAAGGTGGTGCACTTCTGCCGCCATACACGGCTTTACCCCGACCCAGATTTGTTTCTTAATGGGGTGCGCCTGGATGTGGTTGAGTCGCACCGTTTCCTTGGTCTTGTATTCGACCGACACCTCACCTGGGAGGCTCATATTCGCAGCCTTAGGGTCTCTTGTACCCGCGCCATGGACATTCTCCGTTCCGTGACGTTCAGCGCTTGGGGCGCTGATAGGGCTACTGCCTTACTTTTTTATCGATCCTTTGTTCGCTCGAAGCTCGACTACGGATGCGAGTTTTATGCATCCGCAGCCGAGCGTTTATTGCGGAAGGTGGATTCGATCCACCACACCGGCCTTCGCCTTGCGACCGGTGCCTTCCGCACTTCCCCCATTGAGAGCCTGTTGGTCGATGCTGGGGAGATGCCACTCGCTCTGCGCCGCGTGCAGTGTATCAATCGACTGTACGCGCGAGCCCGGCGCCTCCCTCAGTCGCCAACAGCTCTCACTGCATCCGCAGCTGATCTCGATGGTGCCTATGCCGTCGAGAGACGCCAGTCATACCCTAAGCCTTTTGGGTTTAGGGCCAGGAAACTCCTTCGAGAGGTAGATATCGCTCTCGGGCCGGTGGCGCCCCTGGTTTTGCCCAGGACGCCACCCTGGAGGGTACCACATTTGGCTATTTGTCGCCACGCCTCTGCTCCCAAAGCTTGTACTGCGCCGGGAGTATTGCGTTCGACCTTTTTGGAGCACACATCGTGTCACGCTGGAACCGTGCCAGTGTATACGGATGGCTCCAAGTCCCAAGTGTGGGTCGGCTTCCACGCCGTATCCCCTCTGTTTGAAGTCAGCGGGGCTCTACCAGGCGCTGCGTCTGTCTTCACGGCCGAGCTGGTGGCAATACACCACTCGGTACGGGAGATTACGCGACGTGCCCGGTTCGGAGACCGGATTGTGATCTATAGCGACTCACAAAGCGCCCTGAGTGCTCTCGGGGCATTGGAATCTCCGCATCCCCTGGTTCGCGATATCCGTGACGCCACGGTTTTGGCGAGCCGGGCAGATGTCGAGATTATCTTCTGCTGGGTTCCTGGACATGTAGGAATTGCGGGGAATGAGCGCGCCGATGAGGGCGCCAAAGAGTCCGCGAGGACTCTGCGACCGGACCAGCGTTTCGCTCTTTCTCACACCGACTACATTGCAGGAATACGGGCAGCTCTTCGGACTGCTTGGAAAAAAAGATGGGAGATGGTCCAGGGGAACTTAAATTTGTGTGCCATTGCGCCGCGACTGTTCCCATGGACTTATTCCCAATGCCGCGACGGCTTCAGTTCGCTTTCTGTCGTACTCGAATCGGGCACACTCGTGTGACGCATCGCCATTTGATGAAGAGTTCGCCTGCGGCCTATTGTGAAGACTGTGTCCTCCCCGAGACTGTTCGGCACATTCTTGTTGAATGTCCCAGTCTGGGTGATCTTCGCGCACGTTACCTGTCCCGGTACCAGGATTGGCGGGGTCGCTACCGCCTGTCTCCTGTACTCGGGACGAGTACGTGCACGTTGACTGGTGGACCTCCAGACTTTTTAGGGTAGGCCGGCCTTCTCCCTTATATTTAACCTGTTTTTTTGTTTTTGTTGTTCTCTTTGTAGGTCGCACGCTCCTGCACCGGGGGGAGGGGGACCTCCCCCCGCCCCTGGAGCTTGGCGACTGCCCAAAGTGGGCTGTCGCCAGATAGCCCTCTAAAAAAAAATATCGGCAAGCGTCCAGGCCATGATCGGCATGTCCGCCCCCTAGGTGCCCTTTGTTGGGTGTCCTAGACCAAAACCAAATTCGCAAGTGCGCAGAGTCGTGCGTATATCCTGGAGAAGGATATCCTGACCGTTCAGGCTACGAATCGTCACTCATTTTGCGAAGCTAAAGACTTGTTCCTGGTGCACCCGACAGAGCCTTGGACTTCTTATCCCTCAATTTTTAAAAAACCCACTCTCTGCTCGTGGCCGCTCCAGGTCTACCAGCTCAGTCGTTTCCGCCCCCATTCAGAACCCTTCTGCAGGTTCTACTCAGCCCTTGCTCTTTACTAGTAGAGCTGCCTGCACAAAAAGCTCACATCCAGTCTCGTCTCAAACTAGGGCTCCCTTTCCCCTTCCCCAACGTGACTTTTTCGTGTAAAGCTAAACGGCCGCGCGCATCCACCGAGTGGTTATACTCACAAGAGGCAACACCCCTGAAGGTGGTCGTGAGGCCGTCTTCCAGTCTTCATAAAGCTGACCCCCGAAATGAGGACAGCACCTAAGAAGCTTCAACCCCTAAGGGGCGCGGTAATTTGCCTTCCTGGGCGCCTTGCTCACGGGACTTAGCGCCCCGTCCGGCTCCAGCTCAGCCTCTTCTTTCTGACAGCCTGCGTTTTTACTCTACTTCTTCACTTTCCCTACAACCTCTCCCACAAATTTCTCTGCTCGGCCTCTAATTTACAGGGTAGACACAGACAAAGCTTCCTCTCGCCAAAACTATCCTGGATCGGTGCTGAGGTGGGAGGAGACAACGTTCACTCACCCCTGAGGTGATGGGTTTTTAACAACCTGCTTCAGTCCCACCCACACCTTCCTCACATACCCTTTCTTCGTCCTTTCCCTGTCTATCGATTTTACGCCGGGCCCAAGATTGAGCCGCCATGCCGATGGGCTGCCAGGTCACTAGGCCGGAGGAGTGGCCTCAAATTGCGGCAACTGGTTTTGCCGGCCCCGTGTTCACCCCTCGCAGAGTCGGCTACTGCGTGTGGTGATGAGCGTTTGCGTCCCGTGATTATTATAGGGTCACCCCATGCCCAATGAATTTATTTTAAAAAAATATCTTTCCCTCGACCATCGACGGCTCCGCCTTCGGGCAGCTCCACCGAAAAAAATGCAGGTCCTCCTCAGTGTGCTTTCACAGGGAACCCTCCAAATCTTTGACCGGAGAGGAAGTTTACTCATCTATTTTGCATACAGGTGTAGGGGAGTCCCCCTCACCCCCTTTTCTGGAGTCGCTACTCACTTTTTCCAGCGGCAGTCTCCCCATTGCTTCCCAAGGGAACTGCCAAGAAAGCAGGCAGGGGTCAGTAATTGACCGCTTCCACCGGCTTGATAGGTCCGTCCCCCTTAGGGGGGCAACGGATGACAGGGCCCTTTGACCAGTGCCCACCAAAGCGCGTGAGCGCGCATAGCAAGCTTACAGGGGGTCATAGTACGTGCCCCCTTTCTTTCCCGACGGATGCTGGTTCGCCGACCCAGAATACGACCAGAGATACAACGAAGGGGATCTGTAATGTCTTAGGAGGACATAGTCCGTGAGGTGACCCCGCCTCAGACGCTAGGATCTTTCATGGGGTCGAACCCGGGCTCGGTGCCAAGCACATAACCCCTGTTCGCCCCTATGCAAGCTGCTCCTGCGTCAGCTCGGGTCCCCGAGGCCTCACAAGGAGAGGGAGGATCTCCTCCCCCAGCTGGTGCCCATGTGACAGCCGAGACCTTCTCCATTTCAGAGAAGGATCTTGCTTAGGGCGCTCCATCTGGCCTAGGGGCCCTTGCCGGAGGACGGGGTGAAGCGGGTTCATTCCCCGCCCTCCTCACCTAAGAAGAAAAAAGACGAAAAAGACTCGGTGGGGCTGCTCTCCCTCCGTGGGAGCCACGGGGATGTACGGGGCCGCTGCCGTTTCGGTATGCGAGGCAAGTTGGCACGTCCGGCTCCGGTGCCCTACCCGGGTGGGGAGTCTCAGACTAAGACCAAAAGTGCGAAAGCAGAGCCTAAATTACGTCGGGGCCCCGCATTACGAGGTTACTTGGCGTTTTCGAGCCGGCTGGTTTCAAACGCTTTCTCTTTATTCACTCCACTGATGTGACAGCATGTTGTCTAAGGACAACATGATACATCAGAGGAGAGCTTTATCTATCGTGATTGGTCGAGAGCCGAAGGTGACCCGTTTCTTGGACGGCAGCCTTCTGGCGAATGCGTAAGGGGCACGGTGATGTGTTTTCCTGGCCGCCGTTCCTACCGAATTTACCGCCCCATCCGGGCCCAATTTAGCCTCTTTTTCCGCTAGCCTCTACCTCGTCTTTCTATGTCCCAAGAGAAGGTCGGCTTGCACGCCGTATCCTCTCAGTTTGAAGTTTGCGGGGCTCTACCAGACGCTGGGTCTTTATGCATGACTGGTTGCAATGCACTACTCGGTCCGGGATATAACGCGTTGTGTCATGTTTGCATACCGGATTGTGGTCTTTAGGGACTCACAAGGCGTCCGGAGTGCTCTTGGGACATTGGAATCCGTGACGTCACGTTTGCTGCGAGCCGGGCGGATGTAGGGATTGCGAGGAATGAGCTTGCCAGAGTCTAAATGCGCGAGGACTGGGCGATCAGACCAACGTTTCGCTCTTCCTCACATTTAGTACATGGCAGGAATCATCAGGTCAATCCTCCGCGTTGTCTGGAAAAAAGGATGGTAGGAGTTGAGTGCCCTCGCGCCGCTACTGTTCTCGTAGACCTACCCTTTAATGTCTGGACATCTTCAGGTCGTTTTCTGTCGTCTCCGAATTGGACACACTCGCGGGACGCACCGCCATTTGATGCCGCACTCAACTGCATCTTACTGCGAGGACTGCGTTGTCCCCCAGACTGTTACCTGTTCTTGTACCGGGACGAGCGGGATCGCTACCCGCTTGTCACTTGTATTCGGGACTGGTTCGTGCACATTTACTTGTGGACGCCTTTATTTATTGGAGGAGACTGGCTGGCCTCCTCCTCCATTGTATTTGACTTTGTTGTTGGTCGCATGCCTCGGAACTGGATTCTTTTTTTTTTTTTTTTTTTTTTTTGCTTGTTGTTTTGGGCGACGGGATCCAGCGCTCCGTCGGCCCCAGCTTAGCCTCTCTTCCTTCCTTCAAAATACTTGTTTCCTCTCTTTTCACACAACCTCTCCCACAACTTTCTCTGGTCAGCCTCTAATTTCACAGGGTAGATGCTGACCTTCCTTTCAGCCAACTGTCCCGCATCGGGGCTGAGGGGGTGGGGGACAATGTTCCCTAACCCCTGAGCTCCGGTCTGGGGTGGCTGGTTTTTAACAACCTGCTTCATCCCCACCCATACCTCCCTCACATCCCTTTTCCTCTCCTCTTCACAATCTATTATTTTTTACGCCGTGTCCAAGGTGGAGCCGCCATGCCGATGGACTACCAGGCCACCAGGCGGGAGGGGTGGTCTTAAATGGCGGCGCCTGGCTCTGCCGGGCTTGTAAGCACCTCTCGCAGTGCGGGCTACTGCGAGAGGTGATGCGCGATTGCGTCCCGTGTCAAAAAGAGGGTCACCATGCCCAATGATGAGTTTAAAAAAAAAACTCAACCCCCAACTTCCCCTATAACATCGACGGAGCCGCCCTTGGGCAGCTCCAGCAAAAATATGGAACCCCCCCCCCCTGTGCTTGCTCAGGAGACCCTCCATATATCTCTAACCGGAGAGGAGGCTTACTCCTCTCCTTCGCTTACGGGTGTAGGGGACTCCCCCTCACCCCCTTCTCTGGAGGTGCTTTCGGGCGCCTCCCTTTTACCAGCGGCAGTCCCCTCTGTTCTTTCCAAGGGGACTGCCAAGAAAACCAGCAGGCAGCCCTTAGCCAGCCGCTCCACATCGAAGCGGCTCGGTAGGGCAAACCCCCTTAGGGGGGAGAGGGAAGCCAGGCCCCTTCGGTCGCTTCCCTCAAAAGACCTGCTGGCAAGAATACTGAACCTTGCCGGGGTCAAGGCCCATGCCTCCCCAAAGAAGACTAGTGACGATACTGCCAACGGGACCTGCGATGTCTTGGGGGGGGGGGGATGGCCAACTGGAGGCCCCCCTAAGATAGACATGGTCCTTGAGGAAACCCAGCCTCAGACGGTAGGGCCTTCCATGGGGGGGGAATCTGGGCTCGGCGCCAAGCACCGAACCCGAATCCGCCCCGATGCAAGGTCCTCCTCAAACGGCTGTGGTTTCCGAAGCAGTACAAGGAGGGGAGGGATCTCCGCCGACCGGTTCCCCACGACTACCAGGACCTTCTCCATTTAAGAGAATGACCTGGCTGAGGCCGGTCCATCAGGCCTGGGGGCTTCTTCCGGCGGAGGTGAGAAGCGGGTTCATTCCCCGCCCTCCTCTCCGAAAAAGAAAAAGAAAAGACTAAAAAGACAAAAAAGACTCGGGGCTCCTCTCCATCCGCGGGGGCTGCTGGGACGGATGGGTCTGCTGCCACTCTGGCAAGCGACCAAGCCAAAATCGGCACATCCGCCCCCTCTGCCCCCCCGGTTGCGGAGCCCCTGACAAAGAAGACTAATACCAAGAGTGCACAGGGCGGAGCCTCGATGACATCGGGGCCCCTGATTCAGAGGTTACCTGGCGTTTTCGAGCCCGCTGGCTTCAAACGCTTCCTCGTTATTCGCTCCACTGATGGCACCATGTTGTCCAAGGGCAACATGATCCATCAGAGGAGAGGATTAGCTAGTGCAATTGGTAGAGAGCCGAAGGTGACCCGTTTCTCGGACGGCAGCCTTCTAGCGAATGCGGCGAATCCCGCCGAGGCGGCCAAGATAAGTGCTCTTCGGACACTTCATGGCACCCCGGTGAGTGTGACGCCGCACTCTACGATGAACTTTGTGAAAGGAGTAGTTTATGCGAGGGAACTCGTTGACTACTCCATTGAGGACATCACCCTAGAGCTGGCCGACCATGGGGCGGTCAAGGTCGAACGTGTGATGAGAAAACAGGGAGGGGCTTCGAGACCCACCCCTACACTCTTCGTCACGTTCGACTGTGACAAGCTCCCTGAGTCGGTGCGTGCCGGTTGGTACCGCTACCGTGTGAAGGCATTCGTGCCACTGCCGCGTCGGTGCTATTACTGTCACCGCTTCGGCCATACGAATCGCTCATGTAGACGTGCAAAGTCGGGGTCACCCGAAGTCTGTGTAAATTGCTCCAAGGTCGCACACGATAAGTCCAAATCGTGTGTGGCCAAGTGTGTCAATTGCGGAGAGCCGCACCCTGCTTCTTCGAAGCAATGTGGTGCATATCTCCTGGAGAAAGAAATCCTGGCCGTTCAGGCCCAGGATAGACTCTCATTCCGCGAGGCTAAGGACTTGGTCATGGCGCGCCCAGCTCTGCCTGGGACGTCATATGCCTCAGTAGTTCGAAAGGCACCCTCTGCTCCTGGCCCATCCAGGCCAACGAGCACGGTTGTTTCCGCGCCCATTCGGAGCCCTTCTGCGGGCTCTACCCAATCCGGGCGCCCCCCTGGTAAAGCTGGCGGCAAAAAGGCTCATACCCAGCCCCGGCTAAATCCAGGGCTCCCCCCTCTTCCCCCAGCGTGACCGTTTCCCGTAAAGCGAAACGGCCACGCGCCTCCACCGAGTCGTTAGACTCACAGGAGGAAACACCCCTGAAGATGGTCTCTAAGCCATCTTCGGGGGTTCCTAAAGCTGTTCCCCGATAGGAGGACAGCAACAAAGGAGCTTCAGCTCCTTCGCCCACGCCCCGAGGTGGAGCGAGTGGCTCGGAGACGGTGGTTCCTCGAAAAGAGGGCCCCCCGCCTCCGAAGCCGCAGCGCCCGCCTAAGGTTTCGAGGCGGAGGGAGGAAAAGACTCGCATGGCGAGCCCAACCTCCCCCAATAAGTCCTCGAAGGCGACAGCGCCTCCAGCGCTTTGTCCGGCCAACAGCGCCCGGGGTTCTGCCCCCGGGAAGCGTACGGCCATTCCCGTGAGGGTCTTCAATTCGAGGAGGGCCCCCGCGTCTCCTCCGAGCTAGGCCTGGAGGGCATATTCCTTCAATGGAATTGCCGTGGACTCCGGGCCAACTGGGAGGAGCTGCGGAGGCTCGCCTCGTCCCGTTCCCCGTTAGCTATTTTTTTGCAGGAGACCATGCTAGGCGCGTGCCCCCTGCCTGCCCTCCCGGGGTATAAGGGTCTTGCGACCCCGCCACCGCGGGATGGCCGGGCTGGGGGATGCGCGGTTTACACCCGGCATGATGTCTCCGTTCTTCCTTTCTCTTTAGATACCTCCTTTCAGGCTGTGGCTGTGCAGCTGCACCTGGATAGGAGGTATACTATCATTTCTGCGTACATTCCACCGTCAGCTGACTTCGACGCCGGGGACTTACGCCGCGTCGTGGCATGGTTGCCGAGGCCCTATCTCTTGCTTGGAGATCTGAACGGCAGGCATCCTCTCTGGGGAGATTACTCCATAAATCCCAGGGGACAAGTCCTTGCCGATCTGATCGAAGAGCTTGAGATGGATGTCCTAAACGTGGATGAGTTTACGCATCACTGTCCGAGAACCGCTTCATTTTCTTGCCTTGACCTATCTTTGTGCTCTTCGGATGCACAGCCTGATTTTGATTTGGGGGTGGTCGATGACCTCCATGTTAGTGATCACTTTCCCATTCAAATATCATTTTCAGGGCAACTGCCGCCTGAGAGACCACCTCGGTGGTGCTTGGCGCGGGCGCGGTGGCCTGCATTTCAGGAAATGACTGAATTCTCTATCTCAGTCGAGGAGTTTAGGTCGGTAGATGAGGCCGTTGAGTTCTTCTCCGGCAACCTCATCGCCGTGGGCGTGACTACTATACCTAGGACGTCTGGCCGTTTTGCACGCCGACCGCTCCCGTGGTGGTCGGCCGAGTGTGAGACGGCCCTCAAACAGAAGCGTTATGCCTACATGCGCTATAAGCGCCGCCCGAACGATTTCAGTGTCGCTGAATTTCGTCGGGCTAGTGCTAGGTTCCGGTATATTTCGAAGCACGCCCGCCGCTCTTCTTGGCGGGCATACGTGTCTTCACTTAACGGGAAGACCCCTTTAGCTGAGGTGTGGAAGCGAGTCAAAAGGATTCGGGGCAAGTTCTCGCAGGACCCCCCTTCCGTTCTCCAGGAGAATGGGACCGCAATCTCGGACCCCGCGTCCGTGGCGGAATCCTTGGCGACCGCTTTTTCTGCATTCTCTAGCCGTGATGCTGCTCCGCCAGCATTCAATGCACGTCGTGATGTCGCGGAAGGCCGCCGGCTGGACTTTACCTCCAGAGGCGGAGAACCCTTCAACGACAAGTTTACTGTAAGCGAGTTGCGTTCCGCTCTCGCTTCGTGCGCGGACACCGCCCATGGTCCGGACGATGTCCCGTACGCCATGCTTCGACACCTAGGTGAGCGAGGCATGGCCTTTCTGTTAGATTTGTTCAACAGGATCTGGGTGGAAGGTCTTCTCCCAGACTCCTGGCGAATCGCTACTGTGCTTGCCTTTCGCAAACCGGGGAGAGATCACTCTACTCCGACCGGTTTCCGCCCAATCTCTCTAACCTCTTGCGTGTGCAAGTTGATGGAGAAATTGGTAAATGTTAGATTAGCCTTTTTCCTGGACAGCGGAGGCCATCTGTCTTCTGCACAGTGCGGCTTCCGCAAGTTCCACTCCACGTCGGATGCTCTGCTCCGACTGGAAAATGCCGTCTGCAAGGCTTTCCTTCGTAGACAGCACTACGCCACGTTGTTTTCTCGATCTGGAGAAGGCCTATGATACCGCATGGCGATACGGTATCATGGATACTCTCCACACGATGGGGGCGCGGGAACGCCTCCCAATTTTTATATCTGAATTTTTGCGAGATCGTCGATTCCGCGTACGGGTGGGGGGAGCCCTCTCCGGCCCAAAGGAGCAGGAAGAGGGTGTCCCGCAGTGAAGTGTCCTCAGTGTCACACTATTTTCCCTGAGCATCAACGGCATCACCTCGGTGCTGCCTGAAGATGTTCTCGCTACGCTCTACGTGGACGACCTTTCGATCTCTTTTGGCCCGGCCCAGATGCCAACTCTGGAGCGTCGACTCCAACAGGCATTGAACCGCGTCTCTCGCTATGCCGAAGCGCACAGGTTTCGGTTTTCTTTGGCCAAGACTAAGGTGGTGCACTTCTGCCGCCATACACGGCTTTACCCCGACCCAGATTTATTTCTTAATGGGGTGCGCCTGGATTTGGTTGAGTCGCACCGTTTCCTTGGTCTTGTATTCGACCGACGCCTCACCTGGGAGGCTCATATTCGCAGCCTTAGGGTCTCTTGTACCCGCGCCATGGACATTCTCCGTTCCGTGACGTTCAGCGCTTGGGGCGCTGATAGGGCTACCGCCTTACTTTTTTATCGATCCTTTGTTCGCTCGAAGCTCGACTACGGATGCGAGTTTTATGCATCAGCAGCCGAGCGTTTATTGCGGAAGGTGGATTCGATCCACCACACCGGCCTTCGCCTTGCGACCGGTGCCTTCCGCACTTCCCCCATTGAGAGCCTGTTGGTCGATGCTGGGGAGATGCCACTCGCTCTGCGCCGCGTGCAGTGTATCACTCGACTGTACGCGCGAGCCTGGCGCCTCCCTCAGTCGCCAACAGCTCTCACTGTATCCGCAGCTGATCTCGATGGTGCCTATGCCGTCGAGAGACGCCAGTCATACCCTAACCCTTTTGGGTTTAGGGCCAGGAAACTCCTTCGAGAGGTAGATATCGCTCTCGGGCTGGTGGCGCCCCTGGTTTTGCCCAGGACGCCACCCTGGAGGGTACCACATTTGGCTATTTGTCGCCACGCCTCTGCTCCCAAAGCTTGTACTGCGCCGGGAGTATTGCGTTCGACCTTTTTGGAGCACACATCGTGTCACGCTGGAACCGTGCCAGTGTATACGGATGGCTCCAAGTCCCAAGAGGGGGTCGGCTTCCACGCCGTATCCCCTCTGTTTGAAGTCAGCGGGGCTCTACCAGGCGCTGCGTCTGTCTTCACGGCCGAGCTGGTGGCAATACACCACTCGGTACGGGAGATTACGCGACGTGCCCGGTTCGGAGACCGGATTGTGATCTATAGCGACTCACAAAGCGCCCTGAGTGCTCTCGGGGCATTGGAATCTCCGCATTCTCTGGTTCGCGATATCCGTGACGCCACGGTTTTGGCGAGCCGGGCAGATGTCGAGATTATCTTGTGCTGGGTTCCTGGACATGTAGGAATTGCGGAGAATGACTGCGCCGATGAGGGCGCCAAAGAGTCCGCGAGGACTCTGCGACCGGACCAGCGTTTCGCTCTTCCTCACACCGACTACATGGCAGGAATACGGGCAGCTCTTCGGACTGCTTGGCAAAGAAGATGGGAGACGGTCGAAGGGAACTTAAAGTTGCGTGCCATTGCGCCGCGACTGTTCCCATGGACCTATCCCCCAATGCCGCGGCGGCTTCAGGTTGCTTTCTGTCGTCTTCGAATCGGACACTCGTGTGACGCATCGCTACTTGATGGAGCGCTCGCCTGCGCCCTATTGGAACGACTGCGTCGTCCACCAGACTGTTCGGCATATTCTTGTCGAATGTCCCAGTCTGGGTGATCTTCGCGCACGATACCTGTCTCGGTACCGGGATGGGCGGGGTCGCTACCGCCTGTCCCTTGTACTCGGGACGAGTGCGTGCACCATGACTGGTGGACTTATTGACTTTTTGGGGGAGGCCGGCCTTCTCCCCTTTATTTAAGGTTCCTTTTTTTGTTATTGTTTTGTTTGTAGGTTGCACTCTCCTGCACCGGGGTGAGGGGGACCTCCCCCCTCTGCCGGAGATTGCTTCGATTGTTAAGTTTTTCCACTTTATATCATTGTTAAGTTTTCATATTTTTACTTTAAAGTAGCCTAGTTCTAGGCTGTCGTGTTTTTCGGCGACTTATGCCCAAGTGGGTAGTTGCCAGATGGGCTCCATAAAATTAAAAAAAAATTGTTGTTTTGGGTTTGGTTTGCTTTTGTTTAGTTTGTCAACCCCTTCCTATTAAAAAACAACTTTCCTACCACTTAAAACCTTATGGTCGCAAACTCGCTATCTGCTTGATCTGTACCATTTACAATTCATCCGAGATACTTAAATATTCGCACATTCAAGAGTGACACCATAGCCAGCTATCACACCTCGCTCCATTCCCATTCCCAAATACCATTATTTTACCCCTTTCTTCATTCATTTTTAGAATTATCCTCTCACTCAGCCACTAACGCTAAGTCATCAACTCATAGAACCCATTCCTCATCAATCTCACGCCCTTACCCAGAGGTATGGGAGAGAAAGCTTGCAAGAAGTTGTTAGTGCTGTAAGAGGCTGCAAAATGGGAAGGCGGCTGGAATAGATAACAGTGGTGGTGATTGTTATCGCATGATGGGTTTAATGGCTGTGTTGTAATGCTTTTGAAACTGGAACAATGTAATAATATTCCCGTTGTATAAGGGTAAAGAGGAGTAAGGTGAATGCATGAACTACACGAAGATAAGTCTGAGTATTTGTAGCTAAAGTGTATTTAAAACTTCTGATTGAGTGTATAAGAAGGTTAGCCGATTGATAAAGGATTAACAAGGGGGGGTATAACGGGTAGTGTATGTGTGTGTATGGATCAAGTATATGCACTGACAAAAGCTAGCTGAAAATACATGTGATAGGAGGTGTGAAGCGTATGGTGGGTTCATGGATCTCGAGTAAGGTTCTGATCGTGTAAATTGAATAATTATGGCAGGTGCTAAGAAGCCATGTAAGTGGTGAATGCGCACCGTTTCCTTGGTCTTGTTTTCGATCGACGCTTCACCTGGGCGGCTGTTATTCGCGGCCTGAGGGTCTCTTGTACCCGCGCCATGTTTGAAGTAAGGTGGGCATTAGGGTAAAAGGTATTCGGAGTGAGTGGTTTGACATATATTAGGATTGTAAGACAAGGTTGTGATGGCAAAAAGACTATTTTCTCGTTTATATCTATTTTCAGATTGGAGCTAATACAGTTGAAGGATTGCATCAAATTGTTTCTGCTGTGAAATCTGGTGACTACCACCGCGCTTTGCAATTGCACTCCGCAACCATATCTGGTGGAAATTTCTCAGAAATGTCACAGTTTATGCCAGCAATAAAAATGCTATTGACTACTTGCATGCAATATCAGATTTTTTATAGTTAATTTTATAATTGTCAGATACTTTATATTTACAGTTAATTTTTATAATATCAGAATAAAGGAGGTCTGTGTATCATCTCCATAGAATGTTTCTGCCTATTTAAAATTAAGAATTATTAATGATTATTGTTAAGTTAATTTTTAAATTTATACTACCATTTTGCATATGATAAAAAATTGCACTATTTTTGTAAGTGTGCAATTAAAGTCTTGAAATGTGCAATGTTACATCATTATTAATTTACAAGGTTAAATGGAGAGTTAATACAATAATGTTTTCTTTTACCTTTTAGTAATTTTCACCACTATACTCTATTGTCATCTGTATCTAAAAAGGCAACTAAATCTCACCACATCCAGGCATGAAATGGATAAAGAGGCAAGGATGTGAATCTTTCCCATAATAATGCAATTCATGGCGGGGTTGGGGGGGGTGGACTAGGTGTTCTCGACTTGGCTAAAGGCGACAATTTGATGCACTGCTTCCTCATAAGCAAAGCTTAGCCACATTAGTTGTGTTTATTCACCTGATTAATTAATTACCTATACGAGATGACTGTGTGATGGCCGTCCTATGCCGCCGTGACCCGTATTACGGATTACACGTTAAAACTGTAAGTTCCTCTTCGGATTTAATCCCATCTAAGCCTACTATTTGCTGTCTGTCTCTAAGCAACGACTGAATCCACCTAAAATTCTTCCATCAATGCCTATCTGCAACGTTCGTCAGTCCGGGCCTTCCCGCCCCATGGCGTCTCGGGACGGACGTGATAGTCTCGTCCTGGCTTCTGCTGAAACGGGAACGCATCTGTCCTTCCTCTGAAGGATAGAAACCCATAGGGTTTTTTGTTCTTTCTATTTCTTTTCTGTTTGAGAGTGAGCTCACTTCTCTCCACTCTCGGAATGATCCAGCATCACCCTTATCCTTCCCCAAGATGACGAAGTTTTGAGCAGATAATGGGGTTCTAACCGAGGGAGGAACTCCCTCTCCTCATGAGTCTAGATGAAGACATCTAAATATATGAACATCATCAGGCCTTGGAGAAATTGATCTTCATTTATAAAAGGCTGGACGTAGCCCCTCCTCCGTGGTTAAGAAGTGATTACGAGGAGGTCCGAAATATTTGAGATGTTCAGAGGAATCTAACCCTACTGAAGCTTAATGCGGCAAAACACACTCCGGTATTCTTCGGCTCGAGTCAGGGCCACAAAGGAGACAGCAAGAATATCTGAGACGCGGACAGGATCACAAACTATGGACCCATCAACCACCAGACCAGGGGCTCTACGACCAGCGTACTTGCCTCTAATCTTATTGGTTCTTTTCCAGACCGTTACAGGTAAATATGAGAAAGTGATGGAGGAAACTTATTTCCCACAAAGCCTAGAGCTACCCTAGCGCAAAGTACATTGGCGAATTGTGCAGACACGATTCCTGTCGATACGATTGGAAGTAGCTGGGAGACGACGATAACGCGCATGAGGCATCTGAAGGGGGAATATCTAGCTCGCAGACTCCACACCCTAATGAACCTCCTTTATCTTGGGCTGTGAGCCTAATCTTGTAAATTAAGATTCCGTAATCGCAAACATGAGAGGTGTTGAATATTAAACGGCAGCGTCAATATCTATAAAGTTGCCATTTTATTAAAGAAAGTTTAACGTCCAGTTGAATCTTCCCTTCCCCGAGTCTTCCTCTCTTCTGTGGGATGTAGAAAAGCCTTAATATCCTTGAGCTAACTTGCAGTATCTTTCTTGACCATATTTCAGCTCCAAAACATATCGGCATGGAAGCGGAAGTCGTTGTCTTGAAGTTTATTCTCTTTGAGGGGTTGCCGCAGGTGTAAAACTTTTACCCCCGAACATTTTGCTATTTTACTGGCTTTCCATCTTTTAACTACTCTGCCCTTCATTCGTTTTACAATTTTTAGTGATTCGAGGTGTGTCGTTCGATCTATTCGTCGTTTTAGCTCAAACCATCCCCTGGTCTTAAAAGATTAGTTTTGGCTGCCCAAGAACTCTACCCGCTACCGGATACTTTTGTTTGGTCCCTCCCCCTGTTGGTGTCCTGGGTAATGAAATGACAGACCGCGCTGCTCGGGACCCCACCGCACTTTCTCCTTACCTGTAGTGATTTCTACCAGTACATTTGTGACTTATGTTTTGCATCTATGGCAGTTGGTTGGGGAATAGGTTTCGCGGTATAAAGCAATCAGCCCGACCGTGGGCTCGTAATCACTACTCTTCCCGGAAGCTTGCCGTGGCTCTTTGCCGCCTCCTGAATGACCGCTCACGCCTTACACGCTTCCATCTGGAGAGCGCCGAGGGCTCTAGGAATGCCCCACTTTGTCCCCTTTGCTCTTTCCTCTTGCCTATTCGCCGCCATTTGGTAAACTGTTCCTCCTTGGGGCACTTCGCTATGAATGCTTCCCTGACTTAGCACGTATCCCATATGATGCACGATTGGACTTTCTTTTAGCGGAAGGTCCGTCCTTACTTCCGGGATCCCCCTTTAACTTCATAAGACGTTCTGAGCTCCTACCATTGCTATAAGTGTAGCCGTTTTTAATTTCTATAACTTCTTTACCTTGGTCTGATTTATTTTTGTTTTTTACATAGGGTTTCTTTCTTTCTTTCTCGTCTGACTTTAGTTTTTTCTACCCTGCATCTTTACTCTCGGCTTAACGGTTTAGAGTCGCGGTGCTAATTAAGTACGTTTGGACTTGCGGCGGTTTTATTTGTCTCTTAATAATAATTAAACCTATTGGTCCCATAGCCAAGAATGAGCATAACGCAAGATTAGGCACTGTTCTGCTTAAGCGTTGCATGCATACCCTCCCCGTAATGCTTCAAAGGCTCTATTTGTGAAAATAAAAGAACTATTCGAAGACTAGAGCCACTGTGTGGAAGCCGTCTCGATCTTCAAATACACATCGCTGAATTGTTCAATCCCTCTAAAAATTGTTAAAATAACATTCATTCAACAAAAAATCCCTCAAGTCATCAGATTTGCTGGAACTAGTGTTCACATCAAAGAACAATTAACCACACTATTACCATGCTGATCATGTCTAAAGTTTGAATATCCCCCCAAATATTGCTTTAAATACGCAAGGAAAGGCAACGAAATTGAACAGCGCTAACTTTCCGATAGTGTAGCAATTGCAGCGATGATCACCATTCCTTCGGAAATTTGTCCACACTACGAGGGGCGGTCAATAGGTTTTGCGAATCGGTAGGGCAAAACAGAGGAAGGGGGATGGCTGTTTCAGGAGTGTTAGGACAAGTTATGACAAGTCAGGACCTGCAGCCGCACGCTCCTGTCTCGTCGATTTAAGAAGCAGTAGCTGATCGCAGATCGTCAGTCACAAATTTTTCAACAATGGAGAAGGTTGAGCAGTGCGCAGTGATCAAATTTTTGACTAAGGAATGCAAAAGAGATCCATGAACGCATGGGTGCAGTGTACACTGACACCGCCCCTTCCTATGCAACCATTGCTCGCTGGATTAGGGAGTTCCGCCATGGTCGTGAGTCCCTTGAAGATGACCCTCGACCAGGACGCCCATCAGACGTGACCAATAAGAACAATGTGGCCCGTGTGGAGAGGAGGATCCTCGAAAATCGACCGGTGAAGGTCGAAGAAATCGAGCGAGAACTTGGAATATCACATGGAAGTGTTATCAACATCATCCACGACAATTTGGCCATGACCAAGGTCTCTGCCCGTTGGGTCCCTAGAAACCTCATGCCTCATGATCGACTTCAACGTCGTCAAAGTCCACAAGGCCAGAGTTGCACAAGATCCCCTGCACGAGTGCGGATTCGAGGAGCTCAACCATTCCCCTTACAATACAGATCTGGCCCCTAGCGACTACTTTTTATTTCGCCAGCTCAAGTCTGCACTGCGTGGACGCCGGTTTGAGGACAATGAAGATATCCAGCTCGCCGTCCAAGAGTGGATTGGACAGCAGTCGGGAAATTTCTGGTTGTCGGGAATTCGAAGCCTCAGGGACAAGTGGCGCAAGTGCATTGAAGTCGAGGGTAGTTATATTGAAAAATAATAAAACACTTTTCCTCATATCTCGTTCCCTTATATCCGAATTGCAAAACTTATTGACTGCCCCTCCTATCTCTCATCAAGAGATCCGCATCAAAATGGCGCGCCTCAGAGTCCGAAGACGTTAAACCTTGGCAGACGATGGTAAGCGGCTAGATGTCCCAAGCTTTGTGGAAGCAGTAGCCGCCCCATTAACATCTAAATCAAATAAAAACAAAATAGCATCACAGTACCAGTCCCAGTCAACCCGAAAACCTGTTCGACCAATACACCCCACCCTACACACAAACTACCTAACCAAAATCCATCAAAGTTCCCCACATAAAAACGAGGCCGAGAGGAATCTCCTAAATCCAACAACACCCAATCCCCACCCAAAAGACCTGAAATTAAATCCACCAGAAGAGTCAGCTCCTCCAGCGAAGATGGGGATGAGGAAGTTGCCTCCTCCTATGTCAAGAATGTAATTACCGAAAAGATCACCCAAACGACACCATAAAAAAAATAGTTAAAGGGCCCAACTAAACATAACACCAGAGACTTTGTAAAGAAAATCGAACAACTGAGAATGCAACAACGTAATCAGTACCTTCCAAATCCCTTACCTGCAAGTCCATCACACTAAACAGATAACCCACAAAAGCTACCGGAACGATAGGGCAAACAAAAAAGCAGACAAACAATGGACAAGTAACCTAAAAAATACCACCTCCCCCCCATTCCGGGGCGACGAAAACTAAGAAATAATATTCAACAACAACCAACTTAGTTTACTAACGCGCTTCCTAGAGTAGAACATTCGGGGTCTTTGGGCCAATTATAAAAGTTTACAACCAACTAAAAAGTACAATCTAACATGCATTTGTCTCAATGAGAATGCATAACAATCTTGAATTTTTCTTTATAGATAAATACCACTGCCCCTCCGACCAACACAGTAACAAATATAGCACGGCAATATTCATTCACAAAATAATCCATACACCCAACTATTACAGCTGACCCAAATTACAATCAGTTGTTCGGTTTACTTATTACCAAGCGTACAATGTCGCTCGCAAAGCTCAATCAGCTAACTAATGAACTGTAGTTAACGTGTTATATAATAGGTAGGCTCCTAGCACCAAAATTACAGGAATAATAGGCTCAACGAGAAACTCCACAAAATGGACGCTCGGTGGACTTAGCAAATCCGAATAAATTGCCTTTCATGTGAATAACAGGAATACTATGTATAATTTGAGAATAAGTAGATGAAAACACATATGTCAATTTATGTATATTAATTTGTATACAGAAATGGAGAAAAAAAAAAAATATATATATATATATATATATATATATATATATATATATATATATTAATTTGAATGAATAAAATGAGACAAGCGGTCGTCGGAGTAGCGCGCGGATAGGCACAAATATACGAACACCAGAGCTATCAAATTGGACACCCGAGTCAATAAGAGGAAACGCATAAACAAACAATTCGCGTCTTTGGATAAAGTTATCAGAATCAGAAGACGGGAGTCTACGAAGCAGCTGGGTAAACAAATTCCAACCAAAGGAAATTATAACACATCTGTAAAATCCGTTCATAGAATAGAGATAAAATGATCTAAAATATGTGCTTATTTCTTGCTTAAGGGAGTCCATCATAATCCGATGATGACCTTGCGTCTCAGAGTAATCTTCTTTGATGGGCGCGACGATGACTGAGAAGACGCGCGCACTCTCAGTCTTCCAAAAGCAGATGATGCCTGGTTTATTTTACTTTGTATTTCTTCGTCTATGGTGCAGTTTGCAGACAGAATCCTGCCAGGTACTTAAAATTGGGGACAACTTTTACAGGGTTTTCATTTAATGCAGTGACGGGCACGTTGTCAGGTAATTCAGCCCACTGGTACATGATTTCTGTCTTGTAGTTTATTTCTAAACCTAGCTGCTGGTAAACTGTATGTAGTGACTTTATCATGGGCAACAAGAGCGCAATCATCTGCATATTGGAGTTCCAGCACACATTCTTGTTATGTTTTTCTATGGGCCTGTAAACGTCATAAGTTTAAAACACTGCTGTCAAGTCTATAAGAAATTTTGACCCCATTTTGAGGTTCGAGCAAATTGTGGTATAGTTGGGTGGCTGCTGCCATGTAAATGTTAAATATTACTGGAGCTAGTACACAGCCTTGTCGGACCCCAACATTTACTGGAAATGGCTCTGATTCTGCACCAGTCATCACAACACGACTCATCATCCCATCATGGAAGACTTTGATGATGTTCAAGAAATTCTGAGGACATCCATATTTCCTTAATATTCTTCAAAACAAGTCCCTATTCACTGTATCAAATGCCTTGAAAATGTCGATAAATGCAAAACAGAGATTTTGTTGTTGCTCTCGGCTTTTCTCTTGGAGTTGCCTCGCAGCAAAAATCATATCAACTGTGCTCCTCTCCCTGCGGAAACCACATTGAGACTCAGAAACAACTCTGTCAATCAGAAGTTGATTAATTCTGAATAGTATGATTCTTCCCAGAACCTTTCCTGCCACGACTAGCAAAGATATTCCTCGGCTATTCTCACAGTCTGCACGGTCAACTTTGTTCTTATATATAGATATGATATTAGTATCTTTCAAATCCTGTGGTAGGTCTTCTTTTTGCCAGACGAGGGCTATTAGATCGCGTAGCCTATGTATAAATGTTCCTCCACCAGTTTTATATATTTCTGAGGGGACTCTATCCAGGCCTGGTGATTTGTGGTTCTTTAAACTCTGTTAACTTCTTTTATTGTAGGCTCAGAATCCAGTTCATTTATTGTTGGGTAATCTTGTAGTAGGTTTAACGCTTTGGGGTCAGTATGATTGCATGTATTTAGGAGTTGGCTATAGTGTTCTTTCCGTCTTGCAACAATTTCATCTCTTCCAGTGTATAGTGTGCTTCCATCAGCTGATCTAACAGGTGTTATTTGTTGTCCGAATGGACAGTATACTCGCTTTAACGCATAATAGAAGTTGTGGCTGTTTCCCAAGTCGGCAAATCCTTGTATTTCCCTGGCTTTTTCAATCCACCACTTATTTTGCATTTCTCTTAAGGCTCTCTGTGTCTCACCCGAATTAGTCTCCATTTTTGTAATAAAAACTGATATCTCCTGTTATTCAAGTATGTAAAGTGGGTGTCATTTCTCCTTTTCAGGAGTTTTAATATCTTCAGAGCTCTTGTCAAACCAGTCTTGATTTTTTCGCGTGGCGAAACCAAGAGTATCTTTTGCAGCACTTAATATGACATTCCTGAATTGTTTCCAGGCACCATTAACGGTGTCCATTTCACTGAACGGCGGGAGCTCGTTCAGCCTACCGCTTATTTTTGTAGCTAGTGCAGTTTTTGTCTGTGGATCTGTTATTGCTCTGCATTTCATTTTCTTCTGAGGGGCTCTGCGTCGGCAGGGAGGTCGAATTCATAGCCGAAGGACAGATCTGACCAGCCTGTGGTCGGTCCAACAGTCGGCTCCACGCATCGCTCGTGTAATTAATACGTCTTTTTTGTCGTGTTATTTATGCAATCACGTAATCCATCATGTGCCATTGCCCAGATCTCGGATGCACCCATGCGCCCTTGTATATATTTTTCATCTGGAAGATGGTGTTAGTAATCGCAAAGGAGTGTTCTGAGCATAGCACAAGAAGGCGATGTTTATTTTCATTCAATTTCCAAATACCATAATGCCCAAGTACTCTTTCCCACACATGATGTTCCACACCAACGTAGGCATTAAAATCTTCGAGAACGATTATCTTGTCTTTGTTGTCTACCAGCTGAAGATGTGCATCAGGCAAGTCGTAAAAGGAGTCCTTATCCTCTTTGGTACTATTTAGAGTAGGTGCGTAGCAGCTAAAAATTGTGGTATATCGTCCCTCAGTTAAAGGAATTCTCCATTTCATCATACTCGTACGTTCATTTATTGCTATCGGTGTGTTCGTGATTGATTGCAATGTATGGTTTTTGATAGCGAAGCCAAAACCATGGTTGCGTCGCTCCTGAGTTGAGTACCCTATCCAGTAGAATATGTAGCCGCCACCATCCTCTACCAACGAACCTTCGTTGGGTAGCCTTGTTTCACTCAATGCTGCAATATCAATGCTATATCTCTGAAGTTCAAGGGCCACCAGAGCTGTTCTCCGTGGGGGGCGATTGTCATTTCTATCATCTACTGGTCCGTCCATCAGGGTGCGAACGTTCCATCTTCCAATAGTGAGTTTTACACTTTTGTTTCTTATTCTTCGGCCACATTTATGGGGTGACCTGACGAGCGTGGCCACCAGCCCGGTTAAAGGTTATAGGGTTTTAGGTGATTATTGCGTCAATATTGTAGATAGCTCTGATCACAATAAACATCAAAACCTATATTACGTTATCCAAGGGAATGAAGCTAAATGTTAACGTGAAGTCTGAATTTTGCAGACGAATTTTCTTAGGTCTAAACCTGGGCGACGTTGGGGAAATACGTGAATCGAAAACAAAGAGTTAAGAAAAATATATATTGTTGAATAAACAGTTAAATTATTAAAGGTGAATTTATACAGTAGAGTTTGACTGGATTGAATTTTACGCGTGTGAATTAAATTTGCATGAGTTAACGAGAATGGGTAATTAGTAATTTGTAAATAATTTGATAAATAGATTGATAATTTATAAATAGTAATTGGTAATATGTTAAATGGTTTGACAAATATTAATTGGTAAATTTGATTTGGTAAATATTTTGATAAATATTAAATAGATTATAAATTGGGAAATTGATTGACAATTAATAATTGATTTAGTTGATAAATAGTAATTGGTTGATTTCAATTATATTGGTAATTCGATTGGCAATTATTTTTTGGTAAATTGTTAAATAGATTATAGTTTAAATTGTTTTATGGGATGATAAATATTTAAATGTGTAAATAGATTATATGGTTAAATTGGATATGATAAATAGTTAAATGGGATTGATAAATAGATTATAGTTAAATTGTGTAAATATTTAAATGATATGATAAATAGATTACATTGGATAAATAGATTATAACGGAGTTGCAAGGGTCTGTAAATGAGAACAGAATCACGCATTAAATCGGGATTCTGTTGGGAATTTTTAGCTAAATAATTACAATTCATATATTTACAGACCTGATTCACCGAGACATATATATATATGTGTATATATATATATATATATATATATATATATATATATATATATATATATATATACAGTTAGGAATAAATATTTTCATTTGTAGAGGTATAGACCGCTATAAGGTGAAGCAGACAATTTGGGGGCAACCTTTTCTATGCCTCTTTCCCGTGTAGGGGTGAGCTGTGTGGTCCTAAAGAGGGTTGCTCAGTCACGCAGAGAGACGCCAAACACATCCGCTGCCTCATCCCGGATAGTGAGAGACCATTAGCTCCACGCTGCCAGACGTGTAAACTACCAGCTAGGGACCGCCAGTCGCAGCCACAACCTGTCCCCTGTCACCAGTCACCCATCACCGCCGGACCACTCATGTAAGGCATGAGCACTTGCACTAAAACTTTTAGTGGGTAAGAAGGCGTGCAATCTTCAGACCCACTATCTTAACCGCCAGCCCATGGCCCCAATGGCAAGGAGAACCAAGACAATTGGGATGAACTAGTAGTGGCAGAAGGTTGCCGATAGCCAAGGAAGTAAGTATCCTGGCGTGGTCTTTATGCTTACCTCAAGGGCATGCTTTTTACTCAGGGTTATGCTCCCTAAGTCTTTTGCCCAAACGGGGCTAATCCACAAGATAGCGGACCCCCTCACTTGGTTTGGTCCATCGATCGAGATGGTGTACCAGGGCGTGGCGCTGGGAGTCACAAGTGAAAGATTTAGGGTAGCTAAGGTGAACAATTGTCCAGAACCACCCCTTGGGATGCGACTGTTCTGAAACAAGAGTTACTACGCCTTCAGACACCCAGACACCCCAATATGTAAGTATATTGTAACTACACAGCTGTTCAGTAACTGCGCCCACGGGGTGGAACTAATGAGCCCGACAACGGAGGCTGGTCCCGTAGCCGAGTCTAAGCCACGCACCCCTGGAATTGAAACCGTATATAGAGTGGTGCAAGAGAGATATTGGGATAATTATTAATTATTATTATCTTGGTAAAAAAGAAGTTCGATTCAGTTAAGACATTAAGATCAATTCGTTCTCATCTTAGCATTACGGAACCCGCTTTAATTCTCCTAAGCCTTGTCGCTTCAGAATTCAATAATTCGCGTTGAATAAGAAAACCTGCTTGTCACCCGCAAAGTACTTCTTCACATGCCGCTTGCTACTTTAATAGGCCCGTTTTAGAATAAAAGTATATTTTTTCCTACGTCTTTTCTCAAAGTCCTTCTTTACCCTTGATTACCCGTAAAATTAGGTTAGCCCAACCAATAATCAAGAATACCCGTGAAGAAATCATATAAGGAGTGAGTCATATACTTAATTCACCTTCACCAGAAATTAGTAACTCCGCATCTATTTACCATAACCTGGTGACCGCCATTGCACTGAAAATTGGTGACCTCTCCTCCACCTATAAACTGGTAACCAGCCCGCCATAAACTGTTGAAATTGGCAACTTACCGCTATAGAACTTCCAGAACCGTATCTAATCTTAGGCAATTTCACTGTCAGAAATGGCACCTGGGGAGACGAGGAAGAAACCAGCATGTCTGCAGAATCACGGATATCATATAAAATAAAAATTCGATAATAGGAAGTATAGGCAGTCCCACACATTATCAACAACAGATAAATAGCTTATCTGTTCTCGTCCGCTCTCTCCATTCACTAGACATAATTGCCGACTACTTCTAGCACATTCACGATGATTTATGCTGAGGTGATCACCACTCTATCTTTACGGAATCCTCCCTTTTATCTCCACCGTGTCGAAACGACCATGGTGATACAATAGAACAAACTGACCAGCCATCACATTAGAAATGTCAACAATCCAGGTCAATATCAACGATCCCCAATCACCTAAATGCGCCGTAAGTTCCACAAGATAATCTCTACATCCTCTCAGCTCGCGGCAACCGTTGTGTCACGGATACAAAGAAACAGGGAGTGCGGAGATTTCAATTCCCGAGAGCACTCAGGGTGCTTTGTGAGTCGCTATAAATCACTATCCGATCTCAGAACCGGACACGACGCGTTATCTCCCGTACCGAGTGGTGAAGACCGTGAAGATAGAACTAGTGCCTGGTAGAGCCCTGCTGACTTCAAACAGAGGCATACGGCGCGGAAGGCGACCGCCTCCTGAAGATGAAGCCATCCGTGTACTCTGTCACGGAAACAACGTGACAAGAAGTGTGCTCTCAAAATATGCAACACAATGCTCTAGCCGCTGTGGAAGCTTTGGGAGCAGAAGCGTGGCAATGAATAGGTCGATGTCATGGGCAGAACCAGAGGCGCCACAGCCCCTAGAGCTAAAAGGGCTCTCAAAGTAGTTTCCTAGCCCTAAACACGAAAAGCTTAGGGTATGAATGGCACCTCTTGATGGCATTGCCGGTCAAGATCTGTCGTGGATGTAATGAGGGCCGTTGGAGAATGAAGGAGAGGTCCGGGTAACGCGTACAAACACATAATGCACTGCACTGCGCAGTGCAAGTGGCACCTCCGCGGTATCGACAAGCAGCAAGCTCTCAATTGAGGAATGCGGAAGGCACCAGTCACCAGACAAAGGCCGTTTGTCGTGTATCACACCTCTCTTTGCACTTCACGCTCGGTTAAACTTCGAACGAACAAGGATCTGTAGAAATGTAAGGCTGTAGGGCACACATGTATTCACCTGAAGGGTGTACATGTAGATACCCTACACAACGGAACCCAGGAAAAGAAGAGAGAGAGAGAGAGAGAGAGAGAGAGAGAGAGAGAGAGAGAGAGAGAGAGAGAGAGAGAGAGAAAGAGAGTTACATAGAGTTACATAGAGTTACATAGATACACAGATCACACGGGCCTTACGGCCCAGACTAAGGTGATCTGGCCTTAAATCTACTGCCACTTACACATAGAATAGTAGAAGTAAAGGATAGAAAAGTTTTAGGCTCTCCCCACCCTCCACTCCCTCCGGCAAAAGCCGTACATGAAATAATTTAGGAAAAGTACCTTGCAGGTGTAAGAAGACAGTACCTGAAGGAAATTTGCATTGAATAGTAATTAAATGAAATGAATATGAAAACCACTTACATAAACCTGAAAGAGTTATATTTTTGTAATATTATTTTATTTTGTAGCTTATGCTAAACAATTCCAATATTTGTTAAGTGTTTGTCTAATCTCATTTTAAATGAATCTATAGTTCTGTTGTCCACTACTGCGTTTGGCAAATTATTCCAATCATTAATAATCGAGTAAGTGAAGAAGTTTTTTATTACATCCATAGTGGCTCTTTTACCCTGAAGTTTTGAATCATGTCCACGGGTGGGACACTCCCCTGTCAGTGTGAACAAGTTATTGGCATTAACGTTGTTAAATCCTTTAAGTATTTTGAAGCACTCTATAAGCTGCCCCCTTAGTCTTCGTTTTCTGACGGAAAATAGATTGAGTTTTTTTAGCCTCTCGTGGTAAGGTTTGTTACGTACTGACGGGATAAGTTTTGTCGCTCTGTGTTGTACAGCTTCTAATTTATCTATGTCTTTTATTAAGTAAGGGGCCCAGAACTGTGCAGCGTATTCGAGATGGGGCATGACAATACTTTTATATAGTGGCATAATTATCTCCTCGCTTTTATAAGTAAAGTTTCTTTTTATAAATCCTAGTGCTGTGTTAGCTTTGTTTGCAGCAGCTGCGCATTGGTTTGATGTTTTTAAGTTTTCTGTAATTATTACTCCTAAATCTTTAACCTGCGGGGTTGTGTTTATTAAGCCGCCTTGCATTGTATAGGTGTATTTTTTGTTTTTTGTTCCGCACTGAAGGATTTGGCATTTGTCGATATTAAATGGCATTTGCCATTTCTCAAACCATTCGGTAATTTTATTTATATCAGCCTGCAGGCTAGCCCTGTCATCTTCGCATAATACTGAGTTACCTATTTTCGTGTCATCTGCAAATTTAGATATGATATTATTTATTCCAACGTCTATGTCATTGATGTATATAGTAAATAAAATAGGCCCAAGGACTGATCCCTGGGGAACACCGCTGGTAACAGATACCCAGTCCGATTCCACGCCATTTATTATCACTCTCTTCTTCCTGTTTTTTAACCAGCTACTAATCCATCCGTATATATTACCGTTAATTCCTAGCGTACGCACTTTGTTCATGAGTTTCTGATGGGGAATTTTGTCAAATGCCTTTTTGAAATCTAGGTAAATTATATCTAATGATTTAGTATCGTTATATAGGTTGAAAAGGTTATGGTAAAAGTCAATTAGGTTTGTTAAGCACGATCTCTTAGACCTAAAACCATGCTGGCTATCACGTATAAAGTTATTGTTTTCGAGGAACTCTACTAGCTTGTCTCTAATGATCGTTTCGAGCAACTTTCCAACTATTTAGGTTAAGCTAATGGGTCTGTAATTACTGGCCTGGTTCTTACATCCCTTCTTAAAGATAGGTGTGACGTTAGCTTCCCTCCAATCATCAGGGACGACTCCATGCTCGAGAGATTTGTCAAAAATGAGAGCAAGTGACTGCTAACTCATTATGGACATGTTTTAAGATTCTTGGGTAAAATTTATCAGGACCAGGAGTCTTGTACGAGTTCATTTTCTTTAATTTATCAATTACTAGTTGCGGATTTACTTCCAGGCTCCTTAGTGATGGGTGTCTGACCTGTATAGACTCGTTGTTATCGTTATTAGTATATCCTAAGGTTAAGACTGAACTAAAAAACTCGTTTAAGATATTAGCCATACCCATATCATCTGAAATAATTTCACCCAACTGGTTTTTCAAGGGGCCAATCCCGCTTCTCATTTGCCTATTTCTATTGATATAAGTATAGAAGTGTTTGGGATTAGTGGTGCTTGCTTTCGCTATCTCGATTTCGTATTGACGTTTCGTTGATCTTATGAGTGTGTTAACCTTTCTTCTGCTAGTGTTATATTGTTGCTTAACTTGATAGCTTCTATTATGTTTTAATAATGTGTGGAGACGGTTCCTATCTCTAATTGCTCGTTTGATGTCATTATTAAACTACGGCAGATTGCCTCTATTCGCGTTACTATTCCTTGTATTAAGAGGAACATGGTTTTCTTGGGCTATAAAAAATAGTTCTTTAAATTTATTCCAAAGTTGATTTACATCTTCTATTTCTATCAGCTGCTCGTGAATATTTCCCAGGGCTTCTCTGAGGCCCTCTAAGTTAGCTTTACTGTAGTCTGGTACTTTTGAATAGTTATTGGTAGTTGAATACCTGGCATTTAGATCAAAGCGGATTAGTTTATGGTCACATGTACCTATATGTTCCGCTACGGCTAGAGTTGATATTAAATTTTCCTGGGATGCAATAACTAGGTCTAGTATATTATTTCCTCTGGTTGGCTCCCTTACGCATTGGTGTAAATAATTAGTATCGATAAAATTTGTCATTAATTTTTCTTGTTGGCTAGTCCCTATATTCAAGTCCCAGCAGATATTAGGTAAATTAAAATCTCGCAGTAATAGCGTTTGTTCCTCCTGTAATGTTTCTTGCAAGATTCTATATATTTCCAGGTCCTCATTAACGGTAGTATTTGGGCGACGGTAAACAGTGCTTATGTTTATTTTAAAATCTCGTAAATGTAGTTTAACACAGATCAGCTCCACTTCATTATTTGTAAGTTGTACCTCAGTTACTTTTAATTCTGATCTTATATATAGTCCCACTCCTCCTCCAAGCCTTCCATTGGCCCTGTTTTTGTAAAATAATCTATAGCCTTCTAGCATGTATTCACATAATAAGTCTTTTATGCCAATTTGTAGATGGGTCTCAGTTAAGGCTATGATGTCAACCTCTTCCGTTGCTATTAGACATTTAAGTTCTGTAATATGTTTTCTAAGGCTACGTGCATTAAAAGTTATTATTTTGACTGTACTGATTTCTTTTGAAGGTGAGCGGGTGAGACTATTCATTAGTTTCCCTGTCTGTGGGTGGGGGTCAGGGCCGGGGGGATCGGGGAGGGGAGGCAGCTGCTTGAGCGTAGCCACGGGGATTAAAGGGATTTGCAACAGGGCGAGGAGTGACATGGAAATTAAATGGGTTGTCGGTAGGGCGAGGAGTTACATGGAAATTAAATGGGTTTGGAGGTGTGGCTTGGGAGGGCGTATTAGACATCTGGGTTGGGTTAGCTAGGGTTGAGGGGGTCCCTACCCTGTGCCTTCGGTCAGGTGAGGCAGGGGAAACCCGTTCTGTGGCAGGTGTGGGAGGGTTATTTGTTTGACTCTGGCATCTCTTATGTATATTATATACAGCGTTGTTTAGTAATTTACTCATTAACTGTACTCCTGCTTGTGACAAATGGATACCATCTCTGTTTGTTAGCCAAGGCTTATTATGGAAGCTACTCCATGTGTCGTTATATAACACATGTTCTTTCTCACACATTTCTTTTAGAGATTCATTGATTCCTAGAGCTCTGATGTTACTGTAGTGATTGTTGGCTCTCATACGTGGCAGTATTCCATTAACTATGCATTTATTTGTCTTGGATCTCATTTCTTTTATTAGCTTGTTATACTTGGCTAGTATTTCCCTACTTGTGGCTTTACCACCGTCATATGCATCGTTACTACCCACGTTAACTAGTAAGCATGAACTCCTGGGGACTTTTGCTTTCTTAAGGTCTTCAGTAATTATGTCTAAAGTACCACCTGGTATTACCTTGATCATTCTGTTCTTCCTTTCCATGGCAAATGCTACACCCTGACCCCTTAAAAGTGAGTCAGACAAGACATAGGTGTTAACTTCATTGCTGCTGGATTTCCTAACCTGCTTTTCTCCGTTATGCGACTTTACCCTTAAGGAGCTTGCCTCACCTATAGCAGCGAACCTGTTCGCCAGAGTGATTGTTGGGGGGTTATCCACTCTCCTTACCTTTTTTGAATTATTTCTAACTTCCTGAAAACCCTGGTTGGTATGAGCCTCATTTGTTACTTTATTGCTGAATTTACTTACTTCTTCTTTGAGGTGGATCACTTCTTCCTTTAGATGGCAGTTTTCTACTTTAAGAGCCTCAGTCTCTTTCCTATTCTCTTTAATGAGGTTTTCGAGGAAAGCAAACTTTTTGCTGTTTATACACATATAACAAGTGGCATCATGGCGTGGATGTCTGGGGTACCACTCTGGATAATATTTCTTACTACACCCTGGGCACGCAATCCTTATAGGAGGCATGTTTTAAAGGAAAAGGAAAGCTGGGAAAACACACAAAATAAAATTATGATTACTTTCTTTTGACTCTCGAAGAAGGGATAGGCTTGCGAAACAGTGAGTTTGTGTGCGCGCGTGTGCTTCGTATTTTCCTACTTACATATGTGAGTGTGTTTAAGCTCGCGAGATTGTAGGTGTTCGTGCGTGCGCGTCTGTACGATGTGTGTAAAATGTTGTACAGAGAGGAATGTGAAGCAGGAGTCGGACTTAAAATCTCGAAGTAAACAGGATAAGGCTCGTAAATCTGTCAAACTAGAGATGGAGTCCATGGAAAATATACACGGAAAGACAACTGAAAATAAATTTAAGCAACTTGGATAAACTGATTTCAGTTAAATAAAGAAGGGAAACAATAAGTAACAACGAAATATTAATAAAAAAGCAGAAAAATAAGAAAAAAAATTCTATAAGGATAAAGTAGAGATAACTTAGCTGTTGTTTTGTCACGAGGTCACTATACGCGAATATGCACTACAACCGAATATGCACTATAACCGAATATGCACTATAACCGAATGTGCACTATAAAGCACTTGACGGGTCACTAAGAGGAAATTCTGTATAAACTAACAACTAGATAAAAACCTCACTATTAGTAAAGTTATAAGCACACAGGCAGTAGAGCCCTTAATACATTTGAGAAGGGCGGGAGCGACGGCATAAGACGTCCGATCGGTACAAGTTCTCGAGAGAGAGAGAAAGAGAGAGAGAGAAAGAGAGAGAGAGAGAGAGAGAGAGAGAGAGAGAGAGAGAGAGAGAGCAAGTCTAGAATGTCGAGATAAATGCTCGATTTTCTCACTGTAATAAAGTGGTAGTCTCTATATCTGGGCTTAAGTCAGACAGGCGCCAGAGAGTAAACATTGGGAAACTGAGAATGCCTGGAGGTAATAAAAGGGTGTGTGATAAAAACATTTCACCATTCTGTAACAAAGATAGCCAGAAATTAAACAAATGTATATCTAATAATAAAGCTCCGTCTTCTAGAAATATTGGCCAATAACGAGGTACGGCATGCGTTAAGAGCAGACAAGCCACCGCGGGAACAAGCCTTGATGCGAGCTGGGAGGAAGGCCAAATTTGCAAAGGACAATATATATATATATATATATATATATATATATATATATATATATATATATATATTATTAATATGGACATATTAAAGAAACAAATAATTATGCATATGTGTAAAAATGAAGTTGTGACAAAATAAACATATAGTGAGGCATAAAAATAAATATAGAAAGTCCTGAGTATTTTGTAAAGTCTTGTAATTGGTACACGAATCTAAATAATTTAAACTGAAAGATATAACCTCTTTATTAAAAAAACTCTGTGTGCGGATAATCTATATACAAAAAATGTCCATATAAAGAATGATGTGAAACAGTAATGTATATATCTCCGTAAAATAACACTGTTTATGTAAGTAATAGGAAATGTGCGTTGCAAGGCGAAATAAATCCAATATGAGTTCTCACATCTGAGCGTCATAGGAACTCTATAAAGCCATGAAACGGTCGCCAAAATAGCGACAAGCCATTCGTATTATTGAGGAATGCTGTAATGAGAAGTAGAGGGATCAATATACACGCTTCGTTGCCTCTATAACCTTAGTATATATATATATATATATATATATATATATATATATATATATATATATATATATATATATATATATATATATATATATATATATATATATATTCATTCAGTAAGAAGGACAAAACGAAGAAGGCGGGTCCCATCTTTAATTCCAATGTTTCGGGTTATTACAAAACCCATCTTCAGGAGCTAGAAACAAATTCTAAATGAGTAATCTAAGCCCCAAAACATAAATAACAGCACAAGTTCAAAGTTAAAAAACACAGATCAGAGAAAATAAAAAAAAACGACGTTAAAAATATAAAATGACCGTTACGTTAATGAATAGACAAAATAGTGAGGTAAAGAACAGCAAAATATTTGTAAAGAGACACTATCAAAGGACAAACAAAGTAAACGTAATATTACAAAATTAAACAATTGAAATGGAAAAATAGAGAATTGGATACAAAGAAAAGGTAAAACTAAAATATAGACACTGAAACATTACCTTACATGGTCGGATCACAATGACGAGGGAAAACAGGAAGGAATTCAAAGAATTAATACAGCTTGGTTAAGTTATATGCAGAGGAAAGGATGACGTGTCCTCATTTAAATTTGGGTTGTTGTATTTAATACAGAGTGATTCTTTAATGCGGAGAGATGAATTAGATTTAGCAAATTTTAAGACAGAAAAATCATTTAAGGACACGTCTGTTTTACAATCAATAGCATGTTTCCTGATGGAAGAAAACTCTTTGTTACTTAATGTTTTACCGGTTCTATGGCTAATTCTTATGTGAGAACAAAAACGCGACTGAAGAGTACGTACTGTGCTTCCTATATAGGGACATCAAAAGAATTGTGAAATTGTACCTGGAGTATTTCCTATTTTTGGTGCAAAGTAAAATAAGTAGACTGAGACTCGTTTACAACTATTAACATATTCTTTTATTCATCCAAGCTGGTACCCTCTTCTCGGATCAAGCACTGTCCTTCACTGTAAAGAAATTACCAATATTTTTGTTATTAATGAATATAAGTTTAAAATTAATTTGACAATAAAATTTCCTAAAAATGAAAATTAAACGTTTTCGGAGAAGGTCATTACAAGGGTTGGTGTCTGGTAACAGGACATACCTGATTTCCTTTGGGACATTAAAAGAAGTGGAAGGGTTATAAAGCCTGAAGAGGAACTTCCTAATGCAGCTTTCAACTAAAGATAACGGGTAATCATTTTTTAAAAAGTATTCTTTTAAAAATTTGAATTCAGAATGCATACTAAAATAAGTGGAGGACAAATCAAAGCCTCTGAAGAGGAGTGTTTTAATGGCGCCAATTTTGTAAAGAAATTTAAACCCTCTCTAAGAGCACATCAATGTATATATGTATATTTATTGACTCTCTACGAGTCCAAGCATTTGTATATATACATATATATATATATATATATATATATATATATATATATATATATATATATATATATATATATATATATATATATATATATAGTTTATTTGTCGAGTTTCTGGATCATGAATTTGGAAGTATAATGTGTATCTATGTGTCGTAGTAAAAGACATGATAGCACTCCATGCACTCGGGGCCAACGTGTGTAGGGCATACATGTATTCACCTGAAGGGTGTACATAACTTGATGAATGTTTCTCCCCTTTATAAATGGGTGCAGAGAGAGAGAGAGAGAGAGAGGAGAGAGAGAGAGAGAGAGAGAGAGAGAGAGAGAGAGAGAGAGAGAGAGAGAGAGAGAGAGAGAGAGAGAGAGAGAGAGAGGAGAGAGAGAGTCTTTCATTATTATTACTATTTTAATTGTTACACGTTCATTAATTTAATAAGTCGATCATTATAATCGCCCGGTCGCTCTACCATATTTCGGCATTACTTTGTGGTAAAATCGAATTGTGAAATTGTACTCGGAGTACTTCCTATTTTTGGTGCAAAGTAAAATAAGTAGACTGAGACTCGTTTACAACTATAAACATATTCTTTTATTCATCACAGATGGTACCCTCTTCTCGGATCAAGTACAAGGTTACCTAAAGGAATATTTCCGTTGCGCATTTCAAAAAACTTGTTACTATTGTCAGTGGCAAGCGTTATCCCAATCCTACCAAACTCACTCTTTTGAGTGGCAACTTTACCACTAACCGAGCAACCAAACCCCATATTGGTACGAAAGATTACCACTCCAGAGGCAAGCCCCATTAACATACAGGGGGTGGCAACAATAACTGAAAACAAACAAGCAAAACCATTATCTCCCCTCCCATAAGGCAGTCAGTAGTCCTATCAGCACCTCATATGCTGAACCTCAGGGAACGAAGAATGCTTATGGCATGGGTATAAGAGACCCTAAGGTTGCAAAAATGTGTGTCTTGAGTTAGTTCTCGGTCAAAAATAAGATAAAAGAAAAGGTATGAATCCACCATTTCCAGGAAAAATAGTCCGCCGAAGTGAATCCGCGGGTGGCGACAAAAGTGCACTACCATAGTCCTGGCCAAGAAAAATCAAAACTTGTGCTTTCCCTTGTACATCGATTCGACGATCTCGTGTAAAAAATCGGATATGAAAATTGGGAGGCGTTCCCTCGCCCCAATAGTGGGGAAGGTCTCCATGATACCGTATCACCATGCAGTATCATCTGCCTTCTTCATATCGGAAAACACCGTGGCGTAATTTTTCTCTTCTAAGGAATGCCTCGCTGAGACAGCTTCTCAGGTGGCAGCTGCACAGCAAATGATAGTTGAATGGGAAAGTGGTCACTAAGCATGAATGTCATCAAACCCCTTCCATTCTAAATCAGGCTGTGCATCAGGAGAGCACAAAGGCAGATAAAGCCTGGAAAATGAAGTGATTCTCGGGCAGTGATTCGTAAACTCCTCTGGATTAAGAAGACCTATTTCCAGAATGTCGATCAGGTCACCAATGACCTAACCCCTGTGATTGATCATGTAGTCCCCTCGGATGGGATTCCTACCGTTCAGATTTCCGAGGAGGATAAAGGGCCTCAGAAACTGTACTACGATGCGGCGGAAGTTTCTAGCCTCGAAGGCAGCTGATGGTGGAATGTACGCAGAAATAAAGTATACCTCTTATACTGGTGTAGCTGCACTGCCACTGTCTGAAAAGGAGGTATTTATAGCTAATAGAACAAAGAGGACACCATGACGGGTGTAAATCGTCGATCTTCCTGCCCGGTTCTTCATCCCGTGATGGTGGTGTCGCCAAAATCCTTATACCCCAGGAGGGATGTCAAGAAGCACGCGTCAGCATGTTATGCACAAAAATAGCTAACGCTGAGCAGGAGGAGACAACCTCCGTGGCTCCTCCCAGTTGGCCTGGAGTCCACGGCAGTTCCATTGAATAAATATGCTCTCAGGCCTAGATTGCAGGATCTGTGGGGGCCCTCTCCGATGAGAAGTCCCCAACGGGAATGGCCTCACAATCCCAGGAGGCAGAACTACAGGCGCTCTTGGCCGTACAAGGCGGCGAAAGCAATGTCGCCGTCGAGGACTTATCATGTGAGGTTGTGCTCGCCATGCGACTCATTTTCCACCCTCAGCCTCGAAACTTTTAACAGGCCGGGGAGCTTCGGAGGCGGGTGTCATCTTTTGGAGGGCCCCGCCGCAAATAGAGAATCACCGGAAGCAACTCTAGAAAGGCGAAAGGGGGAACCCACGAACCCACCTGTAACAGATAGGGATAAACGCACTCTTCGCTCAAAGATTCTTGGAGGGACACCTGATAATGCACGGGAGAGGTACTTCCACCAAAGAGGTGTAGAATGCTTGGGGGCGGCCGCGAAGATGCAAAGAAGAAACTCTTTTGCACACTTAATTCTTGGAGCAGAGCCCCTCCACCGATCAGATTGGTTCTGTTGGTGGCTGTCATGAAATATCTCGTCTGCCCCCAACAACAAGGCCCGGCGAGGATATTGAAATAGTGATGTAGTCCGAAATCGTGTCACAACTTAAGATACTCGTAAGTTTCCAAAAATAAAATATTTATGCTTGTGACCACTAAAAGAAGTAGAAGCGTGTAGTAGGCTATATACCACTCTCGCCCATCCAATCTCTGGTTTTCGGTTTTCGGACTCTTCTTGTCTCACCTTGGAGGCCTTGAAGATTGGTGTTCGCATCTATGCAGCGACGTGCCTAAACCACAAGTTAACCAGTGTTTAAGTCGACCAACATGTGCCGCAGATTAAAACTGAACAATTAGAGAGGGCGACAGGGCCGATTTCCTTAATTGGTCGTACTAATAGTCAGCAGGACAGCCATGATCTAAAGATCTGTTGTGGCAGACATTGAGACGGGACCCGAGACTTTTTGTTTGTCTGGCAGCCAAAAAGGGCATTGGAGCCCATTCACTATAAGCAGTACAACCTTATGCACCTGAGAACGGCCGCAAAGCACAGGACCCTTCAAGTCCTGGCCTCTTACTGCCTGCAGGCGTTTTATGATGTTGTTTATAGATATTTTAAAGCATCTCTTCTGTCGCGGCATGAGGTAGCTGGTCAAGTCCTTAAACCTAGGCAAATGGTTGAGGAAATAGTCATAAGAAAAAAAGAATGCTGAGAGGCATCGAGGAAAAAGCATGAAACACACCAACTTCACACGGCTCCTTTAGATAGTTCACGTCAATCAGGTGAAAGGGGCTTAATAATTTGCATGGGGTCCGTGAGAGGAAATCTCCTCACGGTCGGTACCAAGTGCATGTAGGCAAAAGGTTAAGAGGATAGTCGTAAAGTTATATTATTGCTATTCAGAAGATATATGTTCCTTTTATGTAAAGTGCGAAAAAAGGAGCTCTTCTGGTGTAGCAGGCTGGGTTAAGTGATCAAACGTGGCTTCCTTAGGATAAAGGAAAATATCCCTTTCACCAGGGAAATCTATCCCTATCTATCCATCTCCTACTAGTATATATATATATATATATATATATATATATATATATATATATATATATATATATATATATATATATATATATATATATATATATATATATATGCATACATGAGTGCAATTGCAATCTTATATGTGTGTATATATTTTCCTTTCACAACTTAATATATCCAAGTCCAAGTCCATAAGATTTTTTATTTTTAATTCTTGGACGAAATACAGTTGCTATTTATATGTGGCTAGAGGGTAGAGGAGTTAACGGTTCAGGGAAGTTTAAAATTCCTTCGCTCAGTAAAAACCTGTGAGGAGCAATTTACTGTGAACCAATCATAGAATTTCATAAGACTTCAAATTGCTCGTCTTTCAGGAGGTGGTTTTGAGTCAGATGCAATTCCATAGTGTGGTTTCAGCACCGCAGGAGTTCCCTCCGAGAACATGGAGTGTATCTACATATTTTGAATAAACAGAGGAACTTTAAATAAATTGAGAAGTATTCTAGAGCGTTCGGACGCAAGAACTGCAACACTTAAATGCGAACAAAATATGCTTGCGTCTGTGCGTGTGTGTGCGCCACAACTTTATTATGCCCCTCCTTTACTTCTATCTTTGGCTTCAGTAAAGATTAAATTATATTTCTAAGCATACCTACCTATATGTGCGCGCACCCACAACATGATATATATACTTCCGTATTTTATTTGTTAACCTTGGCTTCATAACATAGATTTCAGAGGGGTCAGCAGTCCTGAGATTCTTTGTTTAACCTATGTTGTGCCAAGCGATTCAATAACATTTATTAGAGCGTTCCACATGTAGTAGCTGCAGTTCCTCATCGCGAACTAAAGCTCTTTTTTTCTTACATTTCTTTATGTGTAGGGACCACAACACTTTTCTTAACTTAATGGAACCTATTAATACGGAGTTAACTTTATATTGATATTTACACAAATTTTTACACCTTTAATTAAGTCTAACAAAATTATTATTATTATTCATATCACCGGACACTTGATTTTTCACTATTTACACTTTTCAATTTTAAAACTAAATAAGCACTGAATCTACACTTTTGAATTAATTCGCACTGGAATTTTTAAAGCATTATTGCTGTTATTATAAAAATTTTATAACTGTTCCCGTACGAAATGCGTGAATTCGTTTGTTGGTTTAACCTCGTTGTTCGAAGTAGTCCGGCGCGTAGAAATAAGCTTGAATCAGCCATGCTGCCGAGTCTCGCCGTTGCTCTGCGATGAAATGATCTTAGGTGAAATTTGATCCACGATGTCGGAAGGCAAAGCAGCACAAATCAGCGGCTGCTTAAGGGAAGAGGGGAGGCCTGCTGGTGGGCTAGTGGTGGAATTCGCTCCACCCTCTCGGGCGGTAAAGCAGCAAAATTCCACGATTTTCGACCATCCCGTAACGGCCGCTTGGTTGAGGGTGAGAGGCTCGATGGTGGTGAATCGCTCCCTCCTCTCGGGCGGTAAGGCAGCCATAGAATCCATTATTTTCACCATTCCGTATCGGCTGCTTCTTTGTAGACGGGAGACTTGATGGAGGTGGATTAGTCCATGTTGATAAAACGAGAAGCTTGTTGCTCGCTTTGTGAACAGTAATGATAACTTCTTCTTGATTCTTTAATAATGACTGCTAATACTATCTATCAATTTTTTGTACCAAAATGCTGTTCTATATATAGTTACAAGCCGCTGTTCTCTTCCTTAACAGGAAGAGCTTGGTTACACAGGCACCCCTGCGGGTGTGTGGCCTACGGCCTTATTTGCTAATCTTAACCGCCTTTTTTTAATCCCCTTTATTGACTTTATTTTAACACCCTGAACACCCTTTTCTTCTTCTTCTTCTTCTTCATCTTCTTCTTCTTCTTCTTCTTCTTCTTCGATTTTAAACTGGATTAGAAATTGGCTGAAAGATCGCTCGCAGCGGGTGGTAATAAATGGGGAATGTTCAGATTGGGCCAGCGTTAGTAGTGGGGTACCGCAAGGCTCTGTTTTAGGCCCTTTATTGTTTTTAATTTATATTAACGATTTAGATAAAGGCATACTTAGTCGGATTTCGAAATTTGCGGACGACACGAAGCTGGGCAATCGTGCCTATGTAAGATCGGATGTCGATAAATTGCAGGGGGACCTAAACTCGATTGCCAATTGGGCGGACAAGTGGCAAATGGAATTTAATTTAAGCAAATGCAAGGTAATGCACTTGGGTTGCCATAATTTAAGAGTAGAATATACCATGAAAGGCCAAGTCCTCGACGCGGTTAAATTAGAAAAAGACTTGGGAGTATTAGTCTCAGACGATTTTAAATTCTCGAAGCAATGCGCGGATGCGTGTAAAAAAGCAAATCGCGTTTTGGGTTATATCGCGCGTAATTTCACCTTCAAATCTAAGGATGTAATTTTACCTTTATATAAATCCCTTGTGCGGCCACTTCTCGAATACGCTGTTTAATTTTGGGCTCCATATTTAATGAAAGATATCGCGCAATTAGAAAGAGTGCAGCGTAGGGCTACGAAATTAATTCCAGAGCTGAGGAATAGATCATACGAGGAAAGGCTCAGGGCTTTAGATTTGCCATCGCTAGAACGCAGAAGATTACGTGGCCAGCTAATAGAAGTATATAAAATACTAAAGGGTTTCTCAAACGTTGACTTTCGCAATCTGTTCGAACTGGATCATAGGGGAAATACTCGTAAGCACGGGTTAAAATTAGTGAACAAGCGTTTTAACACTAGTATAGCCCAAAACTATTTTACATTTAAAGTTACTCAAAATTGGAATCGGCTGCCCACCCACGTAGTAGATAGCACTTCGGTTAATATGTTCAAAAATCGTCTCGACGTGCATTTGAATAGTTTAAATATAACGTAGTTGAGCACTGTGAATTTAAAACGTCCTTGCAGAGAGAGAGTTTGGAGCGGAGGTTTAAGGATATGAAATTATGATGACTAAAAATGATGCCGGCGATTCTCTGCATGTGTAGCTTAGATGTCCCATTTCTTTTCCGCCTATCCTATAAGTAGTCTCTATCCCTAAATTAGCTTTTCACCACTAGCAGTCGAGTGGCTGCGGAAGATGAGAAGAAAAACTTTCTATCTCCCCCGACCCCTAGTTTGATTAGTTAAAATTGCACGATAATGTACACATGTAGATAAGTGTGTACAGTAGATAGTATTAAAAAAAAATAAAAAAAAATAGCATGTTAGAGATACACTCGTAGATAAGGGTGTATCGTAGTTTTTGATTTAGTGTAGCGGACTAGCCTCGAGCGGACCTTAGGGTCTTTGCTGGTCCTAGATTCTGTAGTTCTGTAGTTCTTCTTATCACTCTCTACTGAAAAGACGTGCTCGCTCTGTGCTCCCGCTAATTTCACTGTGCTCAGAATTTATCGTGCCTCTGCTACTGAATAGTTTTATATATATCGCCTATTCAATATTCGTCGCCGTATTATAAAGTTCGATCTTTCAATAACCGTATACAGTATATTAGCTTGTTTTCTAAATTAGTGTGAATTAAAAAAACAAAAACCGACAATGCCCGTTATAAAGATCGAATGCTCAAGGTGCGCTGCTTCATTTAATAAGGAAATTTACGTTCCCTCGAACCTTGAGCAAATTAGAATATGTCGCTTTTGTATGTTGAACGAAGCGTTTGAACGCAAGTTGTCAAGTGCGATCAGCGAGATCAAACTTGAATTAAATACCGTTGCAAGGGATGTGATCTCGACTAACCGTAAAGTCGATGACTTAAATTCCAAACTAGATTCTGCTATTCACGACATGCGCGGGAGGGAAAATAGTAATAGAGATAGGCGGCCTGCAAATTCGAATCATCAGGTAATTGTTGACGAGCAACAACGAATTTTAAACTCGTTTAGGCCTCAGGATTCGCAATTTCGAAGTGTTAGAAATGGGGCTAGACCAACGAGGGATCAGAACTTCGTTTTACCCTGTTCGAACCCTTTCGCGTTGCTAACTCCTATCGAGGGGGGAGAGGAAACCGTTTTAATGGGGGACTCCTTAATTAGAAGGCAGGATCAGGAGTTTGCTGCGCGTAACCCTTCTAAGCGTAAGCGCTTTTTCTATCCCGGTGGCCGCATTAACAACGTGGCCGCCGAGATCGAGAAATTGGAAGATACGCGTGGTGAACGAACGATCATCACGATGGTAGGGGGCAACGACGTCCATAGGTATGACAGCACCCCGGAAGATATAGTTTATCGTGCCAGAACCATGATAGATACGGCGAAATCCAAAGCAACCAACGTGGGAATTATTGGTGTTCTCCCCCGACTTAAATCCACGTTGCGCCTCCAATCTAGAGCGATCTATACTAACGAATGTCTTAAGCGGTTGTGTCGAGAAACTGGTGTTAGCTTTTTTAACGTATGGGATTCATTCCAGGACCAACCGTCACTTTTCCAAAAGGACGGAATTCACCTAAGCGATGTGGGTAATAGTCGGCTGGGTAGGATCTTAGACGAGTCCGTACGTAGCATTTTAGGTAGGAGAGTTGCGCGGCCACGTGATGCCGATGCGCCGGTCCGGCCCACGCGTGAAGGGGGCACTATCGACGGGGTGCAGGGAAACGGAACGGATCTGAGTGTTATAGAAGAGTTAACGTAAAGCGCAAACTGAGATGCATATATGCGAATGTTCGTAGCATAAAAAATAAAATTGCCGAAATAAAAGCCGTTATTCTAGAGGGTGATTTCGACCTCGTATTCCTAAGTGAAACATGGTTAGACACTCATACGGGGATCAGTGTTTGCGAGTTCGATATAGCGGGGTACAAAATTCATTACAGAAATAGACAAACCGGTAGAGGAGGGGGCGTATTAATGTACATAAAAGAGGGTCTAAACGCCATAACGATGGACTCGTCTAAGGATGATATGCGAAGTGATGCTTTATTAGTCCAGCTAAGTTTAGATGCTATAAATAAAATTAACTTAGTCGTGGTTTATCGTCCGCCTTGCCAATTGGAAAGAGAAGATGCTGCACTCTTCGATACGCTTACGTCTTGGATTAGAAAAGGGACCACATTAGTCTGCGGCGATTTTAATTTACCTAATGTTAACTTTAGCAACCTTACTTCTGATAAACCGGGTGAGAGGCTATTAAACTTTATGTTGGAGAATTTTCTCGTACAAAAAGTGGAAGAGCCTAATCGTGATAGCAATATTCTTGATTTAATCATGGCAACCGATGAGTCATTGTTAGAAAACGTACGTGTGGGTGAACATTTAGCTTCCAGCGACCATAATGCGATTAGATTCGATCTAAACACCTGCGTAGAAGTTAGAATGAGCTCGCAGCTCATCCCTCGTTTTGGTAGCTGTGATTTCGATATTTTTCGCGAAAGGATTAAGGATATAGACTGGGGAATACGATTCGAGAACAGGTCGGTAGGAGAGATGTACGCAGAACTTCGATGTACGCTGCTTCGTGTGAATTCTGATTTGGTTAAGTATGTGCGTAAGAGCGGGAAGTCGGTGAGAGCTCCGTGGCTTAGTCCGTTAATACTACGCTTAATCCGGGACCGAAATAGAAAATTTAAAATTCATAAAAACAATGGGTCAGTTATAAGCCGGCAAAATTACATAGATTCTCGTAGGGAAGTTAAACGTGCGGTCAGAGATGCGAAGAGGAAGTATGAAATAAACCTCGCTAAGGATTCAAAGAATGAACCGAAACGGTTTTATGGGTACGTAAATAATAGGAAACCCGTAAAAGGATCGATAGGGCCGATCAAAGATAAGGATGGTCGTTTGACTGAAATTCCGACAGAAATGTCCAAAATTTTAAATGAACATTTTACGAGCGTGTTTACTGTGGAAGATTCTTCCGAATTGGAATCGTTAATTGGGGAAGTTCGTAGTGCTGATAATTGCATATCCGATGTAACTATAAATGACGAGAAAATCCTTAAATTTATTAAGCTAATGAAAAAGTCGAAATCTGCGGGCCCCGATGGGGTATATCCAATTCATTTAAAGGAGCTTCAAAATGAACTCGTTAAGCCATTGCGTGAAATTTTCAATCGCTCATTAGAGGATGGCGTAGTTCCGTTGGATTTCAAGCGAGCAAACGTTACACCTATATTTAAGAAGGGGAATAGATTTGAAGCAACGAATTTTCGGCCTATTAGTCTAACTTCGGTAGTTGGGAAGCTTTTAGAATCTGTAATTAAAGATAGAATAGTGAGCCACCTCGAGGCAAATAAGCTGATTAACGATACCCAACATGGATTTAGGCGTGCGAGATCGTGCTTGACTAACTTGCTCGAATTCTTCCACAAAATGATTTGCGTGTACGATGAAAGCAAAGCTGTAGACGTAATATATTTAGACTTTAAAAAGGCGTTCGACACCGTCCCCCACCAAAGGTTATTAATGAAAGTTAAAGCGATTGGGGTGACTGGTAAGATTTTAAACTGGATTAGAAATTGGCTGAAAGATCGCTCGCAGCGGGTGGTAATAAATGGGGAATGTTCAGATTGGGCCAGCGTTAGTAGTGGGGTACCGCAGGGCTCTGTTTTAGGCCCTTTATTGTTTTTAATTTATATTCACGATTTAGATAAAGGCATACTTAGTCGGATTTCGAAATTTGCGGATGACACGAAGCTGGGCAATCGTGCCTATGTAAGAGCGGATGTCGATAAATTGCAGGGGGACCTAAACTCGATTGCCAATTGGGCGGACAAGTGGCAAATGGAATTTAATTTAAGCAAATGCAAGGTAATGCACTTGGGTTGCCATAATTTAAGAGTAGAATATACCATGAAAGGCCAAGTCCTCGACGCGGTTAAATTAGAAAAAGACTTGGGAGTATTAGTCTCAGACGATTTTAAATTCTCGAAGCAATGCGCGGATGCGTGTAAAAAAGCAAATCGCGTTTTGGGTTATATCGCGCGTAATTTCACCTTCAAATCTAAGGATGTAATTTTACCTTTATATAAATCCCTTGTGCGGCCACTTCTCGAATACGCTGTTCAATTTTGGGCTCCATATTTAATGAAAGATATCGCGCAATTAGAAAGAGTGCAGCGTAGGGCTACGAAATTAATTCCAGAGCTGAGGAATAGATCATACGAGGAAAGGCTCAGGGCTTTAGATTTGCCATCGCTAGAACGCAGAAGATTACGTGGCCAGCTAATAGAAGTATATAAAATACTAAAGGGTTTCTCAAACGTTGACTTTCGCAATCTGTTCGAACTGGATCATAGGGGAAATACTCGCAAGCACGGGTTAAAATTAGTGAACAAGCGTTTTAACACTAGTATAGCCCAAAACTATTTTACATTTAAAGTTACTCAAAATTGGAATCGGCTGCCCACCCACGTAGTAGATAGCACTTCGGTTAATATGTTCAAAAATCGTCTCGACGTGCATTTGAATAGTTTAAATATAACGTAGTTGAGCACTGTGAATTTAAAACGTCCTTGCAGAGAGAGAGTTTGGAGCGGAGGTTTAAGGATATGAAATTATGATGACTAAAAATGATGCCGGCGATTCTCTGCATGTGTAGCTTAGATGTCCCATTTCTTTTCCGCCTATCCTATAAGTAGTCTCTATCCCTAAATTAGCTTTTCACCACTAGCAGTCGAGTGGCTGCGGAAGATGAGAAGAAAAACTTTCTATCTCCCCCGACCCCTAGTTTGATTAGTTAAAATTGCACGATAATGTACACATGTAGATAAGTGTGTACAGTAGATAGTATTAAAAAAAAAAAAAAAAATAAAAAAAAAAAATAGCATGTTAGAGATACACTCGTAGATAAGGGTGTATCGTAGTTTTTGATTTAGTGTAGCGGACTAGCCTCGAGCGGACCTTAGGGTCTTTGCTGGTCCTAGATTCTGTAGTTCTGTAGTTATAAAGGAATTATTAGAAATAACTGATAAAAAAATTAAATCTACTTAGGTGACAACCGAACTAAAAGAAAAGTCTTATTCAAACCTTTTGACCAGGTATGTGAGAGTATGCAGGTGAGGGGATAGCAAGGGTGTGTATATAGACAGCGGAAAGTAGACCAGTGGTGAAAAGAGAAAGAAGTGTGGTAGGGTGCAAAGTGATGCTAGAGCCTGGTGATCAGGTCTATCACTTTCAATTTTTTATGTTTTGTAGTTCCGTTGTTGTTTATCATTTTATTTATAAATATATATATATCATGAAAGACTTGACGTATAGGTGAGAATGGATGGGGAGAAAGAAAAGTCCAGACACTACACAGAGAGGGAGAGCAAGTGACCGCGACCCAGACTAACTTTACGAATGGTCGAGCCGCGATCTTCCATCTCTCTTGTTAGTTCCATTCTGAGGAAGCCAAGAGGCGAAACGTCAATAAAGAGCTCTGTGTAGTGTCTGGACTTTTCTTTCTCCCCATCCATTCTCACATATATATATATATATATATATATATATATATATATATATATATATATATATATATATATATATATATATATATATACATGTATATATATAATTTGGCGTTCAAGTCATTTGTCTTCATATTGCTAATGTATTTTGGTTATGCTGTGCGCGTTTGCTGTTGTTTTGGTAAGTCGTTAATTATAACTTACTATGTTTGTTTTAGTGTCTTTGTTTTATCGTAAATTTGTAGTGTGTGTAGTTTGTGTATTATGTTTCTTCTTTGTAGTCTTGATTGGTGTGTTTCAATCTTCTTCGGTAGTTTTTCCTTCTTCGGTAGTTTTGTCATAATTGATGGATTTTGTCGATATCGGGGAATTTTTGTCAAAATCGGTTGGTTTCTTGGTTTGGTTATTTAGTCTTGGTTTGGGGCAAAATCAACTCATCTTGCGTAGAACGGCACTTCTGCTCCGCCAGCTAAAATCCCAGCGGAGCTTGGAAATCTGGAGCGACTTACAGCTCTTCTATTCAGGTCAATCATTTGTACGATTTCATCGTCTAACTCTAAATTTACCTTTTCCAGCATATTCCTTGTCCGTTCTTCGATGATAACGTTAATGGGGGTTAACCCCGCCTCCCGGTGCAGGTCTTCCTGTGATTTTCTTTCTCTTCTGCGTGTACCTGTACTTAGGTACGCGCATTTGTTCTGCACCACTTGTAGTCTCCTCTTCTGTGTCTTTGAGACACACGAGAGGGCGGAGGCGGGGTATAGCAACGTCAATCTTACTAGTGCAGTATAGATCTTCTTTTTGTTGCTTTGACGAAGATTTCTGAACCTATACAGAGTCTTGACTGCAGCAGTGGCCTTGGTGATTCGTTCTTGGACGTGCTTTGTGTACCCGGTTGAGGTGATCTTCATGCCGAGTACATTGCATTCATTGGTGTAGGGATATCGTCTATCCCCCACCCTGAAGTCATCAAGTAGTCTCCTGCCTATGGGGACTACTTTGAACTTATCCTGGTTTGTGCGGATTTTCCACCGGGCCTCGTAGGTGTTAAGGTTTTCAATTTCTGCTGCGGTCATTCGAGCTTGCAAAGGCGCATTCCTCCATGGACAAGTGATTATCTGGGTATACAGTCTACAAAAAATATATAAATGATAATAAACTTAGTAAATAGACTAATTTTATTAAAACAAGGTTGCCTTGCGTGCCTTTTTCTTGGCAAAACTACGAATTACAGTGTCAAAGTCTATATGTTTTGCAATGCCAGACTCAATACTGAGCCTAGCCAGGTTATTCAGGCGACCCTGACCCATGGTGGACCTGAGATAATTTTTGATAAGGTTAAGATTGCTGAAGCTCCTTTCTGCTGATACGACTGTGGCTGGTGCTGTGAGGAACATCCTCAAGCTGACACTGAGGTTGGGAAATATACTTTCTAATCTGTACTCTGCCAAAACATTTAACAGTTCAAATGCACCCAAATCGTGATTCATGGCGAACTAGATGATGCAAAAGGAATGTTGTTTGCTCAACATGAGATGAATCTAGTCTGGAATCTACTATTATTGCATAGTAATTTTCAGACTGCCTTTCTCCCAAACGTGCTGCTTAACAAGATCAGAACATTCTGCAATGATTTCCTTTTGGGACTCATTAGAGAGGTAATGTACTTGCAGTCTTTCACCCTTTTTCTGCGACTCTTCAACCTTTAGCACATGTTCCTTTAGAATGGGGTCCCAGTGGGAAAGCAACTCTATCAGACCTCAAAATCTTTCCATTATTTGAGTCACCAATGCGTTGCGAAGAACCCTGGAAAGCAAGGCTACGTTCTTCTAAGAATAGGGTAACATCAATAATTCGTTTCAAAAGGTTGTACCATTTTTCCGATTCCACTTCAATTGATGCTTCTAGAAGATTCTCAATACCTTCTTGTAATGACATATGTCTTTCTAATTCACGCCAAGCTAGATAGCATTTCCTATGCCCATTACTCTTTTCATGCTCGGGAACCCTGTTACATAATTTCCGCAGTTTAGCACTGGCTGGCCAGTCTTCAGCTGTAGCAAATGCAGATTTGGATGCAGTACTCAGCCTGCAGCAAACACTGTTTTAAAATAGCCGGCACGGAAAACAATATAGTGACTCCTTATGCTGACTCCAGACAAGCCGGTCTCGGGTATGCTGTTAATGTTTCTGAACTTCAGTATACCTCCTGTAAAGTTTGATTGTTACCATCTTTAGGCAATGTTAAAGGAAATTCAATATGACCTCTGGTAACATAATTATCTATGCCTGATTGAGAAGGAAATGCTGCTGTGAAAAATCCAATGTCAAACCCAACGAGCCCAGTGCTAATTTTTAAAAAAATATCTTAAACTACTTTCATTGATTCACTACTTGTTTTAGGGATTTCTGTTGCACCGTCTGCCTGATTTTTGGAATCTACATTCTTATCTGCTCCGCGAGGTCCAGGTTCTGAATTAATATTTATATCCATCGTATTTGTACATTACCCCGAATTTGTTTCTTTATTAGCTTCTATCTCATTTCCATATAGGCTCTCTTGTTCACGACTGCCACCTACACTTTCTCCTTCTTTCAAATTTGCATCCGTATATGTTTCCACATTATCTTGTTTTATTTTCATGCCTACTTGAAAGAGCGTATGTAATCCTCTTCTTTCATTGTCATCACATCTCTTTTTTTCTTTCCTCTTTTGTGCTCCTCCTAATTTATGCAGAGACATATTTCAGATGGGCAGATTCTGAAAAAAATATAATAAGTATTGTTAGCTTTTCCTTTTCAACATTAAAAATAAAGTTACTTATAAAAATGAAAATATTACATTACAAGTGAAAAGCCTGTGTGAAGAGTCTGGAATAGTGTTTGTAGATGTATGGCAGGGCTTTTTGGGGAATAAGGGATTTTATGCGATGGATGGGCTCCATCTGAGCCGGGATGGGGTTGAGGTTTTGTGGCAGGAGTTGGATAGTGTTATTGGGTACTTGTGGGCAGGAAACTAGGTTCTGACAGTGGTCAGGGAAATTTCGTGGCTCAGGGTGGGGCAGTGAAGGAAAGCCAGCACAGAGAAGTAGAAGGTATACAGGCAAAAGAAAGTGCTTTAGAGATAGGTGGATTGAGATGTCTTACCTACTCTCAGAATCGGAGTAGGCAAGGATATCAAAACACACATAATGGGTTCAAATGTTTCTATGGAAAGGGGAGGGTGTAAATAGCAAAGTGTCAATTTTTGCTGATGACACTAAACTGGAAGCTGTAGTCAAAGAAGTTGAGGGTAGCTTTAAAGTGCAGGGTAACTTAAATAAGTTACTGGCTTGGGCTCAGAAGTGGCAGATGACTTTTAGCTTTAATAAATGCACAGCTATTAACATTGGAAGAAATAATAAGGAATTCAGCTCGAGATGGATGGGCAATGGCTTATTTCAGTTGAAGATGAGAAGGCCTTAGGAGTAGTAGTAGATAGGTCACTGAAGTTTTCAAAGCAGTGTATTGAGTCAAAATATTGGGTACTAGGATACATTAAACGGAATGTTAGCTACAGGAGTGAGGAGGTTATCCTTAAACTATACAACTCTTATGTCAGACCACCTTTAGAGTACTCTATACAAGCATGTTCACCACATTTTAGACATGATATAAACTTGTTAGAGTCAGTACAAAGCAGGGCAACAAAACTAATACCTTCCCTGAAGCACCTTGGATATGAAGATAGACTGAGGGTACTAAATATGTTCTCATTTGAAACAAGATGTGCGAGGGGAGATATGATTGAGCTTTTTAAAATCTTTTCTGGGATGGATAAATTGGATTTCAGCAAGTTTTTTGAGTTAGAAGGTAGTAATAGGACTAGGGGTCACCACTCAAAAAATAAAAAACAGAGGTGCAGACTGGATGTTAGAGAATATTTCTTCACCAATAGAGTGGTAGATTATGGGAATAGTTTGCCACCTGAGACAGTAGACAGTCCAAACTTGAATATTTTCAACCACAGATTAGATGATTATATGGAGAGGAAGGGTTGACTTCTTACTTTTTGGTGTGCTGGTGGGTCTCTCGACTCATTCCTGTGGATGCAGTTTCTTTTATTGTATATTTTTTGGTATTTTGATTTTGTCTTTCCCTGATGATGATGCTCTTTTGTTTTTGCCCTCTCTTATGGACGGTTTAGTTTGTATATTTTAGATGCATGATCTGACACAATCCTATGGATTGTTTAAATTGTATATTGTAAATGCATGATCTGACTTAATCCTATGGATGCATTCTATAGGTGGGTTTTGACGTATGTGAATGACCTTTGATAGGCCCTTGTGGTTTTTGTCATCCGTGAAATTATGTTATGTTATGTTCAATTTTGAACTTTGATACTCATGGTCCCCCTAAACTCTTATGGGCCTTGGTGCGGCGCACCGGCTGCACCCCCCCCCCTCTCGTAGGGCCTGATGGAAGCCCTAGTCAAAATCAACCTCAAGCTACAAACACCACTACAAATACGCTCCCATAGGAGTGTTATCTGCCTCAGTCTCGACCCCTGGGTTAGAGAACACTCTACAGACGAGATAACGGAGGAGATTCTTCGGCATCACTCGTGTGTGAAAGTAACCGAAGTGGTAAAATTCAAAAGCTACACCCACGTTTTTAAAGTAGTCTTCACAGAAACAACGATGGCGATCAATGCAAAAAAAACGGGCCTCCTCCTCTTTAATGTCCCGAGCAGATTGAACGGAAAAAATTCGTTAACCTGAAAATGTGCTTCCGGTGCTACAGGTACAACGAATACACCGCTGCAACTTTCCCTAACTCTGAGATTGTAGTCTGCTCTGTGTGCGCCCAACAAAGCCATTCCTGGCGTGATTGCAACAATACAATCCAATCCAGCAATTCCATAATTGTGGTGGCCCACATAAGACTATGGCTATGGTGTGTTCTGTCAAAAAGGAACAAATCAAAGCAGCAAAAGAAAAGGGCAAAAGAGAGGAAGAGAAGAAAGTTAACGCTACCTACGCGAAGGTTGCCAAGGCAGCGGTCGCAGAAAGTATTGTGGCCCCAAAGCCTACTATACTGCAAATCGAGAACTAAAAATCAACCAAAACAATGTGTTGAATTTACTATGCACACATTGCCAACCTAACCCGGCCTGGTGTACCTTCGCGGAGTTGAATACCATGCTCGTAAAAAAACGGCATGGAGGAAATGTGGTTTCCTGAAAACCCTCTGTTGACCAAAGTCCTTAGAGTAAATCTCCAACTGCAGAACGAGAATAGCAGTCATAAAGCACAGGGTTCGAGTAATGCCTTTGAACGGAATCCTCGAGTCCAGGGTATGGCTGACAGGCAAAATGCTCCAAACAAACACACGGACACACACACAAGAGAGAAAATTGAAACAGTTTCACGAGTCGAGCGGGAGGAAGCCCAGACTGTAAGGCCCAAGAGGGTGGAACATACGCCTCGCTCCCAAAAGGCCTCGCAGTCACGTCTACCGAGTAGGTCCTCGTCATCGAAAACTCTGGAACCCAGGTACATGTACTACTCAAGGATGATTAACCTCAGGGTATATGCTGCCGAAAGGAACCAGTTTCTGGACGAGGCGGGCCCAGAGGATATTGTTGATGGCCCAAGGGCCGAACAGTACAAATGGGACTACACGGCCGACCTACCAGAAGATTTAGTTAAACAGGCTCTTTTCCGAAGACACATCAAATTCATAACAGACACTTACATTGTTCTCTCGGACTCCGAGTATCAAAAGAAAAGATCCGGGAAGGGGAGAACCCCACAAGTTTTCCCTGTAGGAGCTAAATTTGAGAGAGAATAAAATACGCACATACCAAATACAACTACGCTACAGCAGTGCGAGCGTAGCATCTAAGGCCAGCCGTAAAGCGAAGAAAATCTTACTAAAACATGATAGCAACCCATATTGACATAACGAACCCCCAAATAACAACCGGAATTACGACAAAAAGCCCTAAATATGACTAACCGTAGTGACGGGCTCACACCCAACCACTACAAATGCTTGAATGCCAACAAACTTTTGCATCGAAAAACCCTAAGTATACGCTTATACAATGCCAGTGATACCCTATGACCAGGGATCATAACAACTAACTTACTATGCTACTATATTCGCTATACCTATTTTTGCTGGAGATACCCTTCCACCAGGGAACGAAATCTTTCAAACTCATACTAAACTTATCTTTACTATTATTTTCAAAACCCTTTCACCAATATATCTTCTCACGTTTCTCCTACTTCGACTTGGACTTGGATTTTAGTAGGAGAAATAGTGGGTAAATTTGGGGAAAAATGATAGGAAAGCGAAAATAAAAAGTAGAATGAAAGACAGGTCCTTGGTGATAGGGCATCTCTGGCTTTCTCTGCGTTTCGGTATATATTTTTAGTTCTTGGTGCATATATATATATATATATATATATATATATATATATATATATATATATATAAAGGCATTCAAGCCTTTATAGCAAAGGTTTTTTTTATCCCTACTGCTATTTGTGATGAGATTTTCGTTTGTTTTTGTTTTTATCTGGGTTGTTTACACCAGGATTTTGAGTTGTTTTTTATTATTTGTTTTATTTTTATTTTATTTATTTTTTTGTTTTGATATTTTTGGCGGGTTGATTGCGTTATAATTTGGGGGAAATTAGCACTTGACTAATTAAGTGAAAGGGGATTGTGTTGGTTGTTATTGTAAAAATCTAAGTGAACATTGGGTCTACGTCAATGACAATGCGTAGTCTACTGCTTTTAAAATGTTTTGCGTGTCATATGTCCTCAAAGTCCATGTGCTCGAGTACAAACTCGTGAGGGAGGTGCCGTTGTACGTTGTCCCAGATCTTGCTTGTTCTTTGGTGAAGCTGCACGTTTATGGGGGTTAACCTCAGTTCACCATGAAGCTCACTCTGCCTTCTCCACTCTCTTCTTCGGGTTCTCGTTATAATATAGACAGCCTTATGTTAGACCATTTGCACTTTAAGGAGTTGGGTTTCAAGACTCGCGTTTATAGGGACCGATGGATATAGGAGTTTGGATCTTTAGTTTGTTGGATACTCAGGTTTAGGAATCTGAAAAATTCTCCCAAGTCCCGCAGTGCATTCGTTGTAGTTTTAACTACGTGACTCCCATATCTACGAGTCGTAATCGGGAGTCCCAGAACCGTGCCCTCCGTGCGGTATGAGATGCGTGCACCCCACACACGGATGTCTGCGAGGGTCCGTCAGAATAGTGGAATTACACGGAACTTTTGGGCATTGGTAGATATCTTCCATCTTCTCTCGAAAGAGTTGATGTTTTCGATTTCTACCGCCGTACTCTCTGCCATATAATTCACATTCCGATAAGGTGTCGTACAGATAATCGCTATATCGTCCACAAATTGGACGAATAACGAGCCCTCAATCAGAGGTTGGGGAAGGTCGATGGTGTATATGTTGTAAAGTAAGGAACTTATTCACTTTCCTTGTGCCACCCCCCGCCTCGAGTTCGAACTCGGGGCCATTGAAACCTTTAATATTCACAAACGCTCGCCTTTCCATTACGTAATCGCATAGAATCGTTTCAAGTATGGGATTGAGGCCCAGTTGTAAGATTTTGTATTGCAGGTCTCTCCTCCATACTTTGTCAAAGGAACGGACACGGCTAGCGCCGTGTCCGTTCCTCGCTTCCTTCGGAAGCCATGTTGCTGGTTGTCGTGTGAATTATTTTCTTCGAAGAACGTATTCACCCTGTTGGCCAATATTTTCTCCAAGACTTTCCCACATTTGTAACAGACCGGTCTTCAACCACTCCAGCATTGACAAACTCCAACTTCACTTTCAACATCCAAAACACTGTCAGCCCCGCAATGCCTTCTGATCACATCGGACTCATTACAAAGATTTCAACTTTAGTTATCCGCTTTTTGCACCAAAGCAGGATGCTTTCTCTGTTGATAAATGCACATGATCAGATAATTGGAGGACATTTGCTTCACGTTGGCATAATTCACGTTAAATTCAATCAGCATATACTATAAATAAAGTGGTTGCAAAAGGAAGCAGGTAGGTTCGTGCATGGTAAACCTACGCTACTTAACATTATTGTTAGCTACTAGCAATTTTGCCATTTTTTAAAAATAAGAAATAGTGAAACTTGTCAATTGAATTAAATATCATATATTTATATTTAATAAATTCTTACCTTCAAATGAATGCGTGGATTGGAAGTAGCATCTCTCGCCGCAGACATTTCTCCATTGCATGATACATATACACACTTCACTTTTTTTCCGTCGGAAGATTTTACTCTAAAAAATTTACCATCTAGTAAAGGATGAGTATAATTACATGATTCTTTATCTTCTTCGTCTTTATTATTGTCTAATCTCTCCATTTCACGCTCTTTCGAAGAAGCTAAAGTTGCCATGCAGCAGTTAAAATAACGCTGAGCGCTCTCACTATATAACCGAACACAACTGTGACCATCTGTTAACTGAATTTGAACTGATGCAAGCAATCTTACCTCATCGGCTTACACCGTCAACCGTTTGTGTCATCCAGGTTGCGACAAGCTAAAACATGCATTACACGTTCTTAACAGCTATACAAACTTATTATCAGTAAAGTATTTGCAAAAGGTATTTAAATACTTTCAAAAGTATTTAAATACATGATTTTAAATGTATTTACAAATACAAATTTAAATACATAAATGTATTTAAATACTGCCCACCTCTGCCTCCAGTTACTCAAACTATTCAAGAAGAAGACACAATTGAGCCGGAAAGTAACGAGGGATTGGTACTGTCTCAGGCTGCCAGGAATTTAGCCTACCAAGTTGCAGGTACTCCAGGGGCAGCGCCTGCTGCTTTACTTCTCTAACCAACCTCAGTGGGCTTTCAACAGGACCCGCTCTGCCTCCTGAGGAAAGGGGAGAAAACCTATATTCCGCCTTCTGGCCTCCGGGCCTATAAACTCGCTAACGAACTACGAACTAATCAGCTCAAAGTTAAAGGCTGAGATAAATTACCCACGTTTCAAGAAAAAGGATAAAGAAGAGATTCGACGACTTTTAGTAATATACCGTTTCCGTAATTTCCTCGAAGCCGAGGAACTCTCTTCACTAAAAGCTCGGTTGCGACTATATTATATCGTCTTCAACTACAATTGGGGGCCGTCGATTCGGGATGCCCGAGAACGGGCAATAACTGATAGCGGAATACAGTTATCTGATCTCGCTCGGGCCACAAGAACTGGATTCTCATCATTTAACACATACCGGACACCAGTCTACTATGGAGTTGTTCCAACCAATAGGCCCTAAACGCGGAGCGGCATATGGAGGAAGGCCTCGCGCACGCGGAAGAGGCCACGCTCGAACTTGCCGATTGACGAGCCCTCACGAATTGGAACGGAACCTGGGAAGAACTCGTTTCCACTGCTGCCTCTACAAAGTGATCTTCCGGTTCTTTTCTTTGGAGGGTCATAGCGCTTTCTTGTCAATTTCAAGCACCGATTCTACTACACTCTCTGTACTATCGTCGCAGACCACTCCATCAAGCTCCCCTCTAAAGAGAATCTACAGTATCAACCAAGAAAAAAGAGATTCAGTATTAAAAAGTTCTAGTGATTTATTCAGTGAAAATATTCGTAGTCCCATATCTCCTTCAGTATCTCCGTGCCTCAGTGATAACCTAATTAGTGCTCGATTAAAGCTCTCAGATTTGTCTCTCACGCCACCTCGTACGAAGACGATAGGGTAACGTTGCTTGTGAACGAAAGTTATATTATCCTCAGCATAGGATATTGACTTCTAATGTCCCATCAGGACCTACAATTGCTTTATGAATCCTCGGCTCGAGGCTTAAACCTTATGCGCCCTTAACATCTTAGAACAACCGGATCAACTCACAACTACAATATTCAGCCTACCCTATTCACAAAATATCGCCCAAAGAACCTGATGCAAAATCGGAGTCGGAATTGTCCGTATCTTCTACTCAATCCTTCGAGATCCCCAACATTATGAGTGGTCCGCCTGACTTTTTAGATCCAAGACAACGAGGTGGTAATAATAACATTAATAACAATAATAATGGTAATGGTAATAATGTAGAAAACAATAATGGTAGCTATGACAGGAATAATGAAAATAATAATCGTGGTAACAATAGGAATAACAATGATGATAATGAAGGCCAAGAGGATGTGGTATCTACCTTAATTGGTCTTTTGAAACCAAGCCAGACTAAAATTACAAGTTATCTCATTAAAACGAGGACCATTAGTGCTACCAATTTGACCACTGGTTCTCTTTAAGCTGTCCCCAGCTATAATAACTTAATTAAAGCCTACCAAAAGGCAGGTCTTAAACTCTTCTTCCAAGGGGTTACGGGAATTACTCACTCACCAATAAAATAATAACTACCCATAATCTCCGAAATGTTTGAGGCTGGAATATTAGAACGTTCTGAAAACATTAGATTTACCCATAGACTTTTCATAGTAAACAAGAAGTTTCCCGTGGTTAGGCCCATCTATGATATGAGTCCTTTAACACTAAAATGACGGAGCGGTCATTTTGACTGCTTTTCAAGTTATTTAATAAATATCATCCGCATTTTTTATCGCAATCCGCTCAAATTTCTTGAATTTTATTTTTTTTTATATTTAAAATGGCATTGTGAAAGTATAAAATGATTACAAGAGTCAGGTAACGAGCGATAGAGTATTGTCGTAGAATGGCCCTTTTCGATCACTCCACACCAGACTTCTATGTAGGAGAATGCCCCTTTTTAATCTCTCCTCACACACAAACCTCTTTTGTCGTGGTATTCTTGGTGGTCGTGATATACTTCTTTGATGAATTAGGCTTTGTTCTAAGAGTGCTAATATTGTTATTTTAAAGAAGAGCCGTCTTAAACACGTAAGGATATAGAGAAACGCCCAGGAATTTCCCAAATAAACTTATATTTTAACTTTAACAATTTTCTACACAAAAACTAACCATTAACCACAGAAATACTCCGAATATTAAAATACACAATAATTAATTCAATTAGTTTGACCCTCTAAAATTTGCTAACTTCGATACGCACTTTAATATACAATATTTAGGCTTACTGACTCTACTGGAGTTTAAATACCTCAGGAATGTTATTGCCTCCACGACGCGTGCCAACCGGCTAGATGGAGGTGGTCGAGATCACGAGGAACTTTTGGCGAGGGTAGCAGATGGGGGACCCCAAGGTATTCAGGGGGGGTGTTCTTCAAGGACGAGAACAATCACGGTCCTTTAGGCGGCACCAAGGTAGGCGTAGTCTCTCTGGCGAGAGTAAGTCGAACTTGGTTCTTAAACCAAGTTAACTTAGAGTTCGGTGTGACCACCGAGTAACGGGCTCGAGGGAGAGCTTTTCTCCTTCAATACTTAATTCTTCCTGAGCGAAGACTGTACTCGGGGAGGGTCTTCTTTAAGGGCGAGGATCGATGAGGGGGGGTTTCTCTGACGAGAATAAGTTAAACTTGAATAAGTTAACTTAAAGGTCGGTTTGGTAACCAGGAACTAGCTTGAGGATGAGCTTCTTCTTAGTTCCAGTCTTCCTCAAGGGCGAGGATAGAGGAGGAGGGATTTCTCTGACGAGAATAAGTTAAACTTGAATAAGTTAACTTAAAGGTCGGTTTGGTAACCAGGAACTAGCTTGAAGATGAGCTTCTTCTTAGTTCCAGTCTTCCTCAAGGGCGAGGATAGAGGAGGGAGATTTCTCTGACGATAATAAGTTGAACTTGGTTCCTCAACCAAGTTAACTTATGAGTTTAGTATGGCCACCGAGTAACGGGCTCGAGGGGAAGCCTTTTCCTTCTTCTTTTCTTAATTCCTCAAGGACGAGGAATACCCCTGGTATTTAAAATACACCAGGATATGAGGAGTCTCTCTGACGAGAGTAAGTTGAACTTGAACAAGTTAACTCAACGTTTGGTTTGATAACCAGGGACTAGCTCGAGGATGAGCAACTTCTTAGCCCCTTAGGTAGGTAGCCCTGCCTCTCTTGCAGGGTACTTCTTGGTCTGGCGAGCTAAGTAATCTACCTGTCCAGTCTCGGTAGCCCGATCTTAATCCGGGGACTTTGTCACCTGGAGACTGACGTATTCTACCACGATTTTCCTCAGTGTTTCTTATTTATACTTCGTCACCCCACTGCGGGAGGGGTAAAAGAGGGGGGGCTTGGGGACGGGCCCAGGAGGGTTCTTATTCCAAACGGTTTTTCTCACCAAGTCTTACATCGGCTCCTCGTTAGCCTTCAAACTTGAGAGAAACGCGTCTCCAATTTCTTACTTGAGGTGACATTGAATATCCCTCTCTTCGGGGGGATCTTCCATTTTACAACCTTAGGCTTTTCATAGCGACGAGTGGCGAGGCGCTGTGGTTACGTGTTTGACCCCACGGTGCCGGGGCCGGATGTCTTTGCGGTAACTGCCTCGTGCCTCCACTGAGAGAGAACGGGTGGGTGACGATTCTTCTACAAGTATACTACCTAGAAAGACTGAAGGGTCAGAGTGACCGCTGCATAATATAATCCTGTTTTAACGTGTTTATTTCATTACAGGGAGTGTGCTAAGGTTCATAACTCAGTGCACGCTTGTTCCAACATGTTCTGACAAGGTTTGTGTGTTTTATATATAAACGCGCCTCAATTACACGATTGTGCAGTACATAATAGACTCTCGTTGGATGGAGATGTCGGCCGATAGAAGGGAGACTCGTCTGACCGAGGAACGACTTCGACAATTATTGTTGCCACACCTTACGATCAATCGGAAGGACAATCTTTCGATAGTGACGAAGAAGAATACATTCCTGAACACAATTTTTCATCAAGTGCAGACGAGGAAAATGAAACATTGCACCAACTACAGAGCAACGTAAGTGCGATGTGATTATTTTATGATACTGTTGGAATGTCATTCGATATACCGTTCAAAATAATATGTAGCTTATTACATTATTATTCATATTATTATATTATTATATTTATATTATGATTATCGTATGTTGCTATGAGTATATTATATTTTGATAAAAATAAATCAGAACATAAATATGTGGGGAGATTTTTTTTATGTACCTTTGTTACATATGTATTACTATAAATAGCTAATGAATCCTTACATCTTTATCGACATATGATGAGGGAATTCCTGAGAGTAATACCACTGCCGATGAAAAAGTAATGGAAGGAAATACATCAGATGAAGCTCCTACACCTGCACATGACAAAAATCTAAAGGCTCCAGATGAGACCCAGTGGATTTAAATCCCTACTGAAGGCTCCGATAGTAGTGGAAGATACAGTGCACAGAATATTCTTACTGAAGTTCCCGGTTCTTCTGCATATGCCAAGAGACATGCTGTGTTGGGAAGCATGATGAGCGCATTTTCCTTATTTATTGATGATTTCATAATTCGAGAGATCACAACATGTACAGAAGCAGAAGCTCGCAGCAAATTGAATAATGAATCATGGACCGTATCTAAGGAAGAAATATATCATATGCTGCCAATGGTCTACGCGAGAGGACTTATTGCTAAATGAAAACCAATTGCTTCTCTATTGTTAAAGATTTGGGGGCCTCATTTCTTCTTCATAACTATGTCTAGAGATAGATTTAAGCAACTTCTTCGATTTTTACCTTTTAATTTGAGATCCACCAGAAGTCAACGAATTCAATCAGTTAAATTTGCATTTTTTCCTACCATATGGAACAGATTTACTAAAAATTGTCAATCATGTTACAGACATGGAGCAGGTATAACTGTTGATGAGCAGCTTTTCCTCACTAAGTCCAGAAGCCTCTTCACCCAATATATGGCAAACAAACCGGATAAATTTGGAATCAAATTCTGGCTTGCTGTAGACTCAACGTCCCATTACTTGCTGAATGGATTTCCTTTTCTGGGAAAAAATGTTCATCGTCCCCCAAATCAAAGCTTATCGGAATATGTAGTGATGAAATTGGTAGGTCCTTTTCTAAGTAAAGGTAGAAATATCACATGTGATAACTTTTTTACTTCGGTGAAGCTTGCTAAGACATTGCATACCAGGAAAACGAGCATCGTTGGAACGATCAATCGAATTCGGGGCGAAATACCAACAAGCTTCAAAAATAGGAAGCAACCACTACACTCATCCATTATTTTGAAGAATTTTGACATGACACTCACCGTGTACCAAGGAAAACCTTCTAAGAGTGTACTGATTCTAAGAACTGTGCACAAGACAATGCATATTGACAGTGATACAAAGAAGTTTCTTGAGTCTGTCACGTATTATAATAAAACGAAATATTCAAAGTCTCTTATAACATACTTTTACACAAAATGAACAAAGAGCCGCAACACCCAAACAATTACAGGCCTATTGCTCTATTAGAGCACCTAGGCAAAATACTCGAACGTATGATCAACTGCCGCCTACAGGACTACCTGGAAAAAAGGGACTGGTTCTCCTCCGCCCAATATGGGTTCAGGAGGGGCCGGTCCACTCAGGCGGTTGTGACCATCGTTCACGACAGAATACAGAAAAACCGCCAGGTACATCAAAAGACACTCTACATCAGCAAGGACGTGAATAAGGCCTTTGATAAGGTGTGGCACGAGGAACTCCGTTGGAAACTCGTCAACAATACGGAGTTAACTCTCTGAACCAGAAGGCTCCTCTCGCACTACCTCACTGAACGGAGATGCCACATAAAATACAACAATACCCTATCACAACCTTTCACATCACGCTCAGGCGTTCCCAGGTGTAAGCGTACTGGCACCCACACTTTACATCACGTACACAAACGACACCCCACGCCCACCTGCAAACTGCCGTAACACCTACACAGTGTCCTACGCCGATGACGAGACCATCCTCATCAGCGGCCGCAGACCAGACGAGATCGCGCACCACGCACAAATAATACTAGACGAAAAGATTGAATACGAGGATGAATTGCTGATTGCCACGAATCCTCAGAAGACACAGATGACACTCTTCGGTGCAAAAGATCACTACATGGATAACCTATAAATTTTCTCACATACACCAGACAGGAACCACCTAAACCCAACAAGACTCGACTACACACAACAGACAAAAATCCCTGGGGTAACTTTTGACAAGTCCCTTAAGTTAAATATACACCAACACATAATACAAGCAAGAGCCGTACGTACAAACAAAATGCTGCGCAGGTTCTACCCTGCTGGCAAGAAACTACAGTAATACCTATATAAAACGCTCGTGCGACCTCTTCTCACGTACGCCCTACTGTCACTCGTAGCTGCGAGTGTCACGTGGCAGAAGAAGGCTCAGTGCATTCAGAACTCTGTTCTGAAGCGCGCTTGCCGCTCTCTCATGTACGCGAGACTGTCCCCACTATACAACAATAACAAATTAGCACCTCTCAACACATACGCTCACACTCGACTCACAAAACAACTCGAAAAACTCGCCAGAGACCCCATATACAGAGCATTAAACGCGAGACTGTCTGTTGCGACGGCACTGCGATACCCCGCAGCCCATGACCACCCGCAACCCATACCGTTCTACGCATAAGTTAAGAGCACCATGAATAAAGCGTTTCCGACTATGCAGACACGATCTCTTTACTGAGGAATCCCAACCGTCGTCCAGTCATGAACACCCTGAGACACACCCAACTACACCACGCATCGGTCTCTAGCCACCGACCTATCAACACTCCTTACCCTTTTCAAGTTATTTCCGTACCCCTTTTCTCTACGACTACCTAATTGCCTGTGTTACACAGTGATCCCTTTCTGTTCTTTCTATATATATCATCATCATGGAAGACCTTAGTCGGTCTTCAACCCCCGGAGTGACACACCTCCGGTTCCCCCACCCGTGTCCCACCCATGTTTCTTTAATCAAACACTCTGTTTTTAAGTTTATATATTTACTTTTCATATTTTGTAAATATTTTCTCATCATTTCTTATTTTTTGCATATCTCCTCACCAACCTCCTACCTTTTTCCCTTTTTGTATTGTTTGTATTTTCAATAAAAAATTTGAACAAAGATTAAATCTAGTCAGTTGATGACTAGCTCGAATCTGGGGTCCCACAAGGGGGTGTCTCTCCCCCCTTTTATACAAAATATATACACGCGACCTACCACAACCTCTTTTCGAAGGTACGATATACGTTCAATTCGCTGACGATATATCGCAAATTTGTACAGCCGCCTACGTTCACAGGGAATTTATGGCGAATAATACGGCTAGGGAGATTTCCAACATCAACTCTTTCGAGAGGAAATGGAAGATTTCGACCAATGCCCCAAAATTCAAAATAATTCCCATGTTTCGCAAGACCTTCAATGATATACGGGTAGAGGGGGAGAGAATCCCCTACTGCTCGGAAGGGACGGTTCTGGGGCTCAAAATCACCACAGGGGGATACAAGAGTCATATCGGACGGACAGTCGCGAATACCAAGAGAGATTTGAGGGAGTTTTATAGGTTCATGGACCTAACCCGCTCAAATAAGCTCAAGATATTCAATGCGTGCATTCGCTCGAGACTCTTGTACCCCCCGGTGCCGTTGACTGCGTGCGCCAGGACCCACATTGCGAAACTACAAACCATTCAGAACAAGGCGGTTTTACTCATTACAAATACCCGAAGAAGAGAACACAAAAAACAGAGGGAGCTCCACGCCTCGGTTGGATTATCTCCGATCAACGTGGCGCTCCACGAGAGAGCTAAGAGGATATGGCAAGCCATTGGTGCGCGCTTGACCCCTGAATTCTCTCGTACACACTTAGACATCGAGGCCGACAGACAAATAAGACCCTTTAAAAGCAGTAAATTACAGTCTGACGGTGACGTGACTCCCCATTACACACAACGCGATCGACAATAGACGAGACTCAACCAACCAGTGTAATGTAAAAGTTTTTTTTAATTAAAATTCAACCTCACATATGAAACAAATTCACTTAATTATTTAATAATAATCAAAAGAAAGTAAATTTCAAATTAACCTAAAATTTAGGAAAATTTAATATTTTTTCAAAAACCCAAAGCGGGATGTAAAAACCCCGTCTCTAAAAAAGGCTTGAATGCCAACAATAAAATTCATCATCAAGATGAGAACCTTTAATCAAATTAGCAATGCTGATTTGATTAAATATACTATAAATCTTATAGTTTATAACTAAAAGAAATCCAAAGAAAAAACACAAACAGAGCTACCCTTTCACCAGGGATCTTTTATTCTTTCTTCTACACATCATCTATTCTTTAAACTCACTTCTTAACCACTTTACTCTCTTACTTTTTCTCTCTAATTCTATCTTTTCATCTCTTATTATGTCTAATGTCCAATGTCCAGTTGATGACTAGATAAACAAAAAAGACAATACCTGATAGCGGAATGCAGTTAACCGATCTCGCTCTGGCCGCAAGAACTGGATTCTCATCATCTAACACATACCAGACACCAGTCTACTATGGAGTTACCCCAATGAGCCTTAGAAGCAGAACCTGAGAAGAACTGGTCGCCACTGCTGCCTCTACAGAGCGATCCTCCGGGTTCTCCTCTTCCGAGGGTCGTAGCGCTTTCTTGGCAATTTCGATCACAGATTCTGCTACGCACTCTGTCATTCTTAGCTTCTAAGTTTACCATTTCATTTTCCTGGATGTTTGAGTGGCCCGGCAGCCAGAAAAACGACAAGAGTATGCTCGCCAGTATTTTTATGGTTACAGGCTGGCGATGGAACAATCGCTGAATAGAAGATAGCGCGCTTAGAGAGTCTGTCAAAATCATATATGACCCTAGGGATAAAAGGCGAGGGTGGGTACGGCTAGATTGATGGCTACAAGCTCAGTTGAAAAAACTAATATTGTAGATTGAAAGGTGTACCGCTGAGTATGAGAGGGAAGGACTGCAGCAATTCTAGTATCGGCATCTGTTTTTGCTCCATCGTTGTAAATCGGGGTTCCACTGTAGTGAGTGTCTTTTTGCTATGGAAATATGGTACATACAGCTGCGGTTGGAATCTGTTCCTTGTGGTCACCAATGAGAGGTTCGCAAATCAGCACTCAGGTGAGTCACCGAATACTAAAGCGTACAGTCCACCTTGCGGCAACACATAAGTAAAGTCGTTGATGCTCAAGTCAATTAGAGTGACACTAAGGATACTTCCAAGCTGGACGCTCTTTATACCAATTGGAACGGAATGACCTCTGCCCTCAAGCCCACATAATCGAAGATATAGCAGGAACTCAATATTAAAATTGGGATGCGTCCCCTCATCACTACGCGTTATCATAAGCTTTTATAAATCAAAAAACACCCTGGGGGAGTGCTGTCTATGAAGGAAAACCTCGCTGTTAGCATTTTCAAGCTGGGCCCTAGCCTCACACACTGAGTCGAACTTGCGGGAGCGTAACTGTGAAGAATATAGGCGGCCCCCACTATTCAGGAATAAGACTACTCTACTATTTACCAATTTCTCCATCAACTTCCACACGTAGGAGGTTAGAGAAGTTCGGCGTAAACCGGCCTCGGCCTAATTTTCTTTAGCACATCTGGCGACTGCCTACAAGGGCAAAGGTCATCACAATCACCTTACAGCATGATGCTAGGCTAGATAAAAAAACAAATGTCCAAAAGACCCCTTCCCCTAAAAACAAAAATACAGAAAAGGAAGCAAAAAACAAACAGACAAGGCAAAACAAGAAGCAAAAAAAGAAGCACGTTCCGATGTCAGGGAAAGCCCTCCTCACACCGGCGCAGGAGCATGCGACCTACAACAAAGAGAGTTAAATAAAATGTAAGAAGCCGGCCTCCTTCCAAAATTCAGATAGTTTACAAGCAGTAGACACCCCGCTCGTTCCAATAACGGGATAGATAACTTTCGTAAAGATCCCCTGGATTGGGAAATTTAACAAGAATGTGTCAAAGAGTCTAGGAAACAACGCAGTCGTTGCGATAAACTGCGATGAGGGCTCTATCAAATAGCGGTGCGTCCCGCGAGTGTACCTAATTCAAAGACGACATAAAGCGACCTGAAGCCGTCGCGGCATTTGGAGGTCGTCCATGGGAACAGTCGCAGCACAATGGCAAGCAACCTTAAGTTTCTCTAGGTCATCTTCCATCTTCTTTGCCAAGAAGCCAGAGGCCGCCTATCTTCTGCTATGTAGTCGGTGTGAGGAAGAGTGAAACGCTGGGCTGGTCACCCAGTCCTTGCAGACTCTTTGGCCTCCTCATCGGCGTGCTCATTCCCCGTAATTTCAAAATGTTCGGCAACCCAGCAAAATATAATCGGCTCGAGGAACCGTGGCGTCACAGATACCAAAAAGCAGGAAGTGTAGAGATCCCAATGCTCCTCGAGCACTCTCAACGCTTTGTGATCGCTAAAGATAACAATCTGGTCTCCGATCCGGGCACGATGCGTTATCTACCGGACCAAAGCATATATTTCAACCAGCTTGGCCTTGAAGACAGACGCAGCGCCTGCCAGAGCCCCGCTGATTTCAAACAGAGGAGATACGGCGTGGAAACCGACCCCCTCCTGGGATTTTGGTCATCGGTATACACTGGCACGGATCCAGCGGGACATGAAGTGTGCCCCCCAAAGGTCAAACACAATACTCCCGGCGGTATGGGAGCTTTGTAAACAGACGCATGGCGACAAATAGTCAAAGGTGGTACCCTCCAGGGTGGCGGTGTCCTAGGAGAACCAGAGGATACTTGCGTGACACTTGCACTCAGGTCACTTAGACTTCGTTGTATCATCGATACAAAAGGCGGTCACATTGAATATTATTTACATCATCTTGTAGCATATAAATTTTTACTTCGTTTTGTCTTAGTATTATGTAATAGTAGGAGATGAAAGATACGAGTGGAACCAGTTAAGGGTAGTTCCAGAGACACGAACAAATTCACTAAGATGGTGAAACAGAACATAGTGGTTCATAATGTATAATGCTACCAAGGGGTCTAGATGTAACATAATGAAAGGCTGACCAGCGTCGGTTGCACGCCGAAGACGGTCCGTTAGATGTAAGAGAGCTGATTTACTACTGCATCTGCCATAAATCTAGACTGACATATATCGTCAGCGTTCTAGAAGGACAGGTACCCAACAATCCTGGCTTACACCGGCCTTTCACGCATTTATCCTACCATGTTTTGAGTATTGCATTCCGAAATGGCTTTCTAAAGCTATGTAAGTGTTATCTTAAATTATTAGACCGAGCTTTAAATTGTATTCGTTCCATTCTACCAGATTTAACAATCTTTGTCTGTATTGTACAAGATTTTCCATAACGTTAACCTTTCCTTGTACATGAGACTACCTGCTCTGAAATACTATGCATTTTGCAATAATAACTTCATAACTAATCAGTTTTCCAAATGTTTTGTTCCATATTATTGCAAATTATGTAACGACCTTCCAAATGAAATTGTTCATTGTGCTGATCTGAATGCTTTTAAATCTGATTTTAATGATTTTTTCCATGATTTATAGGCTTGTCTGAAGGATTAATTGGGTTAGGCAGACTCATTGTTACTTATATTTCTAGTTTAATTTTAAATTATTGTTTTTATTATAATTTAGTGAATTATTGTGTCTTAACTCTGTGTATTCTAGTCATTTCTTATGCTACTAATGCTCATCTACGGTGCCTTTGGGGGTTTTGGGGGGTTGCCACGTGTGACCTTCACCCTGTTTGGGTGCTTAAGTGGTTCCTACAATAATAATAACAATAATAATAATAATAATAATAATGAAAATTGAGAAATTTCGAATTCCTTGCGTGGCGATTTAGATTCACCTACGGTTTCTTAAAGATGAGGAGAACAAAAGCGTGTTAAAGTATTTTATATTTGTCGTGGTATGAAATTATATTAAATCAATACCATATTATATCTATGGGGGAGGGACCAATAACTTAAAGGCGAGCCGACAAAGGGATGGAACACCACGAGTTTCAACGGGCGGAGGGCGAGGTAAGAGTACAACGAGGTCAGGTATAATATGGGTGTCGTAGAATGACTCCCGACGATACCATATATTACACTATTCGTTGAGGGAACTTCCTTAATTATCTTTAGAGTGCGTTTACTGTCTGGCGGCCGATATTATGTATCTTCAAAATGCTTAAGAAGAGGAACTGAGCTCAAGGATAATAATATTGCTATCATTAATAAAATAGAGTTTTATTAATAATAACTATAAACAATACACAAAAACGGAAAATATTGACATAAACAGAATGGAAAGGGTTGTGGAGACTCGGGCTAATCCGAGGATTTAAAGGATTAAAAAAAGGTTAAAACAAATATAGAGTTAAAGAGATGGGATGGTTCGATAAACAATTTAAAGAACAGGATAGAATTGACAAAAAGGGATCAATACTCAAAAGGTGACGTTTGGCTTACGTAACTTTTCATTAGGGTGCAGTGGAAGGTACTTGAAGGAATATTCGGTCCACTGGCGAGTTCCAGCCGAAGGGGGGGGATAAAAGGATCCTGACGAGGCGTCTTGGAAAGGAGAATCGTTACTCGACGAACGGCTTGAAGAACAATGGCTGTTCTACTTTGTTCTCTTCTGAACAAAGGGGGGAATGAGAACCGTCTCTTGTCTACGGGCTCAAGAACAATGGCTGTTCTAATGTTGTTCTCCTTTGAACAACAGGGGGGGGGGGGGATGAGAACCGTTTCTTGGCGAAGGGCTCAAAACAAACAATGGATGTTCTAATGCTGTTCTCCCTTGAACAACAGGGGGGGAAGAGAACCGTTTCTTGGCGAAGGGCTCAAAACGAACAATGGCTGTTCTAATGCTGTTCTCCTTGAACAACAGGGGGGGGGGGCCTTGGGGACTTGGCGTCGGAAAGGCTCGAACCTTTGGCACTCAAGGAATATTGTCCTCCTTCTGGACAAGTGATGGTGAATCTCGAGGTCGAGGTCCCTTGGCGCACAAAGGGAGAGAGGGTCGTGGTGATGTTTCGCGACGAAAATCTGGATCTCCAATCTGATCTTAGTGGTAAAGTTTCCATATAAATAGCCAGGACATCTCCTTGGCGTGGGGGAAAATGGAGTGAAAGCTTGGAGGGAACGCACAGCCGGGCCGGGGAACAATGCCTTATCTGTTCATAAGCCTAACTCGATCTGGCGAGGTCGGCGTATGGGGGCGAACGGGGGGACGATAACCTCCTTGTTTAAACATTGGCATCCGGTAGCTGAGATAAGACTCCAAGCCTCGAATCGAAGATGCACGTGGGCAGCATCGTGGTTTTAAATAATACGGGGTAGGAGTTGAAATTAAACGCAGCTTCAACACGTTCTATCACACCCCTTCATTCCAGGGGAAGTTGTCACTTCGAAAAAAAAAGAGAGAAGGGACAACGATAGAGCTCCGTTGTGGGGAACTCGTTTTCTTGTACCAACCGTACCTTCCTGCACCTAACTAGTATTACCTCAATACATATGATCATTTTGTTCTTTAGATTACAGGGGAAATAACCTTTTAATACAACTTAATCAGAGAGAAAAAAAAAGGCATGGAACAATGAAATGATATAAACTTAGTACATACGGGACAAAATAATTTATACGTAAATTAATAAGAACAAATATATATACATACAAAAATTAGACATTGAGCGTTACAAAATTCAGACATATACATTAATTAATTATATTACAAAAGAATCTTAAATTAAGTCGTACAAGACGGTATATACCTACATGGAGATACTAATCCTATGAATACAATTATTCTACGCTATTCGGTAACGAATTTCTACTGAGGGCGTCAGCGACCTGGTTATCGGAACCTTTTATCTAATTTATTTTAAACTGATACTCTTGCAAGAGTAAACTCCAGCGCATGATGCGGCCGTTTGAGTGTCTCAAATTCCTAATATAGGCTAACGGACGGTGGTCGGTTCCTATTCGAAATTCTTTACATATCAAGTACAGCTTGAATTTGTCTATGACCCAGATAATTGATAGAGCTATCTTTTCTCTAGTGGCATATCTCTTTCCGCGTGGTAATAATTGACGACTAGCATATGCAACTGGATGACTCGTTCTGTCATCCACGTATTGAAGGAGTACACCTCCAATGCCCTCGTTGATCACGTCGGTCTTAACCCCAAAGGATTTTTCCGGGTTGGGCAACTTTAAAATGGGGGCAAAAATGAACTTACTTTTGAGCTGATTAAAATGGGAAACAGCGACATCGTTCCAACGTAAACGATCGGGGAAATTCTTTTCCTGAAGGGGGCATAGGGGGGCCAAAATTGCAGTGAAATTCGGAACAAATCGCTGATAGGGAGAAGCTGATCCTAGGAACGATCTTAATGGCTTCTTTGTAATCGGGAGGGGCATGTGGGCGATTGCCTTAATCTTGTTCTCGTGGGGACCTAACTTGCTTTGTCCTATTTTGAAACCCAAATATTTAATGGGTTCGTGGGCAAAATGGCATTTGCGGGGGCCAATGGTGAGGCCATTTTCGCGCAGTTGCTCGAAAAGAGCTAATAGGGCGGGTAAATGGTGACTCCATTTAATTAGTTCTTGTAGCTGACTCTTCTGACGTGGTGTCAGCTGCGCGTCACTATCCAGGTCAGAGGGTTCCAAAGACTCGCCTGGTAGGGAAGGAGGAGGGTAATCGGCATCAGGTTGGATGCACACTGTCTGGATTACATTAAGGGACTCCGCGGGGCAATCCTCTTCAAGCGCCGATGCTTCGTCCAGTTCTACGAAGGTATCTCCATGGGCGCGTTGGGGGTTCTTTTTTTCTTGGGGTCCAGGGACAGTCTCCGTGTCCTTGTCTGGGGCCTTATCACCTAAGGGTGTTAGTGATTCACACTCCTCTTTTGCCGTCCTAAAGTCCTGGTTAGGGGTCTCCGAGAAATCGGATGGTATCGGGGTTCTGATGGGGACGGGCTCCTGGGCTTCTTTCTTATCTCGGCTTTGAGGAAGGGCGGCCTGAAACACAGGGTCGAAACTTACTTGGGGGCTCTGTCCTATAAGTACGGAACAGAATTGTATGGGTGCTACAATGACTTCAGCCCAGCCATTATAATATTGACACTGCAGGTAACATCTAGCGACGGGGAATCGGTTCGCCCGCCCAAGTTGGTCATGTACCACCGCAAATTTTTCGTGGTTAGAGGCCACTGGGAGGAGTTCGTCGGACACGATGAAACACGTACACCCTGTGTCCCTGACGAGAGTCAATACTCCGCAGCTGTCCACGCTGCCCTCCTCATATTTCAAAGTTCCCGATGAACTTTTACCAAAAACAAAATTTACCTGGTGGCCTGACGGAGGGGGAGAAGTTTCTGCTTGGGTCTGCACCACCGGGGGAGCCGGGGTTGCATTAATCTGGTGAACTTGGTGGGCTGGTCCGCTTTTAAACCTAGAATTTTGGGGGCAATTCCAGCTCATGTGGTTTTCTACACCACAGGTGAAGCATATGGTTGGTCGCTTCGGGAAGAGAGATGGAGGAGAAGTCTTAACGGGAGGTTTGGAGTCCCGTTGTTGGTTTTGGGGAAAGAAGTTTTGGGGTTTTACGGGGCTCGGAAACTTTGTCAGCTTTCCTGGGAAGGAGCGCGAATCCTTCCTTCTTTCTTCTCGTTGTATTTCTCTTTCTCGTTCCTCTCGTTGTTTTTCTCTTTCTCGTTCTTCTCGTTGTATTTTTCTTTCTCGTTCTTCTCGTTGTATTTCTCTTCCTCGTTCCTCTCGTTGTTTTTCTCTTTCTCGTTCTTCTCGTTGTATTTTTCTTTCTCGTTCCTCTCGTTGTATTTCTCTTTCTCGTTCCTCTTTTCGGATTACTCTTTCCCTTTCTCTTTCTACCTCTTTTCTTTGATATTTTTCTTCAATCCGAGCTAGTTTAATCTGATGGTGAAGGTACACTTGTCTTATCCATTCCTCTCTTATGTACTTAATTAGTTCTTTTCCGGAGAGTCCCAAGGATTCTCCTTGCGCTTTAAAGAATTCAAACTGAGTCATCTTTGCACTTGGGGGCGCACTAGTCAACCAACTAAAATTCCTCGCAACAAGAATTATGCCTCTATAGAATTAGCCTACCTAAATATGGGCACTGACCTATTCGTACTTGGTTTCTCAATCTAAATAACCACTGACTAAAATCACAAAAAAAAAACAAAAACAAATTATTATAACAGTTCCTTGAGCTCCTCCAGATTCTTAAGTTTTTAAAAAAAAGGGGGATAGCAATCGTTAAAACAAAAGGGAACTACTATATTCTATTATTATAACGAATAACACTATGCTTTACTCGACTGAGACCAGTGTTTGCAAAGATATAGCGTTAAACCTTACACACCTGATACCAAATTTAAATAGTATATATATATATGTCGTAGAATGACTCCCGACGATACCATATATTACACTATTCGTTGAGGGAACTTCCTTAATTATCTTTAGAGTGCGTTTACTGTCTGGCGGCCGATATTATGTATCTTCAAAATGCTTAAGAAGTGGAACTGAGCTCAAGGATAATAATATTGCTATCATTAATAAAATAGAGTTTTATTAATAATAACTATAAACAATACACAAAAACGGAAAATATTGACATAAACAGAATGGAAAGGGTCGTGGAGACTCGGGCTAATCCGAGGATTTAAAGGATTAAAAAAAGGTAAAACAAATATAGAGTTAAAGAGATGGGATGGTTCGATAAACAATTTAAAGAACAGGATAGAATTGACAAAAAGGGATCAATACTCAAAAGGTGACGTTTGGCTTACGTAACTTTTCATTAGGGTGCAGTGGAAGGTACTTGAAGGAATATTCGGTCCACTGGCGAGTTCCAGCCGAAGGGGGGGGATAAAAGGATCCTGACGAGGCGTCTTGGAAAGGAGAATCGTTACTCGACGAACGGCTTGAAGAACAATGGCTGTTCTACTTTGTTCTCTTCTGAACAAAGGGGGGAATGAGAACCGTCTCTTGTCTACGGGCTCAAGAACAATGGCTGTTCTAATGTTGTTCTCCTTTGAACAACAGGGGGGGGGGATGAGAACCGTTTCTTGGCGAAGGGCTCAAAACAAACAATGGATGTTCTAATGCTGTTCTCCCTTGAACAACAGGGGGGGAAGAGAACCGTTTCTTGGCGAAGGGCTCAAAACGAACAATGGCTGTTCTAATGCTGTTCTCCTTGAACAACAGGGGGGGGAACCCTTGGGGACTTGGCGTCGGAAAGGCTCGAACCTTTGGCACTCAAGGAATATTGTCCTCCTTCTGGACAAGTGATGGTGAATCTCGAGGTCGAGGTCCCTTGGCGCACAAAGGGAGAGAGGGTCGTGGTGATGTTTCGCGACGAAAATCTGGATCTCCAATCTGATCTTAGTGGTAAAGTTTCCATATAAATAGCCAGGACATCTCCTTGGCGTGGGGGGAAATGGAGTGAAAGCTTGGAGGGAACGCACAGCCGGGCCGGGGAACAATGCCTTATCTGTTCATAAGCCTAACTCGATCTGGCGAGGTCGGCGTATGGGGGCGAACGGGGGGACGATAACCTCCTTGTTTAAACATTGGCATCCGGTAGCTGAGATAAGACTCCAAGCCTCGAATCGAAGATGCACGTGGGCAGCATCGTGGTTTTAAATAATACGGGGTAGGAGTTGAAATTAAACGCAGCTTCAACACGTTCTATCACAATGGGCAATGCTCAAGGTTACTTAAAGAGGCAATTTAAGCCTAACAGAATTTCTCCAGCACATGGAACTTCCGTGCTGGAAATGAAATTCCACGTGGAATTCCTCCACAATATTATTCTAAACGAGGAGTAGGCATTAAAAATATAATTAAGGGAGTAGAATAGGAAGGAAGTGGAGGGGAGGGGTGTAAATACGAGGAGGTAATGGGTGTATGGGGAAAACAAGTTTTTTTGATGAAAGAAGGACGAAAGTTAATTCCTCACAACACACTTAGGTAAGAAAAGGGAGCTTGGGTAGGGAAAGAAAAGAGCTAATTATATGAGGGTGACGAGAAAAGGCAGAAGGCATGCCAGAGCAGATATGGAATATTTTGGAGAAGAAGCCTAGGAATTCAGCAGCGGAGATAAGGTGAGGGGAATAATGATTTAAGAGGGGAAAGAAAGATTAGCAACTAGATTGAACAAGATGCATGGCCTATCATGTGCTGACTTTAGTAGAGCAGTATAGGAGTGAGTCGCTAAAGGATAGTCACAGAGGAGATTGTGTATCTGCACCATATACACGTATCTCGCAACTCGGAGAATTAAATAGCAATCTCTCTGTAAACAATTAAACAATGTATTCAGGTTTGGAGTACTCCTCTCATATCAATAAAGTTGTTTATGCAAATTTAGCCCCTTGTTACCTTTTTCAAGGAAATTCCCGATGAATTACCTGTCTTTGTGGCAACATCCACGTAGGGTGAAAGGTCACTTCAAGATTTTTTCCTTTTTTTTAAGCCATTTGTTGACTGCCTCCAAGGGAACAAATCGCTCTAATTACTTTGCAGCTTAATGCTAGGCTAGATTTAAAACAAGACAGCAATAAAAACTCTAAACCAAGAAAAAACCCCCCAACCAAATCAAAACTAAAGTCTGGTGACTTCAAAAAGGTTGAGGGAAAGTTTACATTCAAATTTTCTCGCTCCTGCAGGTCAGGTTTCATCTCGCCATACAGTAAGAACGAGGATATGGATATGTTAATATAAAACAGAAAGAAATCAATAAAAAAATAAACAGTGATAAAAATGAGCAGTTAACTTTACCATAAATTAGTACAAATTAAATTAATTTCGAATCTTTTTACTTATTTCTCTTTATAAGTTTAGGCACTAATGTACCTGGTGGTTCTTTCCATTTTTTATAAATATAATTCCACTCATTCTCACTCTGATTTATTTTTTGTTAATTTGTGCGTCTACAAACACATTAACTTTTCTGGAGCCAAATAAATGTGTGCATTTCATTTCGAAGGCATTACTTTGTTTACGTTCGTGTTTAGTTAAATTTTTTACACTCAAATCATTGTTTGTATCTCATTCTTGTATAAATAACAGATAGGATGTAGCTCCCATCTTTGTAAGAATGCCGCTAATTGTTTACCTAAACTGTGAAGCTTCGGTAGAGATATCTGGTTTATTGCTAGTTTTCGTGGCAGCATAAATAACGAGGTCGTTATCCTTTATGAAGCTATGTATAAATTCGTTATTCGTCGAAAGGGGAGTATTAGAGTCATAGAAATACAAATAGTTAATTTTTGAATTTATTATAATTTGGATAAATGAGAAATAAAGAGAAATGTAAGAAAATATTAGTCTCACTCTGGAGTCAGCTCGAGGCTTGTTTCTATGAGAGGTGCTCTTCATGCGAGAGGCTGAGGAAGAAAGAATTTCAAAAATCCTTGTGACAGGCCCGTTAATATGGCAGGTTCCGCCGGGATAGAGTGTCACTCCTTTACACGCCAAGTGTAATAGCATACACTGTAATAGCATACAAGTTTAATAGGCAATGTTTTCCCTGCATTCAAATTGTTGAATTTGAAATGTTCATTTCAGGTCCTACTTTGAGACGGTCTTGTGATTTTTCTAGGTTCGATTTTAGCTTGTTTGAACGCCCCTTTATAATAATACCTGTAAGGCTTGTCACTTTGCTCGCCTACTTACCGCGCTTGCTAAATTAACCAAATTGAGCAACCCGCTCCCCTGGAAAAATCCTGGATCCCCCCCACCCCACCGGATTGAACTCAAATAATAATACAGTATTTCATTTATACCAGTGATTCACAACGCGGGGACTGGGAAATTTTGGTGGGACGTGGTTGTGGGATCCATGAATATTTCTTTTACAATAAGCATACAAGTTTTTTTTTAATCATTTTGCTAAATGTTAACTTGGCAACAGCAGGTACATATATCAAGTAACAAAAAGATTGGGTCATTAGATGATTTATCTCAGTCGCTTCATTTATTTGTCGTTGGCATCCATGGCAGTTGTGAGTGACACCGTATTTTCTGTGTGGGTTGCAGTGTTTGAGCGGCTAAATATTTAAACATTTCAAGAGACGGGGAAGAAAGGAAAAAGGAAAATATGATTTACATATTTAGTCATATTTAAGTATGAGTCTACTATGTTCAAAATGTTGGTTCAAAATAATAACAAGAATATAGGGGGGTTTATTCTGTCGATAAGGCAATTTGCCCTAAGCGATACTTTGGAGAAACTGGAAAATCATTAAATGTTCGTTTGTCCCAACACAGATACAATATTAGAAGAGATGAAAGCAATAGTTCTTCCTGTGTTCACTTAGCGAAACATGGTCATCCTATCAATTGGAATTCGACTAAGTTTATTTACAATTCAGATGATTATGTTAAAAGAAATATTGTTGAATGCTCCTTCATTAATTCCTCTCCTAACTTCAATATATCCCACGGTCTCTTCAAACTGGACCCTGTCCGATAAAAAGCTTACTTTAAACGAAATTGTCCATTTTAAATATTCGCCCTTTGATTTTTTTTTTTTTATATTCCTTGTGTTTATTGAACAATGTATTTAAAATTGCATATATATGTATTCATACTTAGGTGACTTATATTTTTACATTTCACACACACTCTCTCCCACGTGTATATTTTGGTAGAGATTTTATCTATATGTCTTTACCCTTTTGTACCTGCCTTCAATACGCCTTTACTGATCATTTACTTCTTTTCCTTCATACGTAGGCGGAGCGTCACTTAGGTTATATATATATATATATATATATATATATATATATATATATCTATATATATATATATATATATATATAGGAAGAGCAAATGCAAGTTCTGCGGGTGATAACAACCACCACAGGGCTTTCGCCATATTTATTTTCTGCCGCCCTCTGCTCTCTTTGATTCTAGTCTTCTTCTAATGTCCCTTTCTCTTACCTGTCTCGTTGCTCATTAAATGTATAACATTGCCATTTAATAATAAATTAAATAGTTTAAAGGACATATTTGGAAAAGCGGGTATTAATCTAGCCTTTAAATATAATAATTCCTTAAACCAATTGATGATTGCCAGGAAACCCAAAGAACATCATAACATAGGAGTATATGCAATACCATGCAACGATTGACATAAAGTTTATATGGGGGAAACGGGGAAAAATCTAGACAAGAGATTGTACGAACACAAAAGAGATATTAGAGTGGGCAGCCAAAGAAGTGGAATATTTTGCCATGTTAGAGACACGAATCATTCGATCGATTTCAATGGAAGTAAAATGGTATTCAAATCGGCTTACTATGTTAAGAGAAGAATCGTAGATTCCAGCTTGATATCGTCAGTTCCTAATTTAAATCTATCTGAGGGTCAATTTTCTTTTAATCCTGTAATACGAAAGCAAATAAACAAAATAGTAAAATGTCAGCCCTTCAATATGTTTAGGTCTACCCCCCCCCCAGATTAGCCACAAGTAGGGGATTGGGGGGAAAAGAGGGGATCTTTCACGACCTGACCCTGTGTTATTATGTTTGTATGCACTTTTGTTATATTTTCTATCCAGTGTCAGTTAAAAAAGGGTGTGAGATACACCGAAACTGTTCTGAATTAAATTGTCTTCGGAGAATGTGGTTTAATTCCTCATCTTTTCTTGCGATATTGCATTTATTTTCATAATATATATATATATATATATATATATATATATATATCTATGCGTTTTTTTCTAAATGAACAATAACGTTCTAGTCAATGCGGTTAGGTAAGGGTAATAATAAGGTTACTTATTATGTACATATATATATATATATATATATATATATATATATATATATATATATATATATATATATATATATATATATATATATAAATATAAAGAGGGAGAGAGAGAGAGAGAGAAGAATAGGAAATATCACAGCCCAGTGAGACGGAGGGAAAGAAATGGGACAGATAAGCCACCGATGGGAAATACGTTTCCTGGAAAGTTATAATGAGACCTGAGGTGGAGAGAGATTGGGAAGCACTGGTTTATTCCTTACCGAAGATCCATTTTTTGAGCTTTCTATCTACGCTTTGTCTACCATAAATTTTCTGACAGAACGACGAGACCCTTATAGAACAAACAAGCACGACAAGCAGTTTTAATTGGGCTTGAAACATCCCATCCGAAAATTTTAACAATTTATCGACCTTTATAAGAATGAAAAACAAGATTTCTCAAAACGTTATTGACGGATTTTAATAAAATTTGAGGAACGTTGCGCCTTAAATATAGAAAAGTCTCCTAGATTTCGTGGCAGATCAAGATCCAGATGCAGATTCTGGCTTCCCTTTCTTTAACATTGCGATCCTCTTTGGAGAGGTGCCAGGAAGTATTATGACTTGACACCAAACAGTGTAAGGGTATCAACCTTGAGCAGGGACAATCTCTTCCGCGTCAGAAGTATGTGGATATAGATACCCATCTGCAGGGTTCCTTTGAACAGTGTGTGTGTGTGTGTGTTGTGCTGCGAATATGGGAGAGGAAAGAAATCAGGGGTGAGTACAGCACGTCCAGCACTGGGTAGCCAGATCTCTCCGTGTGCTGACGTTTGAGTCCGCTCTTGCCGGGATCGAACACGGTACCTCGACATTAGACGACTAACACCGTATCCACTCGGCTAGCAAGAACATTATTTTCAGCGTTTGTATCTTATATTTTCATAATATACTGACAATAATTAACTCGTAACTGCTAGCTCCTTGTGGCGCAACAGAGTGTGCCAGACAAGGCCATCTCGTCTGCTCTTTTAATTTGCAAGTATCAGATAACCCCAAATGTTCATTTCACTTTTGTTGGTTTAAAAAACGCAAGAACATTTTGGTTACCTGATATTTGCGATAATTGTTTAAGGGCCGAGAAAAAGCTTACTAAGAACCTAGGCTCAACTCGCCATTTTGCTCTGCTAATTGTCATTTATATAGCACACGGGCTGGATGCGGTTAACTACCCTATGATACCATATAACACCTATTACAATGTATTATTAACAATGTAATGCTTTTTAAAAATACTCTTGATAGAAAGTAAGGCAAATATTTGAAAGAAATGTAGTTTAAAGATATTTTTATATTAGCGAAATAATATATTTGTATTCAATGTCAAGATTTAGGAAAGGATTTTTTTTGTTACACTGAAAAGATGTTTATAGTTTTTTTAAGAGAATAATGCCCTCTTTTATCGCTATCTGAACGTAGCCTGACTTGTGTATGAATGTGGGGGAGAACAGACATATTAAGAAAGAAAATAAGTTGAAGAACTTTAAAATTTAAAAATGATTAGTGATGGAAGGGACTGCCAGGGTAAGTCTGGTGGAGCTGGGAGGGGGAATTTGAAGCTACGATGGACAAGTACTTACAGAGAATAGGTACGCAAACTACAATTTTGGCAGCCCCTGGTAGTGGTAGACTGGAAATTAAAACCTGAAAATATTCTTGAGGATTTTCCACATGTTTGGGTAGTAATTGTTATTATTCCACATTTTTACCACTACGACCATTTTTATTCCCTTCGTTTTCTTATTCTACTCTTAGAAATTTTTTAAAGTTAGTGTAACGAAATTGGATCGAGAGAGTGAAATACTGATTGGTGCAATGGTGATGTAAAACATTCAGTGGAGAAGAAACTTGTGGAGCAGTTGCAGATGTCTAATAGTGCAGATGAGCATATCAAGGATTAGTTAAAGTAATAAAGCAACAAGGAAAATATTAGAGGAAAAGTAACCATTTTTAGGAACTGAATTGGCCCTGGAAGTTATTCTTGTGAGAGGTGATAAAAAAGAAGAGTAGTATTGTGAATATCAAGGCTAAAAAATTAAGGGTATTTTTAGGTAATAAGGAAGTTAAAAGTAAAAGGCAGAATAATGAAATGAGCTGTATACTGTGGGCATGTAAGAAGAAGCAAATGGGAATATGATGGCAAAGACGGTGAAAATCAGGTACTATATCAGAACAAGGAACGTATAAGTATCAAGGATGTTGGTGAACGGCTGTTTCAGCTTGCGGGAGTTATCTAATAAAATCGCGTTGTAAGAGTAGCCCTTTAGGATGAAAGGGGCAGAGCCGAATATTAGAGATTCTGCTTTAAACGATACGAAATTGAAAAGTACTTGCGTGAACTAGTGGCCCATGAGCAGAGGCTGAATTTGCATTTAAGACGAAATAATGATTTTTTTTAAAGAGATTTCCCAGATTTGATTTTTCTCTCATTTACCTAATATAATGGTTGTTATTTTACTCTCTTCTGATTGTTTGAATCCGTTGTGATTATATTCACACGTATTTGTAAAACTATCCCCCACTTTTGTCATTTTAAGAAGCTAAGCAACGAACAACAAAGAAGGACAAGAGTTTAGAATGGAAACAGAACAGAATAAAATTAAAATAGTGAATATAAACATAGAGAGCCAGGACGGAGGGAAATTCATCTCTAAAATAGATTAGCCAGAAGGAATCCAATGGTAGTAGTCGTATGTGAACACAGGCTGAAGATCGCTAAGTGCGACATGAAGCTGCATAATTCTTGCACATATTAGAAGAGGCAGGTAAAAGAGAGGTTTGATGGGGGTAAAAATCGTAGTTAAGAAAGGAATTGGAAGGAATGGATGTAAGCTATAATTTATAATTGGAGACCTGGACCTCTCCAGTAATCCTGCTGAGAGGGTACCACCCACAAGAAGAATTTACCGACCATTGTATAACTTTCTCCAGGTATTCGGTAGGAATAAACCTGTGATATTCCTCGTGACCGGAACGCGTACACCAGGCATTCGGAATGCAGACACACATCGAAGAACAGGATTGAAAAATACCAGGATCTGCTTATCCAAAGATACATAGTGATAAGAGCTGGATAAGAGCAAGGATATTGTACTGACCAGCACTGGTTTTCCCTGCAACTGCTATGCCTAGTCGGATCGGATGTTTCAAACGCACCATAAATCCATTATGGTCACATTAAGATTAAGACTAATTTAAATGCGTAACACTATTTGGAAATAGTACTCAAAGCCTGAGTGGGGCAACTACATGGAATAATTAAGGGACTTCTGGTCGCCAGCTGTGTAAGGGAAGGAAATAACGAACATTGTCCAGGAAAAAGAAAGGAGTGTTAAAAATTAAAGGACGCAGATGAGAAGTGCACACCTAAAGCAGTGATAAGAACTCTCTCAGTTTCGAGATCGTTGGCCCAAATAAGAGAGCAAATTCAAGAGATATCGCTCATTAGCTATAATGACAGAGGGTATCACCTTAAGTTCAAATTAGACAGAAGGAAAAGGGAACTGCAGAGAGAAGACAGGGACATCCGTCGAGAGAGAAAGGAAGAACAGACTTTGATAGGAAATGATCAGTGGGAATGCAGGATAAAAATTTGGGGGTAATATTCCTTAGCTGTTTGGAAGGTAAGGTTTGCTCGATGCGTTTGACCCATACAAACTCGAGGCACAGGAATGGTGTCATATGACGAGTCGATCTCTTGGAGGAGATCCTCTACCTTCTTGAAGACGTAGGGAGAGCTGGTCAGGGCACCTTCCCGGATCTTGTTGAGATGCTTCTCCACCCCACAAATCGTAGCATGGTTTTGCTTTTCATTATGGGCTAATAAAAGAACAAATTTGGGGTTTTTAGCGCACTCAGCCCCTCATGGTTCCGCGCCCGGAACTGATATGTTGCCTGGACCTGGAAAAACAGTCTTTTGGGGCAATACATTCGAAAATTTCGAGCAGCTCCGCCACTGAAAAAAAATGAGAATAAAGAACTGAATTGAGTGACCACTTTAGCGACCACTAGAGCTGGGTATATCCCCTCCCCTGAGAGAGAGGAATGCCTAATTTGACGCTGAGTACAACACTCTTATAATAGGAGAGTTAAATGCCCAGTTGGAAAGGACGTCCCCATGGAATGGATAGTGAAGTGGAATGAGGAATGGGAATATATTGGAAGAAGTGGAAAAATCATCTGAAAGAATTAAGGACGGTATTTCACGCGTTCAAACAGAATACGTGAGGCTCGTCGGGAGTAACGAGGTCAATTTAGTGGATCTACAGGAGAAAGTCTTCAACTTTCAACGGAATTAACTGGTTACAGGCTAATCTCGCTGTTCAATTTTATAGGTAAAGTGCTGGAAAAAATTGCCTGCAAGAGATTGGTAGAATATCTAGAATGTAACAAGTTAACTACTTAAATGTGGGTTTCTGTTCGATGGAATGGACATAAATGGTCCTGACCTTGATAAATGATAAGTTGACCAAAGCTGAGGGAGGGTAAATATTGTGGAGCAAAGTGCGCAGCAGGCGTTTGGTAAGGTTTTGGAAGAAAGGTTTAAATTATGGATTTGGAACTAAGAAAAAATTAAACAGGCTACTCTGAGGCTTTATTAGCGATAGACAGTCCTTCATAGCACTCGGAAATGTTATGATTCCCTTTTCAAACCGATGACGTGGCCACTAAAAGGAAGCAATCTTTCCTCGCCCATCCTCGCCATTTATACTAAAGATATGCCGTTACTAATAACCCGAGAAACAGCATATGTTCAATTTGCCAACGAGGTAACGCAAATAATCACAACTTCAACCAGCACAGCAAGGAAAGATGTCTTAATCACAGCCATGGAAATTCAAACACATAATAAGTACGAGTGAAAATTTAAAATTAAAATTACACAGGTTTCCATCAACAGGAGTAAGATAGAGTAGATTATCATTGAGGGATAGAGATATGAATATCCGAATGATGGAAAATATTAAGGTTTAAGTATTTTTTTAAAAACGGGTACAACAAGAATGAAGTAGAGATGATAAAATTAGCGAAAATAAAATTGGAATTGTTGGGAAAGGACGATGGACTGTCTCTTAGAAATAGAGGAAACCTTATCTGTCGAGAATTAGGGCCAACCCGATATACTCGAAAAAACTAAGAGCAGAGCGCAAGAGATATGAAAGTTGCAAAACACATCAGTCCACTGGATCATAGACACTGGAAGAAGATTCAGAAGCAGACAGGTAGAAATGCATAGTATTGTTAAAATGAAAACCGGTCATTGTGGTGTGGCACAATAGGGTGGTGAAAATAAGGAGAAGAAATGAAGACGTGATGATAAATTGATGGAAAGATAAGCTGAGACTCGAGATTCTGGCTTCATGCATCTCCAAAGAAGAGGATGCAAGAGATCCAATGTTATGAAGTTGCGATGAAATGAGAATTTATAAATAGCAAGACCAGAGAATCGAGAGAGAACCAGTTTCGTTGTATGTATAAAATGAGATTAAGGTATTTAATTAATTATAAATTTGTAAGGAGATCACGGAAGTGATTAAGAGCCAAACCAAAAGTAAAAGAGTACAATAAACTAAGGAAGATTTATAGCTAAATGAAGAGAAATACGAAGGAAATGAAACACTCCAGTAACTAGGACAACATTATTAGTCTCTATTACTCTCTTTCGCATTTCTTTAACAGGAATATCCAATATATACACTATCCTACCTATACCCCTTACTACTATATTTCTCAAATGTTACACCTAAAAAACCTTAGTTTTGACGCTCATATAAGCGTCTTGGTCATATAAGAGATGAGCGCTTAATGATACAGGTTCAAATCCAACTTCTTTATTTATTTTTATATAACGGTTAAAATAGTTTGCCTTATCTTTCCTTTCTCTACATCTCCCATTTTCCTTCTTAAGCTTTTATTGGGTCACGTGATATTCTCCTAAGTGTCTTTCCGGGTTGTGTTACCAATTTTAATTTCCTTGGGCCTTTAAATACATCTATATATCACATGCTATGGGATTTTCAATTATTATTATTATTATTATTATTATTATTATTATTATTATTATATATATATATATATATAGTATCAAAAAGTTCATTTTAATGTAACTTTCTGTGTTTAAACAGTCTCAAAAAACTTTCTTTCAACGTACCTTTTGTATTTATGAATTTAAATTCTCTATTATAAATATGTTCGCATATTTGTTAAATAAATAACGATGTATATAAAGCCCCGTTATTCAATCGCTTAAGTTATAAATATCAACCTTTGATAATGAGACAGGTGTGCATCGAAACGTGTCAGGCCAATAAATATTTCATTAAGTACTTTTGTAATGAATTTTGGTGAACTTTACATGAGTTAACCAACGACCAAAAGCGGAATATTAGAGAAATTGAGACACTCGTAAATAAAATTATTAACGTTGAATTCACAGTTGCCTTCAATCAAATATGTCACGAAGAGAATCTACTGTCTAATTTTACGAATATATATATATATATATATATATATATATATATATATATATATATATATATATATATATATATATATATATATATATATATGAAAAGAAACTCACAACTTGCACGACAGTCAAAATTATGATAAATAAAACTCACAACGAAAATGGAAAAACGATTGCGAGCGCTTTCGTCTTTTTCCTTTTCTCTTGAAAAAATCAACACGTTAGTCCCCTCAATTAAATTTACTTTAGAAAATGAAAAAGATAACACCATCCCTTTCTTAGATATTCTGATCCACCGAACAGACCAAGGTTTTAAATATGAAATTTATAGAAAACCTACAACCATTGACTCGTACATCCATTTCTATTCCGATCACCAAATTAGTATCAAGAAAAGTGTTTTCTCTTCCATGTTTCTCCGTGCGCTGAGAATTGTTTCACCCGAATATTTGGAAAAAGAGGTTGATAGAATATATAATATAGGTTTCAATTTGTGTTACCCTTTCTACGTACTTAAAAATTGTTATAATTCTGCTAAGCGTTCATTTTATCACCCTAATCGTAACGTACCTATATTTCATTGCAAAAATGTATTAATTTTACCTTTTAACCAAAGTTTCATTAAATTACCTCGTTTACTAAAACCTTTGAACATAAATGTTAAACCAGGCATTGTATATTCTATTGGTTACTGCAATAATTATGAAAAATGCTATTATGGACAAACGGGTAAAGAATTGAATGTTAGAGTTAAACAGCACCAAATTAATGTTCATAATTTTTGTCAACATTCGGCATTATTTTTACATATTTATAGTCAGGATAATACTATTAATTGGAATAGTGCTAAACCTATTATTAAATGTACAAACTACATTTCAAGAAATATTTTGGAGTGTATCTCTATTAATACTTTCCCACATATAAATATTAGCCCTGGATTGTTTAGCCTAGATCCTATCATATCTAATTATATTAAATCAGAAATTAAAGTGTTTAAAAAATTTGTACCCCCTAGTTAGGGTTTTGATGCAGGTGGCCGTTTTAACCCCCCACTCCTTACTATTTAAGACATTGTCTGTCCTGACCTACGTTATTCCATGAAGAGGTCTTTTAAAATAAAGACAAAAGCGCTCGGAATCGTTTTTCCATTTTTCTTGTTTGGTGTTATTTATCATATATATATATATATATATATATATATATATATATATATATATATATATATATATATATATATATATATATATATATATATATATATACCAGGCAATGGCTTCGCTACTAAGATTAAAATTTAAAATCTATAAAAAAGCATCCATGGTTAAATTTTTGTAAATTTTCCGAACTTCGTCAATTATAATAATTTTAAAAAGGAACTCTAAACTAAATTTCCCCCTTTCAAAATATCACGTTGCTAAAATATAATAGTTGAAGATATATAAAAATAAATTTTCTGAACTTCACCATTTGTAATTCTTTGGGTTTTAAAAAATTCACAAAATTTCGATAATTATATTTATTTTTGAACTTCACCATTTTGTTTTTTGATATTATAAAAGAATTATTAAAAATAACTTTGATAAAAAACATAAGTCATAACCAAACTAAGATGAAATTATCATTCAAATACTTAAAAAACTCCCCTTCTTGAAAACGATAATCCATATCCTAAGGCACGCTTTACATCTGTAAAGTGTGCCATCTACAACAGGCTCAGAAGAAAACTACATCAACTTAACTGCCACCTAACAGAAAAATAAAATCACCTGATAAGTGATAGTTTATGGAACAAAAATTATCAAGAAAATTGTGTTGTAAATTTGTCGGATAAACCAATTCCCACACATGTAAAGCGTTCCTTAGGATATGGATTGTCGTTTTCAATAAATAAAAAACCTCAAAGTGTCGACATTGCCGCTGCTTTTGCTAGATTGGAAAAAATAAAAACATAACTAAAAACCACATGGATATTGCAAAATGTATTGTTTATTCAGTAATATGTATAAAAACTTACACAATTTTCCGAAAAGATTTATATTAGCACTTAAATCCTTAAAAATGGACCAAGATTTGCACATTACAAAAGCTCATAAATCTAACACGTTTGTTATAATGAACAAAACAACGTATTTAGAAAAAATGTCCACCTTATTATCCGATATGTCTACATACCTTCCGTTAAGTAAGGATCTCTTAGATGACGTAATTAAGTGTTTTAATAGAGACGTAAAAACCACTTTAAAATAACACAAATCAATAATGGACTCTGTCTCTTCTAGTGGCTCTTCTTTACCCTATTTGTATGGCCTAATAAAAACTCATAAACCAGGGAACCCAATAAGACCAATCATAAGTGCCACTGGTTCAATTCAATATAAACTATCAAAATACTTAGTAAATTTACTTTCTCCTATCTTAGGAACTATATCCCCCTCGCATATAAAAATTAACCTTGACCTTTGCAATAAACTAAACAATACGAGGGTAACATCAGATCTGAGACTAGTCAGTTTTGATGTCACCTCATTATTCACCAACGTGCCCATTGATGACTTATTAGACTTCCTATCCTCTATTCTAAATGCTTATGACCTCCCTTTACCAACCAATACGATAATTGAGCTTATTTGTTTATGTATTAAAAAATGTAAATTTAGTTTCAACGGCAAATTCTATGAACAAGTGTTTGGTATGGCTATGGGTAATACCTCATCTCCCTTATTGTCATATTTATATATGGAAATTTTTGAAACTAGGTTAATTCCCCCTCTTTGGTCTACTCAAATTGTTTGGTTTCGGTATGTTGACGACATCCTAGTAATTTTAAACAACAGTTTTGACATCGATAGTTTTCTTTTAATTATCAACTCATTGGTTCCGTCAATTAAATTCACCGTAGAAAAAGAAGTAAATAAGAGCCTTCCATTTTTGGATGTCCTAATAATTAGAGAACCACATAGATTTCAATTTACTGTTTATAAGAAACCGACAAATAATTTATCTTTTGTCCATTTTTATTCAAGTCATGCCAAAAATATAAAATCTGCTGTTTTTTCCTCCATGTATCTTAGGGCTCTTCGAATATATGTAGTCCCGACTATAGAAATAAAGAATACACAAAAATTGAAGATATTGCTATAAATTTATGCTTACCCAAAGTACTTTCTAGAAAAATGTAGGAATATAGCCAAAAAAACATTTTATAATTGTAAATTAGAGACAATAGAATCTCGTAAAAACCTATTAATTTTACCCTATCATGATAATTTTATGTCTGTAGTACCCATTCTAAAACAACTTAATATTAAGGTAGCCTTTAAATACAATCATACATTAAAAAATCTCTTAATAAAGCATAGCCCCAATAAGGATAATAATGTAATTTACCGAATTCCATGTTTAGATTGTAATTTATTCTATGTAGGCCAAACTTCCAAAAATGTTTCCATAAGGACCCAACAACAACACAAAAATGCAGTAATTAAGGGTTATCTGAATAATACCTTAGCTGTCCACAATTCCAGGATGGGACACGGAATTAACTGGTCAAAAACTGATACTATAATCAATAGTAATGATTTTATAAAGAGAAATATCCTGGAATTATTTGTAACCTCCCACACAAAGGAGAGTAATCTCAACATTAGCTCAGGGCTGTTTTCGCTAGATCCAATTTTATCACTTTTTCTAAAATCCGACTTATCTGATAGCATTAAAAAGTTGACCTCATCCCAGGAAAACGTGCTTAGTATAAATACTGTGTGTCTTATTCTTCTCACCATTGAGTTTGAAAATGTCGAATAGACGAAAGTACTAACTCCAATCCGCTTTTTATTCGGTTTCCTTCCGTGGTACATATTCATATTTAAAGTTATCACGCGCTAACTTTCGTGATATTTCCCATATATATATATATATATATATATATATATATATATATATATATATATATATATATATATATATATATATATATAAATTCAACTTCACCGCAGGGAAGCGAAAACGGAATAACTTTTCTTCGGAAATATTTTATTTCTTAGTTCGAAAAAATCCGAGCTCGGGCGGGATTCGAACCGTGCACAATGAGGCAGCTGCATATGATTCTTTGTTCGCACTTTTGTAGGATTTGCTTGATCGGTTGGGACCTGTATTGGACTTTTGGTTGATAGTCACCAAAATTCCATTGTGATCACTAAATAGGTTGGGGTCTCGTTCCGAATCATATTGTATGGCATATTGTGGTTTGCTAGTAGAATATCTGGTTTGTTAGATGCGACTCCGTTGTTGATGTAGGTTAGCAAGTCTGGACTTACTCTTTTGAGTATTTTTATGTCCATTATCAGTTCTAGGTTAAGTCCTGAGTTATTTTTGGTATGGTATTCTGATCTGAATTATGCAATCTTCCATTCAGATCCCCCCAGTAAGATGGTTGGATTATTCCTATTGAATATTTACATTACTAAGTAGATCGGGATGTAGGAGCGGCGAGGAGGTTGATAGGCTGCTGCTATCGTGAGTGGAGTATACTCCCTTTTTACTGTCACAACATCGTATGCCTCTTCCACATCTCGTTCTTGTGCGTACTGGATACCACTTTTTTATTGCAATTGCCACTCCGTCGTATATCTCTTCGGTGGGGTTCTTCTTTATAATGTTATAAAATTGGGTCATTGTTTTTAAGTCCTTGGTCTGAGGTGGTAAATATGTTGGGGTCTAGTTGACGGAGAGTATTCCCATATTGTAACGATTTTGTATGGAAGAAATAATTTTTGAGTTTATTTATTAAGTTTTCTTCTAAACATGTTGTTAAAAGCTCCTAACTCAGGAACAACGAAATATTTTTTGTTTTTAGGAACATCATATGAAGAAAAATGTGGAGAGTATAATTTATTAATGAAATTGTTTGGTAAATATTTAGATTATTGGCCCGGCCGATAGGTCGTACTATTTCGTCCGTGTTCCAAAATGATTCACGTTTTTGGAGTACATTTAAGTTGACGGCTCGTGTGGGGGTAAACACAATGCGTGGACCACACTACAATGATCCTGAGTTTCATTAAATTGGGGGGGGTGGGGGCGGTCTGGGGGTAACAGCCACCCAGTATATAATCCAAATTGTTTATAGAATAATGTTCTGACGTTTACAGAGGTGAATGCTTTAATTACATAATGTCAGCGCCTTTAATCGTTTTGCAAATTATAATAGGGGTGGGGGTGGGGTCTGACGTCAGAAATGATTGATTTGAATTTTTTTTCACTTAATAGCTTTTTATTATCCTCATTTGGGTCATTTCTATTTGTCAATATATTTTCTCCCATATTACTATTTTTATGACCTTTTTTTATACATTTAAATCTAATTAGCTGGATCATTTAAAGGAACTACTTTTTTTTAGCCGTTCGGCTGTCAAACAGACCCCTTTTACGCAGTTTGAAAATGATCATACAGACGTCTTTTAAGCAGTGTGAAAATGGTATCGAATTGTGAACTTTGTCCGTCCTCTATTTCGGAATTATTAACTCTAGTTTCTGATAAAGATAAAGTGTTGACCTTTTTAGACGTTCATAATTTAGTTAAAATTAAAAGCGATTGCGACATTTGTGGCTGGGCATTAGATGTGACCCCTCAGTTTAATTTAGATGCTCTAAAATAAAACGTGATTCAAGTGAGCGCCATTAATTTAAAAAAAAGCATATACATACATACATACATATACATACATACATAATTACACGGATGACAAAAGCCACAAGGGCCTATCAAAGGTCATCCGCCTCCGTCAAAACCCACCCACAAAAAGCACCATCACCAGGGGAAGACAAAAGCAAAGTCCCCCACAATATAATATAACGGATGACAAAAGCCACAAGGGCTCATCATAGGTCATCCGAGTCAAGCGGCCTCTTTTTCAAGGCACCCAAACTCCCAGGAAAACTACATCCAGAGGATTGCATCCAGAAACAAGGGTATCACCAATCAAGGCTTGTCAAGAACTAAATCATGCAGCTATAGATATATACAAACAATATTAATATATACAAAACTTAGGAACCATCACAACCTTCCCTTCCCATAAACTCATCCAACCTACTCTTAAATACATTTAGATTTGGACTACCTACTACCCTCTGCGGCAATTTGTTCCAGAAGTCTACCACTCTATTGGTGAAAAAATACTTTCTTAAATCCAACCTACACCCTTGCTTTTTAATTTTCAAGTGGTGACCTCTAGTCCGATTTCCATCATCTAACTCAAAAAACTTGCTAACATCCAATTTATCTATCCCGGAAAAAATTTTAAAGAGCTCAATCATATCCCCTCTCACACACCTCCTTTCGAACGAGAACATATTTAATACCCTCAGTCTATCTTCATATTCAAGGTGCCTCAGGGAAGGAATAATCTTTGTTGCCCTCCGTTGCACTGACTCAAGAAGGTTAATATCGTGTCTAAAATGTGGGGACCATGCCTGTATACAGTACTCTAGATGTGGCCTAACATAAGAGTTATAGAGTTTAAGAATAACCTCCTTACTTTTGTAACTGACATTTCTCTTAATAAAACCCAGCACTCTATTTGCCCTATTTCTTGCTTCAATACACTGCTTAGAAAACCTTAATGACTTATCTATTACTACTCCTAGATCTTTCTCATCCTCTACTGAGCTCAGCCAATGCCCATCCATTTCATAGTTAAATTCTCTATTATCTTTTCCCATGTTAATAACTTTGCACTTATCAAGGTTGAAAGTCATTTGCCACTTATGTGCCCAGGATAACAATTTATTTAAGTCCCCCTGCACTTTAAAATTATCATCAATATCTTTAACTACAGCTGCTAATTTGGTATCATCCGCAAAAATTGACACTTTATTATTAACTGCCTCCCCAAGATCGTTTATATAGATGACAAATAATAATGGACCGAGAACTGATCCCTGAGGAACCCCACTGATAACATCCCTCCACTCTGACTTTACACAATTTAGCACTACCCTTTGCTTCCTGTCTTTCAGCCACTCAGCTATCCAATTTGAAACACCCCCACATATCCCAATCATTTTTAATTTATGAACTAGTCTCCTGTGTGGTACCTTATCAAATGCTTTACTAAAATCTAAGTAAATTATATCTACATTCTCTCCCTTATCTACTTGATCTGTTACAAACTCCAGAAAGTCTAGTAAGTTAGTCAAACATGATCTACCTGATCTAAACCCATGCTGAGCATCGCTGATTAACCCCTCCCTCTCTAGATGTTGGCAAATCCCTTTTTTAACTATTTTCTCAAGAATTTTACAGACTACAGGAGTTAGGCTAACCGGTCTAAAGTTATTTGGATCCTCTTTACTACCCTTCTTGAAAATGGGGACTACATTCGCTCTCTTCCAATCATCAGGTATTTCTCCATATTCCAATGACCTAGTATATAACTTGTCCAGAGCTATTGAGATACTTTCTACCCCTTCCTTAAGTATCCTAGAATGAATATTATCAGGGCCGGAGGCCTTGGTAGTATCTAAATCACCTATTAGTCCTTTTATCATCCTCCGATCCACACAAATGTTAGTAAACACCTCTTTTCCTGACCTATGAGTACTATACATAGGACTATTTAGTTTCTCTTTTGTAAATACTGATGCAAAATGACCATTTAGTACCTCAACTATTTCCTCATCAGTTTCTCTCACAAACCCTTTATATTTGATAGGTCCTATTTTAACTCTGCCACACTTGTTATTAGTTTTATAGTAACTAAAGAACTTTCTAGGATCTTTGTTGCTATCCTGAGCTAATTTAATTTCTGACACCCTTTTGTTCTTCTTTATAATCTTATTTAACTCATTCCTAGCCATTCTATAATCACTTAAATTTTGAATATTATTTTCTACCTGTAATTTTTTATATGCCCTTTTCTTCTCTGAAATTTTTCTAGCTATCTCCTGATTCCACCATAATGGTTTCCTACTTTTGTTCCTAATGGCCTTCATTGGGATACATTGTTCTTGGACTACATTTATTATATGCTTGAAAGTATCCCACATCCCATAAGCATTTTTACCTCTGAATTCTATATCCCAGTCTACCAAATTTAGCAAGCTTTGAAGTTTTACATAATCTCCCTTATGAAAATTTGGAACTTTTTCAGCATTCTCAGTTATTTTACCCTTCTCAATTCCCAAGTTAAAACGAACTATCTGATGGTCACTATTTCCCAATGCTTCCCCAACAGTCAATTCTTGAACTAAATGATCACTGTTAGAAAGTACTAAATCTAATATATTGTCCCCCCTCGTTGGCTCATTAACAAATTGATTCAAAAAATTATCCTCAAAGCATTCTATGAACCTGCCACTTGTTCTATCCCTACCTATCATATTTTCCCAGTCCACAGAGTTTAAGTTGAAGTCCCCAATAATAACTGCATCTGTTTCACATCCCTTACTTATTTCCCTTATCATTAGTTCATCTATATCATCAGTCTGCCCAGGTGGCCTGTAAAAAGCTCCCAAATGCACCATTCTATTTTTACTGAACCTAATATCTATCCAAAGTGACTCAACTCCATCCTGCTTTATTGAAGTATTTAAACTTGAAACAATGTTGTTTTTTATATAGATAATTATTCCTCCACCAATCCTACCTGTCCTTTGACTAATGTACATATTATAGCCCTGAAAATCAAATTCACTTATAGTGTCACTAAATTCTATTTCATTAACCCATGATTCAGTAACGCATAATATATCTATATCCTCATTGCTAATATAACTAAATAGCTCATCCTTCTTGTTTCTAAGACTACGAGCATTTGTATAGAAACAATTTAACCCCCCTATCCCTGAAGCACCTCTTGAAACTTGAATGACCTCACCTCTATCGCCTTGGAACCTATTTCTGTTATGTGCCAAGTCCATTCTACTTTCAGTACTATAATGTCCTCTCATAATTCCCTGACCACTATTAGTATCTAGTTTCCCGCCCGCAAAGACCTAATAACACGATCATACTCCTCCCACAACACATCTACCCCCCTCCTACTCAAATGCAGTCCATCAATCGCATACATTTCTTTCATTCCAACAAACCTATCCCACACATCCACAAACATGACACCTTCCATCTCACACATCCTCCTCACATAATCATTCAGACCAATTGCACGAGACATCCATTCTACCCCAACATCCATTCTTGGAAGCACACCTGTCACACCTGTCACAGGCATGGTCACCACATTTTAGACATGATATAAACTTATTAGAGTCAGTACAAAGGAGGGCAACAAAAATAATACCATCCCTGAAGCACCTTGAATATGAAGATAGACTGAGGGTATTAAATATGTTTTCATTTGAAAGAAGGTGTGTGAGGGGAGATATGATTGAGCTTTTTAAAATCTTTTCTGGGATGGATAAATTAGATTTCAGCAAGTTATTTGAGTTAGAAGGTAGTAATAGAACTAGAGGCCACCACTTAAAGATTAAAAAACAGAGGTGCAGACTGGATGTTAGAAAATATTTTTTCACTAACAGAGTGGTGGATTATTGGAATAGTTTGCCACCTGAGACTGTAGACAGCCCAAACTTGAATGTTTTCAAGCGCAGATTGGATGATTATATGGGGATGGAGGGTTAATTTCTTACTTTTTAGTATGTGGATATGTTTCTTGACTCATTCCTGTGGATGCAGTTTCTTTTTATTGTATATTTTGGGGGATTTTGATTTTGTTTTTGACAGACTCCTATGGAGGCTTTAAATTATATATTGTAGATGCATGGTTGGACATTCCTATGGATTGTTAAATTGTATATTGTAGCTGCATGATCTGACAAAATCCTATGGATGCATTATATGGGTGGGATTTGATGGATACGGATGACCTTTGATAGGCCCTTGTGGCTTTTGTCATCCGTTAAATTATGTTATGTTATGTTATGTTAACACCTTTCATTCTACTTTCTTTCACCTTTTCAATCAACCTCTTGTACCTCTCACGTAACTCACATGCACCCACTTTCTTCACATCATTCACTCCTACATGTGTAATCACAACCGCATCCCTTGCACAGCCAGACACCAGTTCCTCATACCTATCAGACAGATCTCTCACTCCAGCACCCGGCAAACACACCCTCAAACCATTCAATCTACTTGCATTCAACTTCCTATCTAAATATCTAACTCGCGAATCACCCATCACAAGCACTTCAGTCAGACTCCTATTCCTAACCCCCACAGACCTAACTCCATCCCCACTCCTATTCTCATTCAAACTACCAGTCACTCGAACTCCACCCCCACCCCCATCAGTCATATCACTTCCAGTTACTTCCTCTCTTAGGGCACTGAATCTATTAGTCAAGCTAATAGGTTCTGTGTCCCTCTGACTCACACACCTATTCTCCCCCTGGCTAACCACCTCAACAGAGGCAACCCTATTCTCACAAAGAACAGGAGAAGCCTCCCTAGCTTCATGTTTCCTAACCACTCTCCACTGTCCCCCATCCTCACTAGGCCTATTTCTAACTAATCTAAGGGGGCTAACTTCACTATCACTAGAACTATCATATCCTACCTCCTCCACCGGCCCTCTACCTTCACCTGAAACATCTAACTGGCCTACCTCACCACCTAACCTATTCCCAAATCTAGGCCTAACACTAAGTTCCCTCCTGAGCTCAGCAACTAACCCCTCCAGCCTACATATCCTGTCTAAATCCTGCCTTCTCATCCCCTCTAAATCTACAATGCATTCACGCAGCCCACATACAACACATGTATACCCCTCACCTAATACACCACAACCAATGCATACATTCCGACACTCATGCTCACTTTCATCCCCAAACTCCATCACTTATTCAAACAAAGAAAGAATTTAAGTAGCAATAAGAAAAAAAAGAAGAGCAACTTAGCTTTGGCTGATTGTGGTGAGAAAAAAAAACAAAAAAAAACAAACAAACTATAGAAAAATCTGAAAAATAGATCAACAGACTGAGAGCTCTATAAAACACGTGCTACCTGTTCGAAGGTCAGTCGAAGCCTAGAAGGGCCTGTTTTTCTCAAACGCCCGGATCTCTGTAGAAACTATTCTGCAAATTATTTACTGGTTTCTAGTCAAAATGATTCCACGCTTTCCTCATCGCTATTTCTGAATTATACCCACCGAAATAAAGTAAGTTAACAGCGTTTTACGTTCTTTAGTTTTGGATAACAAAGATGGCGTCACCTATATTTCGAATAGGACGTACCCGCGAGAAAAAAATAGGCTTTCTTCATCGCTATTTCAGAAGTATAACCACTGCAATAAAGTACATAAACAGCGTTTTTCGTTTGGTTATTTTCGGGCATTTTTGTAAAAGAAATGGCCTCAGTAAACAGCGTTTTCCGTTTGTTTACTTTCGGGCATTTTTTTAATAAATAGGTTATTACTCTTTTAATTCATTTTAGTCATTATGTTATTTCTTTCGGGTTTTATTTTAATTACTTTTTATCAATTTTAATCTTAGAACCTGAAAATAGGCATGTTGCCCGAAACGCTGTTTTCAAACTTGAAATAAATATATAGACTTGAGCATCTTCTGCGCCCTTGCCTTCGCTGTGAAATTAAAAATCAGCCTGGTTAGCAGCAATACTTACGACTATATATATATATATATATATATATATATATATATATATATATATATATATATATATATATATATATATATATATATATACCAGGCAATGGCTTCGCTACTAAGATTAAAATTTAAAATCTAAAAAAAATGCAGCCATGGTGAAATTTTTATAAATTTTCTGAACTTCGCCAATTATAATAATTCACTAGCGACTGACAATGACGGATGTCTCTGTCGAAACCTGGTTTCGCATATAAAATTAGTCCTATTACTGTGGTTTTATCTCTCTCTCTCTCTCTCTCTCTCTCTCTATATATATATATATATATATATATATATATATATATATATATATATATATGTATATATATATATATATATATATATATATATATATATATATATATATATATATATATATATATATATATATATATATATATATATATATATATATATATATATATATATGAAAAGAAACTCACAACTTGCACATGAGTTAAAATTATGATAAATAACACCCGAAAGGAAAATGGAAAAACGATCCGAGCGCTTTCGTCTTTATTCTAAAAGACCTCTTCATGGTATAATGTAGGTCAGGACAAAAAATGTCTTAAATAGTAAGGAGGATGGGCGTTAAAACGGCTACCTGCATCAAAACCCTAACTAGAGAGTACAAATTCTTTAAACACTTTAATTTGTGATTTAATATAATTAGATATGATAGGATCTAGGCTAAACAATCCAGGGCTAATATTAAAATTTGGGAAAGTATTAATAGAGATACACTCCAAAATATTTCTTGAAATGTAGTTTGTACATTTAATAACAGGTTTAGCACTATTCCAATTAATAGTAGATCCTGACTATAGATATGTAAAAATAATGCAGATTGTTGACAAAAATTACGAACATTAGTTTGGTGCTGTTTAACTCTAACATTCGATTCTTTACCTGTCTGTCCATAATAGCATTTTTCACAATTATTGCAACCAATAGAATATACAATGCCTGGTTTAGGGGTTGATTTTTTTACGAGAAGGCGATGGATAGTGTTTTCTTATTTAAAATTAACATTTATGTTCAAAGGTTTTAGTAAACGAGGTAATTTAATGAAACTTTGGTTGAAAGGTAAAACTAATACATTTTTGCAATGAAATTTAGGTACGTTACGATTAGGTTGATAAAATGAACGCTTAGCAGAATTATAACAATTTTTAAGTACGTAGAAAGGGTAACACAAATTTAAACCTATATTATATATCCTAGCAACCTCTTCTTCTAAATATTCGGGTGAAACAATTCCCAGGGCACGGAGAAATATAGAAGAGAAACACTTTTTTGATACTAATATGGTGATCGGAATAGAAATGGATGAATGAGTGAATGGCTGTAAGTTTTCTATAAATTTCATATTTAAAACCTTGGTCTGTTCGGTGGATCAGAATATCTAAGAAAGGGATGGTGTTATCTTTTTCATTTTCTAAAGTAAATTTAATTGAGGGGATTAACGTGTTGGCTTTCTCAAGAAAAGTAATTGATATTAAGATCATTAGGCCACAAACAAAGAATATCATCAACATTACGCATCCATAAAATGGGGGTTATGTTGGTCTGGGGAAGTATTTTGGATTCAAAAAACTCCATATATAGATTGACCAGTACCGGGGACAAACAATCACCCATAGCCATTCCAAAGACCTGACGGTAATATTTCCCGTCAAAGGTGAATTTGCAGTTGTTAATACAGAGGGAAATAAGTTTAAATATGAAGTTTATAGAAAACCTACAAGAGAAAGAGAAAATTGGACGCGAATGAGCAAAATAGACAAGAAACCGGAGGTTTTTTAAGAGGCAAGAGAAAGGGACATTATAAGAACCTTGAATCAAAGAATGAAGGCGATCCTTTACCGAGAAGACAGAAATAACGCCAAAGGAAAAACGTTTTTGAAAATTCCTGGCCGGGACTCGAACCCGGTCTTCTAAATGCCGGTCAGATGCTCTACCGCTAAACTACCAGGCACAGTAACTATATTTGGCCCAAAACGTTACCCCATGAAACCCAGTATCTGCTTAAGCTCGGAACCTCCAAGGAATTTTTATACCACATCCTCTTACCCACTCACAATTTAAAGGCTCATTGTTGCTATCACCCGCAAAACTTGTATTTCCTCTTTCTTTGTATATACTCGTATATAAATATATATATATATATATATATATATATATATATATATATATATATATATATATATATATATATATATATACATAATGGAGCGAGATAAGAGGTTACTTGATTTTGGAGGGAGTCTCCAGTTTCAAGTTGAAACAAATATTTCTTCTCCGCTATATTTATCCCAGTTCGAGATTCGAGTTTGTTTGAGGGTGTTCCCCAAATAAGTTTCTATTTAGATTTACAAACAAGTTGATAAAAATAACTTTATTCTGAACTTGAGACTTTAATAAGGTGAGTGGCTGGAGCTAGTGAGCTTAAATCCCATTTTCGCTAGAGGGAGTAAATGTGAATGCTATCCACCGAGGAGTGCCTTCCGCGGTGGATGGAGCACAACGTCAAGACGAAGTGATTTGATCGACTGTGTTTCCTATGTGAGGAATGTGGTATAATGTCCGATTGTTTTATATGTAGAGAAAGTAAGTGTGACCAATGGGGTTTCTGGAAAGGAGCTTTGTCTGAAGTGAATGTTCATTGATGTTTGTGTGTGTGTGCGTGTGCCTGTCTTTTTGTGAGAGAGAGAAAGAGAGAGAGAGAGAGAGAGAGAGCAGAGCAGACTCGATCAAAGGAATTTTTTGAGAAGATATGATAAAATAGTGAGAAAAGGAATGAAAATAAAGTTGTGAGAAAGTTTGGGAAATATTTAAAAGATTTCAGTCTAGCAGATTAGTGTTAATAAACAAATACATAGTAGGTTGGCCAGAATTTCATGACTCACTCAGGAAGCGAAAATAAAACAATAAAATTTTACGGAGCAATATCAACATTTATTCTTCTAAATAAAGTTCATCATTCTCTCCGATCTTCTTCCCGCGATAAGCCATCATCAGAGTCTGTCCAAGATAACAGGTTGATGTCCGGTCTGAACGTGGTTGATCGTCAACGGTAAGTTTCCCGGAGTTGAAACGTCTATACCACCTCGAAATCTCCGTCTGACTGACTGTGCCTTCTCCTTTAGTATCGCAAATTTCCTTCACAGCAACTCTTGTAGAAATACTTCGCCTGTAACAGTAGCGAATCAAAACTCTAATACTACTTTCTTCCAAACTCATTTCTGTCATTTGGGATTTACACGAATAAAGATAAAATGCGCAGGATAAACAAACAACAGCGTACGGAGGCTGGTGCGAATGAGTAAGGTTAACTAACCTAATATAAATGAATAAGTAAGGCTAACCTCTCAAATGTAGTTGAATAAGTAAGGCTAACCTAATCTAATACACTGGTTAACACACCTTTTGCTGACTTATGTTTTGTGGTTGTTTTTAAATAATTTTGACGTGCTGATTCCAAATGTGGCATCCATTCATTTTTGTAAGACATCAAGTTTTCATTCTTCAGCATATTTCTATTTTACGACGTACTGCATGTACTTACTCGGTAAGGATAGTTTCTTAAGTGCTATAGCTTCAAACTATAACTTAAAATGTCAACAGAATTTGAAAGGATAAATGCATTATAAGATAACATCACCTATTACTAAATACATACAGGTTATTTTTCTAATAGAATGGAGAAAACACATGCAATCGTACACATACCTATACATTCATGGAATAAATTTTCGCTTGCGAGAGTGTCTGGAGTGTTCGATGTCTACTTGTTTATGGCTCTCCTTCGAATACGAAGACTACTCTAGCTTCCCTCGATGGAAATGGAGATGAATTTATGGGTATGAATTTATGGTGGCTGTCGGTTGTGCCAGCGAAGATGACTATGCAGTTAGATGCGCGATGCACAAACTCTGCCACAGAAATGACACTCTATTCCGGGGTTATTTGGCTGCTGGACTGGTCGATTGTGGCACGGTTGTCTTCTCGTCTCTCTCGTTGTGGATGGACTGTTCAAGGTGCGACAGCCCCTCCATACATGTCGATCACTGGCTTTGACTTCCAGAGTCAGGGGTTCAATATTACACTCTTTTAGGGTTGCTTTTACTTGGTATTTATAGCGTTTCATTGGCCCACCTTGTCTACGGTGTCCCAGTAGGAGTTTTCCATAAAGGATTTGTCGAGGTAGTCTGTCATCACTCATGCGAATTATATGTCCAGTCCATCGCAGTTGTTTTTTGCAAGCATGGCCTCAATTGAGGTTGTGCTGGCGCGTCGAAGGATTTCTACATGGGGAATTTTTTCCCTCCATGTTAGCTTGAGAATCTTCTGCAGATTTCTTATATGAAATGCTTCCAATTGTCTTATATGCCTTCTGTAAGCAGTCCATGTTTCAGCGCCGTAGAATATAGTAGTTTTACATACAGCGCTGTAGACTGCTATCTTCGTTTTTAGGCTGAGCTTATCGTTTTGGAAGAAAATTATGCGCAGTTTTCCAAAGACTACATAGGCTTGATTTATTTTGTTGCAGACCTCTTCATCTATATTATACTTACCGGACAGGATGCTGCCCAGATATTTGAAATTTGTGACCTGTTTAATGTAATCACCGTTGATGTGGAAAGTTAGACGTGGTTCTTTATTCTGTCGTTGCATTAGTATCTCTGTTTTATTGACATTCATTTTCAGAGCCATTGCTTCGTAAAGATCAGCTATGACATTGAGAGATCCTTGTAGAGCAAATGGTGCGTGTGCAATTAGCGCACAGTCGTGTGCATATTGAAGTTCTAGAATATGATTGGTCACAGTTATGTGCGGGCTTGAAGTCTTCTTAAATTGAATAGGTTGCCATCATGTCGTTACTGGATAGCAACCCTGTCCACCTGAGGAATTGCATTCTGAGTAAATAATGTGATAACAGATATAAAAATGTTGAATAACACTTGGGCCATGACACATCCTTGCTTGACACCAACTTCAACGCTGAAAAGTTCGGATCTTTCTCCTGAGACAAGTACTGTTGCTGTCATGCCATCGTGTAGTTTTGTCAGAATTGAGAAGAATTTTGGAAGGGAGACAAACTTTTCTAAAATGATCCATAGTAGTTCCCTATTAACTGCATCAAAAGCTTTTTGAAGGTCAATCAAAGGTATGTAGAGCTCTGTGTTTTGCTCATTGCACTTCTTCTGTAGTTGTCCTGCACAGAATATCATGCCGCAGGTGCGCTTGTCTTTACGAAATCCGCACTGTGTTTCTGACAAGGTGCTCTCTGATATATGGCGACATAATCTGACAAAAATAATTTTGTCAGAATTTTAGAGAGATTCCTCTGCTATTTTCACAAAGTGCTCGATCACCCTCCTTTTTGTACACAAGCACCATGTCAGAGTTCAAAAATTTAGCGGGAGGTTCTTCGGTATTCAAGATGACCGACATAAGCTCATGTATCTTTGAGTGCAAGAAATAGCCACCTTCTTTTAACAGTTCAGAGAAAAGGCTATCTGGGACAGGTGATCTATAATTTTTTAAGGATTTTATGGCCTCAAAGATTTCTTCAAAAGTAGACAGTTCGTCCATCTCTATTACTAGAGGTACATGAGGAATTGCATCTAAAAAGTTTGACTCTATAGGGTTTCTATGATTTAACAGGGTTTGGAAGTGCTGTTCCCAGCAATTTAGAATGGTTGTTTTGTCTTTTTGGAGATTGCTATCTTAGATCTGACGGGGGATACATTGCGTTTTGCAGGCCCATAGATAGTCTTCAGGCCGTTGTAGAACCAATGTTGGTTGTTATTGTCAGCAGCAAGGTGTTGCAGGTTCTTTGCCTGGTTGGTCCACCATTCATTTTTCATATCACGAAGCTTGAATTGAGGTTCCTTTCTTAAATTATCAAGGGTTAGTTTCAGATTTGCAGAATTTGGGTTTGAGAGCCACACATCACGGGCCTTGTTCTTCGGCGTCAGCAATATTTGAATGTCTTTCGCCTTTTTTAAAACCAGTCTTTATGCTGTCGAGGTTGAAAACCTAGAGTTATTCTGCACACTGCTTCAAAGTGGAATGAAGAGTGGTCCAGACGTCGCTAGATGTCACAGTTGGGGGGTTGTGGCCCCTCATCAAATTTACATATAATGAACTTCTGTAAGCATTTCGTTTTACTTGATCTTATCTTTCAAGCTGTTGATATTTAGCTTTGTTAAGGAGCATGTGCGCTGAGGTGGTGGTGGAGGGGCGTATTATAAGATTTAGCTTGCAGCGTAACATAGTAAGATCTGTTGAGCACTCGGTACCTCTCATTGCTCGTGTGAGGTAAATGTCATTTCAGTCACTCTGCCTGGCTTTTATAAAATCAATCATATGCCCATGCTTGGAACGTGGGTGAGTCCCAGTGGTTTTATATTTGTTCGGAAGTTGAAATGTAGTATAAGTGATTACAAGATTATGCTCTGAACAGAGTGTTAGCAGTCTGAGACCGTTACTGTTCATTTTCCCCATTCTATGTTTGTCAATGACCTGTAGCCAGAGATGGGCTTGTTTTCCTACTCTTGCATTGAAATCCCCAAGCAATAGGATTTTGTCTTCTTTGGGTAATGCAATTAGTGCTGAATGTAGCGATTCATAGAATGTCTCCACAGTCTCGTTGAATACTCCAACAGTAGTCTGCTATCATGTTTGTGTTCCATCAGCATTGATATATCTCCTCCATAATCTTGATATCTTGATGAAGACGCTCTCCGTGTTTATCACTCACGTTGCCAAGATTAGCAGGAAATTCATTAAGATGGCTCTTGAGGAAATGAACCTTTATGCTCATGTTGCAGCCTAAACGATGAAAGCTATCAGGTAATGTCTCTTCCAAATCCTTGTAGTTAGCAGACTTTTTATTTCCAATAAATTATTTAACAACAGCCACAAGTGAATCCCATCCTCCCTTTTCTATGTCAGTCATCGAACTCGAGAAGTTTTGGTTTTCCATTAACTTTCTGATTTGTGGCCCATCAAAAAGTCCAGCCTTTATTTTATCATAACTTAATCAAGAAATATTGTACATATGAATTTGAAACAGTCATCTTCCCCATTAAGAGCTTTCACAAATTGTTTCATCAGTTCTAGTTTAATATGAAGGGGTGTGAAGATGATTTTCTCTCGCTCAACAAGTGGTCGAGGTATAATATTCTTCTCCCCAACAATCAAACTTTCTTTAACTGGCCCAATGTTTGTCCTTGGCTTGGCTATCCCATAAACACAAGAAACACGGATATTTTGTATAGCCTCCTTGTTGGCCAAGTAAAAAAAATACCATTTTCAGATCCACACATATGATCAATTTGTGTTCATCATATGTAAGTAAATCTAATACAGATCTTATGTGTTGATGCTTCTCTTTTAAATGCACAGAGTGACCAATAGGAATCGCACCGAATAAGTTTCCATTATGGAGTAACACAAATTTTAGACTCTTCTTTGAACTATCTATAAAAAGTCTCCATTCACTTGGATCATACTCTGAAACACCCATCGCGTTTAACAGTCTCGCCCCGTCACATCAGTAAACAAAATCTTCTTCAGTTTTAAAGAATACCAAGAGATATTTCTCCCTGTTCCAAAAAAAAAGTTACCTTTTTTTCAGGCAACAAATTCATCTTTTTAAGTCTAGAAGCTAACACTTCTGCTAACTCTTTTGACAGGCCTAGGTCTCTAACTAAATAATTCAGTTCTAATTGGCTGGTTTCCACTTTCTCGGGGCGATGTATGTACAAAGTCTGGATCACTGTCATGTTTATTGCTTAGATCAGATTCACGTATATCACTTACATCATCCAGTGAAGAAAGTTCCTTGAATACAGGTACTGAAATTTCATCTAAATGAAGCACTGGACGAATTGCTGAATCAAGATTTGGATAACCCATTTTATGTCGCGTTTTCTTGTTATAACCAGAAGTCTTTGTGGGACAAAAGTAGCAATCGTTTACATGGTTTTTTGGCTCCCGCCACACCATAGGAATGCCAAATCCTAGTTGTTTCCTTGTGCCCTTGGTCCATTGGCGTAGATTTTCAACACATGGTTTACAAACATTGTGCTGGGCCCACGGTTTATCCCAATCACCTAATTTAATCTTAAAGTAAGCCAGGTATGCTCTTTTCACAAAGATACTAATGTTCATTTTTTGAGTTGGTGCAGTAAAACAAACACATACATATAGAGTAAAATGAGTCAGGGGAATTCAAACATTTTCCCTTTGAGGCCATAGTACTTAATGTTATTTCATAAAACAAATGTGAAAACACACAAAGTTATATTATACACAATTGCTTTATATCTAGATGTGCATAAATAGAAATCTAATTACATAGATAAAATAAAATAAGAAAAATACCAAACGTCTCCATTTCCGTTTATTTGGTCGTAAGATGCCCTGCTCCTATGAGTGGGACCAATATGGACCAGTCCATAAATAAAAAACTTTATGTGATAGAAGAAAACTATTGCCATTTTTAAACTCAGTGACCACGAATTTCTTAAGAACAGGTCTCAAGCCTAAGTCAGCAGAAAAAGTTAAAATTTGTAACCAGTGATATTTTGATGCTGCTCCAGAAATTTTTGTTCTTTCTTTCCGCTTCTTGAGTGAGTCAGGACTTTCTGGCCAACCATATAGAACAAAATTGTTAAATGAAAGTTTTGTGCGAACCGAGGGTGTTGTCATTTAGAAGAAAGATATGTGACCAAAGGCAAAATAAAATCAATTGTCGGTCGGAAACACCTTAGTCTGGAAAAAGACCGTGTACAAGAGTGTGTGTAATTTTTGTGTAAATGGATCGCTATATATATATATATATATATATATATATATATATATATATATATATATATATATATATATATATATATATATATATATATATAAGGTTGGAACAAACGTAATGTTCGATTTTAGGGTATATATTACAATTGAAAAAGATTATAACTATGGAAATATTTAATCATTGCTTCCTAGAATCTCATTCCATCTGTCAACAAGCTTATAAAAGCCATGCTTTTAAAATATTTTCGGTTTTGATGTTCAATATGAATCAAACTCGTTTTCAACCTCTTATTTTAATATCAACCTAAGACCATCCAAATGGTTCTGTAATCCCATAAAGAAGTGATAATCGGAAGGACAAAGGTGAAGAAAATATGACGATGAAGCAATATTTTCAATCCGTTCCTCTAAGAGCTCTTTGGTCATTCGATATTCGTGGGGACGGGCATGTTCGTGATGGAGGATGAAACCCCTCCTGTTGACTAAGGATGGTCGCCTTTGACCCAAAGTGGATTTCAATAAACAAAGTTGATTGAAGTAGAGATTATAATTCATTATTTGATTGTTGTCAAGCAGTTTGAAATGAAAAATTCCTTCAATATCTCACCATACACTCAACATGATTTTTTGGGGATGAAGTCCTCATCTCGGTTTTTGAGAAATTTTGTTTCCTCGACGGATCCACAAAAGGTGGTTTTTAACCTTATATCATAGAATCAACTTCTCATCACCAGTAACAAACCTGCCCCCAAATGGTGCCTGAAAGTGTCGTAAAAGCAATGACTCACATCAAGCAACAAGCTTTCCAAATCTTTATTATTATTATTATTATTAAAGTTCCAAGCCACAACCCCAACTGGAAGAGCAAATAGCTATAAGCCCAAGGGCCCCAGCGGGGAAAGAAACCTGGTATGGAAAAAACGAAACAAAGATTAAGAAAAACATAATAAATAAATAGAAAATTAAAAAAAAAAAAAAAAAAAAAAAAATTAAATGCTATAATGTTAAAAATATTATAATATTATATATGTGTGGATAATGAATAAAATATTAAAGTTATAAGTTTCTGTTAATTAAAAATGTATTAGCACCCACTTTAAATTTCTGAAGTTCCAAGGACTCAACAACAACAGTAGGAAGTTCATTCCACATTTTAGTTGTGTTAGGAATGAAACTTCTTGAAAACTGTGTTGTGTTGAATCTCATAGGCGTAAAGGCCCTACTATTGGCATTTAGTACACCTCTGGTAACTCGTTGAGGGGCATATAAATTGGGCAGATCGTGATGCAGTGGATGATCTGCATTGTTAAAAATTTTATATAAGATGCATAAGGAGCTTATTGCTCGCCTGTGCCACAGATCAACTTTGAGGTCAGGAATTAAAAATTTTATTGCTCTCAAATTTTTATCTAATAAATTAAGATAAGAGTTGGCTGCCGAACTCCAAACAGGGGCGCAATATTCAAAACACGGAAGAATAAAAGCATTAAAACAATTTTTAAGAACAGTCTGCTCTCCAAATACTTTGTAAGATTTCCTCAAAATGCCAATTTTTTGAGCAATAGAGGAGGAAATAGATCGAATGTGATTCTCAAAAGTAAACCTAGAGTCAAGCATAACTCCAAGCAACTTAAAAGAATCACATATGGAGATGGGAATGTTATTTATTAAAAGATCTGGATGGGGAGGATCTAGTGTTCTGGATCTGCTAACAATCATACTCTGGGTTTTCTTTGCATTTAACTTCATGCCCCATGAAGTGCACCAAACATTTATCTTAGCCAGATCTCTATTTAAAGACTCTGCAACCGATGCTCTCAACTCAGGAGATGGGACTGGGGCTATTAGAGTAGCATCATCAGCATAGGCTATAAGTCTATTTTCCAGTCCAAACCACATATCATGGGTATATAAAATAAACAGTAGAGGACCAAGAACACTGCCTTGTGGTACACCAGATAGCACCTCTCTCTCATCACTAAAATTATTGTCAACATAAACCTTTTGATGTCGATTTGTTAAAAATTGTTCAATAATATTTAAAAATACACCACCTACTCCCAACTGCTTCAACTTAAATATCAGGGCCTTATGATTGACACGGTCAAATGCGGCACTGAAATCCAGGCCAACTAAGCGAACTTCTTGACCAGAGTCTAATGATTTTTGGACAATGGTGGAGACTGTGAGAAGTGCATCACAAGTGCTCAGACCCTTACGAAATCCAAACTGTAAAAAGGGAAACAGACGATTAAGCTCGGCAAATGTACTTAAACGTTTAGCTAGTAAACGTTCAAAAATCTTAGATAGAACAGGAGTTATAGAAATGGGCCTATATTCAGTAGGGTTAAAACTACCACTTGCACATTTACATAGTGGAGTGATGTTACCAATTCTCCAACATTCGCAAAAACTACCACTCCTCGCCAGCTTCCGAAGAATAACGGAAAGCTTGGGAGCCAAATACTCTGCAGTTTTCTTAAAGAATAAAGGGAATATACCATTTGGGTCAGTACCACCATAAGCATCCAGATCAAGAAGTAACTGTTTTACTTCACTTGAACGGAAAGCAATCTTGTTTAACCTTGGTTCAGGGAAACAAGTGTCAGGTAGAGTTAGATTCTCATTACTTTGTTTATTATCAAAAACATCAGCCAACAGTGTTGCCTTTTCTTCAGGACTAAGGGTAATGGAACCATCAGGTTTAAGAAGGGGTGGCATAGATGAATCATTCCCAAAAAGAGCAGACTTGAGAGTGGTCCAGAATTTGTGGGAATTTGCTGTGCGCTGAAGAGTTCCCTTTGTGGTAGTATTGAATTCAACTTCAGCATTATTATATACCCTCTGAGCTGCTGTTCTGTAGTGCACATAATTATCCCATAGAAAGGCAGATCTACTCCCCTTCCACAGGTTGTAGGCTTCTTGTTTCTGCATATGAGCCCTCTTACAGTCATCATTAAACCAGGCTTTGTCCTTAGTGCGATATCTGATCATACGGAATGGAACATGTCTATCAATAATTGAAACAATTTTATCATTCAAAATACGAACTGCTTCAACCTCCTTATATATTAGTGGCCAGTTGATCCGGGAGATATCATTTAATATATTGCACCAGTCTACTTGAGATTTGATGAATACTTTGCTTGTATGAGCTATATTAGGAATAGATTGCTCAATACAGATAGTTATAGAAATTGCACAGTGGTCAGAAGTTCCCACAGGAGGATCAACAGCACTTGTAACGACTCCAGGGGAATCAGTGAAAACCAAGTCAAGGCAGTTCCCAGATGAATGGGTAGGCTCCCTAATGACTTGCTCACAACCCGACTCACACGCAAAATCATAAGCCCTGATACCATGACAGTCAGTAGGGGAGACAGAAGACAGCCATTGCCTATGATGAGCATTGAGGTCTCCCATAAATACAAAGCAGGCTTTCCGGTCATTTTCCATACGACTGGTATAGGACAGTCGTATGGGTTACGTTAAATTGTTCTGCGAGATCCCTAGAAGTGGTAACAGGCAGGATTTGTTGAGACAATAGCATCCAACTCTTCAGATTCAAGTTCTATTGGAAGACCTTCTTTTGGTCCCTCTTTTAGAAAGAAATCCTCACTTCGGAAACGCGAAACCTCCCTCCTGGAACTTGGTTCATTTAATGCATCATCCCTGAAGGGTGCTCTGAATGGGTCTTGCCGCCGGACATGCATTGACACCTATATGAAATTCATAGAGTAAAACGTATCTGATGAGATCTTTGGATGGGAAGTCATAAAGGTGAATACCAAAGAAGATTATGAACAATATTTTTATAGTCGAAAAGAAAAATGTATAAATTACTCATTGTATAATTATTAAACGATAACCACGAGGCACTACTTTAATAAATACTACCTGAAAATTTATTCTAAAAAATCGTTTCAACCTCATATATATGAAATGAAAAACTCACAAAGTATCACGTGAGGGTGGCAAATGAATGCAATGTCCCGCAGGAAAAAATGAAAAGGTGTTTCCAAGTACTTTCGAACTTTATTAAGTTCCTTATCAAGAATAACTTCAAGGAATAATATTATATTAGAGGTATATATACGAAAAAAAAGTATGAAAAACCGCCTCAAAAACAAGAAATCACCAATGCGGAAGACGGAAGGGGAAAGGTAAAGAAACACACTGCTCTGTTTTGTACATAGTATTTTTCCCCCTTTTGCTCATCGTGTCTCATAATCTCCCTCGTTAGGCTATCTCCATTTCTTTGAATCTGTTACCCTTTCCGTCTTCTCAGTTTGACCTTACTACCTGCTTCTTGTAATCCTTAATGTGTTTCTTTACCTTCCCCCTTCCGTCTTCCTCATTGGTGATTTCTTGTAGTTATCCTTGATAAGGAACTTAATAAAGTTCCAAAGTACTTGGGAACACCTTTTCATTTTTTGCTGCGAGACATTGCATTCATATATATATATATATATATATATATATATATATATATATATATATATATAGGATAACCAGGACAGAGCCGAAGATGCCTCGTAACATTTATTGCAAACGTTTCAAGGATAATGACAAATCCCATCATCAGTGCTAAAGAAGGAATACAAAATACAGATTAAATATATACATAATAGTTTTTTAACACATGTAAAAAAATCACTAAACATGAATATTAAATTTGAAACGAATGGAAAGGCGGAGAGAAAACAACAACGAGGGAATTTATATAAAATCGGAAAATAATTGACAGTGGATTCTTGCAAAACAATATAAAATTTAACAAATTAACATGTTTGTTAATGTAACTATATTTAATGGAACAGATAATGTGATGTTATTTAGACTGGGGTGAAGTTTTTTTAATATAAATTGACTCTATGCCCCCACATATGATCCAGTGCTACTGCACGTACAACGACGAAAAACACCTAATTTTTGATCGCATACTGGTGGATGGTTGATCTTGGAATTTAAATAGTGATCCTAGTTTTAAGTCATTAGTGAGAACAATACACGTTAATAATTTGAAGATGGTTAGTGTTTTCCCTAAAATGTATCCAGTGTTTTTTCCATTTATTATTGTTAAATTTCCTTTATAAGCTGAATTCTCTACTTTTTATATAAGAATACAGTATCCTGTATAGCTCTATATTCCAACCCCTTAATATTAAATGTTCGATTTATTTACTACATCCTTTGTATGTTTAAATTTACAACGTATAATATTAGTCTTTTACGAATTTTTGTAATTTTTCCAGTACTAGAAGATAGGTGAAACTTTTACCCGAAACGTTGTACATATCATGTAAACTAAATGAATTTCCCGTTTTACGTCCTTTCATTCATCCTGCAAACTAAATTAAAGCTCAACAGGAGAAGCTTTAATCAATATATATATATATATATATATATATATATATATATATATATATATATATTAATTGTTCTATTTGACAGCAGAAGAGGCATTTTTTAGTTTCTTGATAACTTTCATAAATGATTATCCCTTAAAAGAGACGGGGGATACCATAAATATCATTATTTATTATTCGGCCGAGGCGCCTTTCAACCACATTGGTCATCTTCAGGGGCTATACTGATAAATTTGAAGAATTTCTGCTAAATATTTTACAAGATATTGAAAAGTAACATAGAAAAAAAATAAACTTGAGATCAAAATGAAAAATGTTGAATTTAAAATAAAACTATTTAGAACGAACATATGTTAGAAAAAATAACAGGGGAAATAATACTTGATTTCACGTCAATTTACCTCAAGTTTCGATGCTCACAGTCATCGGTCTGAAATAATTGTTGGTAAAAAGACGTAGATTTCCAGTACTTATTTTTTTATAGATAATGTGAGCTTCATACATAATTTCCTCTTGAAATATTTTGACTGCATCTATGATTGAAAAACGACAGGAAAATACATCAAAATTAATACTCCTCTTTCAGAAATAAGACTTGATGTCACGCCTATGTACTTAAAGTTACGATGCTCACAGTCACCGTTTTGAAATGAATATTGGTACATAGACAAAGACCTCTTGTAACTTTTTTCTTCTTCGAGGAGTGCAACCTTAGACATGAGTTCGTCTTGAATTTTCTTATTTGTTCCAAATAGGAAGGTGGTTGAAAGGGGCCTCTGGCGAATAATAAATAATGATTTAAAATGATATTTATGGTCCCCCCCTCTTTTAAGGGATAATCATTTATGAAAGTTATCAAGAAACTAAAAAATGCCTCTTCTGCTGTCAAATTAATAATTACTATATCCAACATGGCCTCTTTATAATATATATTTATATATATATATATATATATATATATATATATATATATATATATATATATATATATATATATATATATATATGAAAACTTTGAAAGAAGATGAAGATTCATTTTTCACAATATTTCGGTGAAGTTATATACACTATTCTCAAATGACAACTAATTATTTTTCATGTTACTGTTTAATGTTACGTTGTGCTGAAAAAAAAACTTTCACGAACATACCAAAGCTCAGAAATTTACACAACAACTTTTGTATTTGGGAACTACTACAACATTCTGTTTACAAGTGATTTCACAGACATTGCCATAAATATCGCATTATTTTCAGCCCTTTCGCTTGTAAAAAGGTTCGCATAATTTTAGTTTCGCGCTTCATCGCGTCCTTTTTCCAGCCCAGTAAGTTATTTGTAGGATGCGTCCGCGGGGCTAAATGCAGCTGGTATTGACCGCTCAGACAAAATAGCTGGGATATCAAAATATATTTCGACATCCAGTGTATAATAAATTGAAGAAAATAGGCTTCATTTTTGGTGGTATAATGGGGTGTTGGTTTTATAAACTACCTTCCTGCTCATTTATGGTGAGGGGCTCTCCCCTTCCCCCCCTTAACGAGGCGTTACTGCACGTTTGTCGCTATTGAGTTACTTTTTTCTTTGCAGAATTTTGTACCAGCAAAGATGACTCGATGCTAGTTCAAAGGAAGATGCGAAAAGAAGGGTCATAAGTGAGGGACAGGCAAAAGAAAGAAAATATATGGAAAAAAGATTCATTTTACAACTCTTATTTCCGTAAATTCAAATTTAATAGTAATATTTATCGTTTCGATTCTTAAAGAAATATTTACTGTAGTGCTTTCAAAGACGTTTCTAGACAAGACATTCCAAGTCTATTATTTTATAAGAAAAGAAATTGTGTGTCTGCTCAGTTATTTAGTTCAAATATTGGGCCATAATTTACAGGGAGCGGTGGGTAATTTGTCGCCGATGGCAAATCTGAATTCCGCAAATGCGTGTTGTTTGGCTGCACTTTTCCTTATTTCCTATCATAATAGACTCAGTTGTGCATCGTCTGTGAATGAAACAATACCATGGCTGGATTCAATTCTAAAAAAATTGAAAAGACAATCTGTGCTGCATTGGATTCACGCCATGATCTCTAATGCGAAATTATCCGAGTGTTTGGGTGTTAATCTGAGGACTGTGCAGAGGATGGGGAAATAGTTGGGTGAGTCAGGCTGTGATTTTGAAGCTGCGGAGGCTCAGAAACCTCACTTTAAGCGTTATAATACGATAAGAACCCTCGAATTTGCTGCGGAGATCCAGACCATCATTGACAACGATTCCAGCATGTTAATAAGGTTCATAGCCATGGACAATGGAATGTCAGAGTCTATCACCAGACAGTTAGTGGTTGATGACATTCGCCAATAGTCATGAAAGATGAAAAAGGGCCACCTTCTGTGGCAGAAAATGATGGACGAGCGGAAGAAACATGCACCCAAGCTTGTGAGCAAACAAAAGCATCCCCCCCAAACCTGGTATGCTTTGGTTCTTGTCACACGGGAAAAAAATCTGCTAGGGCAAACCAGGTGCTGAACTCGAAAAACAACCGATAACTCACTCTGTCCCCCAAAGACGTACCGAGAGTCATGAAGAACAAGTTTCCGGTCCACATCATGGTGTTTGGGTTGGTCAGTATTTTCCAGGAGGGCCTCAAACTCAATAAGGTGAGCTACCTCAAGGCTGTAGAAGGCTGTAGGTGTGCTAACAGGACTCGGCACCATGCCACACAAGCAGGAGGACCAAGGGAGAGCTTAGATCCAGGATCAACGCAATTTTCCACCGGTTAAACAGGGGGACCGTTGAGAAGGTCTGCATCAGGTTCCGACGCCATCTGGAGGCCTTGGCTGAGGTTGACTGTGATTTCATTGAATAAAATGACTTAAAATCATTCAAGCATTTAACACGTTACTATGATAAATATATCTGCATAAATGAACTCTCTGTGTTTTCTGTTATATTGAAATTAGGCGACAAATTACTGACCGCATCCTGTATATTAGTAAACCCACCTAGTATTTTAAAGACTTTAATAAGTTGGCCACACAAATGCCGATCTTCCAGTTAAATTACATTGCGGTGCTTCAGTCTTTCTTCGTACGATCTATTTCTAAGTTCAGGAATTAATATCCTCCTTCGAAGTTGGATGCGTTCCAATATTACAATACTCTTTGGCATGGTTGGAGACCAGAATTTCACTGCATACTCCAAATGATCTCTTACAACCGCTTGATCTCTTTAAGGGAAAAAGAAAAGTATCTTTTGATTTAAAGGCCAAATGTTGAGCTCTGTCTGTATCCTAGAAATGCATTCGCCTTTTGTGACGCTACAGTGCAATGTTTTGAAAATGAAAATTGTTTGATATTAAACAACCTAAATCCTTTTCCATGTTGTATATGTGTAAAATTTGAACACGTTTATTGTAATCTCTTCGGAGGTTATCATGCCCAATGTTGATTATCTTACACTTGTCCAAGTTGAATTGCCTTAGCACCGAATTTCCTGCAATCAACAAATATTAAAATTATATATAATACATTCGTGTTATGATGGGTTTCATTGTAAGTAAAGGACATGGAAAATGGAAAGAATGGCGAGAAAAAAGAGACGAATAAAATAAGGAAAATAGAAAGCGGATCACTAAAAAAATTGGGAACAAAACGTAACGGCAATGATATTCCCCAAACTAAGGTAATGGGTGCACAAATCCTTTGACCTAAGTACATAAAAAATTGTCAAGAAAAATGCATATTTTTTCTGGATCCTGTGAGGATTAGCCCTACTTAACCTTGACTGAACCAATCTGTGCAGCTAACTTCAATCGATGTCCCTTGCACACTCTTCGTAACCCAAATATATGTAATAAGGAAAATATTCCACCACAATAAAATTACAAAAATAAGGATCAAGGTCATTCCCCTAGGACAAAACATAATGGTTAATTATATAGTGTTATTTACAAATATGAGTCAGATAATTATTTCTCCCTCAAAGATATTGAACATGTACTCACATAATGACATTTTGCCAAATGATAAACGCAATATATACTAGATCGCTGGAGATTTGGTTTCCGAAGATATAATTTTTAAAATGAAATATAAATGATTAGATAGGTGTTTTATGCTTAAAAGTTAAATTTAGAGTCACTCAATTAAACAGCTTCAAAGCCAAAATTCAATACAATCCGGACAATCTGATCACTTTTCCCTACAAAATTGATAGAAGTTTACCACGACTCACCTGGAAAACATTGCGATGAACTTTCAACGCTCCTCAGACATAAAGATTCATACAAGAAAAGAACTATATTATTCTTGGACTTACACCTTACAATATTTCTACTGCTTCCAATTACCCCACCAACCACTCCTCTCTACCAACCAACGTCTCATAAAGGTTATCCTACTATTTGCATCCTGGATTCCAAACATTGAACCGAGGTTTCAATGCTTCGTGGACGCATAGTCACCCAACTCACAAAGGCATGCGAATCAACTTCTCCTATCGCTCAACCACACATACCTTTCACTTTTTTTAAATTGTCATCATACATACTCTCCTTCTCTCTAGATAAGAGAACCTTCCTAAATGATTAGATTTAAACTAGCACCTCATCAGCGAAAAACTACGTGGTACACAGCACAACTTTCTTCAAAAATAAAAACGCCTCACTAGGGGGCCTCAATGGATTAATAGGAAACCAGCGTGACAATATTAAGTCGCGATGGGTGACATGCAAAATTTAATCTCCTGCACTCCTTTACGTGTATCCCGCCCACGCATGGATAGTATTTAGGGTTCGGGATCATGTGGTAATGTTTGCTCTTCTCATGCAAAATCTTTTACGATTCAATCTCGGTTGAGGCTGATGATTTCCAGTTTCTTATGTGTAATATTAAAGTAATGTACTCGTATATAAATATATTTCCTTTTCTTGAAGAGGTTTTAGTTTGTACGTTTGTTTTTTTTGTGTTCTTCTGTACCTATTTTTTCTTGAAGGGTATGAATGTACATTTCCATTTAGACATTTAGACCTGTTTGAGCTGTCTTTGAGCTACCCTATTTCTGGGCAACGATAAAATAAATGAACTTCAAATGGTCATGAACTATGGAGAAATAAATAACTTGAAAGCTCCTAATTCCATCTTCGCGAAGAAGAGCATTTACTTGTAGACTAAATATACTGAATATAATGGATATGAGAAACTAACCAAGTAGCGCGTGAGTAGAGCAATAAATGAAAAAATTCCCACAGGAAAATGAAAGGTGGATTCCAAGTACTTTCGAACTTGTTTGTTCAGTTCATTATCGAGGAATAACGAAAATTTTACAAAGGTGGTATATATATATATATATATATATATATATATATATATATATATATATATATATATATATATATATATATGAGAGACAGCAGAGTAATGCCCCGCCCATTTACAACGACAGGGCACCAAATAGAGAAATATTATCAAAGACGGATATGATGTATAGAACCGATTAGATAAGGTCTACTTCCGCAAATTCCAACTCTGAGCAAAGAATGTAGACATTTAGGTCACTAAGATAAATAGATACACACCTAATTGTGAATACATAAAAATAAACGAGAGAAACATTACTAAATTAATAAATCAAAGAGCTAAGATTTAAAACGGAAAATTTCATTATAAATAAGCCTTTTAATAATAGGGTCTAGTTCCAAGAGACCAGAATTAGGCGAGGAATTAATGAATGAGCATTCAATAATATTTCTTTGAATAAACTCATTAGATTTGAAAATAAGTTTAGCCGAATTTCAATTGATAGAGTGACTGTTTTCCGATAAACGGACAAAGAAAGCGCTGCTGCATTCCCCCCTCTTAATATTGTATTTATGTTGCGTCAAACGTACACTTAATTATTTACGGGTTTGCCCAAAGTTTTGCTTAGGGCAAACTGAACAATCAATAGAATAACCTCCCTCCCCCCCCCCTATACTATTGTTATTATTATGAATCAACATTTTATACTTGGTAGACTGATACTTGAATATGACAGAAATATTTAACTTATTCAAGAGGCGGGGAAGCAAGGAAAAGGACTTTATATAGGTCTTTGATAATATTTCTCTATTTGGTGCCCTTTCGTTATACATGGGCGGGCCATTACTCTGCTGTCTCTCATATATATATATATATATATATATATATATATATATATATATATATACCAGCATTGTAAAAATTTTCGTTATTCCTCGATAATGAACTGAACAAGTTCGAAAGTACTTGGACTCCACCTTTCTTTTTCCTGTGGGATTTTTTGCATACTGAATATAATACATATTACTGCTTATACCATGTGAAACTTGGAGTTATAATATTATTTTGCAACTTTAAATGATTTCCTTAACATAAATTCAACCTCGCTTTATCCAAGAAAAGTCGTTTATGCAGAATATAAAAAAAGGCTTAAAACAGAGGCAAAATTCAATAAGAGAGATTTATCCTTGCGTGTCTTGTACTACTTTGCGCCGTGGCTAAACGCATCAATTTATGTTAAATAATTACTTGTAAATCCTATGTTTTAAAATTTTAGTTCACAAGGAAGGTAATTTCTATTCTCTTGCACGCATCTACATGCACTAATTCAAAAGAAATTCAATAAACCAGACTAGGTTTTAATTATGTTTGGTTATTTCATAGAATTCATTTTAATACTAATAATTCATATACGTGTCAAAAGTTATAGAATTTATCAGGGAAAAGGGCATACAAGTATCCCATATAAACCATTTAGTTTCCTGGTAGGCTGAAACTACGCTCGTAGATCAGGTTTCTTATGATTTTTTATACGAACAATTTGATGAATGTTTGAAATCTATGGTTTATAGAAACGGTTAATTCGTATAGTAACATCTTTAATGTCCTTGCCCCAATTTAATGTAAATAATTAACTTCAATTATTACCATTTTCCTTTGGACCTTTTAAATTTCCCTGCTACCTTTTACGAGTCTGACTAATACCAAGGGCTTACCAGTTCCACCTGGAATATGGTTCCAACAATCTTCGTCAGTGTTTGGTGAGAGTGCAGTAAGGGTAGAAGGAACTTATCTCACTGAAGAGTGTAGCGTTATTTTGTGTGTGTGAAGACTCCTTACATCACACCCCGCAGTTTCATGTTAATAGGAAAATTTTCCTTAAGAATGCAAGATAATTCTTGAAAGAGGGGGCCTACTGAAACCTGGAAAGAAGAATCAGCAAGAGGCTCCTGCCATTGGTTACCTTGCTTTCCTTCTTTGGTTAGACTCATTCCCTATTTTCCTCATTCAAGATTATTAGTTTGTATTTTTTGTTGTTTTGATTTGTTTATTAAATGTTGTGCCGTTTAATCACAACGGGTCTTCCAAAACCTATAGTTTGGTAGTTTTGATTTTTAATCCTGCTCGATTAACTATGTATTCAATTTGCATTAATAATTTTCATTTTTTTTTTATCATGTCACCGAACGAATAAAGTGACAACCAAAAATAGGATGGTCCGTAGATGTGAAGGTACAATGATATAACTTACTCATTAAATCATTTTCGGTTGTTACATTATATTAGCACTTGCTATGTAGATCTTTACTATCAATTGCACACTGACATCTTCTGCCACAGGAGCGTACTAAGCGAAGGCATTCATTTGATGTTACTTTTATCCATTCATTTTGTAATATTTCCCAAAGTTCTTCGACGATGCTTGGGTTTCTCTCCTCATTTCTTTCTTCAACAGATTCTCAATCAGATTGAGGCGCCGCTCTGAGCAGACCAAGCCATGACACTTACTTCCTCTTGATCCAGGAAATTATTGCCCAACTTTGCTGTGTGGGAAGGTGCATTATCCTGCATAAAAATGGCAGGATAGGCAGAGGAGGCTCTCATATGGGGCACAGCGTGTTCTTGCAGAAGTTCTTTATACACTTGAGCATTCACTCTGTCCTGCAAGCGGACAAGTCGGTAAGTAAATTGCGCCGAAATTATGCCCCACACTGTAACGCCTTCCCCACCAAACTTGACGCTGCTCTTCACGCAGTTAACGTATAATCTTTCGCTAGGTCTTCGATAGACGAACCTCCTGCCATCCGAACAAAACAAATTGAAGTTCGATTCATCGCTGAAGTCTACTTTGGACCATTGGTTTTCTGTCCATAGAACGTGCTTAGTGGCGAAGGATAATCTAGCTTTCTTGTTCTTAAGGCTTATCAATTAATGACTTGACTGCTGGTGGGCGATATTTTAAAGATCTTTCCGTCAGGCGGCCTGATAGTCTTACTGGAGACACTAAGGCCCATAGTTTCAATTAATTCTTGGAAAATCTTGGTTGCTGTCATGTATCGGTCCTTTTTGACATATGGACGATTGCTTGGGCATCTTTCTTTGAGACTTTGCTAGGCCTACCTGTATAAACGTGATATAATACATATTATGTACGACCAGCGGCGGCTCGTAGCTAAAATTAGTGGGGGTGATGCATCAGATATTCTTCAGCATTGTTTTAATATTGTGTAAAAGGAAATAAACATAAAAATAAAGTTTATAGATAAACTTGATAAAATCCTAAAGAGAACAAAATCAAACATTTTTTTTTATTTACTAATAGCCTAAATTGTTATATTTCAAGCTTGATCTATTCATTTAAAAACGAAATCCATTATTATTGTTTTAATTTGCACGAAAAAATAACTATTTTCTCCTTGATCTCTGGATGACTACTGAGGAACTTTTTCTACATTGAAAGCACTGCAAGTGCATTTGGTTTTTTCAGAATTAATAGTGCTCCTTAGAAAGGCTTTATTCTTTTCAGTCTTGAAAAGCAGAATTCTGCCTCTGATGTAGTCATAGGGATTGTCAAGAGGATTTTTATCAGTTTCGTTATTTCACTAAGAACATCATCTAATTATTTTCCAAGATAAATTTCAACATCTCAATTAATTAATTAATAAAAGAACCGAAAAATATGAATTAAATTTCACAATTTATCAGATTCAAGAATATAAACACGTTTTTAAGCACAACACACGGGGGATTCCAAAAGAAACACTATCTTCCACCAGCACATCAGGGTCGGCACTGCGTGAGCCACAGTGCTCTCTATCTCCCTAGCGTGCAGCTTCCTATCTTGGACATGTGAGCATGCGCACAACAGCCAAACACGGCGTCGCTGGAACTGTGAAGCACGCAGTTCTATACAAAGTATTTTCATAAGTTTAAGGATTATATAATGTACAAATATATTATGAAAGAATTAAGGAAAAAAGGACTCATGATTTTGAATGTTATCGATAATATCGAGTGAAAATAGGAGGTGTTGCAGTTCCGCAGTGCCTATACACGAGCCGCCACTGTGTACGACACTCTTGGGGCGCTGAACCCTTTTAAGCTATGAGTCTGATGGAGCGATGATCCTTTTGACTTAGCTTAACAATTAAGTCCCGGATATAGGCAGGTGTAATGGGTCCTCTAGGCATGTTTGCTGCTCCAACCCTGACCTTTCAATGACTGAAAGTGCTAAGAATTCCTGGAAGTAATTTATTACCCTAAATTAGTTGGTTGTCTCAAAAATAGAAGTAATAGAATTTCGCTGTCCGGTCTATATTGAAGACAATAATCTTTGTATAAAAATGATCTTTGGCACGTATCTTGCAGTTTAATCCATCTTAACATGTACAATGTACATATATAACTTATAGTCATGCTTAGCTTATATCTGTAATTTATCAGGCAAGATTTACAATTATGTATTTGGTTTGAAGCTACTGTAAGTTTTGCGATGGAAACCTAAGTGTCCGAATCACCATGACTGCTACTGTATATATATATATATATATATATATATATATATATATATATATATATATATATATATATATATATATATATATATAAATAAATATATATATATATATATATATATATATATATATATATATATATATATATATATATATATATATATATATATATATATATACATATATATAGAAATATATATATATATGTCGTAGAATGGAGTCTCGACGATATACCATATATCACTATTCGTTGAGGGAACTTCTTTAATTACCTTTAGAGTGCGTGAATGTCTGACGGGCCGATATTATGTATCTTCGATATGCTTAAGAAGTGGAACTGAGCTCAAGGATAATAATATTGCTATCATTAATAAAATAGGGTTTTATTAATAATAACTATCAACAATACACAAAACGGAAAATATTGAAATAAACAGAGAATGGAAATGGTCGTGGAGACTCGGGCTAATCCCGAGATCAAAGGATTTAAAAAGGTTAAACAAATATAAAGTTAAAGAGATAAGATGGTTCGCTAAACCAATTAAAGCACAGGATAGAATTGACCAAAGGGTTAAGTACTTAAAGGTACCGTTCGGCTTACGTAACTTTATACTAGTGGTGCAGAGGAAGTCGACGTGAAGGAATTTTCAGGCCGCTGGCGAGTTTCAGCCGAAGGCAGGGGGGGATAAAATGATCCTGACGTGGCTTCTTGGGAATGATAAACCGTATCTCAAAGAACGGCTTGAAGAACAATGGCTGTTCTACGTTGTTCTCTTCTGAACAACAGGGGGGGGGGGTGAGAACCGTCTCTTGTCTACGGGCTCAAGAACAATGGCTGTTTTAATGTTGTTCTCTTCTAAACAACAAGGGGGAAGGGTGAGAACCGTTTCTTTGCAAACGGGCTCAAAAGAACAATGGCTGTTCTACGTTGTTCTCTTCTGAACAACAGGGGAATGGGTGAAAACCGTTTCTTGTCAACGGAATCGAACGAACAATGGCTGTTCTAATGTTGTTCTCTTCTGAACAACAAGGGGGGAAGAATTGTGGACTTGGCGTCACGAAAGGCTCGAACCTTGGCACTCAAGGGATATTGTCCTTCTTCTGGACAAGTGATGGTGAATCTCGAGGTCGAGGTCCCCTTGGCGCACAAAGGAAGAGACGGTCGTGGTGATGTTTCGCGACGAAAATCTGGATCTCCAATCTGCTCTTAGTGGTAAAGTTTCCATCTAAATAGTCGAGACACTCCCTTGGCGTGGGGGACAATGGAGTGGGAGCTTCGAGGGAATGCACAGCCGAGCCTGGGAACAATGCCTTATCTGCCCATAAGCCTAACTAAATCTGGCGAGGTCGGCGTATGTGGGTGAACGGGGGGAAGATAAACCTCCTTGTTTAAACATTGACTCAGGTGGCTGCGATAAGGCCCTAAGCTTCAAAGCGAAGATGCACGTGGGAGCATCGTGGTTTTAAATAACATGTGATAGGGTTGAAATTAATGCGGCCTCAACCCGTTCTATCACACCCCTCCATTCCGGGGGGAAGTTGTCACTTCGAAAAAAAAGAGAGAAGGAAAAACGATAGAGCTCCGTTGTGGGGAACTCGTTTTCTTGTACCAACCGTACCTTCCTGCACCTAACTAGTATTACCTCAATACATATGATTATTTTGATCTTTTGATTATAAGGGAAAATAACCTTTAATACAAACTTAATAAAAAAAAGGCATGGAACAATGAAATGATATAAAATTAGTACATATGGGACAAAATAATTTATACGTAATTTAATGGGTACAAATATATACATACAAAAAAAAAAAATAGACATTGAGCGTTACAAAATTCAGACATATACATTAACTAATTATAATACAAGAGAATTTAATTTAAGTCGTACAAGACGGTATATACCTATATGGAAATACTAATTCTATGAATACAATTACTCTACGCTATTCGGTAACGCATTCCTACTGAGTGCGTCAGCGACCTTGTTATCGAAACCTTTTATATAATTTATTTTAAATTGATACTCTTGCAAGAGTAAACTCCAGCGCCTGATTCGGCCGTTGGAGTGTCGCACATTCCTAATATAGGCTAACGGACGGTGGTCGGTTCCTATCTGAAATTCTTTTCTTATAAATTACGTTTTGAATTTGTCTATAACCCAGATAATTGATAGAGCTTCCTTTTCTATAGTGGCATATCCTTTTTCGCGTGGTAATAATTGACGACTAGCATATGCAACTGGATGACTCGTTCCGTCATCCTCGTATTGAAGGAGTACACCTCCAATGCCCTCGTTGGACGCGTCGGTCTTAATCCCAAAGGATTTTTCCGGGTTGGGCAACTTTAAAATGTGGGCAGAAATGAGCTTACTCTTGAGCTGATTAAAATGGGAAATAGTGACATCATTCCAACGTAGACGATCGGGTGAATTCTTTTTTAAAAGGGAGCTGAGGGGCGCCGAAATTGCAGCGAAATTCGGAACGAATCGCCGATAGTACCAAGCTGATCCTAGGAACGATCTTAATTGCTTCTTTGTAATCGGGAGGGGCATGTCGGCGATTGCCTTAATCTTATCCTCTTGGGGACCGAACTGGCTTTGTCCTATTTTGAAACCCAAATATTTTATGGTTTCGTGGGCAAAATGGCCTTTGCGGGGGCTAATGGTGAGGCCATTTTCGCGCAGTCGCTCGAAAAGAGCTAATAGGGTGGTTAAATGGTGACTCCATTCAAATAGTTATTGTAGCTGACTCTTTTGATGTGGTGTCAGCTGCGCGTCAATATCCAGGTCAGAGGGTTCCAAAGACTCGCCTGGTAAGGAAGGAAGAGGGTAATCGGCATCAGGTTGGGTGCACACTATCGGTATTACATTAAGGGACTCCGCGGGGTAATCTTCTTCAAGCGCCGATGTTTCGTTCAGTTCTACGAAGGTATCTCCATGGGCGCGTTGGGGGTTCTTTTTTTCTTGGGGTCCACGGACAGTCTCCGTGTCCTGGTTTTGGGCCTTATCCCATAAGGGTGTTAGTGCTTCACACTTCTTTTGTGCCGTCCTAAAGTCCTGGTTAAGGATCTCCGAGAATTCGGACGGTATCGGGGTTCTGAGGGGGACGGACTCCTGGGCTTTCTTCTTACCTCGACCTCGAGTTAGGGCGGCCTGGGACACAGGGTCGGAGCTTACTTGAGGGCTCTGTCCTATAAGTACAGAACAGAATTTTATGGGTGCTGAAATGACTTCAGCCCAGCCATCATAATATTGACACTGCAGGTAACATCTAACGACGGGGAATCTGTTCGCCCGCCCAAGGTAGTCATGTACCACCGCAAATTTTTTGTGGTTAGGGTCCACTGGGGGGAGGAGTTCGTCGGACACGATGAAACACGTACATCCTGTGTCCCTGACGAGAGTCGATACTCGGCAGCCGTTCACGCTGCCCTCCTCAAATTTCAAAGTTCCCGATGAACTTTTATCAAAAATAAAATTTACCTGGTGGCCTGACGGAGGGGGAGAAGTTGCTGCTTGGGTCTGCACCACCGGGGAAGCCGGGGTTGCATTAATCTGGTGAACTTCGTGGGCTGGTCCGCTTTTAAGCCTAGAATTTTACGGGCAATTCCAGCTCATGTGGTTTTCTACACCACAGGTGAAGCATATGATTGGTCGCTTCGGGAAGAGAGATGGAGGAGAAATCTTAACGGGAGGTTTGGAGTCCCGTTGTTGGTTTTGGGGAAAGAAGTTTTGGGGTTTAACGGGGCTCGGAAACTTCGTCGGCTTTCCTGTGAAGGGGCGCGAATCCTTCCCTCTTTCCTTGTAGGGAGATTGGTGAGAAGTTCGATTCTCCTTTGGGTATAAATTATTCCTTGCGGCATAGACATCCGCTTCTTCGGTACATTCTTTAAAGGTCTGGCACCGACGATCCTTGACGAACGCGCGGATCTCCGTCGGGAGAGACGCCAAAAATTGATCTCGCAACACGAAGTCTGTTAAGGACTCGTAGTTCGGATCAACCTTTGAGGATTCTAACCAAAATTTAAAATTCCTCTGAAGAATGTATCCGAATTGACGGAACGTCTGTCCTGGTTTAATACGACCTCCTCGAAATTCTTGGCGGTAGAAATCGGGAGTCATATTATGAGCGGCCAATAACTCAGCTTTTCAGGTGCTGTAGTTAATTGTACACTCAGATGGTAAAGGTATAAAAAATTTCGCGCAATTTACAATTTAACAAGGGAAGTAAACTGGCTACACCTTCAGCCTCCAGATCCATGTTATTGATTTTGAGGATCTTATCGAAATGGGCTAAAAATGCTCCGAAATCCTCTCCATCCTTGAATTTGGAGAGCTTTAGTGAGAGATTGGGGGGGGCTTCGGAACGGGAACTGGCAGACTGTATCTCTGCTTCAACACGAGCTAATTCAATCTGATGGTGAAGCTCAGCTTGTCTTATGCGTTCCTCTCTTTCTCTTTCTCGTTCTTCTCGTTGGATTTCTCTTACTCATTTTTTTTCTTTTTCTTCACTCTTTTCTTTGCTCCTCTTGAACGTAATCAATTAGTTCTTTTCCTGAAAGTCCCAAGGATTCTCCTTGCGCTTTAAAGATTTCGAACTGAGTCATCTTTGCACTTGGGGGCGCAATAGTCAACCAACTAAAATTCCTTGCAACAAGAATTATGCCTCTATAGAATTAGCCTACCTAAATATGGGCACTGACCTATTCGTACTTGGTTTCCCAATCTAAATAACGACTGACAAAAATCACAAAAAAAAAACAAACAAATTATTATAACAGTTCCTTGAGCTACTCCAGCTTCTTAAGTTGACAAAAAAGAGGATAGCAATCGTTAAAACAAAAGGGAACTACTATACTCTATTATTATAACGAATAACACTATGCTTTACTCGACTGAGACCAGTGTTTGCAAAGATATAGCGTTAAACCTTACACACCTGATACCAAATTTAAATAGAATATATATATATATATATATATATATATATATATATATATATATATATATATATATATATATATGTCGTAGAATGGACTCTCGACGATATACCATATATCACTATTCGTTGAGGGAACTTCTTTAATTATCTTTAGAGTGCGTGAATGTCTGGCGGGCCGATATTATGTATCTTCGATATGCTTAAGAAGTGGAACTGAGCTCAAGGATAATAATATTGCTATCATTAATAAAATAGAGTTTTATTAATAATAACTATCAACAATACACAAAACGGAAAATATTGACATAAACAGAGAATGGAAATGGTCGTGGAGACTCGGGCTAATCCGGGGATTAAAGGATTTAAAAAGGTTAAACAAATATAAAGTTAAAGAGATGGGATGGTTCGCTAAACCAATTAAAGCACAGGATAGAATTGACCAAAGGGTTAAGTACTCAAAGGTAACGTTCGGCTTACGTAACTTTATACTAGTGGTGCAGAGGAAGTCGACGTGAAGAAATTTTCGGTCCGCTGGCGAGTTCCAGCCGTAGGGGGGGGGGATAAAATGATCCTGACGTGGCGTCTTGGGAATGAGAACCGTTTCTCGACGAACGACTTGAAGAACAATGGCTGTTCTACGTTGTTCTCTTTTGAACAACAGGGGGGGGGGTGAGAACCGTCTCTTGTCTTTTTGGCTCAAGAACAATAGCTGTTCTAATGTTGTTCTCTTCTGAACAACAAGGGGGAAGGGTGAGAACCGTTTCTTTGCGAACGGGCTCAAAAGAACAATGGCTGTTCTACGTTGTTCTCTTCTGAACAACAGGCGAAGGGGTGAAAACCGTTTCTTGTCAATGGGATCGAACGAACAATGGCTGTTCTAATGTTGTTCTCTTCTGAACAACAAGGGGGGGAAGAATTGTGGACTTGGCGTCACGAAAGGCTCGAACCTTGGCACTCAAGGGATATTGTCCTTCTTCTGGACAAGTGATGGTGAATCTCGAGGTCGAGGTCCCTTGGCGCACAAAGTGAGAGAGGGTTGGGATGATGTTTCGCGACGAAAATCTGGATCTCCAATCTGCTCTTAGTGGTAAAGTTTCCATCTAAATAGTCGAGACACTCCCTTGGCGTGGGGGACAATGGAGTGGGAGCTTCGAGGGAATGCGCAGCCGAGCCTGGGAACAATGCCTTATCTGCCCATAAGCCTAACTCAATCTGGCGAGGTTGGCGTATGGGGGCGAACGGGGGGAAGATAAACCTCCTTGTTTAAACATTGACTCAGGTGGCTGCGATAAGGCGCCAAGCTTCAAAGCAAAGATGCACGTGGGAGCATCGTGGTTATAAATAACATGTGATAGGGTTGAAATTAACGCGGTCTCAACCCGTTCTATCACAATATATATATATATATATATATATATATATATATATATATATATATATATATATATATATACACTCAAGGATAACTACACAAGAAAATAATGTAATAAAAGACCGCTTCTAAGACAAGAAATCACCAATGAGGAAGTAGGAGAGGGAGGGGTAAATTCACATTAACAGGTAGCTTTCAAACTGGATTAACTTTGCTACCTGTTTGAGCTAAGTCTTAATGTAAATTTGCCCCTCCCTCTTCTACTTCCTCATTGGTGATTTCTTGTCTTAGAGGCGGTCCTTTATCTTTTACTAGCTTATATATATCCTAATTATATTATTTTCTCGTGTAGTTATCCATGATAATGAACTGAATAAAGTTCGAAAGTACTTGGAAGCACCTTTTCATTTTTCTTGCGGGACATTGCATTCATTTCAAATATATATATATATATATATATATATATATATATATATATATATATATATATATATATATATATATATATATATATATATATATATATATATATATATATATATATATATATATATATATATATATATATATATATATATATATATATGAATACAATACCCCGCAGGAAAAAATGAATGGTGTTTCCGAGTACTTTCGAATTTTATTAAGTTCCTTATCAAGGATAACTACAAAAAATAATATTATATTAGAGGTATATATACGAAAGAAAAGTATAAGAGACCGCCTTAAAAACAAGAAATCACCAATGAGGAAGACGGAAGGGGGAAGTTAAAGAAACACATTAATAATTACAAGAAGCAGGTAGTAAGGTCAAACTAAGCCGAAAATCTGGTAATATCGTAATCATGGATAAAAATTCTTATCTTAATAAAATGAATGTAATGCTTAATGACCAAGAATTCGAATTGAGATCCTCTGTATCCTTCGATCATAAGACATGCCATTCTGTCCATGGAAAAGTCGCGAAGGATCCTTTCGAGGATTGGGTCCAACTGAAGGTTCAGGATCTTATAATGCAGTCCTTCCAGCCAGACTTTATCGAAGGCCTTCTGCACACTCTTTAATATAATGTCTACATAGTATGGATTCACTCGGCAATAGGCTACCTTTTCTGTTACGAGCACCAGGGCTGTTTCTGTGCCCCTCTTTTGGCGGAACCCGTGTTGTTGGGGGTTATGCGCTCCTCACTCGCTCAGTTGAGCTTGTAGCCTATTAGCTATGATCTTTTCAAAGATCTTGCCGTGCATCTCCAGAAAAGATGATTTTAGCCATCTTGTACTCGTCAGGAAAATAGCCTGTATTCAGGGTGGCATTCATGGTGTTAACCAGTCCCTGTATGATTTGCTTCGGGGCATTCACCAGGTTGTTTTTCGTGAGCCCAGACCAGCCTGGTGCCCTTTGCATGAAGGACTTTATGGTCTTCATGGTCTCTTCGAAGGTTATTGGGCACCCGTGGCCAACCATCTCTCTTTCCTGAGATACATGCGGGTCAGAGTGGTTTCTATTTATTACTGCGCCTAGGGCTCTGAGCAGTTGGTCTTCGAATTCCTGGTCAAAGTCGTCGTTCTCCTCATGGGTTATAGCGAAAATCTCTTTCCAGTGTGTTCTGAATCTTTTTTCGAGAGACTCTGGATCCTCAATGATTTCATCTCCATCTTTTATTTGTGTTCTGGCTTTGGTGAGCAGCCCCTTAAGTCTTCGGATGCTGTTCCAAAAACTTACTGGACTGTCCTCCTTGTCCACTCTACTAATGATGTCATTCCAGATTTCCTTCTGTTTCCCTGTGATTATGTGTTTAAGTTCCTCGCTTAGTTGTCTCATTCTGGCTGTCCTTTTCCGATTTGGGCCTGTCCTGCCTATTTCTTCGAAGATTCTCCTATGTTTCCGGGCGATTTCTCTCACTTCGTTCGTCCACCTAGGTTGTCAGAGTCTTTTATAGGAGATCCTGGGGACGCATCTCCTCTCTCATCGGCTTGAATGAGGAGATTAGTGATGGAGTTTATCTCCTCATCTATCTCCTCGATATTGTCGTCTTCCAGGTCAGCTGGTTGATATTTGCTGAGTATCTCTCTATTTAGCTCCCAGTTAGCTTTCTCATAATTTTTCCTAACTGGGACGGGCTTGACAATTGGTGCAAGCGGGGTGTTGTAAGTATTGGGGTATGGTCGCTCGGTACCACAGGTCCGGGCTCGTTGCTGATGTTAAAGGGGAAGTTACGGCTCGCTAACACTATGTCCGGTTTGGTTGCCGAACGTTGTGTTAGGTAGGTCTGGAAATCCAGTCCTACTCTCTTGAGTCTGTCTGTTTCGAGAAGTAGTTCTAGATTCCTGCCCCTTTGGTTGGTGCTAACGTAACCAGATGCTGTGCATCTGGCGTTTAGGTCTTTAACTAGCAATACCATTTTCCTCGCCCAAAGATGTTGAAAAAGTTGGGAATCGGCAGGTACCTTTGGCGGGGCAGCTGATAACCGTGGCCACAGTTAGGCCTCCCACCAGGGTTGGAATTTCGACAGCCACGAATGATTCTTCTAAGTTTAAAAGTGTATTCTATGTAATGTTTTTACGGATCACGATGGCTGCACCATCGTCCGTTCTTGTGTATGTTTTTTTGTGATCACAGTGTCTACACCGTGTTTGGAAATGAAGATCAGGTCGGGATCCACTGAACGGAATATGTTTCCGCAGGAAATGAATTTCCCTTCCCATCCGTTTACGCTTAGTGATATTATTTTTAGTGTGTTGTTTGTGTTTTCCATGTTTTGTTTGTTTGATTTTCTTGTAGTCTATGTTAGTGCGTGTATTCCCCTTACTTCTTATTCCATCTCTTTTTGCTATTTCTTATTTATTTCATACTCTGCCTTACTTATGGTGAGGCAGCAGTCTCTGTGCAGTTTTATCTTCGCTGCCATGAGCGCCTCACCTACTGTTTCCTCTCGTGCCTGCGAATCGTAAGTCCACTTTAATTGGCCTGTCTTTACCCCTTCAACAATCTCCCTAATGGCGGGGTTGCCTTTCCCCTGCTTCTACTCCTCGACCTCTTACTTTCTTTTTGGGGTTGGACCTGTACTTCTTCGTCTTCAGAGGAGGATGCGGAGCTTGAGAGGTTACCCTCAGCCTGCTTTATTCTCCTTGCTGCCTTTTCCCCCTGTACTTCCCGTTTTCTTTTGGCCTTTATTCTAGGGTCACTATTTTTTTATTTTTGAGGGGCTTGTGTTGTCTCCTGGTTTTTATTTACTTCCGCTCTTTCCTCACTTGCTGTGAACGGCGTCGCGGGGTCTTCTTCCTCGGGTTCGTATTGCAGTTGCAGGACGACCCCTGATGGAGGCTTGTCCGAGAACCACATTTCCTCGAGTCCATTCTTTTTGAGCATTGTGTTAAGCTCGGTTGTAAAACAGCTAGGGTTTGTGAGGTTTCTCACGTGTGCGTACAAAATACACGTGAGGATTTTTGTGGAGTTTTTATTTCATCTTATCTTCAGATAATTCTTATAGCGGCACTTTCTACGGTCCTTGCGGAGGTGGCTTTTGCCGCTTGTGCATAGGAGGTATTAGCTCTCTTAATTCCCTCCGCATTTTTCTCGTCTGCTTTTCCTTTTAGTATCTCCTTTTTCTTTGGGCAAGACATGGCCATTGCCCCGTGCTTTTGCCCACAGTTTGGGCATTTTTCTTCGGCTGCTGGGCATTCCCGCCAGCTATGCCCTCTACCACTGCATCTAGAGGAGGTTATTCCCTGCTCGTTGAAATATTTTGTGGTGTGGTGTTCTAATTTAAAGCACCTGAAGCAGATTTGGACTAGGGTAAACTCCTCCCTCTCGATTTGTTCCCTGCTTATTTTGACATCGAAAAGCAGTAGTCCACTCTCCTTCACCTTAGTTGCCATCGTGGTATTGCCAAATATAATCTTGAACACGTGGTTGTATTCCGTATTGTCCCTTCTGTATCTAAATTTTACTACTTCGCTTATGTTTTCCCATTGCTAGTTCCTCTCTATTTCACCTTTAATTTCTTCCTTCATGTGCTGGCCGATCTAAGGGTCCAGCCTTAAGCATATCACACTTCTGTTTGCCTGAATCTGGGGAGGGGTACTGGGTTGAAGGTTTCTTCCCCTCAGAATCTTTAACCCAGGTTCCTTTGTGAGGGAATCAATGTCCTTTTTCTTCTCGCATATAGCATCATATCCTCTCGGTGAGTCAATCAGGCAAAGGACTACCACATTTTCCCTTCCAAATAAGGTTTAGTACACCTTCCCCTTGTTCGGTTTTCTAAGTCACTTATTGTTCTCGGCGGTACCCTTGCGGCACTGTAGTCCGACATTTCAGCTTGTGTGTATCCCCTTGTGAAGGGGGGGGGGGAAGGTGGTGTTAGTTTCTTTCTTACCGTATTTGTTGTTTAATTTTAGTCTGAACCTACCAATCTGTGTTATTCAGAGTTTTAGGTTTTTACCTTTTTTTTTGGTTTATTTGCGTTGGGGAGTAACAAGGAGTAACAAGGAAAGGAAGTACCCTAGAAGACCTTACGGTCCATTCAAAAAGGGTACCTTTGGACTAGCAATCGAGCCGGCACATGGCTGCTCAATTGTTTTGCGTCCCTAAACGGCCACTTTTCAAGACTTTGTCTAGTCTTGACTTGAACTGGTCAACAGATTCACTGTTGGCAACTTCCACTGGAAGTGCGTTCCACTTACCACAGATACTGTAAGTGACAAATTTCCACACAGATTGCGGTTGTAACGCTTCAGTTCAAGTTTGGAGCCGTGATTGCGCGTTATGTTCTCACTCAGTGTGAAAATATCCCGGTAGTCAACATTGTCGAACCTTCGAAGTATTTTGAAAACCTCGATGAGCTGACCACGCAGTCTACGGGTTTCCAGTGAGAACAGATCTAATTCCCTAGTCGATCTTCATAACTTTTATGTCGGATAGAGGGAATCAGTTTGGTTGCCCTAGCTTGTACGCGTTTCAACCTTGCGATATCCTTTCGAAACGAAGGACTCCAAAATGTACGGCATACTCCAGGTGCGGGTGAACGGAGAAGAGAGCCCCCCCTCGTTTGGCCGCCGCCTCAACGGAAGAGGGCCGTGGTTACTTTTAGGGTGAATGATATCGATTGGTGAGATGAATCCGGGTGGGATCCTCTCGGAGGTGTGATTGTATGGCGGACTTATTGACAACGCCACCCCATCCGAGGGTGTTTTAATCGCGACTGTTGTATGTCTCTCTATGGTCCTGGAAGGGGCCCCCGCTGTGATGAGCAGTGGAGGTAGCAGTCCGTCCCTTTTCCGGAATTGTTTCTGACATTGTTCTCGGGTGTGGGCTACTCCTCAAACCAGCTTTCCCCAATGCACCCAATTATGCCGTGGCAACAGCTCGGCATATCTAGGACGAAATATGATCGGCTGAATATTAGTAGTGATGAATGAATGGTGACCAGTATATCTCTTTTATGATATTGGTTTTCGGAGGCATCTTTTGGAAAATTTCCCCCAAACTTTAACTCCTTTACCGAGTTCTGAAGTAAATCTGCCAATAATTTTTCCAAGATTTCCGAGCAAGCAGAATGAAAGAAGATACAAGATATTTATGGGATAAATATACAATAAGTTTTTCATTTCACAAATATTAAAATTAAATACACACATATATATATATATATATATATATATATATATATATATATATATATATATATATATATATATATATATATATATATATATATATGTAAAACGAAAGAATAGATAGATGCAGTGGTGAAGTTGTATTTTTATGAAAATTCAGTGGAGAAGAGTAAGCTATAAGATTGAGTATGAAAACAGATTCTCCCGGAATCATCTAGGAAGTCATCTTATTAAAACTATATATTGCTTTGATAAAATACATGAATTGTTTTTAATTTTAGTTATATAAACTTAGTACAAATTTCTAGGAATAATTTTTAAAAAGTTAAATTTTGATATAGTCACATTACATTCATAGTTCGATTTAATTTATTTTAGCATTTACAATTTTAGTTGAGTTGTTCTTTTAGTCATATTTGGATATATTAATTATTCTGGTTTTATTATTTCCTCTAGTCTCGTTTAACACTTTATTTTGGTAGTACTTTATGTTATTATTATTTACACACTCGAGTTAAACTATTATCTTATCTGTTCTAGTCACTTTAATTTTTTAATTTATTTATATATTCGCACTTTTGATTACTTGTTCTAATCACTTTGATTTGTTCACTTACTTATTTCTTCACTTATCGCTATCACATTTTACACTTATTCAATATCTGAATTCTTTTGGCCAGTTTCTATCTTCTTATAGGTATACATATTAACGGTGTGTACGCACGAGTCATAATCTCCTTGGACTCACCTGGCATTACCAGTTTTAGAGCAGAGTTTTCTGTGTCATTGGTCTTCGTTGTTGCCACTGCCTCGACCTAGATCCTGGACTTTGCCTCCTTTACCTTCTTGTTCACTTCGTGTTTTGGCTGGATAGCTTCCTTGCGGACGGGACACCTCATGGCCACGGCAATGTTAACGCATCTTGTTTTCTCGGAAGGGCACTCTTTCCATCCGTGACCGAGTCTAAAACAGATGGAACAAGTGACGTCAGACGCCATACACTTGTTCGTGAGATATTGTTCCACGTCAAGGCAGCGTTGGCAGAACTCAAGTTGAATAAACTCCTCCGCTTCAACGTGTTCTGGGGCTATATGTAGGAAGAATCCCAGGAGTCCAGCCTTCAGGGCCCTCTGAGCCATCTCGATGTTCTCAAAGATTACTTTAACGATGTTTTTTCCCGAATTTTCCGACTTTGTTGATTTTTGCCCAATTCTGCTGCTTGGTTAACTCGACCTTGATGTCCTTACAAGAGTTATCTGTGAAGAACGGGTCTAGTCTCCTAAGAATGATGGGACAACGTGCGAAGATTTCCTTGGGGATAACAGTTTCGAGGCCAATCTTACGTAGGGGCTATTTGGCTTCCTCCGATACCAGTTTCTCGATATCCTTGTCCTTCCAACACACTGGTGCTAGCCGTTGGGGGTGTCAATAAGCCTAATTAATGCTATATTGAACCTGCCAAACATGATTTGCATGACTTTTGGAATTGGTGCTTTGGTCGTTCCCCAATAGTAGTCCAGGTTGGGAGGCCCATGGCCCCCTTCGGGCTTTCTACTCATCTTGGTTCAAGTGTAGACCATCTGTTTCTAGAGAATATTCTTCTTCCGAATCACGTTGCTCGAGTATGAAATTTTCCGGTGAGGGTGTCCTAACAGATCATCCACTTAACTTTTTCTCCTTTGCCACGACCAGACATGATGAATTCGTACTGTACTCAATAGCTACTCAGAATGCGTACTCTATTCAGAATCAGAATGAAAGACAAGTACAAAGTTTAGAATTTAATGAAAGTGATGAAATGTGTAGTAGGTTTTCATAGGTGATAGGTGTGAAGTGTTTACTAATTTTCTCTGGTGTTGAGAGCATCACTAGCATACTTTCTTCTTGTTTGTCTAAAAATGATTTTTCCTCCGTCAATAATGTTGCTGACCCTCAATGACAGTCAGGTTCTTCCATTGTTATATATATATATATATATATATATATATATATGGAAAAATATCCAAGACAAATTGGTGCGGTTAAGATAATGGTTTATAATTCCCTGAATGATCTGCTGTGGGGCGTTTATCAAGTTGTTTCTGGTGATGCCCGTCCAGCCTGGTGCCCTCTGTTCGAAGGTTCTTACAGTAAACATGACTTTCTCTGGTGTTATGGGACGGCCATGGTCCGCAATCTCCCTGCCTTCGTCTACTTGATGTTGTGGGTGCGTGCGGGGCATAATCTGATTTAGATCTTCGATCAGTTGTCTTTCGAAGTCCTGGTCGAACTCTTCATTGTCTTCTGGGATGATCCTGAAGACGTTTTTCCAAAAGTTCCTGAATCTGTTTCCTAGAAACACCAGGTCCTCTATATAATATCCGTTCTCTTTTATTCAAACCTTAGTTCTTCCGGTTAGTCCTTTTAGGTTCTTAAATTGACGCCAGAATTTAGCCAGGTTGAGCTCGCTTTCGATTTTGGTTATCAGGCTGTTCCATATTTCCTCTTGTTGGAGGTTGATAGCCTCTTTTAGCTCGGTGCTTAGGCGCCGAAGGAGCGAGCTTCTTTCCCGGTTAGGAGCTTCACGTCTTATCTCTTCGTACTCTTCCCTGTGAACACGAGCGATCTCTCTCATCTCCTCTGTCCATCTGGGCTGAAGAGGTGTTTTATACCCAGTCTTGGGTATGCACTCGCGGTCCGCTTCTAGTATGGACGTAGTTATCCTCTAGTTCTTCGTCTATCTCCTTCAAGGCTGCGTTGCTTAGGTCAGCTGAGACGTATTGACTGAGTCGTCTCTTGTAACGCTTACAGTTGGCCAAGGCGTAGTTTTTTCTGAGAGAGACTGGAAGCTGGATCGGAGCGAGAGATACTCTGGTGAGGATCGCTATGTGACCACTTGGGACTGTTGGGCCCGGCTCACTATGATAGTTGAAGGGAAAGCCTTCACTTTTTGAGATTATGTCAGCTTTGGTTGCTGATGTGGAAGTGATATAGGCCGGAAAATCCGGCCTTATTCTTTAGATGTTTTTCTTCCCATAATCAGTTCCAAGTTTCGGCTTCTTTCGTTGGTACTACCATAGCCCGCCGCAAGGCATCTGACATTGAGGTCGCCCCCTAAGATTGCCATTTTGCGGTGCACAAACAGTGTGTAGAAGTTATTTAACGGGAGATAGGCTCGACGAGGGGGTTGATAGGCTTCAGCTATCACGAGGTCTCCTGCCAATGTGTGGAGTTTAACCCACACAAAGGATTCAAGTTCTGGTAGATGTTTGAACGAGATGTTTCCCTTGATAGCTATTGTAGCACCATCAAAACTTTCCTGAGAATGATTTTTCATGACAACTTTGTAGCCCAGTATTTTAATTTGACCAAATGTAGTGTCAATGCCGTGCTCCGTTATAAGAATGATGTCGTGGTCAAGCACCCGGAATATGTTTCCATATGCTCTTGCTTTTCCCTCCATCCGTTTAGGTCGACTGTCAGAATCCTCATTCCATTGCTCACTCTTTCCATGTTGTCTTTTTAGTGTTTCTGGGTGACGTTCTTCTTTCTCCCGTTTCTCTTCTTCCTGAACTCGGCGATATAAATCTGCTCTCAGGTGTTGTGATGTAGAGTCACATGAAAGAAAACGATTTTTAAGGGGTATTTATTCAGCCAAGGTTGGACATAATGTTAGAGGAAATGGGCCAGTCCGGTGAGTGGGAATTTAAAATAATTTTAATGTGCGATTCCAGCTTGTCGCTTGACTGTTGATGGTCAGCTTATCTTCGTTTATTAATATGGCTTTTAAGATGTTCAGCCTAGCTTTATTAACCTCTTTTCTTTTAATAACGGTGTTATCAACTAGCATATACCTCTTTAGGTTGTTATGAGCACTCTTCATATGACAAAAAATCAAGGAGATTATTAACCGTAACATCAAGGTTAAAAATCAAACGGATAATATCCAACTCATCATTGATTATAAAACAAAAAAAGCCAGCAATCTCCTGATCAAAAACAACATCTGCCTCGAATCTCAAGTCAACCAACATAGTTTACGAGTTCATCTGCCCCGATAAAGACTGTAAGCTTTATAAAAACTCAAAATATATTGGCAATGCAACTATTACACTTTCGAGACGTTTAACCATGCATCTACAAAGCCGAGGGCCTAAGAACCATATGAAGAGTGCCAATAATATTAATCTAACGAGATATATGCTCGTTGATAACACCATTATGAAAACAAAAAAGGTCAATAAATTGAGGGTGAACATCTTAGAAGCCATATTAATAAATGAAGATAAGCCGGACATCAACAGTCAAGCGACAAGCTGGAATCGCACATTAAAACTATTTTAAATTTCCACTCACAGGAGTGGCCCATTTCCTCTAACGTTACGTTAACCAATGCGGAATAAATACCCCTTAAAAATCGTTTTTCGCCAAGAATTGCCTTCATTTCCACATTCAGAACAGATTATAAGGTCTTGGGGGGAAATTTTGCGTCGTATGTTTTTCCAATGCATAACATCTGAAGCATATCTGTATAGTTTTGAAGACGTCTCGCTTTGTATATGGGCGGAGGGGATCTTTATGTTGAAAGCGATAAGTCCCTCTTCCATGATCCTTGAAGCCATTTCGGTAGCTTCACAAATGACCTTGAAAACGTGAGTGTGATCTTTAAAATTTGACCACCTCTGCAATTTTGAGCCATTTCTGTCTGTCTCTCTTGAACTTCTTCTCTTATTTCTTGGCATGAGTGCTCTCCTACCCAGGCCTCCATTTTTTGGCAGATGACACTTCTGTTAGCTGTGATTTGTGAAACCATAAAGAACTTCCGACAGAGAGTCCCAGGCAGGTCGGGACTCACCAGATTAAATTACATCGAATCCTCCCCGAACATACTGGAGGGAATGAGAAACGTCTTCAATGCGTGCTTGAACACGGGACACTTTCCTGATGAACTGATAGTGGCGAAGATGATATTCATACCCTAGTCGGGAAACCCCCAGATCAAGTGGGTACCCACCGCCCCGTCTCGCTGCTAAATTTCATGGGTAAGTTATTGAAAAAAATAATAAATAACAGACTGTCAAAATTCCTCTATGATAATGGCCGAAGAAACAGCTGCCAATTTGGCTTCAGGAAAAACAGAAGCACGGAGATGGCCTTGGAGTCATTCTTGAAAAGATAGCGAAAGAAAAGAGAGAAAAAATGAGCGTAGACATCGTATGCCGGGACGTGTCCAAGGCATTCGACAAAGTATGGCAGAGGGGTATACAACTCAAGATACTCAGATTAGGAATGAACAGCAAGATTGAAAAGATTTTATGTGATTATGTAATGGAGAGACGTGCTTATGTGGAAATAGGACGACTTCAGGGTGAAATATTCGAGCTCGCTGCAGGTTTGCCCCAAGGCGGATGTATGAGTCCGTCTCTCTATTCAATCTACACAGCAAATATACCACCACCAATAAATGAGTGCTGCTTAAACAACCAATTTACCGACGACGTCACCCAGAATATAGTTTGCCCCTACAGGAACGGCCCAATGCAAGCTAGGATGGCTGCAGAATAGATGAGAAGCATTAATAGATACGAAGAAAAATTAAAAATTAAAACCAACAGGGATAAATTTAAAATGGAACCCGGGTACAGGAGGAGCATCTCAGATGTATATTTAAAAGGACAGCGCTACAGATACGACAAAGAATGTAAGGTGCTTGGACTAACCATTACAAAATCAGGTTATAAAAAGCACGTAACTGAGAGGGTAAATCGAGGGAGGAGCGGCCTGGCATTACTGTATAAGTTAGTTAAGCTAAGCATGAAAAACAAAAGAAAAGATTTTCAAGCCATAGTACAGTCCGCTATGATTTACCCAACCATCGCGATGTACACGATCTTGAGAAGTAACCTATTTAGACTTCGAAAAGTCCAAAACAAAGCTATGTACTGTATAAGTAACACCAAAAGAGGAAAAAGAAGAAGACTACGAGACCTGAATAGGGAGGCAAGGATAAAGCCACTTAACAGAATAATTGCAAAAAGAGAAAGGAAGGTCTAAGAAAGACACAGAATGAAGTAGGAGTTGAATTAGCCAACCAAACAAATTGCCCAGAGAAAAGGATGGAGATCACATAGATTATTCGCAAGCTTCCTAAGTATAGATGAGGGAAGAGAAGAAGACGAAGAAGAAATCTACACCTAGAAAAAGAGATTAATACTCGACGACGAATAAGAGTAATTAATTAAACTAAGCAAACCAGAGAATAGCATATAGTCAATTATAACTAGGATGGGAATAGGAAAGAATAGATAAAAAATCTACACCAGTTTTTAGTAAGAATATTTCCTAATAACGGTTTGAACGCCTCCTAAATACCAATACTACTTTCTAACTTTATCACGCTAGCAATACTCCCTAAAATGGACAGAGATAAGCCTGACCTCCAGGCAATTAGCATCTCTTTGCCAACCTCTTACTTCCTTCAACTTTCTGCATCTATTCGTTTTTTACTATCATATTCGCACATATGACTCAAGTGATACGTGGCATAGGAGTCACGATAAAATGTTATAGTTATCGTTAGAGACAAGCGAAACATCGTGGTTCGGATTCCACGTTAAGCTGTAGATCCCATGACTAATTAAATCCACTTTTGTCTCCTACTATTTTCTTCGCTCTCCTATCGTAAAACCTTATTCTTCCTCTCCCTCTCACCCCTAACCGCCTTACTCACAGTGCTTGGAGCCTACTTTAGCTCTATACAGTGGGACTATGAGGGTCTATAAAGGAGTGACGGGACTCCCCCCCCCCTCCCTCCTTGGCCACTTCATGAACGCCAATGGCGGCGGGGAGAGGGTCGGAAGAGCTGTTCTTTGTCTCCCAACTCTCTTTTCATTTCTTTTATTTCACTCTGTCAGATCCTCACTCCACTCATTACATCGGTAAAGGAGGCAAGAACATTTCAAAACGCTCCAAAAAGGATCGAATAGGAACGAAAGCTTAGCAATTTAATTTGTTTTTTACAAAACATATTCATTTAAGAGAGATGAACACAGGGCAAGTTATCCACCATCTACAGGATGGAATAAAAAAGATAGTTAGAAGAAGAGAAAGTTGCAAAGGAAATTAATTAAGGCAAATAACCCAATGGTCTTCAACAAAATTTGCACTCAGGAAAGACTGCTACCCAACTACAATAATATATATATATATATATATATATATATATATATATATATATATATATATATATATATATATATATAAATATATATATGGGAAATATTACGAAAGTTAGCGCGTGATAACTATAAATATGAATATGTACCACGGAAGGAAACTGAATAAAAGACGGATTGGAGTTAGTACTTTCGTCTATTCGACATTTTCAAACTCACCATTGGAGTTTGAAAATGTTCGTCTTTTATTCAGTTTCCTTCCGTGGTACATATTCACATATATATATATATATATATATATATATATATATATATATATATATATATATATATATATTGTACCCTTGGTGTGACTGCATTTATTTTTAGTGTTCGACTGAGGCTGGCATGACAAACTCCATGCCAAAACTGGTCTCGAGGTAATAAATACTACTCTCCTCCACAATAGTTTTATATATCGATATATATATATATATATATATATATATATATATATATATATATATATATATATTGGATAGGGCTTCTCCTATGGAGCTTCAATTTAATTTGAAGGATAAACGAAAGGACGTATAAAGGGAAATTCATTTCATTTTCTTGATACAACGTTTCGGGTGAACTTTTCACCCATCTTCGGGTACTGGAAATACAATTTGTAGAAAACATTTTAAGTTAAGAGCCAAACAGTTAATCAAAATGACGAATTTATGGAACGTATTTAATGTTAATTAAGGAGGGGGATAGCGATAAATTTACAGGCAATTCATAATTTCTGGATTATTATGTTACGAGTTAAAAATTAACGATTGGAGAAACACAGGAAACACATCCGGATAAACCAACCTTAAACAATCAGCCGTTAGAGGATAACTGGGAGGAAAGGGCGAGGAGCGTAAGAAGAAAGAGAAGGTTAGGAAGTTGGCAATATTTTTGTTTAGAGTAGAAGTAGTGGTTGAGAAGAAGAATCGGAATTTAAGGAAGGAGAAAGGTATTTAATATACATGGATTCAAGAATCCTTAGTGATATGAGATCAAGGGTGGTTTTCAAGATTTTAAAATCGTCCGTTGTGATTTCAGTTTAATAATTAATAGAGTGAAGCCTAACAAGGGGGAATTCTTTCGTAGAAAGAACCTTTCCTGTCCTGTGGCTAACACCCAAATGTGAACAGAACCTCGCCTTCAGCGAGCGCTCCGTACTACCTATGTATCTCCCCAGTTTACAATTGGGGCAAGTAAACTCATAAACAACGGAGCACTTCGCTTCAGGTGGGATTTTGTCCTTACAATTGAAGTATAATCCTATGTGGTGTCTATTTATGAAAATCAACTTAAAGTCGGTATGGAAAAAGAATTTATTTAATATATATTTAATTTCTTTGGAAAATTTCTTGTTTAAAAAACCCAGATCCGGAAAGATTATGTAACGGATATCTTTGAAAACAGTAGTGAATTTAAATTTGGGCTGGAAAATATTGTTTAAAAATTGGGCCGTAATTTTTTCCGTCAGAGACACAGGAAAGCCGTTTGGTTTGAAATAATTAGTCAGAAATACGACTTCTTGGTGAAATCCATAGTAGGATGAACAAATATTAAAAGCTCGGAATATTAGTGTTGTGATGGCACTTATTTTGAAAGAAAGGTCACAAAAACTGAAAAAGTTTTGGCCTTGAACAGTAAAGGTTGGCTTACGAAAAACTTTTGTTTCAAATCCAGTTGGGACATGGAAAAGGTGGATATCCAAAAATGAGATGGAGGAATTGAGCTTCTTTTCGCATGTAAATTTAATATTAGGATGTATATGATTGGCATATTGTAAGAATTTATCGCAGGACTCCTCTTTCTTGAACAGAATGCCACCTGATTGTGATGAGAAAAGGATTATAATCAGGAAATGTTAATAGTATAGCTAAAACCTATTTCAGTTGTTTCTATAATCTACGTTCTATACATATTCATGGATTACATCGTCCAATATAGATTTGAATTGTTCTATAGATGAACTATTTACCACCTCGACCGGAAGACGGTTCCATGTAGCGCATATCTTATACGAGAAGTAGTTCCCGTAAATACTAGTCTGGAATGGGGGCAAATCCAGTTTATAACCATGGTTACTGGTCAGATTTGTGTTCAACTTGAACATCCTTCTGTATTCCAAGTTTTCGATAGCCCTTAAAATCTTGAAGGTCTGTATTAGCTGGCCTCGTAATCCGGGTCTCCAAAGAGAAAAGCCCCAATTCTTGAAGCCGACGCTGATAGTCTTTGTGCCTAAGTGAGGGAATTAGCTTAGTGGCCTTAGCCTGGACACGTTCCACTCTCTCTATGTCCTTACGCAGTGTAGGGGAACAGAATTGAACGACGTATTCAAGGTAAGGTCTGACTATAGAGTTGTATAATTTGAGCACAATCTCATTGTTACGGAAGCGAAATTGCCTCTTTATGTAACTCAATAGTCTTTGTTCCTTTTTTTCTACATCTGCATATTGCCTGGAAAACTTTAGGTCGCTGCTGATTTGCATACCCAATTCCTTTTCCAGGTCCGTCACCTACAGAAGTCTACCTAACAAGTGGTAATCTTCTCAAGGATTGGCATAGCCAATGCACACCCCCTTGCACTTGTCAAGATTAAATGGCATCTGTCAAGTCTCCGACCACTCACCTAACCTCTGACGGCTGCTTTGTAGATTTTCCACTCCTTCGCGTGAGCTCACGCTGCCTCCTAATTTTGTATCGTCCGCGAACTTGGATATCGAGCAAAGCAACTCATCGTCTATATCATTGATATAGATGATGAACAAGAGTAGACTGAGCACGGAACCCTGGGGTACCCCACTACTCACGAGGGCCCATCTCGAGGCTCCCCCTTTTATTCTCACTCTTTGTCTTCTGTCTGACAACCAGTTCTCGATCCAGCTGGCCACCCTACCTGTAACGCCAGCCGCGCGGACTTTACACATCAACTTGAAGTGTGGCACCTTATCAAAGCCCTTTTGAAAGTTCAGGTATAAGATGTCCTCAGCTCCACTACGATCGTACTCACCCAAAATGCCATGAAAAGATTCTAGTAGATTTGTGAGACACTATGGGTTCCTGCTAAACCCGTGTTGGAAATCCAGGATCAAGTTGTTTGTTTCTAGGTGCTTTACTATTTTTTCTGCTACTATGCTCTCTAACATTTTGCCTACAACGGAGGTCAAACTTATAGGCCGTTAGTTACCCGCACTTTCGTGCTCTCCCTTCTTAAACATAAAGGTCATGTCCGCCGCCTCCCCTCCTTTGCTACTTTTCCAGTTTATAACGATTCGCTAAATATCGCAGTTAGTTGTGGAGCAACCTCAACGCTCACTTCACGAAGGACTCTAGGGAGAAAGCAATCTGGGAGAATTGTATGGGTTAAGGTTCTTTATTCTAGCCTAAACTTTCTCGTCGTCTAATATTATCTCGCTTAACTTCAGTGATAGCTACCACCCGGACATTCACCTACACTCAGTCCAGAGACCATAACATCCTCCTTAGTGAACACCGAGTCCGACAGGTTCTCACCTATCGTCGGCTCTTCGACCTACTGTGTTAAAAGGTTATTGTCAGCGAAGTCAACGTGTCGTCTTCCCTCCCCGCCGCACGATCTATCACTCCCGTCAATTCCACGGCAGTTAAAATCGCCCATAATTAGGCTTGGGCAATTTTCCACAAACAAATTAAGTTTAAAGTACAGGTTCGAGGCCGCTTCCTCGGGCTGCCTTTGCGGCCTGTATGCAACCACGAGTCGGTATGGGGAGCTGCCAAGATTTATTTCTACTCCTAGGATCTCGTAGACACTTCTAACATTGCAATCAACCGCGGGAAAGCAGTTACGGACGTATAGCAATACTCCAGGACCTTCTCGATTGGGTCTATCGCAGGGAATATCGTATAACCGGGAATCATATACTTACCCTCGAAATATCGAGTGTCAGTGTGAAGCCAAGTTTCTACGATGGCAACTACGTCTATTTGAGTGTCACCGGAGAATATGCCTACAAGGTCGTCCCACTTGTTTCGTATTGACCTAGCGTTAAGGAATAGACATTTAAGGGGACGCGGGCTATTCCTCACGTCCCTTACCCTTAGGCGTTTTCTCTGCGGTACGGTCGAGTTGCTGTACATTACAGCACCTCAAGCGCCCCCCGAGTCACAGAGATTTGCCCCTTGGCGATCGGGATCTTCTTCGCCGCTAGAAGGTTCCGTACTCTCTCGGTTTGAGATAAAGCCTGTTCGCAAGAAACGGGCGCACCGACGTTTAACTCCCTAAGCTTGGGATCCTGGTTTATCCTCGGCGGCAGAGTTTTCCATACTTCCCTCCGCTCGAGGTGAGTTGGGTTCACCAGTGACAGGGGCCTCCACGCCTTTGCCTCCTGATCCTAACCCTGTTATATTACCCAAGAACTTCACAAGTAATGCTCGTGCCGCCCTAATCAGCCAGAAGGCGTTCTGGTCAATGAGATAGGTTAGAGCCCTCTTACCTCGGCTACTGAGGCGGACACCATCCTCTGTGTACAGTTTGTCACATCTAAAGAACCGATCAAACGGATGCAAGAGCTGGACTCCTATCATTGCACATAAGTGTCTTAATCTCCCATTGATACCCAGAAATTTGCTAGTTGCGTGCACATTCGCAAACTTTCGGTGTTCAATCCCTACTAACAATCCCCGATCGGTCGTAGCGTGAAGATCATTCGCAGTCACCATTGCATTCATCAGGATTGCTTCGGTGTTGCCAATCCCTCCTTCTCTGAGAAAAAGATCGTTTCCACTCACCATCGAGACGAGTACACAGTTCCTGGAGGGAATCTTCACCTTCTCGACCTCCTTCGCGAGTGCCTCGTTGCCCCGACCCGGAAGGCATCCGACCTCACATTTGTATCTACTACCACAGCCCATTGCACTTCCCCATTTGATCACAGTGCAAATCGGTTCAGATGCGTTGCTTTCTCTTTCGTGTTCCTGGACCCCGACTTACTAGTCATCTCTGTGCCCCCCAAGGGTGTCGCCCATTCGCTCGTGGCTGTTGCAGCAATTCCCTTTCCCCGCCTTTTCCTTTTCCTCTTCTTCTTGCTTAAGTGAAGCCTACTAGAGGTTGCGTCCTGGTTCCTACTACCTATATCCCGGTCAAAGTGGTGTTTATGCCTTGTGCTCACCATGGGTGTCGCCGATTCACCCGTGGCTGATTCAGCAACTCCTCTTCCCTTCCTATATTTTCTTTGTTTCTTCTTCTCACTTACAGGAGCCCCACCAGAGGCTGCAACCTGGTTCCCAGCATCTAACCCCTAAGACAGCGCTGGGTTCCTGCCGGGAGAAGCCGACGAAGCCCCAACTTCAGCATAACTTCCGCTGGCATCGAAGTTTCTCCCGTAATTTCCCCTAGCAGTCCTCAAGGGATCTTTATGGCGAACACCAACTTGGTTGCCCCCTCCCCACCCTTTGACCCATTTCCGCTTCTACTCCGTTCCTCTCGTCCCCCCTCGCACTTTGGCCCTTTTCCGCTTCTAATTTGTTCCTCTCTCCGTCCCCAGAGCAAACTGTACCAACCCGTCCCTGTCCAGATCTCCTATGATTATTTCCTTCCCCCCCTATCTATCTCTGTATCTCTCCTACAGTCTCTCTCACTTCCACCCGTGGAAGTCGCCGTCCCCGTCACATGGTTAAGGCGGCTGACCTTCTCCCAAAGTTAACCGACCCAGTTTTCCAGTTTCGTCAACCCTTGGAGGAAATTCCCCTTTAGGTATCCCACGTGATCCCTTATAACCGTCATCTCGCGATGATGTAGTTGCTCCACATCCCTGAGCTTTCTCTCCATTCCCAACTCAATGTGACAAAACATACAAATGCTATCTTTAGTAAAATCTTTAAAATTCCCTTCTCTGAAATTGGTGCACCAACGAGTACGTGTGCGCTTACAGCATTCTACCCTCAATTTCTCTGCTCCTGGCATATGGCATCTATCCCTAGAATGTGTGTGTTTGTGTGTGAAACCTTTTACCTGTGAGACTGTCTGAGGGATGTGTACATGTCTGATAATGGCTGAGTGGAAATATTCGTGTGTCTGTGGAAGAGTACGATTTGTATGTGTGTGTGTGTGTGTGCTTGAGTTATGTGGCTGGATGTATTAGGGCGATGTTTGTGTGTTTAAGGTTGTAATAAAAGGTAAGAAAAAAGAGCTAAGGGGAGTGTATATGTGTGTGCATAAGTAATTTGTGTGTATATCTCTTACTCGCAAGAGTGGCATTTCTATTTGTCTTACTTATTTAGTTGTTTGGTGGATGTGTTTTTTGTGTGATGTGTGAGTCTGGGGCGAGTGGAAGTGTATGTGTGTGTGTGTGTGTGTGTGTGTGTTTGAGGGATGTGTATTAGGGCATGTATTAAAGTGTGTTTAACGTTAAAAAAGAAGAAGAGCTAAAAGGAATGTATAATTGTGTGCGCATGTAATAAAAATTTATTTCTCTTACTTGTATGACTGTTAGAGATATGTGTATTTTGTGATGTGTTAGGACAATAAGACTGAAGGGAGAAAGTAAGCTAAATTGTTGAGCTGGAATGTCACGTAAACAGCATGTAGGGTCATAAAACTGTCAAATTTAGAGAAGAGACTCAGTGAAAACTACCACACATTCTAAAGTGGTTGGAGTAAATTGAATTTAAATTTAATAAAGTATGGGGATAATAATAATAAAACTAAAACTAGGACAGTAAAAAAAAAAAAAAAAGAAAATCAGAAAAAAGAAAGAGAGATAACTTAGCTGTGTCCTGACAGCGAAGACAATGCAATACTTGGTGGGGCAAAATAAATTGCAACACGCACAAAAAATGAATATAAACCGAATTTAAAGATAATAATAATGTTCTATACTGTTAAAATGTTATAAACACAAGACACAGGCACTAGAAAGCACTACGACACAACGATTAGTTTAAGGCACTTGGCAGGTTAAAAGAAATTTAAACCCAAATAAGAAATGAATATAAACCAAAACTAAAGAAAATAATGATGATCTAGACTATTAAAACACTGGCACTAGCAAAGCAATATAACAAAGAAAACAAGATATAATATGAAAATTCAGAGATGTATTTTTTTATAAAGGTGTGGCGGAGACGGAATAAAAATAAAAATAAATTTTCCATTCTCTTCGATAAGCAAGGGTGACTCTTGAAGAGGCCAATCGAAAGATAGTTTTTTGGCTATCTGAGAGAACGCCTATTTTAAGTGAACCTTATCGTGTATGTGCAAAGAGCTCCTTCCGGAGGCTTTGATGAAGACTGTGTCTGCCTAATGTAGCCTTTTAACCGCATAATTAATTGTGTTACTGCAATATTTTATATATATATATATATATATATATATATATATATATATATATATATATATATATATATATATATATATATATATATATATATATATATATATATATATATGCTAGCAGAAATACCCGCCTTAACTGGATTAAAAAAACTGCCAAATTATATTATGATATTGAAAGTTATTCACTTAGATCGTATTGAACATACGAGGGGCGGTCAATAAGTTTTGCAATTCGGATATAAGGAAACGAGATATGAGGAAAAGTGTTTTATTATTTTTCAATATAACTATCCTCGATTTCAATGCACTTACGCCACTTGTCCCTGAGGCTTCGAATTCCAGACAACCAGAAATCTCCCGACTGCTGTTCAATCCACTCCTGGACGGTGAGCTGGACATCTTCATCATCCCCAAACCGGTGTCCACGCAGTGCAGCCTTAAGCTGGCGGAATGAAAAGTAGTCGCTAGGGGCCAGATCTGGATTGTAGGGGAGATGGTTAAGCTCCTCGAATCCGCATTCGCGCAGGGCAGCATGTGCAACTCTGGCCTTGTGGACTTTGACGACGTTGAAGTCGATGATGGGGCGTGAGGTTTTCAGGGACCCGACGGGCAGAGACCTTGGCCATGGCCAAATTGTCGTGGATGATGTTGATAACACTTCCATGTAATATTCCAAGTTCTCGCTCGATTTCTTCTTTCTTCACCCGTCGATTTTCGAGGATCCTCCTCTCCACACGGGCCACATTGTCCTCGTTGGTCACGTCTGACGGGCGTCCTGGACGGGGGTCATTTTCAAGAGACTCACGACCATGGCGGAACTACCTATTCCAGTGAGCAATGGTTGCTTCGGAAGGGGCGGTGTCGGTGTACACTGCAACCATGCGTTCATGCATCTCTTTTGCATTCTTGCCTTCTTTGGTCAAAAATTTGATCACTGCGCGGTGCTCAACCTTCTCTATTGTTGAAAAATTTGTGACTGACGATCTGCAATCAGCGACTGCTTCTTAAATAGACAAGGCAGTAGCATGCGGCTGCAGGTCCTGACTTGTATTAAGTGTCTTAACACCCCCGCAAACAGATACCCCCCCTTCCTCTATTCGGCCCTACCGATTCGCAAAGCTTATTGACCACCCCTCATATATAAGAAATCAATGTTCACTTTTATGTAGATGATTATGACTGTTTCCTTCTGTTCACTGTATAAGAAATCGCGCTTATTTTAGGGTTTATGCCCAACCACGAGTTTTTTGATAATTCATAAATTCATATATATATATATATATATATAATGGATGGGGAGAAAGAAAAGTCCAGACACTACACAGAGCTCTTTATTGACGTTTCGCCTCTTGGCTTCCTCAGAATGGAACTGACAAGAGAGATGGAAGATCGCCGCTCGACCATTCGTAAAGTTAGTCTGGGTCGCGGTCACTTGCTCTCCCCCGGCCGTTTCCCCCTCGTCTCGACCCTTCCGCCTCTTCATTAATGAGCCTTGCCGCACCTGTCGCCAGCTTGAAGAAACCGTCCCGGTGATTTGTCGACCTATAGGAGAGAATATATGTAGCTTCAATAATCCTACGCTCACGTTTTGATAAACCTCTTTGAACTATACTCACCCCATCCCATTTGGGTAAATGCCCACATTCATCTATATGCACCACTAACGAGTTTGAAGTTCTATGTGCCCGGACGTCCCTCTTATGCTCACTAAGTCTAGTTTTAATGTCCCTACCAGTCTCTCCGTAATAACTCTTGTCGCACCCTTCACACGGAATCTGATAGATTATGCCCCTATCCGTTTGGGCCCTAAACTTTTTGTGCGAAACCAATTCCTTGATCTTCGTCCCAGCATGATCGGCAACTAGCAAACCCGTTTTCCTGAGGGCCACATTTATGTTCTGCGCAGCCTTGCAGTAAGGCGCTGAAAGGTACCTGACCCCATCCAATGTGCCTGTCAAAGCCTCACAGAGACCGCAAAAAAAGCCACCGAACAAGGACTCCTAACATTTTACACGGAGATCTCCCCCGAACAGATAGAAAGGGAAACGTTCGTTTCAGTGCAAATGTGCTTCACATGCTACGCACCAGAAAAGCGCAAGGAGTGTAAATTCAAAGGTAAAGCTTGCTCTGAATGCTCAGGTCAGGATCACATATGGAACGAATGCAGAAGCACAGAGAAAAAATGCTTAAACTGTGGTAATGGACACAGGACTCTTGCCATGTCATGCCCAGTAAAAAAAGCAGCTCATCAGGAAGAAGAAGGCCGATATCATCGCAGAGAAAGAAAGGAGAAAAAATACGACCTACGCTGCAGCAACTGCTAACGGAGGCATCTCTGCACCCACCGCACATACCACAACGGTCAATATCGAGGGCCCCATGAGACCCGACTTAATACTGTGCATAATGCATGCACACGTTGTCAACATGGCGAGTCCAGGTTCTTATGCAACGGAACTTAACACCATGCTTGAGAAAAACGGGCTTAAAAAAATGTGGTTTCCGGAGAACCCACCCTCGAATGAGTTATACAAAATGAATATGACTCCAAAGTAAACCAATAGCCAAATAGAGGAAGAAGAAGACAAAAATGAAATGGATACCGAATCAGAGGAAGAAAGCACAAAAGTGACCCCAGAAAACCCCAAACCAAAAACAACTCCCTCCCCCCCCAACACCTCAACATCAAAATATACGGATCTCATGCTTACCCCATTCCTAAGCAATACAAGCAGAAGGAAATAGTCGACGGACTTGTCAAGGGTAAATTCAGATGGGAATACGAAGCAGACGCGGACGAAACCGAAGTTCACAACGCACTAAAACAGGGCATGTTATTCATCGCCCCTGAATCATGCAGTAACATCTCATGCAGTGAATTAAAAAAGAAGAGAAATGGGTGCACTCGATCCCCAGGCCGGCCAGAAAAAGCAAAGTCAGGTAGAGAGAACAAGCAATAATAACAATAATGGACGTGTTTCAACAAAAGCTTAAAATATTCACCCTGAATGTTAACGGCTGGAAAGAAAAACGCCTAATCTACTTCAACATAGTAAGAAAGAAAGATCCTGACATAATCATCTTAACAGAACATGGCATATCCACAGATACAGAAACAATAAAAATCCCCAACTATAAAATATTAAAAACAAACTACTCACAGTCAAGATACGACGGGGTTGCCCTAGGCATTAAAAAATGCATACCCTTTACTGAAATAAAAGGGCTAGAAGAATCATTTTTAGCTGTGAAAATAAAAATGACTACAGGAGACCTGGTCATAGCAGGGGCCTACCAACCACCAAGACGCTCGTACCTACCGATACCCAATTTCATCAAGCTATTCCGCAGACAAGCCTCAACCTTTCTGGTCGGTGACCTCAATGCAAGGTGCAGAGAAGCAGGGTACACAACCCATACAAACGGTACGGGAAAAACCCTACATCTCCTGATGCAAAGAGGCCTACTAAACAGAGAAGGACCCGACTTCCCTACGTATTTTACAGTCCGATCCTCCACTACCCCAGATATTATTCTAACTAATCAAAACTTCAACTTAAATCATCACACACAGCCAGGCCCAGCAACTCCCTCCGATCATTTAAGCATAATTACCACCATCTCAACTTCACTCATCCAAATAAAAATTTCTCGAAGAAAAGCAACCAGCAAAACAAACTACTATGGATTCAAACAATACTTAAACATAGTAGAAACCGGATCCCTTAACAACCAAAATAAAGAGGAAATAGATGCACGACTAGAGTTAATTACCAGTAGAACCAGAGAGGCGGATAGTTTACACATCCCAACAATAGAATACAGAACCATACCTGCACCAAGATGGACCCAAGAGATCCCAGATTAAATGGATGCATTTCAAACTATAATAAATGAAATCAGGGTATCGGGTCATACGATCGAAAGGTACCGAAACATCATCATAATTAGAAGGAGGATAGACATCCTCATCAAGGAGAATTCAGGCAGGCTCTGGGATAACATAATAGGTAAGATGGAGATAGAAAAGGATCCAACGAAATTCTGGAGACAATTCAGGAAACTACGCGGATCATATCAAAAAGATGAAATAAACCTGAAAATTCAGAACAAGAAAGTAGAGCAAAATGAAGAATTACAAGAGCACTTCCGATCGCACTGGACAAAAAACTTTTCTCTATTTCACCTGAAGAAAATCAAAATTTCGACCTAAACTATGAGGAGGAAATCATACGTAGCCTGACAGCACAACGTGAACTAATTACACCGTTTAGAAACGTCGATGAACAAAGAGACAGTTACTTGCTGGGAGGAAAGCCATTTACTATGAATGAATACCTGAGAGCTTTAAAATCATCCAAGCAAAAAGCTCCAGGGCAAAGTGGAATATCTAAAGCTCACTTAATTAATGCCCCAGATAATGTGCATGAATCGGTAGTAAACGTCTTCAATGCTTGCTTGAATATGGGATACTTTCCCCAAGCATTTAAGACGGCGATGATGATCTTCCTGCCGAAGCCGGGCAAACCGAAACATCAAGTCGAAAGCTTCCGTCCTATCTCGCTCCTAGAATTTCTAGGCAAAGTCCTAGAAAAGCTCCTTAACGAAAGGTTGATCAACCATCTCAACACAAACAACCTATGCAACCCACAACAACACGGGTTCCGGAGCAAGCGAGGGGCGGACACCGCGTTGGCAATCATTACCGAAAGAATTGCTACTGCCACTGCGCGGGGCAACAAAGTTGACATTGTGCTTCGTGATGTTGCCAAACCATTCGACAAAGTGTGATTGCCCGGTCTAAAGGCCAAAATCTGCGACCTTAACCTGGAAGTAAACCTCTCCAAAATACTCTGCAGCTATCTAGATGAGAGGAAAGCGATATTGCAGATAAACGGCAAAACCGGCAAAGCAATCGACCTACAAACGGGGGTCCCACAAGGAGGCTGCCTCTCACCTACGCTGTACACAGTGTATACCAGGGACCTTCCACACCCCACTGATGAGAGTTCGCTGTACATTCAATTAGCGGACGATATCACTCAGATAGTGAGCAGCGATAGGAAAAACCCCAAGGACATCGCCCTAAGAACAGTCATAGAAATAAAAAACCTAAATGATTATCAGAAGAGAAATAAAATAAAAACTAACAAGGATAAGTTCAAACTAATCCCCATGAACAGAAGGAAAAAGGCTACTGTACGCGTAGATGGAGAGGCATATCCTTTCTCAATAGAAGGGCAAGTCCTCGGACTAAAAATAACAACCAACGGCTATACAAGTCACCTACCACAAAAAATCATAGAAGCAAAAACTACCTTATCAGCGCTATACAGATTCAGGCAACTTTCAATCAAGAATAAAAGAAAACTATACCTGGCCCTAGTTCAACCCAAGCTCCTATACCCAATTGTACCATTAAATACACTAAGTAACTCCCAATTCAGGAAGCTCCAAAGAGTTCAAAATCAAGCCACCAGAATAATAACAAACACAGGGAGACCAGACTACATACCAGCAGAAGAACTCCACCGCAGATCTAATATTGAACCCATAAATATAGTCATAGAAAAAAGAGCAAAAAAACTGTGGGAAAAGATTAAAAATACGACTCCACAGAATATAATAAATCAAAGCATCGTAAAAAAAGACCAAATCCATCGTACGCAATATAAACAACGCTTCAAATGTAGCCTGAAAAAAACGTTAATAAACGCGAACCCAATCTATAGGTAGTAAACCATAATACAAATTCTTGAAAGGACAACTAATTACGAGTAACAAGTAAACAACCCAAATGTGAATCCCGGTGAAGAAACATTGTCTTTACATAATAGCCCCCAAAAATAAATAAATAAATAAAAAATGAAAAACAATAAAATGATACAAAGGCTCTATTGAGCAAAATAAAACAAAGGCTCCAATGCTAAAATAACAAAGTATCAAAAAATATAATAAAATTAAGAGAAAAACGAAAGAGTTAGCCAGGCAACCTGGCACAAATCTCTATTATCTTAACACATCTTCCCACACACATTAACACACAAAACACTTTAATTTCTATCTTTCCTATCTCACTCTCTCTACAAATTCTAACTTATTTATCTTATCTTATCTTCTTTCACTTTCTGCCAGATCCTCGCTCCACTCATTACATCGGTAAAGGTGGCAAGAACATTTTAAAACGCTCCAAAGATGATCGAATAAGATCGAAAGCTTAGCAATTTTAGTTTGTTTTTTACCAAACACAAGTAATCCACTATCTACAAGATGGAATAAAAAAGATAGTTAGAAAAAGAGAAAATTGCTAAAGGAAATTAATTAATTCAAAACAAAATTTGAATTCAAGAATGACTGCTACCCAACGACACTAATATATATATATATATATATATATATATATATATATATATATAAGGATGTTTCAGAATTCTTTGAACAAACTTTAACCTAAGGTACCTTCAGGTTAAATAAGCATAATTTACTCTATGGAGGGGCATCCAAAAATGTTTAGTTTAAAAGTTACGAAGACTTGAATTGTTAAAGTACGATTTAATTCAATTGTTCACCTTTGCATCTAAATTCCCGGTTGGCAAGCTACTGTACTCAACAGTGAAGATACAGATGCACTCAGGACGGTAGTTCAAACTGAGCAGTAAACGGCATTGGACCAACTACCGAATAGTGAACTTGCAGATATACACTTAATTTACAGTATGGCAAACGGCAATTCTAGGAGAACTGCGAGAATGTACAGTAACATAACATAACATAACATAACATAATTACACGGATGACAAAAGCCACAAGGGCCTATCAAAGGTCATCCGACTCCGTCAAAACCCACCCACAAAAAGCACCATCACCAGGGGAAGACAAAATCAAAGTCCCCCACAATATAATATAACGGATGACAGAAGCCACAAGGGCTCATCATAGGTCATCCGAGTCAAGCGGCCTCTTTTTCAAGGCACCCAAACTCCCAGGAAAACTACATCCAGAGGATTGCATCCAGAAACAAGGGTATCACCAATCAAGGCTTGTCAAGAACTAAATCATGCAGCTATAGATATATACAAACAATATTAATATATACAAAACTTAGGAACCATTACAACCTTCCCTTCCCATAAACTCATCCAACCTACTCTTAAATACATTTAGATTTGGACTACCTACTACCCTCTGCGGCAATTTGTTCCAAAAGTCTACCACTCTATTGGTGAAAAAATATTTTCTTAAATCCAACCTACACCCTTGCTTTTTAATTTTCAAGTGGTGACCTCTAGTCCGATTTCCATCATCTAACTCAAAAAACTTGCTAACATCCAATTTATCTATCCCGGAAAAAATTTTAAACAGCTCAATCACATCCCCTCTCACACACCTCCTTTCGAACGAGAACATATTTAATACCCTCAGTCTATCTTCATATTCAAGGTGCCTCAGGGAAGGAATAATCTTTGTTGCCCTCCGTTGCACTGACTCAAGAAGGTTAATATCGTGTCTAAAATGTGGGGACCATGCCTGTATACAGTACTCTAGATGTGGCCTAACATAAGAGTTATAGAGTTTAAGAATAACCTCCTTACTTTTGTAACTGACATTTCTCTTAATAAAACCCAGCACTCTATTTGCCCTATTTCTTGCTTCAATACACTGCTTAGAAAACCTTAATGACTTATCTATTACTACTCCTAGATCTTTCTCATCCTCTACTGAGCTCAGCCAATGCCCATCCATTTCATAGTTAAATTCTCTATTATCTTTTCCCATGTTAATAACTTTGCACTTATCAAGGTTGAAAGTCATTTGCCACTTATGTGCCCAGGATAACAATTTATTCAAGTCCCCCTGCACTTTAAAATTATCATCAATATCTTTAACTACAGCTGCTAATTTGGTATCATCCGCAAAAATTGACACTTTATTATTAACTGCCTCCCCAAGATCGTTTATATAGATGACAAATAATAATGGACCGAGAACTGATCCCTGAGGAACCCCACTGATAACATCCCTCCACTCTGACTTTACACCATTTAGCACTACCCTTTGCTTCCTGTCTTTCAGCCACTCAGCTATCCAATTTGAAACACCCCCACATATCCCAATCATTTTTAATTTATGAACTAGTCTCCTATGTGGTACCTTATCAAATGCTTTACTAAAATCTAAGTAAATTATATCTACATTCTCTCCCTTATCTACTTGATCTGTTACAAACTCCAGAAAGTCTAGTAAGTTAGTCAAACATGATCTACCTGATCTAAACCCATGCTGAGCATCGCTGATTAACCCCTCCCTCTCTAGATGTTGGCAAATCCCTTTTTTAACTATTTTCTCAAGAATTTTACAGACTACAGGAGTTAGGCTAACCGGTCTAAAGTTATTTGGATCCTCTTTACTACCCTTCTTGAAAATGGGGACTACATTTGCTCTCTTCCAATCATCGGGTATTTCTCCATATTCCAATGACCTAGTATATAACTTGTCCAGAGCTATTGAGATACTTTCTACCCCTTCTTTAAGTATCCTAGAATGAATATTATCAGGGCCGGAGGCCTTGGTAGTATCTAAATCACCTATTAGTCCTTTTATCATCCTCCGATCCACACAAATGTTAGTAAACACCTCTTTTCCTGACCTATGAGTACTATACATAGGACTATTTAGTTTCTCCTTTGTAAAAGATATCACAACAGACATGTGCCTGTGCATCAAACATTTGCAGCCATACATAGGAGACTGCGTGAAACCGACCATTCCGCGTTGCAAGACCTGATGCAGGCCGCTCTAGAAGTGTAAGAGACCCTGAGATGGAGGACGACATACTTCAACATCTTCATAATGATCAAACAACAAGAACACGCGCTGATGCAAATGTTTTTCCTGCAAGTCACAGTACGGTGTAGCGCGTGCTACACGACAACCTTCAACATCCATTTCACATTCAGCGTGTTCAGAGCTTAAATGCTGACGATAATCCGTGGCTTTTACAAGGACAAGAACACGATTTTGCATCAAAAGTTCTTTTCACGGATGAAGCAACATTCACGCGAGAGAGATTATTTAACACGCATAATCTGAATTTGTGGTCCCACATCAATCCACATGGTACACGGGGAAGCAGTCACCAAGATAGATTCTCTGTAAATGTGTGGGCGGGCATTATTGACAACTATCTCATCGGCTCTTACATCCTGCAAAAAAGATTCACTGGACGCAATTATTGGGCGTTTCTTGATAAAGTACTACCCTGGTTGCTAGAAGATGTTTCCGTGGCGATTCACAGAGGAATGTGGTTCCAAAAAGATGGTGCACCGGCACACTTCACAATTGCTGTTGGGAAGTTATTGGATGATCTTTATCCAAACCGCTGGATTGGTCGTGGTGGACCAATCTCTTGGCCACCCAAGTCTCCTGACATGACACCCATAGACTTCTACCTTTAGGGACACCTAAAGAGTTTAGTGTACGAAACACCAGTTCCCTCCGAAGAAGAACTTATCGGCAGGATTATTGATGCCTGTGCGAGGAGGATTGCTGAAACTCCTGGTGTCTTCGCACGAGTTCTTCAATCATTCCGCCGGTGCCTCCACGCATGCATCGCAGCAGATGGGTGGAATTTCGAACACCTTTTGTGACTACTAACCTAACTTTAAACTCTGTATTTTTACAGAGTAAACTTATTCTGAATTTTATTTTTCATTTACCCGACGACGACACAATCTCACTTATGTCTTAGTAACTAATAAACTAAACATTTTTGGATAACCCTCCATGGAGTAAATTATGCTTATTTAACCTGAAGGAACCTTAGGTTAAAGTTTGTTCAAAGAATTCTGAAACACCCTGTATATATATATATATATATATATATATATATATATATATATATATATATATATATATATATATGTATATATATATATATATATATATATATATATATATATATATATATATATATATATATATATATATATATATACTGTACCATCTGTTAGTTCCGATCCCACGTTAATCAAATCTGAGTTAAAATCCAGAGCAAAATCAAGAAACCTTCATCACGATGTCCATACAAATGATTTTGGAATCCCTATTTTCCCCTTTTCTGAGGATCTTTTCCTGGATCCTCTTCCATAAATTTACCAAACAAGAAAACAGGTCTCCGGATTCTTACTTTCTAAAGCGAGTCAGTTATATATGTTTCATCCCATTTGTTTCGCGAACCCTGGAGCATGTATTTTAATTTTCCATTCTCTCTCTCTCTCTCTCTCTCTCTCTCTCTCTCTCTCTCTCTCTCTCTTTCTCTCTCTTTATCTCTCTTTCTTTCTCTTTAAGGTGTTCGCACAACAGAGCAAAAGAACAGGTAGAAACATTTTTAGGTGAGTTGCATGCTTCAGCCATTCCTCTCGTTGTATAGATTAGACGGTATACATTCGAAACTTTTATTCTGAGACTTGTTTCAAGATTTCTTCCTCTCATCTTGAGTTCGAGGGGCATCGCTAAAATTAGTAGATGTTCCTTTTTTTTGTACAAATTATAGTCATAAATGAGGTCGATCCGCTCAAATTTGTTATTTTAATCGGACTCAGAATGAGAGGCAGAAGTCTCGAAACAAGTCTTAGATTAAAAATGCACAAAGTATTGCATTTAAACTCATTTGATCTACTTGAAACAGAGAGATATGTCTCGTCTACAATTATTTCAATCAACTTCCATTTGTGCTAATCGACCTATTTTCCACGCAATTTCACTTCACAAACTATCCACTATCTTTGAAATTCACTTCCATACATGTCTAACGGAAGTGCAACCCTTAGTATTCTTCATTTGTCCAAATAATTAAATAAGAAAAATGGTAGTGTTTTCGGTCTGGTAGACAAAGTGCTCACTCCACCTCATTCAATTCATTTGTTATGGAAATTTTCATTCGGTAATTTTCTGATTCTGATCGCAAAGAGACAAGTTACACCGGGATTTTTTTTCTTTCTGAAATAGTCTATTTTATCGTATTGAAACAATATGTATTAGATGAGTTGTGGGCACCTAAACTAATAACCTAATGCTTCTTTCATTTCCGCACTATTTTCCCTCCTTCCCTCTTTTTAGCTAATCACCCCTTCTTTTCCGCCATTTTCTCTAGAAAACTTGAAAGTTGAGTTGTGGAATGGTTTGGTTAAACGATCGTGTGCGTCTCTCTTAAAACAACATCTAGCGTCGACATATCCCATCTTATTTGAGGGAGGTTCCGAGGGGAACATTTTTAATGTAAATTTACACCCACTGTCATAATTTCCATCTCTCGCAGCCACCATTTTGTGTCTATTCTTTCCTTGAGATTGGAATGTTAAGATTATTTCTCTGTCACAACAACATTAAGGAACCTCAAAGGGTCTTGAACCATGAAGAAACCACTAAAAAGGGGGAGGGGAGAGAGGTGGATGAGGAGGGGGAGACCATGATAGTGTGTGTGTATGTGTGAGAGAGAAAGAGAGTGAGTGATAGTAGGAGGGAGAGTTAGCGAGTGTTTGAGAGCTAGGGGTTGGGAGGAGGGGGGGGAGGAGAGAAAAAAAGGGAAGACAGAAAAAAAGGGGAGAGTAGGGGAGAAATGTGATAAAAAAGGAGGAGAGTAAGGAGAAAATGGGAGAGTGATGCGAATAAGGGAGCTAGAAAAGGCGAGAGAAGAGAAAAGAAGCAAAAATGTAAGAGGGGAGAGAGAGAAAAGTGGGGGTAGAGAGTCTGAAATCAAGGAACGCAGTAGAAAAACTAGAGGCCTAACGACATTTAGCAATCGCCTTTTGAATATTATGATTTTTCTAAATTGTGTGTAGGGGAACCTCAATTAAATGGAGGTATGGGGAGCTAAGCCCCCATTTCGAAATTACCTTAAAAATGATATATAATACAATATGATGCAATTGCAATATCCTAACAAAAATTAACAAACCAAAAAGCACTTTCTTTTAATTTGCACAAGAAAAACATTTTCTACGTTAAAAAAAATTGTTTATAAACATTATCCAAAATTTCAAGGGTGGGCATAAACCCAACATTAACCCATTACTACATACAAGTACGAGTGAATATTTATACTGTTTCTATGACTTGTCTACAATTAAATAGTAATCCTGGTTCTCAAGTAAGTTAACAGGATATCCTATATTGAACACTAGGCCTCGGCTTTTTGTTATGTTTACAGTATACTCGGCCTAGAAAAATCAGTGACCTAAGTTAGATCTGATATTTCGCCTTGTCTATTAACTACTCTTTTATAGATTTATTCCTTTCCAAATTAAAATGTGTGTTCCTCCTCTCTGAATAAGTTATTTACAGTAAAATTAATAAAATAGTCACAGTTCAAAATCTGGTAAATGTCTCCGATATATTTTTTTACTTTGATTAATTGCAAACCATCAAAATGTACAAATTTAAAAGCCTGCAGTTATTTCAGATTTTTTCCTTAATTCATGTTCCTCCAGGCAATAATTTGAATATTTTATTTACCCTTATTTAAGAATGTTAATGTCATAGTAAATAAAAAATCTAGCATAATTTTATACGCAAGAATAAAGAAGAATCTGAATGTAAAGCATGTCATAAATTGATTATGTGTTGAGGTGGATCAACTTCAAGTTTGCATAAACAAATAAAGTCCATACATAATATCGATGAAGATCACTCAGTGAAAAGGCAAATGTATCTTGAAGACTGTTCAAAAACGATCCATAGAAGAAGAGGTTTCCCGCATGGCTAGCGTAGACGGCACGAGTTATCATTGCATAGCGAATAGCAAATTCATTCAAGAAAGTTTCCAGAAATTCAAATATGATAAATGCTATCCGACAACTCATGAGAGAGTTAGCAATTTTGTGCAGAATTTCTATAATAAAAAGAAACAAGAGTTAGCTAAACCAAAAAATACTTAAAAGCGATAGGCCTGATCACCAGGCTCTAGCAACTCTTTGCACCCTTCCACACTTCTTTCTCTTTTCACTACTGGTCTACTTTCCGCTATCTGTCCACACACCCTTACTCTATCCCCTACCTACATCTACTCTCTCTTACAATACTTCAAAGATCGATTAGATGAAGGCGTTCGGATTTCATTAACATTTGGTGAGTATACTTCAAAGCAGAATGTGTAAATCCAAGTGTGTGAATTGTGTCTATCTAAACCTTCATTCTTCGAATCAATGTTACTTGTATTTGTATGCTAAGGACGTCGTGGCCGTCCAAGATGCGGACTGAAACTCTTTCAAAGAGGCCAAGAAATAGATTCTCTCGAGATCTGTGCAAACTCGAACTTCCTAAGTTACGGAATTAAAAAGACCCTCTCTACTTCTGGACCCTCCAGACATATGAGCAATGTAGCTGCCGCACCTAATATGAACCATTCTACTAGTTATCCCTGGAACGCCCGACCCCCCCCCCTAGTAGAGCTGACGGCAATACGGGCTTGAGCCTCACGCCGGCTAAAATCAGGCCCCTCCCCCACAACCTACAACCTATCCACGAAAACCAGAGTGGCCTGATAGATCCACAGATTCGTTAGACTCATAGGATAAAAGACCCCGGGAGGTTGTGGTGAGGTTGCCCCCGGGGTTTCTAATGTCTGCCCCCAGAAAGGGCGGCAGCCACAAAGGAGCTTCGGTTCTCTCGCCTCTGTCCGAGGATTGATGGGATGCTTTGGAAAGTTAAGCCAATGCAAAGGAGGAGGGACCTCGAACCCAAGCCACCTCGAGGCAAGAGGAGAGCGAGTCTCTTACGCCAATGAAAGACTCCTCCAATAAACCCTCGAAGGCAGCAACGCCTTCTGCGCCTTTCGTGGCCAGCAGCAGTTTCTGCGCCCCCATGATATCCACTGATCTATTTTAATCCTTCTAATTTATTGGTCTAGCCAAAATTATCCAATCGATTGGTCTATCTTAAAGAGTCAAACCAACGGTCTAATTTAAATAATCCGATCATTTTGTTGATATTAAATCATACATTCGATTAGACTAATCTTAATCATCCATTCCATTGGTGTGCCTTTAATCATCCAATCGATTTGTGGACTTCAAATCATACAATCTATTGGTCTAGCTAAAATATACAATCGATTGGTCTAGTTAAAATCATACAATCGACATTTCATCCAATCTAATTGTCTATCTTAAATTTTTAATAATTGTTCTATCAGAATATCTTCCAATCTATTATTATATTTTAAATCATTCAATCAATTTTTATACCTTTATTCATCGAATGATTGGTCTACCTTAATAGATTGGCCTAACTTAAATCATCTGAATGTTTGGTCTACTTCAAATCATCTAATCTAGTTAGTTAACATAAGTCGTCCAATCTATTGTTCCACTTTATCTCATCAATTCGCTTAGTCTATCCCAATCGTTTGGATTACTTCATATTGTCCATTCGATTGGTCTACCTTAAATCATCTTCAAATCATCCAATCGACTTGTTTACATCCTTTTATCCAATCGACTTGTTAAACTTTAATAACAAAATCGATTTATTTATCTTAACTTGGCCTAACTTAAATCCTACAGACGATTTGTCGACTTTAAATCATCCAATTCATTGGTCTACATTAAATCAATCGTTTGTTGTACCATAACACATTCGAATGATTGATCTAACTTAAATTATCTGAACGATTGGCCTACTTTAAATCATAAAATCGATTGGTTTACCCTAACTCATATAAATGATTGGATTTCTTAATATATAAGATCGATTAATCTACTTTAAACATCTAATCTCTTAGTCTAGCTCAAGTCATCCAATAGACTCTTCCATTTGAAATAATCCAATCGATTTGTCTATTTTAAATCTTCCATTCCATTGGTCTACTTTATATCATCAAATCGATGGTTGTCTCCTAATCATACATTCGATTGTTCTACCTTAAATCATTCAATTTATTGGTCTATCATAAATGACCCAATTGACTTGTCTATTCTGAAGAAAAAGAATCATGTAGTTTATCTTTAAATATCCTCGTTTGTTCTAAGACGAAATCATTTATTTTATTCAAAATATTATTGAAAGAAATTAGATTGAGTAGTCCATCATTAAATTTTCACAAGAATACAACTTCAATTGAAGTGAAAATTGATTTAAATAGACATCCTCATCAATATTAAAGATTTTTCACAGTTATTATCCGGTCTAACCTGTTTGTCGGTTTGCTAGAATGACGTAATATTTTCCTTAAAACCTTGTCATTTTTGTCTCTTGTTTATTCTTCCTCTGTTTCCAAAGATGAAAACAAGAAAGCAGTTGGGCTTATCTTTTATTTTCCTCTGGATATATATATATATATATATATATATATATATATATATATATATATATATATATATATATATATATATATATATATATATATATACACACAATATTTGTTAAAATCGACAGCTGCTTGGTTAAGCTTGTGTTGTTTTTTTCATAAAGCGAACGGTGGGAAAAACTGCTGGCAAGTGACATATCTTTATTAGCTGAGACGTTTTTCAACCTTTGCAAATGCCATTTTCTGGACATACAATAAACAAATTTACAAAACAAATATTCTTATGTCAAGATCAAATAATTTTTCTTTTTTGGTCTAAACATTATTCTAGCTTTATAATTTTTGTCACTACTGATTTGGTCCTAAAATATATTCTTATTTTAAGATAAGAATGCATATTTGAACCCATTTTTGTAAATTCGATAATATTGGCTAACAGAGTTAACTCTTTTCTTGATTACGTCAACTTGCATAACAAGCAGCAACAGGGCTTCAGAAGGAAAAGAGGGGCTGACACGGCACTAGCCGTTGTCACCGAAAACCTACCTAAGATCAAGACAGAGAAAAGGCGTGCCGACCTGGTGCTCCGCGATGTCAAAAAAAGCTTTTGACAAGGTTTGGAAAAGAGGCCTACAATTTAAGATTCTTCAAGTAGGTTTTAACCCCATACTTGAGAGGATTTTGTGCGACTACATAATTGAGAGGAGAGCAAACATACTATTATGGAACATAAATGCACCGAATTTGAACTCGAATCAGGGCTCCCTCAAGGGGGCTGTCTCAATACTCAAATATACAACATTTATACACGTGACCTGCTACAACCACTCTTCGAGGGCACGATATACGTTCAGTTCGCTGACAATATATTGCAAATTTGTACCGCCGCTTATGTATATAGCGAGAAACACGGCTAAGGAGAAAGCTAACATCAACTTTTTAGAGAGAAGATGGAAGATATCATCAACCAGTGCCCCTCAATTAAAAATAATTCCCATGTTTCGCAAGACCTTCAATGATATAGGTCTGGACGGGGAGCGAATCCTTTACTGCACGGCACGGACGGGTCTAAGTCCCTATGTCTCAAACCTCATTTTAAACGATATTGTTAATCACTTAAAGTTAATGACTCCAGATTAATGCCAGTTGCCTGTTATTATATATTCCGACCGCACCTGGAGTATGCCGTACAATTTTGGAGTCCTTCATTGCGAAAGGACATCGCGAGATTGGAACGCGTACAAGCCAGGGCAACCAAGCTGATTCCCTCTATCCGACATAAAAGTTATGAGGATAGACTAAGGGAATTAGATCTGTTCTCGCTGGAAACCCGCAGACAGCGTGGTCAGCTCATCGAAGTTTTCAAAATACTTCGAGGGTTCGACAATGTTGACTACCGGGATATTTTCACACTGAGTGAGAACAGAACGCGCAATCACGGCTTCAAACTTGAACTGAAGCGTTACAACCGCAATCTGTGTGGAAATTTTTTCACTTACAGTATCTGCGGTATGTGGAACGCATTTCCAGTGGAAGTTGTCAACAGTGAATCTGTTGACCAGTTTAAGTCAAGACTAGACAAGGTCTTGAAAAGTGGCCGTTTAGGGACGCAAAACAATTGAGCAGCCTTGTGCCCGCTCGATTGCTAGCCTAAAGGTACCCTCTTTGAATGGACCGTAAGGTCTCCTAGGGTACTAACTTTCCTTGTATTCAGTTTTCTTTGTCAAATTTTCTTGGTTTACGACTGAAGATGATATGGGAAACTACATATCAAAAATACACCCGTTCTACTAAACTTTATGCTTTCCCAAATTGTGTTTTTAGTCGCGTGCGACTCTTTATCTCACTATGTCGGTCAGTCCGTCGGTCCCGTTTTGCCCTTTTTGGTTTAGTAATAACTTTGTAACTATTCAGCCGATTCTAACGAAATCTGAAACCTCTTTGTTGTTTTACATTCTCTTTCAAATAATATAATTGCCAAGGTCCTCCAAGGGTTAGCCCAGGGATTATTTTGTTTTAGCAATAACATCATAACTCTTTGGCCGATTCTAACGAAGTTTGAAACCCTTATGTTGTTTTACATTCTCTTTCGAATGATATAATTTCCAAGGTCGTCCCGAGGTCAGACTAAGTGAGAGCCCGCTACTTTGGTTAGCAGGCCTTTTTCTTGTACATATATATATATATATATATATATATATATATATATATATATATATATATGAGGAATTAAACCACATTCTCCGAAGACAATTTAATTCAGAACAGTTTCGGTGTATCTCACACCCTTTTTTTAACTGACACTGGGTAGAAAATATAAGAGAAGTGCATATAAGCATAACACAAGATCCCCTCTTTTTTCCCCCAATCCCTTACTTGTGGCTAATCAGGGGGGAGGGTAGGCCTAAACATATTGAAGGGCTGACATTTTACTATTTTGTTTATTTGCTTTCTTATTACAGGATTAAAAGAAAATTGACCCTCAAATAGATTTAAATTAAGAACTGACGATATCAAGCTCGATTCTACGATTCTTCTCTTAACATAGTTAGCCGATTTAAATACCATTTTACTTCCATAGAAATCGATCGTATGATTCTTGTCTCTAACAAGGCAAAATATTCCACTGCTTTCGCTGCCCACTCTAATATCTCTTTTGTGTTCGTACAATCTCTTGTCTAGATTTCTCACCGTTTCCCCTATATAAACTTTATGGCAATCGTTGAATGGTATTGCATATACTCCTATGTTATGATGTTCTTTGGGTTTCTTGGCCATCATCAATTGGTTTAAGGAATTATTATATTTAAAGGCTAGATTAATACCCGCTTTTCCAAATGTGTCCTTTAAACTATTTAATTTATTATTAAATGGCAATGTTATACATTTGTTGAAGGCGTTAGTGCGGGAAGGTTTATTACCATAGAATGTTTTCCTAGCTGCAAAATGCCAGACGATATGAACTAATCAGGGTAATACAAATTAGAAAAAATGGTCCTGATAATGACAATTTCTTCATCTAAATAGGAAGGATATTGCATTAATTTTCATCATATATATATATATATATATATATATATATATATATATATATATATATATATATATATATATAAAATATGGGAACATATACTCTACTCCAATGTATATATTTGTTGCGTAATATTTTGAAGTGTAGCCAGTTGTTTTCAGAATCTCGGGGAGATATATTTCGTTATATTGCTAGTATATTTCCTCTTCTCTCTCTTCTTCACATTAAATTACAAGCTTTCTTTAGTAACCTTATTAGAATACATTCCCGTATATGTGTATACTTAGCGTCATCTGTTTTCAATCCTTCTCTGCCTTGTCATTTGCATTCCTTTAGAATTTGCCTTTATATATTTTTGGTCACATATGCCAATTTATTTTGCTGCCAATCCGTGCTTGCATATGTTACCTCTTATAATAGCAGACTGGTGTGTCTCAAGATGATTTTTGAGGATCAATATTGCCACACACCCTAGACCTGCCTCTCGCTACAATCTACCAATCCGAATGATTTAATAATTATTTGGTTAGTGACTTTCAAATTTGGAGGTTCAAAAATTAAGGCTACCCTCCAGTGGACTTACCATTTACACTTTATTTTTGTAAGTACACTCCTATATGTACATCAATGACATATTTGAAGTGTAGTTTGTGACAATATATAGTCACATATATACGAGTATGTCACCGAACAAGAAGGGAAGCTTAGCCAATTAGCTAATGGGTTTTCCTTTCTTTTGAGAATGCGATGCCCTCAAGGGACTTTCTTAGAGAAGTTTATTTTATTTCTTCTTTGTTAATTAAATTGGGACACTCCAAAAGCCATTTGAAAGGCAAAACTCCATCTTAGCTTTTCTAAAAGGCAGGAAATAACCTTAAAATGATTGAAACTTGAATGCTGTACAGCAAAAGGTTTTATTTTACTTCTGAAGCCCTCTAGTTACCTATATAAATGGAGGGAGATTGGACGAAGTTATATGAAACTTCGCGATTCTAATACATATGCTCATTTTCGACTCTGTAATGCGTCCAGTTCAATTAGGTAAACAAAATTAGAAATTATTATTTTGATAGATTCAAATTGAATTAAATTACTTAAACACGCACTTTACGTGTCACGGAGTTAATCTAGAAGTGCAACGATTCTATCCGAGAGCGACACCTGGTGGAAAGCGACAGAAGTAATGTTAACCAACTTGCCACCGATTTCCTAACTGGATAAAAAAGGGCAAACAATCATGATTTCCTAAGTTGTCTTTTGAATTATGCTTCTGAAATATTACTTATATTTGGTCACTTGGGCTCATGAGCCCCACAATAGAATAACATTTTAATTGATTTTGTGTCATGTAATGAAACTTGTAGAAGCTGTGAGAAACAGTGTACGAAAGAAGATCAGAGGGATAGAAGAGACGAAAGAATCATCGGGATTTATTTAATAAATCCCAGGCGTATTACACTTTTTATTAATTATTAGTGATTTATGGATCGCAAGTTGGTATGACAAAGATACAAAGAACTCGGAGAGTTTAAAAAACACGCTAGTGGAAAAGACGGGATTGCAAGAACTGCCACACTAATTTTTAATTGTTTTCTTCTTAATTAATCATTACCTCAATTTATTTGCAAACGCACTGTATGTGATTTTATGGTTAACTCCAGTTTAGTGCTTTATCTCGTTGTATGGTGGATGTTTGACAAAGAAATGAAAATCAAATTTGGCTCCATCCCATTTGAGAAGGGAATCGTATAATGCAGCCACGATGAATTATCGTCGAGGACAGATGTTATGTCGGCGAAGGTGGACAATAAATCACTGGCAGAAAGTCTTTCTCTCCATGGCAACGGAGCCTTGAGTTCTGAGCTCCAAGTTATGAGATCTGAGTTGGCTAAAATTGTTGGTGAAATTGCTTTAGAATTGACTATTCCAGACATGCTTGGTAGGAACGTTGGCGTAATAGCTTTTCGCACATAGTTTTGTGTTCTTTTGTTTTAAATTGAGACTGATGACACCGCCAAAATGACGCGAGGCACTCAGTAGGCCTAAAAAGGCTTAGAAAGGGTAAGAATGTTAATATAGGGATGTAGCTGTAATGAAACAAATTGAACTCAAACCAATTTGTTATAGAGGCGAGTATACAGGTACGAAAACATCAGGATACGAACCAGTGTACCTGATGATGAAAGATCGCATCTCAAAAGAGAACCCCAATGGAAGAATTCCCCCCTCATTGTGAGGAGAGGGAGAACAACTCCCTTTCAAACCCTAAATGTGCCATATGGAAAAATCTATCTTTTATAACGATCGGATAATCATGGATAATCTTGCCCTATCGTCTGGATGGATATGGTTGCAAAGGGATAGATTACCTTCTCAATTACCCTTGGTTACCTCGAGTCCCCTATTACGATATGTAAGTACCGACGCGGCGGCTAGAATTTCTTCTTCCCTCTCACTAGAGATTATCTTGGATAATTCCTTTGAATAATTCGACCCGATAAGAATTGTTCCTAAATTCTATATGTATCCCTTATAATAGGATTAAATGCAATTTATTCTTAATTAATAGAACGTAAATGAAAATGCCTAAGTCATTTCTAGTAATAATTATTTCTTTAATAAATATTTCTTATTAGGGCAACTAATAACGCTCCCTCTATTGGAATGTAAGTCATTTTCTCGCACATTTTTTCAAAATCTTTCGTCTTTGTTTACCTCGGGAGTATCGAAGGGCGTCTGGTTTTCTTTGTTACAAAGATTGGCTCTTTTTCTTCGATAATTGTGTTTATTATTGGGTTTTGCTAGTCGAGTGAATCTAAAGGTTACAAATTGAATTTTTCATCTCACCTACATATGATTATTTTTTATATATAAAAATGTACAACCAACGAGGATATTTTTAGATCGTGAAGCTAGGTTCATATGAAAAAGGGAAAGTTAGGAGATATGAAATATTAAGAAGGGACGTAATTCTAAAGGCCAAAATCGATTGTGATGATTTTGTTAATCTTTAATATTAGCTTCTCCTTGGCGATTGTTGTTTTTGTCCGGACTAAAATGAATTGTAACTCGCCTTTAATGTTTCGTTCAGTGCGCATGAAGAAGTTGTTTATGTACAACTGTAAATCTGACGGCGCCATTTTCTTTGTAGCTACCCTCACCCTCCCACACACACACATAAAATAGGAAATTAATTTAATTATACTTACATTATTCCGGCAAATAGAGATCAGCGATAGTGGTTGAGGAAAGTGGGGTATCGCTGCCGAAGGCGAGTTTTTTTTTTTGAAAAGGGCAAAGGTTTTGCAAAACATGGCGATTGCGAGATAGCCGTCAAAATGGCAGCTTTTGTGGCCATATTTCGGAAAAAATTCTCTCGTATCCCGCCATACCCGTTCAATGTTCTGTGTACTAGCACCATTGTCTGGGTCAAGAACTAGAACATCAACAAGTCAAAGTGTCTATGGCTCCCCATTTCCAGAACTTGCTGATTATGAGCTGCCAACAAAACAACAGGTTGGAAGATATATTTAGTGTGGAAAAGACAATAAATACAAGAGGAACAAGGATGATATTCCTGAAGTATCCGAGGCCCTTACTGAGATTTGGAAAGAAACCAGTATTCCAGTTCAGCCGATCAAGAATGTTAAAGCAAAATTGCCCCGATTGGTGGAAGAATCGTCTGTGGTATCAAAACAAGGAATTAATGCACTAAGATTAAGAAGTTTATCTCATCATTGATTCAACTTTTTGACATAGCAGGCTGCCAGTGTGCTGATTTCTTGGATTGCAAGTGTGAAAAGAACATGAAAGTGCCACGTCGAAAGCATGAATTTCTTAATGACCAAAGAACTGTGCGTCACATAAAAATTGGAGGAGTGGATGTAAAAAAAAATCAAATGATGAAAAAAAGGAAAATCGGTGAAGATCAAATTTAGGAAAGAAAAGAAGATGAAGAGTCACAAAAACAGAAGAGCGAAGAGAAAACTACAAGTTCAGAAGTAGCCTTGGATGAAGAAACCTCATCTGACATTCCTGATGAGGAATGGAATGAAGCCTTTGCGAGAACAGAAAACATCATACCAATACAAAAATAATTTCCATGGAAACAGTTCAGTATTCCGTGTCAAATAAAGCTGATACTGGTATTATTAGTGCAGCCCTATTCTACTATGGTATTATAAATTCAGAAGGTCGCTCCCATGAAATTGACGATCATAAAGTCTGGAGGGAGGGCATGACAGAAGTTAAGGAGGAATTTCACTGAATCTGAATATTTGAGGGATAAGAAAATTACTGCTTTGATTTTTGATTGTCAGGGAGAGACAAGAATAACTAAACAGAGGAAAGGGAACAAATGGTATGGAGCAAAGGAAATTGTAGGAGAATCTGGTACTTTCTATTTAGATCATCTAACTATTGAACGAGGACCGGGTGCAGGTATTGCAGACAGACTGATGAAATGGCTTGTTGAAAATGAAATTATGTGATTTCAGGCCACCAAAAATAGATAAGACTGCTAAGAACTTAACAGATCTACTTTCCCCTGGAAAGGAGTGCAGGTTTGAGCCACCACTTACAATGAATCTATCTAATGCGGACCTGCAAAATATTGTCGACGAGCCACTCTCTATTTACATTAAATGCCATTCTCAAGGTGTGGAGTGGTGTGTGCGAATGGTGATGGAAGCTTCCGCGAATTTTATGGAATAGGAGCAAGAGATGACTATATTCGGGCGGTACTAAAATTCCGTAACTACATCCCATCGTTTAAGACATAACATGATTTTGATGTATCAGTTGACAAATAGTATGTATTAGTTTGATAATAAAAGTTGAACTCCTCACTTGTTTGTCATTATCCTTCAGTTTGAATTCAACTCTAATGTATTTAGAAGCACTTATAACAACAAACCAACAACTCTCATGGTCTATATCTTTTTGGCTGGAAAATTTAGAAAAAATGGAATGTAGAGCTCACAAAAGGGGGTGTTCCAAATATTTCTCAAAAAAGCTTTTTCCACCTTTGAAATCTAAGACCTGAAATGTGCATGTTGATTTGCTAAATTTGTTTATCGATGTTACGGCCGATTGATCCCTGACAAAAGAGATCCTTTGTTCCATCGGGAACAGTTACCATAAAAACGTTTTTGGTCTTCCGTTCAATCCTGTCAAAAACTCAAACCATCAACCACTCTCCCTTTGTGGTACTTACGTTTCCCAAACTTCGCTTCGTCCATTTCTACGACTTTGCCTACACCGCCTATCTTTTTGGAATGCTTCTCTCATAAGTTAATAGCGACCTCGTTAGAGAAACTAAACCAATCGACCAGTGTAGTTTCCGACATATGCACTTCAGTGGCAATCTTTTCATTAGTATTTTGGTTCCCCCAAACCAATAGATCAGTGGCAGGATTATTTTCTATAAGGAGGCGCGAAATTGAAAAAAAACGTGCCTTTGAGAACCAACCGGTAGAAAAATGGCGAGTGCTTTGACTAGTGTTTTCGTCCCGTGCTCTTTTCGAGAATCTAAAGGTAAAAATCGAACTGGATCGATAGGGGATTACTACAATGAGCACAGGGCATTGTCACCAGGATGAGTTTATGATCGCATAAAAATTTGATTAATCGATCGCGATTATTAACTAATTTGTAAACGTGGGCAGAAGTAACTGGGCACATTTCACAGGTCAAAGCCATTTTGAAGACTAAAATTAAAAAGAATTTTTTCGTAAAGATCCACAACAACTAGTTCCAAGTAAATGTCTGTAGTCTTTCATCCTAAAAAAATACTATGTAATTATAATAAAAAATATTCCAAAATATATGAAGGGTAAAAAAGGAATAAAAAATGTAGAGGAAAAGGTAAAATGCAGAGAAAAGAAGTAAACGCTACTAAGATTTCATCTGAAGAAAAATAGTCCAGTAAGTTTAAAAAACTATGCCAAAAAATGAAAGAATAGAAAAATATATAATAGAATATAGAAAAAGGTGGAAAAAAGGAAAATAGAAAATAAAATATAATCGAATATAATTTAACTTTTCTTCCATGCATGAAGTCAATGCGTTCCATTATTTCGTAAGATGTTACAATATTATGGGAACCAAACGATTGTAAATTATAGTCTTAAGAAAAGCGTCTTTAGTAAAAAAAAATTGCAAAACGAATGAAGGAAAAAATAAATAAAAAATGTAAGAAACGAAAAAAGGGAAAATGACAAGAGCCTAAAATGTAAACCAACCCAAAAAATGAGTAAAATTGCACTACGTCTCTGCTGTGATTCTTTATTTCGTAAAAATTTGTAGATATGGCGGGTGGGGGACTTTGCTCCCCACATCCCTACACTATGTTATTCATTTCTCATTTTTCAAGTGAATGAGTTTGGTAAAAAACAAACTTTAATTACTAATCTTTCGATTTTGCGGGATCATGTTCAAAGTAGATTTTGCTCTCCTCTTTCCTCTTTACCGATGAAAATATGGTGAGAATAGAATGATCAACGATTAACGATTTATTAATGAATGAATATACAAATAAATTTTTACAAACATGTAAAAATAAATAGTTAACAGTGGAGAGAAAATAGAAAATTGAGCGGAGAAGAGAAAGTTCCAAGTAGAAGTATGAGAGAAAAGGCTCCAGAAGATCAATATGTCTATACGACCTATACAATATTAAATTTTTATATATATTCTATACTTTTTATTCTCGTTGTTTTTAGTCATGTTTTAATTAATATGAGATGGTGAAGGCTCTCTCGCCTCCATTATCGTTTGTATTGTTCTTCTTTGTTATTTGATTATTTGCAGTTGTTTGTTAATATTTGTCTTTTCTTTTAATCATTTGTACAACAATCTTTTCTTTAATCTATATATTGGTACTGGTTCATCTCTTCGAAGGTGGTTTCCCACTTCTGAAATTTCTCCTATCGTTTCTCTGTAGTGTATGGATATGTCTATTATTCTCTTTTCTTCCTCGTTAATTATCATCTCCACTTTGTCCCATACTTTATTTGCTATTCTATGTAGTACAACATTGATGGGTTTTAGTTTAATTTCCTGATGTAGGTATCTTTGTCTGAGATGTTCTCTCCTTCTTGTGTTTATTATTAGTATTATTTCCCTGTTTTGGATTCTTTGTAGCTTGACGATGTTGGATTAATGCAGTCTGTTTAGTGGGATTGTTGGGTACCAGAAGGTTGAGCGGCACAGGGTATTATATAGTTTAATTTTATTACTCCTGTTCAATCCTCAGAGTTGGTATATCTTGAATAAGTTTGCCTTGTTATTTTGATTCCGAGAACTTTGCCCTCCGGATGGTATCTGTATAATATAATTCTTGTTGGTATAATTACAAAATTTATCGGTGCTTGTGCGAATCTTTATATTTTGGATTTCCTCCGCAGTCATTCTAGCTATAGTCGGAGCGTGTCTTTATGGGCTATTGGTTATAATGGTTATGTTATCCGCGAATGGTATATAGTTTGTTCGACTCGAAAATCGGATCTGGTAGGTCTCTGGTATAGATGATATCAAACATTTGACTTAAGTATCCTCCTTCTAGGACACCTTGGTTGATATAAAAACTTGGTACTTGGTAATCTTCTATAGATATGTAGGCAGTTCGGTCCGTGATATAGTCACATAGACATTTGGTTAGGATTGATAGGAGACCTAACCTTTTTATTTTGAATTTCAGACCTATTCTCCACACTTGTCAAACGCCTTCTGGATGTCTCTTAATACCAAATCTGTATAGTTCTTATCGTATTTGGCCTTAGCCAAGGTCTCTATGAGGAGGGCCAGTGCATTTTCCGTAGCTCTTCTTTTCCTGAATCTATGTTGGTGTTTTGGAGGAATGTCATTTTCTTCCAGGTGGTTGATTAATCATCTATTTATTACCCTTTCTAATAGTTTAGCAACCTTTTCTAGGAGTTTTATCGGTCTAAAGTTTCCTGGTTAATATGGTGGTTTGCCTGGTTTAGGTGAAAATATGATTTTCCCACTCTCTAGGGCCTCGGGAAAATACCCCTCGCTAATCATAGCATTATATAAATCGACGAGGTTCTTAAGGAATTCATCTGATGCTCTTAATAAGTTTTCCTTCGTTATTCCCGATTTTCTAGGCGCTTTTTTTTTGTCGCTAAGATGGTTGCTTTTAATTCCTACAGTGTTACAGGTTCGATACCTTGCTCTTCCTGAGACGTTAATGGAGCTGGATCAAAATCCTCGTTTTCGTTAGCGGATATATCGAAGACTTTGCTCCAATGGTCCCGGAATGATTTTTATATTTGATGAGGTTCTCTTGTTTCCTTTCCATTGTAGTTGATGGCGAGTTTTATTTTAGTTTGTATCTTTCCTCTGGTTAGGTTTATTTTTTGCCAAAATTTGCTTGTGTTTAACTCTTCACCTATAGATTCTACGAACCGGTTCCATCTCGCTCCTCTTTCCATAACCGTTGTTGCGATTATTTCATATTTTATTGATTGAAGGCGTTGGGTTAACCCAAATGCGCCGCTAAGTAGTTTGTATTCTCTTTCTAATGCAGCAATTTGAGCTGAGCGTTGAGGGTGCGGAAAAGTCTGATATGATGATGTTAGTACGTATATTTTGTCTGCTAAGACAAGTTCATTTAGTAGGTGGTCGATAACTGAGTCGATCTCTTCTAAGGTTGCCTCGTTTAAGTCTGGTTGATGGCAATTCCTCGGCGTAACCGCGCCACTTCGCGTTTTTATAACTCTTTCTCAATGGGCATTTTACTTGAATAGGATCTGTCGAAATGGTCATTATGGCCATTTCGTGGTCAATGGTAGAGGGTGGAACTTTTTAAATGAGATAGTTGAATGTGAATTTTGGTGTTACTATACTCACCGCAGTGAGAAATGGACAATGGGGGGCGGCAAGCACTGTCACAGGTATTCCCCTAATGTTGCCATATCTCCACAGATCAGCTGCCCGCCTTGATTTCCAACCCAATTTCTCGACTTTACTCACTGTCTCTGTCTTTCGTTTTGATCTGTGGAGATATGGCAACAGTGGGGAGATACCTCTGACGGTGCTTGTCGCACCCCATAGTTTATTTCTCGCTGTGGCGAGTATAAGACAATATCTGGTTTGGTTGCTCTTTTTGATCCAAAGAAGGTTGGTAAATCCAGACCTACTCTTTCCACAATGGCCCCTTTCAATTAGTGTATCTAGGTTTTTTCTAATGTTGGTAAAGTTACCGGTATAACCGGAAGACCTGGAGCGGGCATTTAGATCGCCTTAAACATTGTCTGTTCTTTATGACCAAAAATCTTCAAGAAGTTATGAAACATTAGAAAATCACTTCTTGGTGGTTGATATCCTGCCATTATCGTTATAGGGCCTGTGGATGTTTCTATTTTGACTGTTATGTAGGCATCTTTAAGGTGGTGTGGCCTACTAAACTTTTTGTCGTTCTTGATTGCTAATGCTATTCCATCAAAGATGATGTCACTCGTAGTCTTTGTTATAATGTTATATTAAATAATTTTATTGAATTAATCTCTGGATTAATATCGATTTCATTCAATAATATTACGTCTGGGTCTTCTTTAATATATGCGTTACATAATGAGTGTCTCTTTATGTCCAACCTTGCCACATTATGGCTAATTATCTTTAGTTTTTTTCTTTGGTCCATATTAATTTCAGTTAAGTGTTCTTGGGAGACTTCCGCCCCGCTTTATTTATTTCTCGGTCGCAAGGTGATTTTGTTCTTCCATTCCTCTTTTTCCTAAATTCCTCTTTTGTTACTGTGAAACATATTTTATTCACTTTTCTATCCGTGTACAATCCTTCGAACTCATATTTATAATATCCTTTTTTAGGCCCTGTATAATTTCTTTCGTATTATTCAGTGGAAATAGTCGGTCTTCTAGAGCATAGAATATTTGGCTAAAGTCCTGGTTCTCTTCGTTTTCCCTTGGGATTGGTTGCTTGCAACTTCATTATCTGTTTCTTCGTTTTCTTCTATTTGCATGACATGATTTTGTTCTGTGCCGATGCTGCTGGTCGTTGAGGTTTTATTTTTTATATTATTGTCAGTTATTTGGTTTGTTTTTGGTTTCAGCTTTGGGTCTCTTTTTGCACCTGGGTTTGTCCGTTGGTTTTGATTTAAACTCGTGGGTTCAGGTGTAGTCATATCTTTTTCGGAAACTACTGTCTTATACTATAGATATAACTTGCTGATGGAGGGAGGTCCGGTAACATCATTTGTTCTAATCCATTGTGACTTAGCATCTTATTCAGTTATTTGGAATATGATCCCAGGTTGGCAACATTTATTACATGTATATGTAGTATACATGCTAGTATGTTCAATGATTTTTCTTGTTTTAATTCATTGATGTTTTTCGTATTTTGGAATTGATCAGCAGTGGCTTTGCAACTTTTGCATATGTCTGATTATGCCTTTCTCCTTCTGCTTTTGCTTTCTCTCTTCGCTTTTTTTCGATAATTTTTTTCTTGACCTGGAAAGCCATTGCCATTGTACGGCGATTTCCTCTACAATTGAAGCATTTTTGATTTTTGATGTTACATTCTCTCCACGTGTGTGATTTTGAGCTGCAGTCTGAACACCACTTTACAACCTTATTTGGGCATTCTTTCGAAGTATACTTATCCAGTGAAAAGCAATTAAAGCATGTTAACAAGCTTACGAAGTCGTCTCCTTTACTTTGATATTGGGTTAATTTTAGATTGAAGGTTAATAACCCATTCTCTTTCGCTTTCCTTGCCATGGCTGTTTCTCTAAATATAACTTTAAAGACGTGGGTGTATTCTACATTCATTTTTAGTCGCGTGCGAGTCTAGTCGTGAGCGACTCTACACCCCACTATGTCGGTCTAACCATTTTTCTTTGTTTTTTTTTGTAATAACATCATAACTATTCGGCCGATTCCAACAAAATGTTCTAATTGGCAAAGTCTTTCCAAGGTTAGCATGAGAATTATTTTGTTTTTGGTAATAACATCATAACTATTCGGCCGATTCTAGCGAAATTTGAAACCCTGATGTTCTTTTATGTTGTTTTACATTCTCTTTCGAATGATATAATTACCAAAGTCTTCCCAAGGTAAGCCCTGGACTTTTGGGAGCCAATAACATCTTAACTATTCGGCCGATACTCTGCTAGACTAAAGTAGGCTGTAATATGCTATACTATGCTAGGGTATTATAGGCTATTATAGGCTAGACTATACTATGCTAAGCTATGCTAAAATATAATGTACAGGGGTAAGATATAGTATGCTAATTGAGGCTATAAAATGCTATGCTAGGATAGCATATAATATGTTAGGCTAGACAATACTAAGCTATGCTTGACTAGGGTATAATATGATAGTATAGGCTATACTTGTCTAGGATAGTTAATGCTAGGCTATGTTATACTATGCTAGGCTAGGCTAGGCTAAGCTATGCTAAGCTATACTAGGCTAGACAGGGCTATAATATGCTATGCTAGGGTAGGCTAGAGTATAATAGGCTAGGGAGAGCTATGCTCTTCTATGCTAGGCTATGTTAGGTTATGCTAGGTAATACTTTGTTAGGCTAGGATAGGCTAGGTAACCAAGGCTATAATAGGTTAATCTATGCAAGGTTATTCTAGTCTACGGTATGGTATGCTATACTGGTCTAGGATATACTAGGCTAGGCTATAATATGATACGCTTGGCTATATTATGTTAAGTGTGGTTATGCTAGTATAGGCTATACCAAGCTAGCCTATCGTATGCAAGGATATATTGGTTAGGCTATAGTAGCCTATTCTAGCTTGTCTATACTAGGCTAGGCTACTCTAGGCGACGCAGGCTAGGCTCTGACATGTAATGCTAAGCAATACCTGGTTAGGCTAAGCTAGGCTATAGTAAGCTAGGCTACACTAGGCGATGGTACGCTAGGATAAGATAGGCTATACAATAATATGCTACGTTAGACTAGGGTCTACTAAGCTAGGCTAGGCTATACTAGAATACGATAGGCTAGGCTATACTAAGCTAAGGTAGGATAAAGTTTTGAAGGTCGTAAGGTCATAAATCAGAATAAGTGAGAGCACGCGACTTTTTAGTCGGCAGACCCTGTTTATAACCTCTGAGTTTAGTATATACAGGGGTTGGACAAAATAATTTGAACAGTAGAAATTTAACACCAATATTTCAATCAGCCTATAGTGGGGGAGGGGTTGTTACCAATTTATGGGAGTACCCAACTTATATGAAGATGAATTAAGTATCTGACTTCAAAGAGGATTTCTTCTCTGTCTTATTATTTTGGCTGGACTTACCATAGGTTTCAGAGTAATTGAGGTAAAGAAGGACGTTGCAAAAACATACTTTATTATAATTTTGGTCTATTAACGGGGCAAGCGGCACGTCACGAAGTTACTTTGCGCGTGACTAGCAGTCTATATATATTCAATACAAAGTATTAAATTCTGGAGCGACAAGACTTGGTGAATTCAAAAGGGGAAACGTGAACGAGATAATCTTCTTAATGACAGTAATCTAATAATCTTAACTATATATATGCTTATTTTCTAGAGGATATCGACTAGAATCGTGTATGGGATGAGCGTCAGTTGTCGAGTTCATTATTCTCCACCTCTAAGGTGGAGCTACCGAAAGGTGTGTATGTCGAATTGCTTACATATCCCAAGTTTTGTCTATATACCAGGATATGCTTGTCGTAGCTTTGTGATACAATTCCTTTTGGTCAACGGGGGTATTTACCTATGTGCTTCGTGGACTCTCGTCTTTTGATAAATCTATTTTGAGACGTGAGTTGTTTGTTTATGTGTTGTCTTATTGAGACAGCTGTCTCTGATCTTCCGACCGTTCGTACATTCGTGTGTCCCGCGCGCACTTCCAACGGCCGCTTGCCTTATATATATATATATATATATATATATATATATATATATATATATATATATATATATATATATATATATATTAACAAATATATTTTTTGTATTCAAACTCATAGACGCAAATTAATCTATACATTTTCATTTCCTTATTCCAATTTTAGACATTATTTTATATGTGTGGTGTATGCTGGGATTTAATAAGACCACCGCCGTCCATTTTGTGGAGGCTTTCGCTGGGCCTAATGAATCCTGCAATTTGGTGGCAGTAGCTTACCTATTACATAATCCGATCCCCACAAGCCATTATATTACGAATATCCATCCAAATTTCAGTGTGAATGTTTTGGTTTTATTATTGATACATATTTTTATTTATCAACTTTCATGGTTATTTGTATTTCTTTTTCAGATCGTGGTATAAATGCTAAGATGCGTCACCTCACTGAGTTCGAAAAAGGGCAAATTGTTAGAGCTCGAATTGCATGAAATTCCGTCACCAGAACAGCTAAACTCATTTGTTTTTCGAGAGCTACCATATCAAGGACCATGGCAGAATTTAAGAAGCAGGGCAAAACCTCCAGTAAGAGAAGTAATTCTGGCAGGACTTCGAAGCTCGCTGAAAGAAACCAACGAGTGTAGAAACACATTTTGATCAAAAATCCCCGGACAACTGACCCTAAAGTGACTGCAGAGTTGAATCAACATCTCACGAGCCCAGTTTGGACAATTATGCATTCCCATTTTGGCAAATGTAAATGCAAAATTTAGCCATTTTTATGTTCAAATGCTTATTTTATAAGTACCCAATACTTAATTCAAAGTTACATCTATTATTTTAAAATGCATAATTTTTGCATTGATCGTGCATAAGTAGTTGCATATTTGACCATTTTAGGTGTAAGATATGCTTAGTTTAATTATGATTATAATGATGGAATAGTATATTACATATATTTTATATGGTTACAGGTTAGATACAGTTTTGCATTTTTATTCTCATTGAAATCCAGTATAATTAATAAAACAACCAGCACAGATTTTTCTAACATTGCATGGCACTGGTACTAGTAAACTGTACGTATTTGGAAAGGAACAAATATATAAAACATTTTTTTTTTTTTTTTTAAATTTGCTGCAAAATTTCGTCTGTCAAAAAAGAGGAAGTGGAATGCTTCTAATGTTGCTTCTGGCTTAACATGTATGACAGAATTAGATGGAATTGAAAGACCTCAGTGCATGATTTATGTTATGCAATGGAAATGTCAAGCAATTGGCACTGAGCAAGATTCTGCAAAAAGAGAAGATTGCCAAAGAGAAGAAGCACTACATTATCTCAGAGAGCCTAGTGCAGCCCTATGCAGTGGAGATGACGAAAATCGTAGTGGGAAAGAATTCCGAGAAGAACCTGAGCCAGGTGTTATTGTCCAACGACACTGTACGCTAGAGAATTAAAAAAACATGAATTGAGAAATAATAACTCAAGTTGCCAGTGAGATTAAACAGAGTCCTGCAAAAGTCAGTACACAAATTGATGAATCAACTGACGTATCAAACCGCAGTCAATTACTTATATATGTACGTTAGGCACATGAAAAGAACATGGAAGAATTTTTATTCTGTAAACGAGTTGAAACAGCAACCAAAACAGTCAATATATTCAAGCTGATCCAAGCGGTATTTGATCGCCATGAAGTAGCATGGGACTTGATTGGGTCTATTTGTAAGGATAAAGCTCCTAACATGATTGGGAAAAATCCGGATTCGTTGTTATGGTCAAGGATAAAACTCCACATGCGCTCATCACACACTATATTTTATATCGACAAAATCTGGCGTCGAAAAACATTAGGAAGGAAATTTAATGAAGTGATGGGAATAATTGTGCAAGCAATCAATTTTATTCGTTGATGTGCAATACATCATTGGCTGATTCCAAAACTCTGTGATGAGCTTGGAGCGGAGCACAGTGCATTAATGTACCACACAAAGGTACGTTGGCTGAGTCAAGGCCTGTTTCTCGTATAAGTAATGGAACTATCGAAAGAAATTTCTGGGAAAGTTGTCGGATTTACAAGGAAATTACTTATCTGGAGTCGCTGTGTTGAATGCACAAACCCGGCAAACTTTCCAATCCTTGACAATATAATGATTTGGATGATTAAACATTGCCTTTAGAAATACTTCCAAGAAATCAAGAATCATTTGGAAGTCTTGATTAAAAATTATAAAAATCTTTGCATGGAAGCCGTTTGGATCCAAAATCATTTCTTGTTTGATATATCCAGATTGGCTGACAAAAACTCAATGCAGGATGATTTTATTGACTTACAAGAAAACTGATTTTGAAGGGGCTGGGGTGGATATCGAACAGTTTTGGTGTGAGCTAATTGAAGCTTAACCAAATATGGCAATGAGGACAGTGAATGAGTTGGTTCCGTTCACCACTACATATCTCGGTGAAAGAGGATTTTCTGCATTATTAAATCTGAAATCAAAGTGGAAAATATCGGCTTGTGGTATCGGATGACATGCGATTAGCTTCATCAGTAACGGGACCCCTATTTCATGATTTGATTTTATGATTTTATGTTTTTTGGAAACTCCATTTCTCATTCTTACGAAAATTATCTGAACAAATATCCCCACCGAATCCCATATCAACCTCATATATATATATATATATATATATATATATATATATATATATATATATATCTATATCTATATATCTATCTATATATATATATATATATATATATATATATATATATATATATATATATATATATATATTGTTGAAGACCATTGTGTATTTCGCCTTAATTAATTTCCTTTGACAACTTTCTCTTCTTCTAACTATCTTTTTTATTCTATCTTGTAGATGGTGGATGACTTGTCCAGTATTCATCTCTTTTAAATGAATGTGTTTGGTAAAAACCAAACTAAATTGCTGAGCTTTCGATCTTATTCGATCATCTTCGGAGCGTTTTGTTATGTTCTTGCCTCCTTTACCGATGTAATGAGTGGAGTGAGGATCTGACAGAATGAAAGGAGAAGATGATATACTCAGTTTAGTAGATGATGGGATAATAGTAGATAAAAGTGGGTTGAATTTAAAGCAAGGAGGGGTATTTTGCCCTAGTAGGAGGGCATCACATTATGTTCTTTCTTTTGATTTTTCCTTTTTGTCTTATTTGTGGTATGTCGTGTTTTTCTATCTTTGTATCTTTTTGTGTTGTTAGCGTATTCTTCTTATTGTTAGTGTTTCAATTCTTGTGCACTTATTTTTGGGTTAAATTCTTGAGCATTCAATCCTTTAATAGCTGTTAGCTCAGCAATTTACCTGTGTTGTTTTAATGTTATGTTATTTGGTCTCTGTTTTTTGTTTCTTTTGTACTGTCTTAGTTTTTTGTGTTCTTGTTATGTGTATATTGATGAAATGTTTTCCTGTGAGCAGAACTTAGTACTTGGGAACTGACTACGACGTGAGACTTTCTCTCCCAGTCGTGCAGATATATTAAGTCTGCCACTAGTTCCCTGTAATTCCGGAATGACAACATTCGTAAATTTTGACCAGACCCTTCTTCCCAATTTCTGGCTGAAGATGTTAATAAAGTCCAGTTTTTTCCTTATATTCTATGGAGATCTCTATGCCGATGTTGGTCACGCCTTCTGGCTTTATTAATTATTAAGGATGAGGAGTTCTGTAGGCGTTGCAGTTTTCTCGTTGCTGGCCGCTTGAGTTACTACTGCGGGGTAGATGAGCTTAGCCCGGACATACATTAGGTATATTTTCCTAATGTTGATCGAGTTAACATCTCTAAACCTGTATAGCTTGGAGATTTCTCTCTTTGCCAGGTCCCGCCTCTCCGTGTGCTGTCTCGAGTATCCATGGTCGGAGATATTTAGGTCCAGGACTGTGCCTTCAGCGGCGTAGCATTATCACCCCCATCGATGATGATGGGCCACGTCAACCTGCGGCTCAGTGGGACGATTTTGAACTTTTCCCTATTAGTTCAAATCATCCAGCGTCTCTCGTACCGGTTTGATGTTATTGATTTCCGCTATTGTGCGCATTGCCTGATCCCTTGCTTTCTTCAACGGGCACGGAACGATCTAGGTGACGTCATCTGCAAATTACATGCCCCTGTGCACCGGTGTTGGGAGGTCGATGGTAAAGACTAAGTAAAGCAGTTGGCTCAGGCAACTTCCCTGTGGAACGCCCGCCTTGAGTTCGAATTCAGGTCCTCTGTATCCTTCGATCATGAGACATGCCCTTCTGTCCATGACAAAGTCACAAAGGATCCTTTTTAGGAATGGGCCCAGCTGGAGGTTGGGGATCTTTTATTGAAGTCCTTCCAGCCAGACTTTATTGAAGGCCTTCTGCACGCCCCTCAACACAATGTCTATATAGTACCCATTCGCTCGGCAATAGGCTACTTTTTCTGTTAGGAGCGCCAGGGCTGTTTCTGTACCGCATTTTTGTCGGAACCAGTGTTGTTGGGGGTTATGAGCTCTAAACTCGCTCAGTTGAGCTTGTAGCCTATTAGCTATGGTCATTTCAAAGATCCTTCCGTGCATCTCCAGAAAAGAGAGATCGGGCGATAGTTAGCCACCTGGTCTGGGGGTTTGTTTGCTTTCGGGATGAAGATGATTTTAGCCATCTTGTAACCGCAGGAAAATAGCCTATCTTCAGGGCGGCATTCATGGTGTTAACCAGTCCCTGTATGATTTGCTTCGGGGCATTCACCAGGTTGTTTTTCGTGAGCCCAGATCAGCCTTGTGCCCTTTGCATGAAGGACCTAATGGTGTTCATGGTCTCTTCGAAGCTTATTGGGCACCCGTGGCCGACCATCTCTCTTTCCTGAGATACTTGCGGGTGGGCGTGAGTTCTATGTACCACTGTGCCGAGGTTCTTGAGCAGTTGGTCTTCGAATTCCTTTTCGAAGTCATCGTTCTTCTCAGGGGAGGTTATAGAGGAAATCTTTTTTCAGTAAGTTCTGAATCTTTTTCAGAGAGACTGGATCCTCAATGATTTTATCTCCATCTTTAATTTCTATTCTGACTTTGATGGGCAATCCCCTGAGTCTTCGGATGCTGTTCCGAAAACTTACTGGACTGTCCTCCTTCTCCAGTCTACCAATAATGTCATTCCAGATTTCCTTCTGTTTCTCTGTGATTGTGTGTTTTAGTTCCTCGCTCAATTGTTTCATTCTGGGCTGTCCTTTCCCGATTTGGGCCTGTCCTGCCTATTTCTTCGAAGATTCTTCTATGTTTCCGGGCGATTTCTCTCACCTCGTTCGTCCACCTAGGTTGTCCGTGTCTTTTATAGGAGATCCTGGGGACGCATCTCATCTCTCATCGGCTTGAATGAGGAGATTAGTGATGGAGTTTATCTCCTCATCTATCTCCTCGATATTGTCGTCTTCCAGGTCAGCTGGTTGATATTTGCTGAGTATCTCTCTATATAGCCCCCATTTAGCTTTCGCATAATTTTTCCTAAGTGGGACGGGCTTGAGAATTGGTGCAAGCGGGATTTTTGTAAGTATTGGGGTATGGTCGCTCGGTACCACAGGTCCGGGCTCGTTGCTGATGTTAAAGGGGAAGTTACGGCTCGCTAACACTATGTCCGGTTTGGTTGCTGAACGTTGTGTTAGGTAGGTCTGGAAATCCGGTCCTACTCTCTCGAGTCTGTCTCTTTCAAGAAGTAGTTCCAAATTCCTGCCCCTTTGGTTAGTGCTAACGTAACCAGATGCCGCGCATCTTGCCTTTTAGGTCTAAACGAGCAATGCCCTTTTTCCTCGCCCAAAGATGTTAAAAATGTTGGGGATCAGCAGGTACTTTCGGCGGGGCGGCTGATAGGCCGCTGTCACAGTTAGGCCTCCCACCAGGGTTTGGATTTCGACAGCCACGAATGATTCTTCTAAGTCTGGAAGTGTTTGGTATGTGATATTTTTTCGGATCGCCATGACTGCGCCATCGTATCGTTCTTGTGTATGTTTTTTGTGATCACAGTGTAATTTGGTATTTTTATTGTGTTAATTCTTGTGTCTACTTCGTGTTCGTAAAGGAGGATCATGTCGGGATCTACTGTAGAAAATATGTTTCCGTAGGGAATGGATTTCCCTTCCCATCCGTTTACGTTTAGTGAAAGTTTTTTTAGTGTGTTGTTTGTGTTTTTCATGTTTTGTTTCTTTGGTGTTCTTGCAGTCTATGTGAGTGTGTGTATTCCCTTTTACTTCTTATCCCGTCCCTTTTTGCCGTTTCTTATTTTTTCATACTCTGCTTCACTTATGGTGAGGCGAGGCAGGAATCGCTGTGCAGTTTTATCTTTGCTGCCATGAGCGCCTCATCAACTGTTGCCTCTTTTGCCTGCTTATCGTAAGTCCACTTTAATTAGCCTGTCTTTACCCCTTCAATAATCTCTCTAATACTGGGGGGAGGGAGCTGGAAATGGGGTCAGATCAGTTCTGTAGAACTGCATTTTAAGCTCTTCTCCATCAAATTTGGTGGTTTGTTGGGGAGCCTTTTCCTTGCTTCTACTCCTCGACCTCTTACTTTCTTTTTGGGGTTAGACCTGTTCTTCTTACTCTTCAGAGGAGGATGCGGAGCTTGAGAGGTTACCCTTAGCCTGTTTTATTCTCCTTGCTGCTTTCCCCCGCTTTACTCCCCGTTTTCTTTTGGCCTCTATTCTAGGGTCCCTATTTTTGTATTTTTGAGGGGCTTGTGTTGTCTCCTGGTTTTCGTTTACTTCCACTATTTCTTCACTTGCTGGGAACTGCGTCGCTTGAGCTTCTTCCTCGGGTTCGTATTGCAGTTGCAGGACGTCTCCCTATGGAGGACTGTCTCGGGAACCACATTTACTCGAGTCCATTCTTTTTGAGCATTGTGTTAAGCTCGGTTGCAAAAACCCCGGGTTGGTGAGGTTTCTCACGTGTGCGTTTACAATGCACGTGAGGATTTTTGTGAAGTTTTTATTTCCTACCTTCAAGTAAGTCTTTGGAGCGGCACTTTCTACCCTCCTTGCGGGGAGGGCTTTTGCCGCTTGTGCATAGGAGGTATTAGCTCTCCTAATTCTCTCAGCCTTTTTCTCGTTTGCTTTTATTTTTAGTATCTCCTTCTTCTTTGGGCAAGATATGGCCATTGCCCCGTGCTTTTGCCCACAGTTTAGGCATTTTTTCTAGGGCTGCCGGGCATTCCCGCCGGCCATGCCCTTTACGACTGTATCTAGAGCAGTTTATTCCCTGCTCCTTGCAGTATTTTGTGGTGTGGTGTTCTAATTTAAAGCACCTGAAGCAGATTCGCACTAGGGTAAACTACTCCTTCTCGATTTGTTCCCCGCTTATTTGGCATTGAAGAGCAGTTGTCTACTCTCCTTCACCTTAGTTGCCATCGTGGTATCGCCAAATATAATCTTGAACACGTGGTTGTATTCCATGTTTTACCTTCTGTTTCTAAATTTTACTACTTCGCTTATGTTTTCCCACTGTCGGTCCCTCTCTATTTTATCTTTAATTTCTTCCTGCATGTGCTGGCCGATCTACGGGTCCAGTCTTCGGCATATCACATTGCTGTGTGCCTGGATCTGGGGAGGGGTACTGGGTTGAAGGTTTCTTCCCCTCAGAATCTTTAACCCAGCTTCCTTTGTGAGGGAATCAATGTCCTTTTCCTTCTCGCATATAGCATCATATCTTCTCGGTGAGTCGATCAGGCGAAGGACTGCCACATTTAGGCTTTCGAATAAGGTTTCGTACACCTTCTCCTTGTTCGGTTTTTCTAGGCCATTTATCGTTCTCAGTGGTACCCTTGCGGCACTGGAGTCTGCCATTTCGGCCTGTGTGCAGCCCTTTGTAAAGGGGGATGCACTCACTTTATTTCTTACCTTATTTGTTGTTTAATTTTAGTGTGAACCTACCAATCTGTGTTATTCAGAGTTTTAGTTTTTTACCTGTTTTTTGTTTTATTTGCGTTAGGGAGAAGAGAGCCCCCCTCGTTTGCCCGCCGCCTCGACGGAAGAGGGAATTGTCTTTTAGGTTGAATGATATCGATTCGTTAGATGAATCCGGGTGGGATCCTCTCGGCGGTGTGATTGTATGGCGGACTTATTTACAACGCCGCCCCATCCGAGGGTGTTTTAATCGCGACCGCATCCCAACATACCATAGAAACGGTTGTATGTCTCTCTATGGTCCTGGAAGGGGCCCCCGCTGTGATGAGCAGCGGAGGTAGCAGTCCGTCCCTTTTCCGGAATTGTTTCTGACATTGTTCTCGGTGGTGGGGTACTCCTCAAACCAGCTTCTTCCAATGCCCCCAATTATGTCGTGGCAACAGCTCGGCATAGTTGGGACGAAATATGATCAGCTATTCCTCCTCACATCTGGCAGCAGTTCACGTAGGGGGGCAAGGCTGGGGACTTAAGCAGTCATTTGCCTAAGTGGGGCCTCTAAAAAGAAAGGTAAATATTACTAGTGATGAATGAATGGTGATGAGTATATCTCTTTCATGATAGTGGTTTCCGGAGGTGTCTTGTGGAAAATTCACCAAAAACTTTACCTCCTTTACCGAGTTCTAAGGTGAATCTGCCAGTAATTTTTCCCAGATTTCCGAGCAAGCAGAATAAAAGAAGATACAAGATTTTTTATGCGATAAATATACAATAAGTTTTTCATTTTACAAATATTAAAATTAAATATATATATGTAAAACGAAAGAATGAAACGATTTTTAAGGGGAATTTATTCCACATAGGTTTAGCATAGGTTTAGCTTGTCGCTTGACTGTTGATGGCTGGCTTATCTTCGTTTATTAATATGGCTTCTAAGATGTTCAACCTAGCTTTATTAACCTCTTTTCTTTTAATAACGGTGTTATCAACTAACATATTTCTAGTTAGATTAATGTTATGAACACTCTCCATATAATTTGTAGGCCCTCCGCTTTGCAGATGTATAATTAATCATCTCGAAAGTGTAGTAGTTTTCATGTCAATACATTTCGAGTTATTATTAAAGCTTACAGTCTTTATCGGGGCAAATGAACTCGTAAAGTATGTTGGCTGACTTGAGATTCAAGGAATTTAGGCAGTTGTTGTTTTTCATCAGGAGATGCTGGCTTTTGTTTTTTATAATAAATGATGAGTTGAATTTTATCCATTTGATTTTTAACCTTGATGTTAAGGTTAATAATCTCCTTGATGTTTTTCCTTCTATTTTATAGGCCGTGGACATCTGGTTTCTGTAATACACTTTGATGTTGTTGACTTCTTCCTGATTACTTTCAGTTTTATCCGTATCTTTGCAATGATTATTGTTTGCCAATCATGCTGTTTGAGAAACCGTTGTTTACGAGTGTTTGTTTTACTCGTGCTATCTCTTGGTGGAAAAGTTTCCCCATAGAGCGGTATTTATATGCTCGACGGATGTATGAGCCGATTACGCTTATTTTATACCTTTCTGGGCATTCACTCTCCGCATTGAGGTATCTTCCCATGTCCGTACTTTTTCTATGCACTTTACTGATGTAGCTACCATTGATGTTTTGAACCTCAACGTTTAAAACATAATTAATTGCGTTACTGCAATGATTTTTCTTAGTTTCTAAGGCGTGGCGAAAATGGATAATAATAAATTTTCGATTCTCTTCGAAAAGCCAATCGAAAGATAGTTTTTTGGCTATCTGAGAGAACGCTCGTGTATGTGAGAAGAGCATCTTCCGAGTGCTTTGAGGAAGATTGTTTGCCAAAAATAGCCTTTATATATATATATATATATATTTATATAAAGAATTGTAGAATTAGTTTAGTTCCCGGAAACATTAATTGCAGGAAAATGAACTAATAGATGGAAAGGACATTTATTTAGTCCTGTCAGATGTTTCGTCCCCTATATCAGACGGTAAATCTATTTAAAAGTAAGAAATGACTCACTTTACGAACGTATATTAACAAAAACTGACACATCAATACTAAAAACACAAAAAAACAACAAAAAAAAAACAACTTAGGAAGCATTAAATAAAGCTAAAAAAAAGTGAACGAAAAAGAAGCATGAAACTAATTTGATTGGTTGAAGCGTTATAAAATAGTTAGAGGAACGAAAGAATCATTCTCATTGAGTTCTGCTTTGGTTTTCTTAGGATAAACCGACTCTAATATTTATAACAAATGTTATGAAATGGCCCAATAAAGAATATAAAATTTTTCCGATGAAATAGTGTGTCGATGAATTTCTGCATTATTTCGTATGCTGGAGAATTCGGGTGTAGTTAAGGGTCTTTGAGTTCTATGAGATAATCCAAGATGATTGTTGACCCTCATTTTAAAATTTAGGCTAATCTGGCCTAAGTAGCAGGCATTGCAAACGGAACACTTTGCTTGATATACAACAGAGGATCTCGACATTGGATGAATACGATCTTTATAGTTAAAAGAAGAACCCAAAGAATTATGATTATTATAAATCATGTTAAACTAGCAATGTGGTAGAAGTCTTTGCAGGATTTTCTTAAGGGTACTGCCCAAAGAAGAAGAGGAGTGAGCAATAAAGGAGAGCTTAATAAAAATGCGGCGTTTTGAAACAGAGGTGTACATGGGCAAACAGATAACGTTTATTTAAGAATGTTTTTGTATGATTGTCAAATAGGTGTAAAGGGAAGATGTCAAATGAAAAATATGTTATTAGAAAACATATTCCATGTGAAAATCCGTCCAACCTGAGGCAATTCTAAGGGCTCTAAATATTTTTTTTCTTTACACTTGATATTTTAAATATATGTTACGCGGAACTGCAATAATTGATCCCTAAGAATTTGGTCGTGGGTTTCTTATAGACGGCAGTTTTTAATTTTCCCTCTTCTCTGTGAACAGTCACATCTAGAAAATTAATTTTGTTGTCTCTCTCAACTTCTTTTGAAAACCTTATATTTGGGTGTTGTTCATTAAAGTAGTATATAAATAAGTTTGAATGCAATTTATTACGAAAGAGAAGAAGGCAATCATCCACATATCGTGTAAGGCAAACGGTTTGTAGGATAATGGGCACAATTATCAATCCAAATTGATTCGTGATAGGACAAAAATGAGTAGGCAAAGTTAGATCCTAATGGAGATCCCATTGCAGTCCTTTAATTTGTTTATACGGTATATTGTTAAATACAAATATCGTATCTTCTACTTTATATATATATATATATATATATATATATATATATATATATATATATATATATATCATGGGATAGCTGAGATTATATCTTATTTCATTTATTATTATGATTAATAATGATGCGTGGTACGTTCGTACTTACAGTGATCGCTACAGGATCGGTCTCTAAGAGCGCTTTTCTTATCTTTATTCTTTTAATGAATAAAAAGGGGAGTTCTCTCTTTAATCTAATAAATACTGCCAACGCAACTCGTTCAAGGATAATTTAAACAGTTTAACCAAAATAGATTTTTACTGTACATTAATCACTTCAAATAAAATTAATATATACAAGTACAAAAATACAACTAAAAAAAATGGTTCATAAGTCCCTTTAACGACACTCGGTTTCAGGTGGCTTTAAGGGAGAACAATTTACTTTAAAACAACTTCGTCTTTAAGATATACAAATAATCTACGTTAAATGCACGAAGACATGAATATAGAATTGATTATTACATTAGGTAGTGAGGTCTAACCAGAGAATCCACCCGAAATACCTTCACTTGAATCTTGTCCGGGGAAGAGGCGTGAGTGTATTTTATTGGCTTCTCAATAAATGGCGTTACTTCGAAGGAGGGTTGGACGAGTGACGTCACACTGAATTTTGAGGTGACAGAATAGAAAGAATGAAAACAAAAGTGCCGATGAGGCGGCTATGTTTCGGACTCTTATGACCTTGAAACGGTTTTCTCAGTCGAGGGTTGCATATGGTTGTATGCTTTTCTAGCGATTTGGTTTCGCTTGTCGAGCTTCTCTTTTGGGTGAGAATCTATCTAGGGGATCAGAGAAACCCAGGTGAGCTTTGTTTTTCCTTCATTATTTCTCCTCGCCATGGGGAAGACCTCAATATATATATATATATATATATATATATATATATATATATATATATATATATATATATATATATATACTAGCAATTTCTTAACTGGTATATCTCTATAATATATATTGTGATAGAATTACCTGAGGTTTCCGCGCCTTGCTTCTATCACATATTGATACTCATGCTTCCCACGTGTATTCTGCGAGAAGAGAGTAGCATGGCGTTCTTATCGCCCTAACATTTCTCGAGTTTAATCTTCCCCCGCTCCAAGTTTAATCAAGGAGGTTCAATCCCCCGTTTGCCTGCAGGCGTCGATCTGGCCAGATTGAGTTAGGCTTATGGGAAGATAAGAGTGTTCGAATCGCTAGCGGGACATTCCATGGAAGTCCCCCATTGCCCCATACCCTGAGGGGCTGGCTCAGGCTATTTATGCGAAGAACTTCGCATTTGAATCAGATCCCGATTATCTTCGTCAGGCATCACGCCGATCCGGTCTCCCTTGTGCACCTAGGAACTCTCTACCTCGAGAGCCCCCTTATTGTCCAGAAGAGGACAATATCCTTGAGTGCCAAGGTTCGTGCCTTTCGAGACGCCAAGTCAACAAGGCCCCCATCCCTTTTGTTCAATTGTTCAGAAGAGAACAACTTTAGAACAGTCGTTGTTCTTCGAGCCCGTTCGACAAGAAACGGTTCTTGCTCCCCTGATATCATGTCAGTGGTAAGTTAATTCACCCTTTTAAGATCCCGATTATCTTAGTCAGGCATCACGCCGATCCGGTCTCCCTTGGGCACCTAGGAACTCTACCTCGAGAACCCCCTTATTGTCTAGCAGAGGACAATATCCTTGAGTGCCAAGGTTCGTGCCCCTCGAGACGTCAAGTCAACAAGGCCCCCCCCCTGTTATTCAATTGTTCAGAAGAGAACAACTTTGGAACAGTCATTGTTCTTCGAGCCCGTTTGACAAGAAACGGTTCTCGCTCCCCTGATATCACGTCAGTGGTAATTTAATTCCCCCCTTTTAACGTTCTTCAAGAGAACGCTTGGTTACCCAATAACCTCAATTGTTCATCCAGAACATCTCTAGTATCCTGTCTCAAGGATCGCTCGTACTTCCGAGCCCCACTTCGCTCATACTCCTCGAAGTCTGTCCTTCCCCCCTCGTTAAGGACAGCCCCCCTAAAAACCCCTCCTACAGGGAAGGAAATGGCCAGTCGGACCGAAGCCATTCCTTCAAATCGCCTTCATCTCCACGCCAACCTTATAAATACGTAAGCTACGAATTACATTTAATTATTTAACTTTGTTGCCACGTAACTCCGTGCTTTAACACGGATTTAGTCGACCCTTTCCCTTCTTGTTTGTTTTGTCATTTTAAATCCCTCCAAATCTTAATCCATCGCTTAGTCAAATTTATCCTGACCTTTTCATTTCATGTGCATCTCCTATTTTAATCCCCGGTCATCTATATATTTTTCATGTGTTATTTTTGTTAGTTTAATTAATAAAATTCTATTTTATTAATGCTTGCAATATTATTTATCCTTGGGCTCCGTTCCACTTCTTAAGTATATTGAAGATAAATAAGCCCTCTCCAGGCCTATTTATTAAGGTATAATAATACTCGGCCATCTGATTAAATCCCCGCACTCGAATATAGAATAATCCCCGCAAAGAATAGATATATAGTATATCGTCGGGAGCCTTTTCTACGACATATATATAGATTATATCAAGTCGGAATGAAATTAATATCCGATTTTTTAGAATAAACTTTTAGATTGTATTTATTAAAGTAATGCCTCCTGTTTTTATCGTTTAGGAATGCAACAATGAGCAATTTTAACTTTTTTCTTTGAAGTTATACAAATATTTTTCATAATCTTCTTCGGTATTCACCCCAATGTCATCCAATTTAAAAATCATATAAGACATGTTTTACTCTGTAAGTTTCATAAAGGTGTCAATGCAAGTACAGCGGCAAAATTATATAAGGTTTATCTCAAAAGCACAAGTGCTCGAACTATTTTATTCAATGTTATTCCAATCACCGAAATTGTATTCAGAAAAATGCATTTATCTTCATTGTTCTTACGTCCTCAATTGATTGGCTTCAAGAATGTTCGATAAAGGAACTGATCAGTTAATTGTGACAGTCTGTCCCATTTTTAGCTAGCTTAACATTAATGTTATCTTTAAATATGAGACTACTCTTTAGCAGCTACCTGTGATTGAGTGTCTAAATAAAGCCATATTAAACTATTTTGCGCCGATATAGTAAATAAATCCTTTTTTCAAGCATATGTCCCTCTCCTGCAAATTATTATTTGCAGGAATATTTTTGCTTATATTTGTATTAAATTTCACTCCATTTATATAATCACAAAATTTTGCAAATTTATGTTTTGGACTCCCGCTAATCCTTCCTTTTCTTCTCTAAATGTTTTTGTCAAATTTTGTTTATTCCTTGAATGAGGCTTGGGTAGTCCATTTTTCCTGCGAGTTTCAGCTATGACCGAAAGTAATGATCGATTTTATAGAATAAAGTTTCAGATAGTATTTATTACGTAGTGACTCTTACTAAAGTTGAGGAATGCTACAATGATTAATTTATATAATTTTTTTATCTCAGATTATGAAAATATTATTCATAATCTTCCCTGTTCACTCCTATGTTCTTCCCATCAAGAGGTCACATTATACATGTTAAACTATATGAGTTTCATAAAAGTGTCAATGCATGTACAATGGCAGAATACATTTAGAGTACATATATGTATGTAGGGATAATGTAGGAAATGAAACAAGTTCCAATAGGTATTTTTCCCGTTTACGAAGTGGGGATTTCAGTCTAAAAGACGGACCAAAGGAAGGTCGTTTAAAAGAACTTGATTCCCAAGAGTTGGAAGCTGTTGTTACAGCGAATGCTATTTCTAGGAAACTCGCAGAACAAATTAACGTGATACATACGAGTGTCCTACGACAACTGAAAAGGATCGGAAAGGTTCCACTGATTGGAAAATGAGTCCTGCACGAACTTTCCACGGCGAATCTGTAACAGCGTGTTGCTTACTGAGTAAATGTTTTTACGACACCTTCAAGCACCATTTTTTCTGATCTATTAATTATCATAACGTTAAACGCCGAGGTTCGTGAATCAGTTGCCACCACGTAGAAGACATCATGCAAAAAAGATCATGTTGAGTGTATATTGAGTTATTAAAGGAATTGTCCATTACGAACTGTTAGATACAATCAGACAATTAATGGTAATCTTTACTACAATCATCTTCGTCGTTTGAAAGCCGTTTGGGGATAAAGGCGACCTCCCATAGTCAACCGAAGGGATGTCATCCTTCATCACGATAATACCCATCCTCACATAGCTCGAATGACCAGAGATCGGATAAGAAATTTTGCTTTATTCTCTATATTTTCTGAGCTTGCTTCTTCTGATTGTCATGTGGTTGGGCATTACAGAAATATTGGGATTTTTTTTAGGTTGAAATCAAGTGTAAAGGTTAGGAACGAGTTGGACAGATAGTTTGCTTCAAACCTAAAGAATTTTTATAGGCGTGCAATTTTTAAGCTTATTGACAAATGGAATTAGTTTATAGAAAGCAATAGAGGTTATGTTTACGATTAAATGTTTCAATAGTATAACTTTTTGCATTTTTTATATATAGCCTAAAACCGGACATTACTGTTGTTCTAACCTGAGATCTATCGATTACTGTGATTCATTACGTCACCACAACTCCAAGTAGACAGAGTCTTACTTGGAATGATAAATGGATCCTATATCAAGCGTATTCGTCAGTGCCTTCGTCTTGGTGATACACCTACCCAGCAACAGGTAGGGGATCTCCATTAAAAGGCCTGTAATTAGGTAGGTAACGCCATCTGTCTCATAGCCCGGAAGGACTCCAAACCGGATAATGAAAGTAACCTAAATATTAGAATGACAATCGCTAGTGAGCCTTATGACACAAGAGCCATTCTGCGTTGGTACAGGTGAAAGGGACTGTAATTACTACGTTTATGACATCAACTAGCGTCAGGTAGGAACCTACGTCACCACGGGGAAGGCCCTCCCAAATCTGATGCTTGTGATAGAACTACCCTTCGTCATGAATCCTTGCGACAAAAGAGAAGGGAGTGTGTTGTAATGTGAAGACGGGGAGGAAGACCGCATTGTTGTGATTCGCTATATGAGAGTGGTGGCGTGTGTAAGATCTAATTACCACCGCGAGGGTAAGCACAGCACGCTCCTCAATGGGTGGCCATACCTCTACGTGCCCTGACCTCCGTATGCACTCTCGCTTGGGATTGAACCCGGCTCCTCGACGCTTAAATTCCATTGCCTTATCAACTAGAGAGCGAGATCTCAAATAAGGAAATGTTCGAACAATAAAATGACCACAGCTGAGATTTCGTGACAACAACTTGGGTGTTTGTAAACAGCTTTTATTCCTGATCCTCATTCGTAAATCTAAAATATCTTTAGAACCTTGTGTTTTGTGATTTAATACTGCTCATGGTTCTCGTCTTAGTGGTAGAAATACCTATCACTCCATGTATACCTTTTGGAGTGAAATGTCAGCCCTGGAAATTTCCTCATGGGAAAACTGAATTATAGATATTTATTACACTCGCTTTTCAACTATCTGATTGCTTAACTATTACTGCCACTTTCTAATGCTTTTCCCCTTCTGTAACTAATAGTATAATCAGTTCCCCCATAACTTTGATGTCCCTGTCATATTAATATCAGTTAACTTCTTAACTCTCGTAACTCCCTTAATGAATCCAAATTCAATTTAAATGCCTCTCCATCCTAAATTGATTTACAAGTTATAAATCTCTTACCCAATTCTTTTTTATCGCTAATTTTTATTAAATATCCTTGTTTTGTGCAAGATTGCCTCATCCTACATATGAATCAATATAAAATTCATAGGAATTCATTATTTTTGTTATCTCCAAGTATCTTTTTAAATTTGTCCCTCATCTCAAATGCATTTGTAATGGCGAACTCTTTTTCTCAACTAATGAAGCGTCTGCCGCAATTTATTATATCTTTTACCTAGAAAAATCAAGTCTTTATTCCATCATTTTCTAACGTTATAACCGGAGAATCTTTCTAAATAGCGTTATTTATAAGGTCGTTCTCGCCAATTATTTCCCAGTTTTAAATCTCTAGTCAGCATTATATTTGGTACCAAGTCTAGAATATTGTCAGTCATTTTCGGCCAGTGGACTACTCGCCCCAATGTATTTACCGTGAAAGCAGTCAATAAATGCCTGACTTGATCTATCATTAGTATAATAAAGTTCCCAATCAATGCCTTTAAAAATTATAATCCTCCATTAACAGTATAAATTTTTCATTGGACACAACCGACATAATCGTGGTCCCTTTTATTTCCTGATGTAACTATTGACTAATCAAAAGACTTATAAGACATTTATGTATACATTTAAGGTTGAGTTATATGGTTGATTTGTGGACTAATTCTCTAAGGGTTCCATGAATGCTTGATGATATAAATGCATTTATGATAAAAAAAGAGTGAATTCTACCCCATTATTTGACTCTTGCTTCTAATTAACACCAAAATTTTAATGAATTGTCAGTACATACATATGTAAATATTCAACTTAGCTTAAATTGACACGACTCCATAGGGATCCCAGAGAATGTATATTGACTCTACTGATCTCAGATTAGTTTATTCGCGAAAATAGTCAGGGAGATGCGATAGATGGAATGGGGTAAAGATGGAGTGAACTTTCTAAGGAGGTACCTATCCAGCCCCAAGATATTTAGCTGTGCCCGTACGAATATTTCCATGTATTAGCTTATGAGCGTCGAACCTGAGTCCTGCCCATATAGCTTTATTTTCTCTTCACAATTTTATTTCCTTTTGGGAGCTATCGCTTTGTCCCCACCTATTGCATGAAAGGTCTATTCCTCAGTTGGTGTAGGCAAAAATATTATGTTAAAAGACTGAGAAAAAGTGAAGGGTATTCTTCCTTGCTTGTTTATCTTGACTTTTATCCCCTTTGTATCAATCTTGATTTTCATCCCTTTAGTATCTTATTACTCTCGGGATTAGTATTTCTTCAAGATGAGAAGTTCTTAGCCACTTAGAAGTGTCTCCAATTAGCTTAGTCTTTAAAGGGTCTATTTACTATTTAAATTAAAAAAGCAAAGCTACCATAAACTGCTCAATCATGGTACAGTTTCCTGTGGGTGGGCAAAGACCTACTGAAGCAAGCTTGGAGATGAGAGGGTCGAAACTACTCACTTGTATTTGAGTAAAAAATCTATAAGATGTCGTTTAACACAATAAGGTATTTAAACGCATTGAGATAGGGTCCTTAAACATAATGAGATTAGGTCTTTAAAAACAATAAGATGTAGTCTTTAAATACAATGAGATGTGTTATTTAAACACAATGAGATAGAGTCATTAGACACAATGAAATGGGGTCTTTAATCACTGATATGGGCTATTCAAGTACAATAGAATTTTGTCTTTAAAAACAATCAAATGTTTCATTAACAGTGAGATATAGTCCTTAAATGCAATAAGATCGGGCCTTTAAATATAATGAGATTGACGGTTTAACAAAATAAGATGGATCTTTAAAGACCTAAGATCTTTAAAACTCAAACCATCCTTCTATGGGAAAATGCATCCAGAAGTTAACCAGATCATCAACTTGGCACGGTAGACCCATTGCGACGCTGAGGAAGAAAAAAAAAAGAAAAAGTAAGAATGAAGAAAAGAAAGAAAGAGAGGAATAAAATAAGGAAAACTGGAAAAAGAAAGAAGGAAGGAAAAAAGAAGAAAGAACGACAAAACAAGGACAAAAATTAAGCCAAAAAAGAAAGAGAAAATGAGAGAAAGAAAAGGGACGGAGAAGAGCTATTCAAAGTACTCGTTTTGAGAGCTCTCGACTGACGGTCTCCACTGGCACATCTATGCCTCTCCATGTACGTATACGTGCGCCAGTGTGACCTGTTGCTTGGCAGCGGGGGCACAAACGGCGAAAAGGACGGGGGAGAAAGAAGCGCGCTGAAGGAACGGTATTAACCTGGTCACCTTCTCATCTTTCTCTTTCTCGCCGGCATTGGATGGGCGGGTAAATTGTGAGAGAGGGGAAAAGCAGCAGCTCAAAGGGGCCACTGGAATGCTAAAAATGAGAGGGGGAGGGGAAAGCGAGATCCCCTAATGTGAAAGAATTCTTCCAGGATTATCTAGGAATAAAATTTATTAAGGAATCGTTGGTGATTTATGTAATCTTTCAGTAGTGTGCGCACCCTAGGCAAGTGTATACACCCTGCGCTTGTACATAACTATTCCATCCATTCCTGTTATTCTTGAATCCCCCCCCAAAAATATTTGTAGATAAGAAAAGATTATATCCTCTTTATAACTTGAGCAGTTTCACTATATATCGAGATAGTTTTGATGTTTAAGTAGCATGTAATGTAAATAGTAGTTTTTATAGTCATTTTAAGAAATTAAATGAGGTAAATATTTTACTACATTTTAAATAAAGGTGTATAAAACGGGGCTAAACTCAGTAAAACGATGGCCTATTTTACCTCAAGTAGTTTTGTTCGGTTTTTATTAGCAATCTTTTAGTACCGTATTTTTACAAATGTAGGGCTATTGTGCGTTGTTTTTCCTTAGCTTAGTTACAAACTAGCAAAGTTTCGTAGTTTGGCTTTATATATATATATATATAGAAATGTTTTGGTGGTTTTATTAAAATTCAAAATATTTTCTCTGGATTATATTATGCGTTTCTTCTCAACATATTGAAGGTCGTTTTTCAGACAAAGCAACAGATACAACAGAGTTGCAATAAAAGATGGATGCACGACTAAACCGGTACTTAGTTGGTGAAAAGTTCACGTTTGTACACAATAACCTCAAGAAGGACAAGCAAATTTGCATGGACTGGTGTAGGGGAATCGACCCTCTCCCCCCTCTCTCAGTTGAGACAAGGGACGTTGACCACAAAACATCCGGGCCGTGTAGACACCTTAGGTCAATCTCGTAACCACAAACCTTCGCTCCTCGTCCCTATGAAAAGCATAATGGTTAAAAATGCAAGATCTTCCCTACGAGGTGTATTCAATTTCACCTCAAGTACAAAATTGAGGACGCATTTCCATCAAGCTCGAAGGCCCAGCAAGACCAGAGGTAAGACTTGCTGAGAAAAATCGTTGGAGTAAGGAACCCTCCTGCGGCCCGTTCACAAGCCACCCTCGTCCTACCCCTCCCCTCAGTGGGGTGACAGTATATATACCAAAAACTTGGGACAAACGGGGGGTCAGCATACAGCGATCGAATTTCTCTGTGAGCTCTACAACCTAAGAGAAGTCTTAGCCAGCAAAGGAGGTAACGTCGAGGGAAAGTCACCTCCAGGACACTCCCGCTCACCATCGAATTTTCTCCAGGACGAAAATTTCACCATCCACGAGATACCCCCGGACCTAAATAGGACCTTAAGTCACCCCCTGCCCCCACCCCCGAATAAAAATACCTCTATTTCCTAGGCACGTCATTCTGATATGACGTGCTAACCCCCCCCCCCCATCCCTGCTCCGCCGTGATGTCTGGCTCCGTGAACGTGACTCTACACATATAGCTTCATTGCAACTATGCCGTTCTACTTAGAAAAGGCATAATTGAAAACTCTGGGGAAAGGAGGTCTGAGGCTTACCCCGCTGCGGAACCCAGAGGAAGAAGCAACCTGGTTTGGGATTCAGTTACAAACGTGGGGAGGCATAACAACCTACCCTGCGGCCACCGTCCAGGACCACAGAGGGAGACTCTTCCGTCTCTGTGAGATGTCGGACGTAACTGTTAAATAACCAAAACCCAATAGAGGGGGCGGCACCCCGACTGGAGTCAGTTGATTCTGGCTTCAGTCATCATTAAGTCCACCATGTTTTTTACACCCTCTGAGGAGCCCAACCAGGTCCATAAAATCATCCATCACCCTTCACCACATCCGAGTCATGTACTCGGGGTCCTCATCGGCGGGGCGGGGGCCTTCCCATATAAGAAAAAAGGGTATAGACCACAAAAATGGCAAACGCTTCACACCTTATCCTAACGATCACCACACAACCAGCACCCGACACAATCGACCACCACACATTGCTCACGCTAGCCTCCACCCACGACACACCAATAACCAACATAATCAAACTACGCACAGGCCACAAGCTCGTCTTCCGCTCACAGGAGGACGCGCTAACTTTCCACCAAAATGCCACCACTACACTAAACACACACAACCTGCAGACGAGACTCGCTGACGGTATCATGAAACGATTCCAAATACGTGTCACAAGGACCAACCCTTAGTGGTCGGCCTTCACTAATGAGGACCTTCGCTCGCACCTCCGTCAGGAGTACGGGGAGGAGGTCATCAAGGACCTGTACTTCAACAGGTCTAAAAACTGGGCAGTAATTACACTGTCCAGTGACAACACGAAAAACATGCTGCTAGACCAAGGCATCAAGGTCTGCGGCACCCTCACAAACCCCACACACATTGAGGAACAACACAACATCAGACCCACACAATGCCACCGGTGCTATAAAACCGGTCACAGCACCAACACCTGCACTGCAGACCTAATCTGCTCAAAGTGCAGTGTAGTGGGGCACCACTACACGACCTGCACCTCCACCACAGCCCGCTGTGCAAACTGTGGCGGCGACCACGTCGCCGTCAACCCCAGGTGCCCTTACCTAGGCAAGGCACGCCACGACGCCGTGGAGGCCATCCGGCACCCACAACCAAACACACGCACAACCACACACCCCGCCCCCGCACCCCTTCCCCTCACCATGTCATTCGCCGCTGCTGCCAGCCCTACGCTGCCGGCTCCCCCTGCTCTACCCCTCGCACCCCCCCTGCAGCATCCACACCCCACCCACACATCCCTCCCCCCCCTACCCCAGCTCATAACACTCAGAGACCCCCACTATTACCAACACCAACACACCACACTACCACCCCCACACCACTCTACACGCCCACCCCTACCCCACTCTACACCCCTACCCCCACCCCCACCCACCCCACCCCTGCGACAACACAAAAACCAAACTACACCTTGCCACTCTGCTCTCAGCGGTGGCAAAAGACATGTCGAGGGGTGACCCCCGACTTTACGCGAACATACTCAACACACTATTCGCCTCCAACGGCATAGAGCAAATCACCTTCCCCGAGAAGGTGTTCGCTCTAAGAGACGCACACACATCCAGACCTGCACTCCTCCCCACCCCGACGGGTACACACCCCTGCCCGCAGGAAACCACCGCCCCCCACTCTCACCACGCTCTCCCCGCCGTCTGTCCTGTCCATGCACCTTCCTTAGCCACTGCTCCAGCCCCCATTCACACAACCTATCCTCCTCGCGCTTCCGCCACCCCTCTATCCAAACCCCGCCTACCTCCCACTGCCACCACCCCCCTCGCACCCATCTCAGCCTCTTCTCCCACAGCCTCCACTATCACTCTAACCCCCTCGCAGTCCACTGCACCCCGTGCCAACCCCCAAAACCCCACCCCCAAGCCCCACCCGCGTAGACAGGCACGGGACAAACAAACCCCCCTCTCTCCTGGCTCCACTCCCTCCTCGCTCTCTACTGCTTCCCCCTCCACTCCTTCTCAATTCTCCCCTTCTCAACACACCCCTTCTCACTCTACTCCTTCTCACTCCCCTCCTCCTCCGCCTTCCGCCCCTTCACGTAAGACTCCTTCCCCTCCAACCCCCATTCCTTCAACTCCTTCTCCTCCGACTCCTTCCCCTTCCCCCTCCACCACCCCTCCGCCGTCCCTACCTCCTCTCTCCCCCGACACCCCTCCTCTCATAATATGTACCTCCCCAACCATTTCCAGCCCTTCATCCTCCAGCTCTACACCGCGCACCCCCGTCACGAACTCCCCCCACCAAGACACCACCCCACCCAAAGCCACCACCTATACAGAACACACTCCTCCACCCACTACGGCTCCCCCACCCAATAACACGGCCGTGCCTCACAAACACGCATCAACACGAGTCAAGGTACTCGCCCCTCACGCCTCCTGGGCAATAACCAAGGATAAGGGGACGATTCCTGGCAAGTCAGCCTCCCGCGCACTAAGACCACGACAATAGGTCGTATTAGTGTAATACAATTAAACGTACGCAGTTGGCACGGTATTCGCCATACGGTCACCAACTGGGTACTCAACACACAAAGACCCGACATCATACTCCTGAACTCCACCAGCTTACACCCTCCCAACAACAGACTTCGCATTGCAGGCTATCACACATACTTATCCCTACAGGCGTGGCACCTAGGATCTGCGATCCTAGTAAAGCGCAACATACACCACTCCCTCGTCAACACACGCGACACCTCCTTTTTAGCCTGCAAAATAGACACAAGCTCTGGCCCCATAATAGTGGCCACACATTACAGACCACCACGAATACAGCTAAACTTAGACGTCCCACTCCGGGCCCTTTCAAACTACAACCTACCTATCTTCTTTGCGGGGGACCTCAACGCTTTTCACCCGACACTCCTTTCCAACAATACGAACGATGCAGGGAGTTACTTGGCCGGTGCCTTGCGGCGTTTCCGCTGCGAACACATCGGCCCTGCCTTTCCCACGTTCTTCGGCCCGCGCGGGGGCACCACATCCCCGGATGTGGTCTTCCGTAACGACCACGCCACACGATTCTACACTCACATTGCACCCGGTCCCCACGTACTATCAGACCACATACCAATATGCCTTCTCATATCCACATTCCCCATACTCATCCCCACATCACCTATATACGACTACAAAAACACAAACTGGGCTGAATTCAGGAGCCACATATCCAAAAACACACCACATAACCTCGACCTGGAGAACACCAATCCAGGACAAATAGACCACCACTGGTGCTCACTCTTGGACACCATCACCACCGCACGTAATCTACACTCACCACGCAAAAACTACACCTGCTTAAAACACTTCACATTTTCAATACACACACACAGACTTATCACACAGTACAACAAACACTACACCAGAGGCCCACGACAACAGAACATCAACCAACTACGTGCCCGCATCCTTCAATGCGTGCAGCTAGATAGGAACCGGCAGTGGAGTGAGGTCATCCGCATCGCGGACGACACCCGTCGCATGGACCCTTCCTTCTTCTGGCGGCACGTGAAAAGGATGCTGGGTACGGAACCATCCAAACCAATAACACTAAAAATAAACAACCACACACTCACAGACACCACTGACATCCTCGACGCATTCAGGTCCCACTGGGACACAGTACACACCCACAACCCACCAAAACCACATGCGCAGGAGCACTTCCAGGACATTCAGGAATGGTGCCGGACTCATGCTCACGAGCTGAGGCTTGCCCCCCTGATACGCATGGAGGTGCTCGACTATACGTCCACACTTACTACTCCAATCACCGTCGAGGAAACAAAACACTACATAAAATCGACACCAAAACGCGCCCCCGGCCCCTCCGGCCTACCAGCCACACTAATACATAACCTCCCCGCAGACATATACCCCACACTCACACATCTATTCAATGCCTCTCTAGCCTCAGGCCACTTCCCTAAAATATTCAAAGTCTCTCACAATATACTCCTTCATAAACAACACAAAGACCCAAAACACCCAAACAATTACAGGCCTATTGCTCTATTAGAGCACCTAGGCAAAATACTCGAACGTATGGTCAACTGCCGCCTACGGGAGTTCCTGGAAGAGAGGGACTGGTTCTCTCCTCATCAATACGGTTTCAGGAGAGGCAGGTCCACTCAGGCGGCCGTGACCATCGTACACGACAGAATACAGAAGAAACGACAGATACACCAAAAGACTCTCCGTCAGTAAGGACGTGGAGAAAGCCTTTGACAAGGTGTGGCACGAGGGACTCCGTTGGAAACTCGCCAACAACACGGAGTTACCTCTCTGCACCAGAAGGCTCCTCTCACACTGCCTCACTGGACGGCGCTGCCACATCAGATACAACAACACCCTTTCAAGACCCTTCACACATACATAGTGGCCTACGCCGACGACGAGACCATTCTCGTCAGTGGCCGGGCCCCTGAAGAAATCGCGCTCCACGCACAAAGAATACTTGACGAGAAGACAGACTACGAGGAAAAATGGCTGATTGCCACGAATCCTCAGAAGACACAGATGACACTCTACGGTGCTAGAGATCACTTCATGCACAACCTACAAATCTACTCACACACACCAAACATGATCCACCAAAACCCAACAAGGCTCGCATACACACAGTGCACCAAAATCCTGGGGGTAACATTCGACAAATCCCTCAGTTTCAACTTACACCAGAACATAATACAAGCAAGAGCCTCACGTACAAACGCATCGCTGGGTAGAACCTACCCAGCGAGTAAAAAACTAAAACTACACTTATACAAAGCACTCGTGCGTCCTATTCTCACATACGCCCCACTGTCACTCGTAGCTTCGAGCGACACCTGGAAGCGAAAGGCTCAGCGCATTCAGAACTCTGCTCTGAAGCGCGCTTGCCGTTCGCCGCTGTACTCAAGAATGGACGCACTACACAACAACAACAAACTAACTCCTCTCAACACCTACGCTCACACCAGACTTACAAAACAACTTGGAAAACTCACCACAGACCCACTTTACACCTCGCTACATGTAAGAAGGTACGCGATGGCGCCGCGATATCCCGCGGCCCACGAACACCTGCCACCCGTACCATTCTTCGCATAAAACCAATAAGGCATCGTGAATAACACGTTTCCGGATAGACTGTCAGCCCCCCCCCCTGACTTGCCCCCAACCCTCGACCAGTCAATTACCACATAACCTACACCCTCACTACAACACCTCGCTTCGGTGTATAGCCACCGACCTATCTACTCTCGCTGTCCCTTTCTTAATTATTTTCCGCAACGCTCCTCTCTGACTACCCGACTGCCGTGTTACAGCAGTCCCTTTCTGTTCTTTCTATACACAAAAATGAATGAATGACAAACGGGGTAGAACACGTGAGTCAGCCAGGCTACGAAGTCCCCGGCAAAACAGGCCGGGCTACCAAGAGAAGGGACTAAAAAGCAGCTCATCCTCGAGCTAGTTCCTGGTTATCAAACCGAACTTTAAGTTAACTTGTTCAAGTTCAACTTATTCTCATCAGAGAACCTCCGACCCCCTCTATCTTGGTGTATCCCAAAGCACCGAGATAGTTCTCGCCATTGAGGAATACCGTAACTAAGAAGAAGTAGTTCATCCTCGAGCTCGTTTCCCGGTGGCCACACCGAACGTCAAGTTAACTTGATTTAAGAACCAAGTTAAACTTAGTCTCGTCAGAACCCCCCCGCCCTATCCTGGTGTATCCTAAAGCACAGGAATAGTCCTCACACTCGAAGAAGAACCCCTTTTCCCCGAGTCCACTCCCTTCAGCACTCCCTTGAGTCAAGGTATTCAAGCCTTAGCGCATCGCTAGACAGTTCGAATTACTCCCCAGAGTAATCCGAAGAGGAGAAATGAACATTCTTTCACTATCCCGTGGTGATATCCCTTCTTGCCGAAGGCGTGTGGCACTCCAGCTGCCACACTCGCCAAATTCATTTGTGGCTTTCAAGTTATTCGTCCGCAGCATCCATCTGGCCGGTCGTCACGCGTCTTAGAGACAATTAAATTCTCGAGGTAAAGTAGCTCATTGAGTTCAAGGTCAGACTCAAACCCCTTCCAAGGGGTATCTACAAAGGTAGTTGCGACCGGTAAAGGCCGATAGCATTTGTTTTTTTTTAAATTGAAGTGAGTGGTGGGTCAACCATCATTATAATGTCAAGTAGGTTAAGCTAGAAAGCCTTACTTAGAAATTATTGAAGTCCTTACTGTGTATTTAGTTCGTACTATTTCTGTGGTTCAGGTTTACTTTGTTTTTTAGTTTTCATTAAAGTTTTAGTTTGTTTTAACCAATTTTTTTATTCTATCCTCGAATCGCTACGTATGGCACAAAGAACTCTTAAGGTTTAAAGAAGTCAATGATCAAGATAATAATAATCAAAAATATATAGCACTCTTAGAGAGATATAACGTTAATCACGGAGTAGTATAAAAAACAACCCATACGTACGAACATCCTTCCATCACTCGCCCCTACTTATACCACGACAAATGGATTCAACCATTTTCCGACGTACACCGGTATTTTATGAAAAAAAGTTACACTCAAAGATATTTGTTAATATAACCGTTATTTCCTCTATTTTGGCATGAAACCCTAATTGTGTGATAGTTTTTATAGTGTAGTAATAGTTCCTATCCACCCTTCGTCGCCCCGGGGCAAGTGGACCTGTTCGGCGTGAGTGTATGTGTGTTGCAAAGACGGGAGAGGAAAGAAAGCAGTGTAGTAATTGGCTTTTTTTGTGTAGGGATCAAATCTGGTACCACGACGTTAGAAGCCTAACGCCGTATCTACTCGGCAGCTAAAGCTTTTAATTTTATAGTAGATATGATTGGTTGAAATGTTCAAAGGTTTCATTATTCAGAAAGGAAACTAATCTGCTAGGAATTGAAGCCTCATATCAATTCGATGTTGGTGGCATCGAAAATTGCTAATCACTACAAACCCTTTTGGTGTCTGGACGGTTCGAGACGACTTCACAAATATTGCAGCGTATACTTTGATATATGACATTCGAATGGGCATCTATTTTAAATATTTAAGGCTGGGTTATATGGTTGATTTGTGGACCGATTCTTTAATGGTTCAAGGAATGCTTGATGATATCAAGGTATTTATGATGAAAAAAAGGTGACTTCTACACCCATTATTTGACACTAGCTTTTAATTAACACCAAAAATGTTAGTGAATTATTAGTACAACATTATCCCTAGGTTGTTTGTATTGAAACATATCTTAATGCTCGAGTGATTGTTTTCGAAAATATAAAAATATTTATCTCTTTTATTATTCTTCTTGTTCCAAATAAAAGTATGTGAAATGCATGAAAATCGGTTAGTTTAGGAAGAAGCTGAGGGGGCGGCATTAATGCATCCTCTATAAAAATTACATATTTGCAAAAGCACAAAAAATATTCTGAAATAACATTGGAACCTCTATTTTAAGATGCTGGAATTCTCTCAATAGATAAATCTTTTAGCTTCATTTGGATTACTGGCAAATGATCTAAGCTATGGATTGCGTATTTTCGATTGGTATATAGACTTTGCAAGTATGAACTTAATTATAGTGACTTCACTTTTATAATTAACACACTTAGTATGGCCAGTCACCCACAAATCAAAGTATTGGTGTAGTTTTCAGAGCCAAACTAAGAAATTTGAGACAAAGGAAACAGCGCTAAGAATTAATGTTAATTCTAGATACATAAAAAGTGGCTCATATTTGATTTCGTATATTTAATCATCACATCAATAAAACAATGCAATCTCATGCAAAGGTAAAAAATAACGGTATAAAAATGTTCAATTCTTTTTCTAGGAATATATAAACACAGAGAAATTTAAGTTTTGCAGGAAAACATTAATGTGCTGGAATATTTTGTAAACTGAACCACTGCGAAAATGAAAGCATAGTTTTACTATATTATATTATATTATATTATATTATATTATATTATATTATATTATATATATATATATATATATATATATATATATATATATATATATATATATATATATATATATATATAACACTATGTATCTAAGTTTTACCTTTTTCTTGTTCTTGGGTTAAAATTGTTATTTTTCAGTTGTTCGTAACTAAATAAATGAAAAATTCCATTTTGATCATAAAATTGTGCTTTGGTAGGTAAGGCAATAAATTTCTAAATTTGCCTATTTGGTGATTTATTTCCCCCAAAAATAGAATACATGGTCACCCCGCAAAAAATGGTCCTGCACACAGTTTTTGTGATATATCCTTCATTCATTCACTAATCACACTTACTTTGAAGGACATGACAGAAGCAACCCCTGTGAACACAGTTAGATCTCAATGGGAGCTCCAGCAAAGAATATACTGCGTCAAACATTACTACAAGACATGCTCGTTCAAGAAAGTGCAGGACACTTTCGAGCATCAGTTCGAATGTGAAAAAGCTCCCTCCAGGAGCAGAATTCAGGACTGGGTGGACCACTTCGAGAACAGCGGGACAGTGGATAACCTTAATGCAGCCAGTGAAAAACGTCCAAGCCATTCAGGATGTCCCAGGAAGCGTACAACTAAGCTGGACAAGATCGTGAGAGAGTAAGTTCAGCAAGGTCTAAAACGCTCTGTGCGCAAGCGAAGTCAGACCCTCGGTATATTCCGTGAGACTGGCAGGAGAGTCATAGTAATCGATTTAAAGGCCTACCCATACAGAATACAGACCCACGCAGACCCTTACAGCCTCAGACCACGACCTCAGATGAAGCTCACTTCCATCTTGAAGTGAGGTAGCCACCAAGCCCCTACACTCCCCTAAGTGCACGATATGGACTGCAATCTCAGCCAGAGGCATCATCGGACCATTCTTCTTCGAGGAATCTGGCTCGACAGTGACAGTCACAAAGGAGCGGTTTGTTGAGGTCCTCAAAACCATCAAGAGGGAGCTGCAGACCCTGTTCCCGTCGCTTATGGGAAAGTTCTGATTCCAGCAAGATGAAGCAAGCTCGCACACCTTAGACCTGTCCAGAAATTAGCTGTAAGAGAACTTTGGTGGCCGTGTGATCAGTCTCAAGACTGATTTTGAGTGGGTACCTCATATCCCAGACCTTAGCCCCCCTAATTTCTTTCTCTGGGGCTACCTTAAAGACAGAGTGTACGCAGGGAGACGCAGGACCATCACGGAACTTAAGGAAGCCATCAGGGAGGAGGTCAGAGCCATTAGTCAGGCGGTTTGTAAGGACGTCTTGGACAACTTGGTGCTGCGGCCCAAGAAATGCACAGAGTTAAATGGAGTCAACTCGAACACGTGCTCCAGAATAAAGAAGAAAAGTCCAAAGACTCCTATGTTTTGATATGATGTTTTTTAAACACAATAAACTAGTTATCGCAAAGTTTCGTTCAATCCTTGCACTAAATTAAGAAATGAGGCCTATCGAAAGTTGAGGCCCGTTTTATTGGGGTCACCCTGTATATAAAAGGCTATATGCTATATGTACGCTTTAAATTTTTCGAAGCATAGTAGAAAATTGTAAATTTTACTTTAAAATGAGCATGGGATGTTATAAACTAATATTTGTTTTAAGGAATCCTTCCAAAACATTCTAGATTTAATGAGAAATGTCCAGAATTTAATAGAATTTTATGAAGTTTCAAGAATGTTCCAGAAATTTTATAACCTTCTGGAATATATTGTGGGGAAATCAATATCGTGACGATAAAACAGACGACAGTTGGGTTACACAGTATGAAGAGCTACGTGGCATGTGGGCCCATACTTTAACGCCCCCTTCCTTTTGCCCCGCTGGTAACAATTACATGTGTTTGACTAACGTTGTGTACTTTTGGATCATGACATTATGAACGGACTGAAGTTGCACAGCATATAAATCTCCTTCTATTGAAATTTCAATTATTATCCGCTTCCAATGCACAATACTCACAGTTGTTCCACCGAAGAAACATTATCACTTTCGGTTGATGCAAACCATGAGCTGTGAATTTGTGTTCAAATCACAAAAGTCCAAGCAAAAAAGTCTTCAAAGAACTTTTGGACAAAACAGTCATTAATGGCACACTTATATCGTACCCATATATGTGTGGAAAACTCACACAGTATCACGTGAGTAAGCAATATTCTGAGAAAGTCTTGCAGGTTTTGGTGCTCCTATAACGTATATAAATATATCAGGTAATCAGAGAGTAATAACGTTTTTAAGGTGCAACATATTTTAAATTTCAATGCCATTTTATGTCCACACTGAAGAATTTTTCACGCCATATACTCGTATATGAGAAACCAACCAACTAAACCAAGTTGTAGTAAGCTTTAATATTTTTTTTCGGTAGTCCATAAGTTAAACACAACTTTTCTGTTGTTTAACTCTCAAATATGGTTATATTTGAATTCAGTAGCCCTTAAAGCAATATGAATAAAAAGGACTTTTGCATAATTTCTATTTAGTACTTCAAACTTGGAAAATAAGCTACATAAACTTGCACAAACATCAACGAAGTATTTGGCTAAAGATCGGTTCTTGCCGTACAGTACAGCGATGTTTTCAGAAGTATCGAAGAGATGAGTTTTACACATATTTAACGTCCAGGAAGGAATCGATCCGTTGAAGATGACACACTAAGGGAAGAAGTTAAGGCAGACACTCGTACCTAAGTAGGTAAACTCATTAGAACAATGGGAGCAAGCAAATAATGCTGGTTTAAAATTGGAAAAAGAAAAAGAATGAATAAGTTTGTACTGCATGATTTAACAGATGAACAACAAAATCTTGGCTTCTAGATTTGTTCAACCTCGGTGCTGAGAAACCGGAATGATCAATTTCTTAAATGGATAGTTGCTTGTGGTGAAAAATGGATTCTTTATAATAACACGAAAAGGTCTGTACAGTGGCTTGACCGACAAAAGCAAGCAAATTATATCCTAAAGGTCGCGTTCCATAAAAATTGCTTGGTGAGGTATGGGGTACTGTCTGAGAATATCCACTATAACTTTTTAACCAAGGAGAAACAATCACAACAATGAAATACTGTCAGGAATTAGAGCTAATGAATAAATAGGGGTGCGGAAGACAGCCAGCTATAGTCAATCGCAAACGTCCTATTCTCCTTCACCACAATGCTCGTCGAAAATTTAATAACATGAGAATTGAAGTCCTGCCTCATCCACCTTATTTTTCAGACTTCTCTCTTAAAGATTTCCTTATTTTTTAAAATCCTGAAACCTTTCTAAAGAATAAACGGTTTCAAAACCATGCAAGATGCAGAAGAGGTTTATAAAACCTCTCTTGACTCGAGGCGTGAATACTTCTACAGTAAAGGCATAAATGCATTATAATACATTGGATAAAGTGCATTCAATCACGTCTACCCTACATATTGAAAATAAATATATCATTTAAGTGTTTGTTTATTTCAAACCTTGCATCTTAAAAAACACTATTATTTTCTGTACTCCCTAATATACAGTGCCCCGCAAAAGTTTACAACACACCATGAAAAACAGACGTTTATGTATTTGTAAGCACGATAGGTAAATGAACCTTTTATTACTGACAGGATATGTATTCAAACAATAAATTAAATCATCAGGACCATACAAAAAGAGAAATATAGTTTTTGTTGAAGAAATACAATTAGTTACTAGCGCAAATGTTTACAACACATATCGACTTTTATCACTTACTCATAAATGTTCGAGAAGGAGAAACTTCTTACAATTTCTAGAACGTTCTACATTAATCTACGCACATAATAGGGGTACTGGATAAGCCTTCGCGTCATTCTTTATCAGATAGCGTCCAGTAAACTTTCGCACGATGTGGAAACAGAAACGAATCGATCAAGTTCTTCGAAAACGTATTGTACACCTTCATAAAAGTAGCATTGGTTATAGAAAAATATCTCGTCAGTTAGTAGTTCCAATGAGTTCAGTTGGAACGATAATACCTCACTGGAAGTCTCAAAATTCTACTCTTCCTCTGATCAGTTCTGGCCGTCCTCGCAAGATAACCGAACGTGCAGGGAGATTATTAGTAAGAAGGTCAGTAAAACACTCAAGGTTACTCTTAAAGAACTTCAGCGTGACTTAGAAGTGAGTGGAGTTACAGTGAGTAAAGACACATTTAGTCGATCGCTTCGTGGCATGGGCATCTACTCACGGTCTCCAAGGAAAACCCCCCCCCCTCCTTACAAGAAAACAGGTTCGTGATCGTTTGAATTTTGCAAAAGAGTTTGTTGGTAAACCTTCCTAGGTTTGGGACAACGTACTTTGGTCGGATGAGACAAAGATAGAACTGTTCGGCTGCAATGGAGCTCCGAGGGGATGGCGAAAGAAAGGTGCCGAATACGCACCGAAGAACACTACCCCAACAGTAAAATATGGAGGTGGCTCATTCATGATCTGGGGTTGTTTTAGCGCCGTAGGTGTTAGAAATATCGAAATTATAGAAGAATCTTGAAGAAAAGTTTACATCCAAGTGTGCATTCTCTTAAATTGAAACAGGATTGGATCTTTGAACAAGACAATGATCCAAAGCATACAGCAAAACTGGCACAAAATTGGTTTAGATCAAATGGTGTAAATGTTCTAAAATGGCCTAGTCAATCCTCAGATCTGAACCCTATCGAAAATCTATGGAAGGAACTGAAGTTCAGAATCCAAAAACGAGAACCAACAAACATGTCTGAACTGAAGAAAATATGCATTGAGGAATGGAGTAATATTAACACAAACACATGTAAGAAGTACTTAAGAGACTACTCTAAGCGGCTACAAGCTGTTATTAGCAACAGTGGTTATGCTACTAAATATTAAGAAACGATTTGATATATGTGTTGTAAACTTTTGCGTTACTAATTAATTGTATTTCTTCAACAAAAAACTATATTGCTGTTTTTATATGGTTCTGAGGATTTAATTTATTGTTCGAATACAGATCCTGTCAGTAATAAAAGGTTTATTTACCTATCGTGCTTACAAATACATAATCGTCGTCTGTTTTTTCATGGTAGGTTGTAAACTTTTGCGGGGCACTGTATATGGTAACAATATTTGATATTTAAGAATGGAAGTTAAACAATATATATATATATATATATATATATATATATATATGCATTAGACGAATTCTTATCTACCTCTCCATTTTTACTGTTGACCTCCCATTTAATCTCCATTTGTGATCTTATCGTCCTCCTTAATTGTTTTTTTTGGTTATTTTCAATTATCAGGACAGCCTTTTGATATTTAAATTTACCTGGCATTAATTAACTATTTTTGTATTTAAATTTATTTTTTGGTCCCTTTTCACTCCTCCTATTTTTTCTATAAGCCGTTATTTCACTCTACAATTGGTCTGATTGTTTATTTTGGGCGTTCTCTCTCTTTCCCTTGCTTATATATGCAGGTTTTTTTGGTTTTCGTCATTCATTGATAATGAACTTGAAATAAAGTTCGAGAGTACTTATAATCTTCATTTTATTTTCATTGTAGGTCACGTTATATATATATATATATATATATATATATATATATATATATGTGTAAAAATAAAATCACGAGAGTACCACGTGAATAAGTATAAATATGTTGTTATAGCACGGAGGGAAAAAGAAAGATTGATTGGAGCTCGTACTTTCGTTATCTTAACATTTTCAAACTCACAATGGCTTATAAAATAGAGAGACACCGTATTTATACAAAGCAATGTTTTTTTCTATGTCAGATATTTTTTTACCTCTGATAAGTTTGATTTGAGGAAGAAAGATACGACTGGGTATAAGGAAAACAAACCGGGGCTAATATTTACATTTCTCTTCTTTGTGCTGGAGATTAGGAACGATTCAAAGATATTTCCGCTAATAAAATCATTTATATGAATTATGGTATCTGTTTTTAACCAGTTAATCTGGTGACCCACAATAAGCCTGCGGACGGCCAAAACACTATTTGAATAACTCTTAGATACTTCATTTTAAAGTTTCTTAATTCTTACAGAGATATTTTTTAGAAGTTTGACCTACATAGAATAAATTACCATCCAAACAAGGTATACTATATATTACATTATTATCGTTCCTTGGGCTATGTTTTTTAAGATATTTTTTAATGTATAATTGTATTAAAAAATTTCACTTATATTAAGTTGTTTTAACATTAATAGTGCATAAAATAAATTATCATGGTAAGGTAAAATGTTATAGAATGTATTTTAGCTTTATGCAGCAATTTTCCTTAAAATATTTCGGGTAACACAGATTAAAGGCAACCTCTTCAACTTTTGTAAATTCTTGCTCTATATAGTCAGGACTACATATTCTGAGCGCCCAAAGAGGCATGGAAGAAAATACTGATGTTTTAATATTTTTAGAATCACCTGGATAAAAATGGACATAGGATAAATTATTTGTCGGTTTCCTGAAAATATAAAACTTAAACCTATCTGGTTGTCTAATTATTAGAATATCTAGGAAAGGAAGGCTATTATTTTCTTCTTTTTCTAAATTAAATTTAATTGACGGAAACAATAAATTAATAAATAAAAATAAAACTATCGAGGTCAAAATCTTCCTTTAATAAGAGGATATAAGAACATCAAGCCGATATAAGGTGTACAAGTTCTTCAAGTCTCTTAACGTACATGCAAAAGTACGACCATGGAATCGATTTCAACCAAGCAAAAATAATTTATAAATCAAACAATTATATTGAGAGGAGAATTGCGGAATATATCATCATTAACAAAGTCGATAATTTCAATTCATCCGAAGTGCAATACAAATTCAACAAATATATATCGATAAAATGGCCAATCGTATATATAAACCCCCGGAAGCAATTGCTCTCGGAGATTAGTAACTTGCCCTGAGTGCAAAATACTTGTTTTTCCAGATTTTTTCCTGCGTTTTCATTTTGTTTAGCATTTTTGTAGCATTATATATACTGAGTTCCTTGCTTGGCTTTTTTCATTACTTAGTTGAAAATGGCAATTATAACTTTGATGAAACTAGTCCTATGGTTATGAATAAATCTTGATTCAAATATTGTTGTTTACTATTACCTTCTCACTGATATATATATATATATATATATATATCACACTAATGTGATATCTTCTAATATATATATATATATATATATATATATATATATATATATATATATATATATATATATATATATATCATGTATAAATCAATGCCAGAACCAGTATTCGGAACATGTATAAGGTATAAGTTAGAACGTTTCTAACATTAGCTATGTTCATTTTCAGCCTATAATGGAGCAAAACAATATAATGGATAAACAAACAAACTTAGAATTTAACAAGAAATATATGTATTAATGAATGACAATAAATTTAATGAAGCGACTATGTATTAATGAATACATTTAGAGTTTAATAAATTTCAAAGAGAATGCAAATCTTACAAAGAGAACATTGCGAAAATGACTAAAAACCACTGGAAGAATTATAAAAAAACAGAAAACAAAGCAACAAATTAAAATAAATGATTGAACACTTACGAACTTGGGAGAAGGACAGGAGCCGAATGAAATAAAAGGTGGAAAATTTAAACACTGCTAAACATGGTATAGTTTAAAATAACTGAAATTATGGGCAACCAACTAATAGAACATTTTAACTATCGGGTCATTGAGTTGATTGTTAATAAATTAAAGGTAAAACTTAATTATAAATCAAACTAAAATTAAAATATTTGAATTAAGAAATGTAAAGTGGGTTGGAAAACTGATTCAAATTTAATTCTGGTTTTAACATTTGGATAAATATTGAATCCATAATGTTGAGATCAACGGAATTATCCACAGAACCCCAAACCTTGAAATTTGAAGGGGTCAGTTACAAGGAGTTACAAGGAAAAAAAAGTACCCTAGGAGACCTTACGGTCCATTCAAAGAGGGTACCTTTGGACTAGCAATCGAGCGAGCACATGGCTGCTCAATTGTTTTGCGTCCCTAAACGGCCACTTTTCAAGACCTTGTCGTCTTGACTTGAACTGGTCAACAGATTCACTGTTGACAACTTCCACTGGAAGTGCGTTCCAGTTACCGCAGATACTGTAGGTGAAAAAATTTCCACACAGATTGTGGTTGTAACGCTTCAGTTCAAGTTTGAAGCCGTGATTGCGCGTTCTGTTCTCACTCAGTGTGAAAATATCCCGGTAGTCAACATTGTCGAACCCTCGATGCATTTTGAAAACTTCGATGAGCTGACCACGCAGTCTACGGGTTTCCAGCGAGAACAGATCTAATTCCCTTAGTCTATCCTCATAACTTTTATGTCGGATATAGGGAATCTGTTTGGTTGCCCTAGCTTGTACGCGTTTTAACCTTACGATATCCTTTCGAAACGAAGGACTCCAAAATTGTACGGCATACTCCAGGTGCGGCCGAACGAGGGAGTGGCACAGAAAAAGTACTATCTCCTTGTTACGGTATCCAAATTGGCGCTTATGTAGCCTAACATCCTTTGAGCTTTTTTCTCTGCTTCGATACACTGTTTCGAAAACTTGAGGTCGCTAGTGATAGTAACATCCAAGTCCTTCTCAGTGTCACTCGATTCAAGAACAGTGCCTTTAAGGATGAAATGAGATTTGGAGTTTTGGTGGCCGATATGCATTACTTTGCATTTCTTCACGTTGAAAGGCATTTGCCACGTGTCCGACCACTCTCCAATCCTTTGAAGGTTCTCTTGGAGGCGGGCAGTGTTCCCTTCCTTTGCCACATTGATACCAAGCTTGGTGTGGTCAGCAAATTTGGAGATTTTGGCAACCATGTCTCCGTCCATGTCATTGAAATAGATAATAAAAAGTAGTGGTCCCAGGACGGAACCTTGAGGGACACCGCTAGATACGGGCGCCCATTCTGAGGCCCGTCCATTCACCACTACTCGTTGCCGTCTGTCACTTAGCCAGCTCTTTATCCAACCTGCTACCTTGCCGTCTATGCCCTGTGCACGCACTTTCCGGAGAAGGCGGCGGTGTGGTACCTTATCAAAGGCCTTTTGGAAGTCAAGGTACACAACATCCAACGCTTTATCCCAATCATGCTCACTGAACACAAAGTGGAAGAATTCCACAAGGTTCGTCAGGCATGACCGTTGCCTTCGGAAGCCGTGCTGGAAACTCTTTAGTAGCAGGTTTGACTCTAAATAAGACGTTATCTTGTCGACTATCATGCTTTCCATGAGTTTACCGACTATCGAAGTCAAACTAATGGGTCAGTAGTTTGACGGATGGCTGGGGTCTCCTTTCTTGAAGATCGGAGTCACCTCCGCCTCACGCCAGTCTCTAGGAACGCATCCGGTCCGGATTGACATGTTAAAGATAGCGCACAGATGTCGTGATACTTCATCGCACACTTCCTTCAACACCTTGGATAGGAACCCGTCCGGTCCGGGGGACTTATTCGTCTTTAGGTCAGCGATCTTTTTCTTTATTTCTCCTTCAGTGAAGTCCATTACCTCCAGCTTTTCCCCCGAGTAAGAATCCGTGGGCTGGGGGATGGGACCACACTCTTTAGTAAACACTAAAGAGAAGTAGTCATTGAGAAGGTTAGCATTTTTTGCATCTGAGTGAGTTAATGTACCCTCCTCGTCCACTAAGGGCCCAATCCTATGATGGATTGGTTTACGGCTATTTACCTAGCCGAAGAACTCCTTGGGATTCTCCTTGCAGAGCCTCGCCACTCGGAGTTCCTCAGACCGCTTAGCCGCCCTTATGCTGGACTTCACTCTTCTGGCTAGCCTCCAGTACTCGTCAAAGGCACCCAAGATCTTCGATCGCTGGTACGCATTTCTCTTCTCCCTAAGCAGTTGGCCGATTTGTCGATTAAACCACTTTGGTTGAACAGAAGACCGACGGAGGCATTTCAGAGGGATGCAACTTGATTGAAGACTCATGAACGTATTTTTGAAATTGTTCCACGAATCCTCTACCTCTTCGCATACCGCTAGCCTTACATCAGTCAGCCCAGCACGAAGGCTTGCAAAGTCTGCTCTTCTCAAGTCAAGTTTCCTTGATTGACTGGCAACAGACCTTACCTTCGGGATCTTGACGGTAAATTTAAATAGCTGGTGATCACTGCCACCGAGCTCTTCGCCTACAGAGACATCCTCAACGATATCATAAGCAGAGGTGAAGACCAAGTCGAGGATATTGTCTTCTCTCGTCGGTTCTCTGACCCATTGAGTGAGGAACTCGTTGTTGGCGAACTCCAGGAGTAGCGTGCTCTCACTACAGGCTGCTCTGGTTTCCCAGTCAACTTGTCTGTTGAAGTCGCCCATAACGATGCACACTCTGCCTTAAACAAGCTTACCCAGCAGCTGGTACAGTTCCCTGTCCTTCTCAACGGGTTATGAAGGGGGTCTGTAAAGCACCAGGGTGCTGTATCTGACAGGACCTATCTCTAGATCAACGCCTAGGAGCTCGTGATCGGATATAATGTTGGAGTTCGTAGATTTGATTGTATCCTTGACATACAACATTACACCGCCACCCTCTCTGTCTGGCCTATCTTTGTGGAAGAGTTGGTAGCCAGGAACCGTGAATTCGCCTTCAAAGTCTCGGTTTGAGTTTTTTATCCACGATTCTGTTATGGCTACCATTTCGGGTTCTTCCGTCACTACGAGGCCACTAAGCTCAGGAAACTTGTTCCTGATTGACCTTGCATTGAACAGAAGAACTTTCAGGGAGTCCTTTAATGTAGGACCCCATATACTCTTAAGTTTCCCGGCTACTTGGTTGTCGTGGTGGCACCATTTTTGACAACCTCTGAGAAGGTTGTTTGGGGAGTGACTCGGGCGTACTGGCGTTCGTCCGCCTTCTCAATGGGCCGGAGACTCCTTTGGGTGCGCTCCACGACATCCTGTATGAGGTTGGCTAGGAAAGCCTTGCCCTTAAAGGAGAAGTGCACCCTATCCCTTTAGTAGAGGTCTTCTCTACCATAGAATACGGCGTACGGGTCGAAAAAAAGACACCCTCCTCCGTACAGAGGTCTGCAAGGCCCTGGTTTAGCGACATGTTCCTCACGTGGGCAGTCCGGCTTGGACCCCACCTCGGGAGCATCCCCACCACGACGCGTCTGCGGGTTTTTAATCCACAGTCGTCGACAGCGCCCATAACCGTCTTCGTAATCTCGCCTGTAGGGCCTACCCTACCTTCTCTGAGGTAGAGGTCGTTGCCACTTACCATAAGAGCAACGACTGAAGTCTCAGAAATCTGAGACTTCTCGGCCTCAGCTCTTACCTGCTTATTCCCACAGCCTGGGAGGCAGCTCACCTTAACGCTTGTGCAAAGGCGGGCCGCTAGCAGGGGCTGCAGTCCCCGTGCCTGGGAATCACCCACAAGGCTGACCCTGGCACATTTGCCTGCTGAGCTCAGAGTCTTTATTTTCTGAGGCAAGCTCTCCGATTTTTCTCTCTTCTCCGTCATGGTCTTTCAAGTCTTTTTTTCTTCTTCCTCTTCTTCTTCTTTTCTATCATCTTTTTCCCCTTGTCATCCTTTTCAATAACTTTTTCTCCCTTTTCTCCTTTTATTTCTCTCTCCTCTTTCTTCTTTCCCTTTTTCGTCTTTTTTCTCTTTTTCTTTTTACCTTTTGGCGTTTCTGCCACATTCGGGCCTGGACTCTCTGCAGAGGTGGTGTTTGCCACAGGACTAGAGAGCTCGTTAAACTTCTCTTCGAGCCTGCAGATCTGGTGAGAGGGCTCCTCCTTGAGCCTCTCGATTTTCTTTTCGAAGTCTGTAGTCCTTTCCCTGTAGTAGGCCCCTACTTCTTCCACTTCCTTCTTTAAGATGCAAGTAGTGCATACACTGCCTGGGTGTCATTTCGCATAACAGCCCTCCGGGAAGTCAACGCACCACTTGTCCTTCTTACATGTGGCACACGTGAATTTTAGCGCTGCTGGACCTTTCTTGCCTGCCATTTTGAACACTCTATATTTCTTAAGCTTGTGACCAATCAATATATAAAAAGGGGGGTTTGGTGAGTTATCCCTGCGTGAGTCACTCCCGCCTATTGATCGGAGTCGTTTCGGAGTCTTCCAGAATGCACGCTCCATGTGCTGCTGTTCGTCCGACCGAGTCGTCAAGCCTCGGCGTGCCGTGGCTCCCAACCAAGCAGCACAGACAGTCTCCGAAGGGGTCATCAATTTGTCACCAGTTGAACAACAACAAAGCACGCCATTTACTAAACTCCTACTAGTTCCCTTCACAACGGCCAGGATCTCGGAGTAGCGTTCAATGGATATCCCGCCACACCAAGGAACCCGACCCAAGGCTTTTTATTGGCCTGGCAACCAACATGGGAACAAAGGGCCGTCACTTCGGACCAATGCTACCAAAAGCACCCGTCAACGGGCACTTGGAACGGTCAATAATTACGCGCCAGGGAAGGGGTTAACGGGGCACTACCCTCATCCCATTCATCGTACCCCAACGCCTAGGACACCTCTAGTCCTAGTCTCTCGCAATCAGTGATCCTCAATTGGCGTTGTTTATAGAGGTTCCAAAGCCTCTTTTCTGACGCGTGAGGTAGCTGCCAGATTCTTATATGTAAATAGAGGGGAAAAAGAGGAAGAGTGACATGATAGGAGTAGGCTTTTTTTTCTTTTTTTTGTATAAGTGGGAGATAGGATAAAAGTAAAAAAGGAGAAGGATAGAGTAGAAAAAAGAAGGAATGACGCACTTAGTCTGGAACCTCGTTTCTAACCAGATCGACAAGGGAAACCCAACCAGCGGTACCCAAAAGAGAGGTACTCCCGCCGACATAGCTCGAAAAGTCCAAGGTCCACACAAGCTTTCTTCCCGCGACAAGGGGGCGTCACCTCTCCCTCTACTTTCTTTATGAAGAGAGAGAGAGTGAGAGATCCCGGTTTTTTTTCGGCGGCAGAGTTCTACTAACAATCCCTGGTCGTTCTTAGCGTGAAGATCATCCGCAGTCACCATTGCATTCATCGGGATGGCTTCATTGTTGCCGATCCCCACTTCTTTGAGGAAGAGATCGATCCCACTCACGATCGAGACGAGTACACAGTTCCTGGAGGGAATCTTCACCTTCACGACCTCCTTCGCGAGTGCCTCGTTGCCCCGACCCGGAACACATCAGACCTCCCATCTGTATCCATAACCTTCTCTCTAGGCCTCAGGCCCAAGAGTCCCCCACCACAACCCCTTGCACTTCCCCATTTGACCGCAGCGCATATCGTTTCAGATGCGTTGCTTTCTCCTTCCTGTTCCAGGACCCCGACTTACTAGTCATCTCTGTATCCCAAAAGGTGTCGCCGTTCGCCCGTAGCTACTGCAGCAACTCCTTTTCTTGCCCTTTTTTCCTTCTTCTCTTACTTTTCTTCTTGCTCAAGTTAAGCCCACTAGAGTTTGCGACCAAGTTCCCACTACCTATATCCCCAAACAAAGTGGTGGTTTCCGCCTCTGTGCCCACCATGGGTGTCACCGATTCACCCATGGCTGATTCAGCAACTCTTCTTCACTTCCAATTTTTCCCTGTTGCTTCTTCTCGCCTACCGAGCTCCAGAAGAGGCTGCCACCTGGTTCCCAGCATCTAACCCATCAGTCTGCCGGGTGAAGCCAACGAAGCCACAACCTCAGCATAACTGCGGTTAGCATCAAAGTTTCTCCCGCATTCCCCCCTAGTAGTCCTCATGGGATCTTTAGGGCGAACACCAACTTGGTTGAGATCTCCACTGCACTTTGACCAATTTCCGCTTCTACTCCGTTCCTCTCGTCCCCCCTCACACTTTTACCCTTTTCCGCTTCTACTTTGTCCCTATTTCCCTCCCCAGAGCTATCTGTACCAAGCATTTCCTGTCCAGGTCGCCTATGATTATTTCCTTCCACCCTATCTATCTCTGTATCTCTCCTACGGTCTCTCGCACTTCCACCGGTGGAAGTCGCCGTCCCTGTCATGTGCTTAAGGCGCCTAACTTCCTCCTAAAGTTAACTGACCCAGTTTTTCAGTTTCGTCAATTCTCAGAGGCAATTTCCCTCTAAGTACACCACGTGATCCCTTACAACAGTTATCTCGCGATGATGTCGTTGCTCCACATCGCTGAGCTTTCTCTCCATTCCTAATTCAATCTGACAAAACATACAAATGCTATCTCTAGTAATATCTTTAAAATTCCCTTCTCTGAAATCGATACACCAACAAGTACTGGTACCTTTGCACTTACGACATTGTACTTTCAATTTATCTGCTCCTGTTATATTGCCTATATCCCTAGAATTTGTGTTTGTCTGTGTGTGTATGTGTGTGTGTGAAACTTCTCACCTATGTGGCTGTCTGAGGGATGTGTACATGTGTGATGTGTGAGACTGGCTGAGTGGAAATATTCGTGTGTGTGTGGAAGAGTGCGATTTTTATGTGTGTGTGCGCTTGAGTTATGTGGCTGGATGAAGGATGTATTAGAGTGATGTATGTGTGTATATTTAAGGTTGAAATAAAAGAGAGAGAGAGAGAGAGAGAGAGAGATAGAGATATGGCACGGACGGTATCCCTCCCTGCAGCTACCCGGTCAATCCAGGGCTTCACCACTTTGCTCAGAATACGGATGTAGCCGTCAGGGTTTAGTCTGAGACCTTTAGGGTAGAAATGGAGTAACACGACATCATTTCACCACTGAAACCCCATTTTTTTAACATCACTGGACACGTTAATATAGAAAATTACAGATTCTGGTGTGCTCAAAGCCACGTCATAATTCATTCGCTGGCTCTTCATGCTCATAAGATTATGGTCTGGTTCTGCAAAACCAGTTCGAGGATCATTGGTCAATACTTTTTCAATAATGTTAATGTAAAAAACAGGGACACTTACATAGAAATGGTGGAAAATTATTATATTGCCAGAAATAGAGGATTTGAAAATGCCCGATTAATAGTTTCAACAAGATAGGGCGACACAACACACAGCGAGAGAAACCATAGAAACACTAAGAGCAGCTTTCTCTTTCTGTTGTCGGCTAATTTCACGTTTAGGTATTGTTTCTTGGCAAACAAAATCCCCTGACTTCACTTCTCCACATTTTTTTCCTTGGTGGATACCTTAAAGTAAAGGGAAATAGACCTAATAATCTTCAAGAAATGAAACAAAACATCATTGAAGATATCGACAAAATTACTTCTAATGTCTTGAAAAATATAATGCAAAGAACCCACCTTTGTTTTAACAATAATCGAGAAAATTTTAAGGGAACTGTATTTAAATAATATAACTTCAAGATTTCTTCTTTCATTTTATATAGCATCCACTTTTATAACAAGTATTTTTGGTGTTATTAATTTTTAAATATGTGAAGTAACTTTTGGGCCACCCTTTATATATATATATATATATATATATATATATATATATTTATATATACAACAATGGCGAAAAATGAAGAGAACATCTTGAGTTTGATTTAATACAAATAGTTCGAGATAAAAAATGTGATTATTGGATTTTCTAATAAATTAGGTAAGACAAAAACGTCAATAACACTAAGTATAAAAGCAAATCCAATTGAACCTAATCGATATAACGTTAAGTTTGATGGGTTGCGAATTTTTATTAGGAGAAGGTTTTGTTTAGACTAACATAGGTACCCAGCGTTGCCAGGGATTAAAATTCCTGTCACAAATAAATACAGATGCATATTGTTTGAAATTCTTATATCGTGGCACAAAAATATCTTTGCTTGCTGATTATAATTATCTGTATCATATATTATTATATAATGTACTTAAAATGAGTAAACGTTTCACCGCGCGCGCCCGGCAGTTTACGCTCATGCGTGAATGATCTTTAGTTACAACGTTGTGGCCGCTGGTACATATCGAGCGTCTTATAGATACAAATATAGATCGATTCGAGAATAATAATATCATTCTTACATCCCTACATCCCACCGCTCATCCAAATTGCAAATTAGTACATTCAAGCGAGATCATCAATTGAGCGCTGAAAGGCCGAGAAAACAAGCCCCTTCCTATGGAAAATAACTATGTACTGAAAGTTTCGTTGAACTGACACTTTATCACATATTACGTAAGAATTAAAATTTTATATCAACTCTTTAGGAAGCTGACTCTTGAAACAGAACTATTAACCTACTTTAAATGGAAGTATCATATTATTTTAACATTCGACTGCAGAAGATTATTATTTGTTAAATTTTAAACCCCTAATTTTATCAATCTAATTTTGTGGCTCCGAAAGTAAAAACAACTTTTTATACCTTATTTTATTTTCAGTATTAGCAATTTTTTATCTTTTTACATTTACTAATTTATTTATTTGTTTTTCAGAATTTCACTGAAGCGTTTTATTATATCGAAATATTTGAATTAATTTAAAACAAACTCACGATTATCTCTTCGTTCTTGTCCCTACTATTTATTTCACAAACCTCCTTAACACATGTCCTGTGTTTATTTTGCGTGTCCAATGTAATTCCCACGGATTTCAAATTGCTGTTTAATACATTATGTTTAGAAAAATTCTCTGAGGAGCAAAAATGGCCCGTTCGCAGTGTATTCTCCGCTCACGGGCTCATCCTTTGCTCACTTGGATGACAGTTCTGTTGTGAACTGGCCTGATGCAATGGGAAAATGAACATAAAGGACCTCCTATTTTGCATCTTTCCTGAATTTCATTAGTTTTATGAAAGTTTGATGTTGTGCAGTGTGTATGTAAAATTACATACATGCGGTTTTAAGATAGAACGAGCTTGTGTGACAAAGAGAATCCTTTTTATGAGACTTTTTGGCGACTATTTTCCTCATAACTAAAATTGGTTTAGTTCCAACAATATTTATTTTCATTGGAAAATCAAGACCGGATTAGCAATGAGAGATTATACATGGAAGTTAGGCCTTCAAAGAACTGTTGAATTTTAAACATTTCCAGTCTTTTTAACTGAGGATCTAATCTATATAAAGATCGTGGTTTAAGATATTAAATTATATAAACGGTTTTCTTAAGCCAGGATAAAAATAATGATTCATATTCAACTTTTAATAAAGCAAATAAAAACATACACTATTTATAAAAAGAAAATGAAGTTATATAAAAACAAAGTAATGGCGGTTACCGATGGAAGTGTTGGCTAATAACGGCGAGAAAGGTGAATAAAAAAAGCCTTGAAGTGAGTTAAAAGTGTTGGTTGGTTAAGTAAAAAATTCGTGTGGGTCGGTTGTGAAGGAAGAAGTAATTGTAATCAAGAAATGAGAAAAAAACAGTTGTATAATTAAGGTTGAGAGTTAGATAAAAATTATTATACCCACTCACTTCTAAATTGTCCAACGAAACTTTCATTTTGCAATACATAATATGTTTTCTACATAATAGATGATGACTCCTTTCTAGATGAAATCCTTCTCCTTCGTTGAGTAATTCCAATGTGAATGCAGAACTTCTCTTCCAATGAGTGAACTGTCCTCTCAAAAAGGGTTCCCTGCAAAGAACAGGGACAAGTGAACTTATACACAAAAGGCTTCTCTTCTCAAGAGAAAATTAATTCCCAGACGAAAATAAACTGCCGCTGGAATAGGGGCTGACAAATATAATAATATTAAAATTAGTATGAAAGAATTATTTTTAAGTAACTCATTGCATCTTTTTATGAATGATTCATTTAGTGGTCCCATTTCAAGAACTATAATGGATGTGAGGGAATCGATACCCCCTCCTTTGACTGGCAAGCCACGGGACGTTGACCACAATATCCTGGCCATGTAGACGCCATGGTTTAAACTCTTAACCACGTCGCTCTCGCCCCTCCTCCCAGTTAGAAGCTGAACGACCTTCCGAGACCACACAAGGCAATAATCAGCTCAGGTCGGACTGGTGACCCTAACATCGGTTTAAAACTGAAAGATTTCCCCTAAGAGCTGGTATTCAAGTTCACCTCAGAGGCGAAATTAGAGGAGCGTCGCCCGAAATCCAGAAGGTCCCACCGAGCCATCTGTACGACGCCCTGAGAAAAACCGTTGAAGGAGGAATCTTCATGCGGCTTGTCCACAAATCTTCTCCCCCTAGTGGGGTGACGACGTATATAGACCAAAAACTTGGAAAAAATTCAAGCTCCTTAATCACAACTTTTTAAAAAAAATAGCTTCTAAAGTTAAAGATACGGTCAAAGGGATGGCAAGTAAATTGGAATCTTCTAAAGTTATTGACCAACAAGCTCTATACTACAGGTTCTACTTTCGGTTTCTATTCGGTCTACTCAAGCTGCACAGGAATAAGATCTACTTTGGCATCTTTTTCTCTTGCTACCTAAAACCTTTGAAATTCATTGCAGACCTACTCGCTAGCTTCACCCTAGGACAATACATTATAAAAAAAAACCCAATTATTTCTTTGTTGATGAGTAAATATCATACAAATTTCCCCCTGTATAAGGTCTTGTCACAAATGTACATGAACATGAAAGCATTAATATTATTTTAAATACGCCTTTTAACAATTCTGATTTCTTCGACTTCACTTAAGGGTATTATTTTTTTTATTCATTTATAAAATAATTTAATGAAATATTGTCCTTCAGGTTTCAAATATATTTTATCGTTTGGATTCGGGAAAGTTTCAATTGTCCCAAACCTTATTTGTGAAGTTATTGTTATACACATTAAATACCTGTGAAGTTTTTGTTATACACATTAGATACCTGTATGTAAGGCCATTATTGTTCCTCGCAAATAAGTGGTATTTTCCAACTTCTTTTATTGCCCCCCCTCCCCCCAAAAGAAGAAAATAGCTATTATTTGCTTTAAATTTTGCTATTGTGGTTTTTATGATGAAATTTTTAATAAAAATAGGCAAATTTTGTTTTTTCATCCATTGTAAAATTATGAAAGAAATATATAAACAGTAAAAAATTATGCAAGAAATATATAAACAGTAAAAAAGGTTGAAGTGAACAGTTTTCCTCGATTTCCGTTTGTAATTTAAATCACTTTCTCGTATAAACCCCAAAATGTAGTTTCCCCATCATGTTTTCATTGTATACTACTTGATATCTGTGTTCAAAGTTCAGTATATCTTAAGGAAAGCCTCCCTTTGATCCTGTGAATATGCTCTCAAATTCTCATTGATCTTTTGAAGATGGGCATCAATGATATGCACCTTAAGGGACATCCTACAGCCCATTTGGCATAGCTTTTCACTGAGTTCTCAACATGTTTTGCATAATTGTCAGTCTTATGGTTACTCCAAAAGCCCTGACAAACGGAAAAAAGTCTTCCAGGGTTCATTTTCCTTTTTATTAAGGTTTTCAGGCAATTATGAACACCAGCATTCACTTTTGCCCGAGAGAGTTTGTGAAAGAAATTTCGAGGATAAATGAAGGCTACAGATTCTTTGTTAAGAGGTATAAGAAACTGCTTCATGAGACATAAAATGGAGGGAACAACACCTTTTGAGGGCCTATCGCTCATTCTTGACTTTATGCCATCCAATAGAGAACTCAGTCTTTTGTGGCCAGTGAATCTTGTGTTAATGTGCTCTGGTATCCTTATTGTCCCCAAAACATAGCTGATATAAAAACTTGGTAAAACCTCCCTCGAGACCCAACAAAAATGCTACCATTTGAAGTCTCCAATCACTTCCCAGAAATACTCCTTATAATTCAAAGCTTGGAGTAGGAGTTGGCACTGTTGTAGTCTTCCTTGAGATAGACTGAATGAGTCAAGGGAAAGGATGGATGCTTATTACAATTATGGAGAAGTAGAGCTTTAATGTTTCTAGAAGAGCTAATAATAAAGAGGCTCCACTCAGCTGGATTACATGTAATTCTAATTGCATTAAACATACCAGAAACATCATTTGAGCAGCTTAGTCGAGCTTGATAAATAGATAATCTTGAGAAAAGTTTATGATGTTTCCTTTGGATTGTCCCTTGCACACATTCCTCCAGCAGATCCCAATCTTTGAGACTGGAAATCAAAAGTTCAACATTTGAGTTTGACAATTCAAGATCTCCGACATGGTCATTGAGGTCTCTTTCTTTTGCATTGTACGGAATTTTCTCAACAACCATATCTCTAACGATCTACTCTATATCTTCACTGATCTTCTCAGCTTCTGAATCGTTGCTTTCTTCAGAGGGTGGCTTATCCTTTTCTCGATGGCTAGGTACAGGTACATCAGCAGTGTGTGGTTCTGGTTTATTAGAGAATGAAAAATCTTGATAGGAAATACGAGGTGAATTTTGTCAAGTCAACGTTTAGAAGGGTCCCCTCTATGCAGAAGTAACAGTTGCTTGATTGGTCAGTGGGTTCATTCCATTCCTAAAAATGACAAATTACATGGCTCTTCTTTCCACTCTATACAACCCTCTAAAAGTGAAAAAATATGGTTTATTATTCCTTAGACTACATAAAACATCATAGCTTAAATATTTGTAAAGTTAAATATTTTGGCTTACAAACAAAGATAATAGCTTTTAAACTTGTGACATCTAATAATTTATTCTTTACAACAAAGAAAAAATTATCGTGTTTTTCTGTTCCTTGCGGTATGCTGGATTTATTTCATCATTCTTTTGAGCTCATGAAATATATATATATATATATATATATATATATATATATATATATATATATATATATATATATATATATATATATGTATATATATAATAGTGAAACCACTGTATATAAGCCAAAAGTTTAATTTACGAGACTAGTTTCAGTATGTAGTTTATCATACCCTCTTCAGTATAGAGCACATATCAGAAAAAACATAAATAAACAAAACGAGCTTAGACTTACACACCCTGATTTAAGTCATTTTTCCGTTATTTCGTGTTTTTTCTTGTTCAATAAATATAAAAAAAATAATAAATCAAAGGGCTAAGATTTAAAATGGACTATTTTGTTTTAAATAAGCTTTTAAATGACAGTCGCCAGTTTAAAAAGACAGGGGGATATATTGAAGTTGGGGGAGGAATTAATAAAGGAGCATTCAACAATATTTCTTTTAACAGAGTCATCTGAGTTGTAAATAAACTTGGCCGAATTCCAATCAATAAGATGAACAAGTTTAGATAAGTGAATAAAGAAACACTATTTCTTTCACCTTTTCTAATTTTGCACCTGCGTTGGGAGAAACAAAAATTTAATGATTTTCTTGTTTGTCCAAAGTATCGCTTAGGGCAAATGGCACTATGGACAGAATAAACTCCCCTATATTCTTGACATTATCTTGAACCAACATTTTATACATATTAGACTCATACTAAAATATTTTACAAATAGCTTATCAATCGTGCTTTCACCCACTGCACCACATGGAAAAAAATGCATAATGAGATTATAGAGCAAACCAAGTACTCGTTAATAATGAATCAGTAACCACCATGTATAATCAGCTATAATGAAGAAAATGGATCACATGTACTGTACAGATCTTTTTAACAGTCGAAATATAGACAAAAAATATCATAAAACTCTTATACAGGAACACTTGTGCAGAGTATACTGAATAGGCGATATAATAATAAATGGGAATTCTTAACCGAGGAATAATGCCAACAAATGCAGAACAAAGGTCGCTTTAACTACGGACCCGTCTGCTATATGAATACACATGCAACTCAGGAGACTGTGAACTCTTACTCACTCATATACCAGAATGACTAAAACAAAACCCTCAAGAAGCATTACATATCACCTCAATAATGAAGCGTTAAAAACAAATACAAGAAAAAAGCATGAAGTTTGTTTCAACAGCAAATTGATGGAGGAAAAAACTAAAACATTAGTTTCTGCTTCAAATCGCAGCTAAATGTTCTTTCTCGAAGCTATACTTATCGAAAAAAGTAATCAAACTGAAACATATAATTTAATTCGCGTGGTATAGTTCCGAGTGCAGGAGGACGAAACATACCAACGAAGGACGTTTAATCTATTTTTCCGAAGCCGCAAATCGCCGTCGGAAAAGAAGCTTCACTCGTTCACCAACCCAGTCTTCGCTACCCAGATGTTAGTCTCTTTGGACCTGTTCTTCCCTGTTAAAATCTTTGTTAGTACATTTGTAACTTTTTATTATTTGCCCCTTACATTTCCACTTTCTGTTTGTTAGTGCGTTCGTAACTATTATTCTAAAATATAAACCGTTTTCTTGCGCCATTTCTTTTTCTTTGCATTTTCTCTAAAGATGCTCGGAGTTGTAATGATACGCGTTAGTCTCATAAAATATTATGACTGAGGACCTCAATTTTCTGCTACTTTTCTAAAAGTAAAAAACATTAGTTATCAAGAAGAAAAGGCGAATATACAACAAAGCGAGAGACTACGAAATAAGATGTCTTATCTCAAAGAATTTTGTGAATTTAATTTATTCCCAGCATCATTACTCGAAAAGTTTATTAAAAGTTTCCTAAATAAAATACACGTGATTCCTCTCGTCAAATCTAATGTATCGAAACAGAAAATATATCTCAAAATACTTTACATAGGCTCGCTGACCAACAAACTCATCTTAGACTTACAGAAATTATTACCTAAAGTTTATCCATAAATCAAATTAACACTATCTCTCTTAAAACCTACTTGTCTCAAAAGGAGAAGTTACCCTTGCTACTCAGGTCCTCACTTGTTTATTAATTTATGTGTGCAAGTTGCCAAACTCGATACGTAGGTAAAAATACGCTACAATTGAAGCTGAGGATTTGCCAACATAAGGGGGTTTCCCACTACACAGACACACCCATTGCTAAACCGGAATTCTCTTTACTAAAGAATCATAGGATTCTTGCACCTCTTCGTTGAACCCTTCAAATTTCAAGGTTTTGGGTTCTGCGGATAAATCCGTAGATCTCAACATTTTGGAATCTCTATTTATTCAAATGCTTAATCCAGAATTAAATTCGAGTCAGTCGTCCACACCACTTTACATCTATTAATTCAAATATCTTAATTTTAGTTTGCTTTATAATTCATTTTTACCTAAAATTTAATAACAACTCACTCAATGACCCGATCATTATAATGTTATATTAGTTGGTTAACCATATTTTAGTTATTTTAAACAACTACCATGTTTAGCTCAGTTGAAATTTCCCACATATTAAATCATTCGATTCCTGTCCTTCTCTCAAGTTGGTAAGTGTTCATTCATTTATTTCATTTTAATTTTTGCTTTGTTTTCTCAGTTTGTTTTATAATTTTGCAGTTTTTCTTTGTAAGTTCGCATTGTCCTCTCTCGGTAATTTTTGCATTGTTTTCTTGAAAGTTTTACTAAACTCTAATATTCATTATTACATCGTCGCATTATTTTCTCTCAAATTCAACTTATTGTCAGTCATAAATACATATATCTCTGTATGTATTCTAAGCCTGCTTGCTTTCATATTGTTTTACTCCAGTATATGCTGAAGATGAACATAGCTAATATTCGAAAAGTTCCAAATTATATATGTTCAGAATACTGGTTCTGGCTTTAACCTACATACTAAAATCGAGGTTTCCAAAGGATGTTCCAATTTCTACACACATATATATATGTCGTAGAATGGACTCTCGACGATATACCATATATAACTATTCGTTGAGGGAACTTCTTTAATTATCTTTAGAGTGCGTAGGTGTCTGGCGGGCCGATATTATGTATCTTCGATATGCTTAAGAAGTGGAACTGAGCTATCATTAATAAAATAGAGTTTTATTAATAATAACTATCAACAATACACAAAACGGAAAATATTGACATAAACAGAGAATTGAAAGGGTCGTGGGGGCTCGGGCTAATCCGAGGATTAAAAGATTTAAAAAGGTAAAACAAATATAAAGTTAAAGAGATGGGATGGTTCGCTAAACAATTTAAAGCACAGGATAGAATTGACAAAAAGGGTTATATACTTAAAGGTAACGTTCGGCTTACGTAATTTTATACTAGTGGTGCAGAGGAAGTCGACGTGAAGGAATTTTCGGTCCGCTGGCGAGTTCCAGCCGAAGGGGGGGAATAAAAGGATCCTGACGTATCGTCTTGGGAATGACAACCGTTTCTCGACGAATGGCTGGAAGAACAATGGCTGTTCTACGTTGTTCTCTTTTGAACAACAGAGGGAGTGGGGGGGGGGGGGATAACCGTCTCTTGTCTACGGGCTCAAGAACAATGGCTGTTCTAATGTTGTTCTCTTCCGAACAACAAGGGGGAAGGGTGAGAACCGTTTCTTGTCAACGGGTTCGAACGAACAATGGCTGTTCTAACGTTGTTCTCTTTCTGAACAACAAGGGGGAAGCCTTGTGGACTCGGCGTCACGAAGGCTCGAACCTTGGCACTCAAGGGATATTGTCCTCCTCCTGGACAAGTGATGGTGAATCTCGAGGTCGAGGTCCCTTGGCGCACAAAGTGAGAGAGGGTGGTGGTGATGTTTCGCGACGAAAATCTGGATCTCCAATCTGCTCTTAGTGGTAAAGTTTCCATCTAAATAGTCGAGACACTCCCTTGGCGTGGGCGACAATGGAGTGGAAGCTTCGAGGGAATGCACAGCCGAGCCTGGAAATAATGCCTTATCTCCCCATAAGCCTAACTCAATCTGGCGAGGTCGGCGTGGGGGCGAACGGGGGAAGATAAACCTTCTTGTTTAAACATTGATTCAGGTGGCTGCGATAAGGCGCCAAGCTTCAAAGCGAAGATGCACGTGGGAGCATCGTGGTTTTAAATAACACGTGATAGGGGTTGAAATTAACGCGGCCTCAACCCGTTCTATCACATATATATATATATATATATATATATATATATATATATATATATATATATATATATATATATATATATATATATATATATATATATATACATTTAGTGAGGGGACATAAGTAGAAATATTTTGTGCTTTCGTCTGGTTACAAAGCTCACAGGAAACTCATTGAACATACAGTCGAAAGTTGTGGGACGTGTATTTTTTTATTATGTTTGTGTCATAATTTGAAGGTAAAATATAGAGAAATAAAGCCTAAACCCTTATTGAGTAATATGTCGATTTTTCTTCAGGACTGCATCAACTATTTCGGCCAATTGGGCCAAAGTTTGTGATGATAGCTTGATTGATATTGATTATTTTTTTTAATATGCAACAATAACTACTCACATAGGAATGGTTCTGTTTAGAAATTGCCAGTTTTATTATCACCAACAAATTCTCTATTGAGGTTAAATCTGGCGAATTGCCGGGCCAGGATCCTAAAAGATTGATGTTAAATTCACTCAAAAACTTTGTTATTGATCTTTCTTTGTGACGAACTGCACCATCCTGCTGAAGAATGCAGTTATCATCCCTAAATTGCTCCTGCGTCTCTTCCAGAGGCTCCAAGTAAGCGGAAGGGACCTTCATCAGAGAATATCACTGTGTCACATTCTTTAACAGTATATTCTTTGTATTTCCTACGAAAGTGGAACTTATCAGTAAGGTTCTTCTTGGCGAGATACTGTTTCTTCGCAACTCTTCTCGATTTGAGGCCCTTTTAAAAAAAGTCTCATCTTCATCGTGCGCGATAAAACGTTCAAACATGCCTCATTCCAATCGTGAGCAACCTGATCCTTGACCCGTGACCTTACCAGAAAGCGATCTTGGCGTTTATTTAAAGCTCTTTGGCGTCCAGAAAATTTTTTCACAGGAGTGTAACTAGTCTTTTCAAAGTCATTAATGATCCAAAAGATGGTGATTCTTGATGCAATACCTTTAGCAACTATCTCCACGATGGTGCAGAGCAAAAATGATTGCACCATTCCTTGAATTAGGAAAGATTCATACATTTATTTTTACCAAAGAATGATACGAAATTGATTATAATTACACCATATGATTCATTTAACACATATTTGTTATTATATTCTCCTTTTGATCGAATAGCTAAGCTCAAAGGACTGAAACTTGCCTCCTACAAGAACAAAAACAGAGCGTGATTTTAGTTTCAGCAAAGGAATGCACTATTTTTTTTATTAGTTTTGAAATCCTGACCCTTTAATAAACCTTAATCAATTTAATTATTTATCTAATTATTCATATCACGTAAATTAAAAAAAAACGAATAAAAAAATACAAATATATATCTTAATCTCAAAACCTTTGCCCATTACTCTATTTAACAGAAGAAATGTACATACAACAGATTTTCTTTGTATATAGCAACAATTGCTAATAAGCAAAATTTAGCAGGTCACAAAAGTATTTGAACCCCCCCTAATAACATGCGAAAATATTGTTATGGAACAAAAGAAATCTTATAAGTTCGATATAAAGGATGAGATTGAAGCTTTGAGAAGTTTATCGAAACGAAACTAATGGAAATTGGCAAATATAGCATCGTCATTCATTGATGAGACCTTATAGAATTACGTTAGCTTTGAACAATTCGGAAGGTCAAATTTGTTGTTCAAGCTATTCTATAGCAAATAATTAATTAAACTTCATTCAGATGAATTGAACTTTAGGACTCTTTCTGATCTAGTTAAGTGCCTTATGCAACTGTAAGTTTTATAATTCGAAAGCGAGTATGGAATCACCGCCAATTTGCCAATAGCCGGTTGTCCTCGGTAAGCTTAACGATCGGTCTCGACGACACATGATTCGAAAGATAAGGGAAGTTTCAAATGATTGGTATGAAAAATCTACAAAGTGATCTAGAAATTTCAGTCACTAAAGTGAGTAAAAAAATATTAGTAGACAGCTCCATCGGAACGCTATTTCCCTCCACGCAAAACTCCACTTCTTAATAAAAAGCACACGATGAAAGGTTTAAAGTTTGCCAGAGAACATCTCGAAAGGGGAAGTGAATTTTTAAACTAAAATAAACTAAATAGAATTTTTCGGCTAAAATGATACTCGTGACGTTTGTAAGGCAGAAAGAAATTCATATGATCCTAAACACACTATTCTAACATTGAACTATGGAGGAATAGGTGCTCCCAAGTGCAAAATCATTGGGTATTTCAGCCGGACTACGATCCAAAACACACGGCCAAATTAACTAAAGAATGGTTTAAAAAGAGAAAAATATACTTTTTGCCACGGCCGAGTCGATTAACAGGCCTCTTTCCTCCTGAAGGCTGCAATCGGAAAGAGAAACCCACAAAACCTTGCCTCTTTGCTTGAGATTTGCGGAGAAAAGTGGAACAAAATATCAAGAAATGATGGCGAAAAGCATATATCGACCCACCTACGAGAATCGTCTTCGTTCTTTTATTGTAAACAAAGGCTATGCCACGAAATATTAAATGACTGAAACTGTTATTGGCTGGATACTTTTGTCACCTGCTACAATTTGTTTATTAGCAATTATTGTTATATAGAAAGAAAATCATTCTTATGTATATTTCTTTTGTTAAATATATGTTTACTGAGATTTCTATTAGTTTTATAACGGAAATATTAAAAATTTAAGTCTACAAATACAATGTGTCACCTCTCTATATACGTTTTTTTTATGTATGTATGTATGTATCTATCTATAATACTAAGAATGAATTCTCCAGTCACCAAATTTGATTTCCTCTCCCATTACCATAAAAATTACAAACATTCATTGAGTACTACTCATATAATGGTAAAAAAGTATGGGCAATAAAAGTTCAGACTTACAAAGAAACAAAAATCACGCCTTAATCATATTTCATAATGCATCAAGACGGTGCACCATCTCATTCAAATTCTTTCATCATTTTAGGCATTTGCCTCCCACTGTTGAGCGAAACCCTTTCTCATCTCTGATTTTTTGTCGACTTTGTGCAATTTGTTTTTGTTTATTGGCATATTTTTTTTTAATATTATCTCGTCATCTTGTTTTTAGTCTTACTTTCAGTCGTTTTTTTATCAAGTGGAGTCCAATCGGTAATATTTCTCGTCCATCTATCGTCTTGGAATCTTGCCACATGGCCTACCTATCTCTATTTCAGGTTTCTAATAGCTTCTATTAAATCGAGAAGTTTGGTTTGTCCACGTATTCAAGTGGCTGATTTTCTGTCACACCAAGTTATCCCCATCATAAGCGTGCATTGACTCTTTGTGTTGATTTGTATTTTAATGTAAGTGTTTTCGTCAGATTTCAAGTTTCTGCTCCATAGGTTAGAGTCGGGATTATACATTGGTTTTCGACTCTTCTTTTAAGGGAAATGGGTATTTTGCTTTGAAATGCCGTGAAATGCAGAATGCCTTCCAGTCCAGAGTGATTTTGCATTAAATTTCTTGACATTTTCTCGGTGACCTTGTAATCTGTTGACCAAGATAAATATATATTTTTTTAAAATTTCTATTTCTCGTTTTCAATTATAATTTTCATAATGTCAACCTCTGGTTGGTTTGTTATGACATTTGTATAGCCAAGATTTAACTTTATGCCGACTCTTTTGTTTACGAGGTTAAACTCTTGCATCATTTTTTGAATCTCTTCTAGGTTATCGGCTATGCGTACACTATCATTTGCGAATCTCATGTGATTGAGATAAGCCCGATTGATCGTAATGCATTTGTTTTGCCGGCTAAGCCTGAAAATTTCTTCTAGATATGACGTGAAAAATTAAGTTGGGAGAGATAATATTTCCTTTTCTTACAACTTTCTGTAATTGAAAGCCATTTGCATCCCTATGCAATCTAATGTAGGATCTTAACTTTTGTATGTGTCATAAGATATTTATGTGGACCTGTTCTAGATACTGTTATGATCAAGGTTGTTATGAACGTTGATGCGTCTGTTCAATCAAATGCTTTCAGGTTGTTTTACTCTAAAGTTTACCAAATAAGCTGGTTGAGACTATGTAGGTTGTCTATCGTTGAGAAGCCTTATATGCAACCAGCTTTTTTTCTCGATTTTGGTCATCTGAATGGTTTTGCAGTCAGATGACTGCAAAACTGGGAAGAATGTAGAGCCCTACGAAAAAAATCTGATTAGTATGTAGTTTATAAGGTCCAGTTGATAGCCTTTTTGTGAAGAAGGCTCATTGTGGCACTGTGCCAATCCTTCTGGTTTTTGCCTTGTTTGAGACATTCAGTTAAGAGGCGCGCTGGTTTGTTTACAATGACATCTCTAGCATCTTTCAGCGAGTCCGAAATGATGTTGCCCGGACCTGGTGGCTTTTCATTTGTTCTGATTTAAGAACATCTGGGGCATTATTGGGGAATGTTGGCTAAATGTGATTCTGAATAGTGTTGTTGCTTGAGTACAACTATTCATACAGGCTGACCCCTGAAAAAACGGGCCCCAACTTTTGATAAGCTTCATTTCTTAATTTTCTGCGAGGATTGAATGAAACTTTGGTAATAACTAGTTTATTGTGTTTAAAAATATCATATCAAAACATGAGAGTCTTTGGAGTTTTCTTCTTTATTCTAGAGCACGTGTTCAAGATGACCTCCATTTTGCTCTGTGCATTTCTTGAGGCGCAGCACAAAGTTGTCCATGATGTCCTTACAAACCGACCGACAAATGGCTCTGATCTCCTCTCTGATGGCTTCCTTGAGTTCTGTGATGGCCCTGGGTCTCGCTGCGTACACTCTGTGCTTAAGGTAGCCCCAGAGAAAGAAATCTAGGAACTAAGGTCTGGGCTGTGAAGTGCCTATTCAAAATCAGTCTTGAGACTGATCACACGGCTACCAAAGTTTTCTTTCAGTCAATCTCGGGACAGGTTTGAGGTGTGAGAGCTTGTTTTTGTTGGGGGGGGGGTAACCCTGTAGTACTCCTTAGTTATTTTAAGTATTCTTTCTTGATTCTTTGTGATTTTACCCTCTTCTTCATTTATCGCGACTATATGAGATTTTACTTTTATAAATCTATTTTTAGACATTTTATGACACTTTCCTTCTTTAATGGTCTCTTAAACAACAGTTGTATTATATTTTCTGATGCCAACTCTCTGTTTCTTCTTAATGCTCTTATTTAATTCTACTAATTTAATTGATGGTTGTTGTCTGTTGCTTTAAGTTCTTTGGGCTTCTTCATTAGGTTTAGGTCTTCTTCTGAGAGGTTGTCGTTCTTTCAGATTTGTGTTTCTTTGTATTTTTCAGCTGTGTCTTCTAAGTGCTTTGTAAAGGTATTGTTAATGGTTTGTGTAGTGCTGGTGTTGCGGGAGTTAAGAGAATTTACCTGGTAAGTTCTATGGAGATGACGTTGGAATTCTGGAACGTGTATTTTACGGATCTTATTGGGCTTATATTTAGTAGAATAACTTTCTTTTCTTTTTTAATGCTATTTTATATCCTACCAATGTAATTACTTCCTATAGCCACTCAGCAACTCAGTAAGGACAGTAGTTAGGATATCCTTCCCTAAAAATCTTTGGAAATTCTGGCATTTGAATGACTGATGACTCACTCCATATACGCCTTTGTTAGAAAGAACTGTACTGAGGAGAAATCCATACCACAGAACTAGAGAAACAACGACTAGCAAAGACCCTAAGGTCGACTCAAGGCCAGTTCGTTTACACAGAAGGTGTTAGACTACCTCTATCTAATGTTAGTTTTTCATGTTTTTTTTAACATGGTGTTTGTTTGTTTGTTGTCTTTTTAACTATTTAAATTTTTATGTACACAGTTATCTACATGTGTACCTTTGACATGCAGGCTGTCATTCCTCAAATACACGTACAAGCGCCTCCGAAGGGGTGGGGGGGGGGATGGAGGTAGGACAGCACTCTCTTCTCCCGCAGGTGTCGCTTTCTAGTGATAAAAATATACATTTTGACAGAGAGAAAAGGAAAGAGGAGGAATTCAAATCACTCCATCCATGCAGGGGGACGTCGCTGTCATCTTTTTGTTCATTATTTCATTATATTCCTTAACTCATTATGTATGACGTTTTCATCTATGCTCTTACTATCTCAGTCGAGGAGTTTAGGTCGGTAGATGAGGCCGTTGAGTTCTTCTCCGGCAACCTCATCGCCACGGGCCTAGCTACTATTCCTAGAAGGTCAGGCCGTTTTGCAAACCGACCACTCCCGTGGTGGTCAACTGAGTGTGAGACGGCCCTCAGCAGAAGCGCTAGGCCAACATGCGATATAAGCGTAGCCCGAACAAGTTCACTGTCAGTGAATTTGGTCGAGCTAGGACTAGGTTCCGGTATATTTCGAAGCACGCTCGCCGCTCTTCTTGACGGGCATACCTGTCTTCAGTTAACGGGAAGACCCCCTCTAGCAGAGGTGTGGAAGCAAGTCAAAAGGATTCAGAGCAAGTTCTTGCAGGACTCATCTTCCCTTCTCTAGGAGAATGGGACCGCAATCTCGCACCACGCGTCCGTGGTGGAATCGTTCGCGCCTGCTTTCTACGCATTCTCTTTGCCGGGATGCTGCTTCGCCAGCATTCAATGCACGTCGTGATGTCGCGGAAGGCCGCCAGCGGAGAACCCTTCAACGACAGGTTTACCCTGAGTGAGTTGCGTTCCGTTTTTGCTTCGTGCGCGGACACCGTCTATAGTCCGGACCATGTCCCGTACGCAATGCTTCGACACCTGGGTGAGCAACGCATGGCCTTTCTGTTAGATTTGTTTAACAGGATCTGGGTGGAGGGTCTTCTCCCAGATTCCTGGCGGATCGCTACTGTGCTTGCCTTCCGCAAACCGGAGAGAAATCCCTCTACTCCGGCCTGTTTCCGCCCAATCTCTCAAACCTCTGGCATGTGCAAGTTGATGAAGAAATTGGTAAATGTTAGATTAGACTTTTTTCTGGACAGCGGAGGCCATCTGTCTTCTGCACAGTGCGGTTTCCGCAAGTTCCACTCCACGTCGAATGCTCTGCTCCGACTGGAAAATGCCGTCTGTGAGGCCTTCCTTCATAGACAGCACTACGCCAAAGTGTTTTTCGATCTGGAGAAGGCCTATGATACCGCATGGCGATATGGTATCATGGATACTTTCAACACGATGGGGGGAAGCGACGCCTCGTGATCTTTATATCTAAATTTTTGCGAGATGGTTGATTCCGCGTATGGCTGGGGGGAGCCCTCTCTGGCCCAATGGAGCAGGAAGAGAGTGTCCCGCAGGGAAGTGTCCTTAGTGTCACACTCTTTGTTTGCCCTGAGCATCAACGGCATCACCTCGGTGCTGCCGAAAGATATTTTCGCTACGCTCTACGTGGACGACCTTTCAATCTCTTTCGGCGCGGCCCCGATGCCAAATCTGAAACAACGACTCCAACAGGTATTGAACCACGTCTCTTGTTATGACGAAGCGCACAGGTTTCGGTTTTCCTTGCCCAAGACTAAGGTGGTGCACTTCTGCCGCCATCCACGGCACCAGCCTAACCTGAATTGTTTTTTAGTTTCTTAATGGGTACGCCTGGAAGTGGTTGAATCGCATCGTTTCCTTTGTCTTATATTTGACCGATGCCTCACCTGGGAGGCTCATATTCGCATCCTAAGGGTCTCTTGTACCCGCGCCATGCATAGTCTCATTTCCGTGACGTTCAGCAGCTGGGGCGCTGATAGGGCTACTGCCTTACTTTTTTATCGATCCTTTGTTCGTTCGAATCTGCATCCACAGCTGAGCGTGTATTGCGGAATGTGCACTCGATCCACCACACTGGGCTTCGCCTAGCGACCGGTGCCTTCTACACTTTCCCCATTGAGATCCTACTAGTCGATGCTGAGGAGATGCCACTCACTCTATGCCGTACACAGTGCATTACTCCCATGTACGCGCGAGCCCGGCGCCTCACTCAGATGACAACAGCTCTCACTGCATCAGCAGCCCATTTCGACGGTGCCTATGCCGCCGGGAAACGACAGTCATACCCTAAGCTCTTTGAATTTAGGGTTGGGAAACCCTTTTGAAAGCTAAGTTTAGCTCTCGGACCGGTGGCGCCCCTGGTTCTGCCCAGGACGCCACCCTGGAGGGTACCACCTTTGGCTCTTTGTCGCTACGCCCCTGCTCCCAAAGCTTGTACAGCACCAGGAGTATTCCGTTCGACCTTTTTGGCGCACACCTCGTGTCACGCTGGAACCGTGTCAGTGTATACGGATGGCTCCATGTCCCAAGAGGGGGTTGGCTTCCACGCCGTATCCCCTCTGTTTGAAGTCAGCAGGGCTCTGCCAGGCGTCTGTCTTCACGGTCGTGCTGGTGGCAATACACCACTCGGTAAGGGAGATTACGCGACGTGCCCGGTTCAGAGACCGGATTGTGATCTATAGCGACTAACAAAATTCCCTGAGTGCTCTCGGGGAAATTGTAATCTCCGCATCCCCTGGTTCGTGATATCCGTGACGCCACGGTTTTGGCAAGCCGGGCGGTTGTCGAGATTATTTTCTGCTAGGTTCCTGGGCATGCAGGAATTGCGAGGAATGAGCGCGCCGACTACATGGCAAGAATATGCGCAACTCTTCTGGCTGTTTGGCAAAGAAGATGGGAGACGGTCGAAGGGAACAAAATGTTGCGTGCCTGACTGGTGGATTTATAGACTTTTGGGGGAGGTCGGCCTTCTCCCTTTTATTTAACTAGATTTTTTGTTGTTGTTTTCTTTGTAGGTCGCACTTTCCTGCGCCGGGGGGGAGGCGGACCTCCCCTCGACGACGGAACTGCTTCCTTCTTGTTGCCATTTTCCCTTTTACTGTTGTTGTTTTTTTCATATTCTTCTTTTAATTTAGCTTAGTGCTAGGCTGTCGTGAGTGCGGCGACTTGTGCCCAAGTGGGTAATCACCAGATAGGCGTCTAAAATTAAAAAAAAAATGTTATTACTATGTTATCTTTACACTATTGAATTTCTCATCAAGTCGGTTTTTGAACATATTTAGTGACGTGCTTTCTATTACTACACGGTGGGAAAGGTTATTCCACGTTTGCGTGATCTTAAAAGTGAAGTCATTTTGAGTATAGTAGAGTTAAAGCTCTTATTTAATATTTGAAAATATTTTGGCGCGTATTGGCCCTTTCGTCAATCTTGAACAATATTCTGTAATTAATATTAGTAACTTCTTTTAAGATTTTGAATACCTCTATCAATTGCCCACGTAATCGTCTACTTTAAATGAATAGTAGGTTTAATGAGCGGAGTGTCTCTTCGTATGGTTTGTCCTGTATTCTAGGAACTAATTTAGTAGCCCGACGTTGCACTCTTTCTAACTGCGTTATATCCTTATTTAGGGAGGGACACCAAAATTGAACCGCATATTCGAGGTGTGGGCGCACGAGCGCTTTGTATAGTAGGAAGATTATATCTTTCGATTTGAAAGTGAAATTCCGAGCGATATATCCTAGCATTCGGTTTGCTTTCTTACAAGCTTCTCCGCATTGTTTCGATACTTTAAGGTCTTCTGAGATTAAAATCCCCAGGTCTTTTTCTACGTTAACAGAGTCGAGGATTTGACGTTTCGTATGGTATTCTACTTTAAAGTTATGACATCCTTAAATGTATAACCTTGCATTTACTTATGTTGAAGCCCATCTTCCATTTGCGTTTCCCCTCACTCCAATCGCTCTAATTTTCATCAATAGCCTTTTGTGTGGGGCTTTATCAAAAGTTTTTTTTAAAAGTCAATGTAAATTATATCCGCCGCTTTAGTTTCATCTTAAATTAAAATCATTTTATAAAAAAATTCAAGTAAATTGGTTAGGCACGAATGCACGCGCTGGGTGTTTGTGATTAAATTATTCGCCTTAAGATGACTCAGCAATCTATCTCTAATTATTTACTCCAAAAGTTTCCCAATTACTTAAGTTAGGCTGATGGTACGAAAATTAGTAGGACAAGATTTATCCCCTTTTTTAATTTTCACGTTTGAACACCTTTGGAACTAGGCCTTCGGCCTTCCTCGATTGATCGATTGAAAATCGTGCAAAGCGGTTTTGCTAATTAATTCTTTAGTTCTTTAAGATGGGTTGCGTATACCCCTATCGGGCCTGAGAGCCTTCGATTTTTTAAATTTTATTAATGAATGTGATAATCTCCTCTTCATTTATAATTATGGTGAATATAATATTTTCTCTTTCAAGATTTATTTCATGGCCTATCTTGCTAATTGTGTCACGTCCTCCACAGTAAAAATGCTTGCATATTGCTCATTTAATTTTATGCAATTTGTTCTGAGTCGTATTTCATGCACTATCTTTACTTCTGATCGGCCGTATTGAACCTTTTATTGACTCTCTCTGGTTTACGTAACTATAAATCCGTTTTGGTCCGTGCTGCGAATTTTAGGCAAGATCTTTTTCATATTTCAGCTTAGCTTTCCTAACGGCCCGCTTTACCAGCCTTCGAGCGAGTACGTATTTTTCCCGATTTGCTACCGTTCGTTTGTTTTTGTTTTTAAACTTTAATAGGCTTTATTTCACTCCCGAATTAAGTTTATTATTGAAGGGCTAACCCACGGTGCCCTCTTAAAATTCCTATTCTTACGGCAAACGTATTTAACCAAGTTGGAATCTACAGTGAGCGCACTTTGCTGTAGCTCTGAGTATATATCCTCTACTGTCCTATTATAAGCAAACTTTCCTAGTTTATCCTTTTCATACGGTCACGAAAGGTTTTTACATTGCAGCTCTCGAATGGTGGGATTAGTTGTATACTCTCCTTTCCTCTACGCGTGTATTAATCTCGAACCTACTCGTAATTACATTATGGTCACTCGTTGCCAAATGCTCACTCACACAAACGTTTTCTGCTAAAGTCTCTTCGGTCGTGGTAATTAAATCAAGTATATTTTGATCACGCGTAGGTTTATATACTTTTATTAATAGGAAAATTATCCTGAATGAAATTGACTAATCTCTACCCTATTTTAGCCGAAGTATAGTTTGTATAGTTAACGTTAGGGTAATTAAAATCCCAACAAATTATTGTTTTCCTTTTCTCGCTATAGATAAAAGGCACTCAAAGAGTAGTATGTCCTCTGATTCTATTTGAGATAGGGGTGATAACTACAGCTAAGTTAATTTTATTATTTTTATTACTCTCAAACTCTATTAACAGAGCCTCACTCTTTATATTTACGGTTGTCACGCCCATTTTTCTTGCATTTCTTCCCCCTCTTACGCAAGCTAACACACCACCGCCTCTCCCAGTTACACGGTCTTTGTTATGGATTTTGTACCCTTCTATAGTAAATTCCTCAATAAAGTCTCTTGAAACTGTATCCAACCAGGTTTCGCTAATACATACGATATCGTAATCATCCTCTTTGATCATGGCTTTAATTTTGAGTAGTTTGTTTCGCAAACTCTTAACATTTGCGTAAATCCATTTGACAGCGTCCCTCTCTCGTAAGCTTAGGGCGTTTCTCTGGTCACCTAAGTTTATTGACTCTTCGTCTGTGCCTTGAAGGCAAATAACTTCTGGACGAAAAAGATCTCGTAAGCTTTTATTAATTAATCTGCCCAGCCTCGAATTCCCGATTGGGTTCAAATGTATGCCAGTATTATGAAAAAATGACTGTTGGTCCTGAAAATCACTCCAGAAATAGAAAAATTTACCCCCCATTTCCTGACATAAACTTCTAAGCTTAAGGCATTCATTAATTTAGAATGACCTTGACTGCATTCTTAAAGTCGATTTTAATCTCAGAATTATCCCAATTACCCCTACTTCAGTCGCTTTCGCTTTGGCCGATATTATAAGGTCCTTCGCTCGGTAAACAACTTTGGTTGGGGTTGTGACAAATCGGTGTAGTCGTTTCCACCAACAAGGGGAAGGATAGTGAGGTCTTCGCACTGTCCGTTCAGATTTTCGATTTCTCTGACCGCGTGATTCATCCTTCTCCTGGTAGGTAGATTATCTTCCGCTTAGCTGAATTACGTTCTTTGAATTCTGAATCCTTGTTCTTCTCCTAAAGTTTCCCAGATTAGAATGCTCTCTGTTTCCCCCTTGATTGGAGTTATCAAGGCGAATGGATTAGAATATGATATTTCAAAACGGTCTGTATCCCTTATTGGTCTAGCTCCATTTCTAACCGGCCTAAATTGTGATTTCGGGGGTCTATATGAATTTAAGATACGTGCTTGGTCATGTATACTGATAAATGGAACAATTTAGATGATCAAACTGTCTATGCAAGGTCAATAAATTCATTCAAATTAAAAATTGGCAAACTATTTGAAAAATATCCGGAGCCATGAATAAATCTGAGAAGGCTGCCTGCCCCATTAACGAGAAGACCGTTGAATGCTGCTTAACCAGCTCTGGCGGGAATGGTAAGTTTCTGGTAAGTTTCGGCTCTCTACGCTCCATGCGTCTTGATCTGCGACTGTGAACGCGATTTTTCCTCCCCGCAATTCATTAAGGGATTCCCGAATACTGTTGGCCAGTTCGTTACAACTACATCTCTACCTAAAAGGTTTACTTCAAATCTAATTTCATTTATCGCGTTTGGTAATTTTACCTCGAATGCCTCGTTTAAAAGTCAAAAGTAACATATTCTAATGTTAGCAGGGCTGGGGAGAACTTAAATTTTATTATTAAACGAAGCCCTACAACGAGTACGATCAAATTTGAAGATAGGTATGTTAAAAAAAGAGATTATTTAAAATGTTACGAATGAAATAGAAATTTATAGCGCTAAAGAAACGTCTAACAGACATCGATTTTAATTTATCTCACTTTATTACTACACGAAAGGTTTGGATACGACACAAGTGTAAGTTTTTTTGTAGGAGCACAGAGAAAGCACGTCTTCGCAGGAGAGCGGCTGGGTAGGGAATAAGAGCGGCTGGGTAGGGAATGAAGAGCGGCTTGATATGGAATGAGTATGCAGTACTGGAACCTATCTACTCAGTCTATTATGTTTTCCACACCAATACTCGCATTTCACCTCCTAACTAGAGTCCCATTCATTGGTTAAAGTTAACCCGCTCCTTAAGGACGGTAGAACGTCACATAGGTATGCCTTATGCCACATTTTTCTTGAAAATCAGGTTAAACAGTGCCCATGAATTCAGCCCATTATCAGTTGCGAACTTATCCACTCTTCCGGTTACTGACTGCAAACTCTTCTACCTCATTGATTCCACTATATCTCGACTGTCTTTACTCAAAATCATTTTCTCTTTTGCCGAACGATGAAAAATAATCACTTCAAAGGGATAATTATGTTGGACACGGAGATTAGATAGATGGTATCGAACCCACAGGGTCTTCCGGAGTCAAAATATGGGAAAACAGCGACTACTATCTCCGACAATCTTTTGCACATGCTCTTCCATCAATTACCTGACAATATCGATAGAAGGTCATCATGACCGGAGATGGACAGTATTTTTCTTAACTTCGAATGGCAAAGAAATTATAAAGAATTCAGGCATAAACGGTGTATATCCTGACTCACTTAGGAAGCGGTAAGAAAAAAAAATTAAATTGAGCAAGCCCAACATCAGGTTTGGTTAGCCTTACTCATTTGGCTAGATTAGGTTAGGTTAGTCTTACTTATTCGACTACTAGCCACCGCATGCTGCTGTCGTTTGTTGCTTCAGCGCAGTTTATTTTTCTTTGTATAAACTTCAATTGACATAAATGAGTTGGAATAAAAGTGGAATGAGAGTTTTGATTCGCTACTGTTACAAGCGAAAATTTTCTACAAAATTTGTTGTGAAGGAAATTTGCGATACTGAAGGAGAAGGTCCAGTCAGTCAGGCGAAGCTCTCGAGGTGATACAGACGTTTCAACTATGTGGATCTTACCGTTGACGATCAACCACGTTCCGGCCGACCATCAACCTTTGACAGTAAAGCTTTAGTGGCAGCAGTGAAAGTTGAACCTTCTGCAAGCAGCCATGATATTGCGAAAGTTGTTAGAGTGTTATCCCATCAGTCGGTGCTGGACCGATTGCATCAGATGGACTTTGTTCAAAAGAAACCCCGATTGGCTCCAAAAAACCGAAGCACAAGCTGCCCGTAAAGTAGGGATTTGAAACCGACTTCTCAATAGCCCGAGGGACGACCGTTTCTGGAGGCGAATTGACTGTCGCATCAGGTGAGAATTGGGTGTATTTGGTTATTCACGATAGGAAGAGGAAATGGGTTTCCCGAGGTGAAGAACCGGCATCCACTCCATAAATGAATTGGTTTGAAAATTCCAAGGAGTACTGCATTTTGAGCTTGTTCCACATGGTTACGCCATCAACGCTAAACTGTATTGCCAGCAGCTAGATCGCGTGTACGACAGACTAAAGAAGGAGCATCATGCTTTGATCAATCGAAGTCAGGCTTTGTTTCAGCAAGACAGCGCGATGCCATATAGTGCCAGGTTAAGTATGGAGAGTTCATTCAGATGGACGGTGTTGAGATTCTTCCGAATCCACAATTCAATCTCGATGCTGCTCCGAGTGATTATGATCTATTTTGCTTAATGGCACACTTCCTTCGCGACCAGCGATTCAACACTCTTGATGTAGTGAAGGAAGCTTGTTTAAAGTTTTTTTTATTCAAAGCTGACTGGTTGGTATCTGAGGCAGATTCTGCTGCTGGATGATCACTGGAAGAAGAGCATATATAATGATGAACTTTATTTTGAAGAATAAATGTTTCAGTTGCTCCATCAAATTTTGTTGTTTTCTTCCTGTTCATAAGTGAGATAGGACTTTCTGGCAACCATATATATATATATATATATATATATATATATATATATATATATATAAATAAAAAACTCAAAGTGGCACGTGAGGAAAGTAATAATATGAAAATTAACCCACAGGAAAATAAAAAGATTAATCCAAGCACTTTCGAACTATATTTGCAAGTTCATTTTCAAGGAATAGCATGAAAATGGAGAAGACAACCTTATATAGGGTACAAAGATACGGAGGGAACGCCCATCACATAGTACAAACCAATGGAAAAACACAAAAACAAGACAGAAAAATACCAACAAAAAGGACAATAGGCAGCTAATAACAGACATATGCATCCCCAAAACGATATACACACAACAACGCTTCGTATATGAATGGAAATGGTGGGTGAAAAAACAAAAACATTTTAAAGGATTATCATTAGAACGAAAACATTTAGGGCTAAGAGTTAATCCACGATCATAGCAGACACTTGGTGGGGGAGGCAATGCGAATGATATTACACTAATAAAGAGTGACAACAGGCTGCATTATGAAGTTATTTCATTTAGTACAAGTTTTTTTTTTAAAATAGGGTAGAGTTTAAATAAGCCAGGGGAGATATTTATATTAGGCAACATGCCAATTAATGAACACTCGACAATATTTCTTTTTGTGAAATCAGCGGAATGATAAAGGAATTTTGCAGAGTTCCAGTCAATGGGGTAGTTATTTTCAGATAAATTTAAAAATAAAGCGCTGTTTAGTTCACCTCTTCTAATATTATACTTATGTTGGTAAATTCTAGTAGATAAAGATTCCACCTTTTTTCCTTCTATTATTGTGGACTGTGGTAGAACGGTTTGAGGCCGCTTAATTTCAACCGTTATCACATGTTGTTTAGAAACACGATGCTACCCACGTGCATCTTCGCCTTGAAGCCGGGCGCGATTATTGCGCCACCTGAGTCAATATTGAACCAAGGAGGTTTATTCCTCCCCCATTCGCCCCATGCGCCGATCACGCCAGATTGAGTTAGGCTTATGGGCATATAAGGTATTGTTCTCAGGCGCGGCTGTGCATTTCCTCGAAGCCCCCGCTCCATTGTCCCCTACGCCAAGGGGATGTCTCGACTATTTATACAGAAACTTTACCACTAAGAGGAGATTCGAGATCCAGATTTTCTTCGCTAGACATGACTACGATCCAGTCTCACCTTGTGCACCAAGGGCCCTCTACCTTGAGATCCGCCATCATTGTCCAGAAGGAGGACAATATCCCTTGAGTGCCAAGGTTCGAGCCTTCAAGACGCCAAGTCCACAAGGCTTTCCCTGTTCTTCAGAAAGAGAACAACGTTAGAACAGCCATTGTTCTTTGAGCCCGTTGACAAGAAACGGTTCTCCCCCTTTCCCCCTGTTGTTCAGAAAGAGAACAACATTACAACAGCCATTGTTCTTTGAGCCTGTAGACAAGAGACGGTTCTCACCCCCCTGTTGTTCAGAAGAGAACAACGTAGAACAGCCATTGTTCTTCAAACCCGTTCGCCAAGAAAAGGTTCTCATTTCCAAGACGCCACGTCAGGATCCTTTAATTCCCCCCTCCTTTCGGCTGGAAATAGCCAGCGGACCGAAGATTCCTTCACGTCGCCTTCCTCTGCACAACACGTGTAATTACGTAAGCTGAACGTTACCTATGAGTATTTAACCCTTTTCTCAACCCTATCATGTGCTTTAAATGGTTTAGCGAACCATCCCATCCCTTTTATTTTTATTTGTTTTACCTTTTTAAATCTCTTCCAAATCTTAATCCTCGTATTAGCTAGATTTCCTACGACCCTTTCCATTCTCTGTTTATGTCAATATTTTCCGTTTTGTGTGTTGTTGATAGTTTTTATTAATAAAACTCTATTTTATTAATGATAGCCATATTATTATCCTTGAGCTCAGTTCCACTTCTTAAGCATATTGAAGATAAATAATATCGGTCAACCCAGACACCACGCACTCTAAATATAAATGAATAGTTCCCTCAACGAATAGTCATATATGGTATATCGTCGAGAGTCCATTCTTACGACATGGACTAACATTTTATATAAAGTGGATTCATATCTAATATTCACAGAGATATTAAGTTGCTTAAAAATACGGGTGAGATCAAAAAATGGTTCAAAGTACGGCAAGATAAGACAATTTTTATAACTGAAAACCGGTGGGTTATCAGTTCTATAAAAAGTTCTCTTAGCAAAGTTTAATGAAGTATGCAAAAATTCACGAAGGTAACAAAGTTTTTTACCTATTTCAAAGATATTAGACAATTCCTCATCCAAAAATTCCGGACTAACAAGGCGTAATGCACGCAGAAACATAGAAGTGAATACAGATCTTTTAATTTTAACACTGTGATAAGAATAAAAGTGAATATATGAACTGGAGTTGGACGGTTTGCGATAAACAGAGAATTTAAAACCTGACGGTGTCCTATGTATTCAGAGGTCAAGAAAAGGAAGAGTCCCATTTTCCTCAATTTCAAGGGTAAATTTAATAGAAGGGACTAGAGAATTAAGATTACATAGAAAATTGTGAATATCTTTTGAGGAAGGCCAAAGTCATATAATATCATCAATGTAACGGTACCATACAATAGGAAAATCGAGGATTTGGGGCAAGAATAACGTCTCAAAGAATACCATATATAAATTAGAGAGGGTGGGAGGTAAAAAACCCCCATCAGAAGACCAAATTTTTGAAGGTAAAATTTGTCATTAAATGAAAATTTACAATTTTTATCACAAAGAGAAATAAGCCTCAGGAAAGTATTGACCAGTACAGGGAGATATAAATTATATAATTTATCACCAAGAAGAAGAAGAAGATCGTCTAAAGGAACTTTAGTAAACAAAGAGCAAACATCGAAGCTGACAAGAATGAAGTTGTTGGAGTAAGGTATTGTATTAAGCTTCTCTATAAGTTCGAAACTCTTTTTAATATGAGCTTGGGAGATGGACCCCACAAGCGGGGATAAGTGATTCACAAGCCATTTTGATAAGGAGTATGAAGCAGAGCCTAACGAACTTATAATGGGGCGCATAGGATTATTGGGTTTATGAGTTTTTACTAAACCGTACATATATGGAAGAGAAGCGTTGCTAGATTTAAATTTAGTAATTAAATCAGGAATTTTTTTTCAAATGGATCGAATAGTTTTATGAAATTTACTGTTAGTAGTTAATGTAGGGTCTTTTTGTAGGACATCATAAGTAGATTCATCTTCGAATAATAAGTTCATTTTTTCAATATATTTCACTTCGTCCATAATAACAACGTCACCAGATTTGTCTGCTTTCGTAATATGTATAGAGGGATCTTTTCGAAGATTAGATATAACATGGTGAAAACGCAGAGGATAATTTAAGTGGGTAGGCCTAGATAAGCACTGATAAACACAACCCTTGGCGGTCGAAATTAAATCATTAGGGCATCGCAATATTTTTCCAAAGGAGCAAAGCTTTGAGCAATAGACAGAACTACAGAAGAAAGGAGATCACTCACTCTCTCCCCTTCCCCCTTTTTTATCTCTCTCTCTCTCTCTCTATATATATATATATATATGTAGGCAGATGTCTTCACGGGTCACAGTTGCTCTTCCTCGGTTGGCTTTTTCGAGTTGGTCGGTTGATGTTATCGGAGTCAGACCTTTCCGCTTCATTCTTTATGACTCTAGCTGCACCATTGGCCAACTGGTAGAACCCGTACCGGTGACTGGTTGACCTATCGGATATAATATGCGCCGCTTCAATCATTCTTCTCTCTTTTTTTTCTAAACCATAATAAATTACTTTGATCCCGCCACAATTAGGCAAATAACCGTATTCATCGACATTTATCATTGCGTTTGATGCTCATGTGCTCTAATGTCCCTCTTATGTTAATTAATACTCGTCTAAACATCTCTTCCTGATTCACCATAATAACTACGGTCGCACCCGTCACACGGTATTTGATAAATAATACCCATGTCGTTTTTATGCTTCACTAACTCCGCAACTCTGGTTTCCTCAGAGTTACCTATCAGAGTTACCTAAGACACCTGTTCAATCTCTCTGCCGCCATAGAGTACGGAGCAGACAGGTACATGAACCCTTCTAATCCCTTCCCGACGGGCTAATTACCTTCCCCCACCTCTGTGAGCCGTAGACGAAGGGTCAGTCAAGGCTGCTTTGATCGAGAAAAAGATCAAGCTCTACGACGATTGCTTCAAGATATACGAGCCCTCACTCTACAAAAAGCTTTGCTCGCTCTGGGAGGCCTTACAACTCTCCTCCCCTAATAAAATCTAACATAAGCCCACGAGTCGAGTGAAGAAATAAGATGGTTGCTAGAAATAGAATTACTATTCTAACACACAACGAGCAGGGTTGGAAGATAGACAAATATAAACTGTGCAACATCTAATATTATACAGGGAACTGGACCCAGACATTCTGTGGCTGTCAGAAACCGGCATCAGGGATGACAACAGAGAGATAACTTTGGGGTACAACGTTCTTCAAAAAACGTTGTCGCAGAGAGATTTGACAACACAATGATAGCGGTCAAGAAGGATCTGCAGTGTAGAGCAGGCAATACAATGGATAAATCGTTCCTGTCGATAGTTCTGAGGTGCTCTCTAGGGGACATCGAAATGAGCGCGGGATACCACATCCCCACCCTCAGTATCTATCCATTCACGACTTGTACACCCTATTCAAGTAAGAGCATTTTGTGCTATTCGCCGGATACCTGAAGCGAGGCATAGGATATCTGGTTACACGAGAGCGGACGATAGAGGAAAAAACCCTTAATCTCTTGCTCAAAAGGGACATTGCAGAATACATTAAGTCGACCTTCCCTACATTCATGTACTCAGGATTGGCCACTAAGCCTGATGTAGTTCTCACAAATACTAACTTTCTGTTCCACCAACTAGTCCAGCCGGGACCGTTGACGCCAAGCAATCAAATCCCTATGTTGATCACAGTAGCAGCTGCTCTTATACTATTTCCAGTTGCACCCCGGAAAGACTCCTCTAAGTCTTACTGGGATGCGTTGACGTTAAATCTCGACGACGAATTGACTAATATAAACAGCTGCCCCTCCAAAGCTGATTCTATTGCAATTTCGAAAACCTCACAAAAAAACGATACTACCTACCACCTAGAGCGCTTCAATGAGATCTACGCTCGCATCCTCTACATGGGCTACACAAAGCCAAAGGACTTCCACCTTATTCAACAGCTCAGGAGGCAGCTTAAGACCGCGCTGTGTTTCGAACTGAGGGAGAAGTGGAACGAACTAATCGAAAAAATAGACATTGGCATGAATCCGAAGTGCTTCCGGCTAGATATTAACAGACTTAAAGAGACTACCAGAACACACAGCCCTACCTCAATTTTGCACGACAGAACCAAGGGCACTACATCATGTGAAAAAAGAAATAATTTTCTGCGAAGTCTGGAGGAATGTCTTTAAAATCTCCGACGAATAAGAAGAAGATTTCAACCCAGGCTTCGAGGATCAGGTCCTCAAGTCCATGGAGAGGAAGAAGGACAGGTTCATTCCTTACGGAACTGCGAACCTCACTCGTCTCCACGATAACTCATAGGACAGGAACAATATCACCAGTCCGGAATTTTGGGAGGCTATATCAATGTTCCGGTCCAAAGCCCTAGGCCTCAGCCAAATTAACATCAGTCACCTGAAAGAGGCCTCTGAAAGACTCCTGACCAGAATGTTGAACCTGTTCAACGCGTCCCTGGCAATGAGATATTTTCCAGAAGGCCTAAGGTATTCAAAGATGATCTTCATCTCCAAACCTGGCAAACCAGCGAATCAGGTCATTAACTTCAAGCCTATCTCATTGCTAGAGACTGTTAGGAAGGTTTTCGAGAAGATCCATAACAACAGGCTAACAACACACCTGTCAGACCACTCTCTGCTGGTGAGGAACAACACGGATTTGGAGAGCAGCGTAACACGGAGACAGCCATACCTCCTTGCTTAAACATGCAGTAGCAGGGCGTGCTAATGGATGTTGGATTGACGTCGTCTGTAGAGATGTAGAGAAGGCCTTTGATAAAGTCTGGATCAATTGCCTGAAATACAAAATCTCACGACTGAGACTCACGCCCTATTTCGAAAAAATATTCTGCAGCAACTTGACAGTGAGGCAAGCTGCCATCGCCTTCGAAGAGAGGAGCACACAGTGGAGGCTTTGAAGCTCCTCTCCTGTGTACCTCGAGGAGGATGTCTCAGCCCCACGTTCATCACCATCTTCATGAGGGATATCCCTAAACCTATTGTAGGAAGAACGTTCAACTTCCAGTACCCGGACGATGTCACCCAAATCATGGTTCGAAGGACAAAATCCAAAAGCATGATTATTTCGACCACGGCCGCGAAAGTTGAAAGGATCTCCAGCTTTGAAAGACGCTGACATATCTAGACCATCATCATAAAATTCAAGGCAGCCACGATCGGGAGACATCGGACCGTCACTCACAATTTAGACGCAACTGATATCGAATACTTTCCAAGTGTGTTCGTACTCGGCTTCAAGCTTGCCAGCACGGATATGAGCAAATACCACCATTTAGAAAGCTTAACCAAGCAAATAAGAAGAAACTATACACCAGTTTAGTTAGATATAAACTGGTATATCCTTCTATACCGCTCAACGCGGCCTCCTTAAGCAGCACGCCAAAGCTTCAGCGAGGGCAAAATCGAGGACTCCCTTTCAACAAAATCGCCAGGTGGCAAGAGTTTCGGACCTCGTGGAGCCTCCATGAAGCGGTCGGCATAGATCCGATCAAAGTCTTTCTACACAAACGAGGACGAGATATCTGGGCAAGACTTGAGACAGTTCTCCCCAGGAAGACTCTGGATGCCCTTGACCTAGAAGCAGAAGGCTGTAGATTTATAAACTACCTTCGAAATACCACAAAGACTGCACCTGTATCAAAATACAAATAAATTTAACAATGAAAATAAAATAAGAAAACAGCAAATAAATTAAAAGATCCCTTAGTGTGACAAACAAAGTTAGAATAAAAAGATTTCGCAGTGGGTGGGAATCCAATACAAATGAAATAAAAAAGATCCCAGGACACCATTACAAAACACCGGAGAAGGCCCGCTCACCGGGCATCATTAATTTCTACTACTTCCTTCCTTTTCTTTTTCTTATGCCCTTCCCTCTTTATTACCCACTCTCTTAATCTCTCTTTCTAAATGCAAAAAACAAAAAATAGGTTATTTGTGACTACTCGGGGATCTTTGACCAAGATCAAACGTATGTAGATGCTCAAATATGGGGTAAGGCAAAATGGAATGGAATTTGGCATAGAACGAGAGGCCCGAACAGCAAGGCATAGCGATGGGACGGTAATATGAGAAGTTGGGGTGATCGAAGACTGTCTTGATTACAGGCATCACGATAGCTTTGGTCCAGGCAGAGAGGAAATTACACTCACTTACCTGGTTCACTTACCTAGTAGGGCCTCCCCATCCGGTGACCCCCGGATGGGGAGGAAGTAGAGCATGGATTAAAAGGAGCAATAATGACTGATTGATTGTATCTGTCTGTGAGAATAGCTATTAGAAGGGCTATTTATTAACATGGAATAAATCATAGAGGTAGTGTGTTGACTAGTGGATGGGATGGAGGTGTGGCTTAGTCTACATAGTCAAAAAGTCTAACTCTGATGATAGTGTGAAGGGAGTGTTTGAAAGCATTTAGGGATGGAGCTTCTACTACCTGGGAGGGAAAGGAGTTCCACAGAAGAACCTTCTACGGGCCTCCGTGTGGGCATGCTGGATCTGAATTTTGTATCTGTGTTCTCTGGTGGTTGAGTTGGTAGGCAAGACGAAAAGGTCTTCAGGCTTAATGGAGCACAGATCATGGGAGATTTGGTAGCAGTAGATCAGGTCGTGCCTTAGTAGCCGCCCCTTTGTGGAGAATAGATCAAGTTGCTTACTAATAGTGCTGCCATGAATTGGGTCGTGCGACAGACTGTGGATTTCAAAAGGTTTGTCGCAACGCCTCCAGCCTTGGATACTTTCAGTCTGGTGTGATGGTGGAATTTTAGGTCTGTGTCAACTGTTACTCCTAGGTCCCTGTGTGATGAAACCCGCTTGAAAGGCCTTCCATCAAAGAAGTCAAGAATGAGATGAATGAGAGCAAGATTCTCATCCCGAGTGTAGGAGGGGGGTCGATAGTTAATTATTATATATATGTTGTAATCGGGGAGATGGAGAGTTAGAGTATTGGGGTGGAGACCTTGGTTAGTGTATTCACATGCTTTGAAAGTGTAGTTTCTTAAGTTGATTGCAGAATTATTGATCTGGGGTTGTAGCCAAGGCTCAGTAATTCCTAGTAGATCTAGATCTTCCTAAATGCACACCCTATTTACAAAGTATAACTTGTTACTCAGGCAATTTACATTTTTGACTGTTATGTTTAATAGAACATAGCTGGAGCATGTTGGAGGTGAGGCTAGTTTTTTGGAGGGACAGCTGGGGTGGCAGAAACTAGTGATTCAGGTGGGTCCTGTTGACCTTGGGCTGGCGAGTGTGGGGGTGGAATGTTGTTCGCACAGTTATGGATCTCAGCGGGAATTGGACTTGGGGAATTTCCAGAAGGGGCTTGAGATAGAGGGCTGGCGGTTGTGGCGGCAGGAACATGAGAGGGTAGTGAGCTAGGAGAGTTTAGCCTATCTGGATTTGTAGTTGAATTTGCACTGGGGGAGGGAGGAGGCCTGAGGCTGTGAGTGATTGCTGAGGTTGAAGAACCATTGGGCTGTGTGGAAGTAGAGGAAGGTGGTTGTCCAGTTCTTGTAGCACGGGCTTGCGTTCCTCTCTCTGTCTGCGGGTTAAGTCCCTACTAATTTATACAGAGTCATAGTGGGAATTTTTAAAGCATCTGGTTCGAGAGAGCAGGTCGCGTTTGTCAGGGGGTCTGTGATCTTAGCTTAAACCAAATTAGTCTTGATGGGTATGGTATCCTGTAGAGGGATAATGTTACCTTCGCGGTAGAGGAAGTTGGTGACATCTTTGAATTTCCTCTTCACTTCTTGAGGGTCACACCCGAGGCCTCTGATGATGATGGAATTTACTATTTTCTCGCGCTCTTATTTCAACAGCTTCGTCGTGGAGGATTTTTTTTTGATACTGTGTGTGTTTGGCATGAGAGAGGGAATGGAGTGAGATGGCGAAATAGGGGGAGGTGGAAAAGGATGGGACGAATTGTACGCAGCCTTTAGCTCTGCCTCAGAGTTGGGATTGTGAAGAGGGACGGGTGGGGAAAATGGTCTTGGAGTTTCCTTCAGCATTATCACATCATTCTGGAGGGAGGTTAATAATTCGCTGAGGCCCTCTACCACATGTAGCAATTGATGTTCAGCCTGGGATTTCTCGAGATTGTTGTTGTTATTTTTTATTCGGCAGCTGGTGCACACATATGTAGCGCCGTGATCAAAGAACTCTACAATAACTTTGAAGACTTTGGGGGAAGCCCCGCAGCATTTCTGAGTGCCATGAGTCCAGACTTTGCAGAGTTAACACTGTAAGGCATCTTCCTCACCAACATTGGATTTACATTGACTGCATGGAGAGGGGTCAAAACCTTTAGGGGGGGGGGGGTAGTGGAGGCCCAGTTGTTTTAGGAGAGTTTGCCGCAACTCTAGACTGGCGTGTGACAATGGATGGTTTTTGGGTCGCCCAGAAGCTACAGATATGGTGTGGACTTACCTTTACTGCCAGGAATATAGCTCACCACCAGGTATTGTTGAGATGGATAGGAAAGTAGCTTCCAGAAGTTTGAAAGCGTTGTCTGAGAAAAGGTCCAAAGGATGATCCAGAGAAGTTCAGGTCCGTAGGATGACTCTTATTCTCCGAAACATAAAAGCTTAACTATCTTTCCCATTTTGTCAAAAATAGTCTTTTCGGGGTATCATAAAGATCTAGAACATTTATTCCGAACGTGCCCTCTCCCCTACAGGGGGCTCAATTTAAAATTTTAGTTTATAAAAACAAATTTTAGTTTTATTATTTTAAATTTTTACATATAGACAACATTTTGTATAATCACTGCTGAAAAACTTCCACAATCTCACTTCCACACGTCATCGTGTGTCTCGGAAACAGCTTATGCGACAATATGACAGTCAAATGCCCATCGTTCACACTAAAATTTGCTGCTTTGGCAACTTTGCAGCAGTGGTTAACCTATTTTCTGGGTGGAAGGTATGTCGTTTTTTTATTTCTTTGTTTTGTTTTTGCAGTGGCTTTTGCGTATTAATCTTTGTGAGGTGAATCTTACAAAAAAATATTTGATATGATTTTTAAGTATTTCCTGTTAATTGAATATAGTTTTCAGGAAAATTTAAAAGCATTTTTTGAGCTGAACTTCTCACATGAACGCAACAATTATGTTTAAAATCACCTAGGCCAGTCCTGGGTAACTAATCCTTGGCACACGTGGCAAGCCAGCGACTTCTTACAAGCATGGGAAGCCAAATTTTCTCCTTAAAAATCCTAAATAAATGTATCTCCAACTTATTTTATATGGCAACCACATGCCTTACAATCTGTTATAAATTATCTACCATCAGTGATGAGGTAGCAAAAATCATTGATAGTAAATAAACAAAAGTTCTACAATTTTTTCTTTCTCTAGTTCTGATTTGTTTTTTGATAAAATTGGTAAAGATTCACTTCTGTTTATTATCATATGCAGTTTTGTAAGTAAAATAGCTTTATATTTTCTACGCGTTTTTTGTCTATTATTCATAAGAAATCAAAAATTCATAAAAGAATATCTTTAATTGTATATATCTTTTTGTGTTTTAATCAAGCAAAACTATTAAGAGATTGGGCATTGTAATAAAGTAGCACGCGATAAAACTTTATATCAAAGACTCGGTAGATTTTGGCACACACACTTAAAAAGGTTGCCCACCTAGGCCATATATGTACAATGAGTTACTTACTTATAGTAACTTTGTGAATTACTAAAGGTACATGTTCAATTCTCGCGCGATCTGTTAAGAAAATTGAATTAAAGTTCTCAGCTTTATTTTTAAATTATCCATACGTAAACAAAATTGTTAGTATATTTTCTCTATTGTTTCTATTATTAAATAATAATTTAAAAAAATATTTTCCTTAAAATTTTTATAATCTCACTCTTGAATAAGAATTTTCACTGATTTTATTTTTGTAGAATTTCTTTTAGTTATCTGTTTTGTCTCTATTAAATAATAAGAAATTTTAAAATTTAGCATAAAAATATGGTTTTCGTTATATATTTTTTATTAGAAACTGCTGCAATTTTTAATAATACTAATTAAGAGATTTTATTTTCTGATCTTTCAAAGTCAGGAAATTTTATGCGGGTTTATTAGTCGCGTGTGAGTCTACTTGCGGGCGACTGTACATCTCACTATGTCGGTCGGTCCCCGTTTTGAGTTTTTGTTATTTTTGTAATAACATCATAACTATTCAGCCGAGCCTAAAAAAAATTGAAATCCTTATGTTGTTTTACATTCTTTTTCGAATGATGTAGTTGCCAAAGTCCTCCCAAGATTAGCCCGGGAATGATTTTGTTTTGGCAATAACATCATAACTATTTGTCCGATTTTAACGAAATTTGAAACCCTTATGTTGTTTTACATTCTTTTTCGAATGATGTAATTGCCAAAGTCCTCTCAAGGTTAGCCCGGGAATTATTTTGTTTTGGCAATAACATCATAAATATTCGGCTGATTCTGAGGAAATTGGAAACCCTTATGTTGTTTTACATTCTTTTTCGAGTGATAGAATTCCCAATGTACTCCTAAGGTTAGTCTAGGAATTATTGAAAGTTCTGAAGGTCGCAAGGTCATAAATCATAATAAGTGAGACCACGCAACTTTTTGGCCTTATTTTGGGAAGGATGGGTGCGGTAGTGTTGGCGAGTTGATCATTTCTTAGAGCGAACCGCTATACTACACTAAGGGGACCACCATGGGACCGCCAGAGTTCAAACAGGTGAAAGTGAGCTCTTCCGTGAGGGATAGGAGAGTGGCTGCGAGGTAAGTTGAGCAACAGTCACTCCAGATGGTGTCCTTGCTGTTTAACCTTCTAAAAGAAAAGGACGAGGAAAGATTGAAGATTAAGTTGCGGATAAGGTCAGAGGAAGGACGGTCGTGAGGGGGGATATGGACCGCGCATACAGTGTATTGTCTTCCTAAGAAAAGGCGGACTGCCACCGCATGAAGATCATTTCGAAAAGGCAGGTGGTGATACAGAAAAGATAATTGGATGAAGATGGCTGCTCCCCACGACCAGATTTGCTCCGAGTGGAAAAAGGGAAAAGAATGTAACTGGAGATTCTAGTGTTGTGGATTAGTTCATGGAGGTAGAGGCAACTAAGTTGATAGGAGGTTAGTCAATAGACCACGATGATCCGAATGGATAACTGCGGGAGAGGTGAAAAAGAAAGCAGAATTGAAATCAGGGTTAAAGATTGGAAACAAACGCAGGAATAGTTTGCCTGAGATGAAGACTAAGGAATACTAAGTATCTAGCTAGCCTGGGATCACGAAAAAGGGGCCTGCAGGTGGTGTGAAACTTGGTTCCGGGGCCATGTCAGAGGATGAGAGAGGAGTGGGGTAGATGCAGTAGATGAGGTGTGGATAAGGGTACGGACAGTAGTGAATGGTACGCAGGGACGGTGAATGGTGTGTCTGGGGGAGAGGGGGCAAGAAGGATAGAGTTTGGGGAGATGGTGTGAGGAGAAGGTTTTTGGCAAGGAGCTTGAGAGAGTTGCTTTGAGGTTGGGAATGAGAAATAAGGTTTGGGGGAGGTTCTTATGGAGTTGAGCTAGGTGGCTGGGGGATCAGTGGCTGTAGTTTTGATTGCAGACCATAGGGTTCTGGTTGGGAGAAGTAGGGGCTTTTAGAGGTGACCTTGGGGGTATGGATTCAGTGGGGCTAGAAGCTTTTAGAGGGTCTGGTTTCTAGAAGTTTGGGACGGGAAATAGTAAATGAGAAAGGAAGAGGTGAGGACCCGAATAGATTCCTCATTGCTTCATTAACTGAAAATAATTATATGGTGCATGTACCTCTGTCATAGTTACCTTATTTAGGGATATGGAGGGTGGCTGTAAGGGTAGAAACTCGTTCGAGAGGGGTGATATGTAAGAGTTGTTTTGGGCGTGACGCTTAGCAGGAGAGGTAAATTGAGAGGCTGGTTTGATGGCCTCTATATTGCAATGGAAGGGAAGTGCTTCCGCCGAGATATGGTTAGGTTCAAACAATCATTAGGTAGCGAAGTGGTATGTATTTCGTGCATAAGGTTATCCTTAAGTACTGAAAAAGTGTTAGCTATGTGCAGGTGTGCAGTAGACATAGACGGGTGACCAAAGCTTGTGGCCCTATATGCGTTGGTGTAGGCAGAACGAGGGAGGAGGTTTGAATAAAACCCCAGGAACCATGGTGGGCACGCCCTGCTCCCGCACATCTCTAACACTCAGGAAAGCAAAGTAGCGAAGAGAATGCACCCCAGACTCGAATTTTTATGTCGGACATTCGCGTGAAGAAGCTGATTGTTTTCCATAGCAATTCGAGCAGTGGGTGGGAAGTGGGGGGCTGCTTGACAAGGAGGAGCGTGGGTACAGTTCGGGTACAAAGACTGTCACTCATCAGGAAGAGTACACCTGCCTTAACTTCTTGCATTTAAATCAGATACCAAATCTTCAGTTCCAAGAGTTATCTACTCTCCAGTAAATCTAGGAAGTGGAACCAATGATCTGAAGGTGAGTAGCCGCCTGAAGGTAGGCACTTTTATATTGCCAACCTTTTGTCGGAAACGTTGGATCTTCGTGATTTGATGGGAAGAAAGGGTCCTTTAAGAGATCCTATACATATATGTCACGAAGACCTTTGACAAAATCGATACCTTGGCAAGGGTTTAGTTGGGGCTGCTGGGTCCTGGAAAATGAACATCAAATTAACTCTCGGGGGGCGAAGTGAGAGTTCGTGCAGTCAGCCGAACGTGAGTTTATGAGTAATGATCCGTTCTACCTGGGATGGAGATCAACAGTCACTTTTGAGGTTTTCGTCGTGAGTTCCTGCAAAAGAAGCTCTAAGTTGAGGGCGAGGACGCCGCTATAGAGGGGCTGGTTTCAGAACCAGAAAGCGGTTTTTGCGGGAAGAGCGCTATCGAAACTGAGTTCGAAAATAGGAGGGGATTATTAAGCGGACATTTGGAGGTGCATGCACTTTTTCGCTTAGTTGGATGGGTCTGTGAACGGCGGAGGTGTAGGGCAAGGATGTGCATGGGGTTATGGCTAGAATGTTGAGGAAAGGAAGGGCGGGAATGATGAAGGAGAGTAAGGCAGAGAATATTAAGCGGGCGTATAGAGCTGCGCTTTCTTTTCGGTTTATTTGGAGGCATTTTCAAACAGTGTGGTTGTATGACAGATATGTTAAGTAGGGAGTAAAGCTGAGATACTAATGAATAAGGGCGGGGATGTTGATGGAGAGTAAGGGAACAGGGTGGGAAAGGGAACTAAGGGCAGAAGGGGGTAAGGATGGCTGGATCACTGAGGATGGCACAACAGCTAAGTCTGCGTAGGTAGGAGTGCTAAAGAAGTGTAGAGCTTATAAGTGAACCCACTTCCTGTTCTCCCAAGCGCGGAATTGACTTAGTCTGTATCATTGTACGTAAGAAAGCCAAGTCAGAAACAAACTCGGAGCCACTCTTCTTATTTTACGTTTTCATCATTGAGCTTAGTTACCCAAGGTAATAAACATGATATATATATATATATATATATATATATATATATATATATATATATATATATATATATATATATATATATATATATATATATATATATATATATATATATATATATATATATATATAAACACCTTTCTCAAGTTGCCAGTTCTGAGGAGGATGAATCGGGTGAGGACGGAACCGTCGTGGTGCCACTCGTAGCCACCTTTAGAGTCCGGTGAACAAAGCCTTACTAAGCGTGGCACCCCCCCCCCGTTGGATTTGAGCTATAGAACAAAAGTAAGGAGAAGGAAGTGAATTATGGGATGTGCTGGGAAGGGGATGCAGAAGGAAAGCATAGTTAAAAGTCTACTTAGTGAACGGCGGCCTCCACCCCTTCAGGCTTGGAGGCAAGAACAGGCCGCCGGCTAGCTTGCGGAAAAGTCTACGGCAAGGTGAGGGCATATATATAATATTAATATATAAACGCCCCCTTAGCTGGCGACTGGGGTCTCAACTGCCACTCCATGAGCAAACCTAACCCGTTGTACAAGAGAATCGAAATTGAAATGCTTTTGGATAGGATATTCCGACTCGAACGTGGAGGAAAGATAGAAGTGAACGGCAACCTTCCTTAAAGAACTCGCCGCTGAAACAATTAAATGCAGAGGACGCACCAAAAACTACTCTTATGACACCTTCTCTTTGGAACACAACCAAACAACTGACACAAAACACCGATATTGTCATCTGCCGAGCAGAGAGGTCTTTAATTTATGGCGTCCTTAACAAAGAAGATTATATATCCAAAATTAATGCAATATTACAGGACACGAGCAAGTTACGTATCATAATTCGAAATCCTAAAACCGACTTACGAGTGGAAACAAATTAAATAAGCTCCTCCGCAAGCACAACAGTGAAAATAACCCTCGAAAAATGCAGTTAGTTGAAGGAGACTATAAACCAGGATACGCCCACGGAAATGTCAAGAACCACAAACCTGGCTACCCACTCTGACCTATCATCAGCTAGACACCTACGCTCACCTATCATCTAGCCAAAGTCCTACCTCGCTCATTACCCCTTTTGCCCAATCTGATTACAGCTTACGTTGAACGGAAGACTTTCTTAACATACTCATAATCTCCAAACCAGCCGGGTTCATGTCTTCAATGGACGTCGAATCATTGTTTACCAACGTTTCGGTCGATGAAACCATCAAGCTTATTTGCCATAAAATCTATCACGCTGAGGATAATACCCCCTTCCCGATCTCGAAAAAGATTCTACGACAACTCCTTAAGGCTTGTACCAAAGAGGTGCCTTTCTACGGCCCTGGTGGTCATATGTAAGTGCAAGTCGACAGAGTGGCGATGGGAGCTCCACTTGGTGTTCTATTTGCCAACTTATACATGGAAACAGTGGAGGATGCCATTTTAAGGAACAGTCCTTCCTTGAAACCAACGATCTTCGCACGATATATCGACGACATATTAGTTAATGCAGATAAATCTAGCCTTGGCCTTACACTTATTCAAACTTTCAAGGAAATTTGTCCCTCAAATTCACTCATGAAAAAGCAAACAAATACACGTTACCATTTCTCGACGTCCTTTACGACTGAAGTTTACGTGAAATCAGAATGTCCGGACCGAGACAAAAACTGCGTAATGAAGGCCCACATCGATAGAGCCTTCTTTCATTCTTTAAACTCTTTAAAGTGGACAACTGTTGATAAAGAATTAAAGAGAGTAATTAAGCTGCTCGTCAACAACGGTTACCCACAAACATCAATTGATAATGTCCTAAAGCAGAAGATGGATTCATACCACAACCCAAGGCAGAATAATGAAAAAACAAGTACAAGGAGGACGAAAAGGTCCTCGAAGACATCATACACCGGAAAGTTATCGCCACCAATCAAACAAGCTAAATGATATTACTAATTTATTACATACAAAAGAAAACTCGACATAAAACATAGCTGCCTTCCCACGACGGGCCACTTGCAGGAGTATAATATCTTGTACGAATATAAATGCAACGTTGATGACTGTGAGCATCACACTTCCTCGTAAATTGGGATGATTTCTACAACCCTGTCTCGGCGACTAACAGCGCATCTCCAAGACGGAGCCATCAACCGCCACACTGAAAAACATCAAACTATCCTCATCGGAGAAATATTGAGGGTTAAGGCCATCACTATATGAAAACGGAAACCACAAATGAATATCCAGCTCCAGCCAGAAACCAGTCTCACCATCACGCGAGGTCTCAATGCCGGCCGCATTACATTGTAACGACCGGCGTGTACGTCCAAAATAGGACATACGCGAGAGTCTCTACACACATAAAGTACACACAGAGAGAAAAGTAAAATTAGCGCCGTTTACGAGAATGTCACAAGGTAGTAAACGGAGCAGAGTTATCTCTGTTAGAGTTGGTTGAGGCAATCTTAGGCAAACATTATAATCAAGGCAGAATCCAGAATAAAGAGGATAGGTATCAATTAAACAAATAGAAACCAGATTAAGGAAGCTGTCTCCATGGCAACATGCCAAAGCCCACAGAGAATTTTATCCAATAGTCAGAGTGCTTTCCTTATCAATATGTTCGGCAGTAGCCAATCAAAAGTCGAGTTATGTTAATACCGACAAATCAACAGGCCGATGCATAAGAGGGAGGTATGGCTTAGTTGGACGAGGAACTTGTAGGGTGTGGCTTAAATTGAATATATATAACTGTGTGAAGCCAGAACAAAAAGAATAATTATATTACTGTTTTATATTGCAATATATCGCGTTATATATCATTCAGTCCGATCTCTCGGATTCGCGTAATTCATCTTTGTATATAGTTGTGTACATAACGGAGACATTAAGTCGTAACTCATAAAGGCGTTATTTGTCCGGCCTCCTTTAGATTTTGCCCGCACTTGACATCTAACTTAATTTATGTCATAACTTAGAACTTAAGACTTAATTAAAGAACTTTTGTAAAGTGCAATAAGATCTAGTTCCATAATAATTCTATTTTTGCTTTGGTTACTTCAATATCTTGACGTTCCTTCATCTCTCTGCTTCAAGGCCTTATTAATCGGGTAAACAGCCGTTGCGCATTGTCCTCGTTAATCGCAATTCCTCGCGATCACATAACACCCGAAATACCAGTGTTCTACCCTGGTGTGGTCTATTCTCATCCTCCGGGCTATTTGACCCCGTCGCTCGAATAAGACCGCCCCTTGGCTTAGGGTACCCCATAGCAATCAACAAATCACTTTCGTGGGAAATAAGGAAAGGCAACTCAAACCAACCGGAGCATCTTTATCAACCGGAGTCCTTGCCAAAAGATTAAGCGATAACTCGGTAATCTATCACCATTACTAGCAACCATCGCCCCCCTTCCAAGGCTCTTGGGTTGGCATCACGATTACCTTCAACGTTTCCCCATAATAAGGGACGACCTTCAAGAAGCCCTCCATAACATCATAGCCCGCCTTCATTTTACCTTGCCTCCTTTGCTGACATCTACGATCAACGATCGTAAAAGATATAAGGTAGAATAGATAGAAAAAGTGGTATTATGGTAATAGAGTACGTGTACTAGGTTGTCTGGCTACCTCAGTAGTTGCTTATTTGTTCTAAGTTGTTTAATGTCATCTAGTTACTCAGCATTCAAGCCTTTGTCATTAGTAATGAGATCTTTTGTAGATGATGCTAGACTTGATGTTGCACTTCTATTCTTTGCTGTCTTTCAATCTTCATTTCTAGTCCGGTTGTTATTCGTAAATACATAGTATGAATTTACTGAAAATTATTACTTATATATTTATTTGTTCTTATTATTTACTTTTTTAACATTAGTTTGTCCACTTCTGATTTATTATTTATTTATTCTTCTAAATTTTTCTCCATTTCGGATCTTTTATTTATTTCAATTTTTGTTTTTCCATAGTGTGCGTTTACTTCGGATCTTATGTTCTTAGCTTGTTTTAAGTTTTGGTTTTATATGCCGTTTAGTCTTTTCTTAAATTTGTCAATAAATTGGGTGAGTCTCTGGTAAGATTAGCAATTGACTGCTTTTGAATGTTCGTTTAAATCTTAGATAGTTCTTGATTTGGTAGTTTAATTGGGTTCAGCACTTCTTCAGGCATGATTTGGTAAATCTTATGACATATATTTTGTGCTCCTCTATTTAGGATGACATTGATGGGTTCAATATATGTTGCTTCATGTAAGACTTCTGAGGGTATCTGGTCCCACAGGGTAATGTTAGAGATGAATTATATAGCGCTATTCTGAACAACTTGCGCGTTCTGTATGGCGGACATGCTCTGGATATGGAGGGGGGTGGTGAGGTAGAGGAGGATCGGCCTTACTAACATCATGTAGAGTTCACTCTTGTTGTTTGGTGCGAGTTGTTTGAAGCAGTACACTGCCCGTAGCGTCCTTGTGGCAGCACCATATTTTCCTTGTAGTGGCCATCGTAGCCATCGGAGGTTAATTTCAGGCCAAGTACCCGGCCTTCTCTGGAGTAAGCGTAAATTTCGTCCCGCAACAGCACGTTTGCTATCTTCCGACGTTCCACAGGTATCATCTTAAACTTATGAACATTGGTCTTAATTTTGTTCATTTTTTCGAAGTTGTTGATGTTTCCTATTTCCCTGTTTGTCCTGTTTGCAACGTAAACAGGGCTCTTATACAAGCTGGTGGTGACCTGTGTGATGTCATGCGCCAGCTGGACGTACTGAGTGAGGTCTTGGTCGGGGTAAGGCAGGTCTCCGGTATACACCGCATATAATGTAGGACTGAGAAAACCCCCCTGTGGCACCTGCCTCCAGGTTAAATGGTTCCCCTTCGATGCCGTTTACTATTACGACTGCCTCTTGATCTTCAAGGTCGTCGCAAAGTATTCTTGTTAAATTTTCTTCCCTACCCAGTTCGCTGATCTTCTTTTCAGCTCCGGTAGCCACACTTTGTCAAAGGCAGAGGCCACATCTCTCAGTACGACGTCAACATTGCCATTTCTAGCCTTCCCGATACCTATCATTTCGGTAATCAATGACAGAGCCATTTCTGTATCAAGTTTCTTCCGGAAGCCGTGTTGTTGGTTATTTTATAGATATTTAGTTTCTAGTAAGGTTCTGAGTCTGTTATTGATAAACTTTTTCAGTAATTTACCCATGAATTCCAGCAGAGAGATGGGTCTGTAGCTGCTAATCTCTTTCTTAGGCTTGCCAGGCTTTAGTATGAAAATCATACCGGCTCCTTTAAACTGTTCCGGAAAATAGCTGACAATGAGGCAGGCATTAAATACCTTAAGTAGAGCTTCGTTGATGTTATGAAGATCATTTGTGAGATGCATTTTTGTGATGCCAGTTATCCCTGACGCTTTTTGGTTAAGATCCTCAGGTATGCTTTGCATGCTTCATGGGAGAAAGGCTTTCCTTCTTCTGCCGCAAGACGTGTCCCGTACACGAATTGATGAAGTGTGAGGTCAGCTGCCAGCTCTTGAAGTCTTACAAGAACTTGCTCCTCGTACCTTTCATCAAAGAGTTCGTTCTACTCGTCGCTTATAAGAAAACAATTTTATCAATATTTTCTGAATTCACGCTCAATATTTTGGTCTTCCGTAATTTCCACGCCATTGACTTTGATTTTTATGCGACTCTTGGGGCGAGTGCCCCGAAATCTCTTAAATTGACTCCAGAATTTTCTAGGGTCCCTTTCAGCATCAATTTGAGCTATAATTACATCCCACTATTATCTTTATTTCTCCAGTTCAGCAAATAGCGTCTCACAAAGCTTGCTCTTTTCAGATGCCTTCATTCAAGGTATGGTCCGTAGGGGAACCTTCGTAGTGAGGGTCTCCATGCTCGTGTGTCCTTTTCCTCTTCTTTCTTGAATTATTTTCTTTTTTGTGAGGAAAGTGTATACAGTGTTTTGGGTGAAAAAAATGATGTGATGAGGTAGTGAAGGAGGTAGCGGTTTGGTAAGTTGAAGTCGAAAATGGCTCGAAAATTGAATGACCGCTCCCGTCCATTTTCCAGTTGGTCCCTCACTCGGGTGCTGCCAGGATGATTAGTGATGGATGGATGGGATGGATTTCGAGTGGGAACCTCAAGAGGGATGACTTTTGGTGGACTTAATAACAATATCGGTGGAATCAATGGCCACTAAAGTTTTGACACCCCCTCTCGGGTACTTGCGCCATAACGGCATCCAACTACATAGAAACGGGTGTTACTTCCCTCTATGATGCTGGCCGGGCTTCCCAGGCGATGAGGATCTCTCCTCCATCCGGGACTCGCAATTATGCCCCAGTTTCGAGAAAATTTCTGACTTATGCTTCGGCTGTGGGCTAGTCCTCAAACCAGTTTTCACATAAGCCCTTAATTATGTCAGTCCAAGTGGCCGGCAGAGTTAAGAAGAAATCAATGAATGGCAGACATCCGAGCAGGTTCACACGCAGTACGATGGACGGGAGCACTGAGGTGCTTAAGCCCTCATTTAATTATTATTTCTGCGATGAAAAAGTATTTATCTCTTCTTCGAAAGGTGAACTAAAATTCACCGAAGACTTCCAAATTGGCTGAGTTCTACGGTGGTGTTCGCAGTCCTTTACTAAGCAAAAAGAAATTCTGGTGAATTTTAGATGAATTTTCGATGAAAATGTGATATTAAATGCGTATCCGTCAGATTCTAGGCCGTCTTAATCCATGCTATTTTACTTTACTATATATTTAAGATTTAAAAAGCTTTTTATTAATTACTCACTTTAATTCATATTATTTCATTTTATTTCTATCCTCTTATTTTAGTTTTTTCTCTTTAATTTACGTACTTATTTTATTCACTTTTATTTTATTAGTAACTTTAACTCGAATTATTATAATGTCTTTAATATTATTTTATTCACTTTTATATAAATACTCACTTTAATTCATATTATTATAATCACTTTTAAAATTATTTTATTGACTTTTATTTAATTACTGACTTTAGTTCATATTATTATAATCACTTTATTAGTATTACTTTTAATCAATTTTAGTCATTTTTACTTTTAATCACTGGTCACTTTATTTGTCTATTTCAGACGTTTTTTGTCCATGTTTCATCCCTTTGAGCGCGGACATGTTGACGGTATGGACGCATGAATCTGGTATGTAAAAAGTCCCCTCCGCCATCACGTGCGTGATTTCTTTTGAAGATAACGGGCTCTCATATGTCCATTTGTACCTACCCTTCAGAATGCTCTAGATTAGCTGCACCGGGTCTCATTTTGGAGCCCTGTCACTGGAGATCCGAAGACCTTGAGGGCCACTTCCTCTCCTTCAAAGAAGAAATTTTTTCCAGGATTTCACTTTTCTCCGTGAGGGGAACTCCTGGGTGTTTCAGATCTTCTTCTTCGTCCTCTTCTTTCTCTTTTGTCACCGTGAAACATAGTGCTGCTGGTTGTCTAGGTTACCACTCATTATAACCTTGGTCACCTCTTTATCCCTGTAGGGTCCCTCAAACTCATGTTTATAGTAACCTTTCTTTGTGCCCTAAATAATTTCCATCGTGTTGTTCACTGGAAATGGTCAGTCTTCAGGTGCATAGAATTTCAAAGTAAGTTCCTGGCTCTCTTCGCTGGGACTGGTTGCTATCGTTTTCCTTATCTGCTTCTTCGTTTTCTTCCACTCGCATGGGTTGCTGTTGTTCCATGTCAACGCTGCTGATCATTGGGTTTCAATTTTCGTGTTACTATCTGCTACTTGGTTGCTCTTGGCTTAAGCTTTCTGCCCCTTTCTGCTCCCGGGTTTGTCCGTTGAATCTGGTTTACACTTGTGGGTTCGGGTGCCGTCGTACTTTTTCTGAAACTGATGGATTATATTATACATTTAGAACTTCTACCCATGAGGATTATCCGGGAACCACATCTGTTCCAATCCATTGTGGCCTAGCATCTGTTCAGGTCCTTGGAATAAGATCCTGGGTTAAACACGTTAAACACATGTGCATGTAATATACATGCTAGTATGTTTAATGATTTCTCCTGTTTCAACTCAATTACGTTCTTTGTGTCTTGGTAATGGTCGGCGGTGGCCATCGCTACTTTTGCGTATGTTTTATTGTGTCTTTCTTCTTTTGTTTCCGCCTTTTCTTTACGCTTCTTCTCTATAAGGTCATTCATGATCGGGCATGTTATGGCCATTTCTTATATTGGCTGTTGCATTTCCTCCAAGTGTGAGATTTCGAACTGCACTCCGAACAACACTGTTCTTCCTTATTTAGACACCCCTTCGAAGTATGCTTATCTAGCGCGTAGCAATTAAAGCACGTTAGAACACTTACGAAGTCGTCTCTTTTGATCTTTTCCTCAGTTAGCTTTAAGTTAAAGGCTAACAGCCCTTTATCATTTGCCTTTCTCACCATGGCCATTTCTCTAAATATGACCTTGAAAACATATGTATATTCTGCATTGATGTTCTTATTTACAAATTTAATTACTTCTTTAACCATTGCCAAATCTTGCTTCGTCTCAATTTCTTGTTTTATTTCCTACGCGCTGTGTTTGTCTATTCACGGGGCAATTTGTGGCCAGTAAATTGCCTTCTGAGCTTCGATCTGTGGAGTCACCTTAGCTTGTAGGCCTATTGATCTTAAGAGTTCAGTTGCTCTTTCTCGGTCTGGCAGAGTGCTACGTAGTTGGTGGTGTATTCTAATAATCTGATAAGTACTATATCGAGCTCTCCGTAGATTACTCTCAATACTCTGGTTCTGTCCGGTTTTTGCGCACCCGTTTTGAATTTTCCATGTCGTTATCTTGTATACTTCTTCTAAGGTTTCTTCATTGAAATAAGAGTAAAGAAAAATTTAAGTCCGAGCTCAATGTAGAGTCCAGTCGAGTCTCTTCATATTTCTTGAATCTTGCACCAGTTCCGAATAGGTACTATACTGACGAGATTGCTGTAGGCTTCTTCAATGCAACAGTAAGAGTAAGACAACTGTCTTCTATCACCGCCGGAGCAGAGCAACGATCAAAGACGATTTATGAAAGGAAAAATGTGCATGGCATAGATGTTAAGAGATAGATAGGAAAAAGTCTCTATTGAAAGAGAAGATAGGTACCAGGTTGTCTAATAATCTCAGTTATCATGCATCTTTTTTCCTCTTATTTCTTTCTTGATTGATAAAACCTCTTGTTTTCGTTGACAAGACCTCTGTTATGAGTTATGAAAACTTTTCGCTGCATTTTATTTCTCATATTCTTTTAATTTTTCACTGTAGTAAAATTTTTGTCATCTTTGAATTATTTTTCATAGTTCCTTTTAATGTCATTATTTCGTCCACTTCGGATCTTTTGTTTTGCATTTCTGCATCTGCATTTTCATTTCATTGTCCACTTTGTATTAATTTTTATTGTTATGGTTATTTCTATTAACACTATTTTGTCCACTGCGGATCTTTTTTTATTATTATTATTAATTTGTCCACTTCAGATTTTTTTATCGTTATTCTTTTATTTATCTATTTATTTTTGTTTTTATTTATTTTTTATTTATTTATTTTTAGTATCATTATCATGTATAAAGAGGGTGGTCACCTGCTGCGTTTGCAACTGGCTACTTTTGGAGGCTTGCTTGAAATTTAGGTTCGGTAAGTCTTTGTCTTCAAGTTTTATCTGTTGGATTACTTCTTCTGGTAAAACTTGGTCTATCGTTTGCCATATTTACTTTGCACGTTTATGCAGAGTGATATTTATTGGGTCAATATTGGTTATATCGTGAAGTAGTGCCAATGGAATCCGGTGCCGAAGAGTAACATTAGTTATGAAACTTGTTGCTTTGTTTTGGAAGGCTTGTACTTCTCTCATCAGTGTCTTGCTTGAGACATTAAGGGAAATAACTGCGTATAGCAGTAGATGTATCACCAGTAGCATATATACATAGTTTCTTTTTGTTTCGTGGTGAAAGCAGTCTGAAACGAAACAGCAAGTGTAACGTCCTCTTGGCAGCTTCAATTTTTTTTCCCTGTAGTACGCGACATATCAGTTACATAGTAATTTGAGAACAAGAACTCAGCCATCTCTGTAGTACGCGTAATATTGGTCTTACACCAGTACTTCTGCTGTCCTTCGTCACTCCATCGGGATCATTCGAAATTTGTTGGCGTTGGTTCTGATCTTGTTTTCCTTCCTGAGGCTGTTGAGATTCTTAATCTCCCCTCTCGTCCTATTGGCAATATCTCTGGGGTTACGGTAGTTATTGGTGACATCCTGCGTTATATCGTCTGCCAGTTGAATATATTGTGCAGACTCGTAATTGGGGTGAGGAAGGTCGCCAGTGTATATCGCATACAAGGTAGGACCAGTGATGGGCGCGATAACGAAAAAATATATCACGATAACCGATAAATCGATAGCGATAAGCTTATCGGCGATAACCGATAATCGATAACTGCCGATAAATTTATTACCCGATAAGGTGATAACCGATAAATCAATAAATCCAAAATTCCGATACTAGCGATAAGGATATTGATATTTTAAATAAAAAAATAGATAAATCCAAATCTTTATTTTTATCTTTATCTTAGAAAACTTAGAAAAATCTTAGAAATAAAATTAGAAAAGTCTTAGAAAAATCTTAGAAATAAAATTAGAAAAGTCTTAGAAAAATCTTAGAAAAAACTTCAAATTCAATGTTTATCCTGTCTCTTCACTAATGAAAAGTACTGTTTTAAGTAAAATAACTAAATTTGCACAGCCACAGTCTAGACCAGGTTCTGCAGCATGTTCCCCTTCGTAAACATGAGCATGTTGAAGTTTCATTAGACAGGGAGCTCCTCTTAGCCCTGATGATGTCCTTGCCAAGGGAGAACAAGCGCTCTACCGTGGCGCTGCTCGGCATCGCCGTGTTGTACCTCAAGAAGACGTCAATGAGGACCTTCTCACTGTTGAAGGCTGGGTCTGCCAAACTGTTTGTTCCTTTAGCCTGCAGCCACACATTCACAATTTTAGCAGCCTCGGACTTGGTTCACCTGTGATGACCTCCAGTGTCATCCTCCTCATCACAAATGCTGGCGTAGTAGTCCTCCGTCTCCATGTCCTCGCTGCTGCTGCTTAGTGCCCTTGTTCACCTTCACCTCAGTGATCTTGGGGAGGCGCAGAACAAGCACTGGAAGATGTAGCTGTCGCTAACCATCTTCTCGTACTTCATTCACTTGCCAAGGAAGGCCAGGGTGACTGAGGCTCAGCCTCAGTGAACTCGGAGTCAATAGACACCGCTGAGTCTCTTTGGCTTGATGCGGGCACAGTCTCTTGCGACGCCATCGGTAATTCAATACTATAAAAATAGCAAATCACTGCACTACTAAATTACAATAAAAAATAGGATCAGTTTAGAATAGGAGCGTAACTTCGTAAGTGTTCAAAACTTTAATAAACGGATATTAAAGAATAACACCGAATAGTAGATGCATTCATATACACGTGCACAAAAAATTAAACGGAAACAGTATGGGAACATAGGAAAAAAACCATCAAAGATCGCGTAAAACCGGTAGCGCGCAGAAGCAACACCTCGTGACCTCTCGTCCGACAGCTGGTGAGAGACTGAAGCTGAGCAAACGTTTTGAAAAGACGTCAAGACCGGCCGCCCCACACTCTGTTCAGTATAAGTTCGGTTACCAGCTCGGCCTTCCCTATTTCTGCCCCCAAAGCACGCGCGGCTCGCCCCTGTGCTAAACTGGAACAAAAAACTGAAATTATCGATTATCGCTAGTTTGGAACCAAAGGTATCGGTGATACCGCTGAATCGATAACGCGGAAAACCGATAACCCGATATCGTTATCGCGATAAATTATAGCGATAATTTATCGCAATAACGCCTACCCATGGGTAGTACTAAGGCATCCCCCTCTGTGGCAGCCCTGTCTCCAGATCGAAGGGCTTCCCTTTAATGTTATTTATTTTCAAGACTACCTGAGGATCTTCTAAGTAATCACAAAGTATTCTTACTATATTTTGCTCCATGCCGAGATCGATGATTTCCTTTTTAAGTCCCAGTAACAATACATTATCAAAGGCTGAAAACACATCACAAAGGACTACTACGTCTACATTGCAGTCTTTGGCCTTGGCGATGGTAATTATTTCAGTGATCAGTGCTAATGCCGTCTCGGTGCCAAGCTTTCTCCGGAATCCATGTTGATGATCGTTATACAACTATCTGGAGTATAAGTAATACTTCAACCAATTGTTAAGGAATTTTTCCAAGAACTCCAAAAGTGAAATAGGCCTATAACTGCTTTTATCCTTCTTCAGTTTAACATATTTCAGCAGGAAAATCACTCTGGCCCTTTTGAACTGTTATGAGAAATAACTGAGATTAAGACAAGCGTTAAACAGCTTCAATAGGGCCTCGTTGGTATTCGGAGGATCGTTCAGCAGGTGCATCTTCGTAATGCCGGTTATTCCTGGCGCCTTCTGTTTAAAGCGCTTTAGAGCTGACTCATACTCCTAATGGGTGAAGGGCCTCACTTCCTCTTGTGCGAAACGAGTCCCATCTACAGTATGGTACATTGCGAGCTCAGCACCTAGCTCCTTAAGCCTTAAGAGTACATCCATCTCATATCTCGCATCGAAGTTCTCATTTTCCTCTTCATCTATTCGAAATTGGCTTCGCCAGTGCTTCCTAAAACTACGTTCGATTTCATGGTCTTCTGTAAATTCGATGCCGTTAACTTTTATGGTGATTTTTTTTTATTCTTAGGAGTGCCTCTCAATCTTTTAACTGGCTCCAAAATTTCTTTGGGTCTCTTTCTGTATCGATCTTGGCTATGATATTATCTCATTTTCCACTCGATTTCGTTTGATTGCATTTCTCAGTTCCTTTAATTCCCTGTAGCGATGTGCTGTGTTTACATAAATATTTACTTAGTTGATGAGGACCTCTAATTGATTCCTTTTGTCTAGTATATTTATGTCTCACCTTTGAGATGGGAGTACTTTATATTCCATCCAGGAGATAGTTATTCTCTCGGCTCCCAAGATCTTTGTTATCAGGTGATTAAGCTATTCGTCGATTTTTTCAAGCGAAACACCTGGGCTATGTGTGTGCTCTGGAGATGTGATTTGTATGCATCCCAGTTTGATTTGGCTAAGCATCTACGTCTGTGAATTTTTACTTGGATTGGCGATTTTGAGATGGTCGTTAGTATACTCATATAATCAGACGGAACATATAGGCCTGGAGTTGTCACTTGATTTAAGGAGAAATTTGGATTGGAAGTTGATGATCTTCCTGTGTGAAAGGTGGCAAAATCGGGACCTTCTCTTTGTTCCCTTTCCCTATTGATTAAGAGACTCAGTAAAGTCTCAGCACCGCTGTACGCCGTGGTGTAGCCGGCTTCTTTACAGTGGAGATTTAAATCTCCTATTAAGATTGTTGATGCTTCTTTTCTAAACAGTCTTAGAGAGTTGGAGATTTGAAATTAAGATGCCTTTGTGGCTGGTATCCAACTGCCAACACACTATCATCGTAGGTCATACTGATCTTGATAGCTAAGTATGACTCATCCAAGTCTTCTATTTCATTGAATCTAATTCCTTTTATGACCGCAATGGTCACTCAATCATATGTTTCCCTCGAGTGGTTAACCATTAGTACCACTTAGTTATAGATTATTATATGCTCTTTATCTTAGTCCAGACCATGTTCAGATATCAGAATGATGTATGGGGCTAATAATCTTATAATCTAATAGTATATTCTACTTTTAGTGCTCCATCCGTTGGCGTTGAGGGAGAAGACTTTCAAGTTTTTGTTATATCTAACGCTGGTATCCATATTTAATTCTTATTTGGTTGTTTGCTCCTTGTATCTTTTTCTGTGGCTGGAGATCTCACCCTTCTCGATCTTTTCTTTTTAAATTGATATTAGCTTAAGTTGAAAATGACTCGGGGAAAACTCTCAAATAGGCCTCGCTTTATTGCCTGGAGTAATTCTTCTTCACTAATAAGCGCGTCTTGCTCCACCTTGTACTTTCCTTTAACTATTCCCTCAATAATATAATTATTTTTGACACTTTCGATATTGGTGCTGACGGTAAGCCACAGATCTTTATGCATAATTCTTTGGTATTATAACATGGTGCAATGGACGTTGCAGGTTCTGTTTGTTATGGCTCATCGCTTGCAAGTGTGTGGCTTATATCCATTTGAGAGTCTGTTCTTTCCCTAAGTTTAGGTTTATTTAGACGGAGGTTTCAAGAAGCGGAGCGGGACCTTGACACGACTTCAGTCATACTCTTGATTTGGGCATGGAATAGTTCGCCAGTTGGTGGGTTGTCTGGGGACCACATCGGCTTAAGGCCGTTGTAGACCAGCATTTTATTGAATTCAGTCGTGTAGCTCCCAGGCTTCATAACATTAGTGAAATGGGCTTGCAGAATACACATTATCAGATCAGGTATCATGTTCTGGTCAATCTGGAGCATGGTGTCTTCTTGTTCGGTCTTCTTCGCCGCCTGGGCATATGAGGTTTTGCTCTTTTATTTTTTTCATCGATCATTATCATTTTCTTGTCGGTTATCAATGCCTTTTTAATTGGGCAGGTCATTGATAGGGTACGGTGGGAGTTGCCACAGTTGAAAAACTTCTTCTATGAATTCATGCCTTTCCTTCACGTGTAACCCGATTCGACGCTCTCCAAACACACCTCTACATCGAGTTTGCACTTTTTGGCGGCATTCTTCTCCAAAGCGTAGCACGAAAAACAAATATGTAGCGGGACGAATGACCAACGTTCTATACAGATGGCAGAGACTTTCGAGTTAAAAATGACCAACCCGTTTTCGGCTGCATTCGCGGTGATTTCTGTTGTCTGGAAGGTCACCTTAAACACATACGTATGTTCCTCAACGTCGCGGTTTTTAAACTTACACTTCTCATTGATTTTTGTTCATTCCTGTTTGCCCTCAATTTCCTTTTTTATTTCATCTGCAGTATACCTTCCAACGTAGGGGTCGATGCGACGACAGATGATCAATTTTTTCGCGGCTACGTGCGAAGAAACTTTGGGGATAAGGCCTATTTCTTCTAGTCTTTCTCTCGAATTCTCACTCAGAAAATTATACAGATCCTGATTCGTGTTGCAGAAGGCCATGTATCCGTAAGCTTGCTTTTTCAGTCTGAAAACGGCGATTTCTACCTTGGAATAGACAACTTCAAAGACCGTTCCGCGCGCAGGCTTCTGGCATCGTTTCTTGACCTGGAGTAGAAGTAGTTGTCCGGACGAGTTCCGCGTCTTTGATTTCTTTCATGGACTCACGCGCGCTCTCACGCGTGGGGGCAATGTTCCGTGGGGATACTCCAATCGATCGTAGCTGGACCTGAGCTGAGATCTAGATTTCCGGGTCTTCTCTTCACCGACGATTTCCAGTCATGATTCCAGAAGACGGTTTTAGTAGCACTTTTTTTGCCAATTTCTTCCCTTATCAATGCCGGTCAAGTCTATCCAGGAGAAAAAAATAGCTGGAGCGAATTACGAATTAATGTAAGTTGGTGTGTGTGTGTATATATATGAGACAAAAGGATGTGTGGGTAGCTGGACAGAAATAAAAGTGGTAAAAAAAGTAGTGTGGGAGAGTTGCAAAGAGACGCTAGGCGACTGGTGGTCAGGTCTATTGCTTTCATTATTTTATTGTTGTGGGTCTTTTTTGTTGTTTTGGTTTATAGTTTTTTATTGTAATTGTCTTCAAGCCCTTTGTCTTAGAAATCTTAATATTCTTCGGTATGAAATGCGCATTTTGCTGTTGTTTTAAAATAATTTACTTGGTGCTTAGTATTTTTGTAATTATTAATTTTGTGTGTACTTTTCTGTTCTGTGTGTACTTAAGTATTTTATGTTTCTTCTTTCTTAATGTCTTCTTTCATGTCTCGTTTAAGTTTAATGGGCTTTGTTCGGTGAATTAGGTGTAAAAATCGGTGATTTTTCATGATTCGGAATTATGACATCTTAATTGGTTTGTTATCATATTCTTTGGTAAATTTACACTTTTTTCATGTGTAGAACGGCCCTTCATCTGAGCCAGCCACTAGGTTAGCGGAACTTGGGAATCTAGCACGGCTTACAGCTCTTCTGTACTGGTTAATCATTTGAATGATTTCATCAGGCGTTCTCGATTAACCAGTTCTTTCATTTTCCTTGCATTTGTTTTTTACCAAACGCATTTATTAAAAAGAGAGATGAATATAGGAAAAGTTCTCTATCATCTACAAGATGGACTAAAAAAGACAGTAAGAAGAATAGAAAGTTGCCAAAGGAAATTGATCATCGCGAAATATACCACGGTCTTCAACAAAATTTGCATCCAAGAAAGACTGCTACCCATTTACACTAATATATATATATATATATATATATATATATATATATATATATATATATATATATATATATATTTATATAGGGATAAAACCACAGTAATAGGACTAATTTTATATGCAAAACCAGGTTTCGACAGAGACATCCGTCATTGTCAGTCGCTAGTGAACAGGTGAGATACAAAAGTTGCTTAATGTACAAACACACAAATCAGTGGCACTAAGGTGGATTATGCGAGAATGTGTCGGCATTTTTGAGAAACGGAAGTATGAATTTCTTGCTTATTAAGGTATTAGTATTGAATTAGCCGTCGGAAGTATTAAAGTTGGGGATTTCTTTTATAAGTGCCGATTCAATTAATCGTCCATGTATATAATTATGAAACTTATAAACTATTTTAGCATTTTCAACATCAATTTGATGATTTTCATTGGATATATGTAGCAATAAACTCGAGGAGAGGGCACCACGTTGCATATCGCATTTTTGTTCATTCATTCGCTTGGAAAATCTGCTGCTTTCACCGATATATAATTCATTACATGATTTGCAGGGAACAAAATAAATCTCTGTTCTTTAGCAATTGATCTATTTCGGGATAGGCTATTTCTGATCATATTCTCATACTGAAAGGCAACATTGATGTTGTTGGTCCGTACCAACATTTTGAAATTGATTAACTGGGGGGAGTATGAAAAGGTAACATAATATTTGTCACATCTGTTTTCCTTATAATTAGCTGGGGAGTAATAGATGGCTCTGGCTTTATAGTGACACTTTTCTATGAACCAAAGGGTATATTGCAGTTCTCTGAATGTTTTGATCATTGTATTAATTTCGTCTTGCAAGAAACAAGGATCACAAATGCGATATGCTCTCAGGAACATGAAAGAAACTACAGACCTTTAAACGGATACATCGTGACACGAGAAATAATGAATATAGGCATTAGAATTAGTTGGTTTCCATAAGAGAGAACAATATGCTTTGTCGTTTATTTTAGATATTTTTACATCCAGAAACGGCAATGAGTTGTTCAGTTCCCATTCTTCTTTAAATGTAATACCGGAAACCTGGTTTAGCATATATAATTAGTCTTATTACTGTGGTTTTATCCCTATAGTTACACGTAAGCTACTGTAATTTTATATATATATATATATATATATATATATATATATATATATATATATATATACTCTTTCTTCCGTCATTGGCATTCAAGGCCTTTCAATTTTTTTGTGCGAACTCGTTAGGTGTTTACTTTTTTATTATTGTTTTATCTTTTAGTTTTTCTTCGGCACTACGCCTCTTTTTTATTATTATTACTTTTAATTTTTTTAATTTTATTTCTATATTTAGTTTGGGCACTTTGCCTCATATTTTTTTGGTAAAAAAAAATTATTTATTATTCTTTTCTGTTGTGGGCACTTTTCGCCCTTTATTTAGTTATTTAAGTGTTTCCATTTATTTTATTTGGTTAATATTGGTTTTTCGTATCCGTAATTTTTGTCTTAGCATTGTGGTCTCCTTTAGGTATAGGTTGCTGTCAGGGCTTCCCGGCAGCAGTTTCCTCCGCTGGGCAAGAGGGCCATCCTGGTGACGGTGTGCATTATTGGTCTAGGAATCTCTAAGTTGGTATCTAATGTTGGGAGTTTTTTCTTCTCTATTTTGTCCCAAACTTTCCTCCCAAGCCTATGCAGTTCCAGATTCAGTGGCTTCAGGCCTGCTCTTTCGTGCAGAGCCGTCTGCCGAGTATGTTCCAACCTGCTCTCACCACTTATTAGCAGGATATCTTTACTCTGCACCCTCTGCATTTGTATGATAGAGGTAGAACTTGCTGCCTGCATTACCACTGCAGGGTACACTAATGTTGAGTGCACCAGTGAAGTGTATAGTTTTGTGATGTTAATGTCTCAGGGTTTATTAAGAGATGAATTTAAAAATAGACATTTTACAAACGTGTAAAGAAATAACTAGTGAACATTGTGGAAAATAGAATTTAAGCAGATGAGAAACAAGGTCTGCTGACCAAAAGGTCGGGGGTTCTCACTTATCTGATTTATAAACTTACGACCTTCAAAACTTTCAATAATTTCTGGACTAACCTTGGGAAGACCTTGATAATTATATCATTCGAAAGGGAATGTAAAACAACATAAGGGTTTTAAATTTCGTTAGAATGGACCGAATAGTTATGATGTTATTGCCAAAACAAAATAATTCCCTGGCTAACGTTGGGAAGATTTTGGCAATGATATCAATCGAAAGAGAATGTAAAACAACATAAGGGTTTCAACTTTCGTTAGAATCAGCCCAATAATTCCAATGTTATTACAAAACGAGGACCAACTGACCGACCGACATAGTGAGATGTAGAGTTGCTCGTGACTAGACTCGCACGCAACTAAAGAGTTATTAGTATAAGAAAGAAGATAAAGGTTCCAGGAGACGCGGAAATCACTTACCTATTACTATACAATTCATGTATTATATTTACATTTTTTACTCGTAGAAGTTGATAATTTAAGGTTTTTACATAAAGATTTTACATACATATATTCTGCAAGATTATGATATATCGTTAATTTTTAACGACACATTATCTTAATTACTTTGTTATTAGTTGGTTTTAATATTTACACACTATTTTAACACAACCTTTGATCCTTTAGTTGGTTATTTTGAAATCATTAATTACCTTGTTTATTTACTGTAAACACATTTATATACTTTGTTAGTCCAGCTGTTTATATTAATTTTAAGTCGCATTGTTTTTCCTATTTAATCACTTATTTTGTTAATTTACACTAAATATTTTAATATATTTTGTTAATTTACTTTAAATTAGGTTGTTTCTAATATCTAATCGTTAACTATTTTAGATTCAATTAGGTTATTTGTTTTGTTTCTATTATTCAACTATCAACGACGATTTTACGAAATGTGTATGTATAGAGAGATAGGTAGAGAAAAGTGTTTATAGCACCTGCCCGAAGTCTGCCAGGCAGGGAGAGTGGATTAAGGACAACCTGGTGCGAGTGGAGGCCGATCTCAGTTTCGTCAGTAACAGACGGAATCATCAAAAGTATCAAAAGTAAGTATAGGAAGAGAAGATATGTACCAGGTTGTCTGGTAACCCAAGTTTTCACGGTTCTTTTTTTCTTCTTGTTGCTTCTTTGGTTACTCAAATAAGTGAATCAAACTTTCGAGCTTTTGTTTTCATTGACAAACCTCTTCCTTCCGTGAGTTAAAAGAGCTTGTCGCTGCATTATGCATTTCATTTTTCACTGTAATTAAATTTTTGTCATCTTTGGATTCTTTTTTTCATTGTTCCTTCAAACTTTAATGTCTTTATTTTGTTCACTACGGATCTTTTTTAAATTGATTTATTCACTAAGGATCTTTTTAAAATCATTTTATTAATTAATTGTCCACTACGGATCTTTTATAATTGTTTTTTATTTTTATTTTCCACTTTATTTTTACTTTATTTGATTTTTAGTATCATCACCTGGCTACTTTTGAAGGCTTGTTTAAAGTGTAAGTCTTCTTCTTTAAATTTTATTTGTTGGGTAACTTCTTCTGGTAAATATTTGTCTATTTTTTGACATATTTCCTTTGCAAGTTTGCGCAGAGTGATATTTATTGGTTCAATATTGTTAATTTCGTGAAGTAGTGTCGATGGAATCCGGTCCTGAAGGGTAACCTTAATTATAAATCTTGTTGTTTTATTTTGGACCGCTTGTGTTTTTCTCATCAGTGACTTGCTTGAGACATGAAGGGAAATAACTGTATAAGGCAGTAAGTGTCTCACCAGTAGCATATATAGTTTCCTTTTGTTTTGTGGTGAGAGCAGTCTGAAACGGAATAGCGATTCTAACGTCCTCTTGGCCGCATCAATTTTTCTCCCTGCAGTGCGCAGCATATCCATTCGATTTTAATTTAAGACCAAGTAATTGGACATCTCTGGAGTATGCGTTCTATTCGTCTTGCACCAGAAATTCTGCTGTCTTGCGTCGTCCCATCGGGATCATTCTAAATTTGTTGATATTTGTTCTGATCTTGTTTTCTTTCTAGTCTCTGTTGAGATTCTCAATATATCCCCTCATATATATATATATATATATATATATATATATATATATATATATATATATTGGTGATGGAGTCACCGTTCCTTGGGAACCTTATTCGTAGCAGGAATATCAAGACATATGCGATGGTTACGAACATTTTCCGGACGTTTCGGTCATTCTCGATGACCATCATCAGCGAATTCTAAATGCAAAGAATTAATTTTAGAAGAATAACTAAACACAGCAATAAAAAACATGACAGTAGTCAAAAATGATAACTAAAAGCAAGAAGTTAAAATGAAATATATAATCCTAAACCGTTGAAAGCAAATGGGTGAAAATCTATTAATAAGAAATTGATTAATATCGTAAAAAAATAACTAAATTAAATAATAATCCCATGACTTTAAAATATGCATAATAAACATGAATTAAATTCCTATTGAAATACAAAAATTGCAAACTATAGCAATAGAGTCGAAAGCAAGGGAAAAAAAATAAAATTAAATAATCCCATGAGCAGCAAATATGAATAATAAACATGAATCAAGCATCAAGCGGAATACAAAAAAATCACTATAAACCACAGCAAGAAAGAATTATAAGGAGAGGGCAAACAATTTAAACCAATCTATCTCCTCTTTTCTTGTAGACAGTTATAAGATGTCAGTGTTTCCACTTCTGTTGCACGGTCTCCAAGTTCCAGCAAGCTTTCAAAAACTCAATCAAAAAGTCGTTTAGTCACCTTCCTCCATATTTGAGAATCGCGGCTGTTATATAGTCTTGGCCAGGAGCTTTTCGATGCTTTAGATGTTTTATAGCCATTTGAGTTTCCTCTTTATTTGATGCGTCGTTTATTTCGGGTATTTGACTAAGTTCCTGAATTTCATATCTGTGTTAAGAAGAGAGGAAAAATACTCTGCCCATGTTACTAATATCACCGCCCCATCTTCAATCAGGCTCGATCCATCTGCTGAGCGGGAAAGTATTGGAATTCGTTTTTTAGGGCCGCTACTCTGCTTGATAGCATCGTAAAATTCATATGATTTGCTTTTGTCTGCATGTCTCTATATTCCATCCACCAATTGTTTTGGATCTCTCCCAGTTCTCTCTGCACGCGAGCCCTCAATTTATGCCATCTCTCATTCAATAAAGTAGATGATGAATTGGGTAGGTTAGCCTCATGGTCTTCTTACAAATCTGACGGTGTAAAACTTCCTCGTCACAGTATCCCAATTGGTGTTCAGTTCTTCCAGTGTGTTCACACCTTCGGGATGTTGCTCTCCAATAAGCTGTAGTTCCTCCGCAAGTCTGTCCTGCATCTCCGTTCTCTTTCCATCGGGCCGCACGCTTATCAGCATCCCAGAACGTACCAGTTTATGGTCAATTCAGCACTCAGCTCCCCTCATCACTGGCGTTATCATTACATCGGCCCTATCGCGCTGCCTCGTAGCTATGTAGTCCAAAAAATGCCAGTGCTCTGACCTCGGGTGCATCCACGTCCTTTTGTCTTTAGTTTTTAGCCGGAACATTGTATTTGTTAAGTTCAATGAGTTTTCTGTGCAGAGGAAGGGAGAACAATCTTAGTCCATTGCTGTTCTTAGCACCTACGCGACGTGGTCAAAGCACCTCCATCCACACATCGGAGTCTGATCCAACTCGTGCATTGAAGTCGCCTAAGAAGAACAGTTTATCCATCGCCGAAACTGAGTGAACTATTCTATCCAGTTAGCGCGTAGACACTGATAAAAGTTGCATACATCCCTTTAGCTACTGACATATAAACTTTTTTTATCCTTTAATTTATTCCTTTAAGCTTCTCATCGAGACATCTAACTAAGTATTTCCTTGTTGCAAAACCCACTCCTCTTATACGTTGTTCTCCAGTGGGTACACCTCTCCAGAAGAAAGTAAGTTCGTGCCCTTCCTCTTCTAAGGATCCTTCCTCCTCAAGTCTAGTCTCCAACAGGGCAGCAAGAGCAACATCGTACCTCCGCAGCTCTGCGGACACCAAAGTCGTACTCCTTTCGGGCCTGTCACTGCCAGCCGTGTCCAGTAATGTTCTGACATTCCATGAAGCAATTTTTAACGTTTTCTTATTTCTTCTTTTTCAGCTGCATTTGAGATGTACCTCTGGGCGCGGCCACCCAGTCCGGTGTGTGTGGGGCGGGGATTTGTTTGGGCTGCATTTTCTTGACCCCTCCTCCATCACGGGTGAACAGTGCTGTCCTAAATAGGCTGCTCATTCGCATAGGAAAGACTAAAATGAGTGCCTGCCCCTAATCCACAGCCTAACGACCATCTATCCGGCGCCGCCACCGGGCAGGGTTCCAACTAAGGACTTCGAGTCACATCAGACCTGTTCCCGTCAGCAGTTCCCCGTCGCCGTGGGACTTGTCAAAACCAGGAGATTCAACGGGAGAGAACCTACATGGTAGTTGTTTATAATATCGAAGGGCGTGTGCACATCCCAACTGCACTGAATAGAAAAAAAATACATACGTTTGGACCACCGTACAATTTGCATTGGGCTGCCGTACTTACGGTTTGTTGTCATACGCCTAAGGCTTGCCCAAATGGCCTTGCCCTCTTCTGCCGTTTCCTCGTGATTTCGTTGTTCATCTTGGTTGTGAATACTCCGCCATGACGAGAGCGCGCCGTTAGGGACTTGTTCTCTGCATTTAGCCTTCAGTCGAGAATCATATAGTTCCTCGCTGAAGTTACCACCCACAGGTGTCTGCTTCACTGGTAAGCAGCTCAGACCAACAAAGCTATACAAAACGTATATTACATATAATAACCGGAATTAAAATGAAAAATAAAGAGCAATAAAGGATAAAAATGCAGTAACAAGTCTTTCATAATATACAAGAAGTCTTATTATCGATGACAAAGGCTTGGATGCTTCTCCATCCATATGGGTAACCGAGGGAAAATGTAATCTTAAAACAGATGGACAATGACTGAGGTTGCCAGACAACCTGGCACACATCTTCTCTTTCTAAAATAACACTTTTGTACCTATTCTCTACTCATCTATCCTCACACTTTCTATCTTTTATCATTTTTGATTGCTGATCGTTCGTTAGTTGAAATAGTGTCAAATTGATAGCTTGTCGCCCTTAAACTCCTTATAACCCGAAAGCAGGAGACGTATATTACATATTTATTGTTGCATGACTAAACATACAGAGATAATCATTAATATATCTTTTTGGCTCGAACATTATTAGGGTACGTCTATTCCGTAGAGACAGGTAAATTAGCGTATTAGCTCGAAACGTTGTTCTCTGGTCTAAATCGAGAAATTAGGAAGAATGTTTCGTTTAATATATAGTAGGTCCTGCCTATGTCCGAGACTTTTTAATTACAGATAATTCACAAAGTCGTTGACAGATTTAAATAGAATTTTAGGTATTGATATAAAAGACTGTCCTAATACTTTATTAACATATTTAACGAAATCGTTAAAAAAGAGTGGTTATAAGGAATTAAATGATATGCCATATGTATATATATATATATATATGAATGCAATATTCCGCAGGAAAAATGAAAAGGTGTTTCCAAGTACTTTCGAACTTTTGAGGTAGTTATCCTTGATAAGGAACTTAATAAAGTTCGAAAGTACTTGGAAACAACTTTTCATTTTTCCTGCGGGATATTGCATTCATTTGCCACCCTCACGTGATACTTTGTGAGGTTTTCATTTCATATATATATATATATATATATATATATAAACCAACCAAATGGGGTCATAAATATATATTATTATAAACAGTAAATCTTTTGAGTGGAGGAAAAAAATAGACTTGTTTTCGTAAAAATAAATTATGAGAATTGATAGGCGGTGTCTGTTTTATTGCTTCCTGATACATATACGAGAAGATGAGGAAGGGAGTCATGTGCCAAGGAGTAGGGAGTAAGAAATTGGGAAAAAACAAAACGAAATATTGCAAGATGAAGAATATGTTGATAATTGGAAATGTATAGGATGCTAAACTAGAATTAGCTAGAACTTTTTCTTTTTAGTTTCGTTATGGGAGTGAAGAAGTGTTAAGTATTTGAAGCGAAATTAATGCGGAAATCGAGGTAAATTGATGGAATTAATGCGCAAATTGATAGTTGGAAGTGGTTTGTGTTGGTGAAAGGAACAAGAAGGGAAGGTACCTCCAATGACTTGCGGCGTTTTGTGAGAAGATGATAAAGGGTAATTGTATTGATGGTTTCCTATGGTTCAAATCACTTACAAGTGCATTTGAATGGCTAAATGAGGCTTCTGCCACTAGATGGCACCACACAGCGCCAAATCTGATGTCAGATTTTAAATCTACAGGGTGACTAACCATAGGTCCCATGGTCATATAGGTCATTTCATGGCTTTAAATGGGTACAATTGAACTTTACTCCTTTTGAAAGAAAGCGACGCCTAGACCTGGCGCTTCGCCGCAGGTAAAAATGGAATAGAGAGGATGGAGAATTAGTGGGCGTTTTGGGAAATGGATTAATCTTATGTTGGCATTTGAGTGTTATGATAATGGAATTGTCGTTTTGTGGTTGTTGTCTTGCGAGATGGACATAGTTCTTACTTTTGTGAAATGACGTTCTTTCACACGGACATAGAACGATTTTAATCCTCTTTGGTCCCCAAACTTTTGTTTTACCTCCAAGATAAATATTCACTGTCAGAGGTAAGCAAACATAAAATATTTATTAATATTTATCGCATTCCATATATTAATAGTACTTTTGTTTTAGAATTTAGTAAAATAACCTAACTTAAGCATGGGCATATGCAATATGCAACGTCCTTAATGGTTGTTCTAAATTACCCAATGGGCAATTTTCTTAAATTAATGACTTGGCTAGAATCTTGCTATTGCTTGAAGATTTGGCATTGGAGTCCACCTCTGATATTTTGCAATCACGTTCCTTTGAGGGGAATGTAAAAATTACACTAAAAATATTTATCTTCTGCAGCAAACAACACTGCACCGAGTACTTCAATGCTGTCACCTATTCACCAAGACTGGTAGAGTAAGTACTTATTAGTACTCTGGTGCAACGTACTGAAATCGAATTTGTGCCCCCTGCCCATCTCAATAGTATATGCTCTGTATCTGGATTAAGAGTCCATACTCACAATAAAATGGCAGGTAGGAATTTGTAGTATAACGGCATAGAAATAAACAAATGAAGTGAACAAAGCACAATGCAATGGTTTCTACGTTACGCCATTAAGGTAAATTGGAGAAAAATATTAAAAATATATAATTATAAATTTGTGTAAATCACCTAAGAAAAGCATTTGTAAAAAAGAAACCTTCCAAAAGTAAATTCCTTAAGTTTCTCTTTGTGGTGGATACCACTTTTTATTTGTCCAAACTACGGAAATTGTCCTTAAAAAATTCTGTGCCAAGGACTGGATTGTTGTTTTCTATTTTTGGTAGCCGTTTGTTGTTGGTTCTTAGGGAGATTCGAATCTCTTGTAGATCTTCCTCCTCGGCGTTTTCGGAGTTGCCTTTATTTCAAGTTGAGTGTTTGGTTGGTTAAAATAGTCAAAATTAAGTTAACCTAATGTACTAGTATCCAACCTGATACAGATAAGCTTAAAAACTCATCATTCTGGAGAAAAAGACAACACGAAAACGCCAGAAGTCTTAGGAATGACCTAAAAGAGATCTGAGGGTCCTTAGTAAATTTGATCTAGAATTGGAGGAACTCGAACAGTATTGTGGGTGTCAAGAACTTTCATTGCTAAGTTCGCACGTAAAAGCTTTCTAACCCTCCGTCTGTTATTTTATGTACACCCCCATGTATCCCTTTTTTAATCCTTTTGCTTTAATAGGAATAGGAATAAAAATGGATTAATATATTGCGACTTTGTGTGGGTATGGCTGAGAGCAGCTTGGATGATTGATATTTGATTCGCCTCAGGATGTTATGTACGTTTACTGGTCGAAAGAAACAGTAATTTTTCGAAGAATAATTGCCACGGGTAACCTAGGAAATCTTGGTGGCTAAAATGGGTTCAGTAGGATAGTTCAAAGACAGGGAAAATATGTATAAAGAAAGTGCAAGCGGATGCATTAACTTAAACACGTGTAGTTAATGTAACGTATGAAAGAAAGAGTTGTTACTAATTGTTCAATTTTCGTATATATCTGGTAAAGATTTATATAGTATGTAGGGCGACGTTCTTGTTTAGGGATACCTATTTACTTAATGTATATTAGGGTGGATCGAAAAAGGGGAGTTTTGCAAATATTTTTGAAATTTATTTTTCCACCGTGTTTTTTTTTTGACCCCACATTAAAAACTCTTGTGTCGAATTTTCAGGTTCCTCAACGCAATTGAAATTTTGAAAAAACAGCAAAAATGTCGGAAAATTCTATTTATTTGTTTTCAAACTTCAAGTTGTTACATGAACATTTATGTCCTATATGGGGTATATTATTTCCATAAAACTTTAAAAAAATATATTTTCATAAATCTTTACGACCAATAATTCAACCTCCATTTTATTGAATAACAATAATTTATTAACTACTCGATAAGTTTTCTTTCCTTTTCTTCTGTTTGTTTCTATGCAACCTGTAGATTTTTATCATCACCATTCTGAAATAGAAAAATTTAACAATTAACACTCAAATATATAAATTTCACTATTATTTAATATCCATTTATTACATGCAGTCAAAGTTTTGTAGTGTAATGTTATTCCCTTTCAGTACGAAGTCCTTCTTGGTATTAAATGAAGGTATGTTTCCTCAGGACTCAATTCTATTCTTTATATAGCCGTCCCGTTTGTCTTCTCCACAAACTGCTAGTGACGCTTCTGTAACCAGTTTGATGCATCTCTCAACCACTTGTGTGTGACAAAGAAACTTCGAAATATCCATTTAGGTTGTTGACGGATAAATTCTTCAAGTTGATCATCAGAAAGCGTTTTCGTCCGCGGAGGTTCGGTCACAACGGTCTACTGCCAATTAATGAGATGGATGGAGTCGTCAGCTTCAAAGTTTATGTCTGGGATCTTGAAAGTGCGTATTTATTTCCCTGTATAATCTTTTCTTGCTTTCATAATTCTTTTCCAAGCGAGTTCCCGGATATGATTTCTTTCATCTTGCAGCATACTGTGAAGAATGATTTCCAAATGTGGAAAAATAAGCATTCCTTTGAATCATTGGGGCAACTATATCTTTAATATGTTTGTTTATCCCTTGCAGTGATTGCACTGTCTTGAAGATGTTGAGTGCTCCCTCTTGCGAAAAAGAGTTAGCTTTTATTTCAAACCAGCATGATGGTGCATACACCTTCATGATGAACAAGACAATAGATTTCAGCGTGTCAAAAGGGTCGGAAGTCGAAACATATTATCGAGGTATCCGATTTGCCGTTGTAAGCCACTGTGCATGCGACATTTTTCCAGGACTCTTACGAGCAATTTCAGCAGAACATTTACCTCGTGAGATAGATAGAAGGATATCAAACAGATACTTTTGATCAGTGCTCAGATTTCCTCTGTCAGCAGACTGCAAGTTACTCAGAATTGGCTCAAATTCAACATCACTTAGAGTCTCACATTTATCCAGTTGTTTCCCTATAGGTCCGACAAATCCATGAGGCCCTGTTGTTTACCCATCCAAATTGTTGATGAGATGGCGCAATGGGATCGCATTTGCATCGAGCTGGAAAATAAACCAATGCAGTGGTCTATTAAATTTTTATTCTAACATTCTGATCACACCTCTTTTTGTTCCTGTATTCCCTGCCATTCCATCGCATCCCACATCAGTGAGTTGATCAGTTGCAATGTTATTTGGTTATAGATACGAGAATGTTGCGTCGCATATAGCTTTTGCAGAACCTCTCTTCATTATCAGGTGTCCAAGGTATTCTGAACCAGGTTCTTCTATCATAGAGATGTGATCTTCCATTATCTTCACCTTGTGATGAGTTTCCTCCATTGTCTCAACAACAAATGTGCTATCTTTTCTTCCATCAAAATAAATATAATATAATGGTTTATCCGATCTAATTTCTTGCTGTACTGTAGTACCTTCTTTGACACACTCTCTTCTAACTTTTGACTTGTCGACTACTATAGAAGTTTCTTTGCCTTCAATTGACGATAAGTACTTAAGGATTGAATTCGTCATTAAATCTACAGCTCGATAAGACACACCAGTGCGGTCACATACCAACGCAAACTCTGACAATTTTATTCGTTTAGATGGAGTCTTGGATGCAAGTTTTTTGTTTACTTGTTTGCATTTCACGGATGAAGGAAGCTCATTGCCGCTACCTTCGCCAGCAGATTCTGTGTCTGTGCTGGGTGAAGAAAGAATCACTTCAATATTATCTGTCGAAGTATATGGTTGATTTAAGAGACAATACTCCCGATTCTTCCTAACTGCACTCAGAATATTTTTCTTTGATTGAATTTCGTCGATATTACAAAATTGCCATTTTCCTAACTTCTCCGCTACTAATGTGATAATTTGTTTAATTCGCGGATCTTTTCTAATATGGTTCTTTTCCTTTTCTTGCTCAAACCAAACATATTTTATAACATCTTTATAAGTTGGCAACACTCGTTCACTAATGGCGCAGGGGGCGCCATTAGTTCTAGGTTCAAATGCCATATTTAAATATTGTTTAAATTTTTTCTTACATAATATTTAGCTCTGAAATATAATAAAATGTGTATAAATATTTATTGTACACGATAAGTAACTGTTCTTAAATACAAATAGAAGAATGTGATAAAAACAATAAACACTAGACAGAGCCACACACAAACACACACACACACACACACACACACACACACTCTCAACGAGATCCTCCGCGCTACTGAAACATAAACGTCACGTACGCCGCTATAATATATCATTGAGGAACCAATTTCGTTTACTTGTTGTTTAAAATGCAATAATTATTTGTTTGCAGGTATCAATTCAAAATTCGAATTTAATTTTCAGATATAATCCACGAAAGTCAAAATTTAGTTGAAAATCGAATTATTTTCAATTTTCAATGGTGTTGAGGAACCTTTAAAAATTATTATATCAAAAAATCCTTTTAGGAGGTTTAATTTGACAAATAGCGCACTAAAAAAATCGGGGTGGGAAAATAAATTTCAGAAATTTTTTTCGCCCTAACCTAATGTATATGCTTATGTAAATATATGGTTTTGGTATGAGTATGGGTATAAAATAGACAGTGGCGTAAAGGATATAAGTCTAATGGTGGGCATGTTAGTTTGGGCAAAATATGACTATGTTTAATTTAGAGTAGACCTTTATCATCGGCTTAATTTTCATCCTGATTTGGATCCGGCCTCCTGCTCTCCACTTTCCTTGTTCTTCCTAAAACCAATCGTTATGATTTTTATATTTATCCATTTTTCCTTTCTTCTTTATCCTCTGAAGAGGCTTCTAAAGAAAAAAGACGAAAGTGTCTGGATTGTGTGTCTCCAATGGCTGCGGGTATTCTTGCATTATATATTTACTTGGTTTTTGTGAATAGCCTTTCATAGATTGTAGTTTATGGTCCATGCTTTACCACCGATTTCAGCCGTTTGGTACCTTTCTCAGTGGGAACAAACAGTTGTAAGTGGAATCTCAAAGAGGGGTGATTGTAACTAAAGTGGGTATCGGTTCGAAAACTAACCCTACCTCATTAAATCGATAGCTACATAGAGCCAAAAGTGGGCACAGTTAATCAAAAAATTAAATTCATATGCCGTTAATCCTTTAACCAAAATGTTATCTTTGTTAATCGTAATACTTTAATTCATTAAAAGAGTAACGGAAGTTAACGTTAAAGTGCTAACTTTAATCATTATATTATTATAAGATAATAGAGAAAACAGTGTTTGCTCTAAAAGAACCTCACAACTATATAATATAAATATTGCCAAAATTATAAGGGACGAAAAAAATGAAAAACTTAAATGAAACAATATTAATATTAAACTAGAAAAAAAATGATTGATAAAGTAGTGGAATGAAACAAAAATGAAATCAATAACACATGAAATAAATGAAATAAGGTCTGGTGAGCAAAAAGTCGTGTGATCTCACTTATTTTGATTTATGACCCTATGACCTTCAAAACTTTCAATAATTCCCGGACTAACCCTGGGAGGACCTTGGCAATTCTATCATTCGAAAGAAAATGTAGAACAAGATAAGGGTTTCAAATTTCGTTAAAATCAGCCGAATACTTATGATGTTATTGCCCCCAAAATGAATTCCCTAGGTAATCTTAGGAGGAATTTGGCAATTAAATCATTCGAAATAGAATGTAGAACAACATAAGGGTTTTAAATTTCGTTAGAATCGGCCGAAAAGTTACGATGCTATTACAAAAAAAAACAACACAACGGGGACTGACCGACCGACCGACCGACATAGTCAGATGTAGAGTCACCCGGTACTAGACTCACATGCGACTAAAAATTACACAATAGACGAGAGATAATATATGTTTTTTTATATTTTTCTTAATATAAATGTTTTATATGAGTTGTACGTTCTTATTCATGAAAAGTTGCATCTGATAGTTTTCATCAGACAGTTGTGATCTCTCGGCCGTCAAGATATCTTTGCTAAAGGAGAACAAAGGCTCTCCTGCAGCAATAAAGGGAACGACTGTATTGAACCTGATGGACAAGTGCACCAACACTTCCTCTCACATGAAAGCAACATCTGTCAGCAAGTCACTGGAGTTGGTCTCTAGCCAGGTCTTGAGAAAGTTCTGTGACTAGGCCTCGATTGACCTGTGGCTTCTGCTGCTCTCTTATTTCTAAGGATAGGTAGTAAAGAAGTCATACTCTTCGTCTTCGTTGTTTTTATGTTTCCACTATTGCTGTTCAATTTGTTCATGTGCTGCATCAAAGACTCTTCGACTTTACAATCCATGTCTTTCATTGGCAACCTGGACATTGTCATACCTATCCAGCAGCCTGCAGAGATTACTTATCCTCCAGGCGATGCCTAAACTTTTGTCGATGCCTACTAGGAGTGCGTCGACTAACGGGCTGCAGTAGATGAGATCTTTAGACTTTAAGTACTTGCCCATGGAGAATAACGCAACAACTGTTGGTATAAGAGTCCCAAGGTAGAATTTTCCGCCCCCTGGATCCTGTCAAGTGCAAGGGCCACAGCAATTAAGAAAGGGATTATTAACTATTTGTAATTTAGTAAATTTTTGAAATAAAAATTTGCACGAAGTCACCAGATAAAGGATACATTACGAAACTAAATAATTTAAATGTCAATATTAATTTTACAATTTATTTTTATTATCAATTTGATAACGTATTACCTTGGCATACTCCAGTAAGCCGATATCCTTGTTTTTGAACTTCAGCTTGGCCATGACTTTGTGGAGACCAGATCTCATAGTCTCTAGGACTGTGTTTAGGAATACCAGAGATTCATAAGTGTAATTCCGCCTCGTCATATTGGGGAAAACCAGCCTCGTTCAACCTCAGCATAGATGTAGTCTGCTGCCACAGTGGTGTGATCATCCTCGTTTCTATTCAGCGAAATGCTCTCGGATAAGTCCACGCTCAAAATCACTTAGACGCTGATTCTTTTTCGCCGTGCGTTGTCGAGATCTCTCCCACATCATAGCTACTCACTTTTAACAACCTTCACACTTATATAAAACTAGGTAAAGAAAGATTCCTGGTCTCTTTTCTTTAATGGGACGAAGAAAAATAAACCCTGGGGTAAACTAGTACACATATACGGAGCTTAAAGTTTACTAGAAAGTGAGCGCAGAAGTGAGGTGAATAGGAGGTTAGGAGGGCTCTTTTTAAACTTCCTAACTTCAAGGTTAATCCTACGATGACCCGAAGTTCTGAATGAAGTGTGAGAGAACAAACTAAATAATTATACCTTTCTTAGTCGCGATGACGGATTAGGGCAGAGTTTCGGTGTTCGTGTGTTGGCGGCTGGTGACTTCTCTGCTCCTCCTTATAACTAGGCCATTTTATACCAGAATTCTGGAAGACAGTTAAAAGACTTCGTCATTTCGATGTTTTGCTGAGTTGGTGGTGAATGGCGCCTCGCCTCTGGCTGGTCACCTATTTCTACCCTATTTCTTACGTGTACAGCCGGCTGTCTGACCACGTTTTTACACTGTTGGTTGAAATATACTTTATTGTAATTATTATCATCTTTATTACCATTAAGACCATCACTATTACACAGGTCTGCGTTTGAATTTTTTTTTTATGTTCCCCAGGATTTCTTTGTGGTTTCTTAATGAATCCAACCTCCTGAGCTCAAAAATGAATGTATATTTGTTCAATCAGGTCAGATTTTCTCAGTACAGCATACACCATTTTCATTGAGATTACCTCATTTTTTCCCTAAAAAGAAAAATTCAAAAATCTTTCTCTATCTAATAATGCATTATTATTGTTATATCATGAAAACAGGAATAAACAAATGTAAACTATAATTCTTTTAATAAACAAAAAATAAAAGAATGCAACATAATAAAGAAAATAATTATAATTTCGAAGAACAGACGCCCTTGACGATTTTCGTTTGTGCCTGTCATCTGGTGCATCACGCTTCAAACACCAACAGTAGTCAGCAAGCATGTTTCCGTTCTATTTTCACTGGTACCTGGATTCCATTGTTTTTATGTCCTGGTGGAATCTTTGCCCCTGTTCTTTACTGTAATCCCCGCAGTTGTCGGGAAAATAATCCTGATGGGACTGTAAAAAGTGTATCTTTATAGACATTCGAGCTCCCAAATGTTTGAGACTTGTTAAGAGCTGATTGACCAGGGCAACATATTCTTCTGGGCTTCTTTTATTTCCTAGAAAATTGTTAACTAGAGCTTTGAAAGCTTTCCAGGCATCTTTTTCTATGTCCTTCATTGATGCATCAAATTGCTGATCAAGTTCCTGATTTGAAGTCCATCAAAAATTTCCCCATGGAGCTTAGAGTCACTGATTTGTGGAATTTTTGACGAAGAAATTTGAAAGCTTGGCCTACTTTATTAAGGGTTTTGACATAATTTTTTATTATGCCAAGTTTATATGCAGTGCAGAGAGGAGTATTTTTTAAGGAGGCACTAAAGGTTCAGCTATCACATTGTTTGATCTAATTCTAAATGCTTCTCGTGGAGGCCAAACTTTCTTCTCATAGTGCATACTATCTGCACGACTGTCCCATAAACATAGGAAACAGGGATGCTTCGTGTAGCCTGTTTGCGTCCCAAGCGTAAGAGACACTACCTGAAAAAAATTTAGCACGGTATGTAAATTCAGTGTAATATTTCTAAAAACAAATTCAAAGTAATATTTCTTAAAACAATAAGAATATGAATATGTACTGAAAAATCCTGTATGCCGATGCATTACATCATCGTATTGGAACTAATTGGATATATGTACATCTTATTTTGAGTTTATTGAGTTGTGTTGTATACCTTCTCAATTAGGATAAGTTCCCCATTAACCCAATAGGATGCATTAACCTATAAGGACACACTTCAACAAAAGAATCTAACTCAAAAAGGACTCATGGTTTCCAGATTTGCATTCTTGTAAAATGTAAGTTGACCAAAAGGTGTATACAAGTCTTAACAATTAAAAATGGAAATGTCAATATCAAAAAGCTTAGAAATGCCAAGTGTAAAATGATCTTACCTTTAAGTCACCACATATCCTCCACTTATAACTAGAGTAATTTATTGCATCCAGCAATTTTTTCATATTTTCATAACTTTCAGTAAGTTGGATTGAATGGCCTATAGGAACGGAAGCTATCTTGTTACCAATATTCAGTAACACAGCTTTTAAACTTCTACTGGAGGAATCTATGAACAGTATCCATTCTAATGGGTTGTAGGGAATTCCAAGGGCCTCAACAAGTCCTTTAATATTGGCGCCGTATACTAAAGAGCTGGAAGAATGCTGTAAAAAATAGCTTCGAAACTCTCGTTCTCTATTTCTGTACCCCCCTAAATGTTGTTTCTTAAGCGAGAAGATTACTTTCAAGAAGTCGAAAGCCAAGAAGTTGTGTATTCGCCTTTGAAACCCCCAGATCCCTTGTCAGGTCATTTAACTGAACTTGAGTGAATGGTCTTGCGACCATATCATGTGTGGAAACCTGATAAGACTCAGATGTGTCATAATCTTGGTCAATTTCCATATTAATCTCTTCATGTACCTCTATATGTTCAGGGGGAGAAGGTATAGGAATTCCTGGGCCATAGGGCAGGGGTTTGATGGCAGAAGGAACATCCGGATATGCCACACTATGTTTATTCTTCTTATTTATACCTGTGGAAAATATAATTGCATATTACATAAAGGAATTGATTTGGAGTTGCCAATAGTACATAAATGTTTAGTAAAGGATATGTTCATGCTGAAGTGAACTATGTTAGTTTTTAATTTTATGCTAAGTCTTTGCATAATAATGACATTTTCAGGAGCCAGTATAATACAGAAAGCTTAAATACTTGATACAATGCTCACCTTTAAGATTTGTCATGCAAAAATAGCAGTCCGTAGTGTGGTCCTTGCCATCTCTCCACACCATGGGAACACCAAAATAGAGACACTTCTGTTCGCCCTAACTCCAGCGTCTTAATCTTATCTAACATCCCTTGCAGCAGATATGTGGTGCAAAACTTTTATCTTGATCTCTTAGCCTTACTCCAAAATATGCATGATACAAAGATTTAATTACAGGAGGGATTGTACTTTGCTGCTCGGGAAAAGTCACTTTGCCGCAAACATAGCAAAATCTGTCGGAGCTATTCTTACATTTTCTGTTCATTTTTAACTCAACCACTATTATTATTATTCTTATTATTATAATGCTAAGCAATTTTTAACCTGCAAAATATAAACCTATTTGCATAATTACTTAAAATGTACACAAAATTTACTGCGAATAGAGCAGTGCAAAAACTATTGAAATTTGATGTAATATAGGAGATGTATGAACTATAAAATTATTATCACCCCCTGTATCGCAAAAACTGGAGGTGATAAAGAAAAACGGATGACAGATTCGGATTTAGGAGGTCAATTTTATTAAGAAACACTATAGAAAACCTAAGGTACATTTTTGACGCAGACCAGTGTTATTAATAGGATTATTATAACTATATATCATTTATTTAATTAATACAAATTTTTATGATAATTTTTCGTAATTATTATTTCATTCCTAGCATAAAATGCATTAAAGTAATTTGTTTGAAGGATGAGCATATTAATTCGAAACCTTTCAACCTGAGGGGATAAAGACTGAGTTTTAGGAAAACAAAGAACTTTTATACATGGGTTTCCTGCTGTTATAATTATTTAAATCTCATTTCCAAAATAAGTAATTAAATGAATTACTTATTTTTATCCTACCAGTGTAACCCATGGCTTCACTAACACTTTATTTGGGACAAACAAATTTTTATTTATTATAAAATAAAGAAGCCAAATGCAACGACGGCATCCTGACAAAAAAGATTTGCTCAAAGCTTCGTATAGAATTTGGTGAATTTAGGGTAATCAAAATGGGTGAGTGCACAACGCTCTACTGGGTAAGTACCAAACCTGTCTTGCTTCTACGACGAAAAGAAAAGAAAATGGTTAGGCTGTTACCAACAATTAACGCTCATTTAAGATGTTTTTAATTTCTCAGTAGGCACCTACTGATTATCGTGAGCTCCGAACCACAATGTCTACTTCTACCGTAAGATAGATCCCAATCGGGAGTCCATCCGATAACTTACTACACCATACGTTGCTTAACTTCTCTCTAGTCGGAAGCGGTGACTCCACTTGTCTTCACGAAGGCATGCCACTTTTGGTGGGGGTGGGGGGAGTAGGAGGGTTGGTAAATTCCTAAATGAAATTCTTGCAAGCACTAAACGACAATCCTAAAATACCTTCCAAGTTTTGTTTTTCACAGATATTCACGACTTGAAGATGTGGATTAAATGAAATCCTGAAGGATAACCAGGGATTTCAGGACAAGGAGTCATTAGAAAACTAACATCTGATCATTTCCCCCTTCAAATGAGTACAAGTTCGTACTCTTGAGGACGTGTTTTCTTTGTACGAACATGTTCATAGAGCTTGATTACCGACCTACTGTCCTCAGTGATTGAGTTAACGCGCGGTGCTCATCTACTTTTCATCTTCACCCCATTTTTACCTTTCCTATTCGTTCCTTTCCTCCATCTATTCCTTAATCTTCCCGTTCCCTCTGCATTATTTCTCATTGTGTACAATTTCCCCTGTTTGTCACCCTTTTCCTATTCCGTGAATGCAAATTTCTGTTGGGGGTAAGAATTTGGAGAGAAGGAATTAAGATTTACGAGGTTAGAGAATAAAATAGCTCGTAATTTCTCTCCGTTCTCTCTTTGTTATATTCATTTCTGTTCATTCTGTTCGGATCTTGTTTGCTCCATCTTTGTTTTATTTATTTCTATTCACTCTGTTCAAATCGTGACTGTTCCATCTTTTTTTTATTTATTTCTGTTCAATCTGTTCATATATTGTTTGTTCCATCTTTGTTTTATTCATTTCTGTTCAATCTGTTCATATATGGTCTGTTCCATCTTTGTTTTATTCATTTCTGTTGAATCTGTTCGTATATTGTCTGTTCCTTCTTTGTTTTACTCATTTCTATTCAATCTGTTTATATATTGTTGTTTTATTCATTTCTGTTCAATCTGTTCATATATTGTTGTTTTATTCATTTCTGTTCAATCTGTTCATATATTGTTGTTTTATTCATTTCTGTTCAATCTGTTAATATCTTGTCTATTGCTTCTTTGTTTTATTCATTTCTATTCACTCTGTTCGTATCTTATCTGTTCCCTCTGTTATATTCATTTCACTTCAATCCAGTTCAAAAATCGAACAATTTGTTGGTACCTAACGCGAGCTACATATATCAGTTCATACAGTATATGGAGGCCCTATTAACACTAAGGCTATTTTAAACATATTTTTATTCCTTTTTTGTTATATTATCTAATATTTGTGAATTATTCTTTTTTATTTTTATTTTTGTTTACAAATGTACCAAATTTGTTTTTCATAATTTTGGTGCTTTAAGTGCCGACTACCTGTGGTAGTCGGCACGCTTGTTGTCTCGTTTCTAACTGCTATACTCTGATTGGAAAAATTTAAATTGGTATCTATTTTCACTCCTAGATCTACTTGTTTTTTTTACTTTTACTTTTCAGGTTTTGCATTATTCTTCAGGTGTAAACCGCCACATTTAGAAACATTAAGCTGTATGCGAACATCGTCGCACCATTTAATTAACCTATTTAAGTCAATTTTGTAAAAATATTCCATATTCTCTCTCCTTAATTATCTACTCAAGTTTAGTCTAGTCAGCTAATAAATTTACCCGGAACTTCATTCGAGAAAATGGAAAGTTTACGAAAATTAAAAATAGGTATGGCCCCCAAAATGAGCCTTGTGGAACTCCACTTGTGACTGGTGGCCAGTAGGATGACACCCGTTTAAAAGCTTAAGATCTGTTAACCAGCCATTAATCAAAGTTATCTTATAGTCGTGAATGTGCATAGCTTTGAAGTTTGAAAGAAGATTATTGGATGGGAGTTTATAAGAATCCAGATATTTCACATCGTAACTTGAGATATGTCACATCTGGCCTGTTCCCTCCTTTTTAGATTCATTTCTGTTTACATCTGGTCTGTTTACTCCCTGTTATATTCATTTCAGTTCACTTCTTTTCATATTTGGTATGTTTAATCTTTGTTATATAAATTTCTGTTCAATCCTGTTATATCTGGTCTATTCCCTCTTTGATATATGCATCTCTGTTCACTCTTGTTTATATCTGCTCTGTTTCCTCTTTGTTATATTCATTTTTGTTTTCCCCTGGCTCATATCCGATCTTTTCTCTCTTTGTTATATTCATTTATGTTAACTTTGGATGATACCTGATCCGTTTGCTCCTTGTTATATTCATTTCTCTTACCTCTGTCCATTCATGTTTACGAGTATACCTCTTCTGTTTTCTCTATGTCTATGTTTTTAGTAGTTCATGTTATTAGTTGGATCTTATTTCCTCATTTATTGTTCCGTCTATATCTCTTTATCCTTAGTCTTTCTTTGTCCAATATTCATTGCATTATTTCAACGTAATTCTTGTGCCTTCGGTTACGAAGGTATTGCTGGAATGTTCTTGAAACTGCCTTCAGTGTTGAACGGAAGCAGATCCAAGTGTTGTATGGCATGCTCGCCCAGACTCTAGCACTCCACGCTATTTATACTTTAGCTTAGTCCTTTCATGTATTTTCACTTCATCTAACTTCGCTCGTTTCTCTTTCCTATTCTTTCTGGCGAAAATTATCTCCTTTTTTCGCTTTATTTTTTTTTAATTAAATTGAAATCATATCTTCAAGCAGTCATCAGCTATGATGTTTTATGTATTTGGTTTGGCGCACATGTTTGGAAAGGGGTTTTATTGGTGGGGTTCGCAACAGGTTTGTTTTTGAAATGGTTTCATTTCCCAATCATGCGTCACAGAGATGATAAAGAGAGAACTTGGTGAAAGATAGATGGAATAGGAGTGCATACAGCCCTTAGCGATTGCCAAAGAGTTACCACAAACATGAGTAAAGTTACACATGAAATGGGTTGTCAGGTTCAATGAATATACCTACATATAACCTACACCAGTTTCATTTGTATTTAGGCAGTACTAGAAAAGGTCGATAAACAAAAGATAAGTAAATATTTGAAAGAAAATTAAGAGTAATCAGAAATGGCGAAATTAATGCAAATACCATCGAGGGACAGAACCCTTAATACATTTATTTAAGACGTGAGCAAGGATAAAAGCAAATAAAGGCAATCTTTCTAATAGTAGTAGAAATCCTTTTAAAAACTCTGATTATTGGGTGGTAAAAGGGATAAGAGAAGGAGCCTCAATCGCATCTTACAAACACAATAATCTACCACAACTCTTTCACTCAAAATACCACTTTACCTCTGATGACGTAACAAGCTAGTGGGATCGATGAAAAGTTATATCTTGACAGTGTTAATGGCTAAACCTCTGGCAACCGTGGTTCTCTTCCGTAATTCTAGGGACCTATTCCCTTTCAGGAATCTTTGCCATACTACATCAAAGGTCTTATATTTGTATGGGTTATGGCCGTCTACTTCTTGCCTCGACCATAATATCGTTCGTAGTGATATACTTGATTGTGTTCGTTTGTGTGATTGTTTTTGTTCTTTTATTTGTGATATTCCTATTTACCTTTAACAACTCTATAGTTATCATGTAGCACTTGCACGTATTACAGTCATTTTGTTCTAGTATCTAGCGCTGTCAACTAGTAGTTTCGAGTTTATTCTTTTTAAATCCGTCGAGGAGCATTATGTGGAGAGCCCCCCCCCCTCCTCCCCCAATTACATGATTGCACGAAGGAGTAAAGCACCGTTTGGAAATTTCCCCACCCCCTTTGCGTGAGAATGTGGCAGCCAAAAGGACCGAGTCACGTGCAGCTACTACTTCAATCCAAGCATATATTAAAAGGAAATTGTCGAGTAGTGGTCAGGAAACATATGGGGTAGGAGTAAGGACGGATTGATGTTGCAGTGAAGGATGGTAAACACAGATTGGTGGTGCAATGAAGGTGAGTAAGTACGGATTAGTGGTGCAGTGGAGGTGAGTAAGCACGGAGTGGTGGTGGAATAAAGGTGAGTAAGCACGGATTAGTGGTGCAATTAAGGTGAGTAAGCACGGAGTGGTGGTGCAGTGAAGGTGAGTAAGCACGGAGTGGTGGTGCAGTGAAGGTGATTAAGCACGGAGGGGAGGTGCAGTGTAGGTGAGTAAGCACGGAATAGTGGTGCAGTGGAGTAACAACAAGGAAAGAAGGTACCCTAGGAGACCTTACGGTCCATTCAAAGAGGGTACCTTTGGACTAGCAATCGAGCGGGCACAAGGCTGCTCAATTGTTTTGCGTCCCTAAACGGCCACTTTTCAAGACTTTGTCTAGTCTTGACTTGAACTGGTCAACAGATTCACTGTTGACAACTTCCACTGGAAGTCCGTTCCACATACCGCAGATACTGTAAGTGAAAAAATTTCCACATAGATTGCGGTTGTAACGCTTCAGTTCAAGTTTGAAGCCGTGATTGCGCGTTCTGTTCTCACTCAGTGTGAAAATATCCCGGTAGTCAACATTGTCGAACCCTCGAAGTATTTTGAAAACTTCGATGAGCTGACCACGCTGTCTACGGGTTTCCAGCGAGAACAGATCTAATTCCCTTAGTCTATCCTCATAACTTTTATGTCGGATAGAGGGAATCAGCTTGGTTGCCCTGGCTTGTACGCGTTCCAATCTCGCGATGTCATTTCGCAATGAAGGACTCCAAAATTGTACGGCATACTCCAGGTGCGGTCGGACAAGTGAGTTGTACAGGCACAGTACAATCTCCTGGTTCCGATAACCAAACTGGCGCTTAATATAGCCTAGCATCCTTTGGGCCTTTTTCTCCGCCTCAATGCACTGTTTCGAGAACTTGAGGTCACTAGTGATAGTAACACCCAAGTCCTTCTCAGTGTCACTCGATTCAAGAGCAGTGCCCTTAAGGATATACTGAGATTGGGGGTTTCTGTGGCCGATATGCATCACTTTGCATTTCCACACGTTAAAAGGCATTTGTTACGTGTCCGACCACTCCCCAATCTTCCCAAGATCTTCCTGCAGGCGGGCAGTATTTCCATCCTTTGCAACGTTCATACCAAGCTTGGTATCGTCGGCAAATTTGGAAATCTTGGCAACCATGTCACCATCCATGTCGTTGACGTAGATGATAAATAGTAGTGGTCCCAGGACAGAACCTTGAGGCACCCCGCTAGTAACGGGCACCCACTCAGAAGACTGTCCATTTGCCACCACCCGTTGCCGTCTTCCACTTAGCCAGTTCTCGATCCAGCCGGCTACCTTTCCGTCTATGCCAAGCGCTCGCACTTTCCGGAGAAGGCGGCCGTGTGGTACCTTATCATAGGCTTTCTGAAAGTCTAGGTAGACCACATCCACCGCCTTGTCCCGATCGTGCTCACTGAAAACGAAGTGGAAGAATTCTACAAGGTTCGTCAGGCATGACCGTTGCCTTCGGAAGCCGTGCTGGGAACTCTTCAGTAGCAGGTTTGACTCGAAATACGACGTCACTTTGTCCACCATGATGCTTTCCATGAGTTTACCGACTATTGAAGTCAGACTGATAGGTAGGTAGTTCGACGGTTGGTTAAGGTCTCCTTTCTTGAAGATAGGAGTCACCTCCGCCTCACGCCAGTCTCTAGGAACGCATCCGGTCCGGATTGACATGTTAAAGATAGCGCACAGATGTCGTGATACTTCATCGCACACTTCTTTTAACACTTTAGGTAGAAACCCGTCCGGTCCAGGGGACTTATTCGTCTTTAGGTCAGCGATCTTTTTCTTTATTTCTCCTTCGGTGAAGTCCATTGCCTCCAGCTTTTCCCCCGAGTAGGAATCCGTCGGCTGGGGAATGGGACCACACTCTTCAGTAAACACTGAAGAGAAGTAGTCGTTGAGGAGGTTGGCATTTTCTGCATCTGAATGTTTTAATATCCCCTCCTCATTCCTCAAAGGGCCAATCGTTCGACGGATTGGTTTACGGCTGTTCACATATCCAAAAAACTCCTTGGGATTCTCTTTACAGAGTCTCGCCACTCGGAGTTCCTCAGACCGCTTAGCCGCCCTTATGCTGGACTTCACTCTCCTGGCTAGCCTCCGGTATTCGTCAAAGTCACCCGAGATCTTCGATTGCTGGTACACATTTCTCTTCTCCCTAAGCAGTTGCCCGATTTCTTGATTAAACCACTTTGGTTGAACAGAAGACCGACGGGGGCATTTCAGAGGGATAAAACGTGATTGAAGACTCATGAATGTGGTTTTGAAACTGTTTCAAAAGTCTTCAACAGCATCGCACTCTTCTAGCCACGCGTCAGTAAGTCCCGCGCGTAGACCTGCAAAGTTTGCTCTTCTCAAATCCAGTTTCCTTGATTTACTAGTTGTAGGCTCTGCCTTGGGGACTTTGACTACAAATATAATTAGTCGGTGGTCACTGCCACCCACCTCTTCGCCAACAGAGAGGTCCTCAACGATGTCATCCTCAGAGGTGAAAACCAAGTCGAGGATATTGTCTCCTCTCGTTGGCTCTCTCACCCACTGAGTGAGGAACTCGTTGTTCGTGAACTCCAGGAGTAGTGCGTTCTCGCCACAGGGTTCTCTGGTTTCCCAGTCACCTTGTGTGTTGAAATCACCCATGACGATACACACTCTGTCTTCGACAAGTTCTCCTAGCAGCTGGTACAGATCTCTGTCCTTTTCAACGAGTTGGGCAGGAGGTCTATAAAGCACCAGGGTCCTGTATTTGGCAGGATCTATCTCTAGGTCAACACCTAGTAGTTCATGGTCGGATATGATGTTGCAATCCGTCGAGTTGAGAGTATCCTTGACATACAACATCACACCACCACCCTCTCTGTCTGGCCTATCTTTCAGGAAGAGCTGGTAACCGGGAATCGTGAATTCACCTTCAAAATCTCGGCTTGAGGTTTTTATCCACGACTCCGTTATGGACACCATCTCAGGTTCCTCTGTTACTACGAGGCCACGGAGCTCAAGAAACTTATTCCTGATTGACCTCGCATTGAACAGAAGAACTTTGAGGGAGTCCCCTAGTGTAGGACTCCCTACACTCTTCCGTTTCCCGGCTTCTCTGTTTTCGTGGTCACACCCTTTTTGACGACCTCCAAGAAGGTCGTTCCAGGTGTGACACGGGCATGCTGGCGCACGTCCGCTTTCGCTCTGTTTCGAACGCTCCTTTGGGTGCGTTCCACGACATCTTGGATTAGATTGGCGAGAAAGGCCTTCCCTTTAAAGGAGAGATGTACCCCGTCCCTTTGGTAGAGGTCGTCTGTACCGATTAAGGTACGATAGGGGTCCACGAAGAAGACTCCTTTTGCCGTGCAGAGATCCGCCAACCTTCTGTTCACTGCGACGTTTCTTTCGTGAGCGGTTCGGGATGGACCTCTTCTCGGAAGCATCCCAACCACCACACGTTTGCGGGTTTTAAGCCCTATGTCGTCCACGGCTCCCATCACTGTTTGGATGGTCTTGCCACTGAGGCCAACCTTACCCCCTCTGAGGTAGAGGTCGTTGCCACTCACCATCAGAGCAACAACTGAATTCTCAGAAACCTGAGCTTTCTTTGCCTCTACTCTGATGGTGTGGTTACCCCGTCCTGACAGGCAGCTTACCTTCACGCTAGTGCGAAGGCGGGCCGCTAGCAGCGGCTGCAGATCCCGTGTTTGCGAGTCACCAATGAGGGTGACCTTCGGACACTTGGTCTCTGGAGACGGGGTCTTCCCTTGTGGAAGAGGCCTCCCCTTTTCCTCTTTACTCTCCACATTCTTATCTTTCTTTTTCTTCTTGTTTATCTGTTTTTCTTCTATTTGGGGTTCTACTTTTATTTCAACTATCTTCTTTTTCTTTTTTTTCTTCGTTTCTCCTTTCTTCTTTTTCTCCTTTTCTCTCGCCTCAGCTGGCTTAGCCTCAGATAATGCCGGAATGTCCGCTTCATTACTAGCGGATTTCGAAACGTCAGTGGGCGGCGCCTCTTTTAGGCATCGAACCTGAGCTACGTTAAGGGCTTCGAGCTTCTCCAACTTTTCCTCAAGGACCTTAGCTCTCTCCTCTGAGGCTCTATAGAGGTCTTTTAATTTTTCCACCTCTCGCGTCAATATGCAAGTAGTGCAGATACTTTCAGGGCTGCATTTTGAGTAGCAGCCCTCCGGAAAGTCAACGCACCACTTTTCTAACTGGCATATTGCACAGTTGTGTTTGAGACAAACGGGTCCTTTTTTGCCTGTCATTTTGAGCGCTTTCTCTCTCTCTGAAAACTCGTGACCAATCAATGATAAAAAGGGGGGTTAGTGAGTTCTCCCAGCGTGAGTCGCTCCCGCCTATCGATCGGAGAGGTTTCGGATCTTTCAGAAGGCACGCTCCATGTGCTGCTGTTCGTCCGACCGAGTCGTCAAACCTCGGCGTGCCGTAGCTCCCAACCAAGCAGCACTGACGGTCCCCGAAGGGGCCATCTATTTCTAACTAGGTGAACAACAACGAAGCACGCCCCGTACTAAACTCCTACTAGTTCCCTTCACAACGGCCAGGATCTCGGAGTAGCGTTCAATGGATATCCCGCCACACCAAGGAACTCGACCCAAGGCTTTTTATTGGCCTGGCAACCAACATGGGAACAAAGGGCCGTCACCTCGGACCAATGCTACCATAAGCACCCGTCAACGGGCACTGGGAACGGTCAATAATTACGCGCCAGGGAAAGGGTTAACGAGGCACTACCCTCATCCCATTCATCGTGCCCCAACGCCTAGGACACCTCTAGTCCTAGTCTCTAGCAACCAGTGAGCGTCGATTGGCGTTGTTTATAGAGGTTCCAAAGCCTCTCTTCTGACGCATGAGGTAGCTGCCAGGTCCTTATAGGTAAATAGAGGAAGAAAGGGAAAGAGTGACACGATAGGAGTAGGCTTTTTTTTTGTTTTGTTTTTCTTTTTGTATGAGTGGGAGATAGGATAAAAGTAAAAAAAAGGAGAGGGATAGAGTAGAAAAAGGAAGGAATGACGCACTTAGTCTGAAACCTCGTTTCCGACCAAATCGACAAGGGAAGCCCTACCAGGGGTACCCAGCAGAGGTACCCCCGCCGACATAGCTCGAAAAGTCCAAGGTCCACACAAGCTCTCTTCCCGCGACAAGGGGGCGTCACCTCTCCCTCTATTTGAAAAAAAGAGAGAGAGAGAGAGTAAAGAGAGAGAGAGAGTAAACACGGAGTGGTGGTGCAATGAAGGTGAGTAAGCATGGTTTGGTGGAGCAGTGAAGGTGAGTAAGAACGGATTAGTGGTACAGTGAACGTGAGTACGAACGGAGTGGTGGTGCACTGAAGGTTAGTAAGCACAGAGAGAAGATGCAGTGAAGGTGAGTACGCACGGAGTATTGGTGCAGTCAAGGTGAGTTAGGAAGGCATTGTGGTACAGTGAAGATGAGTAAGCACGGAGTGGTGGTGCAGTGAAGGTGAGTAAGCACGGATTGCTGGTGTAGTGCATGTGAGTAAACACGGTTTGGTTGGGCAGTTAAGTCACGTAAACACGCATTAGTGGTGTATTGAAGATGAGTTAGCACGGATTGATGATTCAGAGGACCTGAGTAAGCACGTATTGGTGGTACAGTAGAGGCGAGTAAGCGAGCGAAAGAAAGGGGTTAGGAGAAGTTGGCTCTGTGAGTTCTGTTGATAAGAAGATATTTGTTCGTTTCCTACAGTTAAGAGCCCACTTTTAACCTTATGGGGGTGATCAATTACATTTAGGTTGGTTTATTGCAAGTATTTAACTAGTTGTAGATTTGGGTTAGGTTATGTGTAAGGAAGGACTTTTTGTAAGGTTAGTTTTTTCTAAGTAGCTATTATGCTGTCTCATGTAGTAGAGTGTGTATTAATTAGTAGGCGTTTGATTCGTTAATCTTTAGTTAAAATAGGTGAATTAATGTGGGAAGTGGGGAGGGATTATAGAATAAGGAAGCTATGAGTGACTTATGTATGACTCAGACGTACATATCCAACCCTTGCTTCTTCTCTTGTATCGTTTCTTATTAACGTCGCCTAACTACTGCCATTTATTTCTATATCTACTCGTAAGTTGTTGATGTTAGTTTATTTGTCAGACTGCTTTCCAAATAGAAAAAAATATCGCCTTTAATGTATTTGCTGTTGTGAGCTGTTTCTTAGTCACGTGCGACTCTATATCTCACTATGTAAGTCGGTTGGTTGGTCCGTCCATCGGTCCCCGTTTTGCTTTTATTGCTTTGGTAATAACATTGTAACTATTCGGCCGATTCTAACAAAATTTGAAACCCTTATGTTGTTTTACATTCCCTTTCGAATCATATAATTGCAAAGGTTTTCTCAAGGTTAGTCGGGGAAATATTGAAAGTTTTTAAGGTCGTAAGGTCATAAATAAGAATAAGTTAGAGCACGCGATTTTGGTCAACATACCTTATTTTTTGTTGGATTGATTATTACGGATGGCTCGTTACTACTGATCAACACATGACTATTGATCCCCACATGACCACGAGATCAGCAAAGGAATGGTTGATTTCATCCAAGATGGAAGCTGCTAGGAAGACTTTTGTTAGTGGGATTTGTAGGAGTTGTCGTGCGCTTGTAGAATCTCTATATTACATAGTTTGGGAGGGTGTACTATATGTTCTGGCTTTTAATGTCACGTGGACGGCTGATAGCTCCGCCGCGAGGCCTGTCGCAGGTACTGTAAGACACGCCACACCGCTGTTTTCAGGGTGAATGCTCACCCGACGTCATCTGCTGCCTTCGAACGGCCTATGTGAATTGATGTTTCTGTTATAAGTTGAAGTCGCTTTTTTTCTTTTTAAAAAAAGGCACCGTTGAAAGAAAGAGGGTAGACATGGATTGGGTTAGTATGGTTTGTTGCTTTAGAGGAGGTAGTAGCTGGATATCCCTTGATGAGGGCACTGAGAGGTGGAAATTGCACTTCCTCTGAGATAGGGCACATGCGCATCGTATATGGATAAGTAATAGGAACGTTGCCTTATTACTTGTGGCGGGATCGCACCCTTGATGATACTTAAGAATGCGCAGTTTGGGCGGTGTGAGCAGATATAGAATTTCAGTGCATATTCATCATTGCAAATGTATATGTGTAGTACTGTCGTTTCGTGCAAACATGGGAGCTGTTGACGGCCCTAGAACCTCTTTTCAAGCACTGATTAACCAAAGATTAACCAAAATATTTGTTAATCTTTTTACCGGTCTGTTGGCAGCTGTTGCAGAATGATTATTATCATAATCTAATTTAGGGAGCAGTAACATTTTCCGGATATGCATAGGGGGTCTTCAATCTGCTCTGCAGTGATTGTGGGACAGTTTGGTTAGCAGGTTAAGAACTGCTATACATCGCATTTGCAGGTCATCTATGTAGTATCACCATTTTATTTTCTTGTCGAATGTTAGACTTCGTACTGTCATAGAGCAGAATGGATTCCTGTCATAAAGAATACAATTACGCAATTTTGCCGTCGTTTAGTAAAAGTGACTCGTACCACTTTCATGTCAGCCCTTCTCGACGTATAGTTGAGGATGGAGTTATTGGTGTAGTGCATTTCCTATGGCAGATGGCAAAATCATTAGCATATAGAAGCCATTTATATGTGATAGAAAGCCAATAGCCAGGTTATTGACTGCAAAGATAAATAGGATTGTGCTGAGGACACTTTCCCCACTTGCCCGTGGAATGCACTAATATTTCTGGAAAGTGCAGTAGCGAGTTCCTTTGATGTCCACCGAAAACCGTTTGAGAAAAAAAGTTTTAATAAAGAGAGGATAATTTCCTTGAAATCCAATTTGATGCAATTTATTAAGGATGAATCGCCGCCAGATGGTATAATATGCTTTCGATAGATCAAAAAAGAATAGCAGTAAGGAAAAAGTCTTCGACGAAAGAGCGGTTAATGTCGTTTTCTAGAAAGATCAGAGATTCCAAATTTGATTTATTTTCACGATTCCCCATTGATTTTAGAAGAAGAGGCTCTGTGATTCAAAATGCCATTTAATCTTTCATTAACAACCACTTTAATAATTTAAATATGTATGACGTGAGTGCGATAGGCCTGTAATTTGTTGGCAGGAAAGGATCTTTGGGGAAGCTTAGAAAAGGCAGCAGAGTTGCCTGATATTATTATATATTTCAAAGTTGTACCTTAGGTATTTTGAATGTTCTCGGCGTAGGAGGGATTATGTAATTTTTTCGTCTTTGGCTGCGGTGTGGGGAATTTTACAACGCAATTTTCAGTTCTCGCATTGAAATTTGGATTTTATATGGGTGGAAGCTTGAAGCTGTAAAGCTCAATTATAAGAAATGCAAATCTGTTTATAGAGCTATGAAAGTGACTTTGTTTATTTTTAATTCATAAGCCGGCCAAGATTTGAACTTTGCTTACATTTATTCCAGTTTAAATGCTACACATAGTTTTCTTATACTACATATCTTCATGGAGCGATCTGGAATCGTAGAAGTTTCTCTGGGACTGGTTACTTTCGTGTTTTGTTCGTATGCAATTATTGTTCAACCATAAGTAGAGAAGCAGCCATTCTCCGGTAAGGTTTGGGGGATATGCTTCAGGGCATTGATTGAAACTTTTGGGGAAATGTAAGACACATTTGGGTGAATGTGGTTGCTCCAGAATGGACGAGATTGTTGTGTTTCCTTATTTTAAGTTCTTAGGCGTAGTTTGCGCGTGGTAACAACGGTTTATTAAGTAATAAATACAAGAAGAGGTAATTACATACATCATATGTAGTTGGAATGATAGAAAATAGTGGTGAAAATAGATTTAGCAGAGGAGGTAAAAGCACTGAGTAGGAGTAGGAAAAGATAGCTTCCCGGAGACATGGAAATCGTTATCAATTTACTTTTGGAGGTTAAATTTTAATATTATACAAAGATTAAGGATAATATACAATACATTCTTAAGATTACTGTTGTTATGTATTTGTTATTGTTCATTTAATTTTAGTTTATTTTATTACGCTTTCTATTTACAATTTAAATATGCTAGAGAGGTTAAGGATAATTTACCATACATTCTTAAAATTACTGCTATTGTACACTTATTTAATTCGTTAGATTATTATATTTCACTACACTTGAACTTTACGTTAGTTTTTAATGTTTATTAATTCTGTTTTTGTTATTTGTTAATATAGTTTTACATTAATTTGATTAAAATTTGATTTATTATTATTGTATAAAATTTTTTATTTTTGCTTATTTGTTTATTACATACTTTATTCTCACTAATTTAGTTTAGTAACACTTTAATTGTTCGTTACTTTATGTTTAGACTAGATTTTCTATTGTTGTCTATAATTTACAGTTTATTGACTTTTGCTTAATTTGTATTTATTCTATTTATTTTACTATTCTCACTATATAACTTTTTTGAATTAGATTTATTTCACTAATTTGATTACTTTTATTCGCTCACAGTTATTCTTCACTTTGGTTGCACTTTTTCGATGTTCACTATTTGATTTGGGATGTTTTTTGCCCACTCTTTATGGCTTTGAATGTTGTCATATTTACGTTGTGTACATCTTTTGGGTTGATGTACACTAGGGATTTTAAGAGTAGGGCCGACACTTCTTTCCTGGAGTATGGTCCCTCGTACGTCCATTTGTACTCACCAGCAGCTAGGCCGATGATGAGTAGTTCAAGGTCGTCTTTGGGGGCCGGGGACAGGGAGGAGCCGAAGACACGTAGACCCACGTCTTTTCCGTCGAAAAAGAGACCTCTTTCGAGGATTTCCTTTTCTCGGTGAGGGGGAACCCTTCGTGCCTCTCGTCCTCCTCTTCTTCCTCGTCCGAAGTGGATTGTGGCTTCTGTGGTATTTTTGTTGGTGACTTCTTATTTTTCCTCTTTTTCTTCTTCGCGCCTTTCTTCTCCTCTTCTCCTTCCGATGGCGTTTGTATTTTTTCTTCTTCTACTCTTTCGGTTTCCTTTACCCCATTACTTGAGGGGGCCTTTTTTCCTTCTTCGATGAACTCGAGATTAAAAAGGCCCGCCGAGTCTGGGTTTTCAGGGAACCAAACCTTTTTTTTGCAACCGTTCTTCTCAAGAAGAAGGTTGAGGTGGGACGAGAAGGTACCGGGGTTTGTTAGGTTTCCGAGGTGGGCAACCATGACCATGGCCATGACTTCTTGCCCTTCCTTCGGCATGACTAACTTCATCCCGTTTGTTTGCGCCGGAGTGGTATTTCTTGCTGTCGTGTTCGCGTACGTGGTTTTTTTCCTCTCTTCTTTTTCATCTCTTAGCTTATCTCTTTTCTTGCGGATGGCTTCTTTTCGGATTGGGCACCTCATGGCCAGGGCCCTGTGGTCACCCCCACAATTAACACATTTTTGCACATTTTCCCTGCACTCCTTCCAACCGTGTCCGGTTTTGGCGCAGTTGGAGCATGCAGGGTCGGCAATTGTGCAATCCTTTGTGGCGTGTTTTTCGACTGCATAGCATTTGAAGCAGCAGTCGATTTGAATGTATTCTTCTTTGACTATCTGTTCTGGGCTGACCTTTAGGTAGAAGCCGAGAAGTCCGTCGTTTTTGGCTCGGTTTGCCATATCGATGGTACTGAAGACAATTTTTACCACGCCGTTTCCTTTACCGAACTTGGACACTGCTGTGATGCAGGCCCACTCTTGTTTCGCTTCGAGTTCTTTCTTTATATCTTCACAGGAATTTTCCGTAAAGATTGGGTCTAGTTTTGTCAATATGAGGGTTCGTTGGGCCAGGATTTCCTGCGGTACACTTGCTTCAAGCCCAATCTTCTGGAGATGAGCTTGAGCTTCGTCGGAGACCAGCCTCTCGACGTCCCCCATTGTGCTGCAAATGGTTGCATAACCATTGGGAGTGTCGAGGAGTCTGATCAGCACCACGTGGATCTTTTTATAAATTGTTTGTATCACTTCCATTTTTTCCGGTTTAGGTGCCCCCCCTATGGTACGGAGGGGGATCCTTTTGCAGTCCTGAGGGGCTGCCCCCATGCTGGGGCCCCTCTTCTAGTGGCTGTTCTTGAAAGAGGTGTGTGTACGTAGTTTTGCACTAATAAAAATTTAACACTTATTGCGGACCGCTTTTATATGCGTCCGCCTCTCCACTTGATTTTACACAAAGAGTTTACACTGCCTTCGTGGCCAATTGCTTACGCGGAGCTTTACCTCCGGTAGACTTGCGAGCTGTCTGCTTAGTCATGTTTTTTTTCATGTGAAGGTACAGGGAGGGTTTTCAGTTTGCGCGTGGTACTCGTCCGTGAAATGGCTTATATAATGATTGGGTAGTGGTTGCTTATACATAATTGGAGTTAATATGCCTAAGGATTTCATATTGTGATTATGTGAACGAAGGGGTAGGTCAATGATAGTGAAGTAAATGTTTTGTTGTTCATAATTCGTTTGATTTTCATTACTTATATCTTCTTTTCTACTAATTTCAGGATGATAAGACCAAAGTTGATTTTCTATCATCTTTACAAATGAGGCTTCTGGCATTGAAATCACCGTAATAAGGTATGATATAGTTGCTGGTCAGCGGATTATTCTACTGGCATATGCACATATGTATTTGGAGATATGTATACCGAACAAATTATTGTTGATTGTACTAGCTGAGCTCTTACTGCATTGGCGTGAAATAGTGCATTTAACTGGATTAGAGTATGAAAGGCGTTCTAGTTGATAAATATGGCGTTACTAAGTTTATCTTTATTTGGTTAGAAGTGACAGTGAGATTTGTTTTTTAAGAAATAATCGAGATTTATATGCAAGGTCTCATTGAGACAAATGCATTTGGTGGTGTAATATTGTTTTAACATTTTCCATGGTTTTGTAATTGACCCTGATTCTACTTTGGCTTACACAAACATTTAATTTGGGGTGTTCGCCAATCTGAGTTACTTTTAGATGTAACCTTTGATGTCCTTAATTTGTACCTTCGTGGTAATTTTCGCTAGGCGGAATTCGAGGGTCATACAGTTGTGTAGGGGTAATTATTTAAGTTCTGAGGATCTTGTAACCTCAGTTTTGTTATACTTTAAGATCACGCCTGATTCTATGTTGGACGAGGAGATTGCTCGTGAGTTATTTATGCAGGTGTCCCAGCAGGGATCGTGTTGGAGAAGGACCCCAAGGCCGGCTGTCTAACTGGTTGATTTCCATTTTCCTGATCTTAGTTTTAATCACTGTGATGTTCGAGTAGTCAGGGTGCTCAGTTTTAATTTGGACAGTTGCCTGGCGGACTCATGAGGAGGCTACCTACATGTGGAAGGATAAAAGTCCTTTGTTCTCGAAAGGAATAATTTCCGCACTAGAGGGGGTTTTCCTTTCTGGATCTGGAGGTAGAGGGAACGGTTACCGCGTCTACTTGACTCAGCATGTTAAGATTTTGGCATACTTCTGCTATTTTCCGCCAAAGCTTGGCGCCGACCGGTACCGAAGTGTATCATGCTTATTATGACTTTTTGACTTTTTGGAAGGCGTAGTTTTCGCTACAAGGGTCAGTGCAATTTTCAGTGTTTGCTTCTACATGTTTTCTTTTCGATCTTTTAAATCAGACCTGACGGTCCTGGGTACAATATTTCGCATGATGCTCGAAATTTAGGCGTGAATTGTATTGTGTGAGGGTTGGCACCTTTTCTCGTATTAGTCTCGTAGTACTCGCGAATCTGATCAGCCGAGAACGGTATGATGGTCTCAGATTACGGTTACTATTCTTAGAGGTATTTATCGAATGGGGGAATTTCTTTCTAAAAATTGACTCAGAGTCGGCTTGATGGTAAAATCTTCGAATATATTTTTTAATACCTCTGCAAATAAATATATAGGAGCTTTTCTGGCTTGGCATGAAGCTGCTGAATAGAAGAATACCGACTCTTGTGCTCATCGTTAACCAACGTATTGACTTAGTAGTCATATAAAGCTGTGAGGGCAAATAGTTTTCTTAATGTATTCGTTTTGGGTTTTAATCTTTGCTTCTGTTCTGGATCAATTGGTCGAAAATTTGGGTTGTGTCTTTCTAATCACGGTTTACAATCGCTAGTGTAGATGGAGGCGAATAAAAGTTTTTTTTAATTGTTATATATGTTGTTCAACTGGCTGGTCCAAATATTTGTCATATGTTTGTTGTTTTTTCTCTTTGAATGAGTGTTTGAATTTGTATTTTAATTATCCATACCCCCCCCAAATTAAATTAATCCCTGTTCATGAGGGCACTTCCTTGGCCATAACGTGGCGATGGCACTCCTGGGAACTCACACTTGTACCCTGCCGATACCACTCAAATGGGTGGTATGCACCTTTACCCTTACTCCGCAGAAAACTCAGACCAGAATAGAAAATGGAAATCTGTGCTGGTCAGAGTGACGGATTCGGTTGGGTGACTAGTTCTTGAGAGGTCGGGGTGGTCACTTCCGACTTCCATGTATTAAAGTTGATCAGAATTTATATTCTTAAAGAGCGCCGGGTTGTGATAAAAGAATTCCAAAAGCCGAAGCACCAGGTACCTTTGAAATGGTAGAGAAAAGAAAAAAATATTAGTTGAAAAGGTGCATAAAAAGACTCTGGTACACTTTGTATCCCATATTTATTCAAAAAAAATTGTAAGTCGAGTAAGTGAGGCAGAACATTATTTAAAGTGTTGGGACTGGAATGACACGCAAATCCTCGAGAAGGCAGCTGCAGTGGATTCGCCACATTACGCGTTGAGGAAATGAAGGGTGCAGGAGTTTAAATAGTAAATGTGGATGAGAAATTGAATTGCTAACATATAAAGGTTGTCTAGAAATTGAGTGGAGTTATATTTTTCCTGATGAGGGAGGCAGTTTTGGCAAGGAGTGTTGCTAAAGATATGTAGCGCTCGCGACAAATGCAGGAACTTCATAACCGAGTGTGGTGTACCGCTTACACCTCTTGAATATGGGTAAGGGAGTAGTTTATTCCAACTATGATGGTTTTGGGGAGAAGGATAAGAGGGAGAGTAGAAATAATTATACCATGTGTTAAGTGAACAACTGCTTTTGTGCAACAAACAGCTTTCAATGGCGTGCGTAGCTTCTTTATTAGAAGGTGCATAAATCTGTCCGTACCCTATTTGCAAAGAAAATGTTAGACGCCCAAGGGATTCTAAAGTTTCGTGCCATTGTGTTGCATCTTTTCCCTTGGTCCTCGAAGACTTCAGGTCGTTTATTGTCTACTCCGAATCGGGCACACTCGAAGGACGCAGCGCCATTTGATGCTCGCTCCCATGAACCCTACTGTGGCGTTTACTTAGTGTTGCAGACTGTCCGGCATATCATCGTTAAATGTCCCAGTGTAGCAAAACTTCGACGCCCTACCTCACGCGATACAGGGACGAGTGGGGTCAATACCGATTGTCCCATGTTCTCAGGATGGGTTCGGGCACACCGACTAGATTAATTGAGTTTGTGAAGAAAGCGGACCTCCTCCATAGTATTTAGCTTTCGTGTGTTCGATGCACACTCAGGCTGTGATATGCTGGAGAAACGAATTCGCGGAAGCCTGTGATGTGCTTAAGAGCACGAAGGGTCCCGCCGTGGATTATCCTGCGACGGCGGGAATCGGGTAAAGTCCACCTCGCCCGGCGAATCGTCTATCCACTGGAACTCTCCCCCTTCGGGGGCGGGAAAAGTCCCTCCATCTCACCCCTATAAAGCGTCCGACGACGGACTTGGACAGTATTAAGTAACTGCCTGTATCCACGAGTATCCGCGAGTATCTGCAATCTTCCCATCCCCGTTAGTTCGCAACGAACCTTTGCAGCACCCGTCAAGCTCCATGTATTCTCCTAGAACTCGTGAGAGTCAACCCCGTACTCGTTGGTACCTGTTACCCAAACGCAACGGGTCAAATTCTCGATTCGGTATTCCAAACCCGTAGGCAAGAACGGGGTCCCTCTTGCGTAATAGTCATTTGTCAAGAGGCTATTATTGTGGACTCTACGCCGTCCCTAACCTGGCAGGACTACTTCCTCGAACCGAATCTTCGAGGTAACCGCAACTCTCCTGTGAAAGCCCCCCCTCCTTTTAAGCCCCCATCATTTGGCTTCGCGTGCGCTCAAGGTCATTTGAGCGTCCCATCTGTTATTGTCCGTTTGTGTGTACGGCGGTCGACCCCGCGCAGACTCGTGTACGTCTCTTATGTTTATATACCTTAATTAAAACTTTTTTAATTTTGTAAATATATTATCTAAATAGTAGTAAAGTATATTTTTGTACTCCGTTTCTATTACCCTAGAACCTTTCAAGATAGCTAAGCATTGGCCAACCTAAACTGCACTCTGAAATTTAATTGCGCTCTGATTTGTATTTATAATTTTACCCACCCTCATTAATCCTTTCATAGGCCTCTCTCCCTCGAGGGAACGACTTTTAAAAAGGGTTGGGTTCTAACATCAACCTACGACAGTCTCCCTCCGAAGCCTGAACTTGCCTTTGTATTTTTTTTCTTTTCTTCGTCTTTAGATTTTTGTTCTTTCATTTTGTATAGATTTGTTTTTGTTTTTATAACTTAATTCTTCCTAAAATAGGCTTTATTACAACTTTAGCAGCTATGACCCCGCTGGCAGTTGCTAGATAAGTTCATTAAAAAAATTAAATATTTAGAATTAATTAAAATTTGATCCTGAATAATAGGGAATTTTTACTGACACTCTTCCATGCTAAGAGAATTCACAAAGTACCTGTCTATCAACAAAGGAAAAGGCTTGAATGATGAGTTGAGTCTTAAACGCACCAAAAGAGGGGGATAGACGTGTCTTAGTAGGCAGATCATTTAACAGTCTCGCGCCACATTCATAAAAAGAGCGATCACCGATGCAGCAGAGACGACAGCGAGTTACAATCTGTAGTGAAGCAGAACCTGAGCATTCGATTTTCAGGGTAGATAGTATCACTGAGGGAACCAGGTCGCTCCTTAAAGTTTTCCTTTCCTATCTACGTTAAAATGGAACAACTATCAACTATTAGCTTCATTAATACTCTCTAATGCAAGAACGTGACCTTTTATCTTTAATTCTTCATAATGCTTCACGAATTATACTCCTGCCTTTTCCGATATCAAAAATCCGTATGATATCTCATTACCATATCTATCGAACTACTAAATTATATCCTTACAAAAGAAAACGGCCTTCCATTTTAATGCAACCTACATATGTTTTACGATTCTACGGCCTTTTACTGCTATCAATAATTTTTACTACAGTACATATAATCAGAATATTGTCCCAGAGTTAACCGAACTTTCGGAGCTAAGAGCTCTAAAAGTCCCATTTTTTAAGTTTTAGTGCAATTTCTATATCAAAGGACGAAAAAGTAATAATACAGTTACTAAAAATCACCCAGAGTGGAATTTCCGAAGAACGTATAACTACAATTCGTTCTCATAACATGAAATGGAAATACTCACCTAATTTCTCAGTTCAGTCACTAATGTTCCTATTTGCTTGCATGGAACTCAAGTAGGCAAGAAAAATGCTGATTGCCATTTAACTCTCGCCTGTAATTTTGATAACAATATTATATGTAGATTTTGAAATGACATAAAATGATTGTGCTAAGGGAGATTTTTAATTAGTTTTTGATTCAGAAAATAACCGGCGAGTTGAAAGTTGACTTGGTACAACTTTTTTCTGCACTGCCTCAACTTTAATCGTAGCACAACTTTTAGTTATTCCCCAGTTTGCCCTATTTCCTTTCATTTTAATTGCTTTCTTGGTCTGATTTTCTTTAGGTCTTTTCATTATATTTTTTACGTTGATATATGATAGAAAAATCAATTAAAATCGGAGTAATTTGGTGCTTATAAACTTCTTTAATTATCTGAGTGGGACTCGTTTTATTGTCAATTTAACTTGGAAGCTGGAATGACAAAAAGATACTGATTAAAGAAAATGAGATAGAAATGTCCTCAAAGATCGATCCTCAGGTCCTGTTTTATTATCAGAAAAGATTAAATGTTAGTTCATGGCTCAGTTAGCATTTAGAAAATAATTAGTAAATAGAAGGATAAGGATAGGATTTTACAAAGAGGAAATTTATTTTGCTGATCTTGAGAACTTGAATCATGGGGACAAAGAGTTAGAATCCTAATACATAAACATCAAGAGTCCAATGAATTGATAAGAAACACAACGAAGAGTTCAAACCCCTCATGAACAAATATTTGCTGTAAAAAAATGAAAACCGATTAAAATAGATTTAAAGAGATTTGGTTATGAATAATATCATCCATAAGAACGCAGAAACGAAAAGGACGTCGCAAAACGTTCATAAAAATTCTCATTGCTTTCAAACAAATTATACGGTGTCATCATTTACTCTCTTGATGACAACAGTACCGTTGCTTCATCTTCCATTTTGACGGCATTTTCAAACATTAACGCTCTCTCTCTCTCTCTATTTATATCAACCGTTTAATGACTTTCCTTAGATAGCTGGTTGAGGTTTACTAGAGGACTGATGAACGTCCTCGTCCGGCCTCTTTCGTTTACCAAACTTAAAAAAAACAGTCGTGAAACTCACAGACTCCTCTAGAATACTTTAGATCAAACGTTGAATAACAAATCACCGCATTATATTTCGTAAATATTTTATTGAGGTAGACCCAATATATTGACGAAATGAACTGGAAATCATCGAAAAACTCAGTATTAAAGCATCGAAGAAATCTAAATATTGGACCTATAGCGAATGTTGCTCGAGAAATGGTTATTGATGTTATAGTATTTAGTAGGAACAAAGGAAGACTCTAGTATTTATAAGTTTTTTTATTCAGGGCGATAACCAAAGGGGGTAAATCACCCAGAAGGTTTTGAAAACATCTGGAAAGTAGTGGAGAAGGGTAAAAGGACAATATCTAAAAGCAATGAAGCAGCTCGGGTAGTTTGAGACTACCAAGAGCACTGATATCATTTCCCCATCCTTGCGAGGTTTCAATCGATAAACGATTTGCCAAACAGCGAAGAAAAAAAATATGTAAATTGAAAGAGAAGAATATAGCTTCGTGCATATAGTGAAATAATTAATCAATGTAGAAAAAACATTTTATCATATTGCAATCGCCCGCAATAGCAAATTTGCAGTACCGAATTGACTAGTGGATCAAGAAGAATCCTTGAAAGAATGCTTGGCTTCAGTTCTGCTTCTGATTATCTTCTTATCCAATGACCATCAACAATAGGCATTAGTTGAAGAAAATAAAGCCTATTGTCGATCTTGTTTGCATTTTCTTATATCAGGAGAAACCGGCATAAGAGAAAAGAGATTTTACACTGAAAATGCTAAGAATCGTACTCCTTAATTTAGCTTTGTCTGGAAAGGGAAACCGGAATAAAGACTATCGGGGATTCCTGGTCATAGGTAAAAGTGTGAGCAGCAGTTCATGTCAAAATTACATTAACTTCACCAGAAAATCTACCTCGAAAACAGGTTCAAGTCTAAAGAAGCTGAGTACTCTTCCATGTCATAGTGGCCTCGGCCTTTCTTATTGGATCTCGCGTAGGTAGCCTCTACATTTACTGCAACACAATTTTTTTATGAACTTCTATTCATTCTATTCATCAATATAATTTTATATGAATAAATTTGAGGTGGACATTCTTCCTATGAAACCCTTGACACAATTGGTGGCCAAAAATGACTCCACCTGAGAGCAGATTAGGTTCGGTATATTAACCGACCGGTTGGTTCATCTAGGTTAGGTTGAGGGTATGCACCCCAGAGTGGGATCATCTCTGTAGATTGGAGATTCTTTGAATGCTACTAATGGGCTTTAACAACTCAGACCTTTAGAAAAAGAAGTGTGTTATATGGGGCAATCAGATGTACTGGACGAAGTACATTGAAACTAAGGAGAGATATGTTTCTACCTGAAATAATATAGTGGCGTAACCGAATATCAAATAATGTTTATGAGAACTTAAATATTCATAGTTCTCTGAAATACCCTATTTTTTGGCTGCTAGGCAAGATCTTAAAAAAAACAAACATATTACCCAATGTGATCAAAATTTTAATAAAATGTTTAGCATTACTAATGCTTATTGGAATCTATACATCATATAATCTACACTAATATTATATAACATTGAAATAAAGGGTGAGACATTATGGCCCTTAAAACTTGTAGTTGAGAGATCCTTCATTTGGTATTAACAGGGAAGGAGGAAAATTTCAATATGATCCTATTTTAGAAGAAATCTTCCCCTTGATCTTCCCCTATCAAAGAATAAAAATGAATATAAATTTTTACTATAAGGTCATCACATAAATGATGCGGCATTTTGTCATGTACATTATTTTATGGACATAAATAATCGAAAGCAGGTTCGTTTTTATACTTCCCTAGTAAACTCGAAGCCCAGGGACCTGTTTGTCTTAGCTTAACCAAAGGCTTGCATTTTGATATACATTAGTCGTCATTTTCTGGGCTATTAAATTTCTATTGTTATTACTAATTTAATATGCCATATCACTAGATGATGGATATTATAGAAGTATTAAAGCCACACATTCGCACAAATGCAACAATTCAAATTGAAAGCAGAAAGTTTATTTCAAGTATACGGTGAAGGAACATTAGTGTGAGTCAGTGCCATAAGGATTTCAGAAATTTGCTCGGGAAGCGTTTGCTTGAAGATGAAACTCATTCACAATGATCATTGGAATTTGATCTTTATCTTTTAAAAATACCAGTGGAAGAAAATACTATTGAAACTGTTAAAACGTTGCTTGAAAAACTACATTCAACTCATTGCAATGCGCATCTTTATTTAAAATAAATAGGCAAAGTTTCACGATTGGAGCCATAGATTTGTCACAACGAGTCAGAAGCAAATTTAAAACAAAAATCAACATTTGTTCATCTCTCCTTTATCGATTAAATATTGAGCCATTTTTAAGTAAGATTGTTACATGAGACGAAAATTTGATTATCTACAATATTAAACGTTCTAAACAATACAGCCGCTGAAACAGGATTCTCATCCACAGAAGATTCTTTTGTGAGTTTGATTAGATATAAATGGCATAATCTATTTTGGACTTCTTAACCCCCTAAAGAGTAGCAGTTGAACCGTCTACATACTAGCCCATTAAGAAAAAAAGGCTATCATAATAAACTAATAGAAGAAGTGTTTTTTTTTCCCTCAAGACAACATGCGAATTCATATCGCAAGAGATATCAAAAAAAGTTTACAACATTTGATTGGGAATTAATGAGTCCATCCTCCATACCTACTCGACCTAGGAGAGTAGCGAATCACTTGAAGAGAATGAAGATATCAACAAACAAAGAGGTCTTAAAAACCTTAAAGAACCCTTTCAAATCAAAGTCAAACGACATTACAAACATGGTTTTGAAAAGTTAGTAGGAAAATAAAGAAATTGTATAAACTGGTGAAATCTTATTACCTATTAACTAAATAAATAGATGCTTATTTAAATATAAAGAACTTTAAAGAGTTGTTTAAAGTACATCAATATAATAATGATAAACACGAAAATCAATGGCCACTTTACTTATATATTCCATTCTTAATAATAAAATACGCCAAAAGGGATAAACCTGACTGGTTATTAGAATTTGGAAAGAACCTACCTCTAACCGAGAACAATATAAATTACTAAAGTATTACTTATTTCAAATAAATGGAAATCTGATTAATTGCTAAATCTAACCGTTGTTTATTAGTCTAAAAATGACCAGCTACCAAAGCAATTTCTTCCTAGAATAAAAAAAATGCTCCCCAACTAAGCCAAACATATTTTGCGAGAAGTAATTGAGTAAAAATATTTTATTTGAAAAAGAAAACTGAAAAGTTTAGAATTTTAATTGAAATTAAAAACTCTTTTATCATGGAAATGAAATCCTGGCTATTTGTCTTCACTTTTTTTAAAGAACTTTAACCTCATTATGTGGAAAAATGAGAGGAGGAATTCCTCCACCCCCCTTGACTTCCTCAGTTCGCCATTGACCACTCTAAATTCGTCTGCCCTATATACTGCGAAAATTAGAACAATGAAAAGAACATTAGGTGGGCATCGCTACTTTGCGCTATAGAACCTTATCGCGAACCAAGGCAATAAAAGGAAGTCTGTTGGCGATAAATCTCTCTCCCCATCTAGAAAATTCCGGGGTATATATTCGACAGTTCAGAATTCACAGGCAGATTGTGTCTGAAACCGCCATCCAATACGTTAGGCGTAACTTCTTCGTTAGTCGAAAGGAAATCGACTACATTCTCGTCAGAGAAAAATTGAGTGATTGTCGAAAGGCCAAGGAAGAGCTAGTCGTCACTCAATGTTGTTCGTAGAAATAGTTAGGCGCGCTTCAACCCTTCTCACCACGTCTTCGGATTTTTAGGATCGGAAAGCCATCCCGAAGGACCCTCCGTTTGCCTCTTAAGGACAAGAGCCCCCCCTCCCCCTCACTTTAATCTCTTGAAGTTGGATTGAGTGTCTCGTGAGACACCCACAAGTTCAAGGCCGAACTTACTTACCTGGTCCTACTCGCCGCACATCAAAGTAAAATGGATTTAACCTACGCTTCGTCACGCTCCTCTCACCTTTACCGCGTCGAACCTCAAGTATCCCCTTTGCTCTGGAACTTGCATAATTGTAAAACCATTACTTAATTAATTATTCCTTAGTTTAAACTTAATTGATAGTGTCAATCATTATAGCAATGAACCGTCAATATTTAATTGCATTGCCATTTAACTTGCCCTATATGTATATGTAATCTTTAGTTCTATTAAAGTATATTTTTGTAGTTGTGTTTGAATATTCCTTGGCCTAGCAACTGTGTATTTAGAGCACTCTTAGAACCATTCCAAGGTGGAGCCTTAATTTCGGTCGGCTAGTAGGCCAGGGGGCTTAGACGGCGTACACCCAATCATACCACGACACATTAGATTAACTTCAATCTTGCCAATATAGAGAATTGATTCCATCGTGTACCAACGGTTCAATCTGTTACTCTCTCACTATATATATATATATATATATATATATATATATATATATATATATATATATATATATATAATATATATATATGAGCCTATAACAATTCTCAATCAAATTTAAGAGGAGGAAGTGTAGTGGAAGAAATTAAAGTTTAGAGCAATTCTTTATAAACTATTTACTATCTTCAAAGCCAGTTATAGGGCCCAAGAGCGTCGCAAGATTTTGATTTGCAAGGTTTTGCTTTGAATTATTAAGTTCATATCTCTAAGTTGTTAGAATTTATAGTGCTACTTTTTATAGCTATTACTTCTATTATTTGCGCAACCATTCAAACTTTATTAAAGGGGAGTTGTTTTTCTTTCCGAAATGGGACTAATCTCTCTTAATTCACCAACGCAAAGCTGTGTTCATTTTCCTAAGAATCACTAAGGAAATCTAGCAAATTTGCCTTACTTTTCATTCACCATTTTAATTATATCAGGAATCTTACAAAAAATACATATATCAACTCTTGATCAGAACTATCAACATTTGCAAACAACCGGATTTGCTTTCCACAATTCAGTAGAACACTTCTTAACCTTCCTCTTTCCTTGGATTAACTAAGAACTCTTCATTATGATATATTCTATTCCCAATTTCCTCTTCATAAATTCTTCATATGTAGATGCCGTAGCAACTCAGAATATTTTTGATTACAACCTTCTTCAAATATCGCCCTTAACTGATCGTTAATTAGTCGATCGACTTTGCTCACCAACAAACGTTTGATTTGTCTCACGTTCGTACTTTCCTGCCCAATTTATACCGTAGTTTTACTAGCAAACTAAAATCCTCGGGCCAGTATACTTACAAGGATAATTTTTATATCAGTGTGCATCAATGGCAATATTTTTATTCATGATACAGCCTAAAATCTTAAAATATCGCGCTAGCTCAAGACACACAGCTCGAGCTCTAATATCCTCCCCACACACACATCCTCACCGAACCAATAGCTCAATTACCTCTTTTCTGCATTTCAATTTAGTGACCTCATTACATATACCCTATTGAATGTTTCAGTCAACATTTCCAAATCCGTCTCACTCTCATCCAATTATATTACGTATCAGCATGCAACAGAACATACAGGATTCATTCCATACCATCTTCAGTAATTCCACACAACTGTAATTCACTTACACTAGTACTTATATAGGCTATCCATACTTTAAAAATATTACCTATCCAATGCAATAAGGCGATTCCGCCCGTCATTCACCAAAACGCACGCCGTTCTTAAAAAAAAAATTTAACATCACCCATCAACGTCATATCTTTTTAGAACCTTCTTTAATGGTTGACTATCGACACAATCATACATTTCCTCTAGATCTCAAGCTGCCTTAACCATCTAGGTCTGCTCTCTAGTGGCTTTAAAAGGTTGGCCTGTTCAAGTGGCCACAACAGACCAGATTTGTCGCTGCTTGAACGCTAAGGTTAAGATAAGGTTGAGGCCAGTGTATATGTAACGGTTATCCCAGGCCTCAGTCATGTGCCACACAATTCGAGGTTGATCTTTCTGGTGGCCTGTTCATGCCGCCTCAACATATCAGATATTTCGTTGCTTGGACTCTCCGGTCATGGTAAGGGTGAGATTAGTTTTCGCGTGTATGTCCATCGGTCAGGCAAGGCCTCAGTCCTGTGCCAGTCATCTCGAGTTTGACCTTTTTACTGGCTTGAAGAATTGGGCAGGTTCAAGCCGCATCAACATATCAGATATGTCTCTGCTTTAATGCTCCACTCAAGGTAAGGTTCAGGCCAGTTTGAGCATGTATTGGTTTCGGTCAGGTCAAGCCTCAGTCCTGAGCCAGACAATTCTAGAATGACTCTTTGGGTGACATGAAGAGCTTGGTCCGTTCGAGCCACCTCAACATATGAGATCTCTCGTTGCTTGAAAGTTCCGGTCAAATTAAGGTTCAGGCCAGTTAGAACGTTTATGGGCATCGGTTAGTCAAGGCCTCAGTCCTGTGCCAGACAATCCTAGGTAAATTTTCGGGTGCCATGAAGAGGTTCGCCAGTTCAAGCCACTTTAACATATCAGGTCTTACGCTGCTTGAACGATCCGGTCAATGTAAGTTTAAAGCCAGTCTGAGAGTGTATCAGCGTCGGTCAGGCCAGGCCTCAGTCATGTGCAAGGCAACTCTAGGTCAACCTTTCTGGTAGCTTGAAGAGGTTGGCCTGTTGCAGCCGCCTTACCATATCAGATCTGCCGCTTCTAGATCGATCCGGTCAAGATAAGGTTAAATCCATTTTGAGCATGTATCATCGTCGGTCAGGCCAGGCCTCAGTCATGTGCTAGACAACTCTAGGTCAACCTTTCTGGTAGCTTGAAGAGGTTGGTCTGTTGCAGTCGCTTCATCATATAAGATCTGTAGTTGCTTGAACGCTCCAGTTAAGTTAAGGGTTAGGCTAGTTTGAGCATTTATTGGCGTCGGTTAGTCTAGGCCTCAGTCCTATCCCAGACAATTCTAGGCCAATCATTAGACGTGGCATGAAAAGGTTTGCCAGTTTAAGCTGCTTTAACATATCAGATCTGTCGCTGCTTGAACGATCCGGTCAAGGTAAGGTTCAGGATAATTTGAGCCTGTATGAGCGTGGGACAGCCAAACACCGCGTCGCTGGAACTGTGAAGCGCACAGTTCGATACAAAGATTTTTGTATTTTTTTTTCATAAACTAGGGGATGGCTACTGACATTAAGCTTAAAAATTATATAATGTACAAATTTAGAAAGAATTAAAGAAAAAAGGACTCATTATATTGAATGTTATCGATAATATCGAGTGGAAATAGAGGGTGCTGCAGTTCCGCAGAGCCTATATATGAGCCACCACTGGGCCACTATTATTGTTCTTATTAGAGCAGGGGCAGGCAACCTTTTCAGAGTGAAGGACAGATGAGGCTTTTGGGAGCAGGCCGCGGGCCGGAGTGACAAACGAAATCCCCGAAGTGACCATATATATATATATATATATATATATATATATATATATATATATATATATATATATATATATAATAAAATACATTATACAAGAATTTTATTGAAAAACATATAAATCAGTGAGACTGCTGGTGCTGCTTTCCATAAAGAAGTGTTTCACTGTCCGGCTCGATGGATGAGGTAGACAACAGAAAAATGTCATTAAGATGGCGGTCAGAAAGCTTGAAAAGAAGGTGAGACTTCGCGTTCTTCAGTTTGGAGAAGAGCTGTTCACAACAGTAGGTGCTGCCAAACATGGCCACGATACGTTGAACATGCGCAATGTATTTTGGAAAATTGCTAGAAGGGAGGACGAGGTCGAGGAAGAAGGACAGCGGAGAAGGGGTGAGGAACTTAGCCTTCAGGTCATCATTGCACTGCAGCTCCACCAACTCCAACTGCAGCCAGCGGCCTGACTCCTGCGAAACGCAGCGGAAAAAGTCCTAAGCATTTTATCGTTTAGAATTGCTTCCTCTACAACTTTGGTCTTAATGAAATTGTTCGTACCTGTGAGGGACATGCATTTTTCTCTCATTTTTTACTCATTTTCACTGCTAGACGTAAGCCTCATTCATCTCTCCCTCTACGAGTCTACTGAGACAGATGGTGTTTGGCATAGGAATTTTTTGGGGGGCTTGGGTTTCTCGGGCCGGATTGCAATATTAATGCCGGATCTGGCCCGCTGGTCGGAGGTTGCCCCCCCTCCCCACCTGCATTAGAGCAATATATTTTAGCAGTCTCAAAAACTTTGATCTGCATTTTTTTTATTGCTTGCTTGATGTGATACAAATGGCAACATATCATCAGAATGATCTTTAAGCGAATTTAGATTAGTCAGATCACAAAGGAGTGTAATCATTTCCTTCTGTCTTCGTAAAGATTACTAATCCATCACGCATCCAAGAGGTTCTGCAGATATGAGATTTTCTTCTTCACAGAAAGAAACCTTTTTTAAAGAATATTTATCAATATTGTTGTTTCTAATAACGTTGTATACTGACAGCAGTACATCTTCAAAACAAATTCAATGTGTCCTGTCGCAGAATTTTATAAAAATCACTGAGTACACTCCATTCATCTTCGCATACATTTTTTTACTCTCGACTACTTAAGCCACCTCATGTAGGAATGTAAATGGTAGCAGAGTGGTAATCGTGGTGTTGGCTCGAAGAACAAAGACCAATCATCCATTGTGGGCATATTATTCCATCTTATTTTCTGAAATTAAGATTTATTTTCTTTCTATCAAATATTTATTTAATAAATTCTTGAAGTCTTTCATTTTTCAAAGGCAATTTACGAAATATCTAGCAATTTTTTTTATTACTAAGCCTTTGGTAATTTTCTTTAAGTTTTGAAAATTTATTTTACATCTACTTTAATCAAAGGAAAGTATAGAATCCTCAACTTCATCACCCGACCCCATTTCTTCAACTTTCAACTACCTAGATATTATTTTTGGTTTACAAAAGAACTGTGAGGCCAAGTGTTCAGGGACAATTTCTTTTTCGAACATTACCATTACTGATATACTATCTTTTGCATGTACTAATGTGTTGACCTAAATCAAAGCTAAATTCCCTCAATCTTTTTAGTAGCTTTACTAACTTTATGATATATAGTGATCCAGATATTTTCATTAATCCAAGAGACCATTTATATTCATACACTTGAAATTTTGTATGGAAGTACAGTCATGGCCAAAAGTTTTGACACCAATATAAGTTTTTTTTTTTCATATTAGAAAATTAATAGAACTCATCAAACGTTGGATTTTCTTTTAGTATGTTTGTGTTCCTCTCATATAATGCAGGCATTTAACTAGTTTTATAAACATATTGACTAACTGACATCTCTTTTCATCATCAAATACATACACTTCTAGTATTCCATACACCAATTGCATTTGTACGTTTGATGAGGATTCACAGGATTTACTCGTTAGGGTTCTAAACCCCCCCCCTTCCATAACCCACATTGCTATTAAAGCATAACGATTTCAGAGAAGCGGTTTCCCATATTAGACCTCCATATCAGGGTTTAGTTGCTTTTTATGACGCGCGGCAGAAGGCGGTTGGGGTTATTTTCAGGGATAAGAGCTCTCGCAGAACATAAGTTCTGGAAGGGAAAGAAACAAGGGGAAAATGGAAGGAGTTGAATGTGGAAAAAAAATAGGGAGAATAAATACGTCTCAAATCACTCCTTAGGCAAAAAGAGATGGTCAGGTCCTGCAATCATTGTCTGGCTATGACTAAATTTGGAGAAATAGACAGAAAATACTCGATTTCCTATTCATCGATATGGTGTCAAAGGACTCGAAACAGGGAAGTTACTGGGGCTGAAAAAAGGCAGAGAGGGCAGTGGATATTGTTTACTTCAATAAAATTATTATACCCTTTGTAAATAGTAGCGATTTTAATCTGTGCTGCCAAACGCTCTTTGTTCGAATCAGCATGGTAACCACTCGGCTACCATTCACATTTCCACATGATCTGGCTGAATTAGTCAAGGGTAGAAGTGGACAGGCAATAGCATGGGAAGTTGCAGAAGACAAAGCGAAAAGAAATATAGGCATGGGCAGCAGCCTCAACACACTTACAGTTGAAGTCGCGGAAATATCCGCCGAAGATTGCGTAGGACGCACATAGTTGCTTTGGCCATCTAGATATGACCTGAGCAAAACTTCTTCTTTGAAACAAACGCCAGGCGATATTATTATCATGATCCTTATCAATCATGGTGCGTTGTGTGAGCAATACTCATTGCCTCAAACTGTTCAGTGTTTGACTTTAAAATGCGCGCAGAAAGCGTAAGGGAGTGGCATTCTAATCAGATACAAATTTGGAAACCATAAGGACAAGAGGAACCTGATTTTGCCTATTATCGGCATAAATTTAAGGGGGAAGACAAAAAGACGTAAGAAACCACAAGTTGGAGAGAATTAATGCAAGGTAAATAGCAACGAGGAAAAGGTTCTTGTAGGACATCGTTCGGAAAAGAATCAGGGTGAAGTATATGTCGTCAAAATTGATAATTTAATTCGATTTGGCGACGTGAAATAAGAACGAAACCTGTCCTGAGCAGAATATCAGGCATAAAGTGATAGAGGCGATTCAGGAAGAAAATGCGGCCAGTAGTTTCAAAAGCAGTCGAGAAATCAAGAAGGCGGTGTCTATCGTCAGCATCACATCGCAGGGGAAACGCAAGACTAATGAGCTCCTTCTGGTTAGAATGGCTAGAATTTAACCAATATTCCAAATTAAATAAGGGCGATAGATATTTAGTTGCAAAGACAAAGGCGCTACGCTACTAACCTCTAGAGGAAAATCAGGAAGATAGACGAGAGCGGCAGAAGTCTTTGGGGACGAGGTGCTTTCAGAGAGAACATTCAAGTATTAATAGTTTTAATTAATCAGGTTAACGAAGCTTTGGAGGGTTTCAGGAAGAAATTCGATTAGATTCAAAGGGGGCAGGAGACGCGAATCATCACTCAGAGGGGATTGAATTGACGAAAACGACTGATTTATTCCAAGATTAAATCATTAAGGAAGGTTGGCTTTTGAATACTCTTGGATATATATTGTGGTAAACGAGATTCCTTATTTTGTATTAAAAAACAAAGCGAAAACCAAAGCGAAAATCTCCGCCAGATATTTAGTCGGGGGATATGTGTAGAAGGAATTAAAGAACACGGCTACTCAAAGGTACGAACATAAATTGTGTTCCTAGGTGTGGATAAGTTGTGATGTAAGAACTTTGTTCGCTTTCACCTTTTGCGTCTGAACAAGGTGTCACTGTCTTTTGTACAGAGGTTCATTGCCATTACATCAAGAAAAAAACGTTCACATAAAACCCAAATTTCCGGACAAAAAGAACAAGAGCCCCCCCCCCTCCCCGTTTCGAAGTGAAATAAAGCCAAATAGTGACGAAGGAGGACATATGCACCAAAACTGTAACGAAAAAGGAGGAGTATCGAAACGGTCGCCGAAGACAACAAAACCATCAATACCGACATTGGATACTATAAAACTACCAGGACCAAGAATGACTCTAAAACCATCAAAACCACAGAAAAAAAGATAATACCATTTATCAGAGAGAGAAGGTTTCCCCACCCCCCTAGAACGCAACATCTACTCGTGGCGCGCACCTGTACCCTCAGACAACCCCAAGGGACAGCGAGAATTTCGCGCGGTCGGATGACCCCGGCGCTCTTATCCAGAATGGTCCGCCAGTCGAACCCAAGGAGTCGCTTCAAGAATGTTGCGTGGCCGTGTGATCCGTATTGGGTCCCTATTCTTTCCCCGTCGCATCGCCTGATCGGTGCCAGACCTACGGCTTTGAGGACTTTCGCGCGAGCCTGTGATGCTCGACGAGAATCCACCCTGCCCTCTGGCGCAACAAGTCTAATGAAATCCCCGACCCCCTTTTTGGTACCTCTGGCGACCCGCTTTCCCCAAGGCAGTATATATACTTCGGGAAAAGCTTTGATAATTTAATACCATACAACGCCGTCTTAGTTAGCAGCCACGTACATTCCTGTACGCCCTGCCCCGCCTCCCAACGGCTTCCAGCTAAGAACGCGACCGGTCACTTCTCTACCCAGCCTCGCTCGTACCTAAGGCCAGAGTTCCCGCCTGACAGACAATAGACACGGGCAGGCATCTATCACTCTCTTTCCAAATTTTGCCCCTTGCAAACACTGAAGAAAGGTGTTGGTTGATTTTTGCTTTAAATTTACCCCCCCCCCCCACACACACATTTATTGACTGCAACGGTCCCCGTCACGTTGATCTCTTTTCCACTTCCAATCTAACCTAACACTGATTTTGTATGTTTCTTGATCACTCCTTGATTCCTTCAGTTGGCGTCTGTATTTTCGAGTTCCTCTGCTCCTATTACGGAGTTGTTCTTAGAGATTTATAACACGTATTTTCGATCGGACTCTATGAGGTCCATAACCTCTCCAATAACATTCTTATCCTTATCCATTTTCACGTTTTCCGTACTTTCTATTTACACACTTTTATCCATCTAAATAATCTAATTCGATTTTCTACCTATGGAAATTCCCTCATCGGTTAATTTACTTTCCATTCTTTTGTTATATTATATTTAAGAGACGAAAATTTTTCAAAATTCCTAAAGAAATTGAGCAAGTTAGAAGTCGATTAACCAAACGAGGAGACTACTTGAGTCCGCCGAACTCACTCATTATCCTGTTTCCGTTCGTGATGAAAAAGCGTCTTTAAGGAGATATTTTTTCTCACTCCACTCCATTAATACTTGACGTTTGCGAACAGCGCAGACCCACCCACACATCCAGATAGACAGGCATACAGTTACTCTAGCGATTAGACATATACATACATAAAGCATTATCGTACAGGTGTACACTAATCCACGCATATAGACCCATTTCTAAAGGTCTACATAGTGAGAGCATTGAACACAATTAAAATTAAAGATAAATCGGTTTAATTGAGATCAAAAGCGGTGCCTTGCTTCCTCAGTGTGCTTGGTTCAAATCCCACCCAAGTACGGAATTTTTCGAATTAGGAAATAACTTTTTCCGAAGAAAAATTATCCTGTTTTTCTGTTTCTTGCGATTTGCTGGATTCATTTCATCATTCTTTCGCGTTCATGAAAGATTTGGACGCTCATTCGCGTCCAATTTCTCTTTCTCATATATATATATATATATATATATATATATATATACTTCATGCTTTACCTAGTATTGCAGTTTTATAGAGGAAATTAATGGAAATTCACGCCAAACCAGATGTCCTTCTTGACTTCATTTGCCTCAAGTAGGTTGCCTCTTATTTCTAAAGAGTAAAAGGCCTTCAAGAAGTAGGATAAATTCTTTGAATGTGACCAGGATTCCAAAGTTTCCAGCTCTACAAGATCATCGTGGGAGACTACCTTTATGTCGCTATTTTTCTTCTTTATTTTAAGAATTGTGCATTGTCAGAGACCATTTGAACACTACGAAACCATAGACTACTAATTAGTTGTTGTTTAGGTATAGTTTTCCTATAGATTCGCACCGTGTGAAACCAATCTCGGTTGAGAAATATATTTTGATATGGGATTCAAACAACGAGTCCCGCTTCAAATCGGGGCTCTTTCAGGCGACTAACCCTAGCTACACTGTCTTGCCTTTATATACGTTTGAAGAGGTTTTAGTCTCGGCTAGGCCTTAATATCCCATTGACTGGACTACTTCTTTTTGATGATGGGCGTAACCGGACCATCTGTCACCATTTAACTGGGTGTTTGGGGAAAGCGAATTCAAGGCAGATACAACTTAAGGAGGGGTTTTCACTCCCCTTACTCAACCACTCAGACCAAACAATGCCAGGGCCCCATAAATGGCACTTTGACTTGGAATTTCCCTCCGTTTCGCGCGATGCATTTGGTCGTTCATTTTGGCCGTATCTCGGTGTCGCTTTCGCCCGTAACGCAGTATCTCTACCCTCTCTTTCTCTCTTTCTTCCCGAGGGCCAGTGAGCGAGAGAGGAGTCCTGGAGAAGGAGAATAGAATCACTCGCAGCTCGAGGGCTTAGTGTGTTCTTTGCTCTCGTGGTGTGTGGAGGTGTGGTGACTCAATAATCCAACCATGCGTCCATTACGGCAAGGCTCTACAGTGTAAGTGGACACTCCAAGTTCCTTATTTACTTCTTTTATTATTCTTCAATCTTATTTTATCTCCCTCGGCAACCATCTTTCTACCAGTAGCCGCCATCGTCCAAAAACTGTCCCTCTGTTTCCTCTTCTCTCGCAGCTGTATATTGCTTTCTCGCACAGAGGAGGGAAAATATCGTTTGTGGCCGTTTTCGTCCGCGGGTCATTTCCGTTCTGTTCGTTAACGGTTACGGAAGCTCTTAACAGTCGTCCGTTTCGCTTTTCGTCGAGCGAGAATGATACGTTTTCGAGACATGAAAGAGACGCCGTGAAAATGAAACGTTTTCTTTGTAAAATGTTATCTTTATTTTTATTATCATTTTCCTTCTAATATATAAGGAAATGTGATTGCCAAAATTTAAAAAAATGCCTTTAAGAATGGGAGGAAACCATTATCGCGGCATCGTTTGCTGTAGATATTTGCAAGTTATTTTGTGACATTGTTGTTGCAATCAACTGCGAGACACCACCCGCTGTAACGAGATCTACGCACATCTCACTAGATAGGCAGCGGTATTTTGGTGTCACTTGCTGTTCTCTGCTATCCGGGTGTATCTTGAGATAAATGATATCCACGTATCTTCTGGTACTATATCAATGTAATTTCTAGTATATATTTCTTTTCTTTATTATTAGGGTATCTTTGGTATCCTCTAATATCAATGAAGAGTAACTTTTGGTATTCATAAATCCTTATCGCGTTCCTTCACTATCCAATGGTATTCGAAGGAATTCTCTGTTATCAACTTGCATCACAATTATTGTCATGTTTTTGTTTGTATCTACGAACATTTCTTACGTAATATTAATATCTTTTCTCAATGTCTAGTCAATTCTAGATATCTTCTAACTGATATTGACTATTAAGACCGTATATTCATTTGTGCCTTTCATTTTTCAAGGTATTCAGATATATTCTGACGTGTCTGTGTACGTTCATTTATTACTCGTATATCTTGGCATTCTATGGTATATTGAGGAAGTTCCTGATAGGTATATTGAGGAAGTTCCTGATATCTTCATAAGAGAACCAGCTTTTCCACCTTCTACTTCGACTATGTTGACTTTACCATATTCTCGGGTACTCCTAGTGCTTCTCTCTAGAGCGTGGTAACTTTTGTTACTTCCTAATATATAATGGTATTAGATGATATTAACAATTCTTCCATGGTTAATAAAATTACATTTAGTGCGTAAATAACGGGGGCAGGGATTTTCTCCTATTAAAAACGCTCACTAAAATGAGACTCTTCCTCACTTTTGCACACCCACACATACCCCCCTTCAATGAACTTGATACCACTGCAAAGGGCAAGGAGATGGGGTTGTTCCCCCCTTCAACCTCCGTCTCCCCTTCCTCAGGAATTTCTCTCCTTTGAGTCATTAATTGAATTAGGTTCTCACAACGTTGAGGTCTTTAAGCGAGGCTATGCGATATTCGCCAGGGCCGGTTTTACTCAACCCGAACCCTACAAGTCGTGGGTGGCTAAACAGGGCTACTTTTGAGAGGTTTTATCGGTTTTTTTTTATTGTAGTCTTTCTCCCAGGGTCTTTGGTGGGTGTTGCTTTATTTACCCGTGTCGTTATATATTGGATCAATTTGTGACACTTTTTATTTGTCATTGTACTCTTTCGTTATTGCTAATTATTTCTTTATGTATTTGTGTGTGCTTATTATTATATTTTTATAGCAATTGATGTTATTTAATATCTTTTTCCTTAGCCTTGGTATTTTTTTATTTATGTATCTCTTTATATTTCTTAAGGTTTTTATTTTGAGGAGGGCCTATTTCCCTCGTACTTAATATGACCATATATTTCTCATTTACTCTGGGTCATATCCCGAGTATAAAAGGTTACATAAACATAATCCACTTCTTGCGTGTCTCTTTTCTCTATCCTTGATGTCCTTAATTTAGGCTCCCGGCATTTCTTAGTTCAGAATTCTCATATATTTTGTCTCATGTTAAATTGTTATTATTTTCTTTATGCTTTTGGTTATTGTGCTTTTTATGAAGACATATGATCATTTCTTCAATAAAAAACACTCTTATGAGCAATTATGTAGGCTTATTCTTTCAACCAGATGAGGAAAATGTACTTACGGATCAAGTTACAACTAATTTTTAGGGCGTTAATTTTTCAGGAGAATTTTGCATGAAATAGTAGACGGATGAATCTATTCGTCTTTAAAAGGAATTAATTTAATTGAGTATTATATAAGTTCCAACTGTTGATATACACTCATCTTAGTTTCCGGTTAATTTTTTTAGGATTTGAGGGTTATGAATTCTATCTCTTAAATGATTTATTTTACATTAATAAATATGATTCACTTGTCCGGTTGGATTTGTAGCACGATCACCTATATTTGGGAGGATAGGACGGCTTTTTCGGGCGGAGAAATGTGGGCATGGCCTCATGCCATGGGCATGAATACATCCACCCGGGAGCTAGTAAAGTGAGTTGTGCCTTTAAACCGCTAAAGTCTTACGTCTGTCAATGTTGAACAAGTCATTACGCACCTGGGTGTGGTCGGTGTGTTAAATGACTGCAAATAGAGAGAGACGAAGGGAGGGAGGGTGTCATATGGTTGTGTGTCTGCATTTGTTAAAACAGGTTAGTTCGATCAGTGTGCAAGTGGTCGGGACGTTTTCTCCTTTTGCCTTATTTTTTGAGGCTTATTGGGCAGGAAATGGCTTGAACGAAAGTGAGTTAAACCGGACGAGCAGGTGAACGCTCGATGCTTTTTAGAAATATAAGTCAGCGTTATCCTGAATGCAGAGGAGCAGGTGAACGCTCGACGCCTTTAAGAAATATAAGCTAACGAGATCCTGAATGCAAATTTGTGATTGTGATCACTCAGCGCGGAATTATAGGAAGGGAGGATAGACAGAAGAAGAAAGAAAAATCCAACCAAAACCAAGGCAAAATTTTGAATAAAAGATGATAACCGACCTTGCCATTTTACAACTGATTGGACTGCATTAAAAGCCCATAAAAAACCTGCAGTCGAAAGACAACCTTTCATCTCCTTGAGTGTAGTTAAAGAAAGAAATGAAAGATCGGAAGTATTGGCAGAAGACCAGAGGTAGCGGAAATTGCTCCAGGAACGGGTGTGCTCATTATTAAATGCCCTAAGGTTCGGAGGCGCACTCTAATAAAAATATCTTTTTAAAACGAAATTTTAACTTTATTTTAAAAGTATAAAATTCAAAACCACATAGGGATTTGCCGCCAGATAGATTTGGTAAAGAAGGTTGTGTATAAATTGGTGTAGTTGTGGCAAGTAAAAGTGTGGAAGATACGGAAATATCAAATGAAAAGTGGAAAACTAAAAGGATAATCTTTTGATATCTTGATCAATATCATTTTTAAGGGGTTAGTTAGATCTTAACCCTTAATCGGATGTATAAAAATATGCGAAAGAAGAAAAAACAGACAAAACAAGAAAACTACTGAGTAGAAAGAACATAAAAACATACAGAAACCGACAGAACAATAAAAAATTAATATAAGAAATAGTGGCAACAAACAAGTATGAAAATAATCTGTATACCAGACATCATTCCCACCCCCTCAATGCCTGCCTGGGATGACACATTTCCTCTTCGAACAAACCAGCACAAACAGCTCGGGTACTCGGGGTAGTAAGTTCTACCTTTCGGTGTGGATAATGTGTGTACATGGTATAAGTCAGGGTTCTGTCCTACATGTCAACAGGTTCTTAGATAACGAATTCAGGTTAGGGAATCTACCCTCCATCTAGTAAATCATGCGATAATTCACTGTGTAACACGACTTTTGTCTTTGGGTAGCAACTGTTATTTTCTATTTGCTTGTGTCTAGAATACATGAAAAACACTGATTTATTTCAAACTTTGCTTTTGAGTCCAGGATAATACTATTTATAATAAATCCACCTATTCCCTCTGGAAGGAAGCGGCGAATTTGAACTTTCATTTGCATAAAGTAGAAACAAAACGACATGATACAAAAATAGCATTTATTTATTCTAGAATTACATAAGTGAGACAATTAAAATATTAGAAATTAGTAGTTTTCCGTGATTTACGCTTATACTGTAAATTACCTCCACGAATCAGCCCCCAAATATAGTCTTCCATCAGATTTTCATTATATATACAATTCTTGATAGCGGCGTCCAAAGTCCAGTAGATCCTGATGAAAGCGCTCGCCATGCTCCTCTGTGTACGCTCCCACGTTATTAAATTTATAAAGATGAGCGTCAAGAATATAGACTTGCAGGGACATCCTGAAACCCATCTTGACCTAGTTTCTCACCCAAGTTCTCAACAAGCTCTACATTGTTTTCGGCTTTGCGATTACCTAGGAAGCCCAGAACCACTACGATAAAACTGTCACACGCTGCTTTCCTCGTCCTAGTGAGCTTCTCGGGAAACTCCTTGCACTCCATGATCTTTTTTATTTGTGGACCGACGAAGACCCAGGCTTCCACCTTTGCCGCAGATAACTTAGGAAAGAAATCTTGGAGATACTAGAAAGCTGCATATTCCTTATCGAGAGCTCTGATGAATTGTTTCATAAGGCCCAATTTTAAGTGCAGAGGAGGAAACAGTACTTTTCGGAGGTCCAACAATAGCTCCCATTTCGCGTGGTTTCTCCCCACACTAAACTCGGCCCGTTGTGGAGAATCCCGCTAATGGTAGTGTGCCACAGGGTACCTGATGTCCCCAAAGCAAAAATAACAAGGAAACTTGGTAAAGCCGCCTTGGAGACTCATCAAGAAGGCCACCATTTTGAAGTCTCCGATAACACCCCAACCATATTCTTCATACTTCAATGCATCTAGCAAGATCTTGACACTGCTGTATTCCTCTTTGAGCTGGACCGAGTGTAGAAAGATACCCCTCCCCCCTGCTTCGCAACGCTTATCACGTTGCAGGAAGCCACGTGGCTAGACAGACCCTACGTGTCCGAGAGTCACATGACGAAGCAAGCTCAGATGCGCCCCCCTCCATCGTACCACCCAAGCGAGTGTGGAGAACATCCCTCACGCGGTCGGAAATTCCAGCAGTTTCCCACGCGGAGATAGGGGGGGTAAAAGAACTGTTTGTCGCCGACCGCCTCGAGCTGTCCCCTGGGAAGCCCCCAAAGTGGGGGCTATTCCCCATCTCCCGCTTGAGGAGACTACTGCATAATTAAGTCTTTATCCCGCCTGGAAAGAGCAGTAAAAACAAGACTTGCTCGCAGAAGACATCACTCTTCCCAAGTTGGTGTGTACCCAGTCGATGTCTTGACACTCTCCCCCGTTAGGCATCCAGGGTAAAACGGAAGCCTCTGCCGTCTTGTGAAGCAGCTGCGCCGGATTACTCCTTCGAGGCTTCGAAGCACTCAGCCCCGTCGAAATTACTCTGAGGTAGCCATACCTCTCCCGAGAATCACCAAGGATTCCAGCTTCCCCCTTGAGCACCAGCTAAGGTTATAACTTACGCCTTCACAGCCCTGTAAATAAAGTACCGACCATACCCTTCATTCCTGCTCTTCCACTGACGAGGATCCCTCCTTTGAAGACGCCGACAAGATCGTCTCGCCGAGCCCCTACTTTTTATTCAAGTCTCCTGTGAAGTCGCCGTTGCCCGCCGACCCGTAAGCCCCCTTTTCCCTTTTATCTATTGAGCTCATTTGGACCTGAGCAGGTAACTCTAAACTAATTAATTAAATTTTGATTTTCCCACCGGTAGCCAATCATTAATTTCCCTTTATATAATTTTGATAAATTTTACTTTGTAAATAAAATTTATATTTTCTTATGTTTATCTTTAATTAACATGAACGTCACTCTCGGCCTTGTTATTGAAATCTCGCTAACCTCAAACTCGACCTGATTAGCTAAGTGAATTGACCCCACATCTCAACTTGACCTTTATAATCTGCGCATCAACGTAGCGTTCAGTCTTTGGATGATGGTTCGCTATAATAGCCTGAGTTCTCCCCATTACTACTAATACTAGATATTGTATTGGATAATCAGCTATACCGCGACACCGAGTGAGCAAGAGAAAGAGATGGATACATGTTCCCGTTATGAAGCAGCACTGCCCTGAGGCTCCTGGACGAGCTGTCAATGGAGAGACGCCACTCGTTGGAGTTACAGGGATGCCGATTGCCTCAAACAGACCGGTCACATTATGACAAAATGAAATCTCATATTGACGTGTAAAAAAGCTTTAAAAACACTGGTGACGCTTTCTGTGATCTAACAAATCCCACTGCTTGAGTCTCGAAGTTAAAATCTCGGCGTTGGACTTTGCGAGACCAAGTTCTCTGAGAAAGTCGTTGAAATCTTTCAGGTTGGGGTAGTATGAGTTTTTCTCCTCAGTCGCACCTCTGTAATCTGAATCAATGACTTCATCCTCTTCTGAAGTGTTTTTCATTTCTAAAAACTGCTGCTCTCTTCTTGGAAGATTGGGTACGGTGAGCTCAGAACTCTGTGAAACTGGCGGAATAAATGACTGAAGGTCTGGATAATAGGCGTATTTTTGCGATTGAAAGGGTTCACCATGCAGAAGAAACAATTGCTTGAGTGGTCAGTTGGTTTTATTCTAATTTATGGGATTGCGAAATTCATAGCTCCCTTTTGTTCTCTGTAACATCCTGTTAAAAAACAAAATGAAAACAGTATAAATATAAAAATACTTTTCACTTAGTGTTATTAGAAATGTTAAAAAAATACAAAATCCAGTATCCAAATAAACAAAACATATTATATATATATATATATATATATATATATATATATATATATATATATATATATATATATATATATATATATATATATATATATATATATATATATATATATATATATATATATATATATATTACCTTCCAGAGTTCTTTTGCAGAGCTTGCAGGTGAAATGAGGTGCCCAAGGTTTGTCTTGATCTCCGACTGGTATGCCTTGTAGGCCTCAGACATTTTAGCAGATCTCTCTAGTGTACTTTTTACTCTTGTCTTAATAAATTCTCCGCAGAAAGAGCAAAATGCGTCTGTCGGATGCTTACAACCTCTTGATGCCATGTGTGACGAATGCTTCTATCAATGATAAGTGACGATGTCTGCGCTGTGACGGCTAGAGTTAAACTAATCTGTTGAGTAGACATTCTTTGTATTTATACAGTCATCTACGTTGTCAGAATGTTCTAGAAATTCTTCAAAGTTCTCGGGAGTTCTAGAAAGCTGTACAGTTTATTTTTCAGAAACTTAGGGCTGAATCTATATGGAATGTAAGATCAATTGCCATTGCTGTCCAGGTCGCCAAAAAATATAAGGGAAATAAAAGGTATTACTACTGCATTATTTTTTCCATAACTTTTTAAATACAGTATATCATGTTTATAATATAACTGAAAAAAACCCATAACACTTGAATCTTTTGATATATTTTTACTATTTGCATCAAAATAATGTTATTTACCATAAATGGGTTAATTTATAAATTCAATGTCTTAGACACAAAAGCAAAGTTTTGGGATTAAAATTAACTTTTTTTATTTAATAGAGCCACAAAAAATTGGGAAATAACACTTTTGACCCAAGGACAAGACAAAAGTAAAATTTTGTTACACTGAATCGGCTAACCTTAGGTACATATAAGTTTCTAGACTTAGTTATAAATCTAGATAAACATTGGTATTCACATTCTCCGTATTTCGATAAAGCTGAAGAAATTCCATACATATTCTGTTTCCCCTCAGTTTGATAATATATTACCGTCCTCAAAATCAAAACGTCTGTATTTCTATTACAAAATCTTCTATAAGTTTCTCGAGAGAAAATCCAAGGTTTCTAAAGTAGTTGTAGGATAATCTAGATGTATAAACTACGTATGAGTAAAGGTTAAGCAAATTTTGATGAATAAAATGAAAGCTATCAGCAGAAAATCAATTTACTGGAAAAATGTTTTCAGTGGATAACATTTGTAGATGTTTTAGGTAATTATTATTTAGTGTGGAGGCCTTAATTAGCATTGATGATTTTAAATAAACCTGCCTCAGAAACTAACCAACATTTGACACTCTTAGCAGGAATCTTGCTCAATTCATCTTGATGAAGTTCTTAGAGTTCTTGAACTGTTTTCAGGTTGTTCGCTTTAGAGTCTCTACGTGTGTCTAAGCCCAAACATTTTCAATAGGATGCAGGTTCGGCCTCTGTATGGGCCATTTGGTAACAGTGATGTGCTCGCCATCCTGGAAAGTTTTCAACGACGAGGCCGTGTGTCAGGGAGGTTTATCCTACGTGGAAATTGCAGGTTAGGCTTCGAAGGCTCTCATATGGGACAAAAAAATGCTGTGCGAGCAATTTCTTGTATACCTGTGCATTCACTGTCCCCTTTAAGCGTACATGTAGCCCAGTGCCTTCTAGCGAAATTACTCCCAGACCATAATTCTTTCTCCGCCATACTTTACTCTTTTTGTTGCAATTAACACACATTTTTCGACCTCTCTGATCCAAATGAACTTCCCGCTATCAGATCCGAACAAATTTGACTTAGATTCGTCCCTGAAGTGGACGTGGTTCTATTTGTCATCCGGCCATTTAAAGTGCTTAGTCGCGAATGCAAAACGAGCTTCCTTGTTCTCCGGACTGATTAATGGATTGACCACAGTTGTGCGAGTGTAAAGATTGTCTTCCTCCAGCCGAAGTGATACAGTCTGCTTGGAGACGTTGATGGTCACAATCTCATTACTCTCTCGAGGTTCTGCTGCAGCCGTTTTGAAATGCTCCTTCTTCACAATTTGAGTAATGCATCGGATCGGACTTCAATTTTTAGGTATTCCTTGGCCTATCGGTTGATTAACCATCCTTACATACTCCTGTTTTGTCATAAGTTGACGGAATATTATAGAATAGACTTTTAGAAAGCCTGACGGTCTCTGGAGTAGCTCCAATTGAAAGACAACCTTGGTGCCGCATCTTTATGGTCTGCCCGTCGACAGAGAGAGGGGTGACATATTTTTTTAAACGTTACTTGGACGATAACTAGCGACATAATAACCTCGTTTGTAAGCGATTGAACTAAATTTACCTGCTATGCAAACAATCCCTGCCCTCTGTATTAGAAACCTAAGCATTCGTTGCATCTTTGGAGAGCAATTTTATAGTAAATTGCTTATCTACTGATAACTGGATTTATTCATCCAAATGTGAAAGAATTGCAGGCATTTTTATGGTGTTAGACGGTACTGAAGATGCAAATATGCAAAAATAATACGCACCATAACTTGTATCGCTGCTTTAAGAATATAAAGCTATCATTTACTAGTAAGCATTTATTAAAAATCTATAAAACTATTTAATTGATTAATAAAGATCCGATTTAGGTGATACTCTTAATTAGAAAAACTAGTTACTAGAAGATCTTTTTGTTTTCAATTTGCATGTTGATGATTTTACTGATTTTCCAAACTCTTAAGTGATAAGAAATAAAAAAAACAAAAGTTTTTTTAACATATTCTATAATTAGGAACGTCTGTAAATCCTCTTTCTGTGCTATATCAATCGCATCACTTGGACCAAAACAGCTTTTAGATTGACCTTCATGCCTTCGTCCCATCGTGCCTAAACTACTGCAACTCCTTTCTCGCTGGATCATAGGATTCCACTCTTCGGCCACTCTAAATGCTTCTAAACTTTCCCACTCCTGCTCTTCTCCACCGAGAACGTTTCTCTCTTGAAATCCTCCTGTTTTGCCAACTGAAATGGCTGCACATCGCTAGAGAATCACCTTTAAGGTCTGTATTACATATAGGATCTTAAATGCGGCAGTTTCCTTTTACTTGTCTTAATCACTGACCCAATTTCAATTAGAATTAAGTACTCTGGCTCTACCTCAGTACTGATTGTTCCTCGTAGTTGTCTCTGGTGCATGGCCGATCTTGCTTTCTCTATACTTGTTCTGAGACTGAAGAATGATCGTACCTTTGCGATACACCCATACCTCTCCCTAGGTGCCTTCAGCGTGACTTGATGACTCACCTCTTCTCTCAAGTTTTTCCTTATTTGATACATGGACGCTCCATAAAAACCTACATATATCCTTGAATAGCACCATACAAAATATCCGCATTATTCTTAAAGAAACTTCAATGTGAAGAGTTCAAAAATAAATTATTTTATTGAACAGGCGCGGGCAGTTGCTCATAGACAATCGATTTTCTGCCTCCACATACCCCAAATTTTATTTTGACCAATTGTTACGTAGTTGTTGTGGCTGATACCTTTTGTGCCCAATTAATGAAAGGTAGGGGCATGCATATGTTAAAATTTTCGATCATGTGAAAAAGTGAGACCCCAACACCTATACTGATTGCTATTTGGGTTCGCTATTCTTGACATGGGAAGGACTCAAGAATGTTTTAATAACTCCAGATGGTAGGCTTAGGTTAGGTTAACCCATGATAACCTAACCTAACCAACATACCATCCAGGTCGGGTTTCTGGAAGTCAAGTTTTACTGTTTGGCCTAGTAGATACTAGTTATTTACCAGCAGTTGGATATTTAGAAGTAGTTGAACACAAACCAGGAAACACTCTTACCAATAATCCCCAAATTTATATTAAATGGATCAATTATCCATAGAAATGAATGGTGGACCCACAGAAATATGGGACAATAATTCAAATTGCGAGCACAGAACCATCAACCTCTCATTGAATTTCATTAATCCATAGAAAGGCGTTCATACACAGCCTATTTAATCGTATTGGGAAAGACAAAGGCAAAAATTAACATGCATAAATGCAAACGCGATTTTTTTAAGGTTATTTACAACAGTTCATGTTAATGAAAATAAAAAAGTTAACAGCTTAATTATACTGATTCCATAGTATTGACATGATTCCAAATTTTTTTCGAGGTTGGTTAATTGCTTTGATCGAATGTTAAAAGTGTTTAGAATACTTGTAGAGCGCTGATTTTTATATTATTTTAAAGAAATTTATGCGCACATTGCTTGCATATGATAAGTTCCTAAGTTTTTTCGGCCAACTTATACTTCTCACTCATTATTTAGTAGGCTACCGAGAGAGAAACGGTAGACCAATTTGAAATAATAACCAGGTTATGATATTTGATTCACAAGATTTTTATAGATAGTTTGGGATTAAGATTGCAGTAGACTTTATACAGAAATGTTTCGAGGAAAATAAAAAGGAAATGGATAACTTAGCGAAAGAGTCCTGACGATCAATGGAAAAGAAATCGTTGTTTTGCATTTTGAAACAAAGAAGCAAAAGTCAAGTTTGGAACCCTCTCTTGAAAGGTTGTGGAAATGGTTCTTAAAACAAGTCATCAAGATGGGGGAAGTGTTTTTGTTAATTAAATTCGATAACCACCAATGACATCTGCTGTAGAATCTTTGTAAGATCTGTAACGAAAGTGGTGAAGATAGATGAAATTAAAATTGAAATAGCCCATGCTACACGTGAACATGTGAAAATTTGGAAAAGGAGTTAATTCAAATAGTAATGTGGAATGTTTTTCCTAACAAATAGAAAAGTTATGAAAAGAGAAAACTCGAGTTTGTTTTTTTGTCTCCGCCTTTCCAGCAGACTAATTAGGGCGTTCGAAACAGGAAGAGCTCCATACAAAATGAATAGAAAGCAAGTAAAGAATCCATGCTGTGTTTTCTTTGAGGAAACGAAGGAATCAAGTGCAGAAGCATTTTTCATCTTGAGAGAATATCAATGCCGGCTACGCTGGGCTAACGAGAGCGCTTATTTGTGCACTCTGCATTAGCAGGAAATCAGAAGCTCCGAGTTTATTAATGATGTCTAGAAAGCAAAATTCCAAGGAACTTTGAGATTTTCAAAGAGGATAGATTCTGTGCCATTCTGATAGGAGAGTATCTCAAAGGCAAATTGCTATGAATCTTGGAATACTCCTTACCTTCGTTAACAGAATTATAGTTCTATTTATAAAAAAAGTAAAATATCAGCGAGTCACAATCTACTCTACCTGTGGCTTCTCTTAATGACTTTGCGCTGTTGGAAGATTCAGTGAAGACAACCCTCGGTTAAAATCATTTAAAGTGACATGAATATTTCAAATCAACACAACAGCAGCAGTAAATTACCTGCACTCACTTGAATATTCTAGGCATGCGGCCAAGAAGCAGCCTCTTTTAACTATGGCCGATATTAAGAAGAAGAATGAGTAAGCTGAAGAGATGAGGGACAAGACTGAAATCTTGGCAGTGCATAATTGTTTTCTGAAGAGTAAATCTTTGCTCAATTTTCAAACAGTGGACGGATATGGATTTAAAGATATTTCCTTCAAGATTTGAGTAAGCAGGTTACAAACAAAGGTGAAACATAGTATCTTTTCTGTTGTGTTGTGGAGAGCAATTTTTACTTCTACCATAGTTTTCAAATGTACGGCTTGATAAAGAAAGCTTTTTGATTCATGGAAGATGCGGCTCCCTTCATCTGAAAAAAAGAAATGCTACAAAAACTACTTCGTTAGTCGAGCCAGTCAACTGACATGAACCCATTTTAATATGTGCAAAGAAGACTAGACAAGACTTTATGGAAAAGGTCCAAAAAAACAGGAATACGGTCAGAATTGCTTAATGCCATACGTCAAACAAGGTTGGAAATACCAGAAACTGTAATCTCAGAACTTATTAATCCATTGGTTGGGAGAATTACAGCTTTAAAAGTCGCTAGAGAGAAGCTTAAAAAGTTTAATAATGTACTTTCATTGTTGAAATTGTATGCCATTGCTTAAATTTAAAAATAAGGGATTTCAAGAATTAACTGGGTTTCTATTCAGTTCTAGCGTGTCTCTCTTTATTCTATCTCAACCTCACCTACTTACACTCTTTCGATGATTTCCCAATTAGAGACACTGACAAAGATTAAAATAATTTAAATTGAAAAACCCGACTCTAAACTCTCCTACAAATTTCTTCCGTCTATTATTACAAATTTAACTTTTGTTCTTTGCTGTAATGTTAAAGGAAACGCGCAAAAACACATGAATAGGAACAAACTGATAATTCCTGTCCAATTTCGGTAGACATGTGGCTCATACAGGCAGCATTAACATTTGCCTTGTCTTTGAGTTAAGGCAACTTAGAGAGAAAGTATTTGTAGTTACAAAAAATGCAGGAGGGGGAGGGATCCTTTTCTTATTATCTCTTTCCTCATGAAATGATGATTTTCGTTACATAGTGCAATATGAGATTTAAATTTTAAACTTACACATTCCCTAATAGTCCTATATTTTACTTCAAGCACTTTCATTCATAAATTTGTATACAGTAAATGGTTAAATCTTATGATGCAATAATGAAAACAATAATAATAAAAATGTGATAGTATTTATCTTGGATGCTTCAGTCTTTTCCTTAAGCTTATTAGCTTTAAAATATAATTTTCTGTTCGGAGCTCAATATTCTCATTGAAATCATTTTGATATAAAGAATATTCGCTACTTGAAGCAGCTCGATCACATTCTGCATCGGAAGAAACTTCGCCATCACTAAACCTTGTGTAACTTGCCATTGCACTAAGGCCTATAGAGTACATGATTTATATAAAATAGAAAATGCCTTGGAAATACCAAAACTAGAACAAGGTACACAAATACCTGCCTTACCTAATTATATCACTCTCACGCCCGACTCAAATTTGGGTCTAGCCGATCTAATTGGAGTGTTTGGTTATACAAACACACTCCAATTATGTAATATATTATTGACCATGAAAGGTAGACATTCTTCTTGATTGTTCAAGTTAATGGCTGCAGTTCGTGTAAATGAAGAAGTTAGAGGTTGACGGTGAAAGGGGCACATGGCCTGGAACGAAGGATTCAGTGAGTATCAAGGTGATGAAAACACAATCTATGCTTCGCATCTTTTCTAAGTAGCACTAAAATAGGCTCGCTTGGCGTAAGATGACAAGTGTCGCTATCATCGGGTTGTCAGTGGTCGCTGGCTGCACTGGTGTCTTGAAACAGCGGAAAGTAAGTTATGATGGAATAACAGGAGATGACGTCATCACCCTTCAAGTATTTCAAAAGTACATGAGAAGACACATCCCAGCTATTTATCGAAGTTATAGATTTGAAATGTGAGGTAATTATGTATGTACATCGAATTTATCTATCATTATATGAGTGAATATAAAATATTTAGTTAGAATGAACGTAATCAAGGCTTCAATGGTGGAGACCATTAACCAAAATGAAAAAAAAATAAAGAAAAGTTTGCTGTCCAATATACATTTTATTATTTTATAAAATTTATCAGAAACTTTTTGAAAAGGTAAACATTAAAATTTTTTGTCTCTACCAGACAAAGACTTAGCACAGCTAATTTCCATCAACTTTTTGCTCCTCTAACTTCCACGAAAAGACTCCTTTTACAGTAATTTACAGCAAATACAAACTTTATAACAACATTTTACAGTGAAGGATCTCCGTGTAGATGTGGCAATATGGACTAATCAGCCATAAGAGGAGAATACCATTAATGGTATAAACGAACAATTTTCGGGTATTCTCTTCAATATTTCCTCGCTCCAAACGAAATGCTGATCCAAAGGAGGTTAATCTCATTGAACCTTTTCCAAATTTAATGAATAAAAAAATATTAATAATATTGTACAACCTTTTCGTTTTAATAATTTTTCATTAAAGAATAAATTATGTTGACGTGATGGTTAGCTACCTGGATATCCTAGACAAAGTCAGGCTGTCTCTGTTAGAGCTTTGCTCACCTAAATCGTAGCAGTGTTAGGCTGTTCATGAGGATTTTCTCATAGACCCAAACGGGGGAGGAAAACCGCAAAAATAAACCCATTTGTCACTCCGTCAGATCACCATATGTCAATTCTAATGAAGACGTATGGGCACTATAAAGGAAATTTAACAAATTCCTTTCATAAAATATGCTCCATTATGTTAAATTGGGTCTTTTCTGTTTAATCAGCGCATTTCTCGCTGAGAGGCCAGTCTGGCTGAATAAATACTGCACAATCGCTTAGTTCTTTCACTAAATAAGGAATCTGCGCTGTTATAGCTATATAAGTTGTTGATTTATCATTTAGATAGAAATAAATAGCATGAAAGTCGCTGCTTTATTTACAGAAAGGAATTTTGCATAAGAAGCAATATTGTATAGGGTGGGCACAAAGTCCCAATTCAACTCACTTTGAATGATGTCTTTATGTTGTCTTACATTATCAACATAGAATTTGATTTGTTTCCACGTTCTTTGTGACATTTCTTCTATGTTGACCGCTGCATTTTGAGGAAGCGGCCTCGGACAGCCCATTTCACGCTGTCAACCGTCTGTGACAAAGTTGGGAAATTTTGCCTTTCACTATATATACCCCTGAGCCAATTACCGCAAGTCGTTTTCATGCTTGGGAAGGCAGTTGTCCCGCAATTTGCATAAAAAAAGAACTACCAAGAAGACCATGAAGAAGCACAACCGACTATAATGAACGAACTCGAATTTGACCAATAACCCGATGAAGATCTCCATTCAACCAACGATGACTAAGAAGAAACAGGAAGAGTACAAAACATAAGTATGAAATACAAAACACACACGAATACAACCAACCAACAAAGAAACTAACATAAAAATATACTAATACAAATAGTATACACGTGAGAATCAGTTATGAGATAAAAAACACAAAGGAACCGTAACAAAGGAACCAAACAACATGTCTAGGAAACAAGAACGCTAAATTTGAACATGAATATAAAGGTTTGAACGCCAAATAATTATATATATATATATATATATATATATATATATATATATATATATATATATATATATATATATACATAGGTATATATATATATATATATATACATATATATATATATATATTACATATATATATATATATATATATATATATATATATATATATATATATATATATATATATACAAGAAAGTGAAATTTGACGCGAATGAGCAATGAGACAAGAAACAGGAATTTCAAACTTTTTTCCCCTGGCGTTGTCTCTGTCTTCTCGGTAAAGGATTGCCTTCATTGTGCCGCCCTCTGCTCTCTATGATTCTAGTCTTCTTCTAATGTCCCTTGCTCTTACCTCTAAAAAAACTCCTGTTTCTTGTCTCATCATTGCTCATTCGCGTCAAATTTCACTTTCTTGTACTATATTGTAATATAGTCTGCAATGCAAGGTTTCTGCACCTTTATTTCTGTCTTCAAAATTGTTTTGAAAGGCAGAAAATAAATATGGCGAAAGCCCTGTGGTGGTTGTTATCACCCGCAGAACTTGCATTTGCTCCTTCTTCTTTATATATATATATATATATATATATATATATATATATATATATATATATATATATATATAACAGAAACAACATTAACGAAACAACTCTTATACTTCCTTCATCTTCACCAATATTATCCCCATCCCCCTCACCATTCTTGTACACCACTACCTCTAACACACACCAATCTCAACACTTCCCTCAGATTCAGATTCAGATTCAAGTCGTTTTGTTTGAACTTTGAGGAGGCCATATCATGCCAGATTCACGTCCAGTCCATCCTCGACAAATTTCACTGTTCAAGAATTCTCTTACCCGGAGAGCAAAATTTGCCGGTGCTCTATCATGCTAGATTATTGCTGAGTCCTCAAGTTCTCTCATACGGTGCTGTGGAATGAGCAACATTTGATACATGGCCAGATAAGCAATGTGATCAAAACTTGTGTTAAAGAATATGGGCCAATAAGTTCATTTTCAGAAATGCTACTCATACCATCAAGTATGGTGGGTGTTGTTCGATTTATTTATAATAATGTGGGTTTTACTTACACCAAAGTTAACATTCATACTTCGACAGCTCAGATTAAGGCACACTCATCTGAAAACATAAGTTCTTTCTTACCGTAGCAGTTGGAAATTTACGTGCAAGAGTTTTGCTTGAGGCTTGCCATGTCTCACTATCCATATCGGACAGCTCGTTTACACAGGTTCAAATGCTTTCAATCAAAAATCTCGATTCATGATTTTTTTGTTTGTGAACTGAACAATAAAGATCTTAGACGACCTCCGAGAGAATTTGTCATGATGTCTCCACTGTCTCGTGTTGCTGGCCTAACGTTTTTTGCGTCAAGGACCCAAAGATACAGGGTTTCACGCTTTGTGGCAGGTTTGTTGAACCTCTCTGAAAACTGTGTTCGTGTACCTTCTCTAGCACGATCATGCACTCATATAATATCTATAATTCGTTCTCCATATCAGCCATGAGGTGAATCAATCTATCTGAAATAGACAAAACATTAAGGTTAAAATATAATGTTTCCCAGGGACTTTATGGCCACCTTGCAGAAATGAGCATGAAATGAATTTGCCATAAATATTCATAATTGTTTGACTTGTACTTAACAACTAACCTAACCTAACTTTTCCTCTAGGTTAGGTTAGGTTGGAGGTTTTTTATTGTTTGCACATTCAGTTCAACACTGAATGTGCAAATCTTATATGGAAGAGGAAGGAAAGATCAATAATGAGAAGAATACAAATGGAAAACTTGAGAGGTTATGACTAAGAATAGTTTGAGGTATCATGAACATACATATAAGTAGAATATATAAGAACAGAATTTTTATTTAGTTTTTTTTCACCATCGCTCTCTTTTACATTCACGTACGATAGCCCCCGACCAGATGATGAAATTCACATAAAGATCATAACGACATCGCTGGCAAGGTCAAGAGCACTAGGGCGCCAATTATCGTCTGTGTATAGGGGTGGGGCTGGGTGGGGTATTAAAGTTTCGAATCCAGGCAGCAAACAGAAAACACTTCGAGAGGCGGGGGCAGGGGTGGGCGGCAGCTTTACCCCAGTTTCCTGAATCAGTACGTCATCTAAATTGTGGTTAGTCCTTCACGTACGTAGAAGGATTGTGCCACCCCCCCCAGCAAGATTACGGCAAAGGATGTTTAAATGGTCATTAATGAAACCTTTTTCAAGTTAGTTACACGTAAATTACATGAAGTCATTAAATATAGGTCGACTTAACAAGTATTCGTTTTATTTAAAGGGTCTAATGGAGGATATCTTGTTGTCTTTACTCCTTTTAGATCACTTTAAATTATTGTTTCGCACAATAATTAAACCTATTGATTCCAACTTTTCTAGATTTGTACCCATGGCTCTCATTTCACATTTGCAGCGTAACACTAAGTCTGAAGAAATGCAATTCAACCTAACCTCGGTTATCTTATGCTAGACTATTTCGAGAGTTCCAACAATATCCAGAATAAAGGGATGAACCAAAAACAAAAAGGTTAACGTATCGATTGCCTCTGGACCTGGGAAACACCAAGCTCGAGTCATCCTTCCTTTTATTCGCATCCTTAACGGATACAGGATAGAAACTCCCGAGAATCTTGAGACAACTATTTGCTTCGATATTTCAGAGCAAAAGTTGCGTTAGTGTCTATAAACATCCATTCCCAACATCATCTTGCCATCTCAGCTCCATCATTTAACGCAGTTTTGGGCATCGCCAATTCTTGTTGATTATTCATTTTTTCTTTCGTCTTTATTTCTTGATAGTATTTATTGGAAGAAAAAAAAAATCTTTAGGTTGGGGTAGCTTTATTCATTCCTTAAATATAACTCACCATTGCGCCCTCTTCGTGTTTTCTAGTAATTTTCTAGTGACTGTCCCTAGAATATAATTCAAGTAGTCTCCCTTCTATACTCTGTACTTGGGCTGGCAAAAAGAGAAGAGGAAAAATCGAAGAGGTGAAATGAATCTTTGATCTGTCCTAGCTTTTGTATTTGTTGTCAAAATCATTCATTATTGCTATTTAAGCTATGAAACTTCCACACATTTTCACTTGACCTAAACCAAGTAAGGGGGGGGGGGAGGCTAGCTGTAGCATGAAAGACTATGCTGTAGCTGAGTAGCTGATACCTGGAGGATCACCAGCTCTCCCTGCTCCAATTCCCGCAGATAGATCTGTGCTTATATATTGCACACATTTTAACTTCCTCTATCTTTATCAGTTTATTTACGTCATTACATACTTTCTACAGGAGATTTCTCATTGTTTTTGCTTTAAATGACAATAATCAATTTCCCCATCATGATAGTCGTTTATTTTTGTAGGAAAGTATTATTTGCTGCTTCATCTTCCGCCTAAAGTGTTATGTAGTTTTAATACATAATAACCTATAGCTAGCATTTGAATTAAATACCTCAACGAACCCAATAACCTATCGTATGCAATCAATAAATACTTATAAATTTCTGTCAGAGAATATCAAAATAAGCTTTCCTTATTTGGGTTTCAATGCAAGAATTATCTCGTAAGTTTATATTTTATACAACTTTTTTTCGTTATTTGAAAGTTAGGTCCCTTCAAAATGCTCCCGCCCCCTCAAATATTCGGACACTTCTTTTAGAAATAATTAACCAAACATGAAATAAATTTTAACATAGGCTCTTCTATCGTTCATTAATTATGCAGAAAAAGAATAGACCACTCTGACTACTTATAGTCATTGGAAAATTGAAATTTGGTAAATTCGGGAGTAGAAAATCGATTTTGTATGTATCTCTTCTCCGTCTGTTAGAACTAACGATTGTGATATTTAACCATCGCCTATGTTAATTAAGAATTCTGAAGATGTTATTTTTTGGAATGGTTTCTTCGGCAATAAAACTAACAAAAATGTTATTAAGGAAATGAAGAATATACCAGCATTTTAATTTTTTAATACTCATGGTCTCAAGAATATTTATTGTTCACTAATGGAAACAAATTCTACCAATTATTAGTAGAGTAAAGTAGTTTCGAATTATATTTTTAGTACGTCTCTCTAATTACAAGAAATAAAAGTAATGGGTATTTCTACAGATTAATAGCAGTTTTTGCAGAAAATTTACTTTCAAACTATTCTAAATGCTCATCTGAATTGTCTGTTGCTATTTATTCGGCGCGGCATTTTGAACGTAATATTTATCCCCCCCCATCCCGAGTCATTTGTTGGTATGACGTCACAAACCGCTGGGAAAGAGCGATTGAGAGCACTGATTCAATAAATACCTATTTGCCACGATGATGATTATCATCACATTTAGATAGGACGTTAAATTTAACTACGATCTAGGTTATTTACATATGTTTAATTCTGGTAACTTTACAGATTAACAAACAATATTCACGTGAAAAACATTGTATCACAACCGTTGCAAAGAATAGCCATTTCGAACTAATTTAGGCTATGCAACGGCAAGATCGCTAGAATAGGTTTCTTGTTTGGTTCCTTTCCAGCGGCAAAAATATCACCCCAAACCTAACAGAACTTACTAAAATCAAACTCAATGAACCAACAAAAAATTATCTAGAACAAACTACTCGTAAATGAACCTGACCAACCTAAACCCAGACTTAACCCAACCATTAATTTTTGTAGTTCAAGCTAATAAGTCATCAATGCCAAGATGGCTGACAATCTATTTTTCTTTATAACAGCATAATTATAGATTTCCGAGACTTGTTATAAATATTTCTATTTTTTGCAAAAAAATAGTAATAAATATAACAAAGTGTTGGAGTTGTTGATCTATAGAATTAACAAATAATGAGTCAGTGAATTTTATAAGAAAATATATAAAAAAAGGAAAAATAAAATTATGATGATTTTGGAAAAGAAAGATAATTTTATTAAATCTCTTTTTGCGGCATAATTTAACCTCAACTTTTAATTGCTAAATATGATTAGTTTCTGTGTTTTTTAAAGTTTTACCTTCTTTAATTTGCTAGTTGTTAGCATATTATATAAAAAAAATACCGCAAGAATATTATACGAAAATTGATGAATATAAAACTCATATTGCCGAATAGTAGATATATAATCAGTATTCACTTTGCGAATAGGCGCCAAAGCTTTGTTCTCCCAAATCCATAGGTCTTACTTTCCAAATCTTTTTCACACTGCCTACATTCAGAAACCTGTTACTTTCCGATCATAACATATGGTATGAATTTTAGATGAACCTTTGCGTGTGTTCGTGAGTACGTGGGATAAGTAGGCCATTTGTAAGAGATGACTTTAAAAATGCTTGATTTGAAATAGGAAAACTTCCCTGCAAAAAATAACCCATCGGTATTATCATAAGTAACAAACAGGAAATACAGCGTAAAATCCGGACTGTGTATAAAGTCTCTCAACTACACAAATGATCTGTCCTTAAAAAGGTTTTTTTATTTCCTTCTAAAAGTGTTTGCGAGTCGATGCTGAAAGGGGGATGTCCTTCGAAAGAAAAATATAAGAAAGAGATGCTCAATCTATGTCTCCTTCCTTCCCTCCGATACCTACAAAAAGAACGTGAAATTATTTCCTGTTTTGCCAAATGCTCGTCAGCTTCCTGGTAAACAGGCGTGTTTACGTATTCATCAGCCGCTCAAATAACTATTAACGGATTCCGTCGTTCCCTGTCAGAGAGACAGTTTTTTTTTCCTTTCCCCTACTCTTTCTTACGGACCCTGAACACTTTTTTCACATGATAAATACCCCAAAAAACATCAGCCTGGAAACGAGAAAAACAAGACAACAAGACAGTAAGAAAATAAGGCGAAGGAAATAGGTTAACAACATCGGGTGCAACCCTTCAGTGCTGACGAGGGTCTGGAAGGGCCTTGAGAGAGTGGTAAAACCTCTTAAACTGTCATCTCATTATAAAATTAATTATTTAAGAGGCTTTCTTCAACGTTCCTATGCTAGTGAACTTGCAGATACTTAAGGTTTTATGTAGATGCTATAATATATATATATATATATATATATATATATATATATATATATATATATATATATATATATATATGCAGGATTCCTTGAGCTCTATAGCAATTGCTGGGTTGATTGTTTAATTTTAACTATCAAGAAGCGACAGTTAAAATTAAACAATGCAGCCATTGCTGTGAACTTTAATGAATCCTGCATGAAAAATGGCCTCCTTTCCCCCAACATTACGCGCGATAGTATATTTAGTATGAGAAATATTTTAGCTGAGTTCAAACAATGTAATAGTTAAGTTGTGACATATGCATCATGTATATAAAATGAACTGCTCTTTTCTCCACGTCGGACATTATATGTATTTGTGTTAAGATATACATTTTGGCAAACATTTACCATATTACCAAAAGTAATATTTAGAACAATCTATACATTTTACGCAATATACATTTTTAATGGTGGAAGGAGCATTCTGCACTAAATGTTTCTAAATAGTATATTCATATTTAAATAAAATAAAAATGCCTAATGATTTTAAAATATGAGTTAAAGTAGCAACAGCTGAATTAAAAGGAAGTACGAGATATTCTTATTGTTTAAAGGTCGATGAGGTACGAAATGGTAAAATGACTTTTTAGCTAACTCAAGATATTTATCAAGAAAATGGAGAGGATAACAAAGATTGTGTCCTTGATAAATGTCTTGATTTACTAAAAAGTCTTTTTACTCTTTCGCACCTCACCATTCTTTTAACAACAAGAATACTATCTTGCTTCTAATCTAGCTTTTGCTACTCCCTAATACAGTAGCGACTCCAGGATAAAACCTGGGGGGAGGGAGGCAAACTTGATTTCCTCCGTCTGAGTAGTCTAATAAATGGGCATTAATCATTAATAATGTTTGTATAACACAGCATTTATAATAAATAACATTAACTCAAAAAAGAGTGAGCACTAACTCTCCTAGAACAGATTTTTTCCGCACATGAGAAAATTATGAATTGTAATTTATTTTAGATTTGAGACGTCAACTAAGACTGTATAATACCGGATTTAGTAATTATTTCTGAGATTTAGCTGCATTTTAGACATGCATCATATAAGGTACATTCAAACGCAACAGTTTCAAAACCTGTTTAATATATATTCTATAGTAATGCATAACTTTTTATGCATAGCAGAATACATTTATGCCTTAAAAACGAAATAATATTAATGGAGCTGACACATCATTAGTCACGGTATTTCAAATGAACATCAACCTCTTGTTCGTGTGGGCAAATACTTTGATTAATCTATCAGTTCTAACATCAATTTCGTTGTGAACATTGATCAGCGCCAGGCCGTTGACGTGTTTTTGACCCATGGTATTCCTTAAGTACGTTTTCTGTCATTTCAGGACTCATAAAGAAGGCTTGGCCTCCGCGTTCAAGACTGGGAGAGTGATCAGAACTTGGAAAAGCCTGGCCAGGTTCAGATACATTTGTGTCTGGGCGTAGATAAGAGCATCTCCAACGGAGTCAAACGTGATTGTTGACGAAAACCAGCGCTCTGTTTCCGCATTGAGGAAGCTCAAGGCCTCAATGAGAGCCTCGTATACTATTGTCGCCTCCAGCAAAGCATCACCATCTCCACGGATGCCGTGCTGACCAGATGTTTGATGTTGAAGACGCTCAGAATAGTGTCGTCCCTAAACCAGCTTTGCAGATCAGTAAACAGCTGGTCAATGAACGGGACATAGACAAATCAGCAGTACGTTCGCTCGCTATGTTTGCTGCGTACAAACTCAAGGCACAGAAATGCTGTCATGTGACAAGCTGATCTCCTGAAAGAGCTTCTCTCAAAAGTCTTCTTTCAAACGTTGTGGAAGCTGGTCAGTCCTCCTTCCCGGGTGTTGTTGAGTTACGTCTCCACTTCACAGATCGTAGTATATGCAGAGACTAGATCGCCCTTAAGAGACTACTAGGCTTGGCTCGGATCGAATCCACGGTGTAAGCTAGAACCTAGGATTCCCGAAATCGTGTTCGAATTGCTCTCATTATGGATGAAGTTGGCAATAACTTAACCTAAAAAGAAACCTAACATAGGTTAGGTTAGGTACTCTGATTTTATGAATGATGTTAAAAGTTGTTTTTCGCTAAATATTTAAAATTATGTGATATTGTGCACTTACTTTATAGTTTTAACATGCATTCTTTGCGAATAAACTTACAAATCCTTGTTATCTCAATATAACCAACCCATTACAATAGCAGTGTAGTTAAAACAAGGTCTGCTGACCAAAAGGTCGCGTACTCTCACTTATTATGATTTATGACCTTACGACCTTCAAAACTTTCAATAATTCCCGGACTAACCTAAGAAGGACCTTGACAAATTTATCATTCGAAAGAGAACGTAAAACAACATAAGGGTTTGAAATTTCGTTAGAATTCTTCGGATAGCTAGGATTTTATTGCTAAAACAAAATAATTCCCGGTCTAAACTTAGGAGGACTTTTGTAATTATATTATTCTAAAGATAATGTAAAACAACACAAGGGTTTCAAATTTCGTTAGAATCGGCTGAATAGTTATGATGTTATTGCCAAAACCAAATAATTCCTGGGCTAACCTTGGGAGGAATTTGGCAAGCAAATTATTCGAAAGCTAATATAAAACAACATAGGGAATTCAAATTTTGTTAGAATCGGCCGAATAGTTACAATGTTGTTACAAAAACAAAAGAAAGAAGAAAAACGGGAACCGACGAGCTGTAGAGTCGCCCGCGACTAGACTCGTTCGCGACTAAAAAGTTGGTAGATCACGTTTGGAAGAGTACCATATAAGCATTGAGGTTCTAACGTAAAGACTGGATGTATAATAATGATACTTTGATGACGCAGTAACAAAGTATAAGAGAAATAATAATAAATCGCATGGATTTTTTTGTGTTAGACATACCTTGCAATAAGATGCATAACCTGAATATAAGACCAAATAATATCAAACATTCATGGTTAATTTGCAGGTAGAAGAAATATTTATAGAGCCTGAAATCGATTACGTGAGAATGCCATTTCCTAGAGGCGCTGTTTTAGGCTTGGGTGAACTTATATGTACGTCTCAGCTTTAAACTCATCTTTGAATCATAATATTTGCTAATGGTCAATTTTGTCTAGAAAGTAAAGTCAGAGGAGAGATTCGTGAAATATTAATTCTATTCGAAACTCAATTAGTTTGTTTCTCAGCAACCTTCGCGGCTCAGTGGCACCACTCTTATGATGCGGGAATTCAGCGAGTTGAATACGTCTAGAGGAATATAATAATTATTTTGTCACACCCAAAAACACAATAAGAAGAAGGCGTGTTTGATTTTAAAGACAAGAATTTCTATAGAACTGAATTAGAACAATGGGAGCATCTCATATTTTATCTACCTATGATATCGTATGTCTTTCCTTCGTTTTTTTTTCTTAGTTTGTTTCTAATTTAAAGTAAATGAACTTCGGTTTTCCAGCTTCGATAATAAACATCCACTGTGTCTACGTCTCAGTATTAATTGATTTCATGTGTTTGGAAAGCTTCCTTGGAGCTAGATATTGACAGGATTTTCATTTATTCCAGCAGCAGGTTGTTCTAGTAATGATATAAAGAATCTTAATAAAGCTTTGTTTTGCAATATTTTCTTAACACAGAAGCGTTTGAGGATTCTACATTAAATTTTTTGTTCGGTTAAATGTAATCATATCATGGCGGTTTCATTGACCTCTCGAATATATTTGTTTGAAGAGTTTTTGAGGTTTTATGTTATTTTTCGAGATTCTAATTTTTCAACATTTTTAGTTTCATTCTTCGTATGCGTTTTTTATCGTATTTTTCTTTTCGTACCTAATCTAATTTAACAACCTCATCTGATCTAGCCCTGGCGTTATCAAACAATTAGACCTATCGTTCGCCAGTTCATTTACTTACCCCTCATTCTCTCCCTTTTCAACGTCAAATGAAAATAATATGTGTGCTCTCTCTTTAGCTATGATATGTAGGTAACATGGTGGAAAGAATATATTATAAGATATTAAGGCTTTCCCTCTCGAGGGTTAATGAAAAGATGTAACATATGTTGACGTTTGAGTTTCTCTAGTATAACTATTTGGGACAAGTTTAGCAAAATTAATTAAGCACCGTACTGATAATCTAGCTTCTAATCCCTCTATAGAGCCATTCATCTTCGTGCCAGGCAATTATGAAGCTTCATGAAGAGTACAATAGCCAGGATGCGAGACTATTCAAAGTAAAGTAATAAAATTGGTCTTCCCTAATCGATCAACATAGAGTGATATGTAAAATTTAGCTCAAAGCAAATAATTTTCAATACTCACGGAGGCGTTTGGAGAACAATTTCTGTTCTTGCAAAACTGATTTGCGGGACCTTTACTCTCTCAATGATGCGGTAAAATTATTGAACTTATCAACTCAGTATTTGAATTTGTTTAAAATAATATACACATTAAGGCTTTCAGTTCATTTTACACAAATTTATTAATTAAATAGGGTTTGGAGTTAGCAAAAAATACCAATTATTTAACAAGTAGAGTTTACAGCGGAATTCTGGATACGAGTTGTTTAAATTGAGAGCAATAACTCTAAATAACATCTATTTACATATAAGCCTTAAAATTATTATGAGTTCTGAATGAATAATCATTATTTATGGTTTGAGTTAGCTTTACCATCAACCCGCGTTGGTTTTAATAATAATAATAATATAATTTCAATTAATAGAGGTAAGATAGTACATTAGTACATACCAACAGAATCCCTTACACTTAAACATGAAAATAGCATATTTAGCTCCGGCACTGATGAAAAGATGATCATCTTTAACTCTACAATGGGGGAGGTGTGTAGAATATCATACCTGGAGGAGCGTCACGCCCTTCCGACCCCAGCGCCTCAAGAGAAAATAGTGCTCTTTCTCGTGTCGTCCTTTTCACCTCTTTTAAATAACCCATTTTCCTTTGCATTCATCCTACATCTTTCTTAGCCCCCGTAAGGGGGTGAATGGTGTAACAAAGGCATTAACCCTGCTACGACTTGATCCTGCAGGAGCAACGGCTATATAGCTTGTCCTTCTTTCACTACTTTCAATACAGAGATCTCTCGTTACTAGCTTACTGCGTGATATGACGTCGTTGCTATTGAGCTATAAATTTGGGACAAAATTCGATTACATATAGAAGTGGACCTAAAAGAGAAAGAGAATGACTAGCTTTATCTATTGCTGAATAAGTATTCAATAAAAAAGAAAGAAGGCAGGAAAGAGACGAGAAAAACAAGCTAAATTACAAAAGATACATAAATAATGGAAAATTTAACTACTGAAAGGAAGACCCGTGTATTCTAAAGAGACCTACATTGGAGAAGTTTTTGATTACAGAAACCTTTGAGGAAAAGAAAGTTTGTGAATTAATTAATTATAATATAAGAACTGCCATGATTTCCGGCGTGTCTTATTGCACTTACTGAAAATAGAATACTGTGGAGAGAAGAGAGACACTATAATTCATTTTAAAGAGGACGTACAGCCACGGGCAAATGTTTGCGGACACTTGGAATTTTTCTTATTCCTTTGGTGTCCATGAATATTTTGAGGTAGTTTTGCATACATGTAGCCAATGCATCTGGAAAGCAAAATAAAAGTACAAGCTTCGTTATGACCTTATGACATACCTAAAATAACTATGTTATTGAAATGTATGAAATCCTGGTATCAGAATGCGCTATGTTACAGTGAAAATGTCTTCATAATATATTCCATGTCGTCAAGATCTGATAGTGATATGATAACTATAGCGTGGAGGAAAGAATTCTGATATGCACGCTGCATGATGATGGTCTCAACTGTCGAGAAATCGCCAGGAGTTTCGGCGGATCACATTCCAGTATTCAATAAGTGTTGAAGAACACCCGTGAAAGTGGGAACATCCACGATCGACCTTACTCTGGACAACTCACGGTCACTACGCAACGTAACGACAGGTATCTGCATTGCATGAGCCTTTGAGATCGTAAGAGGACCGCAGTCAAGCTGAATAAACGTATGGCGGTCATGTTAATGTATCCACCAGAACACTCCATCGCAGACTGTTTGAGCAGGTCATGTAGTCATGTAAAGTCCGCCAGAAGCCAGTGATCCTCCTTCAGCAGAAGTGTCGTCGACTGACTCGAGCGCAAATATACCATGCGTCAATGTAGATGTGCCTCATAGTTCGACGAGTCCACGTTCTAGTTGTTCTCGAACCCAGGTAATGTTAGAGTCCGCAAGTCAGGATAGCAGTGGGATCGAGATTAGATATACTAACAGTAAATTAATGGCGGCACTCTCTAATGATATCGGGCTGCGTGTCAAGTTTAGGGTTGGATCGTTTCGCCATTTGTGATAACACCATGAATTTAGAGAAGTACCATGCTATCCTGATAGATTACATGCTCCCTTCGGCTAGATTTCTCTCTAGAAATGCTCCGAATGTTATTTTATAGTAGGAAGTTGCCTCATGTTACAAGTCCCCGTCTATCCAACATACAGTGGTTCCATGACAACAATATCACGTTGTTGAACTGGTCGCCTCAATCTCCGTATATGAATCTACGGAAAAAAACTCTGGCAGGATCTGAAAAGGTTTTAAGAAGTCGTCAACAAGTATTCAATGAATTACTGAATATTGTCATCACCGAGAGTGGCATAGCATTACAGCCCAGGAAGGGAGTATGCTTTGAAGAACAAAGGCTCTCATGACTGCCACGCAGCTACTGATCTTCCGGTGTTGCTGTAATTTACACGGAGCTTCATCTGCTTATCTGTTATATGCTTTGGTAAATATTGTATTTTGTTCATTCTTGTTGATTGTATAGGGCTTAAATAACTCATTGTTATTTGTTCCTGATTATTTCACTGTTATATTCATATTGATAAGCAAAGAAAAATTTTACGACCCTGCATTTATCTAATTTCGTAGATGTCCGAAAACCTTTGGCTGCGGCTGTAAATCTCGTCATACCGCATTCAAGCTTATGCTGCCTGATAGAAGAGGTATGTACAAAGGTACACAGATCCAAAGAACAGAGATCTTACAGGAAAAAGCCACGAGAAAAAAACATCAACCTGGCAAGGACTCAAACCTCAGACCTTCGGTTTACTAGACCAGTGATCTACCAGTGAGCTAACGTGACCACTACGCAAAGCGACATATTTCTTCCCAAATAAACTTATTCCGTTCGCACCTCCCAAAATGACGCCCACCCGAAACTGTGCTTGTAGGATGGTAGATATTGAAGTAAGAGGTCAACACATCCTTTCTTTTTACGAGCGAAAGCTATCGGCACTTATCGTTGGCGTGCAAAGTAGCAAACGTCTAACACGTTCAGTCTGATGCTGTCTGATAAAAGAAGTGTGTGCAAAGGTTACACATATCAGGACAACAGAGATCTTACAGGAATATTTCTTATTAAAAGGAGGCGGAGTTTCTTATATACCGACCTATGCATATCTTTCTTTGCAAAAGGTTGTACTTTTTCTCTCCGTACCCACCACATCCACCTAATTCCAATGATTTTGGCTACCTTCCCCAACAATGTTAGTAAAATGAGTTCCATTCCTGGAGACCAAAGGAATTGCTAAATGGAATATATTTGACGACGTGTAACAGCCTCTACCTGCTAAACTGATCACATGTCATGCAACGAGAAAAAGCAAGTCGCTCTCTGAACATTAGACTATCATGAGTTATCACATAATATCAAAGGGCTACGCTCCCTATCAAAGGCTCTACTTGCTTTTGAAGTTTGGCTATATACCACTTATTCCTGGCAGTATATTTTATTTAGTGTTCCTTTTAAAATTCATTTTGTGACGTAGATTTTATGAAGCCAATTGTACTTCTTTGCGCCACTTCTCCCCGACTCAGCGATTTTCTTAGTAATTCTATGCAATTAAACGTCCACAGTTGATTAGAGGCTAAAAACTTAATTTGAATTTATTGAGGAATGCAATGTGATGGAACAGAAGAAAATAGCTTGCTATTATATTTTCCTGATATATTACAGGTAGGCAGCTAATTTGTCAAAGAGCGTACGAAACATTGACCTACATAGATGACGGGTTCACCAAGAAGTTTGTAAATAGGTATGAGTGCGTTATAACAACGTAACTCTAAATATAGGTCACTTAGCTGGGATTATCGGGGTGTGTAATGAAGGCAAAAATAAATACAAAATAAATGTTGAGAAGACGTTAATAATAAAAATTATAAAGTTAAATTATAATTGCTTATAAAAGTGTTCATTTTAAACTTGTGGTTTACTTAGCAATTTATTTAGCTAAAGTAATGCAAAACAAGAGGATTATCTCTACCACCCGTTCCTTGAAAAGGAAATATATGTAGAGGAAGGGTACATCCTGTCACATTTTAGAAGTCACAGAGGTCAAATACCTCAAAGAATCGTGTTTTGGACCTGGAATACCAATCCTTAATGATGAAAATGGAGAGAATCCACCGACAGTTAATGGAGATATTTACAAAATTAAAAGAAATATCAAAGCTATTGGCTCAGTTATAATGGATATGAGAGGTCCGTGGATAACACGCCTGAACCGTTTACGCATAGGATAGTTGAACACTAAATACTATCATTGCAGTAGTCATTGGTGCCATCTGTTTGCAAAGAATGAGCCGCATAGCAAACAAGTTATCAATCATTTGATGCAAAGAAAAAGGAAAAATTGTTGGCAATGGACCGAGCAAAAAACACCTGGGAACAAATGAAGACTCCGAAGTCGGAAAAGGCAAGATATTTTTGACTTGCTGAGTAAATACAACTGACACCAATGGTTTGTGTGTATACTTCAAGATTCGACACCACCCTATAATATGGAAAAAGCTGTGTCCGATAATGATGAGGAGAAAATTAGTTTGCGGGCTGAGTGGAATTGGGCAAACTCAGGATTGCAAGGATGCTAGGCGTGACTGGGAATTTGGCAGTACTTTCCTTAATGGGATTGCAATTAGGAGACGAAAGAGTTTTACTGCCTTATGTAGTATAAGGTAAATTAAATAACTTTAGTTGTATTCATGCAGAGTAAGATCTTTATACAAAAATAACTATTAAAAGGACTTACATGCAATTGAAAAAAAATTAACGCGTCACACCAATTACCATCAGACTAATCTTTGTGCGGGTTGATTGAGGCTTGGAATTCAGGTTTGGAATTATAAGTAATTTCACAGTGCAATCCGCGTCAAAGTGAATACTTAAACATTGAAGTCTGGTGCAGGACTCTACCAGATTCAGTTCCTTTGAGAGAGAACGCGAATGAAAAGTGGCGGAGACTCCCACAGACTCATTACTTATAATACTCAATTAAAATCCAAAGCGGAATCAGTTACATCAAGGGACCAGGAAGTATCCAACCAGGATTAGGAGTTATGCAGAGGAAACAGTGGCATTCGGACGCCATCTATGATGACATACGAACTGCATCCTTCACTACAATAAAGTAGAACCTAGGACATCCATGAGGATCGTGATCGATTTAAAAAAAATACTTTTGGGGTCATGTCATAGTTCTGACAAACTAACTCAGTTATAGTAACATGGGCATCATTTGTAACTTGCTAATATCCATCACTGTAAATACACTTCAATGCAGTGACTTACAGATTGGAAGCGAATTAATATACAAATATAAGCTTTCCTACGCTAGGATGAATACCTCTACACGATATATCTAGCAGCACATTTATATAAACCCGAGTGTAAACACGGACTTGAAAAGCTAAGTCCATCCTATCGTAGTAAACTTATGCCTTTGATCTTCCTTGAATGCAACTTTAAGAAAGGAGAGGCCTCTACCAAAATATACATGCACACATAGGTTCACATAAGAAACAAACTTGTGCACTGATAAATAATCCCACACTGATACTCAAAAGCACATAGTAAAGGAGAAGAGTTTGACTTTTCTTCTTTTCTCGTTTCTACAAACCAACCATGATCAGAGAAATTTTGAGAGAAGGATTTCCGGAAATGCTTTCAAAACTTTGGCAAAAGTAGTTAAAACAAACAATTTAATTTTGGAAATATTTCATTGATCTGTTTTAAGCCGAAAGAAGTGAAGTGAGATCAAACGTGTAAGGTTTTGAAAAGAGCTTGGCAAAGTGGTGAAGTTACGTGAAAGGATGATACCTGAAAAGACCGTGGCTCAAATAGCAATATGATGAGTTTATGTGGAGCGTTAGGGAGTGGGAGGGAACGGTGCTTCTCTGAACCTGTTCCTATTCCCCAACGCAGGTATGGTATTTGGTAATGGTATTCATGTGTATTTCATCTATGCTTTTCATCTAAAAATAAATGGTCATCAAGAGCTCTAAATAAAGAGTGAAGAAAGCAAATAAACTCGCACCATCTTTCCCCCCTCCACAGATGATAGAGATAAAGTTTATCGCATGGACGTAGTTAAATATAGTTAAACATAAGCTACAGTACCGTGTCTCGTGCCTCATGGGAGCTTAGAGAAGATAGAACACAGGCATAGCGAGTGGATTCTTTGAAATTGTCGAATTCGTTGGAGAACACATAGATTGACAGAGAGATTAGTGTAATGATAAAAGTTGCTGCTCAAATGGATGTCGGATGTTTTGGAGTGAAAATGTTGTTGACATCGTCAAATGAATTTTACAGCTCACAGTGCTTCGTCGAAATTGAAGCTTAGAAGAATGAATGGTTTGAGATGTCTGGAGATGACACGCAGTTGTAAAATCCTTCTTTGGATGTGCTCTAAGAAATGTATTCGAGTTAGCCTTCATCCAAATATCACTAGAAGTGAGTAAGTAAGACGGTTAAAAACAGACAGCGAAAAGAACTTGTCTCATTCAAGATTGATTTGTATCGTCTCGCGCATTGATGTTGTCCTTGCTTGAATATATTCCGATGGACTGGGGATGCTTGTCTTCCTGCCAGCGAGGTGAATTATTTCGCCTCAATAGGTGAAACTGCTCACCTAACAGAGTCAATCTGCCTGCTTCGGTTTAGGTCCACATGAGAAGGCGAATCGGAAATGACTTGAGTTGTGTAGCTGGGTCCGAGTCGTTGAAATGCCCACTTTTGAGATGGGGGGTGGGTGGGGGTCGAAAATATGCCGTACTGTAGTCAAATGAAGGAGCGACGGCGTCTGTAGTTTTGCATGCGGATTAGGAGGGGGGAGGGGGGCGTCCAAATCAATACAAGCTGCTACCTCCTTTTGGGATGATATTGGCGCCAAGGTTTAGAAGCGACATTTCTCCATTTTTGGGTCAAAATGGCTTCTGTGCTCTCTATTATGAACCGCTAATAAACCTTCAACCTTTAGAACATATTATGTGAGCGTCAAGATCTACGTTTTAGAACCATGTAGGCCGAACTTTTATCCACCTTATAAATGAAAACCTCCCACATCATCCTCAACAACCTTCTCACACAGGGTTGCCACGATTTCTATCAACACTACTAAAAAGTACTTTCCACCACCATATTCCACACTTCAAGTCGGTTCTCATATTGATGCGGATCAATCGGTAATAGTAGAGGGAGCCGCAACAGCCCTCCTCTCCCCGGTATCTACTATTGAGTATCGTGCTCCGGAGCCAAACTATTGGGTAGGCTGCTTCTAGTCCAGGTACCCCCTATCAGGGTTTAGTCACCTTTTACAACACTCACAGGAGACGCTATGGGTATTCTTAATCTTTCTGAAAGATCAAAGGTCAATATAACTAAGTTGGATGAAAATTGCTATAATTGATATAATTAAATGACCATTTACTCTTAGATGAAAGGTAAAGATGAAATATACATGAAGACCATTGCGAATACCCCTACCTTCGAGGAGAATAAGAGCAAGTTCAGAAAAGCTACGTGCCCTTCCGGCCCCTACCGCTCGTAGGCCATGTTTTTTTCACATATCTTCATTTCACTTAACTTCGCTACTTTGCCAATTCGTATCTCCAAGTTCATTTTGATTTTCTATACGCTTTCTTTTATAGACATTTGATCAACGATATAAACCCCATTATTTCACGTTAATTGGCCTTTTATACGTCTCTTATAGCTATTAATATTATTGTTATTTTTGTTACTCTAACATTCTTTTATACACGCTCTCCTCATTATATTTTTGATGTGATCGAAATGTGGTTTTCGTTGGATTACATTCATTTTTTTTTGTTTTCTATGAATAAAGAAATAATCTAATATCTCATTTAACGACGTTACTCAGTTGGGCTCTACTCTAAGGTGGCTATAGGTGGCACGAAATAGAAGCGTGTGTTGTTTATCGTAAAAAAACAAATCCAACGGTGGCATATTTGCCAGAAAAAATAAAGGAGGTGCTAATTAAGAAGTAAAGAAGTTAGTGGAGGTATAAGGGTAGGGAGAGGTTTGAATCACGAGAGAGAGGGCGCTCAACTCGCCAAAATCTGTCCGCGTAACGAAACGTTGGCCGGTCTGTCATATGAGGTAGCTATTTCTTTATAAGAAAATGAGACCTCCTCCAGTCCTGTTGAAACGCTGCTCCCCTGCGATTATGGATGCATCCTTACATGACGAACGCCAAAGCAACTTATACTTACCCTGGAATCTAAATACTTTTCTACTGTAATCTAAAGTAATCAATAGCTTTTTTATTGTAGTTAATTCAAGAAAGGAAGAAAGAAGCGTTTCTCGATCTTCCCTTTAAGAAATCTTGGAAAGGGAGGTAAGTTTGAAGGTCCATGAAACCTGTGAAAATAAACTTTTAAACCAATGGTGCTCTGATGCAGGTTTCTCTCGTGAAAGGTGTTTGCTACCAAACACTCGGAGTAAGTAGAAGAAAGAAGCCATATGAATAGATATTAAAATAAAGATCTTGCTATTTTGGTTACGGTCGCGTTAGAATGTTCGCGCGAAAAAAATACCTGGATCTTCTGTCACAAAAACTTGAATTAGGGCTGTTTCAGTAGTCTTAAAATTTTCAGTCCCTCTAAACTATGAAACCAGCCACTATTATTCTTCTATTGGCCATCACATTCATTTGTGTAACCTTATCACTCGCGCCTTTTATTTCGCTACCTTCAACATCTTTAGGTAAATCTGTCTCCAAAAGATCTTTCACTTTCAGTAATTTTCATATCTTTGGGTAAGTCGAGTATTAATTATTTTTTTGGTATTCTTTCCATCTTCTGACACTCGGGTATTGAGTCACTTCATTTAACACCTCTCAACATTTTATTGTGGTAACAATCTAATATCAAATGGTTGATCTCTCACTATCCTTAGTATCATTTATAATTGCAGAATTCGCTATCTTATTCATCGTTATCTTATTCATTTGTAACAAATTTTTTCTGACATAAAGGGAAAACCAAAAACAAATGGACAGTGAGAATGGCAGCAATAAATGAACCCCAGGGTTCAATATTACCAATTGAAACATCAGAATTTTTTTGGGAGCTGTAAACTCATCTTTTTCTTGGTAGATCAACTAAAAGACCAAGTTTGATTATTCCACCAAAGCGGTTAATTAGTTTCATGACCATTGGAAAACTAAAATTTTTAAAAAGTAAATTTAATTACTTATGTTCTGCAATCTCTTCGCATTTTGGGGATTCCAAAACCCCTGACAAAAAATTCTTTGTAAAAATAAAATTGACAAGTGACAATAATTTTAGCTAAGAACACACTTATAATGAGCGACGAATGAGGACTAGACTGGCTTATTTCTGCTATCGCTACTCGGTTTAACAACTTCTAACATGGTTGTTATTCTCCAATCAATTTAACCCTTTTTATCCATTCATTTTGCAGCCGTACTTTACTTCAATATAGTCAACCGACTATCTTTTTATAAAAAACACCATTCACCCACTCACCAATTTATTCCTTTATGCATTCATATAACAACCCATCCATCACAATTCTCGTCCATCCACCAGAACATATATATATATTCAGACATTTGATCTCATATGAATAAAACATCGAGCGAGTAAGAGCGCGATGTCAGTGAATATGGTGGATGCGAATTGACTTTACTTCACACACATTCCCTTCTTCCTGTTTCTTTAATTTGTTTGACATTTTGTCCATTGCATCAACATGTTAAGTGGCAGTATGCCACTCTCCGATGAGAGCCAAGGGACGGCACTTGACTTGTATATAACGAATGAAAACTGATAATAAACGAGTTGTGGTTGTTATTGGAGAAGTGAAGACGAAGGGCAAGGTACAATATTCTGTGAAAAAAATAATAAAATGCAGTGGAAATGACGGAAGAAGACGTGCAGAAAACTATCGATAAAGAGAAGATATCAGTAAATATGAAATCGGAGTCGAAAAGATCTACCTAGATTACTCCTCAGGAAAGTTCGGAAAAAGAGCACAAAGTAATCAAGGATAAGAACTGGTTTCTCTTAGGCATTTATTGCCGGCTTTTCAGCGCGCATCAATTGGGTCATAAATGTGCAAATTTGTAAATTCCATAAGTTTCGTCATTAGCATTGCGAGCGGCCCAAACCTTGTACTTATGCCAACCTCTGTTGTTTTTTTAAATTTTAAGAGCTCATCTGGCGACTTCCTACTTGGGCATAAGTCGTCGTATTCAACACTACCTAGTACTAGGCTACTTTAAAATAACATGCCAAAAAAAAAAATTAAAAAAAAAGAAGGCAAGAGGCAGCAAGCAAGCTCCAGCGTCGGGGGGGAGGTTCTCCTGCGCAGAAACGTGTGGCCTACAAAAATAACAAAAAAACACAATAAACAACTAGTTAAATAAAAGGAAGAATTCCAGCCTCCCACAAAAGTTGGTGAGTCCACCAGTCAATTTGCATGAACCCGTCCTGAGTACAAGGGGCAGGCGGTAGCGACCCCGCCCATCCTGGTACCGGGACAGAAAACGTGTGCGAAGATCACCCAGACTGAGACATTCAACAAGAATGTGCCAAACAGTCTGGGGTACAACGCAGTAGGATGCGGGCGAGCGCTCCATCAAATGGTAGTGTGTCCAATTCGGAGACGACAGAAAGCAACCTGAAGCCCTCGTGGCATTGGGGGGTAGGTCCGTGGGAACATTCGCGGCGCAATGGCACGCTACTTTAAGTTCCCTTCGACCGTCTTCCATCTTATTTGCCAAGCAGCCCGGAGAGCTGCCCGTATTAATGCCATGTAGTCGGTGTGAGGAAGAGCGAAATGCTGAACCGGTCACCCAAGTCTCGCAGACTCTTTGGCGTCCTCATCGGCGCACTCATTCCATGCAATTGCTACATGTCCAGAAACTAAGTAGAAGATAATCTCGACATCTGCTCGGCTTGCCAAAACCGTGGCACCACGGATATCGCGAACCAGTGGATGCGGAGATTCAAATGCCGAGAGAGCACTCAGGTCACTCTGTGAGTCGCTATAAATCACAATCCTGTCTCCAAACCGGGCACGTCGGGTAATCTCCTGTACCGAGTGGTGTATTGCCACCAGCTCGGCCGTGAAGACAGACGCAGCGCCAGAAAGAGCCCCACTGACTTCAAACAGAGGGGATACGGCGTGGAAGCCAACGCTCTCTTGGGACTTGGAACCATCCGTATACACTGGCACGGTTCCAGCGTGACGTGAGGGGGTCCTCCAAAAAGGTCGAACGCAATACTCTCGGCGCTGTAGAAGCTTTAAGAGCAGAGGCGTGGTGACAAATAGCCAAAGGTGGTACCCTCCAGGATGGCCTCAGGGCAGAACTAGGGGCGCCACCGCCCCGAGAGCTATACCTCGCTCTCGAAGGAGTTTCCCGGCGTCTCTCGGCGGCATAGGCACCGTGAAAATCACCTGCGGATGCAGTGAGAGCTTTTGGCGATTGAGGGAGGTGCTGGGCTCACGCACACAGGCGAATAATGCACTGTGCACGGCATAGAGCGAGTGGAATCTCCCCAACATCGACAAGTAGGCTCTCAATAGGGGAAGTGTGGAAGGCACCGATCGCCAGGCGAAGGCCGGCGTGGTGGATTGAGTCCACCTTCCGCAATACACGCTCAGCTGCGGATCCATAAACTCGCATCCGTAGTCGAGCTTCGAACAAACAAAGGATCGATAAAAAAGTAAGGCAGTTGCTCTAACAGCGTCCCAAGCGCTGAACGTCACGGAACTAAAAATATCCATGGCGTGGGTACAAGAGACCCTAAGGCTGTGAATACGAGCCTCCCAGGTGTGGCATCGCTCAAATACAAGACCAAGGAAACGGTGCGATTCAACCACTTCTAGGCGTAACCCATTAAAAAAAACAAGTCTGGGTCAGGGTGGAGCCGTGGATGGCGGCAGAAGTGCACAACCTTAGTCTTGGCCAAGAAAAACCGAAACCTGTTGCCTTTGGCATAGCGAGAGGCGCGGTTCAATGCCTGTTGGAGTCGAAGCTCCAGAGTTGGCATCTGGGCCGCGCCAAAAGAGATCGAAAGTTCGTCCACGTAGAACCTAGCCAGAACATCTCCCGGCAGCACCGAGTTGATGCCATTGATGCTCAGGGAAAAGAGTGTGACACTGAGGACACTTCCCTAGGGTACACCATCTTTCTGCTCAATTGGGCCAGAGTGGGCTCCCCCCACCCGTACGCGAAATCAAGGATCTCGCAAGAATTTAGATATAAAGAATGAGAGGCGCCCCCTCGCCCCCATCGTGTGGAGAGTCTCCATGATACCGTTTTGCCATGCGGTATCATAGGCCTTCTCCAGATCGAAAAACACTGGCGTAGTGCGGTCTACGAAGGAAGGCCTCACAGACGGCATTTTCCTGTCTGAGCAAAACATTCGACGTGGAGTAGAACTTGCGGAAGCCGCACTGTGCAAAAGACAGATGACCTCCGCTGACAGAAAAAGGTTAATCTAACATTTACAAATTTCTCCATCAAATTGCACACGCAAGAGGTTAGAGAGATTGGGCGAAAACCAGCCCGGTTAGAGTGATCTCTCCCCGGTTTGCAAAAGGCGAGCACACTAACGATTCGCCAGGAATCTGGGAACAGACCCTCTATCCAGATCCTGTTGAAAAAATCTAAGAGAAAGGCCATGCCTCGCTCACCAGGATGTCAAAGCATGAGGTACGGGACATCGTTCGGTCCATTGGCGGTGTCAGCGCACGAAGCAAGAGCGGAACGCAACTCACTCAAATTAAACCTGTCGTTGAAGGGTTCTCCGCCTCTGGAGGTAAAGTCCAGCCAGTAGCCTCCCGCGACATCACGACATGCATCGAATGCTGGCGGAGCAGCATCCCAGGAAGAAAATGCGCAGAAAGCGGTCATGAAGGATTCCGGGACGGACGCGGGGTCTGGGATTGCGGTCCCATTCTCCTGGAGAACGGGAGGAGGATCATGCGAGAGCTTGCACCTAATCTTTTTAACTCGCTTCCACACCTCTGCTAGAGAGCTCTTCCATTTAAATGAAGATACTTATGCCCGCCAAAATGAGCAGCGGTCGTGCTTCGAGATATACTTGAACCTTGCCCTAGCCCGACGAAATTTCCTGACAGTGTCATCCTTCGGGCGGCGCTTATAGCCCATGTAGGAATAACGCTTCTGCTTGAGGGCACTGTCACACTCGCTGATCACTACGAGAGTGGTTGGCGTGCAAAACGGCCAGACCTTCTAGGAATTGTATTTAGGCCCGCGGCGATGAGGTTGCCGGAGAAGAACTCAATGGCCTCATATACCAATCTAAAATCATCGACTGATGTAAGATTCAGTCATTTACTGAAATACAGACCAACGCAACTGCGCCAAGCACCACTGGGGTGGGCTCTCGGGAGGCAGTGGCCCAGGAAATGATATTTGAATGAAAAAGTGATCACTACCATGGAGGTCAACGACCACCCCCCAAATAAAAATTAAGCTGTGCATCCGGAGAGCACAAAGATAGATCGAAGCAAGAAAATGAAGCGGTTGTCAGTCAGTGATGCGTAAGCTCATCCACATTAAGTACACCCATCTCAAGCTTGTTGATCAGGTCAGAAAGAACCTTACCCCGGGGATTAATAGAGTAGTCTCACCAGGAGGGGATGGGGTGTCTACCGTTTAGATCTCCAAGGAAGAGAAAGGGCATCGGCAACCGTGCCACAATGCGGCCCAAGTCCTCCGCGTTGAAGTCAGCTGACGGTGGAATGTACGCGGAAATACCAGTATACCTCCTATCAAGGTGCAGCTGCACAACTACTGCCTGAAAGGCACTGTTGGCGGACAATGCGCTGAAGGCACTGTCGCCTTTGAAGACTTTTCCTCCCTCCGCCTCGAAACCTTAGGTAGGCGGGGCGGCTTTGGAGGCGGGGGACCCTCTTTTGGAGGATCCACCGTATCCGCGCCACCCAGCCCCCCACTGGGCGTGGGCGAAGGATCAAAAGCTCCTTTAGTGCTCTCCTCCTTTCGGGGGGCAGCTTTAGCAACTCTGGAAGATGGCCTGGCGACCAAATTCATCGGTGTTGCTTTCTGTGAGTCTAAAGACTCGGTGGAGGCGCTTGGTGTTTCGCCTTATGGGAAACAGTCACGCTGGGGGAAGGTATGGAGCCTTGGTTTTAGTCCGGGCTGGGTGTGGCCCCTTTGTGCTTCCAGCTTTACCAGGGAAGCGTCCGAGGTGGGTAGAACACCTAGAAGGGTTCCGAATGGGCACGGAAACATCCGTACATGTAGGCCTGGATGGGGCCAGGAACAGAGAGTGTGTCTTTTTTAATATTGAAGCATAGGACGTCCCGGACAGCACCGGGCGCGCCAGGACCAACTCCTTAGCCTCGCAAAATGAGAGACGATCCTGAGCCTGCAAGGCCATGATTTTCTTCTCAAGGAGATACGAACCACATTGCTCTCTGCAATTGACACACTTGGCCACACACGATTTGGACTTATCGTGTGCAGCCTTGGAGCATCTTACACAGATTTAGGGTGACCCCAACTTTGCACGTCGACAGGAGCGATTAGTATGGTCGAAGCTGTGGCATTAATAGCACATCCGCGGGCGTGGCACGAAGGCATTCACGCGCTAGCGATACCAACCGGCACGCACCGCCTCAGGGAGCTTGTCACAATCGAACGTGACGAAAAGTGTAAAGGTGGGTCTCGAGGCCTCTCCCTGTTTTCTCATCACACTGTCAACCTTGACCGCCCCATGGTCGGCCAGCTGTAATGTGATGTCATCTATGGAATAGTCTACGAGTTCCCTCGCATAAACTAGTACTTTCTCGAACTTCATGGTAGAGTGCGGCGTCACACTCACAGGCGTGCCATCAAATGTCCGAAGGGCACTAATCATGGCCGCCTCGGATGGATTCCACGCATTCGCCTAAAGGCTTTTGTCGGACAAACGGGTTACCTTTGGCTCTCTACCAATCACACTAGTTAAGCTCTCCTCTGATGGATCACGTTGACCTTAGCCAACATGCTGCCATCATTGGAGCGAACAACTAGGAAGAGTTTGAAGCCAGCGAGCTCGAAAACGCCGGGTAATCTCTGAATGAAGGGCCCCGACGTAATCGCTCCGCTCTGCGCACTTTTACTAGTACTTTTGGTCTTTGTCAGGGACCCCACACCCGGGGAGGGGGGGAGAAGCGGGGCCGGACGTGCCGATCTTGGCTTGGTTGCTTACCGAAGTAGCAGACCCATCTTTTTTTTTGTTTCTTTTCTTTTTAGGAGAAGGAGGGCTGGGAGGGCGCTGAGTTCTGTCAGCACGGCGGCCAGGAAGGAAAATCGCTGCGCCCCTTACGGGGTGCCACTTTCTGGTTTGGGAGTTCAAACTTCGAAGTGTGCTTCTAACTACCCCTGGTTTGGGAGTACAAACTTCAAAATGTACTTTGGAGACCCTTTGTTTTGGCAGTACAAACTTCTAAATATACTTCTAAATCCCTCTGGTTCGGGACTACGAACTTCTAAATTTCACTAGTTTGGGAGTACAAACTTCAAAATGTACTTCGGATACCCTCTGGTTTCGGAGTACAAACTTCTAAATGTACTGCTGACTCCCTCGGGTTTGGGAGTACGAACTTCCAACTCTCTCCTGGTTTGCGAGTACAAACTTCAATATGTACTTCTGAATTCTTCTGGTTTGGGAGTACTAACTTCTAAAGGAACTTCTGACTCCCTCTGGTTTGGGAGTACGAAATTATAGCTTCCCCTGGTTTTGGAGAACGAAATCCTAGCTTCCATTGGTTTCAGAGTACAAACTTAAAAATGTCTTTCAGACACCCTCTGTTTTAAGAGTACAAACTTTAAATGTACTTCTGAATCCCTCCAGTTTGGTAGTATGAACTTCTAAATCTCATTAGTTTGGGACTACAAACTTTAAAATGTACTTTGGATACCCTCTGGTCTCGTAGTACAAACTTCTAAATATACTTCTGACTCCCTCTGGTTTGGTAGTCCGAACTTCTAGCTCCCCTTGGTTTGGGAGTAAAAACTTCAAAATATAATTCTGACACCCTCTGCTCTGGGAGTGCAAACTTCTAAATGTACTTCTGACTCCTGTGGTTTAGGAGTACAAACTTCAATATGTCCTTCTGAATCCCTCTGGTTTCCTGAGTACTAACTCATAAATGTTACTCTGAATCCCTCTGCTTTTGGAGTACGATCTTCTAGCTCCCCCGGGTTTGTGAGTACAAACTTCAAAATGTACTTCTGACTCCTCTGGTTTGGAAGTACGAACTTTTAAATCCTCCTGGTTTAGGAGTACAAACCTCAAAATGTACTTTTTACTCCCTCTGGTTTGGGAGTACTAACTTCTAAATATACTTCTCTCTCCCTCTGATATGGGAGTACAAACTTCTAAATCTACTTCAACTCCATCTATTTTCTGATTACGAACTTCTAAATGTACTTCTAACTCCCTCATTTTTGTGAGTACGAAATCCTAAATGTACTTCTGACTCCCTCGGATTTTGGAGTACAAACCTCAAAATGTACTTTTGACTCCCTCTGGTTTGGGAGTACAAACTTCAAAATGTACTTCTGACATCCTCTAGTTTAGAAGTATAAACTTCAAAATGTACTTCTGACACCCTCTGGTTTTGGAGTACAAACATAAAAATGTACTTCTGACACCCTCTGGTTTGGGAGTACAAACAGAAAAATGTACTTCTGACACCCTCTGGTTTGGGAGTACAAACAGAAAAATGTACTTCTGACACCCTCTGGTTTGGGAATACAAACTTCTAAATGATTTAAGTTCGCTCCAGGCATGATACAATTTATGACCCATGCACTTTTCCTCTCTATCCTCGGGCCTAATCTTCTAGTTACTGGTTGGACCATTTATCTTTATCTGGCTCTAATATTTTTTCCTTATTTGATGTCAGCTTGAAATCACTATCCGGTCCACAAGCCTTTGTCCCAAAATAGTTCTAGCAAAAAGCTTGTAAATAACAACAGTTTGTAAGTCATAAAAGCTCGTAAGTAACAACAACCTGGAAGTAACGCTAGGTTGTAAGTAACAACATCTTACGAGCGACAACACTTTTTAAGTAACAAAATCCAGTAATTAACCACAGCTTATAAGACATATCAGCTCGTAAGTAACAACAGGTAAGTTAGAACACTGTAAGTAAAAACAACTTAGAAGTAACAAAAGCCTGTAAGTAAGAACAACTTGTATGTTGGACCAGCTTTTAAGAAACACCGGGTTGTAAGCAAAACCAGGTTGTACTAACAACTTGTAATGTTGCTCAAATATATATTTTTTTTCGAAAATCTTTAGATTGGATTTTCCCTCACCCTTGGAATGCTGCAGTTACAATCTCACCGTAATTATTCACAAATTATTCGATGGATAATTAAAAAGACGAAGGAAGTGACCAGCATTAAAACTTATACTATAAATTGAAGATGTGATCGAGAGGATATAGAGAGATAAGTAGTCTCAGGAGAAGGAGAGAGAAGGAGAGAAGGGGTAGATAAAAGAGAAGGCATACGTACCACCCAGCACCTGACAAATATCTCTATTTTTTATCATAAATATCCGTCTATTATTTCTTCACTATCAATTTTGTATGTGATTTCATGCTCATTTTTTCTTGGTTTCCTATTTTCATTCCATCTCTTCTGATTTATTCTTCTTTGCTTCTATCTATAGTTAATCTTTTCTCTCTTCTCTTTCGTTCTGCTTTCCACCTGTTCAAAGGGGCAAAGTTTCCTTTCGATAGATAAATTGTCTTCATTTCACCTCGAAATCGCGATCGGATCTCGCTGGCAGTCTTGCTAGGCATTTTTTGTATGGCTCTTGAGTCAGTGTTTTCGTGTAACATCAGTGTCAGCGTCGGCAAATCAAAAGAAAAGGACATTCACATTGAAACGAGAGTCCTTATTGGCTACATTCATCCAAAGTGGAAAGTGCCAAAGCAGAAAAAGGAAATAGGGTCAAAGTGGCACTGCGGCACTTGGAGAGAGGGTTAAAAACCTAGGCTCGTCTCCGACAACAATGGAGCTCGGAAATTGATTCTCTTTCAAGGAATCATTTTTGAAATTGGAAAAACAGATTTTCGCGACATTCGACATAAAGTGACTTAACGTGTTTTGAACATGTTCGTGTTTTCACACAACTACTTACACAATTGTGAAATGAATTTCCTTATGTTTGTTTCAATCGTCGTATTGATTAGAACAAATACTTCACTGTAACACATAGTAGTCTGCCGGAGAAGCCGGCTCATAGAAACTTATCCGAGTACGAGTAGTTCAAATAGAGGAGTTAGGGAAAGAAGAGACGACGCACAACTCTCCTAAAACCTTATGCAAGATATTCAAGCATGTTGTAATATGAAAGTATACTTACTAGATACTCGAGTGCGTGTAATTACTGCATGTAATTCTAATAATTATTACTCTAATTGGTGAGGGGAGAAAAAGAGAAAAAAGCGGAGGTGAGATGCTGTATGTGAGTGTGTGTACGCATGTTTTTATTATGGATATATGTGAGAGAAAAACCCCTCTCCGCCCCTTATGTGTTCGCATAAATAAAAGAACAGCCAGAGTATCACCGCCTTTGATTTCGCGAATTTCTTTGATCTTATTTCACTACGAGTCCAAAATGCTTGATTTTGCTAATTGACTTGACAAACTCACAGTACACAATGATGACTAATAGTGACGCATAAAGCCGCTCGTAAATGATACTTAATAGAGTAAAAAAAGGAAACTTATAAACAAAAAAATATAGAAAACATAGAAAATTACAGAAAAATAAAGGTCTTTTAGTCACACAATAAAGAAAATGAAGTGAGCATAGCTTCGATTAGTTTTGAAAAAATATGAAAGGACATAACCAAGAATAAAGAAATAAATCAAACTGAGCCAAAAACTAGAAAAAGGCCAAATGAGACCCGTTGCATAATACAAGTAAATAATTTTCTTTGGCCGAAAATCTGAATTTTATTTAATTTTTGGTGTAAATAGTTTAATTCTTTCAATTAAATTTACCTTTGAAATGGAAAATAATGGCATACTCCCTCCTCTGCAATTCTTAGAAAGGAAAAATAATGGCACCTCTCCTGTTTGGAATACTAAGAAATGGAAAATAATGGCACCTCCCCATTTTGAAATATTATTAATGGAAAATAATGACATCATCCCACTTTTGGAGTACATAGAGGTGGAAAATAATGGCCCCCTACAATTTTGTAATACTTAAAAATGGAAAATAACGGCATCTTCCAATTTTGGAATACTTAGAAATGGAAAATAATGGCACCCTCCCTCTTTAAGAATAATTAAAATGAAAAATAATGGCACCCTTCCCTTTTGGAAATAATGAGAAATGGAAAATAATGGCCCATCTCTCCCTTTTGCAATACTTAAACATGTAAAATAATGGCACATCCCCTTTTGCAATACTTAGAAATGGAAAATATGGGCCCTTTTTCTTTTTGGAATACTAAGAAATGGAAAATAAGGGCTTCCTCCCATGTTTGGAATATTTAAAAATGGAAAATTATGACACCCTCCTCTCGATTTCTCTTATGGTCGATTCGATTTTAGTCAAATTAAAAGGAAAAACGAGAAATACTCCTATATCTCGTTAGAGGAGGCAGAAGACGGAACATTTGCAGGGGTTTATATTATAATATGGTTATACAAAGTATGTATTATGGAACAATACATGGAAAGATGACTATATATATATATATATATATATATATATATATATATATATATATATATATATATATATATATATTATAATCGATTATATAAGTATGCACGAATAATAACAGAGTGAGAGGAATTTTGAGTTAAGGTCAAAGGTGAAGAAAGTTGAACCCTTTTGTCTTTAGGTTATACAGACTGACGAGGGTGAGAGAGTCAGATGAAGCATTGTAGTAGACAGTATTCCATTCGAATAGATCGCATGATAATTTTGGCTGTTTTCCACGAAAATTCTCGGGAAATTTTTTAAAGTATTTTCCTAGAATAGGTTTGGTTATGGTTGGAGTATAGTCATAGTATGGTCGCCGTTTCTGAGAAACGTCAGCATTTCGGGGCTAGAATTCTCTTCCATGCCTTCGAAAGTCCCGACCAAGTTTTCAAATTTGATTGCCTTATTTTAATTGTCATTAAATTCAAACGAATCTAATATGATTATTATACTAGAAACTTATTGGGGACATATTTTAGACCTACTATTTATACCGATCGAGATTACAGAATAAAGTACGTTCATGGTCACGAATATATCTTATAGCCATAGAAACTGACCGAAATCTACTATTTGCTTCAGATGAATTAAAGCAGAAACGGACACCATGACTAAAGCACGACCATACACAACCGCTTCTGCCATAAAATTGGATAACACTACCATATTTCGTCGTCGATTTGAATTATATTTGATTATGTATAATTAACTTCTAGAAAGTGTGACCTGCGGCATCTTCCCATCAAGAGACGCATTATGATTTTATATGTTTTAAGAGTTTGATTGCTTAGGTAGTTTATGTCTCTTGAGATCTTTAATTTGGTAATTTCAGTTATTCCAGTAAGTGGGGTAGAAGAAGGCAGTCCATTAAGTTAAAGGTGGGTCTATTATTCTGGTGAAAATATACATATATAATTAAGTTGTATTTCGTGTAGCTAACGCATAATGAAATGTTAAAGCCCGAATGGAATGTTCTTCCGAAATCTTTTTTCTCATTTTTCCTAATATATGTATGATGGAACTTCAAAGGTTGACAAGCCGAGAGCTAGTCAAGCCACACCAAGGGGCTGACGTCACGAAACTTAAGAAACCACGTTGTTTTCGCTTCTTTTATTCACACTTCAGCCTCCTCTATCTCCCTTTGTATCTTCCAAGTGACATTCCGTCTTCTGCTCGACAATATCTTGCTATTAATTCTTTGGCGAAAAACCTTTTTAAAACCTTATCTGGTGGGTCCTACAAAGAGCTTATATCGCAGCATATTTGTACGTCTCAGTCCTCTCTTCTCATTAGTGTATGCCGCTTTGCGCCCTTAATTCAGTATATAGTTAACTCAATTATCGCTGCATGCAAAAGTCTCGCGTAGTCAACAATTTAAGCGAAATTTCGGTTTGCTCGACGCTCATCTTTTCGTCCTCAGCAGATTATCGCTCTAGATTCCGCTGAATTGACTGGATTACTCAGAAGCGAAAGGAATTTAAGCAGCTTAATGGGGGAAACTAGAAGAAATAATAGAAGAGAAGAATTGGAGTAAATGACACAAATGACGGAATTTGAAAAAGAAATGTAATAAAAAGATATTCGGAGAAGAAACTACGTAAAAAAAGACAAAGGGGAAAAAGAAGACAACAATTAGAGAGTGGAGAAGAAGGGACAGGTAAAACAAAATTGCAACAAGCAGAAGCAAAGGCAAGAGAAAATAACACCAATAGAATGAGATGCTTGAAAAGAACTAACTAATGATAATGAATATAAGATCGAAGATGGAAAAGACGTAAAATTTTGGTTGACGAGAATTGAACCCCAAAGGAGAAGTTTTTACATGGCAGAAAATAACAGGGACTGCTACAAGATTAAAAATAATAAGGACGTATACAAATAATCTGGTTTTTAAATTTTAATCTTTTAAATTATTTAAATTCATCATCCATATGTCTTTATGGGCATTAATAAGATTATCAAAATGTTTTCTACAAGATATAAAGGCTTATGCGAAAAAAAGTTTATTCTCAACTTTAATATTTATTGTGTTCTCCCTCCAAAAGAGCTGAATTTTTTCTATATGCTCGATGTTAACTTAGAACATCTAAGTTTCTACCTGGGGGAATCCCACGTCGGCATCACTGATTTCAAGAGCAACTATTGAAGGGTAGTATTTATTACTTGTAGATTATACGATGGGATCGAAATCTTGGAGTTTCTCGTCGTTGCACCAATAGTTAAATTACATTGGTAGCTAAGTCATTTGGTTATCACTTGTGACCGTTAATGCGGACTCTCATCATATTGAACAATAATGTATAGTTTATCAGAGATTGTTCCTAGACGGTTGGTATTAATAGTTTATGGACAACATTTTGATCATTTTTTTTATACCCGTTTTCTTTAAATCAAATGTTAGGTAGCTAATTCCCTCTAATGAGGAGCAGTCCTATACGTGGATATTAGATATTTGATATTAGATTGCGAATATCCTTTTTTTTTCTGATATTTGATCTTCAGGAATTCCTGAAGGGCGGAATGATAGTTTGTCAAGAAAAATAATTTCCTACCCTTTTTTTGTTCGAGTAATGTTTGTAGTTTCTGCAAACCTGTCAATCTAGCCTTGATGCCTTGATGCCCCAAGCACAGTAAAGAAACAGTCTGTGTCAGCTAAGTGTTTTAGCGAATTTCTAAAGCAAAAAAGTAATTTATTTATAGCTTCGTTGCTTAGTACATCTATATACTTCCTCTTTATTGTGTCCATATCTTAATGAGGATCACACAATTTCACTCTTTAACATTTGTCCTCCCTTAGATATCATTGTCTGACAAATTTCATGAATTGCCAGTATAGTTTTCAGGGTATGTTACAACTTTCCGATTCCAGAAGCTATTTCAAAAGATATCTACAACTCTTCTAATAAGATTTATTGTTAATTAATTTACCAACTGACCGTCTAATTTATTATCAAGAAGTTAGTTGGTAAATATATTTACCCGGATTAAAATAACTAAAATAATGTTCCCTCAACATTGTTCACGAACAAATTGATTGATGAATTAATTATTCAATCTCACTGAAGAATCAATTCATATTTTGAAGGGCTCCTAATTTAGAGTGATCTGAGGGGCATCCAAATGGGAGTTCATGTCTGTATTTCTAAGTTTCTGTACTCTTTGTAGGACTTTCAGAGGAGAGGATTTAGAACTTAAGATTATTATTAATAGGGGTCATTCTAAACACTTTAACTTTATTCTTTCTACCTATTCCTATTTTCTAATCAACGTTTTGCCTTCTCCCCCAGTCTCTGGTTGATTCGAACAGTCTAATTTTCTCTAATAAATATATTTAAATTCATTCTTTGACTAATCTCGAGGTGTCCTAGGTCCACACCATTTTCTGCTCTTCGAATATATTAAAAAGGCAAACCATAACGCGAAGAAAATGCAAACTTGCAATGATTCGAGAGCGAGGAAAGGGGAAGCAAAAATGACTTTTAGGATATCTAGTCAAATGATATCGAATTTCGTCACATAATTGCTCGGCTGCGGTCGAGGCTTCTTGAGCGATAAATTAAGGAATCTTTGAGTTGGCGGCCAAAAACAGAAACTTCAAATTGTAATTGATTTTTCTGCCCTTCAGTGTTGACGTTACTGGGGCAACCAGAATGATTTAACACGTCGAGTGCGAAGGTATTATATGTTATGAACAGCGCCCTTATGTATTATGCTTAAAGAGTCATATAAAAAAAAACTGGTAAAGAATAAATTATTTGAGACGACCAGTGTACCATATATGGCCCAACTTGTGGTCAACGTGATATGACAGAAATTATTATAAAATGTATAATTTGTGTGACGAGAGATTTAAAGCGATTGTTTATGCAAAAGATTATCGTGTAAAATTAGTAAGGCCTCAACTTTATATTTTAAGGCAAATTGTAAATAAAATCACTAGTTTGAGTAAAACAATATAATTTTCGTCTATAAACTTAAACATGTTAATAGCGTCGTCTGTAGGGTAGTTAAATTGCTAAAAAGATTATGATGACAATGGATAAAAACATGATAAAAGGATTTCACTACTAAACATAGTGTCTCTTAAATCATCGGTAAGGAATATGAATAACCTCCGAGTGTAGGAGCAAATTTACACCCTTTTGCAAGCATCCACCATTAAGAACTATGATTATGATAAGGCGAGGAAAAATATATAAATGAGCAGGAAAATGCTTCAATTCTAACTACCTTCTAGCCATTAAGACTGGCCTTCAAATACTCCCACGAAAATACACAACTATCTACTCTTAAGACGTTCTTCTGCTGGCCATGTCGAACCTCGTTACACGCAACGAGGCCTCGCTCACACCTCCGAATGGCAGCGAATTAGATTTGCAAGGAACTATTTGGTCGACAAGGCTTTGCTGTTGCCGGAAAATGCAGCAAATTCTGCGGATTATAAATTAACGCCGATGATAAGGTCATTTGAGACAATGGGTATCGTTAAGGTTCCTACATTAACAATACAGATCGTGAAGGAAATGGGCTGATAACGAGTTGAGAGGATCATCAGTGCGGAATGACACGGGATCCGGCGTGCAAGATGTTAATACCAGGAGGAAACTTGATTCTTTCTGATAAACAATTTATTTCCTCCGATAGGATGTATTAGGCGGTAATTTTATGCACGAGCGAATGAATGCATGGGAATGATAATAATAGAATACATTTCTTATCAGCTACATTAAGTGAATTTTGAAGCTTTTACTTTTCGTCAATTGGAGGTGAAATCTAAAAAAAAAATCACTGGTAATAATAATAATTATTTTTCGAGGAATAGGCAGAAGGGTGGTTGGAGTTTTCCACGATTCATATATATATATATATATATATATATATATGAATGCAATGTCTCGCAGGAAAAAATGAAAAGGTGTTTCCAAGTACTTTCGAACTTTATTAAGTTCCTTATCAAGGATAACTACAAGAAATAATATTATATTAGAGGTATATATACGAAAGAAAAGTATGAAAGACCGCCTCAAAAACAAGAAATCACCATTGAGGAAGAGGGAAGGGGGAAGGTAAAGAAACACATTAAGGATTACAAGAAGCATGTAGTAAGGTCAAACTGAGAAGACGGAAAGGGTAACAGATTCAAAGAAATGGAGATAGCCTAACGAGGGAGATTATAAGACAAGAGGAGCGAAAAGTGGGGAAAATACAATGTACATAACAAAGCAGTTACAATTAAAAAAAATAAGAAATTAGGGCCACATAACTAAAGATTGTATATAAAAAACTAAGAACAAAAGTCAGAACTAATTTCTTTCAGTATTAGTCTTTTAATAATAGCATCTATTTTATATAAGCCAGGGGAAAGGTTAAAATTATCACATTAGCTTATAAAAGCACATTCAATGATATTCCTTTTTATTGGGTCATTGGAACGATAAATAAATTTTGCCGAGTTCCAGTTAATTAAATGGTTCTTATCTGACATATGGACAAAGAAAGCACTGTTATCTTTCCCTCTTCGGACATTATATATATATATATATATATATATATATATATATATATATATATCCTATTATCCCGAATGCGGATGAGTCGTCGTACTACTCCTTATACTTCGTTCGGCCCATGCACTGAATGAGTTTATAGACCCAGAGTGCTTAGAGGTTAACTACGGAGGGATTGAAATGAACTTTGCCAGCTAGTGACCCAAAGGAAATTAGATACACAACAATATGAAAATAAAGTTTTAATGAACATTAAACAAGAATATATATATATATATATATATATATATATATATATATATATATATATATATATATATATATATATATATATATAAGGTGCTTTGAGAGATAAATTCATTAGTGAATCTCGAATATCTCACTTTGCTTGTAAATAACTATTCACTATGAAAATCCCGATACACTTGCAATGTTGGTAAACTTCGCGGTGGAGTTGAGCAATGTTAAATGGAAGGGTTACCTTGGAACCGGATGTTTGGGTGGCGCTGGTGAGTGAAGGTGGTGAGATACGGGGTGGAGACGATGAAGTAGGTTCTCCAGGGACCGACCTGATCCCACAATTCCGTCACGATTCTGCTAGAATAAGGCGGTGACGGGAGCTTTTGGTTAAAGAGGGCCCCACGTTCGTGAACTCCGAGGAATCTTGAGTGCCTCTGTGAGGGAGGGGGGGGGGGATGCGAAGTGACCTATCGACGTGTAGGGTCACGGAGAAAGGCCGAGATGTATTTTTCTCGCTTAGGGAACCAGAGTGAGGCCGTTTTTAGCTTTGGATCTGAAAACATGAGTACGAGCCTGGGTCCGCACTGACTTGCAGACCAACGGGATGAGGAGCCTCCCTAACTGGGACCGATCTCCTCTCTAAAGACTTGGTGCTTTGATGATTTACCACTACACCGAGATATATGGCAATTCCCGCCCCGCCAGAGGCTGTGCACGCTCTACTGCTGAGGGTTAAAATAGTTCATCTTTTATACTCGAAACTCGGGAGAGGTTCACATGGCGCGGGAAGTAGATTAAATATCAAGCGCCCTTCTTCGGGTGAGAGCTGCTTGATTATCTCCTCCATTTCGTCCTTTGCAAACTTCCGGGAACCACCGGAAGCCAAGATGGGCTCCCATCTATCGATAACCAGTCGAGGAAGGAACGCGGTGGTTAGCTAAAATGGTCGGCGGGTTCTTCTGTCGGGAGACCATTAGATATCGGGCCGAAAGGGAAAGGTTTGATAACCGGCCCACCCGGAAGGGAGGTGGAGAAACGTGGGTGCCTTATGCTATTCTCCTACATTATTATTATTTTTTCTGTCTACGGAAAGAAGCATGGAATAATAATTGATCTCGTTGATATCTTAAGAAATGCACTATTTGTCTATTACTTCTATCTCATCATACACGTTGATGCAATCCTGGAGTGAGTCAACCCCACTTGATGGCATTCCACGTGAGGTTAAGTTTGTAATAAACATTACACTTCCTAGCTGTTGCATGGACCGCTATACAGGGCAGGTGCAATAAAAGTACCATAGCATGCAACAGCCTCCCTCCACTCTAACCTGGTACCTCAGAACAGTGGCCCAGAAAGCGCGATCCCACCTAATTGTGGTACCGTTGGCGGGGCTTACAGCACAAGCTGTAGGGTCAAAGGCTTTCTCTAAATCTGCCAATTGGTGGGAGGGAGCAGATGTCATCTGCTCCTGTGAAGCTATCAATACCATTATCTGCTCACACACATCTGCCTAATCATTTGTAGACTTATCCAACACTCTTTCACTCCAAAGTCAAGTAAGTTTCTATTTATGTCTCGTTTCATCAAAGTCAAGCTTTTCAAGATATCTCCGCTTCATGTTCGTGTAAGAGTAGAGTCCTCAACAGAGATTGGTTATAGTAAACATGGTAGCACTATTTACGCGGCCCCCTAAATATCTATCATTACGTTCACACCAATTAGGTAAATTGTCCTATGCGAAGTCATTTTTGTATGTGATTACTTAATGATATGTGGATAATTTAAAAACAGTAGGATGAAGTTTAAAATTGCTCAGAAATATCGGAATACTTTGAAATTTGATGAAACTTTGAGTTAAAATAGGGATGTCCAACCTATGGGGCATTGTACTCATGGCCTAAAAAGGATGCATACTCAGGCATAATGTATTCTTAAAGCAGCATTTAGGTTGTTAATATTTATCTTGTTCATATATATTGAATCAATATATGAGTATTGTAACCATGGTAACTAATAACATATCTTTTTAAAGAATTGAATGAGGTTAAAGAGTTCACCTAAGCTCGTGCGTGAAAAAATTGATGCAGTGAATGTACATAAAAGTGAGTCCAACCTTATTTAATTTAACAAATGAAAATTTAAATTAATTAAAATTATCTATTGTCCAATAATTTAACCTATTCATTCCCGAAATTAAATAAAATTTGGCTGAACTAAAAACTATTTTGGAATTCGCCATTCGCTCAAGATTAAGATTTCCATATGTTGCTAGAGAAATTATTTCTTTTTATATATATTTTTAATCTGTAAGGAAAAATATACTACATTTTATTGAATATTTTTTTTGTCTATATTTTGCATCGGATTAATTATATACTATGCATGAATAGGTTACGTAAAGCAATTTTGAATTAATAACTAAAATAGAGAGAAAGAGTTAACGAAAGTCAAGATAAAGGGCCGCTCCTCATTCGAGAGAATTGGCTAGCTAACATTTCACCTCAAGAACAAAAAAGATCAAAATGTTCTCCTCCAAACTATTCATCCTGACGGTCCAAGAACAATCTACTGATGTGCCATACATTCTTTTGCACTATGATAGAGTCCGTATTAATGCTGTTATTGACTATGATAGAATCCGTATTAATGCTGTTATTGACTATGATAGAGTCCGTATTAATGCTGTTATTGACTATAATAGAGTCCGTATTAATGCGGTTATTGACTATGATAGAATCCGTATTAATACTGTTATTGACTATGATAGAGTCCGTATTAATGCTGTTATTGACTATAATAGAGTCCGTATTAATGCTGTTATTGACTATTATAGAGTCCGTATTAATGCTGTTATTGACTATGATAGAGTCCGTATTAATGCTGTTATTGACTATAATAGAGTCCGTATTAATGCTGTTATTGACTATGATAGAGTCCGTATTAATGCTGTTATTGACTATAATAGAGTCCGTATTAATGCTGTTATTGACTATAATAGAGTCCGTATTAATGCTGTTATTGACTATTATAGAGTCCGTATTAATGCTGTTATTGACTATGATAGAGTCCGTATTAATGCTGTTATTGTTGTTGTTCCCTAGGAGCAGATGCCATTTCTGCTCCCTCCGAGCGCTTGGGAGATTAAGGGAGAAAGCTTCGATCCTACAGCTTGTGCTGTTGGCCCCATCAACATCACCGCAATTAAATGGCGCCGCGCCTTCTGTGAGACTGTAGAGAGGGACCAGGTTAGAGTGGATAGAGGCTGGTACATACCGGGAAAATTTTATAGTACCTTCCCTGTACTAGCGGTCCATACAACAGCTACGAATTGGAAGTTCTATTGTAACTTAACCTCATTCAGAATACATCCCACCCCATGATTGCATCCAGGTGGGGTGGTTGTGTCATTTCCACCTGCAAATGAAGCCGGTAATGCTCACATGTGGTAACCAAGTGACTTAGCTACCAATGTATAGGAACTATTGGTGCAACGGCTAAAAGCTCTTCAGATTATACTCGCATCGAGTAATCTAGAAGCGTTTTGAAGGCAGGAATGGAACACCATCCCTCAACAGTTGCTCATGAGGTCAGTGATACCCCCGTTAGTTTCGGATGGATTTCCATACCCGCATAATCGTGGAGACAAAAGATATGTTGCCGTAGGAAGATACCTGCCATCACAACCGGTAGCCGTGACTCTAGCACGCACACGGAAAGTTAGTTCCCCACGCATACATCATCAAGCTTCTTAACCTTGCTCAAACAAATAACGCATCACTCTTCCCTCTCTTAAGACCCATTCAAGGGTGTGTAGATCCACCTGTCCCCTGACATTAGCGAAGCAGCCTTTTCTTGCGACATAGAGTGGTCTATAAGCTCGCTGATCGGCGGCAAAACACAGGGCTGCTTTTTTTTGGCCTCTTCTACCACACGAGAACCTCCCCTCGTGCCCTAGGGCATGCAAATCATTGTCTTTCTGATCTTTATGATTGTTTCTTTATTTAGTGGGGGGGACACATCCTAAATAAAATTAACGGGGAGCATCGATAAATAAAAAATAATAAACTTGAGGTCATAAGTGAAAAGAATGGTCACAACTCAAAATTTTACCAAACCAAGCTATGCATTTCTAAATTGCCTAAATCCATATTAAGTTATAAAAACAGATACACGCAGGGTTCAATGGTTTCTAGGAAAAAGATATATATATATATATATATATATATATATATATATATATATATATATATATATATATATATCCCTGTGAATCATTATGTATCATATATGATTCAATTTTTATTTACTTTCTATGGCGAGAAATAAGCTTAAGACCGCTTCCTTACGATGTATCAAATCTTTCAATCAATCAGAATTCGAGAAAGTATCAAATGTCTAAGGTTCTTTTGTTCCCAGGCGAGAGGCACCAATCTGATCGTTACCTTTGTGATGAATAATATCTTACGGTGAGATTTTTTGTTATTTATTAACAAATATTATCAAAATTAAAAAAAAATCAGTGTTTCTTATAGTTGTAAAGGATCTTTTGACTGGATTAATAAGTATACAAGTTTTTGGTGTCTTTTCTTATATATTTATCTCAATTTTTAGCATGAGTATCAAATCTGCTACATTATGATCAATTATTTGTCATTTAAATTTTAGTAAATATAATTTAGACTAATATAGGTATATATAATTCATTATATACATCTATTTGCAATATATAATACATAAAAAGCAACATTTATAACCATTTTTTTGCACAAATGTCTAAGAATAATGCTATTGATACTACTCAGATATCAGCCAATATTAAATGTGGGTTTGGAGAAGTATCTGATTTGGAGATATTGACAGATGAAGATGAAGATATTTAAAGACCAGTTATTACAATATGAGCTGATGAGGAAATAGTAATGACTATATTAGAAAATGAATCAACTGAACAATAAAATAAAATTCCTATAAAAAATGTACATCACACGACGGAAGAAATGAGAAAGTCACTTGGGAGAAAAAGATTTCGTTTCCAAAGCACCTCTGGATGAGCCTTATGAAGGCCTGACTTCTAAGCCAAGATCTCATAATTATTTTAGCAGATTTATAAAAGATGAATGATTTCAAATCGTATAAAAAATCAATGTATACTAATTTAAAAGGTTAAATGCAAGCCAAAAAGAAATAAAAAATTCTCTTTGGCATGCATATTAAAATGAGTTGATCACGATATATCATAAAGGATTCCTGAAATTATTTCTGATTATATCAATTCAATTATGATGTATCAATAATGATACATGTAATTGAATAAGAGTTTGGATAAATATGTGTTTTATATACTGAATAACTTCCCATTTATTGGGAAAAAAGAATAAAATGATTCATAGGGGTATATAATTTAAGGTCTTTTAAACCATAGGAAAAATTTTCAAAATTTGTATATGCATTTAGCTGCATGTCACCACATTACATTTCCTAATCATTTAAGTCGAATTTGTGCAAAGGATTTTAATGATCAGAGCAGATTTAAAGGTCGCTCAAATTTTTCACTCTTTAAGCTCATGCAGAAAAATACTTCATCAATGACTCATCACCTAATTCTCTCTTCTGTTTTTGTTACAGGTGAATTTTGATATAGATAGACGTAGTGCAGCTTTAGTTTGGCTCCTCATACATTCTAAGGAAGAGATTACTGCTTCCCGACTCCCGTCTGAGGCCAAGTCCTTCGTCACTTATTTTACCATCACTTTGACTTAAAGTGCCCGAAATCCAACAGCCTGAAGAAGGTTGCAAAAGCAGTTTTTTTTTTGTTATGGATGCAGGCCACAATCCTTACAACAACGCTGTTTTACTCCAAAACGAAACTTACAGATCTCGTTACAAAGTGCGAAAGTGTCAAGAAGAATCATCTGTGGTATTCAGAGAATCAGCGCATGAAGAAACAGATGTTTTGTAATGACTTAGATGAACTCCTTGTCATTGCTTACAAAGATGCACTGGTTATGATTAAAAAGTAAGTAGATAAAGCCTTTTTGTTGAGCCAACGAGACGATCGTTCCAAGTAGAGTATGGATGGAATTGACATGAATCATTCGAAGTCTCTAGAGAATAAAAATAAAAGAGCTGAAGTAGAAGATGAATGCAAGAAGAAATCTGAGGTTAAAAAATGAGCAGCCGTCGAAGTCGTCAGCTCATCAACACTAGCTGTTTTCAGTTCGTCTTCAGAGTCATCTGAAAATGAGTCTTTTAAAATCACAGCCGTTCCAAAAGAAAGAAATCGAATGCTCCGTATTTCAAATCTACCGAATCCCAAGAAAGTTTTCTTGAAACCCGAGCTCACAGTGGCTCTGGATGGTACTGGTGTATCTCACACGGAAGCAATACACCAGCTGGGGCTCATCAAAAGTTTATTGTCATTGGCCTTGAACAAATCACTTTGGCTCCGAGTTAAATTGACCGGTACCTTAAGAAGGACCGTGAAGAAAGAGCTACCAGAATCAAGCCTGACATTAAGAGAGGTCTTCCACGCGATGCACCTCTCGTGCTGCATTGGGATGGTAAGCTATTGCCTAACACAAATTTATCAAGCTCTGGTCGAGAGAAGGCTGACAAAATTGAAATTTTTGCCTTAGGAAGAGATGGTGTTGAGTTCCTCCTTGCTGATCCCAAAATTGGATCCAGTTTAGATACTGATCAAGCCAATTCATGTCTGTCTGTTATGAACAAGTGAGGTCTGTCGAAGCAAATCAAGGCTCTTGTATTTGACCAAACTACATCAAACACAGGTTTGCAACAATGCGTTTGTATAAAAATTCAAGAAGAACTGCAAAAGGAGCTTGTTTGGTTGACCTGTCAACATCATGTGTACGAAGCAATCCTTGCTGATGTGTTCCGTTCCACCTACGGTCCTTCTTCCGGACCAAGCATCCCATTATTTGTACATTTTCAAGACTATTGGGAATACTACGATATAAGATACTTTAAGACAGTTGAGGATGATGACGATATCTTGTCAAACTTTGTGGATGATTGGTTTGTACCTCCTGAGGAAGCAATGAGACGTATTAAAGTTACCATGAAGTTAACTGAAACAAGAGATGATTTTCAAGAACATACTACTCTTGCTTACCACTTCCTTGGAGTGCTCCACCAGATGGAGTTTCCTTTCGTGCTCTAGGTGCTTTCCATCATGCGATATGAATGGATAAAGGTATATATAGTATCAAAATATTCCTCTTCCATGCACAGTTTTCTCTCACGAAGGGTGAGCTAAAAAGCAGGCGGAGATTTTGCCCTCTTCGTCGTCCTGTGTTATTTGCCATCTTGGAATGACTTACCAATCGGTCTCTATGCTTCCAAGAACGATATAGATATGATGAATCTCATGCAAGAGGAAATTTCAAATTAAAAAATTGCCACTGTTGCCTTCACACCTTTCAAACGCCATCTTTGGTATAATTCAAAGGAGGCTGTGGGGCTTTCCCTGTTCGACGACCGTATCTCAGCTGATAAGAGCCGAAAATGGTGAATAATATGACTCGTCTTGAGAAACCAAAAGGATTAAAGAGGGTCGATGGAAAAACTTTTGCTACAGTTACCTCTCGGAATTCTTTACTATGAAAACGAAAAGAATATTTCCGGTGATTTTTTCAGAAGAATCCGAATTCTTGACGAAAGATTTCTCTTCTTGTGAAAACGATGATTTGTATCGTCGCTCCGAAAAAGCAGCACATGAGCTGAAGGTTGTGAATGACTGTGCTGAGCGGGCCATTTTTCTTTTCCAACAATTCAACACTGTTATTACCAAAGATGAAGCTCAGCGACAGTTCCTTTTGAGAGTTGTGCAAAAGCACTGGAAAGAGATTCCAGTGCCCCCCCCAAATCAGATTTCAAATGATCATGATTTATTGCTCCTGTTTGAAGAGTATTATTTATTAGATTTTATTTTTCGATGAGAGAAATAAAGATACATTTTTATTAAATTTTATTTTTTAAGACTTTTTATCTGTATAGAGAATTGAAAATAAATCAAACTTTTGAGCGACCCTTAAATGTTGACCTATCACATTCAAATTTTGTGTGCGAACATTGCATTATATGATACGAAAGGGGGCAACATACAGCTGAAACAAGTTTCGAAATTTTAATTTTTTAAACACCGAGATATATATATATATATATATATATATATATATATATATATATATATATATATATATATATATATACACACATATATATATATATATATATATATATATATATATATATATATATATATATATATATATATATATATATATATATATATATATATATAAATATATATGTATATGTGTGTGTGTGTGTGTGTTTATTGTAGATCACTAAATACTCGTTCTGATGGCATTGCTAGAAAGAAGAAAGAGCAAAGCTACAACATTAAATCCTTCAGTGAAATATTGAGCGAGGTCAATCTCGTTCGACAGCCGAAATCCTCAATGGATTCGTGAACCGACCTCGATCATTGACATTGAAGCACTTAGGAACTTACCGGAAATTAAAAGATTTTTAACAGATAAAATGCAAAATTAAAACTTTCCGCTATTTTATTTATATATATATATATATATATATATATATATATTTTTTTTTATTGTAACAAGTTTTGTTAAAAGCGACAGCTAATTTTGCGTTTGTGATTCTTTTTTCACATCTTTCAATTTGTCTTATATTTGCCTTTAGGTCCGGATTGAGTTTATGTATAAGTTCTCCAAAGTTCATTATAGCACGATTTCGAAATTATAGCGAGGGAATAGAAGATTCCCTAAGTAAAAAACACTCAATTTATCTGACACGTTTCGTTACAACTCAAAACAACTTCAGAGATACATGAAAATTCAAGAGAAAATTATAAGAATTGTTTTATATATCATGGATAGACGGTAAACGTACAGACGAACATAGAAGTGCACTATCAAACTGCTTGACAAGGTGGGATACGTCAAGAGCGCAGGTAGAAGATTAAATTTACGGTCGTATCCAGATAGATAAATGACCTGGATACTTGAGATTAGCTCCCACGTGCGTTTCTATTACGATTCTTGTTGCTAGGTAGTATTCCATTTGAATTGAATTGAATATTAATTTTGGGTTGTTTTTCTTGTATGTGAATGGCTTCTAGAAATAGTAAATGTCGCCGATCAGGTGCGGAGTCGATAATTTTATTGTTCTCTTCTAACATTTTTCAGCTGAGAATTATTGCATGGTTTTGGCTGGTATGGTTTTTGGGGGCGCCATTTGTGAAAAAAGAATCACAAACGCAGAATTAGTTGTCACTTTTAACAAAACTTGTTACGATGAAAATATATTGCCCAACTTTACCTCCATATATATATGTAGGGAAAAGGACCTTCACCCTTCTCTCCCAGTTGAGACACGGGACGTTGACCGCAAGACATCCGGGCCAGGCACCTTGGGTCAATCTCGTAACCACAGGCTCTCGCCACTCGTCCCTATGAAAATCAAAACGGTTTAAACTGCAAGATCTCCCCTATGAGGTGTATTCAATTTAACCTTAAGTACGAAATTGAAGACGCGTTTCTCTCAAGCTCGAAGGGCCAGCTGGACCAGAGGTAAGACTTGCTGAGAAAAACCGTTGGAGTAAGAACCCTCCTGCGGCCCGTCCACAAGCCCCCCCCCCTCCTACCCCTACCCCAATGAGGTAACGAAGTATAAATACCAAACACTTGACAAAAAGAGGTAGAATCCGTGAGTCAACCAGTCTATGAAGTTCGCTGCAAGAGAGGCCGGGCTACCAGAGGGACTAAGAAGCAGCTCATCCTCGAGCTAGTCCCCTGGTTATCAAACCGAAATTTAAGTTAACTTGTTAAAGTTCAACTTATTCTCGTCAGAGAAACTCCTCCCCCCTACTATCCTCGCCCTTGAATGAGAATCCCTCTAAGTACAGTCCTCGCCCTTGAAAAAGACCCCCCTCCAGAGTAAACTCCTTTCCCTTGACGAATTCCGAATCGAAGAAGAAAAAGCTCCTCCTCGAGCCCATTACCCGGTGGTCACACCGCACTCTAAGTTAACTTGGTTTAAGAACTAAGTTCAACTTACTCTCGTCAGAGAGACCCCTCCTATCCTGGTGGATCCTAAAGCACAGGGATAGTCCTCTCCCGTGAGGACTTCCGAAACAAGGAAGAAAAAGCTCCTTCTCGAGCCCGTTACCCAGTGGTCACAGCAAACTCTAAGTTAACTTTGTTTAAAAACCAAGTTCAGCTTACTCTCGTCAGAGAGACCCCGCATATCCTGGTGCATCCTAGAGCATCGTGATAGTTCTCGCACTTGAAGAAGACCCCTCCCCCCCAAATACCATGTGGACTCCATCAGCCACACCCTCCAAAGTTCCTTGTGACTGTCAAGTTATCCCGTTCGCCGCCAACCATCTGGTAGTGGCACGCTTCAAAGAACCCACCGGATTCCTGAGGTGTCTGGGCTCATTGAGTTCAAGGTCAGACTCAAACCCGCCACCAGAGCAACCAAGGTATTTAAACTCCAGTGGAGACAATTAGCCTATTTCTTTTATATTGAAGTGAGTAGCGAGTTAACCAACATTATAATGTCAAGTTATAAAGCCTTCCTTAAGAATTATTGAAGGCCGTATTATGTCTTTAAATTTGTAATATTTCTCTGGTTTAGGTTTATTTTTGTTTTTGTGTTTTAATTAAAGTTTTAATTTGTTTTAACAATTTTGTTATTCTTCCTCGAATGGCTACGTTGGCTCAGGGAATCTTTAAAGTTTAAAGAAGTCAAGACCTTAGATAATAATAATAAAATCCATATATAGCACTCTTAGAGATATATAACGTTAATCAAGGAGTAGTACGTAAACAACCCATACGTACGAACATCCTTCCATCACTCGGTCCTTCCTATACGAACGACATAAATATTTCGGTGTCAAGGTATGGGGTGCTTCCAATACCACGACATTAAATATTTAGTCTCAGGTTTGTGGGGTCCTTCCGATACTACGACATAAATACTTGGTGGCAGGTTTTATGGGTATTGGAAGAACTCACTAGAATTTGTGGTGTATTTCCCTCAGGAGCAGTAAAGGTGTGCCAACATTTGAGGAAAGATTAAAACATAACAAGACCGTTAGATTAATTTCCCGTGATTAGCTTGTCAAGGCTATTAATTAATTTGTTGTTGGAGTGGTATTCCAATCAGCCAAGTATTGGGATTAAGGGAAGTTAGGCAGCGCGCTAACCGGTTAGTGGTTGCATAAGTACCTGAGCGTACAGCGGTGAAAAGTGTGACAGACATATACAAAATGCATTCGTTCGAAAAATTCTTCCAAGAAGTCTAAATTGTGGGAAGAAGGCAAAGATATGGCTGACTACGTCCGTGAAGAACAGAGAATAGAATTAGAAGAAAAAAGAATACAGTGGGATAAAGAAGAAGAAGAAGAAAGAATACAGTTTGATATAAAAATAGAAGAAAGGAGAATACAGTGGAAAATAGAAGAAAAAGAAAGAATAACGAGGGGAAGTAAAACAAACGAAAGACTAATACAGTTGAAAATACAATCAGAAGAAATAAGAATACAGCGGGAAAGAGAACTAGCGAAAGCGGAAATAGAAGCCGAGGAACGAAGAATAAAGAGGAAAAAAGAGTCAGATGAAAGAAAAATAAAGGTAAAAAGAGAAGTAAAAGAAAGAAGAGTAAAGATAAAAAGTGAAGTAAAAGAAAGAAGAATACAGAGGGAAATAGAAGTTGACCAAGCTGAAAGATTGCTCGCACATGTAAGGATATTTAGTGAGAATCAGATGGAGGTCGAGGAAGCTTTAGCCCGCCCTGGACATAGGAAAGGATCGATGAATACCCAGCCAAAAGGGGGTAACGATAGAAGCAGTAGTAACTAGGGAAGAGGTACAAGCCGGTGTACCTAAGAAAGTACCTGCAAGTAGAACCCAGCCAAATGAGGTGAAAATGAAGAAAGATAGAAGTATCAATGTGGTACACTCAGGTAAACCGATTCAGATGTTAGACGAGGATAATGAGTATCCTCTAACCCCAGTAGTCTTCCCCCAGAACGAAGCATCCACGAAGTTACCACTAAAACTCCAAGTCGTAGTGAGCTACACGCCCATTAACAATTCCACAAGGAAAAGTTTTTTCGACCCAGGAGATCGAACCCAGACACGATCTCCCCGTGTACCTAGTTAAAGTAAAACTATGGGACTCAGGCTCTCATCATTTATGCAACTCTGCAACAGGCCGCTCTAGCCATGAGGGTTAGTGTGAAATTATCCAAGTACCATAATACGGGTAGTTCGCATAAGTTGGAGTACCACTGCCATTTTGTGAGGTACTTGGGTAGACCTCATAAATCAAACGGCCGAACCAGGCGCGGTAAGGTAATGGTCATAGAGCACCACTTTAATATTAGCTACATCAAAGGGGCCGATAAAGTACAGCCGCTCTATAAGTTGAGTCGAAAGACCATTGGGGGTTATTGCAGTACCTAGTAAGCGTGAAACCATGTTTTTATTTGTTTTTCATGTTAGTAGTTATCGTTAGGATTTAAGTTCTTAAAAATTTAGAAATTTAAGGAAGTAGCTTGTCTTTGTCTTTGTTTTTGTTGCATGTAATCGATGAATTAGGTTTTAGTTGTTTGAAGGTTAAATGGTGTTGTATGTTAAATTATGCTGGATAACATACCGCCCCAGTAGGCTCGCAAGGTCTATTTCAACCCCATCCTCGTGTACGCGCGCGCGTGTGCGCTTAAGTATAAATAAACTTAAGGTAAGAGAAGGCTCAAAGAGATGCCACTTTGCTGAACTCGACTAGGGTTAGTTAGTTGTTTTGAGTTCCGTGGAGTCTCCCCCCCCCATTAAGTTCTTCGAAGGGAGGTTTGTAGGGGAATCGACCTTCTCCCTTCTCTCCCAGTTGACACACGGAAAGTTGAACGCAAAACATCCGGGCCAGGCACCTTGGGTCAATATCGTAACCACAGCCCCTCGCTTCTCGTCCCTATGAAAAGCAAAACGGTTAAAACTGCAAAATTTTCCTTCCGAGGTGTATTTAATTTCACCTCAAGTACGAAATTGGAGACGCGTTTCTCTCAAGCTTGAAGGGCCAGCTGGACCAGAGGTAAGACTTGCTGAGAAAAACCCTACTCCAGTATGGTGACGAGGTACAAATACCAAACACTTGGGAAAAACGAGGTAGAATCCGTGAGTCAACCAGGCTACGAAGTCCCCTGCAAGAGAGGCCGGGCTACCAAAGGGACTAAGAAGCAGCTCATCCTCGAGCTAGTCCCTGGTTATCAAACCGAACTTTAAGTTAACTTCAAGTTCAACTTATTCTCGTCAGAGAAACCCCCACACTATCCTCGCCCTTGAAGAAGACCCTCCTCCGAGTAAACTTCTCGCCCTTGACGAATTCCGCAACGAAAAAGAAAATGCTCCTCCTCGAGCCCGTTACCAGGTGGTCACACCGCACCCTAAGTTAACTTGGTTTAAAAACAAAAGTTCAACTTACTCTCGTCAGAGAGACCCCTTCTATCCTGGTGGATCATAAAGCACAGGGATAGTCCTCGGCCTTGACGACTTCCGAAACGATAAAGAAAAAGCTCCTCCTCGAGCCCGTTACCCGGTGGTCATACCGAAACTAAGTTAACTTGGTTTAAGAACCAAGTTCAACCTACTCTCGTCAGAGAGACCCTGCCTATCATGGTGCATCCGAAAGGACCGTGATAGTTCTCGCACTTGAAGAAGACCCCCCTCCCCGAATACCGTGTGGACCCCTATCTGCCACCCCCGCCAAAGTTCCTTGTGACTGTCAAGTTATCCTGTCTGTCACCAACCATCTGGTCGAGGCACGCGTCAAAGAACCCAACGGATTCCTGAGGTGTCTGGGCTCATTGAGTTCAAGGTCAGACTCAAACCCGCCACCAGAGCAACCAAGGTATTTAAACTCCAGTGGAGACAATTAGCCTATTTCTTTTATATTGAATTGAGTAGCGAGTTTACCAACATTATAATGTCAAGTTATAAAGACTTCCTTAAGAATTATTGAAGGCCATATTGTGCCTTTAAATTTGGAATATTTCCGTGGTTTAGGTTTAATTTTGTTTTTGTGTTTTAATTAAAGTTTTAATTTGTTTTAACAATTTTGTTATTCTTTCTAGAATCGATACGTTGGCACAGGGAATCTATAAAGTTTAAAGAAGTCAAGACTTTAGATAATAATAATAAAATCCATATATAGCACTCTTAGAGATATATAACGTTAATCAAGGAGTAGCACGTAAACAACCCATACGTACGAACATCCTTCCATCACTCGGTCCTTCTTATACGAACGACATAAATATTTTAGTGTCAAGGAGTGGAGTGCTTCCTATAGCACAACATTAAACTTTTGGTGTCAGGTGTGTGGTACTTCCTATTCCACGACAATATATATATATATATATATATATATATATATATATATATATATATATATATATATATATATATATATATATATATATATATGCAGTTTTCTCTGCCAATTCCAAGAATATTAGAACAAAGATTCTTCTCGTGAGCTTGGACAAGAACAAGTAAAAGCTCGATGTTATTCCGCGACTCCTTTCGACCTATTTAAGCTCATCTTCAAAGAAGTATCGGCAAAAAAGCAAAGATTTCCACCTAAATAAATGAAAGAGGATTCAAAAGTAGCAATAAAATATGCAAAAAAGACTAATCATATATGCGCTGGGTAGGGCTAAATGGATATGAGAAGAGAGGATAGTTTTTTGGGCTCGTCATTGCAAGTCAAACCCACCATGTGTAAAAAATGATGAGTTGCTGCTGATGTTCTTCCTCCACTTTCTTCCAATTTTACTTAATTCACCTTTAAATTGGCCATCGAGATGTGTTCTCTGTTCTATACGCCCCTACTTGACACATATAAGATGTGACCCTCGTCTAGGGCAATAGTCTGGTGCAGAGAATGGCAAGAAGCCCGCTCTTATGGAATTGGTTGCCAACAGTTAATGTCCTGTGTTAAACAAAAGTACAAAGAAACCTTTTGTAAAAGAAACTAAGAGGACTAAATAAAGGTACAAGGAATCTCCTGTAGAAGAAATTAAGACGGCTAAATAAAAGTGCAAGGAATCTCATGTAGAGGAAATTAAGAGGAATACATAAAAGTACAAGGAAGCTCCTGTAGAAGAAATTAAGACGGCTAAATAAAAGTGCAAGGAATCTCATGTAGAGGAAATTAAGTTGGCTAAATAAAATTACAAGAAATCTCCTGTAGAAGAAATAAAGAGGGCTAAAAAAATACAACGGATATCCTATAGAAGAAATTGAAAGGTTAAATATAACATCGTTGGCTTCGCTTCTTATTTACATAAAGTAAAAACTTTAAAAAAATAATAGGATTATCGAAAAGATTAAGGAAACTAGTAATTCACCATCTTCATTGTCACAGTCACCTTCTCTCAGAAAAATGGACTGTTGTTGCATAGCAGCTCCCAAAATTATTCCATAAGGGTCTTAATCCTTTATGCCCTATCAAACAAGGTCACCATCCATTTTCATTACCCCTTCATAGTAATGAGGCGCTATGTGGTTTAGCATCTCGTCTAGTCATGTTTCACCCCTGGGCATAAATTTTCCTGCACTCCACCTCAAACCCCATTCCATGCATAAATATCATGCATAATATCACCCAATTTCCTAATCTTACCCTTTATTCACATAAGCTCTCTCTTACATAGATAATCAATCCATCTTTAGCGCAGGGACTGCAGATGGGACACAACTTTCACATATTCCTGCACACGTCTATTCTCATCTTTTTTCTCATATCCCTTTATCATCTCATAAAGTTCTTTGTTAAACTCTTACTTACTCTCTCACACCTAGTTAAACATTATCGATTCAAGCCTCACTTTACACTGAAAGGAAAAAGCCATGGAAAGCAGCGCCACGGTACCATGATGTCATGGAAATTCCCAGACCTCTTATCAGTCTTTGCCTGAAATCTAGCGGGTCAATGTGAATAGCGTTTAGGTTGCTGATGGCAGGCCATGTGAATTATAGAATTTCGATATTGCATGATAGTGTTGCTAGACTGCTGGGATATTCCATTATAAAAACTGTGCGAACATTCACCCTCCGTAGTTCTACGGTGTTGTGTGCGTACCGAGAAAATTTCATGGGAGACATTACTGCCTACCGTGGACAGCTCAGTGGCCGAGCAAGTGTGCTTAATGATCGTCACTGGTTTAAATTGCATGTACATTTATTGCAGGATGAGCCAAATGCATATTAATCAGGTCACTGCAACGTTTTTTTCCCATGAGTTATCTGTTTATAAGAGCCACCAGAGTACCGCGGCACCGGACGCAGCGCCACGCCTGTGCTATGTACCCAAAATGTCTGTCCACATGTAGGGTGGCCCTATGAGGTTTAATTGTTTAGGGATGGTGGCAGTGTTCAGGCATGATGCTGATCTCAATGGGCCATGGGCAAAAGTTGTCCACAAGGCACGGTGCAGGCGGGTCGTGGTTCAATACTGGTGTGCAATTTGTTCACGTGGCATAGGTTGGGTCACTTGGTCCACCAAAAAACGTCATTGACCGATGACCGCAACATTGCTCTGCCTGGTGATTATTTGCATATATTATGTAACTTAACAACGATCAGGCCAAGATTGCCCATAATGAGAAAGCTTACGAAGGGGACAGACTTACTCGAATGATTATAATCCTATGCTTATTGATCTTAGATTTTATTTGGAGCATAGTGGGTCCAACATAGATAGACGTGCAGTCAGCACAGGAATAAAGATAAACGATCCACATATAAAAACAGTCAGGAAAAATATGATCCCAACCTACGCTAAATGGTAAAATACAACTTTAATTTGTAGATAACTTTTGAGAAGACTTTTAGAATTTTCTTCTTTAAAATTCTTCTATCTTCAATATAATATGGAAGTTTAATATATAACGAATATTTCTAAACTTCCATATTACGGTTCAGATATTATTCTCAAAACTTTTTTTAATGAAACTGCAACAAATGAATCAAACTTCCTTCAAGGCTTGAACTTATTTTGCTTCTTACGTGCCATCTAAATATTAAGATCGATAAGCACAGGGGTGTCAGCGTTCGAACAGGTGGCCCCCTGTATTAGCATTCTCATTCTGCCATACGATATCAGCTACGAATCATCCTATAAAGCCTGAAAATTTTGATTAAATCACATTCTTACGACCTTCCCCTTCTCCATACTATTCATTCACTAAGAAACCCTCGATCATTTCCCTATAGAAAATATGGAAGGAATGATAGACAAATGATTTCGTCTTTTTATAAGACTAAACAAGGATCAAACATATGTAGTTAGGGAACGGAAAAGAGATCGATAGTAAATGGAATAAAATAATACAAACTCTTTTAACCGTTAAAAAGTGAAAACTAGTTCATTTTACGTTCATTACGTGTCGTGTCGTTCCTACTAAACGCTTTTGACCTAGAGGGTCTTACTTACACTCTTCTGCTTATAATTTCTGCTCAACTACTTTTGTGAGGATGTGGATTGAAACCTATAAGTTAGTGAGTGCAGTTGCATGAAACGCGAGGAGCGCTTGATGGTATAGGCTCAAACCACACCAAATTTTTACTTTCTCAACAGAAAAAAGAGCTTTTATTATTTCATTTTATTTGATATCTTTCTCTTCCTTCTATCTTAATCTATGTTTGATCCCTGTTAGGTTGTATGGAAAGGCGTAATTGCTTATGTATCATGCTTTACTTATTTACTATGGGTTATGGAATATCTAACGTGAACAATAGAAAAGAACGAGTTTGCAAAAGGTTAATCAATAGGCAATAGTAGGCATCCTCTGTCACGTGTGTAATATTATTTTCTGTTCATTACGAAGCCACTGCGTCTCTCCTAATAAATGCTTTCACTATATAAGGATTTCCCTGCAATCTTCTGCTTACAAGATGTCTTGACCCATCCTTTTTGAAGGGATGCGGATTGTAGTTTATTGGGGAGCTCAGAGATAATGGAAAACAGAGAGGCTAAATAGCAAAGGTTCGAACTCCACCCATTCTTTATTTTCTTAATGGGTAAAAGAGTTTATATTATTTTATTGAGTTTGCTATAACTCTCTTTCCTCTTTCTTAATATATGATTGATACTTGCTTTGTCTTCTATAAGGAAGATATCGCTTGTGTATAAACTTTAATTATCTCCTATGGGATATCTATTGAGCATCTATAGTGTGACCTCTATATTGTGATATATAAATATATATATATATATATATATATATATATATATATATATATATATATATATATATATATATATATATATATAAGGCATACTAAGGCACTTAGTTTAAAATTGAACGATTACACTGGGAAACAATGTATTTGGTGAATTGACAAAAGTACATTTTCCAACTTAATTCGAGCATACTGAATTCCAATCTAAAATCAGATTATCTCTAAATGCTGCAGAATTTGCGTAATATCAATAACTATTATTATACAATAATTTTCCTTTTATCACGCCTATCATCATGCCCTGAAATAATTTTGAATCATCCTTTTGCGTTATTTATAGTAATGCAGGTTTTTTTGCACAAACATTTTATTGCATATGAGAAGAAACTTGAATTACACATTAAGATTACAAATACTATAATCAAATAGATGTTAATTTATTAATGACCGTACATCAGGCTGGAGGACCTCTTCTTGATTTAAATTCAGCCAAAAATTGTGTTTGTAACTCTTTCTCTTGTAAGTCTTCTCTGTCTGATCTTTCTAATCGTCCAGCAGTAGTCCGCCATCATGTGTTTATCCCAGTGATCTTGGTAGCGCTCTTCCATCGTCATCAAATCCTGATGGAAGCGGTACCCTTGTTCGTCGCTCACGGCTCCCAGATTCTCTGGGAATCGGTCGAGGTGACTATTTAGGAAATGCAACTTCACACTCATGTTGCATCCCAGATCACGATATGCTAAAAGCATATTAGTAACCAGATCCTTGTAGTTATGCGCTTTTTTGTTTTCCAAGAAGCTAAGAACAACGGCAGAACATGAAAGCCAGGCTGCCTTCTCTTTTTCATTCATGGTGTTCACAAATCTAGAATCACTCAGAAGTCTTCGTATAGGTGGACCATCAAATACTCCTGCTTCTATCTTTTCGTATGCCAAAGCAGGAAACGCCGATACTATGTATTGAAAACAATCATTGTCAGTGCTCAACGCCTTGACATACTGCCTTATCAACCCCAGTTTGAGATGAAGTGGAGGGCAAACGATCTTCTCTCGACTTACGATTGGCCTCATTAACAATGTTTGGAATTTCTGCTTCTAAAGTTTTCCCGAACTGGCCAATCTTTTTGGGACCAATGTTTGTCACGGGCTCAACTGTCTCACACACAGATATAGCATGGAAACTTTGTATATTTCTTTTGCTGGCCAAGGAGGAAGTTGACCATCTTAAGGTCTACACATATGATCCATTTGTGTTCATGGTACTTAAGTAAATCCATGACCATTCTCATGTCATCGTGAGTTTTCGCAGATGGACAGAGTGACCGAGAGGAACTGCACCCAAATCCTTGCCATTATGCAAAAAGACACACTTGAGGGTACGATTGGAGCTATTCAAAAACAGTCACTACTCAGCAGGGCTATAGGTTCCAAGTCCCCCCTTGGTAAACAGACCAGGAACATCGTGGCAGTATACAAATTGTTTGTCCTCAGAGAAATACTTAACAAATGTACTCTCCCTTGTTCGGTAATATGATACCCGTACCGACCTGTCAAACATATGTCTTTCACTCAATCCTAGTTTATAAATTAAGAACTTATTCCAATAAAGTGTCTGTTTTTATCATTTCAATGGGGTTCTTAAATGTCCTTAAAGTCCCCATTGGGAATTTTAATGCGAGAATAACAAGGAGGGGGGGGGACCAAAATATATGATCAACTAAGGACGCAAAATTTTAAACACAAATTGAAATCTTACCGGTCTATCAAGTTGCAGAAATACGACTAAGCAAAGGAGAGGATGAAAACAAGATGCTTTGCCAAATGCATTGTTCCCGTTACCTCAGCGGTTCCGCACTGGTCTAGGTAACCAGAACTCTGAGATTCGAGTCCTTGCCTGGCTGACATGTTTATATTTTGGTTTAAACCCTTACTAGGAACTTTACCCTGGCAATCTAAAATCTTGCCCTGAAGGCGGATCTTAGCTGCCGAACCTTTTCTTACATTTTACGTTCTTATTTTTATCAATTGTTTTTACTCTTGTGTGAAATTGATTCAAAGACTCTTAGGTCGTTTTACTCCAAAGAAATATCTATTCCTTAGTTTAATTCCTTATTTGAAAGGGCGGAGAGAGGATGAAAAATTTACCAGAATATTTTATTGTTTTAAAACTTGTGCGTTTGTTCTGTAAATTCTATGATGATATCAACTATGACTAAAAACTTGTGCCATTTGTTGTATAATAATTATGTAAATCTAATAGAGTTAATAGAAAATTATATCTCTTTGTGGGCTTTTTTAACTATAACCTCTCTCCTAATTTCTCTCTCACTCTCCCTTCCTTTCTCTTTCTCTCTCTCTCTTGCATACATTCCTACATTTTTCATTAAACTTAAAAGGCATCCTTCGACTCTCATGTCCAATTACCACTTGTTAAAAGTGCCCATTCACTAGGGATTGTCGTCAGTTGGACAGCTGTTTGTGAGCTCCTTGTTTGCTACCTTTATCGGAGTCTAAAGTGGCTAAAACGATAATAATACAAAGAAATTCCTTATGCCATGAGTTGGATACCCATAGTAATTGTTTTAGTACTCATTAGATTTTACTACCCGGTCTCAAGGTATTCGAAAGCGTGGAACTGACAACGACTTCCTTTCATAGGCTTGCGTCAGAGGAAGGCTTAATTCTCGAGCTCAACGAATTCAATCAAGTGTTAAATGAATAGAAATACCAATTCCTCTGTTCCTTCCCTCGTTTGCGTCTGTTTCTGTCTACTAGTATTTGTTAGTTAGTCGTTTTATGTTTTGTCTATTTGTCTCCGTCCTATTCTAGCTGCCTGCCTGGTCATCTCTGCCTTTTCCTTGTTTTGTATATGTAATATTCACTTGCGTATTGGGTATCATTAAATAAAATGTCAAATCAAAGAAGAGCATCAAGCCGAACACGTCTAACGAAAGAATGAAATAAGAGGTACAGTAGAAAAAATACGTAGAACTGGGATATCCTCCGATTAGATTACTGGCGGCCTACATAAGTGCAAGGATACGCAGTTCTTCAGAACCTACTCTTTAAATTCCATTAAGAAATCAAGATCTTTATGTGAGGTTCTAATACGAAAAAAGGATACCTTACTGACCAACGAGGGAAGTGCGTTTAGTTTGGCTAACCAGCGAGCGTCAGAACGTCAGAAGAATGCATAGGTACATGAAAACACCTTGTGATCCAATCGAGGAGGAATGGTGGTGAGTAGACCGACCACTCTGAGATCGCTCGAAGGGAAAGAGGATGAAGGATGCGTCGATAAGGCGTCAGCAGGACCCCGCTGAAAGCAAGCAATGGACTACATCACTTTTCATATCCACTTTGTCAGAGAAAATCGTAAAATAAGAAGAATTTAGCTCTATTATATTGCTCGTTAAGTTCGTCTTGTGATTTAAGCAAAAACCGAATAGGTAGATTTCCGCCATGAGATGTGTGCAAATGGATGGGGAATAAATAACCCGTTTCTTTAAAAGAGGAGACTACTTGTGGCCCTTGATACAGAAACAGAAGGCAAAGAATATCCTTTGCAGGTGTTTTTCACCAAAGAAAGTCCAAATTTTGGCAGCTTCAGTAAGTCCAAGTCTTCTTGCCACAAAGAACTTCAGATGGTTCATTTCTCGAGGTCTCGAATAACCTTGATTACTCCTATCAGTTGACTTTGCAACCTGAAGGTCTCTAGCGAGGATACGTCATATCCCGTGAATTCTGTCTGTCAGTCCTGGCGCTTGTTCTAAGGTCTCAGGCTTGCTTCCGGTTGACACTATCTTAGACTAATTTCCCTACTTATGAAATACCAGAGATCCAAACTGGAATGTGATTTAGAACAGGCGAGACTTGGGAGTGTACGTTAATCAAAACTGCACTGGTTTAAAGTTCATACTTTTGGATGCCTCTATATATCGCACGAGTCTGTTACTCTAGGTTTAAAATAGACCCTCCCATCGCTTTTAGAGATTAGGTTTGCTATTGCAGGTTTTGTGATAGTTAGATAGTGTCTCTTTTGTCCTACTTCTTTCGCCACTACAGATATTTAGTATATGCCCCACAAATAAGTCCCTCTCTAGGTCACTAAGATGCTCTGTGTTACTTGTCCCATAGACTAGGACCCTGCCCTCTCTCTACCCATTTATTCTATCCTCTGCCCTGATCTGTTTAATAAAAAAGACGACTCGAAGCGTTTGGTCTATTAACCATTACTGCTTATGAGAAAAGAGCTCAGTCCGTACGCGTTGTCTTATCTTCTCGTGACTGTGAGAAGGACTCCTTCTGAGGGCTTGATGAAGAGCCTAGTTAGCTACATTATTGTCTTTTTAACCGTATAATTATAATTGCGCCACTGAAAATAATTCTAGATTTATAAGACCGAGCTAAAATGAATAAAAGTGAATTTTCCATTTTCTTAGAAAACAGGAAAAACAATTAAAATAGCTAATTTATACGGAAACCTTTTGTTTGCCATCTAAAGGCTGCCTTATGAGATATACTCTCGTGACTGAGAGAAGAACATTAATCGAACTAATTAAACTTTGCATTTTATTTTAGGATGTTTATATCATAATTTGAAGGTCAAATATACAAAAAAAATAGAGTATAAACTAATTTTATTTATAAATACACTGAATCGATTTGCGCAGTCAATATTTCCAATGATGTCCCTTGTTATTTGTGACTGCTTCAATTCGTTTTCGTATGCTGGACACCAAATTTGCGAAAATATTTTGATTGTTATTGCTGTATTTGTGTTCACTAAGCATTGCAACTATTCACAATTAAATGGTTTCTATTTATCAACCACCAGTTTGATTATCCCCAAAGTTCGATGTTATTTTCAGCTAAGAACTTTGTTATTACTTTTGCTTTGTGACAATGTGAGCCATCATGCTAAAAAATACAGTTATATTCCCCAAATTGGTCTTGAACTATTGGGACGATGTGCTAATGAAGCACCTTCTGGTACCATTTTGAGTTTGTGGCAGTGTTCTTGTGCAAAATTGCCAGTGTTCCCTTTTCTTAGATAAGAAGCGTCCTCAGACAGGAGGAATGTCCGGATGCTTTACACAGGACTAATGAAAACGCTGCAATTTTCGTCTCCTAACGAGAAATCTTCCAGAAGCTTCAAACAAAAGAAAGGGAGTTTTATGAGAATTTGACAACTCCCTATTCTTCAACAGCCCATTCTTTATATTTGCTATCCATGAAGTTTTCTCGGTGAGATGAGGCTTCTTCTCTACCATTCTCGTCTTGATACTTTTATAGAAAAGTCCCTGTCTCACTGTGCGTGCTGAAGCGTTCACACCAGCTTCTTTTCAGTTGTATGCAAGCTCGCCACTGGAGGCAACCCGACTCTTGAGCTGGGTCCATACCAGGAAACAATCGTGGCGTTCATTTAAAGCTCTTGGTCGTCCAGAAGACTTCTTCACGGAAGTGCCACCAATCTTTTTAATGGTATTAATGACCCTAAAGAGGCTGCTCTTTTATGCAATTTCAGCCCACCTTTTTGCACAACATCAATGGTTGCAGGCTTTTCTTTGGAAAAAAACACTTCTGGATTTGAAAAATTAAAAAAATCATTTTGATAAAAGAATATTATTAAATAGATTATAATTACACAACATCATTTATTTAAACTATATTTGTCATCATTTTACCTTTTGATCGAGTAGCAAAGCTCCAGGGATTGAAACTCACCTCCTACAGGAAGAAAACCACAGTGCGATTTTGGATTCAGCGAAAGAATTCATTGTTTTTTATTATTTTTTATCTGGTAACTTTTAAACAAACCTGAAATAGTCTAAATATTAGAATAATTATTCATATTGTAAATTTTAAAAACAAATAAAAAAAATATATATTAGTCTCAAATCCTTTGGCCATGACTACAGAAACAGGAAAACAGCGGACGATATTTTCAGGATGTCGAACCCCATTGTGAGCAGATCTTTGGGTTTCAAATTTAATAAACGGATTAAAGAAACACCTAATTGTATTCCAAGAGTGATGCCCCACCCTCTCAATATCAATGAGAACCCCAACCCTCATCACAACTACGATAAGCAAATAGATCAGGTCAAATCTTAGGAGGAGGGATAGACAACTTTCTTTTGGAGCCAAAGTGTGCCATGTGACCATGCAAAAATTGTTGAGTCATTATCTGAAATTTCCAACATTCCAGATAGCAAAAGTATATCTGCTTTGAAATTTCTCCAAAAAGAATAGAGTGGAAAGAGCAAAGCTGCTATTCCAATGGTTCTTCGATGACTCGCAGCCTCCGGTTCTGTGGAAGAATATGAAGTTGTTCACTGTTCGGGCAAACCAGAACTCACAAAATGATCGTATTTTGGGACAAAATAAAAATTATATTTCGTTTGAACAGCTGACATTTTTCAGGAGACAGAAGCCAGCTTTGTTGATGGGCACCCAACATATTTATCAGGGCCTGTTTGGGAGAAAGTCATATCGTGGGTAGACGCCACCATAGAAAATACTGGTGTAACAATTTAAAAAGATCTAACAACTTTACACAGGGCCAAAAATTTCGAGCCTGGTATCAGGCAAATTTGAAAAGCTTTGTTAAAAGGAACTTTGGCTTCTCAGTTCACCAGATTTGAACCCCATTAACCTTGGTGTGTAGCAACCCTGGATTTAGTGTCTAAAATTGCTATTGCCCTTTTAAATTTTCAATGGCCCGAAAAAAATGAAAATAAGTAAGCAGCAATATTAAAAATTCATAGCTACATCTCCATCATCATTGCTACTTTCACTGAAACTCTCACAGTCGTCATCCAATAACAAATACGGATTCCGTTGAATTTCTTAAAATTTTCGACTCTTTAGATTCAACCAAATTTCTATTGGTTTTCGAGGGTCAAAGCTGACATCTGGAGAATTAAATATTAATACTTCTATTACAATTCCAAGTAATATTTAATAACTGAATTTAACGCTCACTCACAATAATAAAAAAATAGAAGAATGGATCCATACCGGACTTTAGCATGTTTTAAATGCCAATAATTTAATATCCAATAACAAATACGGATTCCGATCCCAAAATGTACTCGCCAAAATTACTGCGGCTTGAGAATATCAAATTTCTAGAACAAATGTTCTCATTTATACTTTCAGAAATAAAAAAATTGCACTTGATACGAAAGTTTTGTAGTAATTTTTGTTTTTAATTAATCTTTATTTGTACTTTTTTTATACTTTACAATACTACGTTTACTTTGATGGTTTTCCCGGTCCAGCCATTTTTTAAAGTCTGCAATATTCATAGCTTCTACGACTTCTCCCACCATAGATGTTATTCGTCTATCAAGGGATTCCAGAAAATTGACAATAATTGAGTTGCGGCACTGTCGAAGGAAGAATCTACGCCGTTCAGATTGAAGCCAGCATATTCGTGACCAGAAAAGACCATTGAAGATGAGGTCTCGTTTTTTCGTCAACAGTAACTGTTGAAGAGAGGAATCTATGCATTCCTGCCAGATAGACTTCACGAGTTTGCAAGTTAAGCCATAACTTGACGAGTGGTTTGAAAACTATCTGAAGATACGAAGCCTACTTGATGATTCATATATTTTTTTAAAAGCCAGGTGATCCCTTTAGCCTTCTCGCGTTTTGTCTCGTTTGTCTCGTCTTTAGCAACCTATAAAATATGATATATCATATAGGATATTTTAATATCTTATCTTAATATATTTCCTTTTTTAAATAAAAAGTTATTAAAAATAAAAATTACTTTAGAAAGATGATGCGCGAATCCTGAAAATCCTTTCAGTAAAATTTCTATCGCCCTCTGAAGATGCGGCAACCATCGCCTGTCACCAATTCTTTTGGGATACATAGACGTTTTATTTAAAGTGACGAAGGATTCTTTTAGTTTGGCCTTATTTTTGGCTGACTTTTTGTAAAGTAAGTTAAGTGATTCTAGGAGGAGACGCAACTTATTATGACATTCAGTGTTTTTCATTGACTCTTTAAAACAAAGTTCAATGCGATGACTCAGACAATGGATCGAGATGACGTCCTCGTTGTCTCCTTTTAACTTAGGGCAAAACTAAATTTGTTTCACTCATTATCACTGAGGATCCATCAACTGCAATTCCTACCAGTCTTTGAGACAAAATAGTGTGATTTTCTCATGTAATCTTTTTTCGCGGTTGGTGCAGCGAGAAACTCTACAAATGGACGCTCGGGAGATCTATCAAATCCTAAAAGGCTATTTTTGTAAATTAAAGAAATAATATGCCCAAAGTAATAACTAAAGACCTAAAAGAGAATTAGGAAATGAAACAATATATAAATATATATATATATATATATATATATATATATATATATATAAATATACATCAGTCAATGGAAGGCAAGCAATTCGTCAAAGAAGCTATCAAGGTGGACACCTGAGCAAAAATACAAAAGTGGTTCCATTGCCGCGATAGAAGGTCACCTGTTTAAACAAAGCTTGAGATGCAGGTGCAGACTGAAAAAACGGTAGCATCGGTCATTGTTTAATTAACAGCAGCCATTGTTTGCATAGTACAGTAACTATATCTTGCAGAAAATATAATGGCGTAGCCCTGTGGTGGTTGTATGATCACCCGCAGAACCGGTAGTTGCTTCTTCTTTGTATATATATATATATATATATATATATATATATATATATATATATATATATATATATATATATATGCTTGAAATATCCCAAAGGAAAATAATACACATAATAAGCCCAAGCGCTTTCATGTTTACATCATCAGGGGGAGAAGAAGAATGAAATAGAGAAACAGTTAATAAACAAAGAAATATGACGTCATTCAAACGTACCGACGAACAAAGACAATCGTTTAGGTGGAGAAAAAAACAACTGACGAACAAATGAATAGCCCATCCGCGGAACTACAATATACAAATAAATTCAACAAATTAAATTTATATTGCAAACAAATATTATTCATGATCCAATAATCTAATTTAAATAGACCCTTACTTAGATCGAAATTAATGTTATTGGAGAATTTGATCATGGCTGATTCCATTTAATTTCTTTCAATAATATTGGGTACAAAATAATAGATTTCGCATTAGACCAATCTATTTGATGGTTTAAAGTAGATTGATGAATAAACAGTACATTTGAAGCGTGCCCCGTTCGACAACAGTACTTATGTTGTTTAATTCTCACATCTAAGATTATTGTTGACTGGCCTTTTTCAAAACCAAGACAAGATTTGCACGGAATTTTATAAATGCAGGCTATTTTATTAGGGGGAAGATTTTTTATTACTAAGTTTTTTTTTACGTGGAATTATTAGAGAATACATTAAAATTAAAATATTTTAATAATTTAGGAACATGGGACAAGTGTTTATTAAAAGGGACTGTTAAAATAGTATTTCGTGTAAATGAGTATTTAATTTTATTTCCATAAAAGGATTGCTTAACTCTGCGCAGGGAAACTGTCGTAGAATAAGCTCCCGACGATATACTATATATAACTATTCGTTGAGGGAATTATTCTATATTTCGAGTGCGTGGTAATCTGATTGACCGAGGTTAGTTCAAAAAGGGAGGGGGGCTGGAGAGGCCTATTTATCTTCAATATGCTTAAGAAGTGGAACGGAAAACACAAGGATAAATAATATGGCTACCATTAATAAAATAGAGTTTTATTAATTAAACTATCAACAACACACAATTTTTTTTTTACATAAATGGGGAATGAAAAAGGGTCGTGAGAAATATCTGACTAATCTGAGGATTGAGATTTGGAGAGATTTTAGAAGGTGAAAAAAAAAAAAGGGGGGGAATGGTTCGCTAAACCATTTAAAGCACAGGGTTACGTTGACCAAAGGTTAAATGATTAAAGGTTATGCTCAGCTTACGTAATTACAAAGTTGTTGTGCAGAGGAAGATGATGAGAAGGAATCTTCGGTCCACTGGCGATTTCCAGCAGAAGGGTTCTTCGGGGGGTTTTCCTTAACGAGGGGGAAGAACTGTCTTCGAGGAGTGAGAGTAAAGTGGGGCTCGGAAGTACGAGCGATCTTTGTGACAGCAACTCGGAGATGTTCTTGATGAACAATGGAGGTTATTGTTGAAACCAAGCGTTATCTTGACGAACGTTGAAAAGGGGGGAATTAAATTATCCTGAAGTGATGTCTTGCGAAAAAGAACTGTTTCTTGACAAACGGGCTTGAAGAACAATGGCTGTTCTAACGTTGTTCTCTTTCTGAACAACAGGGGGGGTCTTATTGACTTAACGTATCGAAGGGCACGAACCTTGGCACTCAAGGGATATTGTCCTCTTCTGGACAATAAGGGGTTTCTCGGCAGAGTTCCTAGGTGCACAAGGAAGACCGGATCGGTTTGATGCCTCGAGAAGATAATCTGGATCTGCCTCAATTGGGGAAAGCTACGGTATAAATAGCCGGAGCCATCTCCATGGCGGAGGGGATAATTGAGTGGGGGACTTCGAAGAATGTCCCGGTGGCGCCTGGGAAAATACCTTATCTGCCCATAAGCCTAATTCAATCTGGCGAGATCAACGTATGGAGGCGAAACGGGGGAGTGAACCTCCTTGATTAAACATTGGCTATGATGGGAGATAACTCGCTTCTGCTTCCTCTCGCAGGCAGGATGCACGTGGGTAAGCATGTGGGTAAGCATGGTTAACATGTGATAGAGGCTGAATTAAAGCGGCCTCAGACCGTTTAATCACAGAAACATTTAGAAAATAAGATGGATAATTTAACTTTTTATTAATGATTTTGATTGACTCTAACTCTTCATCGATAAATTCTGGGTCACATACTCTAAATTTAGAAAATAAGATGGATAATTTAAATTTTTACTAATGATTGTTTAATTAATTTGAATATTGTAGTTCCACGGATGGGCTATTCATTTGTTCGTCAGTTGATTTTTTTTCCCTAAGCGATTGTCTTTGTTCGTCGGTATTTTTGAATGACGTCACATTCTCTTTTTATTAACTGTTTCTCTATTTCATTCCTCTTCTGCCCCTTATGATGTAAACACGAAAGCGCTTGGGCTTATTCTGTGTATTATTTTCCTTTGGGATATTTGCATATATATATATATATATATATATATATATATATATATATATATATATATATATATATATATATATATAGGTAAGAGAACTCAATGGCGAGTTATGGTATATGATAGCGAAACCATTGTATAGGAGCCATAAGTTTAATTTACGAGACTAGTATCAGTATGTAGTTTATTATACCCTCTTCAGCTAGACTCTGTGGTCAGTGACCCCTCATAGAACGAAGAAAAAGTAGGCCTAGCGAATCTTCTCCACTATAATAAAGAATCCGCCTTAGCCAAGTCACTGGCTATTAACATTGAGCCTCTTTGCTTTTTCATGGATTTCTTGAAGGCTTCCATTATTCAATCAGCCTATCCCACTCTCACAGCTTGGATTCCAAAAAAGTATACAAATATTTCTCTATGAGTAAACCAACAATAAAGAATCTCTTCTTCAAGTGCTGAAGCGTCTGTTGATCCATCGGACATCAACGAGAAGAAAACTGCCTTCCCTTCAAAACTATGTTTAAACTTTTCTCTTTCATTGATTGCAATGGCTTCAGTAAAAAACATTCTGGTATGAAATTGCTTACCAACATCCAATTTCTTGTCTTTATAAAGCTTACACAGGTTTGAAAATTCGGTGTACAGTTTCTACTGTAAAACAATATAATGAATATTTCGAAATAGAAAGCTCAATTTATTGATTTGACTTATTTTCATTGACAGAAGTGCCAGATCAGCTTGGGTTTTAGCCAACTTTTTTGATGAATTTATTTTATGCTCTTTTGAGTTTTCATGTTTAGCGATATTTTCATATTTAAAAACTTTGCTACCCGTTGAAAAGGAAATTCCTTTCTTGCTGAAAATTTCTGGCAAACAGCACATATCATCGCATTTTTTTCCATCGTAGAGAAAATGTCTTTTAATATGTAACATTTATTTTGAGTGTATTTAAAAAGAATTGCTTCATTAAAAAGTTATAAGCATTTAAATTGCTTATTACTTGGAGGAAAAATGGAGGAAATGGACTTCACCCAAGGAGAAATAGAAAAAAAGATCACTGATCTAAAGACGAATATGTTCCCTGGCCCGGACGGGTCTCTATCTAAAGTGTTGAAAGAAGTGCGCGATGAAGTGTCACGGCATCTGAGCACAATCTTCAACATGTCAATCCGGACGGGATGCGTTCCTAGAGACTGGCGTGAAGCGGAGGTGACTCCTATCTTCAAGATAGGAAACCCTAGACAGCCGTCAAACTGCCGACCTATTTGCTCAACCTCAATAGTCAGTAAACTTATTAAAAACATCATGGTGGATAAAATGACGTCATATTTAGAGTCCAACTTGCGATTGAGTAGTTCTCAGCACGGGTTCTAAAGGCAACGATCATGCATAATGAATCAGTGAGCACGCCCTTGATAAGACGGTGGATGTTATCTACTTTTAGACTTTCAAAAAGCCTTCGATAAGGTACCACACTGCCACCTCCTCCGGAAAGTGCGTGCGCTGAGCATAGACAAAAATGTAGCAAGTTGGATAGAGAACTGGCTAAGTGGCAGACGGCAACACGTGGTGTTGAATGGACAGGCTTCTAAGTGGGTGCCCGTTACTAGCGGTGTTCCTCAAGGTTTTGTCCTGGGAACACTACTGTTCATCATCTACGTCAACGACATGAACGGTGAGACGGTTGTCAAGATTTCTAAATTTGCCGATGATACCAAGCTTGGTATGAACGTCGCAAAGGAAGGAAATACTGCCCGCCTTCAAGAAGATCTTCGGAAGATTGGGTAGTGGTCGGACACGTGGCAAATGCATTTCAACGTGAACAGATGCAAAGTGATGCATATCGGCCACCGAAATCTCCAATTTCAGTATATCCTTCAGGGCACTGCTCTTGAATCCACTGACACTGAGAAGGATTTGGGTGTAACTATCACTAGTGATCTCAAGTTCTCGAGGCAGTGTATTAAGGCGGAAAAGAAAGCCCAAAGGATGTTAGATTATATAAAGCGAAAATTTGGATATTGGAACAAGGAGATAGTACTGTGTTTGTATAACTTCCTTGTCCGACCGCAACAGGAGTATGTCGTACAATTTTGGAGTCCTTCGCTTCGAAAGGATATCGAAAGATTAGAACGTGTGCAAGCCAGAACAACCAAACTGATACCCTCTATCAGACACAAGAGTTACGAAGATAGATTACGGGAATTAGACTTTTTCTCGCTGGAGACCCGGAGACTACGTGGTCAGCTTATCGAAGTGTTCATAATACTTCGAGCTTCGAAATTTTACACTATAGGGATATTTTCAAGCTTCGCCAGAGCAGAACAAGAAATCACGGCTGCAAACTTGAACTGAAGCGTTACCAGCGTGATCTATGTGGGAAATCTTTCACATATAGCCTCTGCGGCCATTGCAACGCACTTCCAGTGGAAGTTGTCAACAGCAACTCTGTTGAACAGTTCAAGTCAAGACTAGACAAAGTCTTGAAAAATAGCCGCTTGGAGACTTGAAGCGTGGCATGAGTGCTCTTCTAGAGCGTCACTCTGACCATTTAGAGGACTGCGCCTGCTCAAGGGTTCACTCAAAGGTACCCTCTTTGAATGGATCGTAAAGTCTACTAGGGTACCCCTTTTCCTTGTTATTCCTTGTTACACTCTCTCTCTTTCTCTCTCTCTCTCTCTCTCTCTCTCTCTCTCTCTCTCTCTCTATATATATATATATATATATATATATATATATTCTAATGATATATAAATTTCATATATAACTATCCTGGGAGCTTGGCGCACTTGAAATAAATTTGGACAGGAAAAAATATTCAAAAACATCTATAATAATAATTATTTACTAATTTGTAAAATCTATAAAGAATAATGGTAGGCATTATGTAAACTTAGCTATAATTGAAGAAATGAATGAATGACTCAATATGCTGTTTTCAAAATAGCAATGTTTACAAACCATTTGCTGCCAAACCTTTTTAATTTGTATATTTTGCACTGGTTAACAGCTGACCGATTGATTTGAATATCGAATACCGTATTTAGTATTCTAGAAAAGAAATGGAAATAAGGTCAAAAAATCCTTGTCGCCACCCGGTCAATAGATGAAAAATTTTCTTTCAGGAATTTTTAGCGCATTTGGCGATGCTTGAGTCGAATTCTGAACGTGCCACTTGCGGTTAGTTCATAGCTAGACTTCGTCGTTTCATCGACGCAGAAGGAGACTATTATTTACATCATCTTGTAGCCTATATGTACTTTTCTTTCCGTTTATTCTAAGCATTATGTTCTGAAAATATTTAAATAAATATAACTTCACACTTCGTTTTTTAACCCTTTATATGCTTTAAATATTCCAAAGGAAGATACACACTCAAGCCCAAGCGTTTTTGTGTTTACTTTTTAAGGGGCAAAAGAGACTGAAAATAGAGACAAACAAGCAAATGAAGAAAAAAACCATACTGAAAAACAACAAGAATGAAACTGAAGAGGGAAAAGAGTTAAAGGCAAAGGATAGGAGGAGCAAGAAGAAAGAAATTTGTGATGCTGCATTATACAGAGGAATTTTTTCTAGCCGAATTGTTTAATTGATCAGTAGTGAGCGATATTTCCATATGAGAACAACGAGGAAAATGCATTACCAAAATGTAAAGGGAAAATTATGGGAAGAAAAGTGCAAGGAAAATGTTACAGAAAAGAAACTAAGGAAAATGTTACAGAAAAGAAACTAAGGAAAATGTTACAGAAAAGAAACTAAGGAAAATGTTACAGAAAAGAAACTAAGGAAAATGTTACAGAAAAGAAACTAATCGAGGCGGTTCTCTTGACAGAAGAATATCATACATGGATGCATTTAATGTTTCCATGAATGTAACATTCTATTTCTCTGCCGCTGCATCTATAAACCTAAAATTAAAATAACATTTGATATTTATTTTTTTTATCTCTCTTTCACTCCATCGTTCTTTCTCAATTTACCAGACTCAAAATAAATAGGTTCAAATAATGTTACGATGCGAATAATATTATTATTTTCGCCAAACAATGTATGAGATCGACTTCCTGGCTTCTTTTTTTTTCAGTTTTAATTGAAAAAATAATAATTTAGAGACAGTTTGCAATCGTCAGCTGTGCGTCTTTCAACTGGCGCTCCATTCGAGACATCATTTGCTCGTTGCAATTTAACCTTCAATTACCGAATCAGATGATCTTGAACAAGTAAATATGGACACTTGAAAGCCAAAATATGGGATCTAGAGCAGTCTGAAAAGTCTGCCCAAGCCCAATTGTAGGGGCTTGGGCAAAGAAAGTATGGAAATTTAAGAGCAAAAATGAAAATTATAAAGACCCAAAATGTATGAGCTTGAACAGCTAAAACGTGGGAACTTGAATAATTCAAATATTTGATTTTGAAAACCCCAAATGGTGGTCATAACGAGTCAGAATATTGATTATTGAAAAGTCAAGATAGGAACTTTGAATAATAAAAATTTAGGATCCAATACAGCCAAAGCTTTTTATCTTAAACACTTAAAATATGTGAACTTGAACACAAAACGGGATCTTAAAATGACAATTGAGAATTCTGAATGAACACAAATATGCGTCTCTATTTAGATGGAAAATAACGATTTTTTAAATACCCAAAATTGGGATCTTGAACAGAGAAATGAGGGCAATTGAACAGCTCATAGACAGATATTGAACTGGTGAAATGAAGTATATTCAACAGCCAAATTCTGAACTTTAAATATATGGTATATTAAACCTACAAAGGAAAGGAAATTGAATCCCCATATTTATGGAACTTAATTGATCAATGGTTGGGGTTGGGTCTTCGAAGCTATATGGTATTTCACACAATCCTCTTTCTCTTCCTTGTTGACCTTTCCGCTAGGTTATTTTTTAAAATATCGATAAAAAAGTGGTAGATTTGAGGATCACTTTAACATCCTCCTTTTAGAAGGAAGAAGGTTTAAGTGTGAAAACTTAGAGAGGTTTAAAAATAGCTAGTTTATTCAAGTTAGGTTAGGTTGTTTAATTGCGAAAACTTAACATAAACGGACAATATCTTAATTATTAATATTGGATTTTATCATCATTAAATCTATTATTAATATTTGATTTTTTATTAAATTATATGGAAAATATTCCTTATCTTTGTTGCGGAAACCTTGTGGGAGAAGGATGTTAAAGTGCTCTCTTTAGTGAAAGTGAAAACGTGTAGGAAGTTACGAGACCTGAGATTACTAGGAACTCCAGAGACTGGGATGACGCGCAACTCTCACGATAAGGGAGTATCTATGCTCTTTCAATAAAGTTAAGCCACATCCTTTGCGACTAGCCCCCGCATAAGAACTCCAATTCAGGTTGACTTGGTACGGCTGTTTTATGCTGTAAGGAAGACACGTTAAACTGTAATTCTCCGCCCATGCAGCATACGGTGCAAATCGTTACTAATTGCAATACTGAGAGAACATTGTGCTGTTCTAGTATGCGGTCTATCAACATAAGTGATGTTGTAATATGCTGTTTAACCTCAACTGCCACGTTCTCAAAAGCATTTCACCCAAGTAAGGTTAGTCATTTAACAAAATATACTTAATTTTAAAGCCTAATAGGTAGGTTCAAGGGTGGTTGGTTTTAACTTTCGCGCATGATGGAATTATATACATAAAAGGCACCACGAACCATTTAAATAAAATATATAAAAATATCCACCCTCTAATTAACCCCATTTACCTTCAAAACCCAAACCTTTTCAAACTCTTACCTAACCTCCAAGAGATGCTATTTAGAACTTAACAAATAAAGAAAACTCCATATTTCACTATCAATTCTTTTACTATACTGCATACGAGAAAAGCACCCATAATATTCTCTCCCTCCATGTTTTTCTTCAATTCTCACTCTTGATCTTTACTCTTTCTAAAGAATAAATTCCTTTCATTTATTTTGGTATTCCTTAATCTAATTTTCCACGGGATAAAGATGGTTTCTTTAAGAATGGAGATTTTTATTTTGATCTCGTCTGCGGAACTTGTATTTTGTCCACACAGGGGGAAGGGAAAGCTTTGCCTTTGTGTACCTTTACTTTGTACTCATTCCTTTTTTTCCCTTTTTATTTAAACTCTTAACCCCGTCTTATTCTTTCTTCTTTCTGAAGAGACCAAATATTAAGATGAATGCTTCAATTAAACCACTTAAATAAACACTAATTTATGATATTATTTCAGCGAATTCAGGGCTAAAGGGGAGTAATCTCTTCTGGAAAATAGGTAAATATGAAAGTACATATTTTGTCATAAGAAAAACAATCTATAATTTGCATAAATGGGATTTCCCTGTGAGCTATCATTTCTAAAATTTCGAGTCTCTGAGCGAAAAGGGAACATTATAAATAGTTTTCTCTTCGAATGATCCTCTTCCAGTAAGCGAGTCGTCTGCAACGAGAGAATTATATTCCATTACGTTTCATCACCTTTAATGGGCTCCAGGCATGCTAATCAAAAAATGCTAATGTATTTTTTTTTGCATTTCGACATGGTATGAACTATTCTTACTTTTTAAAATACAGATATGAGTATTATGCCTAAATTTTCCCACGACAACCAATACATCATTCGAGTTACTTTTCTTTGAACTTACTTGGAGAGGTCATGTATTTTATAAGTTTGCAAACCTGCGATATCGTAAATTTGTCCTTCCTAGCGAGGGGCAGACGATAATTTGATTTTGACTTGAGTCTTTGTAACTTTGTATTCTGTAAATTTTAGGTAAATCTTCATCCGTATAGAAAGAGGATTGAATTTTAAGTAAAGTGCAATAGTTAAGATTCTTTGGATCATTGAAAGGGGTGCATTTTAGTTGTTTTATGAATGTCCGAGAAGGGTTAGTGAAAGGAAAATGGAAGGAGTGAGTAGTTGTATCGCAATGCTACAAGAAATTAAAATTTAAAAATGGATCGAGGCTGTCAAGATATGCAGGCTAGAGTTCCATATGTACCCTTAACCCAAATTTTAAACAATGAAGGCGCTATAAACATTTGTATTTTTTTTTAATGTAAAATGTTATATAGTGTATATCATAGATATTTACTATATATTTTTTTTCATTAATTAGTGCGTGGAAATGTATACTTAAGCTGTTTTTGCAAAAAATAGATTGGCAGCAATTTTATCATTGATAGTTTGTAAGGAACCATTAAAATCATGTTAGGGGTAAGTTTGTTTTTTTATTTTCTTTTATTATGTTTAGGCTAAGTTATTTTGTGAGATCATTTAGTTTGTTTTTAGTAAAGATTCGCACAAATATTCAACAAAATAGAATAAACATTTTTACCAAACTATATAAAAAAAAATCTGACGGTACATAAACACTTCAATACCTCTTCAACATAATGCGGAAAATCTTCCAAACTTTACTTTATTTGGATTGTACAAAGCTACAACATCCTTCATAAAAGCTTCGAATAAGTCCTAATTATGTTGCTGGTGTCCACATATATTTACTAAGGAACATGTGTCACTTAGGTATGCTGGTGTTGACTATTATGGTAAATAAAAAAATGGGTAAATAGCGACAACATGTGAAAAAAATAAATAGCGCCATCATGTGAAAAATTAAATAGCCCCATTATGTGAAAAATTAAATAGCCCTATTATGTGAAAAATTAAATAGCCCCATTGTGTGAAAAATTAAATAGCTTCATTATGTGAAAAATTAAATAGCCCCATTATGTGAAAAATTAAATAGCCCTAATGTGTGAAAAATTAAATAGCCCCATTATGTGAAAAATTAAATAGCCCCATTATGTGAAAAATTAAATAGCCCTAATGTGTGAAAAATTAAATAGCCCCATTATGTGAAAAATTAAATAGCCCTAATGTGTGAAAAATTAAATAGCCCCATTATGTGAAAAATTAAATAGCCCCATTATGTGAAAAATTAAATAGCCATATTATGTGAAAAATTAAATAGCCCTATTATGTGAAAAATTAAATAGCCCCATTGTGTGAAAAATTAAATAGCCCCATTATGTGAAAAAATAAATAGCCCCATTATGTGAAAAATTAAATAGCCCCATTATGTGAAAAATTAAATAGCCCCATTATGTGAAAAATTGAATAGCCCCAATTATGTGAAAAATTAAATAGCCCCATTATGTGAAAAATTAAATAGCCCCATTATGTGAAAAATTAAATAACCCCATTATGTGAAAAATTAAATAGCCCCATTATGTGAAAAATTAAATAGCCCCCGTATGTGAAAAATTAATTATCCCCATTATGTGAAAAATTAAATAGCCCCATTGTGTGAAAAATTAAATACCCCCATTATGTAAAAAATTAAATAGCGCTTAATATCATATGGACATAATAATGCGTACGGATTTAAGTAGTTTACGATGCCGATTTGGCAATATCGTTTCGATAGTATAGTGGTCAGCGCAACGGAGTTACTATAGACGAACCTGGGTCGAATCCTTTTCTCGTCCCACAAATAATGCAATTAAGTATATTATAGTTATATGCAGGCCATCATGCGATCAAATTAATGTAGATTATGATGTCGAATAAATACTGTGTATAGATTAGCGAGAATAACGAGTGATAGGGAGGGTAAAGGCGAGAGGGGGAATGAAAATAGGAAAAAATATAATATTTTCCAACTTTACTTCAGAATGACCCCAGCAAAAATATTACACCCCATTTTTGCTCAACCTTCAGCAAAATGTCACTTTCTTTTAGAAAGATGGGAATAAAAACGATTTAGGTGAAGGGATACCTATGAAACCCTTTCTGGTATGCAAGACAAACCACTGAACTAATATTCGCTCGCATATTAAAGTCTCTTTGAATCATTGTTCGTACAAAATTGTTGGATATTGAAAAAGATAAATATTACTAACGATCCATTATCGAGTTCGATCAAATATTATGTCGCTTGTGCAGTTTATTATCGTACAGGTATAAAAAAGAAATCTCTCAGCAGTTAAATAGGATAGTCTAGCTTGGGTTAGTAGTGATTTGGCATGATTCTTTGTTCATCTTCCTTTGTCCTCATGACCTGCACTGTCTCCATCTTCTTTTTCCCCCATGACCCGCCTTGAGTCCATCTTCTTCTTTCTTCATGACACGCCTTGTGGCCTTTCCTTTGCCCTCATGACCCGCCCTATGTGCCCTCTCGAATGAAGAATTTAATGAACGGGATCTTCAGGTTTCACGATCAGACCACAAAGTAGACCACTGGTGATCATCATAGATGTGGGTCTACTCCTTGGGCTTGTCTCTACCCATTACGCACAGGTTATCGGACATGACCGAGCAAGCTGGAACGTTGACCGCGACTTCATCGGGTTATAGGTCTTATTTCGGAATGTCTTCATCCTAGAGGGATGATCTGATCTGACAGGTATACTGTATTTGCCAAAGTTTGGTGTTAGAGTTCCCAATACCCCCCTCATGGCAGCTCTCTTTTAATTTTTGAAGGGAATTATTTAAATTAATTTTCGTACCATTGTGACAAGTGGTAAAGACCATATCAAAAGTATATTTCTCTCCAATGTTTTTTTCATTTCTCTTATTTTACTTCTCTTTCTTTAACGTCCAATGGACCAACTCAAACCTACTTTCTTTTATCAAGTCATGCGAAACATAAACGACAGCGTGTCAAAGAATTTCTTTTCTTTTGCCTAAAGAGATGATAAACTTCACTAACTACATAATTTTTCGACCCAAACTCAATAATTTATGGTCGGTAACCTTTATCTTTCTCAATATCTTATAACAAATTTGTCCTCATAATTCCGTGATATATCGTTGGCGCGATATAATAATAGAACAACGGTGCCTTTGGCATAGAGGGAAGCTCGTTGGGACTTGAGAAACGAGTCATTTATATGCACTGAAGCATCGTTTGTTAGTCTATTTATATATTTTGGGTGTCTCCTAACTAGAAGCTTAGGCAACAAGGGATCCGAGAATGAAAAAAGCCTTGTTTTGTTTTTTATGGTATGGTTTAGCGTGTTTTTGTTGGTTTTATAATGATTGAAATTGTACAGAGTGGGTTTAGGACTAGTATTTTGTATTCACTTTGAGTTAGAATAACAATTAGGACGAAGTCTATACATGTTCTAGTGATCTAAGCCTTACTCCTCTTACTACTACCTCGATTTTCTTAAATACTCTGCCATCTACAAATGAGGTATATATGTTAATATGTTGCTTTTATCCTCATACACGAAATTTTCCTCCAATAATATACAAAAAAAAGCCTTAATATGGTTTTAAGGAAAATATTTATAAATGTTGAGATAGGTTTGATGAATCTCTCGTTCATTAGATGATGCGGGAGCTTCTGGGTCAAGGATGTATTGATTTTACCAATCTGCCAGTTTAACAAGAGTAAATCCGTACATACAAGAGCATTAAGTTAATTTTGCTTTCAAATGAACATTAAGTGGGAGAAGAGAAGATTATAATCCGAGGAGGTGTTTTCACCATTCGTATGGTGGGAGCAGTCAGATGAAGATCAAAGGAACAACACAAAGAAAGCCACTGGAGTACAGAAACGCTATTCTGCCTCACCCCAATCCTAAATTCCCGACTAAACTTAAAGCTTCAAGGAACATATTGCTACAGGGAACAAGTTTTAGTACCCCTTTTAAGGACTCATAGCAAATTGTCACCACTCTCCCCCCAACCCTGACCTCAAACGTGACTTAAGGCCGACCATGAGTTTCACTAGGATGACGCTCCCTGTAGATAGAACCAAGATAGGAACAAAACACTTGAATAAAAATCGGTGCAATGAAAAAGGAAACTGAGAAGCAAGAAGAACGACACGAATAACGCGTCCATCCCCCCAAATCCTGTCGCTGAGATTCCCTACCCCCTCCCTCCACTCCGCTGAAGGGATGAGTTCGTATAAAATGGATACTGAAATGTGATAATAAAATGTGGAATGGAAATAATTAAAACTTTTTCAGCTAAAGTTGGATAATATTTTAATTTTGTTATAAACGGAATCGACCGAAGAGGATAACTTTGCGTGTAATTTCTAAGAATATTGCGCCATTTTGCACTTTATTTATTACTGTCAGTAATTCGAAGATTGTTTCGCACACAAACGCTGGTTGGTTGGGGCCTAAAATTCCATTCCTGCGAAATAATTCTAAAAACACACACGCTACTTATAATAACAATAATAACTAATTGATATGTTGGAAGGAAACATTTTATTATGACAAAATCCGTCTTTACCCGTAAGGGACCCGAGAGATGGTCGTAGTACCCAGCACACTCGCGTCCTACCCCGAGGATGCGCAAAGAATTTTGCGCATGTTGAATTTGTTTTAAAAATACCGCTGATGGGTCGGAACCAGTTGGTAACTCGTAGACACTCAGCGGGTTATCCGGCAGTACCTGATAGCACCCGACGGATTGGAGTGCTACGTATTCACCCTTGTAAACCCGTTGGGTACCACGAGTGACTCGCCGAGTATTAGGGGTGACACGCCGGGTACTACGGGTGAAACGCCGGGTACTACGGGTGACATGCTGGGTTCACTCAGGCCATCCGTCGCGAGGCTGTCCGAAATCATATAAATAGAAGTGGTCTGCAGCCTCGGGCCATATCGCTGCGAGACTCCACCACATACACATGGATCTATCTACCTTGCTGACAGACCGTCCAAATTAGCCTTCACAGTGTAGAAGTATAGGACGAAAAATTCAACAACTACTTCCTACTTCAGATGCAGGACTACCTCCTCAGGCTCTTGGATTATATCCAAGTTCCTGTATCACTAAGCCATCCTTCTGGATTACCTCCTCGACCTGCCATCCTACCGTGCAAAGGGGAAAGGATTCAAGGCTCCTGCCAAAGTCTCAACACAGTCTCTGAAGATGATGGAAGTCAAGCTCCTTCTGCATTTGCATCCAGGCTGAGTCTTTCTCTAAACCTCCATTTAAAGCTAATTCCTCATCAAGACCTCCATCCAAGGCTGCTTCTTCTTCAAGACCTCCCGAGCTGCCGATGACAGCTCTGCAGAATGATGTTCCTTCTGCTGCTCCAAGACAACACAGACAAAAGCAAGAGAAGCTGCATCTGCCTCAAGAAGACAAAAATACAGTAGCTGAATGGTTTGAGGGTCATCCCATGTTTTACGGCAAAAATAACCTAACTAAAAGTGCGGCAAGATGAAGAGACAGCTGTCCAGAGAGATGACAGCCACTTTGTCAATTCCTTGCAATAAAGATCGACTCAATAGATGTTGTGAGTCAATGCAGACTGAAGTTGGGAAACTGATGAATGCTGGACTTTTAGGAAGTGCCAAGACCAACTCCAGTGACAAGGAGGCATGCATAATGAAGGTATTCAGTTTTTTGGATGAACACATCACTCGTATTAGGGGGAGGCAGTCCAGCAGCTTGAAAGCCAATATGAAGAGGCAGCAGAAATCACAAGATGAAGATGCCAGCTATGCCACCCAAGCTCTATAGTCTCCTCGGGGTGAAGATGAAGTTATTGAAGTTGAAGAATTCGTTGAAAAAAGAATCCCTGGCATGATCAAGGGCAAGTCCAAGAAGAAAAGAAGGAGAGATGATGTTTCTCCAAGTCCACGGGTAAAGAAGTTGTTGAATGGTGCTCTGTCGTCGAGTCACCTGATTCAGAAATAAGCCCAGACTCCATCATTTACATCATGCATGTCTTCTGGGGTGTTTCCAAAGAATGACTGGCCATGAAGTGAGAGTCCTGTCTTGGTGAAAACTCCTGTATCAAAAAGCCATCCTCCTGGACAAGTCTGACTACGAAGATATGCAGAATCAAGTCACGATGTGCAACATGAAATCCAAGGCCAAGCAAAGAAGAGAACTTGAGCAGCAGCATCAGCAGCCCTACAACTACTACAACATGAACCCACAGCATTCGATCATGTGCTTCCTGAATTCAGATCTTACTTCTCCAGTTCATGCAGCATCCTTCAACGACATATCTTTGGTCTCCTCTTCTTCTTACCTTGGAGCACAGCCTTCCACTTCTGGGCAGCAGCCGCAGACGATTAGACAGCAGTCTCCCCTTGCTCCTCCTCCTGATGTACATCAGCAGCGGCAGCAGAATTTTAAGAGGAACAGCAACACCATTATTGACAGCACCAATGGTCCTCCTTATGTGGGCTCCGGTTTTTCCATCTTGGAAATAATGAATAGCTCCATCCCGTACCCGACTTTCATGACATACTTAGCAGGCAAGTTACAAGAATTTCAGCCCACTCAGTAACAGTCGCAGTCCCAGCCTCTTTAGCAGCAGCAGAGCTTCCAGCAGTCTCCGTCTCAGTCGACGCTTCACCAATTGCAGTCGCAGCCTCTTTAGCAGCAGCAGAGCTCCAGGCAGTCTCCGTCTCAGTCAACTCTTCACCAGTTGCAGCCTACGCAGTCTCAGTTCCAGGCCTCCGCGTCTATGCAGTTTTCGTCTCAGTCCCAGTCTCTTCAGCAGTTCCATTATTTTTCGCAATCTCATCAGCTTTATTAGCTTATCAGCCATCTCAAATTTTTAAGCAGATTCTTTATGAGTGCGATATGTCCAACAGGGATAAAGAGGAAAAAAAAGTAGAAGTTTCAAGTTCCTGTTCTTATTCCTGCAAAAGAAGAAGAAAAAGATTTTTGGCTTTTTTAAAAGTCACCAACTCCTCATATGTGCACATGTTGTGTTGACAAAACCCCAAATACCCCCCCCTCCCTTAATAAAAGTACGGTCTTGCCCCCTAAATTAAAGTCCTCTAAAGATATTCCCTTCTCTTACTTTTCTTTATGCTTCTGTTTTTCTTTCTCTTTTATTATTAACATTTATTGGCCTTTAAAAAAGGCAAATAACCTTTTATTTCTTCTTTTTCAGGAATAGGAATAAGAACTTGCAACCTCTCTACAATGGTGTGTCACCATATCTTTTTGCCAGGGTACACTTCCAGCCTCAGAATTTAAGTATTCTACCTTGTAATTTCTCTGCTACTTGGCATTGACGTTGCCATAGTTTCCTCGTGCCTGACTATTTATGTCTGGAAGATTTTCATTGTTCTCCATCCACCTTCCAGCAATTTTCATGGTCCAACATGCTGTCTTGTGCTGTACGGTACTTCATACGTTTGAGGTTGTGCAGACAACAGCAGGCCAATACAACAACCTTAACGATCTTGGGTGTTGTGGCATGGTGGTGAGGAGGCAGCCAGGATAGATACCAAATGAATTTTCCACTACTCTTCTTGCCTTGTAGACTCTGCAATTGTAGATTCTCTGTTCTTTGGTCGTGTTGCTTAGAGGATGGGGTTTCATTGGCCAAGTTTTCAAAGGAAATGCATCATCACCCAATATGAAGTAGGACACAGGTATGTCACCACCAGGCAGAGGTTCTGGAAGAAGGAGGCCAATGGATCCATCATCCAACATTTGTCAAAGCTCTGTCTGTGCGAAGACCTCACCGTCTGATCCAGCTCCATCGGCTCCGACATCAACAAACGAATCTTCATCACTATGTAATGGAATCCTTTGTAGATGTAGTACAGCAACTTTCCTATTAGTGGACACTAGATAGCCACATGCCTGCCATCTATAGCTCTAACACAGTGTGGGAAGTTCCAGCTCTTCTCATATTCCTTTCAACCTTCGTTTACTCTTCTGGGGAAGTTGGACAAGTCATGACCTCTTCAGAGTAGGCTTGTATGATAACCTCACGAACTTCTGGAATCAATTTGGAGATGGGCTTCTTAACAACTCTGAAGGCAGCCTGCAAGGACATGTAATTTTGGCATGTACGTAGATAGCGGAGTGTTATAGCCAGCCTCAGTCCTGGTTCCGTAGTACTCGGGTGTACTCGGCGTGTAATCTGTAGTACTCGGGTGCACTCGTCGGGTAATCCGTAATACTCGGCGGGTTACTAGTAGTACTTGCCAGGTTGCTAGTAGTAATCGTAATACCATGATGGTCACACGTAGGACTCGTGGCCAAATTCGACCATTTTCGGCCCCTAAACGCCGGATTACCCAGCGTGTATTACGTATATCATGGGTAATTTGACGTCATGAACTCCTGACAAACCCTAGCCAACCCGTCCCCCGATCCGGCAATTTGGACCCGACCTGGACCCCGCGGGTGATCCGTGTGTGTAAACCCCTTATAACGGTTCAGTAGTGAAGGAATAGTTTGAAGCTTCCAAAATTATTGTTTAAGAATGGCCTTTGCACCAAACAGTCCAAACGTAAACCATATAAAAAATGAGTAGAATCAAAAAAGCTCATCCAATAGAGAAACAGTATGAATAAGGACGAGATGTAGGTGTATAATAGTGTAAGACAGAATGAAAAAAAAAATCCAGTATCATAATGAGTGTTATAAGTTAAGGGGAGACTGAAAAACCTTTGACAGATCTAATTGTAAACAAAGCTGATACGACAAAATATTAAATAATATTTTCACATCTGTTTGTAAAGCCTTGTTCTGTGTTCAAATTTGTAATGTTACTGAAATAAATTCATTTGGAGTCCAGAATAATTTGAGTTAATAATACAGCATGCAATTTACACACAGGACACCATTTATATTCACACTAGCTTTGTTTTTCTTACCGAATTATACAACTCATCAAAGTACTTTTGACATTTGTTTTTACCTCCAATATGTCCACAAAGAATTGAATCATTTTACTTACGATACTCACACAAGTTTTCTTCTCTTACATTTTCTTTCTATCAGGAAATTCATTCAGGTTTCCTCCAAATCCCTCACTTTGTGCTTTCTTCTTCTGAGTAATCACTCGTCGCTCTTCCCTTTTCTATTATTCGTATGTATTCATCCGTATCTCTCTGAAATCTACATATGAAAATATCAAAAACTTCACCCGTTTCATATAGTACATATTTACATTTTTCAGCATGCTGCTTTCTCTTTCCAGTTCTATCACCTAAACACCTTCCTCTTCCCTCTTATACTTAACATTATCAATTTCATTAGTTTGTGTAAGGGTCTTTGCTCCTCAAATTGACTCACTTAAGTGTAACCACGGACACATGTATTTCATAAACGCATAGAGTGGTTGCGCAAACAAGTTCGGCCATTCTTGCTTAGGAAGGATCAGCACGAGTGTATTCTTTAATTGGGGGCTACGAATATAAGAGAAAATCTTCGCCCATTCGCTCGTGCCATCACTCCATCACGAATTTCGCACCGCGTGACCCACCTCTGGTATCTTTCTGTTGAGAAGTTCCTCAACGGAACACTAAGTCGGTAAAAAAATTCCTTAATTCTAACGTAATAGTTAACTCTCAAACGCGAAGTGAACTTGCAAAGAATCTTAATTACGTAGCATAACAAATTGTCTGACATTGTGTGTGCGATCTTCGCGCTCTTTTAATCTAACTGCTTTGCAATTCTCTTAGTATTATTTTGTTATGAAAGTTTAACTCGTTATTCATACGACCAAAGATTCTTCTAATATGCTTTGTACAAAAGAAAGAGTTAAACCGTTTTGAATTTTAATTATAATCACGCTTAAAAATCTCGTTTTCTAAGTCCTCCCGATTTCACTTTGCCCCGAACCTTTGTCTTCATCGAAGTTGGGCTCTTCTTTTCCCTATTTTGGATGGTCTCAAATCCTGAACTTTCTACACACAGCGATTGGCATCAGAAGTTCTTCTGTCATCGGTTTACCCTTGCCCGTGTAATACTTTCTGGTTATATTACGGTTAAACGATCGATTTGCGCGCTGATTCACATTTTGAGATGGAAACCACCAGGGAGTACAATATCGCCCTAATCGAACGGATAAAGTTCTTGTTACTCTTTTATTAGTAATGCGACGTTGAATTGTGGATATTGCAGTGTGAATATATTATTTTCTAGGCAAAACGTCGGCTTGAGTAAAACTCTACCCCTACCGCCAGCTCCTGAAGCAAAGACTCCAGGGCGCATAAAACCCACCGATTTGCTTCGGTAGATAAGGTCCCAAAGCGACCTCCTGTAGGAATCAATGGGCAAAGTTTTCTTAAAGAGTTGTTTCTACAACACCATCCAAATGGGGTTCAAAAAGTCATCGCCAGCCTCCCACTCCGCTTCCCTTTTGCAGCAGGTGGCGAAGACTGCGGACACCCTCCGCGAACTGTCCGTTCCAATCGTAGCCTCAGTAAGTCGCTAACCTCGAAAGAGGAACTGGGTGTCTTGCCATGCGTCTTTGAGCGCCTTTCAAGGAGGATCGACAATCTCTTCCCGCCTGCTGCTCAGACCGTCAGCCTCGCTTCACGGCCAAGCAATCAACATTGTTCAGATGGTGCCAACCAAAACATATCCTACAGTCAATGCGTTTTGATATCATCACCGATTTAAGGAGAAAGCGCAAAAATGCAAGACTCCTTGTTCCTGGTAGGTGAATTTCCTACTCTTGTTCCATGGCAGGCGCGAAAAATAGCTACATATTTTACCAACGGACTCGATGACTATGGCACTGCAATAAGCATCTTATCCCTTTTAATTGTGAATTGAAATAGCCAACCTTACGAGCTATGGATAAAGGCTGCTACCGACACGCCAATCGCCACCTTTGGCGAGACACGCCTGTGTCTCATCCTAGGGTTTTATCACTCCCTCTCGTGGAACTTTATTGTGGTTAAAGTTTGTCACTACATCCTGGTACAGATTTTCTTACTCAATTTAACCTTGAGGGAAACCTCAGGAGATATAGATTAATTGGAAGGACCTCGGGAAAATCCTCAACAAGGAAGCGAGTGCAACTCTCACCTATTTTCTGGAACCTTTCGGTTACTGTTGACCTGCAATATACACAACTCTTCAGCAGGGTCTCCGACTTGGCGAGACCACCTCAGAGTGGCGACTTTACAAGCCACAATGTCACACACTACATTTCCATCCTGTCCTTCTTCCGCTACAAAAAAATTCCTGAAAGGAGTATCAAGACTTATTCCACTTATGTATAATTCGCCCCCCCCCAATACCACTTGGGCAGTATCGCTACAGATAGTGCCTAAATCGTCAGGAAAAAGGAGACCTTATGGTGATTTTCGAAGTATAAACGCCAACTCGGAGAATGACCGCTATCAAGTGCCCTTCATATGGAGGGCAAATGCATATTTTCGAAGGTAGACATGGTTACTGCATACCAGAAGATCCCTACGGATCCCTAAAGTGGCCATAAATAGGCTACCATTGCCCACTTCGATTTATTCGAGTGAATTAAAACGCCTGGTAGGCTAAAAAATGCTGCACATACCTTTCAGCCTTTTATAGGCTTTTCGACCGCTTTAGCTTGCTGAACTTTGGATTACTTCGGACAAGTGCCGTTTTGGCGTCTCCGAGCTTACTTTACTTAGCTACTAGGCCACCAACGATGGACTTTCTATCACTGCAGAGGACATATTATTCTATTTTAAAAGGTTGACTAGATTCGTGTAATATTTGTTGAACAAGATAAAGAGTTAAAATCCTTGCATCCTGAGTAATCCCTATTAAACAAAGGTCTTTGCCTAACTTTCTCTGAAAGAAAGTCTAGCGCATCTTTTCTCTTTTTAAGATGATGCCAAATCCTGAATTGTATGCACATAACAATATTTTCGCATTTGTTCTATCCCATAAAACTTACATCTTTTCTCCAATTTTCATGCATTCTCAATACTCTTATCTTGGTGATTCGATAGCTTTTAACATTTTATTCTTCCCATTTTCCCATTTTTTCCGTTTAATAATCTACATTACTCAGCACTATATTGTGGTCTGATCGTTCCATAAAATAACTCTCACAGGTTTCACAAAAATGAATTTCCTTGGCATTTTCTCGTCAGGTATAGATCAATATATAAATATATATAACCGTTCTTTCCTTTACTTAACACTCCTATCTGTAGTTATGCATCTCCCTTTGCTGAAGGAACGTGTTGACCACACGCATTTACTCTCAGGAATTGCAAAAGCCCTAGTTATTCGATCTTTCACTCTGTTGCCTCTCTATACATTACAACCATCAACCGATATCTTTTCACAATCCCATCCACCTCTCTTCCCTGATCATTCTAGAACCTCTCTTTCTCAGCCTCACTTCTACCACTGCCTGCTGCCTATATTGCAATTACGCATAGTTTAATCCTCGCAAATGTCACCTTCACCCACATAATTATCGTCCTAATACATTCATACACACACATTAATTCACATAAATCCTCACTTAATAGCACGATCACATTCTATTTTCCCAATCTACCATGAAAGTATACCATTCATTTCCTATAGTTCGCCTTATCTAGTAAAACAACATGGTTTTTTTTAAACATATTCACTGCCTCTCCTCTTTCATTACACAGAACCCTTAGAGATTACACCCTCTACTTGATTCACTCTTCGAAGCCGATTAACCGCCATGACTGGATTTGGCCAACAAATCCACACTCGCAGGGACAAAGTTATCCAGGGCGCGGCTTCCCGGACAGCAGTGCCTAATCGTACTTAGTAACATTTTAGGACAGGCGCAGATAGACAATGCCCTTAATGAAAGTAATGGTATATGACAAAATCTTTTCCTTTTACTAGGTAGTAATTATGAGACTGCATATTGCTGGCTACGCCCCTGACCTCACCCAGTTGAATGAACGTAACTACAAATCGGAAGAAATCAATATTTCTAATGGAAATGGACCGAAGTCGATGATTTATTCTTAACTTATTAAAATTATGAACATTAATATAATTAGATAAATCAATATGATGTAATGAAAAAATAAACAAATACAGACAGAAAAAAATTGGGGCCTCGTAAAAAGACCATATGGAATATTAATCATTGTTGGAAATACAATATATATATATATATATATATATATATATATATATATATATATATATATATATATATATTCTATAGGTTTGCTTCTAAGAATGCTTATTTTCAGGTTGAGGATAAATCCCAAAATGAGACATGTAAAATTTCTCATTTAATTAAGTACAACGTTTCGGGTACCTTACCCATTTTCTGGTCTATAAGATAGATTTAGAACACGTTTAAAATTACGAAAATTATAATGCACACAAGGATTAGAAATAAATTATTTAGTTAATTGAAATTATGACAAATCGTTTGAAAACTATTGAAACTTTAGATATGGATCAATTCTGGGTACTTTAAATATGGATAAATATAACACTAGTTGATGGAGTTATTGGTTGACACAGATATTAGTCACTTAATGAAGCAGAAATAGTAATAAATTATTTAATTAATTGAAAATGTGAAAAAATCATTTGAAAACTGTTGACACTAAATATAGATGCTATAAATATGGATAAATATAAGAATATACTAATTGGGGCAATTAATTGGTACACAAAAATATTAGTCACCTTTAGTGGACGGCAAAAGCGGAGAGACTGAGGAAAGATTATAGAGGGAACCGATTAGAGATTGGTAGGTTGTGAAAATATTTTGAGTGATTTATGAAATGAGAAGGGAAAAAGCAGTTGAATCAGAATTTAAACTGGGATTTAGTTGTTTTATAAATTATGATTTATTGACGTGAATGAAATAAGGAATTAATTTAATGTTTTCTAAACACTAAGAGGGGTCGATAAATAGCAAATAGTTTTGGATTCATCAATAGAAACATTAATCCTAAAACTAAAATTAGAATTGAGGAACGTTTATTTGGCGGAGGCCGTCGAAGGTTTAGCTGCTGAAAATATAAATCTCGAAATTATCCTCAAGTTTTATATTTCATAGGTCAGGACACCTTTAGAATACTGTATTCAAGTATGAACTCCACATTAAACATATGATAGCAACATTGATGAGCCAGTAAAGGGGAATCCACCTTGAGTATGTAGATAGGTGAAGGCACTAAACATATTTTTATTTGAGAGGGGACCCGCATGAGGAGAAAGGATCCAGCTTTTTTAGATGTTTAGTCGAATTGCTAAATTATAAGGGGGCAAGTTTTTAAAGTTGGGGTATGATGGCAGAACAAGAGGTCACTGAATTATTTGAGGACATATTTTTCCCCCATAGAGTTATAGAATTGTGAAATGCCTTACCTATGGATGAACATAACACCTCTCGTTTGATATAATTAAAAAAACGTTATCTCAAATTGGGATTATGTAGATAAATTATTATTAGAATTTTCATGTATATTTTTATTTCGGAAACTATAAACATGACTTGCTTATAACTTGATGATGCAGTCGTATGGTTGTAGTTTTTACTATAGTAGCGAATTTGGTCGCCCAAGGTGATTTTCTTATTCATAAATGTGTTTTAAGTATGGTAGTGAGACTATGGAGTGAAAGTAGAAGGATATTTTAAGATTATAGACAATGAAAATGAATAATTAGAGTAGAATATTAAATGTACGAAGAATTTGACTATTGAATATGAGGTATAGAGTACTCTTTATATGGCGCGAAGAATAATCTGAATGATGTAGTTGAGAATGTTCTTAGTGGTACTGTTGTGAAACCAAAATGGATGTTGAAAGAAAAATGCATAGTGTGAAAGAAGTTAGGAATCCCCCTCAATTTTTTTTCTATACGTATGCGAATGAGTGTTTAAAAAGGTGATCACAGAGTAACAAGTAAGAATATTATATATGATGGATGAGCAGAGAGGAGGATTGTGAGACGGGGCTGCTTCGAGCCTTTAATTACGGGCTAAACACTTAATGGACGAATTTCTACATCACAGAAAGCCCCATCGATATGAGACGTCATGACCCGTAAAGTAGTTTGTGCTTATTTCAGTATGCTGTAGGTGAGAAGACCTTTTCTGGCGTTGAGGCTCAACGTCTATACATTTGGCGAAAACGATTTATTTGAAAGTTGATCATCGATTCTAACTATTCCTCTTTCTATTCTAGCGTTGATTGGGATCTCGTGTGTGGGTTAGAATCTGATGTAACTAACGTCGATCCCATCGGGCTCGATCCAACTCAGGAGTTCGTCTCTCACATATGCACATATAGTGTTGACACTACACCTTTGAGCATGGAAGGCTCAGGTGTTCATTTTGGTTCGAACATTGTTGAAAAGCTAATTGTTCTTTTGTCTTGGTCATGCCTAAACGCACACGCACACGCACGCACACACGCACGCACACACGCACTCTCTCTCTCTCTCGCTGCATGTGCGTTTCTTTCTCCTTGGGTGAAACACGAGACTTTGTTGTTGGGAGTGTCGCATTTTAAATAATTTAAGGGGTCGTTTTCTAACTCGCTTTGTTTGTTTTCGTTATATCAGCGTTTCTTTATATTTGTTTTCTTTATTTTATCTCCAGCAAATTTTTTTTATCTTATTAATTCTGTGTTCTTCTCTATTCGTCCAAATATCTCTCATCTATACTTGTCTGTCCCTAGGTTCATTTTCCTATTTTACTGTAGAGCGTTACAGTTAATATAGATCGATAGATAGTTATCAAGAGAGATAAAGATATCGCTATCAGACCTCGTCTCTCTACCCTCGCAAGGGTAGGTAGGGAGGTGACAACCCGTTCAAACCCCCATGTCCCATCGCCCCTCTCCTTCAGGATCAGGTTCGTAGGATTGGGGTGCGAGGAAGCCAGGAAGGGAAGAGAGGAAGAAGAGGAAGGTGAAAAAAAGGATGGAATGTGAAATTATAGTACAATGTAAGAAGTTGATCTAAGTTTCCTTCATTTGTTAGTTTGATAGAAAAATAGAATGGAACACTTCCATTATTTGGACCTACTGATTTCGGTGGAATCCGAACACAATCGACTCTTTCTGCGTCCATTCTATTACTTTTGGTTGCTGTGCTGAGTTATTTATATAACTTTATAGATAACGGGGGAACGGTTTAATTTTTGTTCTCTCGTATCCGTTCAGTCATGCATGTGTTTATTTAGGATTCATGTTGTTGTGTAAATATATGTTTTAAACTTTTACTTAAATGTAATGTTCTGTTTTGGGGCTTTTTCTGATGAATGTATTGTTTGTTCGTATCTTATTTGATTTTTGTGTGGACGTGATAACAATAGGTTATTTTTCGCACTTTAGTCCTCTTTATTTCACTTTTTTACATTTCACTTTTCATTGCTTTTATCCCATAACACTTTGTTATCCTTAATTAACACTGTTGGACAAGTGCCCGGCACTTTTATTTCACTTCAAAGGTTCAGTTAGGTCAAATTTTCATTGTGGTCTTTTGGTAGGGTTGTTGTTCCTGATTGTGTTCTACACATGTATAGCTTGAGTCGAATTCGGTGAGTTTTTTTATTGTGCTTCGTATTCTATATCTGAAAGGTAAGTTCATATTCGTTTATTGGGACAACTTTTGGATGTAGCTTCTTGCGACATAGATCTTTGCTATTGTTGAGCTCACAACTTTCATTTTCACACATTTAATGATTCCTCCTCAATTCCTAGCTGAATTCTTCCGTCATGGAATCGGGATTAGAGGGATGTGTAAGATTTGGTTGCGATGTCTTGTTACAAGGCTGCAAGTCAATCTTCCTCCAGGTATTTTTCTTTTTATGATTGTTGTATCGAGCGGTATGAATTTTAGCTTGTTCGTGTAGGGCATGTTGGTTTATTGTTCACTTCCCCTGATGTTAGTCATGAGGTGGAGAGCTTTATTTTGTACTTAATGCACTATTTAACTGGTTGACTGGGTATATTATATAAGTGCCTCGTTTCCAAATTGACTCTTCAAAGGCACAAATCATATATAATTGTAAAGATTTCCGAAAAATAAAAATAGTAGAATTTGTATTAATAGGAGAAATTCTTAATTTTAATTTGTCAAATGGGCAATTGAAATGCAGTCCCCATTCCCGTAGCCTCATCGTAAACAGCTTAGTCAACGATCTTAGACTCGCACCCCCTGACTAATGACCTTTTCCCCTCGTTTTGTGTTTCTTTGTGTTTTTTCTTTTTTTTTCTGATCTGTACGCTATTTATAGAATATTGTAACAATTGCATTCTCAGTATACGACTGAAGAGGGTATGATAAACTACATACTCAAACTAGTCTCGTAAATTAAACTTTTAGCTCCTATACAGTGGTTTCACTATCATACAAGAGAGGTCTTTATTCCAAGTAATTTACCTTCGGAATGTTATAGAATGAATTGGTCTTCTACTTTGATATTTGCTACCTTTTCCCAGAAATTTGAGACTATGGTAAATTTCTGCATGTTTGTTTTGATTTTCCAGTCTCTCTCGAATTGTTTATATCGACGATTTCAATGGTTGTCATCCCCGCCTGAAATATTTAATTTCTGTACTGAATGACGACTAATGAGTTATGTGGTTAGCGAATTGGATGTTTAGGTATTCAAGTACTCTTGTTGGTGGCAAGTGGGCTGGGTAGATGGAGTACAGGGCGGTGCTGTGCCAGCCCTCGTAAAGGAATCCAGCTTCCAGTTCTAACTCAATCCCTCCGTATTTGTTGCTAATCTCATAATCTCTTCTATTTGTGAAGTTGTTGCAAAGACCTCCCCACAGATTATTGTTTAGCCGAAGATTAAAGTCTTCTGCTGCATACATTGAAGCCAGAATTTATTAAAGGCCTTTCTATTCGAAATTGATATCAAGTATCAATTTAGTGTTTCATTCTCTACAGAATCAAACTGCAATTCTTTGTTCGATTCTTATATTCAATATATTATCTCATTCTTCTGTTCAGGGTATTTTAATAAGATTTTTCCTGGGAATTTCAGAAGCGATAGGACTCTATGTAGCTGGTGAGAAGACTGGATGGTTTCACTGTTTGACGCCCTCAATGAATGAATCGGTGTTTGGGCATGCATGTATTTAAACTTTTCTTAATAATGTTAATTATATTGTCAGCTGAGTTGGCGAGGGTGATCTTGGTTATGATGAAGGGGCCTGGAGATCCGTATAGATCTTCATGACATCCTATTCATTATCCTCCAATTTTAGTTCTGGTTTCTATCATGATCTTTTTATTCATTTTTTTTGTTCCTATAAAAGATGCTTCATTTCCTTTCTCTGTATTTAGTTCCATATACCTTGTTTTGCTTGCTTATTGTTAAGCAATCTGATCTTATATGTCGCCTAATTGACTGTTCTTCTCCCTCTCTTCATTTTTAAATTGAGGACAGGCAAGTGAGAGATGTTTCGATCTCGGAATGTAAATATCTTCAGTCGCGATAAGAGTTGTTTTTAAACACTCGTCTTCGCAAGTTTCCTCCAGATTTGCATCCATTAAATCACCTGGAAGGAAGTTCCAAACTTGCAAGGGTGGATACAGAGTGGGTGGAGTCGGGGGTTCACTTCCTTCTAAGCTTCAAAATAAATTCGATTCAGGTAAAAAATATCAGCAATAGGTGCCAATTTAGGATTCATGCCGTTCGTCTAGCAATATGTCTTGTCAAGCCAATTTCCGTTTCAGGACTTTTATTCGTTTAACTGTTTACAATATCTATCATCTACTGATTTCATTATGGTCTAATGAGCCTTTCGGGTTATTCCTAGTATGGATCGTTCCATGTTTCTCAGATTTATTGTATGTTTCTGTGTGCTAATTTGTGTTCGCTATCCAAGTTTCACGTCCATTAGTTAAAACGTCGTTAGATGAATTGATCAAATACTTTATATTTTAAGCATAGTCATAACCCTTCTGAAGACGTAGAGAAGCTTTGAAGCTTAATTTTGTTTTTCTACTTATTTCCTATAACATGCTTCCATCAAGAATCACAAGCTCGCCTAAATATACGCAATTTTCTTCCTGTCCTAACTCTAATGTTCAATTTATCATCATCATCCCCTAAACCACATTAACACATTTGGTTAGCATTCATCAAAACCATTAAAAGCTTCGTTTGGTCGGATTCGCAGGTGAGCATCGCCTTATCAGGATTTAGTTGTCTTTTATGACACGGTCCGCCACACCGATGTCTTCAGCTGCAAATATGCGACGTAGTGGTCGGTGTTTAGGATCCAAGATTAGTGGGAGGAGGATAGGATAGGATTTAAAAAGGAAACGAGAGCTACCTATTTATGGCCAAAGTTGAACATTCGTGCGGATATGTAAATACATTAATATAAAATAGTATATTGGGCCTCAGCACATAAGTAAAACAAACAGGAGTAACACATGAATCGTATGATGTTTTTCTAAATAACAATTTAATTCACTTTGTTTTGATGAAAAACAAGGAGGGGATGGAATTTAAAAATAAAAATCAGGAATTAATTTCTGGTTCTTACACGGAACTACCGATGTGTAGTCAATTTATAATCGTTTGACCACATTAATGTGATGGCATTTAATAAATGTTTTTTAAATAATTTCAGTCTAACTATGGCAAAACCTTTTTAGTCAAGTTCAAGTTGTGTTGCGTACCCACAAGGGCAGGTCACCATTCAACATTAAGTTTCTTTCTGGCGAAAAATCAAGTATTGCTAAAAAAATGCGTTTAAAATTTCTAAAATTATTTTTTCGACTTATTTTAAACTAGTATGGAGGAGGGGTGATGTAAGGGAGGCTAAATTATGTGGTATGGCATTTCTGTTTTATTGACAACTTTATATGCATTGAGCTAGTGAATATGTATTGAACCTCGAAAGATGAATCTGTATAATATGAAACATAACATAGGAATTTAGTGGGGGAATGGAGGAAGGGCTACATGATCTGAAAATGTCTGAAATTAGATGAATGAAAAAAACAAAACAAATGAAGAGAGAGCTTACAGGTCCCTAAGCTCTTATAACTGTGAACGTTCGATTTGCTTGCCTACTTGATCAACCTACCCTTCATCGCGACCCCTGACGGAGCTCCCTTCCGGACTTTACTATACGCTAGGTGTAGGCTGTTATGAGCGCAGCGGTGGTCGTGTTATGTTGCGTAGAGTGAGAAATGGGTCAAAGATGTAGGCAGAAGGATGCGAAGACGTGAGATAAGAATTAAGGTTACCATTCCGCTTTAGGGTATTTACCCCGTCCACTGAAAACGAGGAAATTGGAATCAACTCGGTGGACTCATATAGGTATTTTCTCACTCCTCTGAGCGAAGGACTTGCGTATCTTTCCTCATTTACTAGCTTGGTAATCTCTTGTCAGCTGATGCTGCTCTCAGCAAACAGAATGAATCCGCCACTTCATTTTATGCTTTTACTGGTTTCGGCTTATTTGCTTGTCTCTCTTGATGGGTTCATTTCCATGTGTACTTGATCGTGAATGTACATTCTTTCTTATCTATCTACCTGCGCACCAATACTGGTTCGTCCTCATTATCTGCCCTTATGTGTCTGTGAGTTTATAGACAAGTGCATTAATTTTGGTGCTTGTGAATGAATACAGGGCAGTGGTCGTTTCAACGATGACTCTAGTATCAGATTTCACATTCGCCCTTCACAACCATGCGCGCTGATATGGCTGACTCGGATTTCATTACTAATGTGTATGTGTGTTGTGTGTAGATGTGTAGGTATAAATCCGCTTGTTTCTCATTGTCACACTCTTTTATTTTGTGATCAAAGAACGATACTTGTTTTCGTTGGGTGTTTTTCTTATCAACCATTTGCACCCTCTGATTCTTATATTAGATCGGAACCACTGTATAGTGTGGGATAGATTCAGCAGGTTTTGTTATCGAGGGGCTCACTTCTAACGCATGTGAATCCGGGTGCTCCAGTTGTGTAGGTCACTTTTTGGAATAGCTCTTTTCGCTCCATCGTCAAAGCATTTAGAAGAGTCTTGGCACTCTAGGAATTCTCGCCAATCTTGATCTTCCTTACAAAGTACACCTTTTCTAGTAATTTCCCTATTTCAGGCGTTTCTCTTTCCTGCTCAACTAGAGCTCGTAGCTCGTTCATCAAAACTACTAAATAATAAAGATTAATAATAATAGCAATGATATTAATATATAATAAAGACATATATATATATATATATATATATATATATATATATATATATATATATCCAACAAACTGCAGGAAACAGAAAACGGAAACTTTTCTTCGGAAATATTATTTCCTAATTCGCAAAAATTCCGTACAGGGGTGGGATTCGAACCACACACACTGAGGCCGCGAGCAACCGCTTTGATCTCAATTAAATCATCTCTTAGGCCACTTATCTACGCGGAATACCAAAAAATCTTCAGAATAAACAAGCTTTTAAGCTACGATTCGCAAGGTTGATCGGGAAGAATTTTTTGGTCTTCCGCGTAGCCAAGTGGCCTAAGAGATGATTTAATTGATATCAAATGGCTCTCGCTGCCTCAGTGTGCACGGTTCGAATCCCACCCATGTTCCGAATTTTTTCTAATTAGGAAATAATATTTCCGAAGAAATATTTTCCCGTGTTCTGTTTCTTGCGGTTTGTTGAATTCATTTTCATCATTCTTTCGCGCTCATGTAAGATTTATACATTGTATATTCGCTCCATGTTTACCTCAATTCTCCTTTCTCCTTTGATTTCCCTATTAATTTTCTCTCTCTTTCATAGTCTCGATTGCCCTTGCGAATCGTAGCTTAAAAGCTTGTCTATTCAAAGCGGATGCTCGATGCCTCAGTGTGCACTTTTCGGATCCATCCCCCCGTATAGGAAATATTTGCGAACTAGGAAATAATATTTCCGATGAAAGTTTTACCGTTTTCTGATTCTTGCGGTTTGTTGGATTCATTTTTATCAGGCTTTCGCACTTATGAAAGATATATATATTTATTAATGTGTGTCTTTAACAGTTGTTCTATTTCCATGATGCAAAGGCGTTTCGATAATAGCGTATTTTTCGTATAGTTGCAAAATATCATTTGTCAGCACAGGTACACTGGTAATAATAATAATAAAAATAAAATAATAATAATAATAATAATAATAATAAGCATCGGCTTACTTTTATATATCTATTATGCGAAATATTTTTCTTGCGCTGATGTTAACTTTTTCAGATAAATATTGATAGTAATAATGATCCACCCATTATTACTATCAGTATAAATCTCTGCTTTCTTCGACTAGAGCTCTCGCTAGATAGTATTTCCTATATGAATGTACCTTCTCCTCCAAAGAGGATGGTCCCCTAATGCAAATTGCTTTGCCAGCAAATGTCATTCTGATCTTTATGTAAATTTCATTATCCCTTAGAGTTTCAAATTGGAAGGGTGACGCAATTATCTACCTCTACTATATATACTACTGCATTCGAATGTCTGGTAGAGGAAGAACATAGATTATTCATAAGATTCATGTAATTTTTTTCTTTTGACGAAGGACATTTGGTTTGTTGCATGAGATGAACAAGTGTCACGATCGCTCAGAGGCGCAAACCAATGTGCGCAGAAGAGAAGTTTAAGATTAAACTTATGTGCAGTTGATTGAATTAAATAATTCACTTTTTTAAAAGATATTTCGGACATTAAGTTAATTATTATATAATTCCGAATTCTTTATAAAGCAATGAATAATTTGGGATGAATAATGCGAGGTTGTGTTGCCAAGTAATAATATTTTTCTTCACATGTTAGGTTGGAAAATTAATTATATGGATACAAATAAAAATAGCCGATTGTTAATGTTAATATTTTTTATGACATCGATTATTAATAATTTAAAAAAGATCTAAACTTAATTAAGCTGGAAAAAAGAAAAATTGGGGGAAATTTGGCAGCCATATTTTTAAACAAATTCGTTTCAATATCTTTCGACAGCACTGCTTTGAGTCACTGCAATAACGTAAAAAATCTCACCAACTTTATTTTCTTTTATTGGTAATTATTTTATCTACTTTATAACTATATATACGCCAGACACTCCATCTTTCATTATAAAATAATATATTAAATTTTCACTGAACGAAATTCAACGTAAAGTGTGACATGAATAATTGTGGCAACTACTAAAATTAACACGGGAGTGTACGCATAAATTGTGTTGACATTTGAATTCAGGTTATAATAACAATGCTGCATTTGAGGAAATAGTTTATTTATGAATAATAAAAAATGTGTTCGAGAAATTGTCTTTAGGAAACAGTTTAAAAGGATTAGTAATGATGCGTGTGAATGAATTATTAATTATAGGACGTCTTGCTCCATGGCTTGACTCGCAAGATCAAAGTTTGTTCTTAGGTCGGTGATGGTATTCAGGAGTATACTGGTTAGTTTGCGTGGCCAAGAATACGAAAGCTGTGTATGCACTAGGTATTGGAATGTCGATGTAGAATGTGTCCAATTTTCAGTCCTGTAACAAAAAAGAAGAAGAGTTTGGACGGGCTCAGGAAAAAATGTCAAATCTGAATTGTGTTTTGACCTTGACAACGATTAGTCTTAACACTTTATGGATAATATTCTGACGAGTAGAGAGAGATAGTTGATAGAAGGGAGGTTGCTAATAGTCCGATGACGAAATCTTCTCTATTGTAGTGTGTAGATTACAAGCGAAAATGATGTTTTACACATATGATTCTTATTACGTGAGGTCTAGTGGACGGAAAGATTGTTTCCTTGAGGAAGCGTTTGAAGCATGTTCATTTGGGAGCAAGGCATTTCGCTCACGTCGGACGTGGGAGCTTCATTACGATAAATTCATAGTCTCTGATCGGGGAGAAAATATAAGTCGTGATCGGAAGCTCACAACGAGCAAATGAAAGTCACTCGCCTCATCTCCATTTCTGGGTATGACTTAATTGGCTGTGGTTTCCTTGAGGAACCAAACTGAACTCGGCCACCGAACAGGACCCTTCCTTACAAGCTGTATTAAACACAAACATCAGTTGCTGGTTGAAACAGACGACGAGCAAACAATTTATTCCTCCAGTTAGTTATTTCCAATCGAATTGATGGTAGAATACCCTTTCTTTAATATGGTCTCTAGCCACAGAAATGCGAATGGCCTTTCTTTCCCCATTATGTGTCTTTTGAGAGCCAATGATTGTTTTGCTTGTGTCAGTATAGCTTACCACTGATGGTAACCAACGATTTAGCCAATGGTTCGGACTCGGGGAATACTTGATCTGAAGTTTTGATAGGCACCCAAACAGTTTCGAACTCACTCACCAATCCGAGATATCGAGATTGATTTTAGTTGTGGCTTTAGAACCATCAGCAGATTTAGTGACCGACCCTAACGACACCACTTCTTCCTTATTTGAGCCCGAGATTTGACCTTTGACTTTTGGTTGGCAGCTGGTTAAATTTTGTGTTATCACTTCGTAAAGGCTGCACTGGTGAGATAAGGGCGCTGTGTGGTAAAAAGATCGGCTACGGAGTGGCGTTGGGCAAAATATTTGCCACTTGGATCTGGGGATTTAGAACATTCTTTAGGAGGGAAATTGAGATATGAAATTTAAAATTTAGGTTCTCATTTTTGGAAATTTAAAATGGTTTGTAAAGGCTATCGCAGAACCCGGTTCACACGGCCTAAATTAAATACACACAAAAACCAGGGATTTAAGGCCTAACAAAAATTCACCAGAATTTATCAGGACGGTACTAAATTACGAGATATCCTCAAGGGGTTAAATGAACACACATAAACGGATTTACAGTATTATTTACATCCAAATAAAAAATGAAATAAACTGACTGCTAGAAAATTATACGGGGGTACATTAAATAATAAGAAAAGTCACAAATGCTTATCACCATCTAACGACCACAAGTCATTCTAATCAAAATAGATATTCGCGCATACAAAATTGGTTTCTATGAATAATTTGCTTAAAGCCGAAACGACACGCACCGTTGAAGATGAAATAGGCTACTTTACTCTAGTGATAGGTGTTCCCGGAATAACCTCCCTGTCTTACGTCTCTTACCCGAAGGCCCAAAGTTACATGAATAAAACTAATTAATTTAAAAGGGACCTAATAAGAAACAAATAATCCAAAATACCTGATACCAGAGCAGTGAAGCAATAACCCACATTGGAAACCCAGGCAAAAGAGGCTCGGCGACGATGAGTGAATTCGACCCAAGTCCACAGGGGTGAATGCGATGACGGTCTTCGGCGAGGAGAAACCCACAGATGGCGATATCAGAACAAAAGGCGTTGAGACCACGGGGAACGATGACTCGAAGGCCCAACGATCCGAGAGAAGGAATTCGAAATGACAGAATTCGCCAAAGACGAGATGGCGATGTGACTAGGGTAGAGCTTTCATGTGCCCAGTGTGAACGTCTTTCCAAACGTAACTGCAATATCACAATTCAATGCAGCCGACAGAGAGACAGCGACAACGCTGGCAGGAATCAATGGCAAAAAATCCTCGCTGCACGAAGGAATCCAGTACAGGTCTTCAAAAAATGAACAACGTTAAAGGTAAGTGACGGAACACGATTCAGCGGAGCAATCAAGGCAGAATCCTCGTAACAGAATAACTTAAAAGACCTCAGGGCCCCATTTTTATCTTTCAGTCCAGAAGGGAAAAAAGAGAAGTAGGGCACAAGGGGAGGGGGGGGATGAGTCGCTTCCCCTACGCAAATTAGGCTGGTAGGTTACAGAAGTTTAGGGCAAAAATGGTAGCCTCGAAGCGAGTCGACCTTCGATAAACAACGTAACCTTTGATGAGCAAAGAAAGGCATGGGAATACGAAGGCCTACCATTCACATGGTTGTATGAGCAAATCGAAAGGAAGGGAGCTAGTTCTTCTGAATTAGTTGACGAAGGAGAAAGTGAACCGGGAGCGAAAGCAAAATAATCTATACAGTGCTTGGGAATAGATTTGACCTGAAGTTTTGGAAAAGAAGGGTTACGCGTGGGTTCCCTGAGATCCGATTTTGAGACGCTGATGGAATTTGTAAAGTTAAGTTAAGTGAATTTATGAATCATCGAAAGATCCTTTGATTCATTGTTGACTTCGAAGTTGAAGTCAATTTTATACCACATTTCTTCGAGCAAAGTCAATCACTTTATCCATTTTGAAAAACATGTAAATCGGATTTATTTGTTTGTTTAAGTCTTCCATAGAAACAAGAAAAGTTTCCATCCAATCAATTCTATTGTGCACTTTAAGATCTGAAATTAAATCTGAGTTAACTTCAGCATTGATTTTATATAGCATTATGGTAATCCTCCTCATAATTAACTGACGATTTTTAACTAAAGATTTAACAATGTTCGAATTTGGATTTGAGATACGCTGAATGCTCTCACACCATTTTGTATAAAAATTAAATCAGAAAAAGGAATGAAAGGCGTCGTGGAACAAGTATTTTAACAAACATCAATAGTTGAAGTGTGGAAAACGATTTAACCAATTTTATTCTCCAATCCTCTCATCTGCGAGGTCTTCTTCTGCATTTATTTATGTGTAAATGTGTCTATTAGGATTTCTTTCCTCCCTCTTCTTTCATTTTTTTCTAGCAATTCGTCTTGCTTATTTACACTTCAACATGCATTTAAAAAGATCCGTAGAATATTTTATCATTCCACAATTAATACGTCAAATAAACCAAAAACATCACAATATTATCTAAGTCTCTATGCAGTGTATTTTTAAAGTAAACCAATGTAGTTCAATTAACCCCCTCTGGTGGTAATTCATTTTAGGCACTAATGATCCTTTTATTAAAATATAATTTCCTTATATCACGATGTACATTAGTTACAATTAGTCTTGTCACAAGATACGCTGAATTTCAGTTCAGTGACAAATTAATATAATATTATTTGATAAGATACGGGAGTGTTTGCAGTATATTTAACTATAAATAAACTAGAGAGGGTATTTGTCAATGAAATAGATCAAATATAATTTGAATTTTTACCTTATTTCACTGTTTCAAGCAATATTAGCGTAGCACTTTTAAACTGTTTTGTTTGAAATCAAGGGCCCCAATTTTCCCCAACCCTCCAGCTTTATTAACTTTATACATTTAATAGATTTTTAATGATAGAAATCGCAAAAATATTCGCATTAATATTTAAGTATTTTTCATTTGTACCCATATAATTAATTTCCTAATCTAACGTATTATTAAAAATATTATAACTTGTCAGAACAGCACAGTAAATCCTAGTCAGTCAATCTATAACTATTCCTAAACATTTTGAAAAATGTGACATGAATAATTTGAGCAACTCTACAAGCTCGCTTTTCATCATTAGCAGCTGTTGACTTGGAAGAAAAATTATAACTCATTCAAAGAAAATATCAGGATTGATTCATTCTTATCCTTTAAATATTTTGCCAGTCTGAATCATGTCCTTAGGCATCCTTTTCTTAACTGAAAACAGACTTAACCATTTTACTTTAGTATAGTACTTGTAAGTGGATGTCATGTGGCATATAGAGGATTGTGCTCAAGAATTATGTGGCTATATTTGAGATTTGCAAGGGTGAAATTGTGCTGGTTGTAGTTCATGGACACTGTCCTGATAAAAGTGAAGCTTAGGAAGAGAGTTGTTTGGAATTACTTTAGACGAGTGGTGGATGCAGATGGGAATGGGTAGCTGTTGCTAGGTGGAGAAGATATGAAGTGGTAACAGGATCAGATACTGAATAACTGGAGCTTTTGGAACACCGGGTAAAAATGGAAATGGAGAGAGGGAGAGGGTTCTGTTCTGCAAGAAACTTATCATATGATAACTTCAGTACAAGGCTGTGGCTAAATACACATGGGCTGGGTAAAAAGAGAGAAGTTAAGTGCATGATTAATCTGTGTCTAGTAAGAAATAATCTGCTGCGGGAACTATTTAATAAAGCTGTACGATTTATGAAGTATAAGATTATTTGATCATATGATTGCAGTAAATAACCTTAAATTGGCTGTTGGATGCATGTGGAGATGTCAGGAACGTGGAAGGGAAGAGGGAATCAGGAGTGAAAGTTTAGTGAATCAAAGATAAGGGAGAGTACATATATGAGACTATTGAAAGTAGAAGAGAGGAGATAAGTGTGACTATTTAGATAGAAAATGTTGTAAAAATTGAAGGAAGTGGTACTAGGTAGTGAAAGAACTGGAATCAGGAACATAATGCAGAATGGTGGAATGGCAATATGAAGCATATAGCGAAGGCTAAATGCAAGTGTACATACAGGTGCTTTATAGTGTTTATGAGTATGTTTGGGAGGTGCAATTGAATACATAAAATACGATAGAAAGGAAAGAGAAACAAGTGATTAAACAGAGTAAGAAAGCAACATTTAGAAAAAAGATGAATGAGGATTTCAAGGAAATGAGAAAGGTTAAGAACTAGTAATAGAATAGCTGTGTATAGATCAAAGAAAGAATAAGGAGGTATGTACGAGTGAGCGATGGAGATATCAAAAGTAGATAGGAGGAATAATTTGATAGGTTGTATAATGTGAGATATGGTAGAAGATGCAAATGCAAATATGAGTGCTCTTCTGGGTGTAAATAGGGTATTGTACAGGGTGTGGAAGAGAGAAGCTTATAATATTTTGCTATTATTGTGAGAGGTCTTAAGATTAAAAAGGGAGAAAAGTATATCATATAGTTGCTGAGATGATCAAATTTGGTGATCTTTGTGATATGGAATGGGTCTGGAGGTTGTTTTGTAAAGCATTTGAAGGTATAACACTGCCTGAGAAGTGGAAGAGTACAGTAACTTTCCGTTCTATTAGGTTAAAGGGTTGAAATGTTAATGTAAGAATTACAGTAAGAGAATGCTGTTGAGTAAATCGAAAAGTTATGATCAGGTGTATAAAATGTACAAATTATGGTCTGATATTTGATAATAAGGGAAGATTAGAGTGGGTTGGTTGTGTGTGGGAAAATAATTTTACAGCAATAATTGCTGCTCTACGTGGGAACTTTTCCACCAAGAGATTGCACGTGTAAAACAAACACTCGTGGCAACGGTTTCTCAAACAGCATGATTGAAAAACAACTCCAGTCATTTTTAAATAATCATTGCAAAGATACGGATAAAACTGAAAGTAAAAAGTAATCAAGGAGAAGTCAACAATATCAAAGTGTATTACAGAAACCAGATGTCCATGGCCTATAAAATAGATGCAAAAAACATCAGGGAGATTATTAACCGTAACATCAAGGTTAAAAATCAAATGGATAAAATTCAACTCATCATTTATTATGAACAACAAAAGCCAGCATCTCCTGATGAAAATCAACATCTGCCTAAACTCCTCGAATCTCAAGTCAACCAACATAGTTTACGAGTTCATCTACTCCGATAAAGACTGTAAGCTTTATAACAACTTAAAATATATTAGCATGACAAGTACTACACTTTCGAGACGTTTGACTATGCATCTACAAAGCGTAGGACCTAAAAAGCATATGGAGAGTGCTCATAACATTAACCTAACGAGAGATATGCTCGTTGATAACACCGTTATTAAAAGAAAAGAGGTTAATAAAGCTAGGCTAATCATCTTAGAAGTCATATTAATAAACGAAGATAAGCCGGCCATCTACAGTCAAGTGACAAGCTGGAATCGCACATTAAAATTATGTTAAAATTCCACTCACCGGACTGGCCCATTTCCTCTAACGTTATGCTCAACCTAGGCGGAATAAATACCCTTTAAAAATCGTTTTCTTTCATTGACGGACTGACTTTGGATTCTTTTTACAACAAAGAGCTGTGAGCGCGCTTAAGGAAAAGTTCACTTTTCATTAAAGTTAACGTTAACTTCAAGAAAGAAGAAGTATATGGGCCCTCTGGACTGATTGGAGATTCCTCCTGTTTCCAGTGGGCGGGGTACTTACCCTAAAGGGGTAATTCCTCCTTAATTCCTCCTTATTCCACGCTTTGACTTTCACTTACTTCACCGACTAAAAACAACATAACGCGACCACCGCTGCTCCCAGAGCCACTTAAAGTAGGGTATAGTGAACCCGAAGGAAGCCCCAATAGGGGGCGCGAAGAAGAGGGGTCATTAAGACCACGAGCCCGAAATTCTATGGAGGCGCTTCTTAGCTTAGGCCTATATAGGTAGAGTGGTCGTGAAGTGCTAAAATAAGTAGGTAAATAGTGAACCATAGACTGCTAGGTGGTAGGGAACGTTTTCACTGTGCTTTTTTACAGATTTAGAGAGAAAGGAAGAAAACAAACATAGACTTCGGAGGAAGGAACGAAGAAAAGAGCACCTAGGCGCTCGACTAGTAAAAAAGATGGGAGACCATCCCCCTCTAGGAAAAGGAGGCAGCCTGGAATGCCTAAGAGTACCTCTACGGACAATTGACCAGGAGATCAAACCGGACAAAGAAAACTCTGCGACTCATTATTTGGACAGATAAAAGTAGCCCTGGTCAAAATTATCGACATCCCAAATGGCTACGTGGTAATTGCAAGTAAGGAAAAAGAAGTAGAAAAATTAGTGTCCCAGGAAGGAATAGAGACACTAAAGGGAATAGTACTTATGCCCCAAATCCCGCCCCAGATAACTGCAAACAGAAGTATCATGTGCAGGAAAGTCAATGTTTGGGTGTGCTCCCATGGTAGAGAGGAAGTGAAAGAAGAAATAGAAAATAACCATGAAGGCATAAAAATAAATTAAATAATAAAATTTGGCCACCACACACATGTCTTTAAAATTATGTGTGCAGCAACAGATATGGCATCTAAGATATTTCAACGAGGACTGCTCATGTTTAACATGAGAATTCCACCAGAGAACATGGAGCGCGAGAAACATAATATTCAAATGTGCTTCCTCTGCTATAATATGGAGGACCACTTGACGCGTGACTACACTAAGAAAGATACAGTATGTTCTGAGTGCGGACAGAAGAACCACGAATGAAGACAGTGCAAGGAAAGTACTAAGAAATGCGTGAACTGCGATGGGCCACATAGGACTATGGCAATGGCATGCCCCAAAAGAAAGGAGATAATAGAAGAAAGGGAATGAGAAGCGAGAAACTACGCATGAAAGCACATGAAATAAAACTGCGAGTATACAGCGATAACTGCTCCTCCCTCCCGAGAGGCACGAAACAGGAAGACATCATTAAGGCAATTAAAGAAGGAAAATGCAAATGGGCATTCAAAGGAAAGACAGGAGAAGAAGACGAGGAAGAAGTACAAAAATTCTTAATTGAGGATAAAATTCGAATCTACCCTTGCGACTGCGATAATCTCTACCATTCTACATTTCAAAGTATGAACAATGGTAGGTTTAAAGGCAACAAAGCAGAACCCAAAAAGAGATCGACCCACCAGGAGTCCAGAGATCTCTAGACGACCAAACTTAATAAACAATGGAACCAGAAAGGAGAAGAAAGCTCAGAATTCTGCAAATCAACACTTAAGGATGGATCGGTAAAACTTTGACATTAGGAAATAACTTCAGAGAGATCGATCCAGCCATAATAATAATATCAGAACACGGATTGAATCTAGAAGAAAAAGAATGAAATTGTTCGATTACACCGTCATAAATGCGAACCCTTCAGGCGAGCGTCATGGGCTGCCATAGCAATAAGAAGAGGGCTGAAGTTCAAAGAAGTTAATAATTTGGATGAGGCATAATTGGCCGTAAAAGTTGAAACGGAATTTACGCGATTAATAGTATCCACTATCCACGGGATACCAAGCGCCAAGAAAAAATTACCTTCCCCTGCACAACCTATTTAAAAGGATCTCACTGACGCCCATCTGGAAGATATTGAGAGGATAATTCAAGATTAACAAGAACGATCATTGAGGCGGACGAAAGATATATACTAAAGACAAAACAAGAGAGTAAATGAAGAGAAAGAATAGCTAACTAAGATGAATAATAGACCAAATAATTCTCCATGGACCAAATAGAGAGCGATACGAAGAAATCAGAAGACGGAGAGAAGAACTGAGGCATCTCATAGAAGAACAATAAAGCCACATATGGGATAGCTTAATAGAGAAAATAGACGAAGAAAGAAGGCCAAAAGAGAATTGAAGACTAATAAATAGAATTAAAGGCAGACCCTCGAGAAAAAAAATAACAATTAAGAATGAATGGGGAGAAGAGATTCAAGAAGAGAGGACCACAAAAGAACTTTTTCGTAATCACTGAAAATCAGTGTTCTCCATAACACCAGAAGAGGATGAAGACTTCAATCCAGAGATAGACGAAATGGTCCACACAGTCTTGCGAGAAAACATTAACAAAATCACTCCAGCACCAAGTGTAGAGCAAGAAAGGGAGGAAATTCTGGGTACAGGGGCCTACATAACAATGGAAGAGATCAAAGGCGTAATACAATCATTCAAACTGATAGCGCCAGGCCCCTCAGGAATAACCAGGATTAATCTTATCAAGGCACCTACCAAAATCATCAGAACATTAAAGAATATTTTTAACTCGTGCTTAAACACCGGTTACTTCCCTGATAGCTATAAACTAGTCGAAATTTTATTCATCCCAAAGCCAGGAAAACCACCAAACCACCTCAGCAGTTACCGACCAATATCGCTATTGAACTTCATTGGCAAAGTCTTCGAGAAAATCCTTAACCGGAGACTAAAAGAATATCTTGGAGAAAATTACCTATATAATGATTACACTGGGGAACAATGTATTTGGTGAATTGACGAAATTACATTTTCCTACCTAATTTGAGCATACTGAATTCAAATCTAAAATCAGATTCTCTCTAAATGCTACAGAATTTTCGTAATATCAATATCTAATATTATACAATAATTTTTATTTTATCACACCTATCATCATGCCTAGAAGTAATTTTGAATCACCCTTTTGCGTTATTTATAGTAAAGCAGGTTTATTTGCTAAAATATTTTATTGCATATGAGAAGAAACTTGAATTACACATTAGGATCACAAATACTGTAATCAAAGAGATACTAATTTATTAATGGCCGTACATCAGGCTGGAGGACCTCTTCTTGATTACAAGCGGGCAAAAATTTGCGTTTGTAATTCTTTCTCTTGTAAGTCTTCTTTGGCTGATCTCTTCTAATCTTCTAGCAATAGTTCGCCATCACGCAGTGAGCTTGGTAGCGCACTTCCATCGTCATCAAATCCTAATGGAAGCGGTCCACTTGTTCGTCGCTCACGGCTCCCAGATTCTCTGGGAATCGGTCTAGGTGACTATTTAGAAAATGCAGCTTCACCCTCATGTTGCATTTCTGATCACGATATGCTAAAAGCATATTAGTAACCAGATCCTCGTAGTTATGCGCTTTTTTGTTTCCCAAGAAGTTACGAACAACGGCAGAAAGTGAGAGCCAGGCTGCCTTCGCGTTTTCATTTATGGTGTTCACGAATCTATAATCACTCAGAAGTCTTCGGATTTGGACACCATCAAATACTCCTGCTTTTATTTTTTCGTATGAAAAAGTAGGAAACGCCGATACTCTGTACTGAAAACAATCATTGTAAGTGATCAACGCCTTGACATACTGCTTCATCAATCCCAGTTTAAGATGAAGTGGAGGAAAAACGATCTTCTCTCGACTTACGATTGGCTCATGAACAATGTTTGGCATTCCTGCTTCCAAAGTTTCCCGAACTGGCCCATCCTTTTGGGACCAGTGTTTGTCACGGGCTCGACTGTCCCACATACAGATATAGATTTGAAACTTTGTATATCCCTTTGCTGGCCAAGGAGGAAGTGGACCATCTTAATGTCTACGCATAGGATGCAATTGTATTCATGGTACTTAAGTAAATCCATGACCATTCTTATGTCATCGTGAGTTTCTCGCAGATGGACAAAGTGACCGAGAGGAACTGCCCCAAAGTCATTGCCATTATGCAAAAGGACATACTTGAGGCTACGCTTGGAGCTATCTAAAATAGTGTCCACTCACTATAGCTATAGGTGTCAAGTCCCAACTCGGTAAACAGACCAGGAACATCGTGGCAGTATACAAATTGTTTGTCCTCAGAGAAATACTTAACAAATGTACTCTCCCTTATTCGGTAATATGATACCCGTACCGACTTCTCAAGCATATGCCTTTCACTCAACCTGGAGGCTAAAATTTCTGCAGCTTTCTTTGAGAACGCCATATCACGTATCAAGTAATTTAAATTCTCTTGATTGAAACAGTGAGAAGCTAAGGACTGTTCAGCATCTGATGATGAATCTGCAGACTCTGAATCCATTCCGTGGACGTCCATATCAAGTACATCATTTTCATCCTCGAAGGAGGTATATCCACTGAAAATCTGAACTGCTCTCCATCCGGAGCGCAGTTTTGGGGGAAACGAGTAAATATAAATTACAGAATAACTATAGCATGTAGGTAAAAATGGATTATATATTTGAAATCAGCAAGAAAAAAACGATCTCAAATTGGCAGATAAATCTAAGGCACCAGAAAATGTGATTAAAATTGTTCCCGTGTTATCAGTTCGGATTCAGAAGAGGCAAAGACACCACAATGGCACTTGGAATAATAACTAAGAAAATAGCAGAGGCCAAAGCAGAGAATAACTACATTGATCTGGTCCTGAGTGATGTAGAAAAAGCATTTGACCAAGTCTGGGTCAGAGGAATGCAATATAAGATCTTAAATCTCCAAATGAATATCAACCTGGAGAGAATTCTCTGCGATTATGTCACAGACAGAAGAGCATATGTGAAGATCAATGGTTATTCAGGACCAGAATTTGAATTGTAAGATGGACTCCCGCAGGAGGGGGGGAAAGCTGTCTTATCCCCACGCTGTATTTAATATACACAGCAGTCCTGCCACCACCAATAATGACTGGTTGCCTAAGCAAACAGTTCGCGGACGACATAAGCCAACTCGTCGTCACTCCGTACAGGAACGTACGCTTTCAGGCAAGGACAACAGCTTTAGAAATCAGCAACATCAACGACTTTCAAAGAGATTGGAAGATAAGCACGAACAGGAGAATATTTACAATAATCCCAATCTCCGAGAACAAAACAGCTGAAATTGTAGTTGAAGATCAGAACTACAGATATCATAGTGAGGGCAAAGTGCTAGGACTCAGAATAACAAAATAAGGCTACAAACAACATATAACGGAGAGGAAGAACAAGTCGATTCCGATGCTTAACTTACTGTACAATCTATCTTGCACTAGGAAGAAAGGTACGACTATACCCGCCAACCCCTATCAACGGTGAAACAAGGACCAAAAAATCGGAACTCCAGAGAATACAAAGTAAAGCTCTCTACCTAATCACCAACACACGTAGAAGAGAGAGGAGAAGACTACAGGATCTATACCAAGAAGCAGGATTAGAAACGCTCAATATCAACATCGGGAACAGAGAGGAGAAAATATGGAGGAAGATAGACGATCTTCCTCCGATATTTGCCTAGCACACGAACACCAGAGCTGGAGTCCCCTTTAACACTCGATTTTACAGCAACAGGCAACAGCTGAGAATCGAGGAGGTTCCCATGTTTACTTAATTAGAAATTCCAAAAGAGGGAAGGAACAACAATAACGATAAAGATATTTACCCAACTATGTACAAACCCAACCAACGAAATAACCGACAAAGACACCAGATTGATAGCCTTATAAGACAACCGAATTTAAACAACCTAAATAGGAAGAAAGAACCAACTAAGAAGACAAAAAAGATCAAAAGTGTAAACAGAAATAATGCGAACAAAATGAACTAAAAGTGTAATAAGTGAACTATATTAAAAAGTTAAAAATGATAGTGAAGTGAAAGTTAAGAGTAAAACAGAAATAAAACAAACATAGTAAACTAAAAGTGTAATAAGTGAACTGTAGTATTAAAAGGTTTGACCAAAATGATAGTGAAGTGAAAGTTAATAGTAAAACAAGTGAACAAAGTGAAACTAAATTGAAAAAAGTGATAACAACAAGCGAAAGTGAAACTAGGTAAAGAAAGTAAAAACAAGTAACATAACAATACGTAAACAAAGATCAGAACTCAGAGCTAAGATAACTCAAAACGGCATGAATGCTACAATAAACACATGATTGAAAGATGAAGAGAATAAAGGAACAGAGATTAGGCGGTCCTCCCGCTTCTGTATGAAGAACATAGGTGCTCAAAGTGTGAGAAAGGAAGTAAGAATGATGAGTGAACGCATGATGGTGGTTTGGAATCCACGTTAATCAGCAGGTCTCTCCTGTCCTTTGGGCAAGGGTAATCCACCCTTTCCACCTTTGACTACCGAGGTTGCTCAATTTGCCTCCTCACCAATATGTCCTCTTTTAACTCAAAACTTTCCGTCTCCCACAGCTATAAACCCTCTTTTGAAGCTTGTTCCGGGCTTCCCATGAAGCACTTCACTGTCAGTTCACTTGAACTGAGAGTCAGAAGTGTGGGGAGTTTCTCCAGAAGCAAGTCGGCCGCGGGCCTCCTGCTCTTTTGTGTCCCCTCGATCGTGGAAGGGGTACAGAGGGGAGGAGTAACCGCGAGCCGTACCTAAAAAAAAATCTTTAATTCTGTCAGATCCTCAATCTACTCATTGCATCGGTAAAGGAGGCAAGAACATATTAAAACGCCCCGAGGATGATCGAATAAGATCGAAAGCTTAGTAATCTAGTTTGGTTTTTACCAAACACGTTCATTTAAAAATAGAGATGAATACTGGACAAGTGATCCACCATCGACAAGACGGAATAAAAAAGATAGTTAGAAGAAGAGAAAGTTGCCAAAGGAAATTAATTAAGGCGAAATACACAATGGTCTTCGACAAAATTTGGATATATATTTATATATATATATATATATATATATATATATATATATATATAAATATATATATATATATGTAAATATATATATATACTCTATGTGAATATACAGGTGTTAAAATTCAGAAAACGTAAAGTTCGTTCTAGGTTTTATTTAATTACTTTGTGATTCTTTCGAAATGTCAAAAAAATAGAATTCGGTTTTCAAGTGTATTTTATCAAATGATTGTTACCCTATAATCTTGCCAGAATTGTTAAATGCAAGTAACAGAGTAAAAACCCAAAAAACGCGTTATTACTTTTCACGAAGTCGGGACCAGCTATTAAGGTATACAATGGGGACGAACATACCACCGAAATCACTTCAGAAATTTCTAATCAAGTATAGTGACATTGTAATATTTAAGACTTTCACAAGAAATAGAAGGTAGATCCAAAATTATCATTGACTGATTTTTGTATTATTTTAAAGAAGTTTTCACGTGATCGACACCACATAGAAGCAAATATGGTACAGCGTGGCGCAGGTTCTTGAAACTCATATTGCTCACATCTGCAAAGGAGCATGTTTATCGAGACTAAAAGCTTTGTAGGGAAATCTATGTAGCCCTGAAAGGAAAATACAATTATTTGGCCATAATGGCAAAAGGATTGTTTGGCGGATATCTAGTGAAGCCCTTGACCCACTAAACACCGTAACAACTTAAAGCACGGTGGATAAAGTATAATGTTATGGTGTTGATCTGATGATATATAAAATATATATAAAAGGCTTTAGGCTTTATTTTTTTATAAAGCATGATAGAGAATTGTATATAGTATTTAAAAATAAACATTGGAATGTTTTTGAATAATACTTGTTTTAAGGAAACCTTCCAAAACATTTTAAATTTAATGAAAAATTTCTAAAATTTACTAGAATTTTATAAAATTTTAAAAATGTGCCAGTACTTGGCAGAACACACCCCTGGAAACTTCTAAAACTCTATGAAATATTCTGAAATATTAATTCAGAAATATTTATACATGGGTTAACATATATGCTATCATTTCAGCTCTAACTACAATAGTAAACACATCAGATGAGAAATGGCCTGAGGGTGCTATAATCATTCTTCCTATGCATTCTGTTATATTTGCCAACAGTTCATCTAAACAGGAGCAAAAATGTTGTTTGTAACAGCCTCAATGAGAATGGGCGAAGCTTACAAAGTTTAAGTTGGCATTCTTAGATGTGGACGAAGACAAACCTTGGGCACCTTATTTTGCTTGTAAGCGTTGCAGGAAAATTTTGAAATGTAAGAAAATTGTTTGTTGTAAAGAGTCAAATATTAAATATCACAAGTATTTAAGCTATTATGTTAGTTTGTAAGACAAATAAAGTATATTTTTAATCTCACACGCTAGTGTAGAGGGAAAATAGAGCCATGAAGTTTTCCACTCGGAGGATTTGGCATGAACCCATTGACCGCTCAATTAACTACTACTTCTGAATGGAGGTCCCTTCCAAATGTCGAAGTGGCAAATATTTACTTGCTATTTCGTATCTCGATTTTCCATCCTCTATTGCACCAATACCACACAGTACTGATCTTCTTGTATCTACCTCTCCGGAAAGGAATAAGCCACCCTTAGAAGAAAGCAACAGTTCAAAAGCCGAAAAGATCAGTAAATCAGTAGACTACAATGTCAGAGATATAGCTGTTGAAAGAAATTCATACTGTCAGAGAATTTTGCTCGTCAAAGTCAAATGCTGAGCTTATGATTTTCCTGCTCAAAGAGTAGGATTTTCTGGCTCAAAATATACAAGTGACAAGCCAAATGAAACGTCATAAACATTTCTCAAGATTCTTTACTTATCAGACGGTTATGCAACTAGAATGTATAAATCGGGTATATTTTAAGCAATTAAAATTACATGTAATCCAGATGGGTGGAAGTCCTTTATTGACAGTCCTCAAGTCGCATTAAATCTGTACTTCTCCATAATTGGATAAGCATCTCTTCAGTATATTTCAAATAGGACTACAACACTGTCAAGCTCCTGCTAAAAGTTATAAATTCTAAGGCGAATGGCTAGAAAGTGATTGGAAACTTCAAAATTGTAGCATTTTTGATAGGTCTCCGAGGAGATTTTACCAAGTTTCCATGTCATCTCTGTCTTTATGACCGCAAGAAGCACTGGCCACAACGGACTGAGTTCTCTGGTGGAGGGCATAATGTCAAGTATGGGCAACTAATAGACCTTCAAAAAGTGTTGTTCCCTCCATTGAATTTAAAACAAGTCTCATGAAGCAGTTTCTTATAGTTCATAACAAAGATTCTGCAACCTTCAAATACCTTCAAAATTTATTTCCCAAACTCTCTTAGACAAAAGTGAAATCTGGCGTCTTTCTTGGACTAAATATCAGGAAAATCATAGTTTTCAGACTTCCCTAAGTAGCTTACGAACAAGGAAGAAGAAGCCTGGAAGAGTTTTGTTTCGGCGTGTCAGGGCTTTTGGAGCAACCACAAGGATGACAGTATGTAGAATTGGTCGCAAACTTAGGAAAAGCTATGGCCATGTGCGCTGCAGGATTTCCTGAAGGTGAACATCCTTAATGCCTATTTTGACAAGTTCAAAGAGAATATGGAAGCATAGTCAGAGGAGCAAGGAAGCTTTTCTATTAACATATACTGTACTTTGCACATATATGAGCAAGGAATATATAATGAAAACATGATGGGAGATTACATTTAGGGGCTTGTAGGGACAGTGATTTACATTACAAACGGAAATAGAGAGAAACCGTTGACTTCTAACCTTTTTTACTTGTTTCTATATATTTCTTGTAGAAGTTCCAATAAAATTGTATAAATTGATCTGTTATTGTTATTAGTTATTCAACGGATGAACACCCCTTAGAAAAAATATATTTGGCTTTTTTTAGTAAATATTTCATCATACAAGCCACAAAAGCGAAGGTTAAAATAAATAATTTCTATTTTCTATTGTTTTTCAATGAAAGGAGTTGGAAAATAAGACTTACTTGATAGAAACCAAAATTGTGTTATATACTGTTATATTTTGGGTAGCAAAACTTCACGAATTCTGTCATTTATTATTCTTTCCAGAGGGTTCCAAACCAGAGAAGTCAAACCACCCGGTTGTTAATGAAAAACATCTTTCTTAGTACACTTTAATGTTATCGCAAAATTCGATCTTTGCGTTTGATTTATCTCTGGATTATTTACAAGTAATTTGCCACGCAAGTCTACTGGATAGCCATAAATGAGCTAGGGTTGGAAAGTTTAAATCCTCTTTGAATGCTGGTATTATCTCTGAAAGAACCAGGGAAAGAAGTTCACACCCATGTAGGATTGAATCGTGTGACATTAATATTACTTTGCGTTGATGCTAGGGATGTTCCTTTAGACCGTTAGCAGACACAAGCGCAGTAGTTTTGATGTGTTTCGTGTCCAAACGCAAGCATCAGTTGATGTCATAATATAGCATGAAATTGTGTGACTCGATCGGTATTCAGAATTGTTGGGCAACCTTAGAATTGGTGGGCAACCAGAACGAGAAATTAATGTTCCGTCTGATACAGCTTGGTTGCTATTGGGCTCTAAATTCGGACCGAGGAAATAACGTGGATGAAAAGCTCGTCTGGCCGTCGGGAAATCGATCGATAGATGTATGCAAGTATGCCGTATGTCCGCTATTAATATTAAACGGTCCAACGAGATAGAAATGGACGTGTACGAAGAGTTAAGGGGCCAGTAGGGAATTGGGGAGGTGGCATTTTGTTTGTCTTTGTATTTTAATTTTTTGTCATGGCACGTTTTTGCGCCACATAAACAAATCATGGTAAACAGAGAGCAACATGAAAGGGAAAGTAATTAGCTGTTAGTGGGATGGATTTTGGTAGGAAATAAATAATAAAGAGAACAAAAAACTGTGTTAAGAAAATTGGAAGGTGGAAAGGTAGAGTTTTTCATCTTCATTTTCTCTTGTTTATCATATTACGTTAAATTCCGAAACAGATTCAGCGACAATATTTCCTTGACCTTTGGCATTGCTTTAATCGGGTAAAATTCGCTATTTTAAAAGTGTTTCTCGGGTTACTTAAAAATTTAAATCATTAATAACTTTTTATTGGGAGCGTTCGCAGAAAATTTAGATATGCCAAAATAATTACATTTGTTTTTGTATATTTTCTTGCTAAATGACAAATGTATGACTTTAAAATAGTGTGGAGCAGAAGTTTTCTGTTATCACCAAAACATTCTATAATTTCACGGGGAAAATTCTTGCTTAACTTTTTGGAGCATTTCTCTTAGAATCTATGCCGAAACTTCACGAATACTTGTCTTAAAGTTTTCTGTGCTAGGCACGCGTGAAATTTAAAGGTAACCCCACATAACGAAAACGGGCTTCGTAAAATTTAGGGACCGTGCAGGACAGCTTCTCTCCAAATCGAGAAATGAGAAGTCCATGGAACATTTCTTGCAAAACTTCCATACTTCTTTAGATAGTTTTCCAGCTCTTTAATTTTGGAATACAGGTTGTAATTAATCGCTTTAGCGATCTGCATCGGCAGTAAACGTCGGGATCCTCAATCAACTAAGGCCCAAGTATCTTAAATGATGTCACTGCGCTACTCTTGGCGGTTGTCATCGCCATTTATGTGAAAATATTATTCATTACTCATTAATGTTTGTTCAGCAAACTGTGGCACTGCTTGTTCTAATTCGAAAAAGATCTGGCAGAACTCAGTACACTTAATTCTTGGTTTGTTGAGATATTTCACATTTGAACCCCTTGGACATGATTCACTTATTCAAGAACGCGCTCGATATTCGGCGGCGCTACAGAACGTCCTGGACCTGCATCTGTGTTGCTTTTAACTGAAGCAGTCGTTCTTAATTTGGTCACAATGATATTAATGTGTTGTAGCAGGGCACTTCTCGACAATGTGTTCAAGTTAAACTTTACACTCTACTGATGTAACAGATTTAAAATAAAAAATAAAATTCATTCAACACACAAATACGTCACTCGAAACTCCAGGTATCCATTACGGAGGGGTTTTAAATGTGAAAATTGTACACTTTCTTGCCACATCATTTTTCAAGATAAAATTGTTTTGAAATTTATTTAAAACTTATTTAAAAATTTAAATGTGTTTAAAATTTATTGAGTAAATTGTAAATCAATTTCCCAAGTTTGGTCCTCTATTAGTGTATACATTTTTCCTCCGTCACACAAAATGCAAAGTTTCAACATCTCCCAAGTTTCTCATAAAGTGGAGTCGGCGGGCTTCAACACCACCTACACTACCTGCCTCCTCCCAAGCACAGGACAACCATAATTTTGCTTACACTGAAGACAATTTATAGTAATGGGGTGCTCTTCACACATTTTAATAGTTCACCACTCACAACATACATTCTACTACTTTTCATATGCGCTTCTTAATCTTTCTATCACATCATTTGTGATCTATGCATATTTATTACACGTCATATCCGTTGTTTTGTTAAATAAGTTTATCAGAGCAAATATTTGTTCCACACCACCTCAACATACTCTAATTCCCCCTTGTTCATCACCTATCAAATGATCAGTTGTCTATTTTCTACGCAAAATCAGCTATATTCTATTCACTTTACCTAGGGCACTCGATAACACTTGTTTCTCTGTATTTATACATTCAAATTTCTCCTCTCTACCCTTATACAACCGCATTACTTCTCATTCTTAAGTTCTCACTCACTCTACTACTTCCGATTGTCTTAAAAACAGTCCCTAGACCAATTCAATAACACAATCCTCATCAATTTTAGCTTTTCGTTTTCATTTTCATACCTCTCAAAGCAATAACAATCTCTTACATACCAATCTCTTCAGTATTCCCTAAGCATCTGGTTTACACCCACGAAACCAATCTTCTTAACATAGCTTTTTCTTTTATACCTACATTATGGAAATTATAAAAAAATATTCTTGCATCATAAAATTACTATTATTCTATTTCTTGATGTACACAGCTCTTCTCCTGTTCCTACCCGTCCCCATCCCCGTCCCCGTCCCCGTCCCCGTCCCTCTCCCCCTCTTTCCAGAATATCTTTCTTCCAAATGCTTCAATTGCTGCTTTCCTACTCTGTGTAATCACGTGTTTCGCTTTTCTTTCCATCTCCTTGTATATATGGGGAAGGATGAATGCCTATAACTTCCACTGTTGCGTATTAATAAAGGCAAATAACCCCCATAGTGACCCGCTAGCCTGGGAAGCCCCTCCCTCCTTCATGTGGTGTTATTCCACGAGTGCAATACGCAATGACTTAATGGACGGGGTTGTGGCAAACCCTGTGTAGTCAAGCTGGCTGATCAGTCTTAATGTGTGAACCGAGTGGGTTTGTCGAATATGAAGGTTATATATGATGTGGGGAAGAGAGTGGTACAGAATAGCGAAATTGCGATTTCTTGTTTTGTGAGACAAACTCAATGGGACTGAAAAGATTGCGTGGGATTGGGTGCATTAAGTACGATTAGTTGTGAATCAAAGCGGTCGGAGTATAGGGGGTGTAGCAGTGCTTTTGAGTGAGGAATGGCATGATGCAATGGTTAAATATTAATGTGTGAGTTCGAGAATTATGTGAATGAAGTTGAAATTTGCAGGGGTGAAACTGTGCGTGGTTGTCATGTATGCACCCTCTAAAGATAGAAGTGAAGTTAAGCAAGAGTCCTGGGATGACATGGGAGGAGTAGTGGTGGAATTAGGAATGGATATTGGTTGTTATTGGAGATACAAATGGAAAAGTAGGTGAGAGGGATGAGAGATAGGATAACTGGAGCTTTTGGTACAACCAAAAAGAATGAAAATGGAAAGAGTGTGGTAAGATTGTATGCTGAAATAAACATGTGTTACAAACACATTCTTTCATCATAGGGATGTGCCTAAATAAAATTGAGTTGGTCAAAGCAGAGGGACGGAGAGTGGGAGAAATTTAAGAGTATGAATGATCTGTGCCTAGTTAAAAAGAAGATCATGCAGGACGTGTTTGATGTGAAAGCTCTAAAAGGTATGAGTATGAGAATACCCGATGCCATCTATAATTGTGGTATATGAGGTTAAATTGGTTGCTGTATGATGAAATGAGGTAAGAGAGTGGAAAAGAAGGAAGAATCGCAAGTGAAAGGTTAATGGATCAGATAGAAAGAAGAGAGTATGTAAGGAAGCTTGAGAGTACAGGAAATAAAATAAGAACGAGCATGGAGATAGTGCAAATGTGTAATAAATTTAAAGAAATGGTATTAAGTAATAAAAAGATTTTGATGATTTAATTATTTCATTTACCTCCCGTGAACCCCCCACCCTCCATTCTATTCTAAATGAATCTCTCGAGCAACCAGTGAGTTGCCGAGTTAGATTTAAGCACTCAAATTAGTGGCTTGCGATAAGTTTGGACAAGAAAGGTGTAACTTGCGTAAATTTAAAAAATGTTTTCTGCCCAAATGATCAAGAAGAGAGCGTCAAAGTATACATATGTATATCTAACTTTTATAAGTTGTAAACATCGATAGAAGTAAGTCATGGACGACGCCGTTAAAAAGGTAGTTCAAGAGTTGACTGTGGCAAAGTGAGACGCATCTCTTCAGAGGTTGAGTGGAGTATCGGGCTCCGAAAGAACTCGCAAAATCTGCTGAGCGAGAAACTCCTTTGCTCATTTGAAATTTTCAGTCTATCAATCGTCTAATTTGCTAAGACGGAATAACCTTTTGAGTTTAAGGAGACGGGGAAAAAAGCTATTTTACAACTTTATCGTAATTGCGAATAAACCCATGATAATAAAAAAATCATGCCAATAAAAACATTTGCATTCCTTTTAAGTTTAGAGGGGGTTGATAACTCTTTGATCGCGGTCCATTCTAAGGGCAAGGGGTAATCTTTTCAGAATTAATGATGTGCCTGAGAAAGATATCTATCTATCTGGGGAGTAAAGAGTACTTTAGGGTGCACTTGTTGTTCTTCTGTATTATTGAATGCGACCAATAATTCATTCAATATGCAATGGAGAAGTCTAAACCACAGATTAACTGATCAATTAAACTCTGAACGCCTTAGCTGCAGTCTTGAACCCGAAAATAAATCCTCATAAATATATAATGAAATACTCAAATGCCCTTTTTATTCACTGGGGTCTAATAGTACGCTTTTTGATCGTTGATGAACGGAAAGAAAAACTGTTTCACCTTGTTTGTGTATTAAGCTGTTTTTAGTGCTCAACAAGTCTCAAGTCGTACTCGGAATTGGGAGGAAATAAATCAGACAAGAGAGACAAGGACGTCTAGAATAGTGAAGGATTTTTAGTCCGAGCCTGCGTTTTTGTGACGTTGTGTCACCAAAACAGGTTGGTTTGTTGTCGAAATGTGATGTTCTCCGTTGCTTTACAGAGCAGTCGTCTGGAAGAAAGGGCTGCATGGGTGAGTAAAGGGAAGATAGTGGCTGCACATCTAAGTTAATAATTATTGTCAGCTGATTTTTCTTTGGCAATTTTAGAGGGTATTGATTTATGTATTGCAGACGGTTTGTAAGTTTTCTTTTCGGTAACACTTGATATTCTTTATCAACCGTGAGTAGTTAGATAACAGAAAATTTAAAATTGAAACTGGACGATTTTGTGACGTTGACATTTTCAATTTTCAATTTTTTTTTCGGCAATTAAGCAACAATTATGGTGCGACTTTACACTTTTGAAAGAATCAATTGAGATGATCACTGGTGAGCACAATGTGAGCAGATAAAAGATCATTCTTTACGACAAAATTTCTAAAAGGTTAAGCGGCGAATACCTAGCAGATTATTCACGCGGATATGACCTCTGCAATACTTACACGCGCAGTTGCTGGGGATTTGAGTGATTTAAAGGCGTAAAATCTTGACAAAAGCCACGATAGAATTTAGGAAGGAGAGACTAAAACGAAGATTCTGGCTAGACGTAACGATGAGTTATTTCCCTTGTCTGACCTTCTGCTGGTTTATACCTTGGCCTGAATTTGGTGACGTTTCCCAATGAGTGCGTTTGTGCCTTGCCTTCGCCCGATGGGCATGATGAGGTTTGAATATCGAGGGGCCTCATCGCTACCCTCTGAATACCCCTGATTCAGTTTTCGGGTCCCCCCCGAGAGGGAACTTATGCTTTAAAACAGAATTCCGGCAGGAAGTCATTTTTTTCACTTAACAGAGATAGATGGCTCGACTCTTCAACTCGGTGCTGATAGTGGCAACGTTTTTCCTCGGGAGGGTTTGGCTATGCATATTTCAAACATCCGTTCCGTGGGTTTTGTTTCATATGCTTTATCTAAATGGTTAACAACGTACCTTGTACCAATTGTCAGATACATCTCAGATTTCCATATAATTAATAGAGGTAACCTCATAGAAAAACAATGAAATCCCTTAATCTTCAAACTTGACTTTAGTCAGCTCCGAAGTGTTTCCTCTATTTACAATAGTTCCGGTCGATGATATGTTTCAATTTCCTAAAGATAATTTGAGTATTGTCGAATTATATGTGCCTCTTAATATATTTTGATAATTTGTTTAACTATGTACTAAATATTGTACTTTTTCGTTTAATAGTAAGTTCTTTCGCACAAAATTTGGTCAAATTGTTTATATATGAAATTTTTTAAACGGCTTACCTTCCCTCAAATCTTAGTTTCCCCTTCATTTGGTTTCAAAGCATCAATGATATTGTATGTTTGTGGTCCAATACTAAAAATGTACATATTTTTTAACAAACTTAACTCATCTGTACATTCAATTTAATTCACTTTTGAACTAGAACAGAACGTAACACTTCCTTTCCTTTATTTGATAATAACACCGAACTCTCTCAGTTTCAAATTCTCTGTCAACCGTTATCCGACTAATTCTTCTTCCAGTATTCTTGTTTACTCTTCTCATCATATTAAAGTTAAAATGTTTGTTTTTATCTCCATGTTTTTTTTCGTGCGCTTTGCGTGGTTATTTACGAATTATTTGACAGCAAAATTTCTAAAATTTTGACATATGACATAAACTTTGTTATCCTTTCCATTTTCTTGATAAATGTCTTGAGTTAGCGAAAAAGTTCTTTTACCGTGTCGCACCTCAACTTCCTTTTTATAACATGAATACTCTCGTATTACCTTTAGACCATTTTTTTCTACTCTCTCTCACATTTTAAAAACATTAGGCTTTTCTCTTTTATCTCTTCTCTAACATTATATTTTAAGAACGGAATTTTTTGGGTAGGGGTTGAATAATTATAATATATATTTTTTTCTCGTAGTTTGGTTATGACTTAGGTATATTTTAAGTTTTTAGCAAAGTTATTCCTAAGAGTTACTTTCGAGTTTAAAAAAAATAAGGTGAAGTTCAGAAATAATAAGCATGAATATCGAATGTTTGGGAGATATTTTGAAACTAAAAGAATTACAAATGGTGAAGTTAAGAAAATTTATTAAAATTTAAGCACTCTGCTTTTTAATTTATATTTTGTTTCATATATTCGAAAGCTTTATCGAAGTTAATTCAAAAATATATTTCCAATCTTAATCTTTTTCAAGACAAAATATTTAGTGGCCCCTAAAAACGAATAAAGCGAAATTAAATTATTTGAGCAAATTTAGATTGAGAACAAAATAAATGGTGAGGATTGTTTTTCCCGTATTTGCTAAGAATTAAGCTAAAAGTTTTTTTCTGGCGTTTAGACGTGAAAAATAAGCATCGATTAAAAAAAAATAGACCAAGCGTTTTCGTTCTTGTCGTATGGATTTCACACCTTCACTCTGTTTAATTCTAGCCAGTTGTTAAAGGTCTCGCTACATTCGCGGATGGAATTATTACCTCCATGTAGTCTAGTTTGATAACATTCTAGCACCAGGTGGTGGTGTTTTGCGGGGTGGTGTGGCATTCTGGAAATATGGGCGAGTTCTGCATTCCCCATCGATGTAGGTTTACTGTTGTTCTTGCAGTCTTTGATCTCAAGCGGTTTGCTGCTGTTGGTAGTTTTCATATTTTAAGCAGGTGTAGGCCCGGGAGAAGGTATAGCCTTGTTCGGGCCCCGGGGTTGGATTACTCTTGGTCCGGCTTCTCCTGCTCAGCATATTCGGTGGTAGGACCTATCTGACATCACCCTCGGAGTCATTCAAGCGCACGAGCCTCCGCACGACGACAATGTGGTAAGCCGGATCGCAAAGGAGACCAAGACTAGAATATTAGGAGACGACAAGAGAAACGCCTTCGTCATTCCTCCTTAAAGGAAGAGCTTGCGGTTCGCAGACAGATCTTCAGTTTGTGGCCAACGTCCTATTCGGCTTTGGCCAAGTAGTGAAAATAGACAACAACCGTCTACCGCAAAAGATCTTCTACTCTGAGTTATGCCAAGGCCATCTAAACGTTGGGGCGCCGAAAAAGCGTTACAAAGACGGCCTAAGGCGAAGAGCTGTTGAATGTTTCCCGACACTTGTGAGACGGATGCCCAAGATTGGAGTAACTGGCTCACTAGTGAAAGAAAGAGTGGCCGATTTCGAGCATCAACGAACTAGAGGCATCGAGGAGCATTGAGAACAGAGATTGCAACGACGTCAGAACCAAGGTCCTCCTCCCCAGAAATTCAGATACCTGGCTTGCGATCGAGCATACGGCTCTCGCATTGGGTAAGTCACGAACGCGTTCATCGAAGATAGAAACCTTTCATTCCTCTTTAAGATAAGATATAAGATTTATTAAGTAATGTAAATACAAAAAGTACATCTTAAATTAATTAGATACTTAATTACCAAATACATAATTATTTGCAAAATATAAGGAAAGTTAATAGTGGGGAAAAGGGAAATTGAGATGAGAAGAGAAAGCTATGAGTCGAAGTAGGAGTATCAAAGCTTCCAGGAGTCAGTGGAAATCTGCTACTTAGATATTATATGATTGTAATTCAAATATGTACATATTTGAAGTTGAAAATTTACAGTTTTACATTTTTGAATTATGAGTTTTAAAATGATTGTTAAAAAAATAAAATATTCATTTAAGTTTTTGGTATCTATATATTTTTGTTGTTATTATTTAAAGTTTCTGTATAATTCGAATAACTTCTTAATTTACACTTCTAAACACTATGACTATTTTAAAATACTTTTATTTTACTATTTGAATTCTATTTGTTTATTTTATAATTAGTCCAGGAAAAGTTTATTTACATTATAGTTTATTATTATTAAGACTTCAATTTTACTCAACATTATGTTTTTACGTTTTATAATTAATTAACTTTATAAAATTTCGTCACTTTCTATAGTTTTATACACTTTATGCTAATTAACTTAATATTAATCATTTTATTTTTTTAACACTTCATATCGTTTTAATTTACTTCATTTTATAATATTAATTTTTATTATCTGTATCTATTTTAATTTTAACACTGTATAATTTTTTACTTTGCTCTTTAGCAATTTTTAAGTATTTCCTTTCTATTCGATTTCCGATGTTTTCTTTCCAGTTCTGATTTGTTTGGAGGTCTTTATGTTGACAGTATGGACGCAGGATCCAGATATGTATACTGCGCCATCCGATAGCAGACCTTTTATTTCTTTTGGGGAGTATGGACCCTCAAAGGTCCACTTGAACCTCCCTGAATTGACTCCTTGGAGCATCTGCCTTGAGTCCTCCTTCGGCGGTTTGCTCAGGGGCAAGCTGAACACCCTAACATCGACATCTGATCCATCGAATAAATAATCCTTGTTCAGATTTTTTTCTTTAATGGGACGGGTACTACTTCGTATTTGTTTATTTGTTCCTCGTCGTCGTCTTCTGTACTTAATGGTTGTTTTTTTTAGATCTGGGTTTTTTCTTTTTTTTTTCCATTCTTTTTCATTTTCGTTGGGGTTTTGTCTGATGATTGGTCCCAATATTTAAAAAAAATGTTTCCAGTATATATCTCCTAAAAAAACAATCTTCAGGATTCTTTTTTTCTTCATTTAAATTGTCTCTAATAATTTAACTTTGCTTTATTCGTTTTTAGGGGCCAGTAGGTATGTCTTCCTGATAAAGATTAAAATTGAAAATCTCTCTTAGAAATAACTTCAATCATACTTTCGAATATACGGAAAAATAGCAGCAATGCTTAAATTTTAATAAATTTTCGGAACTTCAACATTTGTAATTCTTTTAGTTTAAAAAAAATTCAAAAATATTCCATACCCATATTTATTTCTGAACTTGAGCATTTTATTTTTTAAACTTTAAAGAAACTCTTAGAATGAACTTGGATAAAAACTTAAAATATACCTCGGTCACAACGGAACTAAGAGAAAAAAAAATATCTATAGGAGGAGCAGCTTCGCCAGTCCTCCTTTAAGGAGGAGCTTGCGCTTCGCTTTGGTCTGTCGCCTACGGCCAATCCTGTTTTGGCAAATGCCTTTTGGTCTAAATCTTTTAAAAATGGTTTCCAGTACACATTATCATCATCATCATCACTAACTCTATAATTCAAGAAGGGGATTTTTTTGAGTATTTTTTTATCAAATTTATTTCTAATCATTTTTTTCTAATATCAAAAACAAAATGATGAAATTCAGAAATAAATATAAGTATCGAAATTTTGTCAATTTCTTTAAAACCCAAAGAATTACAAATGGTGAAGTTCAGAAATTTATTTTGATATATCTTCTATTCTATAACTATATTTTAGCAACGTGATATTTTAAAAGGTGGGAAATTTAGCTTAGAGTTCCTTTTAAAATGATTATAATTGGTGAAGTTCAGAAACTTTATACAAATTTAACCATGGCTGCTTTTTATTAGATTATAAATTTTAATCTTAGTAGCAAGCCATTGCCTGGTCTCCTATTCATTTACTCTTTGGTTTAACTTTTTACATCGGTACATATTTTCTAGGCCTATAGATAAAAAAAACTTTATCAGAATTCTCTCTTAAATGGAGCAAAAAACAATCACGACTTTTTTTCTCAAAAATATTTGCTCCTATAAAAACTTTCTAATTTTCTTTAGGCAAAAAGCGTTGCCAAAGCCAGATAGGCCATAGGATACAGACCGAAGGTCTGCCTGCAAAGCGCAAGCTAATTCTGTAAAGACGAATGGGAAAGCCGCTCCTTGCGTTTAATTATTTATAAACAATATAAACTCTGATTACAGAATTCTCCCTCAACTAACAGCGGTGTATATTGCGTAAAATATATAGATCGTTCCAAATATTACTTAAGCAATAGTGTAAATGTTTGCAAAACGTACATATGTATATAGAATGCTCAGGCTAAATTTGAGGATTTGCATAACAGAACCTTCAATCCCCTGCAATATCTCAGCCAAAAATAAATGTATTTTAAAAAGTCAAAAATATCAACTAGATTATGGTTTGGAGATATATTTTACTAAATGTAGCTGCCCTCAGTTTCCACCGAGGCCTCAAGAGAGCTCAAAATCTTATTCTTGCGTTCCTCACTCTGTCCCTGGGAAGATCGTCTAACATCTCCTTGATCTCGTTCTTGATGTTTTAGACGCAGCAGTTAATCTCTTTCTCAACCGAGCCTCACACATAATAATCCATGGGATTAAAATCCGGAGAATTAGGACGCCAGAAAGTGGCACTTGTGAAGTGTAGAAATTCTCCGACAGCCACTTCACTCTTTTCGGAGGTATGTAATTCCAGTATTAATCCTCTCCACCAGATGCACATAGCCTTCTGCATCATGCCCAAGACCCTTCTCAAAGATGTGGGGCGGCATGACGTCACCATGACTTAAGACACCCAAAGACTATCACCGTTTGGGGTAACTTGGTCTCTATGATACATGGAACGTCACATGGATAGTAGTCATGTGTTGTACAACTGCTCCTGGGAGAAGGTTTTACGTCTGAGAACAACCAGATCGTTTCCTGGTCAGCATGATACTTTAGCTTGTTCGGGAGCATCTTTGACTTCGCTATAACGTTTCTCCTCTGCCTTGGCTGTCTGAATTTGTCCCTTTTGCCTCGTGTGCGAGTGGTAGTGAAGGTTTTCATTCAGCGCCAGCTTCATGGTGGCGACTACAACACTCTTCTCTCTGGCCAAAGCCCGGAGTCTTTGGCTCGGTTCTTCCATCACCTTGTCCTCTAAATGTTGGATGAATTCCGGCATGCGAACGAACGGCTTTGTAATATCCGTTGCAGCTGTCAATTTCACGCCTTACATCCTTGACATCGTTTACAGAGCATTGGGCAGTAGTCATAACTTCGGCCTTTTGATACCAGGCACGAATTATCATGACCAGGCAACACTTTTCAAATATTCAAATGGCTTCCATTCATCCATGTTAGCTAACCTTTTTCAACTAAAACCTTTCTCTATGCTCTCCATCGCCATTAACTGTTTACCGATACATCAACATCTTTCTGAAAAAAACGAGACATTAAAAATTGTTAAATTTATGGCAAAAACTATATCAACACAAATGTAATGTGTTGATATAGTGAAGAGAGTAGTGCATTATATATACATACATATGGCTCAACTTAACCCTAGCATCGATTGAAAGTTTGGAACAGCTAGAATTATTTGTCATACTAAAGATACGAGTGTGCGAAATGTTATCGAATCTTCTTTCATTAGCAAATTCTAAAATTTTAATTTCAATCTTGGTTGGTATAAACTCGATTACTATATTTTAAATTGCCTTTGGACAACAATGTCCTAAATTTTATTATGTAATTAATTATATTATTTTTTTATATTTTTGTTCTTGTTTCCTGCTTATTTTCCAGGAATTTTTTATATCTCTCTTGTTTTTCTTACTCTCCAACTCTTCCTCCCCTGTTCACTCAACTTTACCTCATTTTTATCTTATCTTCCTCAAATGCTTTTATGAACTAGTTAAACCTTTTGGAAGTCTTTCGAATATTGGATCTTCTTGGCATATATATATATATATATATATATATATATATATATATATACGAGTATAGAAAATTGAAATGCGTTTAGGTAATGGTAATAATAAGATACCTTCATCAGCTATAGAAGTAACCTGGAGTTCCTAACCCTCTTCAGGAGCGCCACCCATACTACGGGGCTACCACCCATTTATCTAGAAGTAAAAGGAGAAATTTCAAAAACCTATTTTAGGGGTTGGGGTCTCTTCACGCATCTAAATTTTTTTTTATGATGAACTATTTGATAATTGACATGGATTAAATTCTAGTTTGTTCAAACAGAAAAGTAATTTCAATTACTAAATTGATTTTAATAATGCTTAAATAGTATATAAGTTTTATAATTGATTAAAATAATTCCAAATTGCAATATGTCTGATGGCTCATTTAAATTTAACAAATTTCTTCCAAATTCTCTCTGTCCAAAACTGGCTTTGAATAGCGCTACAAATTTACCTATTCACTAATGTATGTTATTTCTTGTTCCTCCTTCCTTTCGCTGTGATCTTCCCCTCATAGCCTCATAAAATAGATTTGCTTGCCCAGTCTTCTCATTGAACAGTTGAAGATGGTACTAGATACTGAAATTAGTCTTGTAATGGAATAAACTGATTCTACTAAGATATGGTCTTTATATCGCGAAATATATACAGTATATATATATATATATATATATATATATATATATATATATATATATATATATATATATATTGAGAGACAGAGAGATGAAACAACTACATATCTGGACGATAAAAAAGGTTTATTTAACTATTTTTACTCTAATTCTGTCTATTGAACACTAATATTATTAAATAACAGTTCTTTATTACACTTGTGAGAGAATAAAGACATTTAAAATGTAAATAACATTATACAAACAAAAAAATATAAGGTGAAAATAATTATTTTGACTCTAGAGAGAGAAAGTCTAATATTTATTACACTATCATTGTTTTCTATAACTGCTCTTTGACGTTTCTTGTGATTTGAACAACTCCTCGCGACATGAATTAGAATATCTACACACTCTTCCTTACAAATAGCTTTTAATTGGGTGAGGTTTGCAAATTCTTTCTTGTAAACATGTTCTTTCAATATTCGCCTCAAACCTTTGATCGGATTAGATTCATGGGATTGACAAAGCCGCGGTAGAACATTAATATTCTTCTGCAGGAACCAATCACGTATTGATTCGATGCTTTGAGATCGAATCATCCTCCATCCCAAATTTCAACTCAGTTGTCCTTAGGTTATTAACCAATATTTGCCGGTACATGGCTCCATTTCTTGTTTCACAATTATATGAAGAGCACCAGTCCAATTTAAAAGAAAAAACTAGTCCTATTATATAATGCTGCCGCCCCCATGCTTGACTGTAGGGAAAGCGTTCTTCTGATAATACACTAGCGACCATAATATAAGGGTCAGAACAAGTGTATTTAAATATTTATTATAGAAGTTTAACAAAACTATGAAACTATATATATATATATATATATATATATATATATATATATATATATATATATATATATATAAAATATCTATCTTTCGTAAAAATTTCAAGTGAATGGAATAAATATTTCGTTAGTTATGAGGAAATAAACAAACTATCTTCCTAATTGCAGCGGCCACAAGTTAAGGGTCACTTAGAAAAAATGAACAACCAAACGAGGTATTTGTGTTTAGGAGAAGGTTGATGGGCTAACAGTTACTTCTTATGATCATACATTATAGGAACATTCAACTGTCAACATGGCCGCTAGTGAAAGACGACCGATATCCTGTATTGTGTGCCTTCTCCAAGAGGGCAAGTCAAATTCTGTGATAACATCTACTGTAGAAAGGTTTAGAAGTGTTGTGCAACGAATTGTAGCTCGTTTTAAGTCACCAGGATCGACAAATGGAAAACCCAAACCCGGTAAACCTCGTAGAACGTCACCAAGACAGGATCGTATTATGGTTAGAATGTCACTGAAAGATAAGTTTAAGAGTGCTGCTGAAATATCCCGCGAGTTCAGCTCCACCGCCGATGTCAACGTATCGGGCAAAACAGGTTTTCCGGAAGTTACGAGGTTCCGGGTTGCTTGCTGGGGTACCGGCAAAGAAACTTTTGATCTTCAAGAAGAATCAAATAGCCCTTCTTCGTTACGCTTTCGAACATGTCGTTTGCACAGAAAAACAGTGGTCGCAGGTTCATTTTAGCGATGAATCGAACTTTAGTGTGATTGGTTCCGATGGCGGAATGTACGTCAGACAAAGATGTGGCAAAAGGTTATCTCGTGCATGTGTAAAGAAGACAGGGAAATATGGAGGAGGCAGTGCAATGGTATGGATAGTTATCGATGCTGCTGGTACTGGTCCACTTATTCGCCTACAAGGGACTGTCAATGCTGATATCTACAAGCAGATTCTTAGACAGCATTCCCTTCCACATGTTCGATCTGCATCAGTTCAACTTCCTAACTTCGTGCACGACAACGCTCCCTGCCACACTGCGAAGAGGATCAAAGATCTTTTGAGTGATAAAGGGGTTGATCTAATGGAATGGCCACCTCAAAGTATCGATCTCAACCCTAAAGAAAACGTCTGGAAGATTATTAGAGATGGGGCGCAAAGGAGAAATGCAAAGAATCAAGATGAACTCTGGGAATTATTGAAAAACGAATGGAACAATATTACCCAATCATTTTTCAAGAAATTAATTCAGTCCTGTGGTAACAGCTGTTGGGAGGTCAGTGCTAGTAAAGGGATATCCACAAAATATCAAGAGTAAGGGTTTCTTTTTTGTTCTTGTTCAAATTTACATTGTTTTTCTAAGGGACCCATAAATATTTGTATAATATATGGTCTCAAAGTTTTGTTAAATTTTTATAATAAATATTTAAATACACTTGTTCTTACTGACCCTTATATTATGGCCGCTACTCTATAAATATATATATATATATATATATATATATATATATATATATATATATATATATATATATATATATATATATATATGAAAAAAGCTCACAAAGTGCACGTGAGTCAAATTTATGCAGATACACCCACAAAGGAAAAGTGAAAAACGATTCCGAGTGCTTTCGTCTTTATCTTAGAGACCTTTTCAAGGAATGAGAAGGAGGCTGGACATACATTGTCTTAAATAGTGGAATGGGGGATTAGAGATACCCACCTCTGAACTTTAATTAGAGGTTACAAAATCCTGAAACAACTTTATTTGAGATTTTATGTATGTAATGATAATGGGGTCTAGCGTGAACAAACCAGGGCTAAGGTTGAAATTTGGGAACGCTTTAATGGAGATACATTCTAATATATTTCTAGAAATATAATTACTGCATTTAATGACCGGTTTGTACTGTTACAGTTAATGCTATGGTTAATATTGTACATATGTAGAAAAAGCGATTGTTCACTGTGATTACGCACATTGGTTTGATGTTGCTTAACCCGGTCATCTAGTTCTTTCCTGGTTTGTCCATAATAACATTTTTGGCAGTGGTTGCGGTCTATCGAATAAAAAATGCTAGATCGGAGGGGGACGTGAATTTTTGACAAGGATGCGATAAATTGTAGTCTCGTACTTAAAAATAACATTTATGTTCAGAGGCCTAAGTAAAAGAGGTAATTTAATGAAAATATGGTTATAGGGTAAAACTAATAAGTTTTTGGACTGAAACTTAGTGATATTAACATTAATTTTTATAATAGGAACGCTTGGCAGACTTATAACAATTGTCGAGAAAGTACAAAGGGGTAGCACAAATTATCCCTATTTTATATATTCTATCGACTTCTTTGTCTAGGTATTCTACTTGACAATTCTAAGGGCCCGCAAAAACATAGAGGAGAAAACACTTTGTATAATTTTATTTTGGTGGTTAGAATAAAAGTGTATAAAAGAGTCTATGGCTCTGGATTTTCTATATATTTCATATTTGAAACAATGGTTTATCCGAGGAATTAGAGTATCTAGGAAAGGAAGTGTGCGATCTTTTTCAACTTGTAAAGTAAATTTAATCGAGGGCCCTGAAGTGTTAATTTTAGTAAGAAATGTATTAATATTTAAATTATTAGGCCAAAGGCAAAGGATGTCATTAATATATCACATCCAGGCTATAGGGGCTTCATTAATTCGGGGAAGTATTCTAGATTAAAAAAATTACATGTATAGGTTGGCGAGTACAGGGGACAAACAATTCCCCATTGCCATTCCAAAGGTTTGGCGGTCAAATTTTCCATTAAAGGTAAATTTGCAATTGTTGATGCAAAGAGCAATGAGTTTAATGAGGGTAGTTATGGGTATATCTGCATAACTTTGACTCACGTGCACTTTGTGAGCTTTTTTTCATAATGAATCTCACGCGTCGCTTCAACTACGCTTTAACTCTTTACAACTTCTTCGTAGATCACCCTACCCTGAAAGCAATTTATAGATGGTACAAAACTGCATTACTTTATGCCCACTCATTAAAGAATCAACTTAAATTTCTACGTCTCTTCACGAAGAAAAGGTCATACCACGTTCCTTTCTCAGACGAAGATATAAGATGATAAATGGCTTTCCCTTCGACGAAACAGAAAAACGAATCCTCCGGAAACAGATCGCCATCGCAAAAGTTCAGGTTCAGCGAGCCTTCGACGATCTTACAGTAAGCCGTCGCACCTTCTCTCATAACATCCCCAGCATGTGGCTAAACCCCTACGTGATGAATTTTTTTCAAGTTAAGGATATTCTGCCTAAATGAAAAAAAGTATATAGAAACGCACCAATAGATCATTTGCTCAACCAACAACACGAAGAGTTCCTTGAATCTCTTGGCTGAACCCTTCCAATGCCTCCATGTAAACGGAGGGTCAGGCATTTGAGAACAAATTATATTTTATGGACAAAACGAACTTTTTTAATACGCCTCTCCCCCACTTTATCTGTATAATAATTATTATAAATATTTTCTATTTAAATATGGCAAAAGTTTATCCCTAATAAAACTGCCTTCTCAACCTCTATGGCAGCCTCAAAAACAACTGTACTTCCGGATTGGATGATTTCCTTTCATGGTATGTCTAACATCTTCACTCGCAGACTTAAACAAGTCCTTGGTATTCTGAGCTCGCTGGGTTATCTACTATCAAAGACACCCCAGATATGATGGTCCTGGAGCTCAAATCTAAATAGCTATTAGGCCAAAAAGATGTTTTGGGAGGTTGTAAGATCGTAAAATATTTCCCTCCAACTAATCGTGTGACATATGGTGTGTGTGAGAGGAAATAAAATCTTACACAAATAATTTCGTTCTTCCCAGGGCTGCCCAGCAGGGCCACCCATGACTCGGATTGACTTGCCCTTGACGTCGTTGTTGATATGCTCCACATGCTCGATGAACTTCTCCGTCCTGGGAACTTTTGACTATAGAAATTCTTTTTCCTCCTGGCCAAATTCAAGACCATCTCTGGCCATCTCTGAATTACCGTCGTAGTTAGTAAGAAGATGGGATGGAATGCCATTTATGGTTTGCTAAGTTGTGTTCTTAAATGCCTGGTTCTTAAAGAGAGGAAAATGTTTAGGGCATTAATGGGTCGCTAAATCTTTGTTCTTCAATACCCGGTACCGGTACCCTCTGAGTTATATATCACCAATTAGGAGGTAATGACTAAGTTTTATTATCTCTGTTATCATTCGTGAATAAAAACAATTTCAATAATGGCCTCAATAATATAACTAGTGAGAGAACCGAATTAGTTCCCCTTATTATTGGGTAAACTATTAACGTTATTAGGCACACCATTCTTCTCTAATGGAAGGAGAGTCTCACGTCATAAAAGAAAATTGCTATATAGAAGTATAGGAAATTCTATTTCGGGTTCGATTTGGTTCTGAATTTGCATGAGTTCTCAGAATACTTTTCAGCCCTGAAACTTCATTCTCATAGAAATACTGAATTTCTGTTCTGTGAGTTCCTAAAAATATTACTGCAAGGAAAAATATTCCGTTTTCTCTTTCAATGTGGTTTAATGGATTCATTTTATCATTCTCTCGTGCTACTTTGAGAGATATATACATTTGTATATCTGCCACGCGTTTACCTATTCCTCATTTATTCTTTGAATTCACAATTAATTTTCTGTTTCTTTCATAGTCTCCGTTTGAGCTGGCGAAAGTGTTCCTTAAAAGCTATTATATTCAGAGAATATTTTGGTTCTCTGCGTAGCGTAGTGTACTAACGGCATACTTTTAACTGTGATCAAAGCGGTGCTCGCTGCCTCAGTGTGCCTCGTTCGAATCGCTTTCCTGCACGGATTTTTTTGAAAAAAGGTAATAAAAATATTACTGCAAGGAAAAATTATTCCGTTTTCTCTTTCAATGTGGTTTAATGGATTCATTTTATCATTCTCTCGTGCTACTTTGAGAGATATATACATTTGTATATCTGCCACGCGTTTACCTATTCCTCATTTATTCTTTGAATTCACAATTAATTTTCTGTTTCTTTCATAGTCTCCGTTTGAGCTGGTGAAAGTGTTCCTTAAAATCTATTATATTCAGAGAATATTTTGGTTCTCTGCGTAGCGTAGTGTACTAACGGCATACTTTTAACTGTGATCAAAGCGGTGCTCGCTGCCTCAGTGTGCCTCGTTCGAATCGCTTTTCTGCACGGATTTTTTCGAAAAAAGGTAATAAAAATATTACTGCAAGGAAAAATTATTCCGTTTTCTCTTTCAATGTGGTTTAATGGATTCATATATATATATATATATATATATATATATATATATATATATATATATATATATATATATATATATATATATATATGAATAACGTTACAGCGTGAGAGAATAATGAAATAAATCCAGCACACCGCAAGAAAGAAAAAGTTATTTCCTAATTAAAAAATCCGTCCTAGGGTGAGATTCGAAACAAGCACACTGAGAAAGCGAGCAACCGCTTTGATCTTAATTAAAGCGAGTGGATAAAGGCTCGCATTAATTGAGATCAAAGCGGTTGCTCGCTTTCTCAGTGTGCTTGGTTTGAATCCCACCCCAATACGGATTTTTCGAATTAGGAATTCATTTTTTTCGATGAAAAAAATTATTTCGTTTTTTTCTGTAAAGGAACCAAAAATTAATTTACGAGACTAGTTTGAGTATTTAGTTTATTATACCCTCTTCAGTAGTATACTCAGAATGCAATTGTTACAAAAGTCTATAAATAGCCTACAGACCAGAAAAAAACAAAAAGAAAAAGAAACACAAAACGGGGAAAAAAGGTCATTAATCAGGGGGTGTGGTTTACGATAAGGTTACGGGAATGGGGGCTGCATTTCAATTGCCCATCTGACAAATTGAAATTTGTAATTTCTCCTATTAATATAGATTCTACTATTTTTCTTTTACGGAAATATTTACAATTATATATGATTTGTGCCTTTGAATAGTCAATTTGGTGGTTGAAATTCCTAATATGATTAAAAATACTGGATCTGGTACTGCCTCGTCTGACATCACCTTTATGCTCATAAATTCGTTTTGTTAAGGTTCTTCTGGTCTCTCCTATGTAGAATGAGGGACAGTTTGTAGAGCCACACGGGATTAAATATACACCTGCTACATTTGGCTGATCTACGGGCTTGGTCGAAGGGAAAGATTTAGGGATAGAAAAAAGGTATTTAAAAGTGTATAAAAGAGTCTATGGCTCTGGGTTTTCTATATATTTCATATTTGAAACAATGGTTTATCCGAGGAATTAGAGTATCTAGGAAAGGGAGTGTGCGATCTTTTTCAACATCTAAAGTAAATTTAATCGAGGGCACTGAGGTGTTAATTTTAGTAAGAACTGTATTAATATTTAAATTATTAGGCCAAAGGCAAAGGATGTCATCAACATATCACATCCAGGCTATAGGGGCTTTATTAATTCGGGGAAGTATTGTAGATTAAAAAAATTCCATGTATAGGTTGGCGAGTACAGGGGACAAACAATTCACCACTATTTTGTTCACTCCTTTGCAGAGGGGAGAAAGGGAGGAGGGGTAGACACTTCCTATTACTAAATTTGTTTTTATCCTTGGGACGGTAATGAGTAAATTTTGCTTTAGAACTTTCATTGATCACGCGGAGGGGATAATTTAATTCAAGGAAACTGCAGGATATATATATGTAATCTCGTCTAATGGAAAACAAGGGTCACATATCCTAAGTGCTCTCAAAAACATACCTGATGCAACGGCTCGCTTAATGTTAATGGTAGTGTAACACTGTGTCCTTTCTTTCCCAAAGGCAAAGATAACAAGGAAACTTGGTTAAGCCACCTTGGAGACCTATCGAGAAGGACACCATTTTGAAGTCTCCGATAACCTCCCAACCGTATTCTTCATACTTCAATGCATTTAGCAAGATCCTGACACTGCTATATTCCTCTTTGAGCTGGACCGAGTGACCGAGGGGAAGAGATGGAGACATGTTCCCGTTATGAAGCAGCGCTACAATTAGCTGTCAATGAAGAGGCGCCACTCGCTGGGGTTACAGGCAATTCCGATTGCCTCAAACAGACCAGCCACATTGTGACAAAAGCGAAGCTCATCTTTACGTGTAAAAAAGCTTGAAAAACAGTGGTGATGCTTTCTCTGACCTGATATTTATACACTGTCATCTAAAAAATCCCTCTGCTTGAGTCCCGAAGTTAAATGCTTGGCATTGGACTTTGTGAGACCAAAATCTCTGATAAGGTCCCTAAAATCTTTTTCGTTGGGGGTAGCATGGGTTTCTCTCCTCAGTTGCACATCTGTAATCTGGATCAAAGACTTCATCCTCTTCTAAACTGCTTTTTCTTTCTAAAAAATTGCTTCTTTCGTTTTGGATGAGTGGGTATGGGGAGCTAAGAACTGTGTGGCACTGGCGTAAAATAATGGCTGAAGGTCTGAATATATGATAACAAGAGCATTTTTGCCTGCTACACATTTGGAAGGGTTGCCCAAGGTTTGTCTTGATCTTCGACTGACATGCGGAAATATGCCTACTAGGCCTCACACATTTTAGCACATCTCTCTACAGAGTACCTTTTTGCTCTTGTCTTAATAAATTCGCCGCATACATAGCATAATGCGTCTGTCGGATGCTTACAACCTCTTGATGCCATGTGTGACGACTGCTTCTATCAATGACAAGTGACGATGTCTGCGCAGTCATCTACGTTGCCAGAATGTTCTAGAAATTCGTCAAACATCTAAAAACTTCTCGAAAGTTCTACAAAGCTCTACAGTATATTTTTCACCAAATTAATGCTGAATCTATGTAGAATGTAATAGAACTGCCGTTGCTGTCAGGACGTAAGAAAACAAAATATAATAGCTATTACTACTGTATTACTGTTTTGATAACTTTTTAAATACACTATATCATGTTTATACCATAACTGAAAAAAACATAACCCTTGGAACTTCTTATATATTTTTACTATTCGTATCAAAATAATGTTATTTACTATAAATGAGCTAATTTAAAAATTAAATGTCCTAGCAACAAAAGCAAAGTTTTGGGATTAAATCTTTTTATTTAATAGACCCACAAACAATTGGGAAATATCACTTTTAACTCAAGGACAAGACAAAAGTGAAATTTTGTTACAATGTTATCTTAGTGATAATTTTTTGTTAAAAATGTCTCCGAAGAAACACATTCCTGAAGCTCAAAGAGCTCAAATCATTGCATTGTCCAGAGAAGGATTAACATTCATTAGGTAAAATTTTAAATGATGACATAACAGATGGTGTAATCTTCCAATAAGACAATGCTCCCTGCAACACATGTAAAGTCTCAAAGGGTTGGTTTGAATAGAAAGTGGTGAGGTTGATGGAATGGGCAGCTCAATCTCCAGACATCAACCCCATTGAACACTTGTGGTCACACTTGGGCACAAGAGTGAGGGTGCACAAATGTTCCTCAAAAAGTGTAAAGTAACAGCCAAAATTCATAAAGAGTGGCAGAAAATTGAGCCAACCACCTGTGCCAAATTAGTCTCAAGTATGCGAAAATGCATAAAATTGGTTATAAAAGCATAAGGAGGACACATAAAATATTAATTATTGATAGAATATACGCAAAACTGTTTATTTGTATTATGTCAAGTATGAAATAAATGAGTTTCAATCATATTCTTCACTTTTTCATACCTGCTCCACAATTAGGGCCAAAGCAGTATATTCTCTGTGCAGTCAGATGTAATATATCCATAAACCCTCCTGATCATATAATTAATTAACTAATCATAGTAAATTATATCCCATCGATTTGCTATTTTTACAATTAATGTTTTCCTATTGTCTATAATTTTTCCTAGCTGAATTTAAACTATTTGTTGCGTTAATGTAAAAAATCCCATCAAATCTTGTCAAAAGAATAAAAAAGATGAAAGTTTATTTAACGTTAACATTAAATAGAACCGATCAGTTTCCTATTCAAAAGACATGAAATCAGGGTTAGTTCCATATAAAAGAAGTTCAAAAAAGGGAAGAGCAAGAGATAACAATAAATTCTGAACATATAAATCGGGCATCAACTCCACAAAAGATGAGTCCTGTTAAACCAAAAGAGGCCCGTAATATTTTTCACGGCAACTTTCTTTTCACGTTGATGAAGTAGAATATGCTGCACCATGTTGCCCAGTCAATGTTTATTCATTGGAAAAAGGCACGACCACGGCCATCTCAAATCATGTTCTAGCACATCTTTCGCACATAATACTGTATATCACGTTGTCCTTTGGTCAATTTGTAGATATTTATTTGTTAATGTTGTATGTTGTTTCCGTTGTTTTACTGTTTTATTATAGTTGTTGTTGTTTGTGAGTGTGAAATCTACTTCCATTTTCTTCCGATTTAGAGTAACTGGCCTAAAGTTATGCCTATTTATGCTTTTGGGTGCCTCTGTGCGCACGTTGGTGGTAGCCAGATGAGAGAATAATCAATAAAGAATTCCCCAATTCTATATACTTTATCATACTACACATTTGCACTGTTTTCACTTTAAACCTTTTTATCTTCTTCCATACTATAAACTCACTATCATATAACAAGGCTTAAAACAGCGTAATCTCAAGCAGCTTCATGACACTTTCCACAGTCAAATACTCAGCATTCAGTTACACTCACTTCGACCTTCAGCTTCGCTACCATTTGAATACTTCGTGTCGCCATTGACCTCATCCGCACCTTACTTATTAAAATGGCAACCTCACCCATCTCAATGTTACACCAAGCCCAATCCAAAATCGAACTACAATGAACTTACTCTTTTCTGCATTTAGTTGTAGTCCAAACTTCACACATTTGACGTTAAATTCATCGTTCAAAATTTAAGACTCTCTTTGCCTCTTAGCCACTGAATCCAGGCTAAAGGTGTCCACCAACATATCAAGAAAACATCCCTCTTCATTTCGCCTATTTATCAAACCTTGTTAGACGTTCCAATTTGGCACTTTCCCAAGAAGTTTACCTAAACCCAAGCCTTAATTTCAACACAAGCAATTTTCACACCATTAATATATAAGCAGTTTTTACACAATTAAAACACTTTCTACTCACTTCACCCATTCTAAGAATCTGTCATAATAATTGCATATTTAAACGTTTTCTCCAGATCGATAGATCCAGCATACACCTTATTTTTCTTATTCCTAGTTTTCTCATCCAGCTTACTTGATTACTAGCCTCCCTACCCACTCTGAACCCACTAATTATTTTCTCAGATATCTTTCTCACTCCCAGAAATATAACCTTTCCTAGCTCAATGGCTAGAACACTAAACTGAATTATTTCCACTCTCTCATGTATTTATTGCATTCCCCTTTGCAACCTTTCTCCATTTGCAATGCTGCATCACATCAATTTTTCACTTCTCCAGTACTGTTTCATTTTTAAAGGCCATTCTTTGCAATCATTACCTACATTTTATAAAGCAATCACAAATGCTTTTTAGAATCTCGACTACTCCATCATTTACTCCAGAGCCCTTTCCACTCACTTTGGTAAAAAAGATCTTTCATATCTATAGGTTCTACAGAATAACATACCAGCTGTTTTCCACCTACAAAACCAATTATATCTGCCTTCTTTTTGTCTTACATTTTCACATTATATAGATCATCTAGTTACTCTCCACATAATTTTTAGTTCCTCATTGTTCACAAGTACTCTGATATTCTTCTCCTTGGATTTCATCAAGGTGTTCTGCTCTTAATCACTCTCCATTTTTACCCTACTCCCAAGTAAGTTACTGCTTTCATCCGGATTCATAGGTTAGTTGCAAGTTTCACTTTGATTTTTGCCTATTTTTAAGGATTCTACCACATCTCCTTGAAATAATTATCTGCACTACAATTGAGCATGTTCAAGTACGTCTTTCTTTTTTCTTTTCCCTTCACTTTTAACCTCGTTATTCCACCTTTGAGCATTCCACACCAAGAAAGCCAACATACAACCTTTGTAAGATCCCTTAAAACCTACCTATTTAATTTTTTCACTTTTGCTTTATCGCCATGTTCATACTTCTATTTTCACAACACAGTTCATACTTCTGCTTTCACGACACAGTGTTGGTTCTCTTTTCCTTTCCCACACATTTGCGACATTTTGGTAAGAAGTGACTTTTTGGTAAGAAGTGACTTTTATGCACACTCTTTTCACGGGGCCGTTGTCTAGAAATCTGCGTCTTACCATAAGCAAAGATCCATTCATAACTACCTGTTGCTACCTTAAAAAAGGTTCAACGCAACTAGTGGAGATATGATTTACTGTGAGCTCATACATGTCCGAAATTTTCTTTAGCGGGCTTGAACCTTTCGCTCTGAGCGTGATAGAAATCTACAAATATTTTTTACAGGCGTATTATTTATAGCAGCAATTTATGTAGGTCATTTGCATGCAAAGCAATAATAATTTTACGAGTTTCCTTAGGGATGACCATTATCAACAAAGATGATGATACCAAAGTTTTGGTTTCACCTCCAATGCGTTGTTCGTGATTGTTTTGGGGAATATACTTCATTTCTGTGAGAATACTACTTCTCATCTCGCTAACTATATGGTACCCGAGTAGGTCGTTGGACAATTAAGCTAGTGAGAGGATATAGTATTTGGAATTGTGTCTCGAAGCTAACTTCAATTTTGACGTCGATAACAATATCTTTACTGAAAAGAATTATTTGGTTAATTTCCTCAATAATATATACACCACCTGAATCTCAAAAGCAGATACTAAGGACATATATACTTATTTAAAATTATAGTGTGCCAAAGCTTGTGTAAACGCTTAAGTCGCATCAAATATCAGATGACCATTTACTGCAATTTACAATAATTATTATATTTATAATAACTCCCCGAGTGTTTCCTGGTAGTTGGCCGGGGTTTCCCTATGTACCTATTGAATTGAAGTCTAACGTCCAGTGGAAGACAATCTGTTTGACCTTCAGACAAAATTCTGCTGGAAGGTTAAAGGGCTATTGAGGACTCTCATTTTAAGTTTCTAAAGAAGCAACAAACCTTAAATTCTTCGTCAAGTAGCATCAAAGAATCTCGCTGTAGGAATTTTGGACATGCAGTGGCGAGAAAGTTTATCTCTATTCAACCTTTTTAAATACGTTTATCCTATATTTTCCTTGCCTTTATACCCCAAAAGAGCATTGTATTTGCTCTTCAAACTCTTCCTCTAATTCAGTCCCCACCTTCCTTTTCATCCTTTACTTTCACAGTGCACACTGAGAATCAGGTTTTACTTTAAGCCACACTCTCCGGAGGACAATCATCCTGGTTTTCCACTTGAATTGTTACAATCATATCTTACATACATTGTTTTAATACCTTATATATTTTTAAGTTGGCATCGACCATTTAACCACTATGAATCTAGAACTCACTTAAACCATTCGAACTTACCTGATGGTATTGAAAATTTACATTAAATTGACAAATGAATACGGTTCGTCGTATTTTCATTGCCTCTTGTATTGAACTTGTGTGAAATTCAAAATTTTAATACTCTTATTCTCTTCCTCTTCCCCCTTGATATCTTCGCTTAGCGAAGTCCTTGGGTATATTCAAAGGCTCTTTGTCTTTTAGTGTACTTATTGCCACACGAGACCTGGTGACCTGCCTTTGCAGCAGAAGGTAAGCAGGTTTAGGAGAGTCACGTTACATGCTATTCGTACATTTTTACTTCCAGTGAGTTACTTTTTTTTCACAAAACTGTTTGGAAAAAATATTCTGGTTAGAATACAATTATTGCTTTAGATTTATTAAAAGTGTCTGAAAATATAAATAGCTTAATTTATTCCGTAATTGCCATTTTGCTTTTGGTTGATCTTTGAAGGATGTCGACTACGTTGTTCCATTTTGATAAAAGGAAATTATTGGGAAAAAGTGGCTAAAACGACCAAAATAAGGGCGTCTGCAGACGTTTGAAGTGCATCGTGTTTACAAAAGCCCACAGCGACAAAGCGACAGATCTTGCTCGAGTTTTCATGATGAAAATCACCATCTCAAAGGATAGAATCAACTCACGGTTAAATTACCTCTATTTCATGAGAAATTTCGCAAAGTTTATCTATCTTAACATATTGTGCCTCAACTTTTGATCAGCTGCTGCAATACCCTAGAGCAAAAAAAAAAGAGAGAGAGTAAGATCAAGGTGCTTTAAGGCAGCTCTAGAATGGCGAACTTCAAACAAATCCAAGGTTATTTAATTCTTTTTTAGGATTATTATATAAAGTTGTGGGTGAATGCCAGCATCTACATACATTTCTCTCAATGCCTAACGGCGCATTTAGTCACAACCACGGGCAGCTTGCAATATGGTGGTGAAATTCTTATTCCTCTACCAGAGGGATTAAGAAAAGTCGATTAATCCCTGATGTATCTCACATCAAACCCCAATATCTCTCTTAAAATGGCGATAATATTTTATATGGTCGGGCGTTATACCAAAAAAGTGAACAAAACGAACATATTTTTTTTTTTTATGGGATCTCCCAGGATCTTTGACGAAAAGGGGACCATTTGGGCCTTATTATATATGAAAATAATCTATGAGGTTAAATGATTAAGCATTCATTAATTAGAAAGGTTTCCACGCACCTTGTGAACCCCTTTTTAAAGTGGCACATTTCGGGCATTTTTGAAACGATGCCTCAAAGAATTAGACTGAATAGGACACAAAGACAACATCAATTCCTTCCTTCAGTATTTCCTATCCTAATTAAAAGAAAATTGGCCATAAAGGTTGTATATAACTTTATCAAGCTTGCTCTTTTGTAGAATGAGATATAATTACTATCGGAAGTAATTAATCCGAATACAAAGCAACAAATGAAGCATTTGTGGGGAAAATAAATGATTATTCGGAGGGGAAAAGAAGTCATTTGGGAAGGAAGGGAGAAAATTGAGAAACCATGAAAAGACTAATTATGTGAATATTAAGGATATGAATGGTAGGGTAATTGTGAAGAATTGAGGGGGGGTTAAAGCAAGAGTAATTTGATTAGTTGTATAGTGTGGGATGGAAACCAACGAATATGAATATAATTGGTTTTAAACGTGTAAACCAAGTACTGTATCAAGGTATGAAGCGCATATGCGTACAAGGGGTTGTAGGAGCTCTGGTAATGGGAAGACAGCTGCACTAGTTGATTTACTGGAAATAGATTGTAAAAAGTGGTCGTTTGGGGATATGTAATGTGTTTAATGTTTGTGTTGTAAGGCCATTAATAGTGATACATTGCCTAAAGGTTGGATGAATGGTTTAGTATCCTCATTATACCTATAGGAGCAAAACAGAGAAAGGTGAATGCAAGATCTACATGGGAATAAGCCAACTGAGTGTTGTAGCTGATGTGAATGGAAAAGTTTTGATTGAGCGTGTAAGAAAGCAAACGGATGGACTGATTAGGGATGAATAAGCTTGTTCCAGAAGGGATAAAATTGTGCGAATCAAATATTGAGAATGAAAAGAACTGTCTAAATTAATATGGCATAAGAGACGCAATGTATATGCTAGGTTTATAGATATCGTGAAAGCGTATGATCGCTTAGATCGGGAGGCGTTTTGGATGGTTCTTTGGATGCTTGGATGTTGGGGGAACATATGGCAGGGAGTAATCTACTTCACTTCATAGTGTAAAACGAGGGTGTTTGGTGACCTACTGTTAGTGCACCATGCAAATGAATTGCTTTTGGGGTTTTGGAGTGTAATGACATATGTGGTTTTGTGCTTCATAGGAAAAATAGGGATGTAGTTCGTATGATAAATTTGATGTCGTTAATGTATGATGACCTTCAACATCTACGAGGTCGTCTTCTTGGTATCTTTATATTTAAAGTTTCCCCAGTTTATGCTGTGGTTTCTTCTAGAAGCTTCCTTTCTGTTCAAACTTCGTAATGCTTATTCATTTTACTATATCCGTCACATGTGTTTGTCTGTTCAGCTTCTGCGTGAGTTTGTGTTACGAGCCCAAGTCTTATTTCCTTCAACTTCAAAGTGAAAAATTTAATTGATTAAATAATTTGCGTTGGAAGCATAAAAGCGTGTCAATTTAAATATGTTGCTAAGTTATCCTACCACTCACTCCTCAGCCTAATCTTTTGCACCTGCTCTAAAATTGGATCAACAATTCTAATCGCTCTATCTTCAAAATTATGACTAAGAGAAAAGTTCCTTTTCTGACCATATGTGAGAATGAATTTTGATAATCCTGTTATCACTGATAATTATAATTCATCCAAATTCGAGAGAAATAATACGATGCTAAGAGTAAAGTGGAGGTTTATATAACTTCACTTAATTCAGAGTTCCTGCTATTCCCTATCTAAAGTTTGTGAAAGACGAACTCTTCTTGATATCAGTTGCGAAAGTTTCACATTCTAAATTAGTTTAGATTCACTGCAATTTTCTAACCAGGATTCTGTCATCGGATCATTAACTTTGTTAAACCTGTTTGCTAAAGTGTATTCAGAAGGCATTTAATTAACTTCGCGGATGAAGTTTATTTACGTTTGTTCTCTGTATTTGATGGAGATTGTCATTCTTAATTTTCATTCCTGTGCAATTTGTGGACGCTTCCTCTAATGAAACCGCTGATCCCCGGTATGTCATTAATTAAGTTTTTTCTATCAGAGAGTATGCAATCGACGCAATTTTTTTCATCTATTTGCTCCCATTATATGTCTATCTGTTGTTTTATGATTTGGAAGCAATGTAAAGTTTCATCCTTGTACGATTTAAAAAAAATCTCTTTTATGTTCATTTTCCTTGCGGAGACACGAAATGAAAACCCGTTATTAATCTATTAATCTTCCTTGTATCGATTCAGACATTTTGTCTTTCTTCAACTATATTTTGGATACCGATTTTAGTCATAGTTTAGTCATTTTCCCATTTTTTTTCCCTTACTTTTGCATTCCTGCATTGCAGTGATTTGTTATTGGTCAGTATGTTTCAAGTGAAGAGAAGATGTTTAACCATATTGTTTGTTATTATCATAGCTTTATTTCCTTTCAGACGTGTAGTGAGTCGTTCTCAATGACGGGGGCTGTGTCCCCCAGTAAATTGAAAAGGGGCGCGACTCTAACTCTTCGGAACCCCAGACAATTTCCGAGAGGGTTTCAAGAGGCGCCATAGAAGAGTGAAATGCGAATTCTGATGCGAACTTCTATGTGTGGCACTTCTACTCAAAAGGCCGCCAGAGGTGGCACTCGAACCAAGCTGCTAACCGCCGCAGTCTCGAGCCCATCCTCCTGTTCCAAGAGAAGCCAAAGAAAGAGGCGGACAGTCGGAATTTCTATACCCCCATCCGAACATCTTGGTCACAAGATTGTACCTCTTAACACTATGGATATTCACTATGGTGTCATGTATGGTATTCCTGTGGTTTTGGCTCTAATTCTCTACCTCAACACAATCCCAGCGGGGTTTGTTTACGACGACCAGTAAGTACCCTACCTCATCTTCTTCACTCTCAGACATGGACCATTAATTCACTTTGTTCAAAATAATTATATTCTCACATCCTTAAAAATATACCAGTGATTTACAATAATTTGGTATGCATTGGTATTCTGGATTGTGTACTGCTACGCAATACTACATGTGTAGATAAGCCACTTGGAGTTAAATAAATAATAAAAAGATGTGTGAATATGGGTTTACATAAGTATTATATCTTCCAAGCATACTTTTCATCGGTTGTGTAAGTAAATAAGGGAGAAAGTGCTTGGAATCATTCTCTTAACTTCCTGCAATGAATCTTTGAACATAGATGAGCGCAAGGGAACAGAAACTGCAGTTTTAGAAGCAAGAGAAAGGGACATTGGTAGACAAACAGATCAAGGAAGACAAAGGAGAGCGTAATTAAGGCAATCTATATTGAGAAAACTGGAATAACGCCAAGAAAAAAAAGAAATATCCTGGCGAGGAGTTGAGCCAGGGTCATGCAAATGAGAGTCGGATATTCTGTGATTATAGACTGCCTGAATTAAACGGTCCTTTACTCTCCTTTATCTTTGTCTTCCAATGCCCTTATCTCTTGCCTTTAAAACTCCAGTTTCTATTCTCATGTGCTCATTCATATCTAATTTCTCACTCTTCTACTATATGGATATGCCTATGTAGTTTTCAACTACACGGTTTCTGCATCCTTCTATTTATATTATGATATTCATGTTTGGAGAGATGTCTAATCTCTGTTTCATCCTTGTGTTTATTGTAGAATTAACTAGCTAAGTATCGTTGTAAGTTTGGGGCGCTAGTGGTGGTTGTATTGTCTGTTTATGTTATTGACACTTTGTGTTTTCTCCTTGGCGACTTTAATTCACATTGGATCACCTCACTTAATTACACTTGCTATATTCGTCGGGTATTTATATTCATTAACTGTATTGTGTGTCTAATTGCGTGGAATTGTCTTTCTTTGGGGCAAGTTGTCTATATTCAGGAGATTTATAGCGTTCGGGCTCTTGAGTTTTTTTACTTTTGTCCTTCGTAGTTTGTCTGGTGGATCTCTTGAAAGAGTCAATATCACTACTTCTATACTTCCTACATAACAATTTATTGAATTCGGTTCCTTTTAGGGCCACGCACTCACCTGAATAAATCCTGGTCCTGTCGTTGAGAAGTAATTCTTCAATACTACCTCATCTTCTTCTGTTTTTCCTTCGAAGGCCCATTTACATGTTCTTTCAAGTAATACTTTTATTACATCTACCTATTTCTTTCCTACTGGGAAGAGATAATCATCACTGAAGTAGATTTTGAGGTTGAGTTCTGCGGCTTCAATTCTCTTTGTGCTACATTCCGTGGCTTTCCGCTTTTCTTCTTCCTCTTCTTTGTTTATTCTTGGTTCATTGTCTTGTTAGGGTGAAATGTCATTATGTTATTATTCATTTGTTTGATCTTTTTTTCCTGTTGAGTTGTTTGCTCAGAGACTTTGGACATAGTGATATTGAATATTTCTTAGGAGGGTGAGTTCTCAGGGAAAGGCATCTCCATTCCACTTTACCGTGTTTACCTATCTATATTTCATGCGCATAAAGAAAGCACGCAATTAATTATGCGGATGATTAATCGGAGAGTGAACTGTGTTTTGACCCTCTCATTTACATATGCAATATCGCTTTTTCCACGCATGCTTATATAGCGGGTTTTTTTTTAATTCCAATTGGCCCCTTTCCTCTTTTTCCGTTCTTAAGTTTATTTCTTTCCTGTTAGGGCACGCCCTTGCTATTGTGCGTTGTCGCCCGGTGCTATGGAGGTATTTTCTTTGGACCAGTTGGCTGCCGTCTCTAAAAGAATGTCCTATTTTTCACATTCAGAGATGCGGGTTTCTGTTTCTGTGAATTGTTTAGTTGCGCAGGGTTCCATATTATAGTAGTTAAAGCATATCTGTATGTTGATATGATTTTCTCTTTTCATATGCCTTGGAAAAGTTCTAATATTGAACAAGAGAAAGCTATTCTGACTGATCTAGTTTGCTATCGTTATTGGTGCACACACTATTTTAAAAACATGAGTGCGATGTCAAAATATGATCATTTCTATGATTCTTTTTGATTTCCTGCTTAATTTCGTGTTTGGCAAGTGATCCCACTCATATGTCTGCTTTTCGAAGTATGAGGCTCTTGTTCGTCGAGAAATTCTGGGTAGGGTCCATTTTCTTGAGTATTTCGACTCCCTGGATGGAAACGAGTTATTTCCAAGTCACTTTCGGCGTGACATGAATATGAGTCCATTGGAAGATTTTACAAGTTTACTTTTTCTGGTTTGGTTCCATTCTAGATGGTTCTAGGTGTTACTTGGAAGGTTTCGAGCCTACCTCCTTTCCTCATCTTTCCGAGAACAATCGCAAAAGAGAGTCACAAGAATCCTACTAATATCTGACGTCGTCTAATGGTCCCTATATACCTTCCTCTTTGAGCACCCCTGCTCGACTATCATACCTATATAGATCTAGTTCTATTAGGGACAACCACTAAATTTTAGGCTCATGGTCTTAAAAACACCGCTTATTCGCGTTCCTTAAATTTGATTCCTTCCAGAGTTCACTATGCCCTAATTTGAAGTGATTCTGATGGCAGTAATAGTCGAGTTATGTTGCTTGAGTGTGTAACGTTAGAAGTTAAAGTTGAAGAAGATAGGCGAAAAGTATCGATATAATCCTCATTTAGGTTTTATAATCCGTCCACAGACAAGAAAGGAAAACTCTCTAATCAATTCAGTGCGCGCGTGTTTTTTCTGTCTGTTATTTGTCTTGCTGTTTCTCTAATTTTGGTGTCTACGTCGGTTTTGGTTGAGTCCTCGTCGGTCCCTTATTCTATTTACATTTCTTGTTGGCTAATTTTGATTTTGTTTTTATTCACGCTTCGGTTTGCTCTCCTATTAATTTTATATATTTCACTTGAGGGTGGATTCTGTGAAACCACATGGATTTTAGGCCTTTTCCTCCAAACATTTACTTAACTTATTCGGCATTTGATCCCGCTTTCGTTGTGTTCAGGAAATGTGCATAATGCATAAGATCAGATTTGGTCGCATGCTTCCTTCAATGTTCACAACCGTTTTCTCTGAGGGTGCCATTCTTGTTGATCCTCTTGCTGCCTCTGCTGCTCCCCCTGCTGTGTAAGTTGTGTTCATTTTCTTGAGTGAGGTCAGTCTTTTTAGTTCCTTTGTTTTTGTTTCTTGCACGAGCATGTTATCAACATGGTTCGGTGCTGATTACCACAGTTAAGGCATTTGTTGTTGGTGCCTTTAAATTCGTCCCATCTTTGCTCTTGTTTCCTCATTCTAAACTTACATTCCTTTGAAGGTGCAGTCCTTTGTTGTGTGTTCGTCCAGAGCGTAGCACATGAAGCATATCTGGACAGAGTTAAACATTTCGCCTTCTATTTGGCCTGCTTTTTCAAATAAATAACCCCTTCGAATGTTGGCCATTTTTATTCTGCTTCAATTTTTTTCTTGGCCCATGTGCTTACCTACTCAGGGTTCGAGGCGCTTGCAGGCGATGCATCTCTTCTTTGTTAAATATATCCATGTACATGCGGCTATTTACAATCAGTCATGAAGCTTGGTGTAGTTTTGGGGTTCTTTTACAGAATAAGATAGCGTTAAAGTTTAATTAAAGAGCTGGAGGATACTTTCCGAGCTGGTGGGCTGGGTGTTTAGTTTGGAATTCATCTCTTTGATCACCAGAGTCTCAAGGATTTTCAGGGGGCGAAGGTCTAAGATTTTTCTGAGGATGGTTATAATTTCGACAGGTAATTTTCTTATGACTAGGTGATCGTGCTACTCACTATAGTGTAACTTGTTTTCTCCTTGAGGTGCATTTACAAATGGTGACTGAGAGTAGTGGTGGTCATAACAATGTAGTGGTGATTAAAATGAGGCTTATAGTATGGTGGCAATTTTATTTGTACACTGCATTAGTAGGTTTAAAGATGTATTGTTTGACTCAGAAGATATATTTGATCAGTAGGTTTTTGTAATAGATTTGCAGTGATAATTTGCCCAATAAAACTTGTAGAGGCTAAATAAACTCTGGTCTTCAATATAACATGTACAGAAGAGCTGCTCCCATCATATACTGAGATATATATATATATATATATATATATATATATATATATATATATATATATATATATATATATATATATATATATATGCCGAAGAATACAAAGATGAAGAGTTTGTTTGTGTGTATATGCTGTTACGCTCTCTTATCTGTTCTTAACTTGAGACATATTGTATCAATTCTCATATATCTCAAAAACCAACATCACAACAAAAAGTGGATTTCCAAGAGCCCGAAGACAAGAAAATAAGAAAGATTTTTTCTCTATGTAAGCTTCCTAGAGAGGGGAGAAACTTCTACACTACCATATTCGAGCCTAGCTTCCCCCCGGCAAAATACTCCATCGATCCCTACTTTCGAAGCTGGCAGTGATTACTCGAAGACAGGTTGGATCTTCCGTCATAACTTAGAACAGGACGAGTACTAATCGTCCCTAAGTAGAAACCCAACCCGTGCTCTTGGAAAGTAATCGAGCTCGACGCTCATAACCCTGCTCCTCTCAAGCAGCAAAATCTTTGGGTTGCAGATCCACCTGGAATTGGAGTCCCTTTTGGGGTCACTTGTGTATACTCACGGCTTCCACCTGGAGCCAATATTCTAAACCTATTCGCCCAGTTATTCTTTAGCATTTAGCTATCATGTCCATTTTAAAATTTTTTGTTTGTATAGTAGTAAAGATTATTTTGTTTCGCCCAGTTTGATATCCAGAACCTCCTAGATAGTTGAGATAATTCTGCTAAGTGTAGCTGTTGTCATAAGGAAACTAGTCACTCTTACGAGGTTTACTGCAACCCATAATTAAATTGCATCATTCAAGGCAAGGCTCAATTGCAGAGTTGCCCTGCGTGCTATCCGCTATCCTTTCCGAGACACGGAAAGCAAACGGAGGTCAGGAGATCTAACCTGACCTACAACATACGTAAATATTTTATTTTGCCATTAAAATCTTTCAGAAAAAGCTCTTATCAAGATTAGAGTAAGTACTAACATGAAACAAGCAAATTTTGCTCTTCTTAATCAAGCCGGATGTACTTTTACAAACTGTTGTAGTTGTTAAATACAAAAAATCGTGTTATTTATTAACTACTTTGGTTATGAACTTTCCCCCTTCTCCGGTAAATTTTTGTGCTATGTCTAAATAAAGAAAAAAACTTACTTTACAAATGACTGCTACCAAATTCCATCTAAATCATCGGGCCTCTAAACTCAAATTTTTCAACAAGTCAATTATTTCCAAGATTTGGTCGCAGTTTTGGCATAAAAATCATAACTAGATTTAGATCAATCACATTCAAAGAAACGCGTCCATGCTTTCACACAATGTCTTCCCAGCTGTTCCTTTAGATCCCAACAACTTTTATCGGGGAGTTTTGTCTCACAACATCCCTTACTTTTCTTATTAATTCCACGACAGTGCATCGTAGACTCCTCACATCAGCACTAGTGTAGATGAAGGTATGGACACGTTATTTTTTTTTATCTGATGCTGTATTTTAATGAGCTGTTATGATTTTTAGCAGTTTCGTCAATTATAAAATGAGGCTGGGTAGAAAACTTTGAGGGAAATACGTTGGCCTATGGTGATGCGATTTATTGGAATTCGCAGAGATTTTAGTGTCCATTAACAAATATTTACCCTTGGTTCGGGATGAAATTTCTAGATTTTTTTAATGATTGATTATAGAAAGGAATGTAAATCCAAATCTATTCTTTCGAAATCAATGAATAATTCAAAATATAGTTATTTATTATAAAAAAGCGAAAACTAACTCAATCATATTGGTAGATAGTACAGGGTCACCCCCCCAAAACGGGTCCCAACTTTCGATAAGCCTTATTTCTTAATTTTCTGCAAGGATTGAATGAAACTTTGGTGTTAACTAGTTTATTGTGTTTAAAAACATCATATCAAAACATGAGAGTCTCTGGAGTTTTCTTCTTTATTCTAGAACACGTGTTCAAGATGTCCTCCATTTAGCTCTGTCCATTTCTTGAGGCGTAGCACAAAGTTGTCCATGACGTCCTTACAAACCGACCGACAAATGGCTCTGATCTCCTCCCAGATGGCTTCCTTGATGGTCCTGGGTCTCCCTGCGTAAACTCTGTCTTTAAGGTAGCCAGAGAGAAAGAAATCTGGGGGACTAAGTTCTGGGCTATGAGGTGCCCACTTAAAATCAGTGTTGAGACTGATCACACGGCCACCAAAATTTTCTTTCAGCCAATCTCGGGACAGTTTGAGGTGTGAAATCTTGCTTCATATTGCTGGAACTAGAGCTTCCTCATAAGCGACGAAAACATGGGATGCAGCTCCCTCTTAAAGGTTTTGAGGACCTCAAAATACCCCTTCTTGGTGGCTGTCACTGTGGCGCCAGATTCCTTGAAGAAAAATGGTCTGATGATGCCTCTGGATGAGATTGCAGTCTATAAAGTGAACTTAGGGGAATGTAGGGGATTGGTGGCTATCTCATTTGGTCTGGAGCTTCAGCTGAGGTCCGAAGGAGGTTAAGGAAAGTTTGGGTCTCCAGAATCTGCTCCAGTATGTTGACTGCAATAGCCTTCCTCTGCTCCTTGTCTAAGGCTATAAGGGTCTGCTTCATCTTTACTAGCACTCTACTGAAAATCTCACGGGATATACTCTGCTAAACTAACTCCCTCACGCTCTCGACCAGCTCAGCTGTACGCTTCGTGGGGCATCCTGAATGGCTTGGACGGTTATCACTGGCTGCATTGAGGTTCTCCACTGTCCCATAGTTCTCGAAGTTTTCCACCCAGTCCTGAATTCTGCTCTTGGAGGGGGCTTTTTCACATTCGTACTGATGCACGAAAGTGTCCAGCACTTTCTTGAACGAGCCTCTCTTGTAGTAATGTTTGACGTAGTACATATATTCTTTGTTGGAGCTCCCATTGAGATCTAGTTGTGTTCACAGGCGTTGCTTCTGTCATGTCCTGCAAAGTAAGGGTGATTAGTGATTGAATGAGGGATATATCACAATTTTGTGCGCAGGCCCGTTTTCTGGGGGTGACCCTGTATATTTTTCAATCAGATATGTTCCATAAGAAATTCTTTAACATTTTAGCATTTTGTAGAACAAAAGGGATTATTTAAGAATAACCTTATGTTACCTTTCTAATTGAACCCTCCAGGACTTGCAAGAGATCGAGCGATCAATATGCCAATGTTATAGCTTGACCATTTTGTTGGTCATAAAGATTCTGCACTTACTAGTATTCCTTTTGGACAAACGAGGATAACCTTGTTAGGTTTTGGTTTCAGCTATTAATGCAATTGATTTTAAAGGCTAAACTATACATCTCTGTATCCTGTCTCCTTACATAATTCAGCTCTCCGCCAATTCTTAATAATTTTTATATTAGTCCTCGGTTTTCTTTCTTTCCTTTTCGTTCTCAACTCTTCATTTCCTGGTTATTCGCCAGGAAGAAAGATTTTTTGTTTAGTCATTAAATTTAATTTCATTTGTTTGTTTTTTTAATTTGGACAAATAATTCGTCCTTTCGAGATCGTATTTTTTAGTTCGTACGATTTAGTTCCTTTCTTTGAATCGGTTGTCTTTCGTTCGTAGTTGTGAATTTCATGTTTAGTAAACATATTGGAGTGGCTTGATATAACTTCTGCGGCCACAACAATAGCTCTTGTCCCGTATGGATGTTGAAGCCGTTGTTCGATCCTTCTCTTTTGTTCCCTTGTTTATCATTGTCCCTCGGATAACGGCGGAAGATAAAGTTTGTTTCGTTAAAAACTTTTAACGATCTTTTGGTGTGTAATTTTGTATTTCCTTTGTTTTTTTTCTTGTAAGGTTTTATTACCATCTATGGTTTAATATGAGCAGAAATTGCTGGTGTTGAACTGAAGTCATGATGGGTTCAAAATATTAGAATCACGGCTATTAAATGGTGCTTAACAGAGCGGGTGCATCGATTCCATGGGTTCCTTTTCAAGGGGTTCGATATGATAAAGACTCGAGTGAAGTAAGGTTGAGCTGTTGGTTGAGAAACATCGGCGTTAATTAGTTGATGGATGGGAAGTGCAGGATTACCTTGCGTGTCGCATATTCGCCAGTCATTTTCTTTCTGTCCTTCATATTTGCTTCCTCTTCTTCCCGGTTCCTTTATTTACCTCACTCCTGCCTTTCATTCGACTCTCTCACTCCATCTTCCTTTATGTCATCTAGTCTTTGATGTAGTGTGTGGTTGTATTGTGACCCATTCATTGTAGGGCAAATAACGCTAGCTCTCAACCTTTGTTGTAATCGACCCCCGTAATGGAGTATCATGTATAGTTGGCAACCATGCTACAGCTGACATCTATAAAATTGAATTCCCTCCCGGCACAAAAATCCAGCAGGTGGATTCGTAGTTATATATAAAAAACTGTTGCGATCTATATCTATATGAATCTTTTTTACTAATATAATGAAATAAACCAAAGCAAAATAGAATAAACAGTAAAAATGTCAAAACGGGCATATGCGGAAAGCAAAAAAAAGGTTTGTGAAATGAAGAATAAATATATAAGAATTACTACTTTTATTAAACTAATTCATTGGCGCGTTATTGAAAAACCCTTAATTAAATTTAATTTAATATTCTTATAAATTAATTTTATACCCCCCAATAAACAGGTTTTAGATCGATAAATATTATATAATTTGATTGATTATCGTGCGTTGTTTGGTGGTATGGAAGTTGCTGATTACGAATTCATTTCAATTGAATTAAATCCGTTTAATTAAGTCAGAAATGAGTTAAAAATTATAATAGCTTTGGTAAAGTCAAGGTGAATGTTTATTTACCTACATGAGCAATCTGTTCATGGTCAAGTTGTATGGTGTGTGACTGAAAAGTAGTGAGGAAGGAGTCAAGAGAGAAAGAATTAGAAGTAAATGGCTGTTATATCAATGATAAAGGTGGAAGTATGTGACCTTGTTTCAGATTCAAGACACATGAAACTATTATGAAATAGGAAATAGGCAAATGTGGAACAAGTTTGATGAAGTGGGTAGTGGAGTCCTGTACGCAAGAAGCTTTGAAAATAAAAGTCAAGTGAATTGAGGTCGAAATAAGTTGCAGGGAGAACTACGTTACGAAACGTACCGTATTGGAAGCAGAAAGTGTAATTTTAAATGGATCATATTGCAGACATATGTATATATGTGCATTTAGGTAGGTGAAAAGAGCAGTAAAACGCATGATTAGTTAGTGCAAGGAATGAGCCACAATGCATTAAACTGGAAGGTTAAAGAGGAATATGAAGTTAATTTGGAGAGAGGTGTGTTATTTGAGAAATAAAGCAACGAAAACCTGTGCAAACGTGCACTATAAGAATGGGAGCGAAATTGTGATACATGAAGAGGTTTAAAGTAGAATGCGAGAATGCTCTGATAGCGGTACGGTATAATGTGGGAAAGCGGAAGAAAACGAATGGAAAATATCACTGTTTTTTATGAGATTTAATAAGGTTCTTCTGATTATCCAATCCTTAATCTCACGCCTGAGATAAAGAAAATATCAGCTAAATTATTTCTATCAGTTGTTTTCAAAATAGAGTTTTGAATACAGTTCCAAATCATTTAATGCTTATCGGTAAAGATAGCGCTAATTTAATGCTTCATTACTGCATAATGGAAACAAATATTTCTCAAAGTAAAGCTGTGTGGCGTAGGATCGATCGTCGAATTACGTTGTGTTACTAAATTATATCATGTAGCTTTTCTCCTCTTTATTTTTTGTTAATTTTATTTCCCCCCTTCAATTCCTTATGCTTTCTTTCATCTATTTTCAGTGAGCTATTTTCTTTTTTTTAGAGTTTATTGCATTTTGTTTTGATTGCTATTCTCTTGTAGGTTTAATGGAATTTCTTTTTGTAGGTTATGCCACAACTGTCAAATCTTCTGGTAATGTGGAAAGGATAACTACGAATCACCGTATCTGAAACGAGACGGCTGCTTCAAGGCCTAAAAATGAGAATTATCAGTGGAAAGAAGTTAGAGAACACGACCGAACCATTATAACCGAGTTTATACTACTAGTGACGCTAAATGAGTTATATTTTTTAGTGTGAGTAACTTTTAGACTGGTCTACCGGTAACTAACCCATAAACATTTGAAACTCATTTTAAAAGTTTATCGGTATGTCAAGTACATAGATTTATACTAGAATTAGTTCAGGTGCACTAGTTGACCTAAGTCCTATTGATTTTTATCCTTACGTGTAGAAATTAGTATCACTTTACTTCATAACAGCTACTTTAGGTATTTTTGTACCAGTTATTGTTGAGGTGAATATAACGATGAGGTGTGAGAGATTGAGTAATGCCAATATTAATTTATCCTTGAAAAAAATACTATATACATCGATAGGTAAACGAAATGTAACAGTACATAAAAGAGGAAAAGACAAAAATTTAATTATTTTATGGTTCTGAAATGAACTGGACTGATTCTAGAGTAATCGAAGAAGCTAAACTCGAATATGGCACTGGTAAAGGCCTATCGGGGCCGGTTTTTGAGAACCAGTATATCGGTGTATCTATCTCCCAGGATGTGACCCATACATTTTTTTTGTTTAGTCCATTGAAATTTGTGTATTGTTTCGATATATTTCTTATTTTTGCTGCAGATTAATTAATTATATTTTTCCACTTCTATTCTTGCAGAACTTCACGATCACTCTGAAACAGATGAAAAATAGAAGGACGTAAATATGTAAACAATCCTCACCATTTTGGTTACTTTTGTGGAGTCTTCCCTCCTGAAAGGTTAAAGAAACCCATCACGAAGACTGTTCGAGCAAACTACAAAAGCTACTTTAAATTTTCGTTAGGTGACCAAGATAAGAAATGGGCGCATAACCTAGTGTGTAGGTCCTGGGTCAATCACTTGCCTAAATGGATGCATCAAGTTCAGGCTTGATATTTGCTGTACCAATATTTCTAGCATGAACCCAAAGGCCATAGCAACGACTGTTATTTCTGTCTGACAAACTAATGAAGGAAAATATTTGTCGAGACAAGTACTCCAATATCACTTCTGAAATTAGGCCAGTGACACACAATGAACAACTGAAAGTTCCGAAACTACATGCTGAACACAAACTTAGCAGTGTTTCAGATTCAGTAAACAGTGAGCTCATACCAGTAAGCCAGGGAGCCCTTCATGATCTATGGGACGTTGATATGTCTAAAAAAGAGGCAGAGTTCCTAGATCAACCTGCTGGATGATCGAGTGTGCAACATTAGAGCGCGTCATCGGCGTAGACAACTGTCTACGTTTAAAATAGCAAATAACCTTTGTTACTGTGATGACACATTGTCTCTCATGCAACATCTCTTCAAGTCTGGACCATACAAGCTAGCTGATTGAAGGCTGTTCATAGATTAAATAAAAGATACTCTGAAAGAACTCTTTTTACACAATGGGAATCGGCTTCCATCCAAGCCAATTCACACATGCGACCAATATGATTGAGAGCTATGAAATTATAAATATTTTGCCTTCTGCTATCGAGGATAAGAAGCATCAGCTCAATGTAATCAGTCTATTTTTGTGCCTTCAAAGTGGTTAGACAGATCACATGTGCTTTCTGTGCTGGTGGAACAGTAGAGCTGATGCCGAGCACTACGTAAAGTAAGAATGGCCGGTAAGACCAAAATATACACCGGAAGGTTCAGCTGCCTTTACAAACCCCTTCTTGATTTCGAAAAGATATTCTTGCCTCCAGTGCACTTCAAGCTAATCTTAGCAAAAGAATTCATATAGGCAATGGATCAAATGGGCGTGTTGTTTAATTACTTATATATGAAGCTCTGTCCCTTAGTATCCGAAGCAAAGTTAAAAAGGTAGTTCTTGAATGTTTATCAGATCTTCATGCTTGTGACTTCATCCATTGGAGAAGGATGTATGGGAATCATTCGTAAATGTCTCACTGAAATATCTTGGAAACTACGATTCAGACAACTACGAAGAAACTTTGGCAGCCATGTTACGGAGTTATCGAACTCTGGGGTCACGAATGTCTTTGAAACTTCATCTCTTCCACTCCCACCTCGATTTCTTTTCAGATGACCTCGTTAATATCAATGACAAGCACGGGTAAAGGTTTCACCAATACATTGGTATAATGGAGAGGAGGCACCAAGGAAGATTTAGTCCCAACATGATGCAACGTGAAGAGAATCAGATGGAACAATGGCAAAAAATATAATTCAGAAGTACTTTTAAAAATTACTGATTGGTAATAAAGTTTGCACTGAATTTCCATATTTTTGTGTCACAAATCATCAAAGGTTTTTCTGTGTTAACTTCAATATATGAAACAAAACTGAAGCGAGTTATGATTTATTAAATACATTTCAAGCTAATATGACAGCAATCTTGTCAGGCAGCATAAAATGAATATCAAAATGAAATTACTAATATATAATTAGGTAAGGACACATTCATGAAAGAGTAACACTTTGATTATTAACTAGTATTATGCTTGAATAATACAAGTGGCCTAGAACGTCATGTTAAAAACTGAAATTAGAGAGAAAGAGGACTGGAATTAAGAGATTTAAGAAGAATTTTCCAGTTAACACCTCTATTGCTAATGTGTTCACCGATTTTGTATGAGATAGTGTATATAACGTCCCCAAAATATATATATATTTTGTAATTTGTGAACTGAGCTCTTCCTTGCTTTTAATATTCACTCATAGGACAAAATAAGAAAGATATCCGGTGTTAGGCCTTTCTCTCAATCGGTGGCATGTTTTCTAAAAGGACCTCTTATTATTAGTAATAGTTGTATATAATGGTTTATAGTACGTCATAAATAAGAAAATAAAAATAAAAAATGAGAGCGATACTAAAAAAATAAGCACACCACCACACATAGAAATGAATATAATATCCTGATGTAATCACGAAATTCCGTCTAACTTGTTCATTTTCTCTATTCAAACTGAGAGAGGGGCAGAAAAGGGGCTTAAATAGGATAGATAACTTCCTTTTAGAGGTCGATTTGGATACAATATGTTGAAGATCGAGTAAATTAAGATCCATGATTCGAATTCCGTTATGCCAATTGATCGTGCATTAATCCGAGAGTCGCTTTAGGTCGAAGAACATCGAAGTTTATCGTTGTAAGGCCACTTCATTGGCTAATGTCGAATCCTTAAGATAAATTTTTGAAGCGTTCTTCAAGGGAACTTTTCAATAATTTTGAAAAAATAGAAAGAACTTTAGGCAATGGTTGAGAGTTTTGATAATAAACCAAATTGGTAAGTACAAGAAGAAGAAGAAGAAGAAAAAAAGGAAAAGAAGAAGAAGAATGAAAATAAAACAGATAAATAATAAGAAAACGACCAGCCCGAGAAGCAAGATGTTGGAAGTTACAGCAAACAATATACAACAGGAGACAGACCAACTTAACCATCTTACAATTTAAGGGAACCCCAAAGGTGACGTTAATTCTAATATCAGTATGATAAAGCTGTTACACGCTTATCTACATTCGTATCATTATAAAATGATGCTTTTTTTCTACTTCTAGAACTACGGTACACACTTATCTACATGTGTACCTATGATATATTAAGGTTATAATATCATACAATCATACAAAAGAGAGGAACGTAAAGATCTTCTCGAGCGGAACATCGCCTGGTCGTATGGAAAGGAATGTAGAGAAAGGAGAAGGAGAAAGCAATACAGAAAACGCATTTGCCCACATACATTATATGGAACTGATTGCTGGCGTTAATTTATTCATTTTTTTTGCAAACCTTCCTGATCTTTCATTAGAAGTTCATATCTACGCTACCTAAAAGGTAATATTTACATGTGAAAAATATTGGTCAAGTCAATTTATTAATTTATTTAGTGACGTGTTTTGCAATTCTGAGAAAACAGGTGTGATTTTATAACTGAAGAACTTTTGTGACATGGCCATGTTAAAGCTTGTTTGCCAATTTGAATCCGTTTTTGTCAGATTTGGCTTTATCATCTATCTCGAACAGCAATGCATAATTTATATTAGGGAATTCTTTTGAGATTCATGTAAACACTTCGTTCAATTTTTCACGTAAACGTTTACTTGTAAAGGATAATATGTTTAAGGATCGATGTCTTTCCTTAAACCGTTTATTTTTAAATTGTTGAATTTATTTAGTTGCCTTACCTTGCACTTTTTCTAGTAGTGATACGTTTTTGTTTAGGTAAAAAAAATGAAATTTCATGCGCACTCGGGATGTAGTCAGTCGAATGATTTTTATAGAGGTAAAATGATTTTTTTCAAATTAAAAGGGAAGTTCCATGTAATGTATTCTGGTATTCTCTGTGTTTTTTTTAATGACATTGATGCATTGTTTTGCTACATTGGCCGCCGAAATTAAAACCCTGGGTCTTTCTCGAATTTAACTGATTATAAGATTCGGACGTGTATTTGGTAATCTGCATTTAAATTTCGTTATCCTAAGTCCTTGACCCTTTATTTACGTATGTTAAATTCATCTGCCATTTATCCGCTCACTCGAGAATTTTACGCAGGTCTCGGTGTAGTTCGGCAACATCGTAGCTGAAAAATTCGGTGTTCTCTATTTTTGACTTCTGGGGTTTTTACTAATCCATCAATTATCAAGAGCATCACTTCACTAACTCTATAATTTAAGAAGGGGATTTTGTTGAGTATTTGAATAATAATTTCATCTTAGTTTAGTTGACTTATTTTTTTATCAAAGTTATTTCTAATAATTCTTTTATAATATCAAAAAACAAAATGGTGAAGTTCAGAAATAAATATAAGTATCAAAATTTTGTGAATTTTTTAAACCCCAAAGAATTACAAATGGTGAAGTTCAGAAATAAATATAAGTATCAAAATTTGGTGAATTTTTTAAACCCCAAAGAATTAAAAATGGTGAAGTTCAGAAAATTTATTTTTATATATCTTTTATAACTATATTTTCGCAACGTGCTATTTTGAAAGGGGGAAATTTAGTTTAGAGTTCCTTTTAAAAATTATTATAATTAGCGAAATTCAGAAAATTTATAAAAATTTAACCATGGATGATTTTTTTTAGATTTTAAATTTTAATCTTAGTAGCGAAGCGCACGCTTCCCCCGTAGGGGGGAGTGGCGAAGCCATTGCCTGGTTTATATATGAAATGAAGAAGAGAGTGCGAAGTACAGACCCATTAGGTACTCCTTAAGTACTGAGGTTAAGTCCGAATTTACCACATTTAAGACAACCCGGCGTAAAACAATTTTATATCCATTCAACAATTTTTCCCCTCATTCCGTGTTCTTTAAGCTTCTGCATGTACCAAATGCGTTTTGGAAGTTTAGGTAAAATTTATCCACTGCTTTTTTTGTTCATCGTAGATAGAAATCTTTTTCTGAAAAATTCATCAGATTAGTTAAACACGAGCGTTCTCGACCTAATCCATGCTGCGTCAAGGATTACATCATTTGAGTCGAGATGACCCACTATCTTATCTCTAAATTATTGATTCGAAGAGTTTACAAATCAGTGACGTTAAATAATGGGATGGAAGTTACTTAGGTCTGATTTGTCTCCTCTTTTGAACGTCACCGTAACATTAGCTCTTTTGAACTCTAATGGGACTACATCTTCTTTAATATACTGGTTAAAGATTGTACACAGAGGTTATACTAATTCATTGTATAACTACTTTAGGTGAGTCGAGTACACGCAGTCAGGCGAGAGTGCCTTCGATCACTTCACCCTATTTATAAATATGATAAATTCCGCGTACTTTACTTGCATATTGGAGAGGCTCTGTTAGTACCAAAAATCAATTCTTTTGCTTAGTTAAGATAGTTGTGACAAGTACTCATCAGGAAAACGCTTACAAAGTGCTGGTTTAATATCTTAACTATTTGCTCGGGGTTGTCGGTGGGAAATCCTCTACTTCTAATTGGTCATAAAAATTCCCTTATTGGAGTTCTACTGTTCACGTAAATATAGAAACGCTTAGCCTAATGTTAGATATAAGTACAACAGCATTTTAGTATTTTTTCGCTTTCTTCACCCACTTAACGAGTCTACAATATAATGCATATTTTTTTTGATCGATGAACTTAAGGGTAATTGTTTTTTTAAGTTTAATACCGTCTATTTCGCTCTCGAATTGAGTTTGTAACTTCGATCTAATTTACCGTGTTTTCTGCGTACTTATTTAACTAACTCGGAATCTAAAGTGAGCACAACTCGCTTTAACTTTGAATACATATTTTTTAAACGTCCCAATTAGGAAAACAGGAATACGGTCAGGAAAAGCATCGAAATGCAGCGCCCAAAATGCAGCGTTAATTGGTTGCTCTCCTTTGCAGCTATGATCGAATTTAGTTGAATTTAACTACACTGTGGTTACTTTTCTGCAGTGGCTAACCAGCATGAACGTTTTCTACTAAATTTTAATACTGGACAAGAATTAAATCCAGTCTCTTTTGCCCTCGATTGGGTTTCAGTGACCTTTTGAAAATTCTTTATGAGAAGAATTCGCACCTTCTCACACACTTTATCCGATGTATTTGCCATAAAGTCAATATTAGGACAGTGTAAGTTTCACTATATTAATATCGTTGTATTAATTTTAATTATAAAGGAGAGAAAATCAGAGAGAAGTCAACGGAGAATGAAAGAAGGAGCAAAAGACGCAGTGGAAAAAGAAACAAGGACGGAGGAAACAAGAGAAGAATGGGGAGAAGAAAAAGATGGAAAGGATAAATGAGAATAAGAAAAAGAAGTAAAAGAAAAAGAAAGTTATATGAAGCAGGAGAAAAAGAAAACAGTGTAAACACTACTAAAAACCATTGGATCAACTCTATGCTAATCCGAAAAACAAGAAAGTGAAAACTTCAGCATTTGAAATATATCAGAAAACTAATCAGCTTAATCATCTTACAAATTGATCAGTTCTTAAAGATCACTTTAACTATAAAGTCAGTACGAGAAAGTTGATGCACACTTATCTACATGCTTATCATTTAAAATTATGCTTTCATGTAGTTCTAGCACTAGAGTGAACACTCATCTGCATCTGTACTTATGATTCGTCCGGGGCTCTGATGAATCTCAAGATAATCACTTAGTCATACAAAGGTAAGGATAAGAAAGATCTTATCGCGCTAAATCTGACCTGATAGTGTTGCCACGTATAGGCTCTTTGTGATAGAACGGGTTGAGGCCGCTAAATTTCAACCACTATCACATGTTATTTAAAACCACGATGCTACCCACGTGCATCTTCGCTTTGAAGCCTGGGGCCTTATCGCAGCCACCTGAGTCAATGTTTAAACAAGGAGGTTTATCTTCCCACGTTAGCCCCATGCACCGACCTCGCCAGATTGAGTTAGGCTTATGGGCAGATAAAGCATTGTTCTCAGGCTCGGCTGTGCATTCCCTCGAAGCTCCCACTCCATTGTCCCCCACGCTAAGGAGATGTCCCGGCTATTTATATGGAAACTTAACCACTAAGATTCAGATTGGAGATCCAGATTTTCGTCGCGAAACATCACTACGACCCACTCTCACCTTGTGCGCCAAGGGACCTCGACCTCCAAATTCACCATCACTTGTCCAGAAGAAGGACAATATCCTTTGAGTGCCAAGGTTCGAGCCTTCGTAACGCCAAGTCCACAAGGCCTACCCTGTTGTTCAGAAAGAGAACAACATTAAAACAGCCATTGTTCTTTTGAGCCCGTTGACAAGAAACGGTTCTCCCCTTCCCTGTTGTTCAGAAAGAGAACAACGTTAGAACAGCCATTGTTCTTTTGAGCCCGTTGTCAAGAAACGGTTCTTACCCTTCCCCTGTTGTTCAGAAAGAGAACAACGTTAGAACAGCCATTGTTCTTTTGAGCCCGTTGACAAGAAACGGTTCTCACCCTTCTCCTGTTGTTCAGAAAGAGAACAACGTTAGAAAAGCCATTGTTCGTTTGAGCCCGTTGACAAGAAACGGTTCTCACCCTCCCTCTCCTGTTGTTCAGAAGAGAACAACGTAAAACAGCCATTGTTCTTTTGAGCCCGTTCGCCAAGAAACGGTTCTCACCCTTCCCCCTTGTTGTTCAGAAGAGAACAAAATTAGAACAGCCATTGTTCTCGAGCCCGTAGACAAGAGACGGTTCTCACCCCCCCCCTTTTTGTTTAGAAGAGAACAACGTAGACAAGCCATTGTTCTTCAAGCCGTTCGTCAAGAAACGGTTCTCATACCCAAGACGCCACGTCAGGATCATTTAATTCCTCCCTCCCCTTCGGCTGGAACTCGCCAGTGGACTGAAAATTCCTTCACGTCGCCTTCCTCTGCACAACAAGTTTAATTACGTAAGCCGAACGTTACCTTTGAGTATTTAACCCTTTTGCCCAACTCTATCCTGTGCTTTAAATGGTTTAGCGAACCATCTCATCCCTTTGATTTATATTTGTTTTACCTTTTTAAATCTCTTAATCCCCAGTTTAGCTCGATTTCCCACGACCCTTTCCAATTCTCTGTTTATGTCAATATTTTCCGTTTTGTGTGTTGTTGATAGTTTTTATTAATAAAACTCTATTTTATTAATGATAGCAATATTATTATCCTTGAGCTCAGTTCCACTTCTTAAGCATATCGAAGATACATAATATCGGCCAGCCAGACTTCCACGCACTCTAAAGATAATTAAGTAAGTTCCCTCAACGAATAGTTATATATGGTATATCGTCGAGTGTCCATTCTACGAAACTATTGATTAGCATTTTGCTGACTCCTTTTCTTATTTTTTAGGTTGAAAGAATATTTGGACTTGGACGTCAGATAAAAATCTGTAAAACGCATTTCACACATGCTTTATAAAAGACTAATCGAGGGTATTATTTTATTTCTCATGCATTTCGTATCTTTCAAGGGACATGCTGTACTGTTTCTTACTAGTTGATATTTATAATCGAATGAGGCTTGTTAAGTCAATTTTTAAACCTATTTACGTATATCCATGTTTGTGCGATTTTATAACTGAATTAACTTTGAGCTAAAGCCGTGTTGAAGTGTTTGCCCTATCATCCATCTCGAACACTAATGTATATCTAATTTATATAAGTGAATAATATTCAGATTTTAAATAACTCGATCAGTTGTCCAAGTAATCGTGTACTTGCATGGAATAGTATGTTTAAGGAGCGGTGTCTTTCCAGTTTATTTTTAAGCTGCGGAATTAGTTTAGTTACCTTACCTTGAACTCTTTTTAGGTAGGAAGAAAAATATTGCACTGCGCACGCGAGGTGAGGTTGGCCCACCGATTTATTTAAAGGTAAAATTAGATCTTTGGACTTAAAATAAAATTAAAGTTATTGTAAATTTATCACAGCTTTTGGCTGACCGATTTATTTAAAAGTAAAATTAGATCTTTGGACTTAAAATATAATTAAAGTTATTGTAAATTTATCAAAGCTTTTGGATTGCTTTCTTATTAGCTTCCACGCATAGCTTACACCTATGAGTTATTTCAAAATTAAAATTCCCAGGTCCCTTTTAAGATAGCTGACTCAAGAATTTGTTTGTTCATTTGGTAATACAGACAGAATTTGAAAATATTAAAATCTACATCCTCTTGAAAATAATCATTTAATTTCATTGGAAATTGCACAGATTATTCTTTGAAATTTGCCTCTATAGTGTTGTTTCATTACAAAGAACAGCAAAAGTATTATATATTTAAAACTACATAATTCATAATTATCTCATAGATATATGAAAAAAATATTAATAAGCAGTATGCAAACGCTTGTTCTGAATGGCGAGCAAATCTACCACAGGGCTTCACCAATTTTTCGCATTGTTCGAGCATAATTTTCTTCCATTCTTCTTCCACTCTTTGCGAGAGGTCTTCAATACCTGTCCGTTTCCGAGCCATTACCTTCTCATATAGCTTCATCCATAGGTTTTCTATGGGGTATATATCTGACCGCAGCGGATGAGATTTCCTAAAAAGAACTCACTCCTCAAGAACTGCTTCACCATCTGTTATATGGACGGGAACATCTCTCTACATGAAAATTATCTCATGTACTCCTGATGTTCGGAAAGATGAATCATATATTATTGAATCAAATTCTTGTGTACCACAGTGTTTTATTTTGTCGCGTAAAAGGACGGGCGGACAGACTCCAGCCATTGAAAACATTCCCCACACTGTACTCGGCTGCACTACTATATTTAACTACCTTTTTAGTGCATATGGGATTTAATCTTTCACTTGTACGATGCCTTAAATTCTCTTCGAATGTGATCCAAAAAAATTAAGTTTACATTCGTCGTTGAAAAACACTTTCCCATTTTTCAAAGAGGCGTCGCGAAAATGAAATATATAAATTAAACTCACAGAGTAGCTCGTGAGTGAAGTAATAATTGCAAATATCACTCATAGGAAAATGAAAAGAGTAATCCAAGTACTTTCGACGATATTTTTAACTTCATTGTCAAGGAGTAGATATAGTAACAGAACTCAGTCATATATAGACTTCGCTGAAGGGTAGAGAATGTCTTTCACAAAAAAACAAAACAAATAAATAAAAATGAAATATATGACATCTTGAGAATTGGCATATGGAAAATCCAAACGACAAAAATAGACATATCCACACAAACAGACATTATTAATGTTTAGGGACGGGTTTAAGCGACTTGCAAGATTTAGAGAGGGCAAGAAAAGAAGAAAATAAAGATAGATTATGAAATAGGTGAGAGCGAAAAAAGAAAGAAAGCAAAGAAAGAGAATTGATCTAATTAAAAATTCTCTTGTTTTGCCATATTTCACGCTTTTTTCTTTCTTCCACGTTTCTTTAAGCAATTTAATATTTCTTTTGTTTTTAAATATGATTCTACTTTATACAAACTGGTAGTTCATAATACTAGTAAAAAAAATAAGGAGAGTTTATTCAGTCAAATGCTCAATTTGCCTTCACTGTAATTTTGTCAAACAGGAAAACTTTTATCTATTCCATTAAACTAACACGAATATGATATTGGAAGAGGTGTACGTAACAGCGCTCTATACTTTTTACATATTTCAGATAATAAAGATCCCATAGGTCTAAATTCTGCCAATTTATTTATCATTTTTAAGATTTTATAAGAAGAAATATTGTAAAATGTTCTCTAATTTGTAGCTCTCCCACTTGAAGGTTTTCCTTGGTCTGTTTAAACTCGATCCTTTGATTAAAAAACTCTTTGTAAGTGAAATAATTCTTAATCAATGAAATTATTTTTCTTTATTTCATCATAGTCTATTATTTCCTTTGTGGCTTTTTTCATTTTTGTCCTACTCCTTCCCCCCCCCCCCCTCTCTTTTCTGGCTGCCACCTTTTAACAGCCGTGCTATTCTCTCTCTCTCTCTCTCTCTCTCTCTCTCTCTCTCTCTCTCTCTCTATATATATATATATATATATATATATATATATATATATATATTTAATGAAATTCCATAGTAACGATCCTGACTATGTAGCAGAGAAATTAAATGGATATTATGCAAATTTCTGCCCATGAAAGATACGATTAATTTGTTTACAATAAAACACGTAATAAATTTAATAAAAAATCTATATCTTGAACTAACGATATGTGAAAATGAAATTAGAAACTATATAAAGAAAATTTTCAAAGCAAATGGTCCTGCTAAAACAAACAATCAAAACCAATTTGATTAGTGAGTGAAGTTATTGAAAAGACCAAATAAACAAATGTAACATCAATATTTAAATAAAAGGAATAAAGATTGCCCCTTGATTAGTCGAATGGTCAGAAAGATGGCAGACGCAATTTCTAAAGGAAAAGTGTAAGATTGTCGTAAAGATCATGATATTCTATGAAGAAATTATAATATAGGTGGTCAAGTTTCGAATACAGTCAGCATGGAAAAAGCTTTAGGTGTGGTAATCTTGAGTGATCTGAAATTCTAAAAAACAATCGACTGTATCTTCACAAAGGCAAAATAAGGTTTTATGCTACATAGCTAAACATTTTGCATTCAAATAAAAATACAATTTCATTTGGAGTCTGCAGCACGATTATTGCCGCCATATATGCGAAAGGTGATTGCAATATTGCAGTGCTCCCAGTGACGAGCGACGAAATTAATTCCAGAGCTTAGAAATCGATTGAATGAAACAGACTGAGGAAAGTCAATTGCCTTTCACAGGAAGATCAGCATCTGCGCAGCAACCTATCGACGTATTTAAAATACAAAACGAGTCCACTAATCATCACTCACTAACTTTATGACTTATGTGTTTTTTTTATCAAACTTATTTCTAATAATTGTTTTATAATATCAAATACAAAATGGTGAAGTTCAGAAATAAATATAAGTATTGCAATTTTGTGAAATTTTTAAAACCCAAAGAATTACAAATGGTGAAGTTGAGAAAATTGATAAAAATCTAACCATGGCTGCTTTTTTTAGATTTTAAATTTTAATCTTAGTAGTGAAGCGCAAACTCCCTCCGTAGGGGAAAGTGGCGAAGCCATTGCCTGGTATAAACAATATTCAAATTTTGAACTAGATTAAAAGTGCGGACTATAAATAATGATTTCGACATAGTAAAGAAAAGATTTATTTTCAGAAAAATAGCACAGACATGGAATGTATCTAGGAATTTCGTTGAATACACTACAATCAATATGTCTAGGAATAGAATTGATACATATTACTTCAAAATATAACATATAAATTTAACTTGTTAAATTTATTCCTTTGTGCATATCCTCTCTCCCATTAAACATTCCATTAACTGAGTTTCACCTTTTCCCTCGATTGAATCTTAGAGATTTTGCTGTCTCTCATTCTTTTATTTCTTCACTCTTTCACTGGATAACCGAGTTTCTGAACGATTTCTCTATCTTAACTCGTCTGGTCATCCTGATAAATGAGTGATAACATTATTAGCAGTCTACAATGTACGTAGAAGTGTTGCCTTACACATATTAAGTACCTTTACCTGTAAACTGAGGTGTACGAAGGTTACCTTTATCTAGTTTTGGACGCATCATCTTTTCAAATACATATTATACTTTCCTCATAACTTTTTTTTTATCGGTTGTTCTATGAAATGAATTTTTGCAACTATCAGGATTTTTTTTCCCAATTTTGAAGGAAATTAACGAGTGTTTTCAAGAAAACGTAAATTTTGTTATTCTGTTCTCAAGCTTTGGATGGTAGTATCCCTATATCAAAGTTTATCAGCCAATTAATTCTTACTCTCCAATTTTATTCTAGTTCCACTCAAGTTCCGTAACATCGCACGCGAAAAAGTTGCTTCCTAGCTTCTTGACATCGGCAGGTGAAGAAAAAGAAACAGAATAAGAAAATTAGTCAGTTGATGAACTCAGTCATTAATTGCATTTGCAATTAAGTGCATTTAATTAATATTATGCAATACATAGAACGAGTGTGTCAAAATTATTTCTAATATTGCAATGGGACGAAGCGAAAAAGAGAATTAATCATTATAGTGAATACAGATCAGGGAATGAAACATAAAATCAAACGGAGCAAAATGTACTCTATGTAGAGGTAAGTAGATAGTACTCTGTATAAGACGAATTGACAAAGTTAGCACAGATAAATTGCGTTAAAGAGGGTTTATTGGCAATTTCCTAAAGTTAGTGTGTAGTAAGGTTATATATGTGCCTGAACGTACAAATTGGGCCCACTTTAAGAAGAAATAATTGCAACAAAACGAAATGTTTGCCTTGCTGGGACTAAAGGTTTCTTTGTTGGTCGTTGCATTATCAGTCTTATCGGTTATACTGGCTAGTAGGTAGAAATGAGTATTATAATCATTCAAAAGCAAGGGAAAAATATATCTACTTTGGAAATTCAATATGAAAACATATAATTCTCTACCAGATCTTCCTCCATGACTAAGCCATTAAACTAGGCCTTCGAATCGTGACTTTGAACAGGTCGCGAACAACTGCATATAATTGCCTATCTTTATTACTGAAGCACAGATGAATTAATTGTCATTCAGCCATAAGGGAGGATTAATTCCCTGAATAATCATTGTTCGCCCGAAATTAATGGAAGGCAGCTATACTGTAAAGGCTATCGCGGAACCCGGTTCACACGGCCCAAAAAATATACACACAAAAAATTATAAAAAACCAGGGATCTAAAGGCCTACCAGAAATTCACCAGAATTTATCAGGACGGTGCTAAATTACGAGGTATCTGCAAGGGGTTAAATGAATACACATAAAAGTATTTACAGTATTATTTACATCAAAATCAAAATGAAATAGATTGACCTCTAACAAATTATACGGGGGTACATCAAATAATAAGAAAAGTCACAAATGCTTATCACCATCTAACAACCACAAGTCGTTCTAACCAGAATAGATATTCGCGCATACAAAGTTGGTTTCCTTGAATAATTTGCTTAAAGCCGAAACGACACGCGCCGTTGAAGATGAAATAGACTTCGCTACTCTAGAGACAGGTGTTCCCGGAATAACCTCCCTGTCTTACGTCCCTTACCCGAAAGCCTAAAGTTACATTAATAAAACTAATTAATTTAAAAGGGACGTAAGAAGAAAGAGATACTCCAAAATACCTGATACCAGAGCAGTGAAGCAATAACCCACATCGGAAACCCAGGCGAAAGAGGCTCAGCGACGATGAGTGAATTCGCCCCAATTCTACAGGGGTGAATGCGATGAATCTTCGGCGAGGAGAAACCCACAGATGGCGATATCGGGACGAAAGGCGTTGAGACCAAAGGGAGCGATGACTCGAAGGCCCAACGATCCGAGAGAAAGAATTAGAGATGACAGAATTCCCCAAAGAGGAGATGGCGAGGTGACTAGGGGAGAGCTTTCACGTACCCAGTGTGAATGGCTTCCCAAAGGAGAACAATTGCAAACGTAACTGGTAGAGCGCAATTCGATGCAGCTAACAGAGGGCCAGTGACAACGCTGGCAGGAATCAATGGCAAAAAATCCTCGCTGTACCAAGGAATCCAGTACAGGTCTTCAAAAAATGAACAACGTTAAAGGTAAGTGACGGAACACGATTCATCGGAACAATCAAGGCAGAATCCTCGCAACAGAATAACTTAAAAGGCCTCATGGCCCCATTTATATCCTTGAGTCCGAAAGGGGGAAAAGGGAAGTGGGGTACAAGGAGGGGGGGGGGGTGAATGCGTCGCTTCTCCTTCGCAAACTAGGCTGGTAAGTTACAGAAGTTTTGGGCAAAAATCGTAGCCTCGAAGCCGGTCCACCTGCGACAAACATCGTAAACTATGATGAGCAAGGAAAGGCTTGGGAATACGAGGACCTACCCTTTACATATACCAAGACCTGGAAAGAAGTATAAATTTGAGGGAATTTACAGTTTTATTGCATTTAATAAAAGCCGAACTTCTATTCCTACAACTAGCGATAAAGCGCACGAAAGTAGAAGCCATTTGGTCAGCTGTACAATATGATAACATGTTTTTATATTGTTCTTATTGGTTCGTACTAAACTTGAAGACTTATAGTGACTAGAAAACTGAACCCATGCTTTTCGTTATTCTTCACTTCGAAATTTTTGGATTATGTAAATACTTTTGGATTCGTTATTGTTGACAGGATCAACTTTGGTTTCGCGTTTCTTCCCATGGTGTCATTGGGTGACTACACGTTCAAGATTGTTATTGTCCCAGTTGTGCAAATAAAAGAAAAAAAGAAATAATACCCCCCCCCCCAAGTTACAAATGCTCTACGAATACAATTTTAAAGAATTGGAACATTTTTTCCAAATCAAGATTTCAATATAGGCCTTGGATTCCTGTTATTGCTGGAGTAAGAAAATTTGAATGAGAACAAGAAGTTTTTAATTGGAAATTTCTATTAGGTTTGGTAGATGGTAAAGGTTATCATGGCTCCAAACATCAGGTTTGCTTTTCTTGAAGTGGGTAATTTTGGCTCCGCAATATTTTACATGGTAAAATTTGGTTCGCTATTTTTGATATGATCCAAATTTTTTGGTTACTATACTTGAACTTGATAATTAAAGTTTACTGATCTAAATTACAAAGTATTATTGGTTACTATAGTTTAAGTGCATTTAACCGAATCTTATCTAACTAATAGGCCTGTCTTTTTACTTATATTTCATTTTTATCCTGATCGTTTTTCTTTTATTCCTTTTTTATTTATAAACTTCAGTGTGTCTGTTTCTTTTCCATGTTGCTTACTGCTGTAGTGGATATGCTAGGTTGTACTGGGAGTGTATATTTGGAAGATTGTCTCCGAATACAGTCCTTATAAGAGTCTATTCCACCGTGATCTGAAATTTTTTGACCGTTGGCAGTTGTCAAATCCTTATTTCAAATGGTTTTCAGCGATCCCAAGAAAAGTACCTATTCCAAGAATAGACCGATAGTTATCAAGAAGAAACCTAGTAAGAGATCTTGTACAAGACATTGTGAGACTTCGGACTTGATGCCAAAACAAGGAAGTCTTTTCTCTCGCACCCCGCTTTAGACCGTGTCGGTTAGGAAAGCTCTAGTCTCCATCGGTACCCACACAAGCAAGAGCCAAATCTCTACCAACATGCTATCGGAATAAGCCAAAGCTATAACTGGATCACAACCGTAGTCTATAACCTATACGCGGCTTCCTTTTTTCTTTTCTCTTTTCCCTGTAGGAGAAGATTAAAAATAGGACACAATAACAATATGATGAATTCACCGAAATAGGTCCCTTTGCGCAAAAACTAGAAAGAGGTAACGTATTGAATATTATATATGGAGAACTCGGAGTGGTGTTGGTTGGACTACTAAAATATTCTACAACCTACGTCGCCATATTCATATGTTACGAAAAAGATGTGGATAAATTACTGACGTAGAATGCCACAGAAAAAATAAGATCAATCGGACTAGAAGCTAAAGTCCCCCCGAAATTGTGGCAAAGAGATAAAAAATCAGATGGAGGGAAAAATTAGGCCAAAGTTAAAGAAGTTGTTGAATTAACAAACAGTAATACAAACACAGAATACTCCTGCCTATTTAAAGTAGTTTTAAGGCAGACCAGAATGGCAAGGAAAGCAAGAGAGAATGGAATCCTAGCTTTCAATCTTAAAATAACACCAGAACAAATTAAAAATAAGGACTTCATTAATGTAATAATATGCTTCAATTGCTAGGCGCTGGCTAAGCATATGTCAAGAGACTGTTTGCACAAAGATATTAAAATTCTGTTTGGAATGTAGTTCAGATCACACACATAGAGAGAATGCAGAAAGTGCATTAACTGCAATGGGAACTACCGCACAATGGTGATGGAATGCCCGATCAAAAGAGAAATAATAGAAAGTAAGAGGAGGGATAATGCCGAAAAAGAGGAAGAGAAACAAAATCAGATGTAGGCAAAATTTGCAAAAGTCACAGAGGGCTACTACTAGCCTAATAAAAATCACTTAAAATTCTCGCATGTATACTCCACGGAGACGTTCTGAACGTAATGAAACCCATAACATACTCTAGAGAGTTCAATAGGATGCTGGGTCACAACTGGCTATAAACTATGTGGTTCCTGGTTGATCAATCATCCGGGGAAGTACTTAATGTACAAACCTGCACCATTCGAAAATAAGAGTCATTACGCAAGGCACGTAAAAGCCAAGGCAAACTGAAAGAGGTAATGCAGTTTCCCAAAGAGACCAAAGGAAGACTTAATCGGAAGAAGAGACTTTGGAGATAGAAGCACCATTGGCCAACACCATCTCCAATAACAACAAATCCGTTGCACAAGTAGTAGAAAATAAATAAGTAGAAGAGGAGGGCTCGATCAATTATGAGCTGGAAAGAAGCGAAAAAACTCAATAATTCAACCTGAAATTTTATGTCACCAAGGATAGACTATTCCCAGTAAATAATACAAACGTAATTATCCACGGGATAAAGAAGGGCTACTATACGTACAAATACGTAGATCCATATACAGGCAGGGAACTACACACGATGCTAACATGAGGACAAGGAAATATCTCGATAGAATTGTGTTATACATTAAAACAAGTAAATCGAATCAGAATGAAGCATAGAAAGTAGATGAAAATAATCAGGCAAAATGTAGCTGCGTGGGACGAGAAAGACGATCGTTGTGTAACGCTTACCTAAAAGAAGACCCAGAATGGATACTTTAAGTGAAATAAATATAAACCAAATTAAAAACCCAGTAAAAGTATTTAATTACACAGTTATAACCTAGACTACAAGGGACGTTCATTTTGGCGGTCTAGCGGTGGTAATGAGAAATAATATCATTTTTATCTGTCTACAGGACCTCAATGTAGCGTACCTAGCAATCAAAATTGAGACCTCCTCAGGCAACTTGGTTATAATAACTGTACCGATCCCCAAAGAGAGACTTCCTGCCACTCCACAAATTAATGAAAATCTTTAAACGCAGCGAAAAATTAATATGCTTGGGAGACCTAAATTCTTGTAGTAGGGTATCCGCATACACTGGTAACTTTAATAACGTAGGACGAAATCAGGACATATTGCTGGAATGGGGTATACCAGAAAGAATCAGTTCATACTTCCCAACATTATATGGTCAAAGGCAAGCAAGGAAGCCCGATATTATTTTAGCAACGACTGAACTCCCGTTTAATTACGAAGCAGAAAGAGGACTGCCCTCCACTTGCAACCACGAAATGCTCATATTGACGATGTTTATGGACTCAATTCAAGTAAATTGCACGCAAGGAAAAAGTTACAAGAACTCGAATTGGATCGGATACGCCGAAAAACTGGCAAACTTCCAACAAGACGACCTAAGCGAACCAACTCAGGAAGAGATAGACAGGGGCATGGATAATATAATGAAAGTGTTGGTCGAAGCGCAAAATATATACCAAGAAAGGTATATAAAACGTTAGGACAACCCCATCGCACGGTACACATCATGGCGCTAGAAGATGAATAAAAACAGTTAAGAGAGACCATTGGACGCCCTGACCCTTAACGGGATAAAGAGCTCGACTACAGCAGTCAAAAGGCGAGCTGATAGGAACTATGGCTTTAGAACAAAGCGCAAGATTGGACCAATTCGTGGAAGCGATTGGCGAAGAAAGTAAATCTAGCAAGAGAAAAGGGAAAGCTCAAAAGAGCCACAGGAGATACAAGAGGCCTTTCGGGACCACTGGGGCAAAGTATTTGATATTTCACCCGATGAGAATGGAAAGTTTAATCTGTTTAACTCTTCATTCTCATCTGGTGAAATATTAATCATGAAAAACGAATACTAGAGGAACTTGATTGACATCGAAACGAAATAAAACTGTATCATTCAGCCTCACTAATTGCATTGGTGGACCAAGATGTCAAACCAGTCATTCTAAGGGAGATAAAGAAAATTGAAGGGATCCAAACAAAGAGCACCTGGCGATTCGGGTTTGACGAAGGAAAACCTGGTGGAAGCACCAAACAGCTTCCTAAATAAAATATTCCACCTGTTTAACATATCAATTAGTGCGGACTATTATATTTTTCAAAACCAGGCAAGCCCCCAAATAAGCCAGGAAGTTCAGTCTGATAACGTTGCTAGAAACTTTAGGCAAACTCTTGAAAGGAGAAGACCTAACAAGAGATTAAGCCTTCACCTGGAAGAAGACAGCTTAATACCACAACACCAACATGGGTTTCGAAAAAGCAGAGAAAATTCAGACAGCACTAGTCAACCTTATAGAAACATAAGCATAAGCGAAGCACGACAGGAAATATACCAGGCTGGTATCAAGAGATGTTCAAAAGCCGTTCTACAGCGTTTGAAGTATAGGACTAAAATACAAAATCAAAATACTAGCCTCCTTCCTATTCTTACCAAATGCTTGTGTGACTAAATCACGGAACGCATAGCATATATATCTGTTGAAGTATTCAATGGATGGGGTTTCAAAACTCCCAAGATTTTCCGCAAGGAGACTGCTTAAGTCCTAGTATGTACAGCATTTTCAATAGAGTTATATACAATTATCTGATGACATCACAATAATCTCCAAAAGCACACGCAGGCGCGCACCCACTATGGCGAGAATAACAGAAAAGAAAATATAAATAACTTTGAACAAAAATGAAAAATCTTCATGAATGCAGGCAAATTTTCAATAATACCTATAGGCAGGTATAAACCCTCAAGTGTTGTTGGATAACATGGCATATCGCTACCATAACGAAAAAAGAGTCCTCGCGCTGAGGGTTATGAGACACGGCTTTTGCAAGCACGTAAATGAAAGAGTTATATTCAAGACCAACTTAGTCAAAATGTTCCAACTTAAAGGCCTGAATCAGGAGAACAAATTCAAGATATATAACGCCCTCTGCAAATCAACTCATAATATCCAGCTATACCACTCAACACACTGCACAAGACTAACACCATAAAATTACAAAGATTGCAAAGCAGTTTCGTCCTAATAAGAATAATGATAGTAGAAGACAAAGCCTAAGACAAAGAGACCTACATCGTGAAATAGGCATTGAGACAGTAAACCTTGCATTAAACAAGAGAGCTTACATGATATGGTATATATTGGAAACAAGGTCTGCTGACCAAAAGTCGCGTGCCATCACTTATTCTGATTTATGACCTTACGACCTTCAAAACTTTCAATAATTACTGGATTGACATTGAAAGGACTTTGCCGATTATATCATTCGAAAGAAAATGTAAAATTGTATAAGGGTTTCAGATTTCGTTAGAATGGGCTGAATAGTTATGATGTTATTGTCAAATAATTTTCCGGCTAACCTTGGTAGGACTTTGGCAATTATATCTTTTGAAAGGGAATGTAAAACAACTTAAGGATTTGAAATTTCGTTAGAATCAGTCGAAGAGTTATGATGTTATTGCCAAGCCATAACAAAATAATTCCCGAGCCAACCTTGGAAGGACCTTGGTAATTACATCATTCGATAGAGAATGTAAAACAACTTAAGGGTTTCAAATTTCGTTAGAATTGGCCGAATAGTTATGATGTTATTGTCAAATAATTTCCCGGCTAACTTTGGCAGGACCTTGGCAATTATATGATTCGAAAGATATTATAAAACTACACAAGGATCTCAAATTTCGTTAGAATCGGCCAAATAGTTGTGATGTTATTGCAAAAACAAAATAATTCCCCTTCTAACCTTGAGAGTTCTTTGGCAATATTATTCGAAAGGGAATTTAAAACAACATAAGGGTTTTAAATTTCCTTATAATCGGCCAAATAGTTACAATGTTACTACTAAAACAATAAAAGCAATATGGAGACCGACCAAACAAACGTCAATCGACCGACCGATATAGTGAGATATAGAATCTTCCGCGACTAGCTCGCACGCGCCCACAATTGGTCAGCAAAGAGGAAAAAAAGAACACAAGAAAGGCCCTAGGACTGGAAAACGCCTACAAAGATATACCCGGAAACTCATTCCACTTAATATGGAACCTGCTGAAGAAAGAAAAGACGAGAAGCACAATAGCAGTAAAGAACAGCAAGACGCACGATAAAGATGATGAATATTAGAAGAATAATAGAGGCGTGAGAGACTTTGACAAAAAATAAAGGTTAATGATAACTGAAAAACACATCTAATTAATAGATGTCAGTCACCCAGTAACTACTGATACCCAACTCATTCCCTTTCCCCACTTTTCCTAATAGCGACGATCTAGCCTTTGAAGATTAATTCCAACACCGGTTAAATAAATCACTTTTTCACATGTTAACAATTTATTGGGACAAAACATATATATTATGTTTAGTGCTTTGTATGGCCTCCTTTAGCTTTAAGAATACATTTTACCCGTTGAGGCGTGGAAGCGACCAGTGTTGCACAAATATTTGTTATTCCTTCGTCCTGATGCCATATTTGAATTACTGCGCTAATGAGCTTGGGTTTTGACTTGCAGTCGTGTTTTTGAAGACGGTTTTTCACTATAGCATAAAGGTTTTCGATTGGGTTTAAATCCGCTGAGTTCCCTGACCACTGAAGTACCTGAATATTTTCATCTCGAAATGCTTTCATCAATTTTTTAGATGCATGAGAGGGAGCGAGAGCTTGCTGAAATATCCCTCATACATTTGGAAAAGCTTTGATTAGATCGGGAGCCACTATTTGGCTAATTAAATCGAGGTATTTCTCGGAATTCATCATTCCAGTAACTGACACAAGTCGTATAGGCCCAACAGAACAAAAGGAGCCCCAAAACATTACTTTAGACGGGTGTTTAACGTGCTGTTCAATATGCCCCGCACAAATCGGTTCATCGAGTGATTTTTTCACATACTGACATCTCTGACCCTGAACCTCAAAAAGCGATTCTTCCGTGAAAAGTACCTTTCTCCATTGTTCATTTGGTCAGGTCTTGTGTTGCCTAGACCATTGCATACGTTTCTTCCTAATTGCACTTGTAAGAAGTTTCTTACAAAGGGGTCTTCTTGCCGGTCTTCCAGGATTCAGAAGACGTCGACTTACAGTACTGGAACAAACGCTTATTCCAACACCTGTTGGTTCTTTTTGAAGATCATTACTAGTAAGTTTAGGGTTTATACAACGTTTTTGCAGTAAAATTCTGTCGTCCCTCTCAGATGTTTTCCGCTATCGGCCTTTCCGTTTTGGGGAAAATGACCCTGTTTCTTGGTAGGCTTTCACGATCCAGCTGACACTTGAATAATGGACCTCACATTTTTCAGCAATTTTTCTAACACTCATCTCACTACATTCTGATAAAATTACAATTCTAGAAGGTTTTATTGGTCTGATATTCATTGAATTTGTCTAAGAAAATAGCATCCAAAATTGCAACACAACCACCCGTTAGGAGCTTTACACTGTCACTGAGTTATTTGGCAATAAGCCAAATACTATATATCTAAACCTTTAGTTGATAAACAGTGTTTACTATTGTGAAATTCCACATTTAAAAAAGTACCACATAATAAATAAACTGATGGTTGGATGGATTCTTTACAAAAATGGAAGTTGTTGAAATTAATTTTCACAGGACTGTACTCTACTCTTACTAGATGCCTTTTAATTCCCAGCTTTTTCAATACTTAAGACATAAGATCAGAAGGCTGTGATCTCAAAAGAGAAAGTTGAATAAGAAAAATCTTTGTGAAAGAGAACGGGAAAAGTGAGGGGGAAGGAATCTATGAAGCGCTGCTCAGATTCACGAGTCTCTATTTAATTGTATGACAAAAGCTTCTGTTGTTATTTATTGTGCACAACAGCCCAATTATTCAATTGGCTATTCCTTACATTTAGAAATTTGTGTCTTCTATGAAAGTATAAGTCTGTCCAAAGTGCCTTGCATCCATTATATTGTTCTTTGTATTCAAACCACTTCGTTAGTCACAAATGGTTATAAAAACAAAGGTTGGAATTTCACAACCATCAAAAACATACATACTAATGCCTAGAAATGTATAATGATGAAGAATAAACATCACCCATGCAATCAAGACTATTTATTGAGTTCAAACGCAAGAGAGCTTTGAAGTGTAATTTCCATGGACATGCATCGCTTTAATTGTTGGACAGGAAATGATAGGAAATTACAATATGAAAGGTCCACACGAGACTACTAGTACTACTACTAAAGTAATGAGAGAATTTAGGAGGGAAGTAAAGGTATATAGAGTTTCAACGAAATTTAGCCAAGAAGTGCACATGTACTCAGATAGCGAGAAGAGAATGCCAAAGGTACTTAATAAATTGGTATGAAACTAACAAATGTTAGCTCATTTTGTTTATTTTATTAGTGTAAAATTGTAAACTGATAGCGATTAGCATTTAGCGAAAGATAGTTCAGGGATAGAATAGCAGTTTATATCTCATTTATGCTAGGAATAAACTAATTGTAATAAAAGTTCACATTGATTCTTTAATTTAATTTTATTTATAATCTACTTTACCTGTTCGTATGAAAACATTGTTTTTTTTATATTCATCACAAAGAGTTCTAAGATCCATATTTTCGCAACTCGAGTACATGAATTAAAACGAGAGTCAGTCATCTGACTCAATTTATTTTAGGGAAATGTAGGACGATCTGTTGGTCGGAGCCTCATAACTAATTCCATGTCGATCCACAACCACACACGTGATCAGGAGGGAAAATGTGCAATCAGGAAATTTAATCAGAATCTTCAATCATTTTCGTCCAATAAGGAACGAAAAGTTAATTCGTTTTAAAATGCTTCTTTAAATAATCCCCAAACGAAGTGATTTTACTTCAAATTGGGGGAGAGGGGCTCTCATATCGACGGGGAAGGGTCTATTTCAGTTAAGGGAAAAAAAATTGAAGTTCAGAAGGTTGTTTCGTAATGCTGGTTTACTCATATGAAACGAAAATCTCCTGGGAATCTAATAGATTATTTTTTTTTTTAAATAGTTTAAACAGTACCTGTTGTGTTAAAACCTGCGGTATTATTGCATATAATACACATACACAAGGAATTTACGAAGGAGACGCGGATCTTTATATTTTATAAAACATTGCGCCCCCATAATACTCTCTCAATGGTGTTCTTAAATCTCGTCAACGGCTCAACAGAATCCTTTTGGGTTTAAGACCATTATAGTACTTAGTAACTATAAAAATAATAATAAGATTTCTATTTCATAGTTAATTTTCAGTTTGAGCCTAAGAAATCACTTTTGTCTACGATTGTATCCAAAGGTTAAAAACAAATTTTGGCGATTTTTAGCAGCAGAAAATAGCAGCAATTTTGTTATATTTTGCTGCAATTTTTCATTTTACCATTTGCTACTAAAAAGAGAAGGGTCAAGTCATGTATATTCTGTGCTGACCTCAATTGCACCATACAAACGCCGAAAAATGTTTATGGATAGCATAAACGCTGCAAACCTTTCAAGGTTGTAAAGTTGTGTAGGATAATTGTGTTGAAAAAAAAGAGGCGAAGTGAAAGTAAAAGGAGCGATTTTCAACAGTTAAAAATTAACACATATATTCATAATACTAATATTTTATTGATTAGATAGAATTAGAGCATACGCGTCTACGGGCTTCTCCGCATGAGGGGTAATTTAAAGACCGAGTTGTAAGGAAGGTGGTGCAGTAAGATGAAGTGAAAATGCGTGGAATTTTTGCTGCGCTCTTGGTTGAGATATGAGGTACTTACTGGTTAAGCAGGGCCAGTAGAGTGTGGCCTTTTTCAGGTCCAGACAGATCCCAAAACTTTCCTTCAAAGACTAATCGGGCAATGTTTTTACACAGTTGAATTTTTCGTAACCCATCACTTTCCTGAAAAGCCTGGCGGAGATAATAACTTTGGTTTTCACCTTTGATCTACAAGTAAATAGATAATAATAGGCCCAGTAGGGTGTAAAAATCTACCAAACATGGCTTTGTTCAGGAAAAAAACATGCAAATCTCGTTAGAGGCGAACCGGCAACAAACCCCCCAAATCCAAGTAGAGTTTGTTTTTTTAATAGCAATGATTAACCAACTTACGTTTGCTATAGTAAACACATAACAACGTCTAGTTAAATTACATTTAACTTGCAATAGAGATTGGTTGAATAAGTAAAGTGAGTGCGAGGGATGGAGGACCCTAAGCTCCGTGTGCGAATTGGAGAAGAGCGATTCGACATGGCGTTGGAATGAAGGGAGACGGATGAGAGGAGCGGTCGCGCATAATTTCCTTTTCGAGAGGGGCGTTCGGTTGCAACCATTTTTTACGTCTTTCATGGGAGTTGGTGTCAATTCCAACTCTCATGCGATCACATATTGATGTTTCTCCTCAGAGACATCTCAAGACCCTTGAAAATGATGATGGGGTGATGTTACTCGTGCGCGCCATTATTCACAGCGGCGCAAATTGAACAATTTTGAAGCTCGGACACGCAACCTTACACTGACTCTCTTTGACACCCAATTCGCTTGCCCTCTCTCATTATTTTGCATTAAATCCCTTTTAATTTTCCCTTAAATATTTATTATCATTACTGCCTTCTGTTCCATTAACCCGGCAAGAGGAAGATTTTTTTTTTTTATTTAATAGTTTTTACGCACAGTCCTCATTTAGGTTCAGTATGCTGAAAGAAAGAAGTCGAAGAGCTAAGCTGGGGCCGTCACACGGCAGCCAGGAGAGCAAATCGCCGTGTTCCTTAGGATGGGGGGGGGTAAGAGGAAGAGAGTGATAGGTATGAACGCATAGTGCGCTTTGCGGAGAAGGGATTGCAACGAAAAGCGAGGCAATTTCTTCTACTCGAAGGTAGAAATATTTAACTTAATACAAACAAACGCCTTTTCTGAGAGGACATTTTTGAAAATTTGTGTTTTTGAGCTGATAGTCAACAAAATTTAATGAGGGGGATGCTTTCCCGCCTAGGGATATGTGTTATTTGGCTAATGTACCCTCCACCTATTTCGACCCGACCACCCCACTAATTCCCCACTTTCTGCAAACGTTCCATATTTGGATAGATTTAATGTACATATGTATATACATACAGTGTTTCGGGCACTGGCTGTAGACATGTGCATACCTGTCTACAACCGACGCTTTGAGCTTTAAGTAACCTTGCCCCCCCCCTCCCATTCAATCAATGATACTGTAAGGAAATACTCGAAATTTTGGCGGAACACCCCCTGTCCCTACTATTTTTTCTAGAAAACAGATCTTTGCCATAACTTTGAAGGATATATTTTTACAAAAATAATTGTAAAGCAAAGACCAACGAAGACATTTCCACCATAAAGTCTGAAGAAGATTTCTGTATGAAAGGCGTATATAGAAGCACTTCCCCATCTTTTGGGGCCTGGAGGGTAGTAAACTACAGAAGTTGGAGCAGGAAGGGCTCGAATCCTCGAGGGGTATTAGCAACATAGGTTGGTCATGCTACACCTTCCCTACCCCGGTCCTCAAGCTTGCTGGCTTTGGAGGAAAAACTAGTATTTTAGAAGAAATTTTTATCGCATTTTAGTCCTAGTCGTCGCACTGATTTCGTGTTCGTAGCTAAGATTTTCCTGTTCGTCACTACGAACTAGGTTCAAAATGTGAGTGTTGTTGTTGCAGATTTTAGCACTATTTTTTGCAGCATTAGTTTGGTGCCTTTGTCAGTTTCGAAACCCGCAAATTCTTTTATTACCCTTTAACTCTCTTGTGCCTATCTATGTTAATGCCCCAAGTATTTTTTTTCCACAAATTTACGCTATGCGTAAGTGTATATGTAAGTATGGGAGTGTGTATGTAAGAGTAGGTAGGGGTGATCCTCTGTTCTTTGTTCTCCCGACTTTATCAATAAAGAATCCATAAAAAGAAACGTTGCTATCCAATCCTTTCATTTTATTCTCTCAGTACTTTGCCGCCTTTTCTAATTTAAAGTCATATTGATTTTAGCAAAGATTAATTTGTTTTCCGTCGTTAATAATCCGATTCTGTATTAGTGATTTCCTCAATTTTCCCATCTTTCCTCTTATCTCTCCACGGTACGTAAATTGTGTCAGTAATGACTGTAGTTTTTCACCTTCCCTTAGCCTTTGTTTCTGTTTATATCTTTGTTATTCGTTTTTAGTTGTTTTCTTTTACTCTAGCCTAGTATTAGTCTTAGCGTGATTTACGGCAACTTTGCCCTAATAGGCCAGATGTGCTCTTAAAAGAAAAGAAAGAGTCTCAAGGCATCTTCATGTCTGCCTCTGCGAGGTCGTAAGAATACACTGTCGCAGATCGCGCCCAAATGAGTCAAAAGCTGTGAATTTTCTCTCACTCCAAAATCCTGTTAAAAACTCTTTAAATCGAGACAAGAAGCCTCATTATCGTTCTAAAGAGTTACCTTTCTAACTCCACTTCTCTTCTTTCTATGGCTTACTCTTTCATTTTATCTTTCAAAACTTATCTGCTCTCAACAGTAGACACAGTCGAGTATTATGATTTACTTCCAGCTAGGAAGCGAAAACTAACGAAGGCATCAGCATATGTGTGGAGGAAGTATAAAAATAGATTATTGAAACAAAGTAATATTTAGATGTCCTTGGGATCTTTGTATTCTATTGTCATTTTTTAATAGCTATTTCTCAAAATCTCTTTTGTCCCATTGTCTTCTCTTGTGTCAATCTCCTTTTTAACCTCGGTTTGTTAATAATTATAATTTATCTTTTATGGTATAATTTCTCTATCAATATATCTGCACCATGCTATCTCTTGTCCTTTTTCTCTTCTATTGTTCCCTTTTCTACAAAAGTTTATGTTGTGTTTTGTGTGCATAACTATTAGGTAAAGGGTGTATCTTCTTTCTAACAACTCCTAGTGTATCTTTTCCACATTTTTTATGACATAAGCGCGAGGAGAGGGGTAATAGACTCACCGTAGCGTTGCCTCGAACAAGAGTGCAATAAGATACCGCCAGAGAGCGTGAGTGGGGCTATATTGCCCCTCTCCGATTGTCCTCTTCGATATGCAAATTCAGCGTCTCTTCGCCTTCTTCCACTGAAATATGTTGCTACCGAAATAAAGTGACTCGACTCTACCCCAACGCCTTTCTCCTCACAAATTCCGCAGCCAGGAGAAGTAGGCTGAATGCTGCGGTAGGCTGCGGAAGGTTGCAGAAACTGGTGGCGATTTTGAGAAGTTTGGAAACTGTTGGTAGAAAGAGTGGCAAAACGAAAAGAAAAGCACAAATACATGCCGCAGGTTGCTATTGTAGAAGGGTTTCTTTTTTTCCGAATTGTGATGGGGTAACAAAGGGCAGCTATCTCCATCTTTCTTCCTATTTCTATTTCCCTTCATCTCTGCGCTTCGCTGTAATTTTCTGTTGCCAGGAGCGAAGGGAGAGTTATATATGAACCGAATTTGCCTATACAAGCGTTGTTTTCATCAAGGAAAAGAGGAGGAAAGCCAATACTTTGACAGGAAGTGAGGATATATATGTATATATATGTATATATATATATATATATATATATATATATATATATATATATATATATATATATATATATATATATATATGAATATATATATAACTGTGCCAAAGCCTTGAGCTATCCCTCATTTTTCATATTTTGCTTCCAAGGAACAAGACTCTTTTGCAATTTTATAAAGTGTTCTTAAGCATTAGTTCTTCCGGCAATCTGAAGATCTTTCAAAGTTTTTCTTTGTTAATTGCCTGATATTTCATTCATTTTTAGTCCATTCCTTGTACCTGACCATTCTCAGAGGAATGTTTTGTTTAATTGTTAAGACACTTACCACTGACCTATGAATTATTCAAGCACAAAACAGAACCTAACACTTGAGATGAAACAGGCTTTTGTCAATTTACACATATAAGGCACATTATAACAAAGAACCAATTTTAAAATGTATATATTTAGCCAATTTATTACTAGCAACCTCTCTTAAGAACACATGCTCATTTCTTCCCATTTCTTTGCAGGTGTTGAATCTAAGAACACTGTCAAAGATGACGCTATTTGGCAGGCATAAAATACTATTTATGCACCAGCAAGGCGAATTGTAAGAGCAATGGGCCGAAAATCTGACATATCTCGGCATGGTGCTGAATATATCCTTAAGAGATTTGAGGCAACTGGACAAGTAGAGCGCAAAGAAAGAAGTGGTCAGCCTAGAAAACTATCTACAGCAGATAAACAGTATCTGATTGTCGTGTTCTTAAGACTAGAGAAATGCACCTGACCCTTAAGTTGATGCATCTACTGTTAGATGAACCTCACCAGAAATATTATCAATGGTAGGGTGGCTGTCAAGAAGCCATTCTTAAGGAAGAAAAACAGGGGAAAAAAGCTGAAGTATGCCAATTTACACAGGAATTGTACTGAAAATGAATTGGAAGAGCTCCTATGGAGTTATAACTCCTAATTTGAAGTATTTAGTTCGGATCGTCAGCAATATGTACAGATCAGGATAGGAGAGAGGTACAACATTGAGTGGGTGCAGCTATCTGTAAAACACAAAGGGTGATCCGTCATGGTTTGGAGATTGATTTCTGTTGGCGATTTGATCTACAAAGCAATATATTTTGCAAAACCTCTGATTAGAATTTGCTTAATTTTTCAGCATGACAATGAAGCTTCAAGTTAAAAAATATCCCCCGAGAACAGTTGGAAAGCCTAAAAGGATGCACGGCGAGAATGAAGCCATGGAGCTCTGATGTCAACACAACAAATGTCTCCAGTGGGATAAAGATCACAAAAGTTGGACGCATGCACTATGGTCTAAAATTATGTGATCGAAAGAAAATAATTATCCGGAAAGAAAGACTATTATTTTGTGGTTTTAACTTCTATGTCTACTATCCATGAAGCAAGAATTTGTTTTTTTCATAGTTTGGGGATGCATGGCTCATCAAGGCCAGAGAAGACGTTTTATGCCATAGAAGAATAAACTCCACATGATATGCCATCATTTTAGAACAGAGTTTACTCATTTATCCAGAAATTGCACCCACAACACCTATAAATGAAGTTATATTACAAGAGGACAATGCCTCATGCTATACATCCAACTAGAAGATCTGAGCTAAGAAGTAGCCACACACACTTACAGAAAGAGAGAGAGAGAGAGAGAGAGAGAGAGAGAGAGAGAGAGAGAGAGAGAGAGAGAGAGAGAGAGAGAGAGAGAGAAAGAGAGAGAGAGAGAGAGAGAGAGAGAGAGAGAGAGAGAGAGAGAGAGAGAGAGAGAGAGAGAGAGAGATTTCCCTCTATCTTGCTTTTATAGAAAACTTACACACTCTAATTCACTCTACGTCTTCTAATTTCTGCTACAATTCCTACTATTCCATTAACCACCATTACTAGAAAACTACATTTCCATAATTCCACTCTCATCTCGAATCATTCTGCACCATCTCGTTTTCTTTTGCTTCACCACTCTCTCACAAAACTTTATTCTCCTTTGCTGTAATCTGCATACAACACACCGCTATCTTTTTCATTTTACACTTTTTTTGTTTGCTTTTATAATCTTTTCTGCGTTTCTTATTCTCTCCATGTTCTCCTTACTTCTTTCTTGTTTAACACCTAACTAGTAACTTATCTCTCCTCTGTCCTATCTCTTTTCAACTTACTTTCTGCCATCATCCCCCTCTTTTAATCACTCTTGTCTCTCTTCTTCCCTCTCCTTAACATACTTTAGTTTCTCTTTCATAAGCCAACCTGCCGTTAGAGAGGAGAGACACAGCAAACACCCTGCGGCTCCATGCAAATGGGCAATCATTATGGAGACCGGAATTCCAGCTTGCATCAAGCGAGGTGTCAGGCGACTGGGGAGGGAATTTTTATGGTTCTTCGAGATAAAATGATCCCCTCTCAATGCCTATCCTATCGACCAGTTCCAGCATTTATCCCCCATCCCCATTTGATGGCTTGCGTCCTATCAACAACCCTCTTAGTAGAGTTTCGCACAGCGACAGGGGGATAATTAGCAGTGCGTTCTCCCTCTGCCATACACATGCCGTTTGTCACTTCAGTATACTTCTCTCTTTGTTTCTGCGATCTGTCGTTTTGTTCAGGTCTTTGTCTTTCTTAAGTTCATGGTTCTCATAATAATAAATACGTCTATGGAGTTCCCTTGCTAAAGTGCTTCTGTTGGTATATACCAAAGTTTCTTTGAATAATATTTTTAACATATTTAGATTCGTTTCCCACTTGTAACTTATTCTCGCATTTAGATATCACCGATCAATTACCACCTAGTAGGGTTTCACAAAATCTAATAAAGTGAAAAATTCATTTTGAAAATCCATCTCTCCCTCACTCTATCCTTCTCCCTCTAACTCTCTCTCCCACTCCCACACTCTCAAGCCACCTCCTCGTACCTCCCCCGTCTCTCTCTCTCTCTCTGACACACACTCACACTCTCTCTCTGACACACATTCACACACTCTCTCTCTCTGACACACATTCACACACTCTCTCTCTCTCTGACACACACTTATACTCTCTCACCTTACTCTCTCTGTGACACACACTCATACTCTCTCACCTACTCTCTCTCTGACACACACTCACACTCTCTCTCCGACACTCACCCATACTCTCTCACCTACTCTCTCTGAAACTTTCTCACAGATCATATTTCTTTAGCTTTATTCCACGTTCTTTTAAAACTAATACTATTGACACCCTGCTACATAGAGCATTTAAAATATGCTATAATTACAAACTATTACATGAATAATTTTCTTTTCTTAAGAAATTTTTCAAGACAACGGATTCCCAAAGTTTTTTGTGGAAAACCCTATAAGGAAATGTCTTGATCATTTCCTTAATCCGACTGAAGATAAAGCCACCGTTAATAAACTTTTACCCTTCTGGTCGGTACCCTTCTTTGGCCCACAAACATCAAAGATGACTTGAAATATGCTCGATTATCCAAAAAAATCTGCCCTTTTTGGACCTCAAAATAATCACCCCAAACTAATATACAATACGCTCGCTATTTCGCTATAAAGATCGCCTTCCTAAAGCGTGTCGTTCATCTCTCATATATAATTACTTGTGTCCATCGTGCGATGCGACCTATATGGGCTCTACCAACCGAAATCTCCATTCAAGAGTTGAACAGCACGCCGGGAGGCCCTGCCGTACGGGTTTGCCCCTATCATCCGACTCCACGCTAATTCTTGCAATTTACAGGTAAAACTCGAAGACGTTTCTATAGTCTCTACAGCTAATAAATACCCTCTCTGATTTCCGAATCCTTGAATCCATATATATTTTAGATAGCAACCCCACACTTAACGACCAAACTTCGTCTTTCCCATTACATATTGCACGTTAAATAGTTCCCTTACTTTACCACCTTCATGTTAATTTAAATTAATGGTTCCCTTACTTTGCCACTTCCATGTTAATTTGTGTAATGTTGCTATTACCAATGCAATTCCATCAATTATCGTTGTGGTATCATGGCTTATACAAAAAAGTGACTTGTAAGACCATTTCCCATATCTTACCTATCCAATGTCAATTAGAATTACTTTGTATTTATATTAAATATAATTTCAGTACCCAGAAGATGAGGCTGGCCCTCGAAACGTTGGTTGAAATTAAATGAAGAAAGAAAAATGGATTTCTTTTCTACTGCCCTGGTTCTCTTATATATATTGAAACTCCGGACTATAAAAAACGGATCACTTGAATCTCTCTCTCTCTCTCTCTCTCTCTCTCTCTCTCTATATATATATATATATATATATATATATATATATATATATATATATATATTTAAATAGAAATATAGATAAATATAAATATGGAGCTTCAATTTGATTTGAAGGATGAACGAAAGGACGTATAAAGGGAAATTCATTTCATTTCCTTGATACAACGTTTCGGGTGAACTTTTCACCCATCTTCGGGGACTGGAAATACAATTCGTGGAAATAATTTAAGTTAAGAGCCAAACAGATAATAAAAATGACGAATTTATGGAAAGTATCTAATGTTTATTAAGGGGGGGGGGGATATATATAAATTTACAGGTAATGGATAATTTGGAATAACAATTCTGTTTTAAAAATTCACACATCAAAATTACACGAGTTGGTGTATAATATATTGGTTAAAAACGAGGGGAAGGTCAATGGATGTGTGGGTGGGTGGTAGAGGGGTTGGGCTCTGGTAATTAATTGCAGACTACTACAATAAATTGATAGTCACACAGACGTATTTTTAATTCGTAAAATATATTACACAGCTTTGAATTGATTAAAACAATTAAGAGTTATAAGTTAAAACACCAATTTATATATCCCAATTTAGCGATGAGTATTCCCCCTTGCTTGATCAAATAGGATCGTAGAAAGAATAGCAAATATATCGTGATTATAAAGATCATCTACGTTATAATGTTTCAAGGACAATAATTTTGACTCTTCTATAATCTTGGAGTAAACTTGAGTTAGAAAATTAGAAATCGAATTTAACAATGGCTCTATTATGTAAATGGGTAAAGCTGAAAAATCGCCCAAGGAACAACTAGTTTGTATATTTTTTTAGAGCATTATGATACTGTGCAGACGAAGAACGATAACACTATGTAAGAAAATTTCACTTTTTCCTTAATACTGAGTTAAAAATGTAATTTTTCAGTTTTTCGTAACTAAATTAAATGAAAAGAATTGATTTTGATCCCCAAACTTTGTTTTTATAGGTAGAGCACGGATGCTCTAAAATGGCTCAATTTTAAAATAATGTTAGGGGATTATTAATTTCTGAAGAAATTGAGAATATATAAAGTCTGTACGCTTTAATTTTTTCAAAGTATTGCAGAAAATTGTAAATCCTTTTTTAAAAACAACATTAGAATGTTGTAGAATAATATTTGTTTAAAAAAACCTTACAAAGCTTTTTAATATATGAGAAATTTCTAGAATTAAGTAGAATTTTCTAAAGTTTAAAGAATTTTCCAGAATTTGCCAAAACAATTACCTGGAAACTTCTAGAACATTCTGTAATAGTTTGGAATATTGCTTTAAAAATGTATATACAGGGACTCACAAATCTCCAATTATTTCAGCTTTAGCTACCATAGTGAGCACATCAAAAGAGAGATGGTGGCATGAAATGTTCTCTAAAGTTTAGAAAATGTTCCAGAACTTGCCAGAGAACAGCCCTGAAAACTTCGAAACCTTCTTGAATATTACTTCAGAAATATTTAAACTGGATTTACAAATATGCTCCCACTTCAGCTCTAGCTACCATAGGAAACATATCAGAAAAAAAGCATGAAGAGGCATCAATCTTTCTCCAGATGCATTTTGTTATATCTGCGGAAAGTTCATCAGAACAAGCATAACAGGGTAGTGTGTGTAGCTTACAAAGCATATACTTTGGCATGCCCGTTTGAGAACATGCCAAACCTCGGGCATCTCTTTTTCTTGTGGACGCTGCATTAAAACTTTGGAACCTAATAAAATTGTTTGTTGTAAAGAGTAAATTATTCAATTTCACAAATATTTAAGCTATTATGTTTGTTTGCAAGCCAAAAGATTAATAAAGTATATTTTTGTACTTTTACATGATGGTATAGAGTGGAAAGGAGATCCATGATGTTTGCCATTCACAGGATTTGCCGTGAACCCACTAATGACTCAAGCAACTGCTCTTTCTGCATAGTGGACCCTTCCATACATCAAAGTAGCGAAAATGCACCTGCTATTTTCTATCTCAAACTTCCATTCCCTAGCGTTGATTTTCCTGTACCTATTCCTCCAGAAATGATTAAACCAACTTCATAAGAAAGCAACAATTCAGAAGCTAAAAGAATCATTGAAGATGTCGGCTACAGTGTTAGAGATATAGATGATGATAGGAATCCATACTATCTAAACCCAAGTGACCTTAATGATCTTATCAGAAATCTTAGCTTGTCAAAGTCAAATGCTAAGCTTTTGATTTGGGGGCTCAAATAGTGGGAGTTTCTGGACGAAACGGCATAAACATTTTTTAAGATTTTTAATATCAAGCCCGACTATACTACTCTAATCATGTATCTGTTCTGTTTTATGCAATTTGAATTACATGTAATCCCGTTAGCAGAGGCTCTTATTTGACAGCTCCTCAAGAAGCATTAAAAATGCTCCCCTCGATAATTGGAATAAACATCAAATACTTTCCCTTGGCTCATTCAGAATATCCCAACGACTAAAACAGTGTCAAGCTCCTGCTACAGTTTAGAAATTATAAAGCGAATGGCTGGGAAGTGTTTGGAGACTTCAAAATGGTATCATTTTATATGGGAGTCCAGAAAGGTCTCACCAGGTTTACGTGTGATATATCTCTTTGGAACAGTATGTCTTTGGGAAATTACCACAAGAAGCATTGGTCAAAAAGGACTGAGTCATCTGTTAGACGGCCTAACGTCAAGAATAAGCAATTGATAGTCCCTCAAAATGTGTTGTTCTCTCAATTTTATTTAAAACTTGGTCTCATGAAGCAGTTTGTTAGAGCGCTTAACAAAGAGTCTGCACACTTAACTACAGGGTCACCCCCAAAACCGAGCCAGCACACACTTTTCGTGATTTATCCTTCATTCCTTCATTCACTAATCACCCTTACTTGGCAGGACATGACAGAAGCAACGCCTGTGAACACAACTAGATCTCAATGGAAGGTCCAGGAAAGAATATACTGAGTCAAACATTGCTACAAGACAGGTTCGTTCAAGAAAGTGCAGGACACTTTTATGCGTCAGTTCGAATATGAAAAGCCCCCTCCAAGAGCAGAATTTAGTACTGGGTGGACCACTTAGAGAACTAAGGGAAAGTGGAGAACCTCAATGCAGCCAGTGACAACCGTCCAAGCCATTCAGGACGCCCCAGGAAGCGTACAGCTGAGCTTGTCGAGAGCGTAAGAGAGTGAGTTCAGCAGAATCCAAAACGCTCTTGGCACAAGCAAAGTCAGTCCCTCGGTATATCCAATGAGACTTGCAGGAGAGTGCTAGTAATGGATATAAAGGCCTACTCATACATAATACAGACGAAGAAGACCCTTACAGTATCAAACAAGGAGTAGAGAATGGCTATGACAGTCAAGATACTGGAGAAGATTCAGGAGACCCCAACTTTCCTTAAATTCATTTGGACTTCAGATGAGCTCACTTCTATCTTCAAGGAAAGGTAAACTCAAAGAAAACTGCCTTCTGCGGGACCTCCAGACCAAATTAGGTAGCCAACAAGTCCCTTCACTCCCCTAAGTGAACGGTATGGACAGCAATCTCAGCTAGAGGCATCATCGGACCATTCTTCTTCGATGAATCTGGCACGACAGTGACAGTCACCAAGGAGCGGTATGTTTAGGTGTTTAAAACCTTCACGAGGGAGCTGCAGGCCATGTTCTCGTCACTTATGAGAAAGTTCTGGTTCCAGCAAGATAGAGCAAGCTCTCACACCTCAAAACTGTCCCGAGATTGGCTGAAAGAGAACTTTGGTGGCCGTGTGATCAGTCTCAACACTGATTTTGTGTGGGCACCTCACAGCCCAGACCTTAGCCCCCTAGATTTCTTTTTCTGGGGCTACTTTAAATACAAGTGTACGCAAGGAGACCCAGGACCCTCACGAAACTCAAAGAAGCCATCACGCGAGATCAGAGCCAGTAGTCGGTCTGTTTGTAAGGACGTCATGGGCAACTTTGTGCCGTGCCTCAAGAAATGCACCGAACTAAATGGAGGTCATCTTGAACACGTGCTCTAGAATAAAGAAGAAATGTTCAAAGACTTTCATGTTTTCGATAGGATGTTTTTAAACACAATAATCTAGTTATCACCAAAGTTTCATTCAATTCTTGCAGAAAATTAAGGATTGAAGTCTATCGAAATGTTTTCCTCTGCAATCTCCGCGTTTGCTGGGGCGCAGTAAATGACAAATATTGTTATTTTTAGTTACCACTAAACTTTTCCATTTTGCTACAAACTCAATTTTAAATAGTTTCTCTAAATTTAATTTTCATCCTGGCCTACACTTTTCACAAATGTAGTTGTTAATGTCTTTTTAAACGTCATTTTACAATGTGTACCAAAATATGCAGCTACCATCTTAGCATCCATAAGTACTTTAACTCCGGATAAAGAAATTTATTACACCCTACGTGAAATTAAACCTTATTGGATGTAATGACTTTTCTGAAGGTTGAAAGGTAAATTGCAATGCACGCAGTGATGGTATGCGGTGGGTATAGCAATGAGTGCCCAATTTACTATGAATTTATAAAAAAATGTCTTCCAAGGGAAAGTAAAGCGCATATGAAGAAAGGAGGCAGATAAAGCGAGAGACGATAAATATAAAGTCAGCCATAAGTATAAAAAATCTAATTATCTTTCAGACAATTGAAGAAAATATGAATGAGAAGAATGCAATGACCTTTGATCTGAATGACTTTGCCACATCTTCGGCCGCAGGTCTTCTTCAACAATTTGTCGCATTAATCAGGTGTTATTTTATTCCATTCTTCTTACATTTTTTGGCCAGAGATCTTCAGCATTGGTCGATTTCTGAGCCATAAACCTCTCACCAAGTATCTTTTAGAGGTATTCTTTCGGATGTAGCCATAAAATAACTTCTTTATACAAACATTTTGTTGGGCCGGAACAAAAATGAAATTTGAGGGTTAGTTTTTGGATTAATTCTCATTTTCTTGCAACTTTTTGGTTTCCTGTGGTATCTCTCTTACCATTTCATTCCGTATTCCTTCTACTCCTTCTATCGCAATATCAGTCTCGTGTTATCTCTTTTCTGATGCTAGAATTCACGAGCTTTCCTTCTTCTTCCAGGGAACTCTCGGGCACCTTTTTGGGCATTCCGCACAAAATAAGTCTAATCGCCTTTGAAAGGTTTGTCATTTAAAACCTTGCTATTACAATCTGCCTAAATATACCTCTGTTAGTTAAGATATAGAAGGAATTGGGCTACCCCACCAGCATTTGGCACCTCCTCACATAGACTGCATGGCAGAAATCAGGACAGGCCTCTGGGCTCCTTAGCAAAGAAGATGGGAGACGGCCGCGGGGGATCTTAAAGTTGCGTGTTATTGCGCCTCAACTGTTTCCATAGACTTACGCCCCCCCTCTCCAATGCCGCGATGACTTCATGTCGCTTTTTGTCTTCTTCGAATTAGGCCCACTCGCGGGGCTCGCCGGTACCCTGTTGCAACGACTGCGTTGTCCCCCAGACTTTCCCCACATTTCTGTTGAATATCCCAGTCTGGGTGATCTTCGCACATGTTACCTGCCCCTGTACTGGGAAGACTGTTTTTTTTGTGTGTTTTGTTCTATGTTGTCTTTTTTTAAGTTTGGTTTTGTTAATTTCAACGTAGCCTAGCAGTAGACTGAAATTATAAATTTACGTTGACTGATATTTTTCTAGCTATGATTTCAGATGTATATCGACAATCTTCTTCTACAATAACTCTCACACAACGCTAAAAGTCAGCCAAATCGGTTACCATCTTCATGATTCTCTCTCCTTATTTGAGGTGTGAGTTTTCTATTCATAAGGTGTCGTTTCCTTGTGAGGAGTGTGTTCGAACCCTCCGTTTGACTACATTTACAGTAATATTGTAATCGTTTTTTCACTAAGTTTATTCCCAAATTCATATTGGCTCTAATTTACAATTGCTGAGACTTTATGTTAGATTTGGGGAAGATTTTTCGAAAATATCTAAATACTACATTTTTTTATTACTATTCCACTTTGTAGAGAAAGTTAAAAGTTTTAAATTGAATATTTAGATTAACAACAAATTAGATGATTTATTACTTAAGCAAAAGTCTTTTTAAGGGAAAATTTAGTTTTTCGTAGGTGCCAATATTAATAAGTGAAAGTAAAAATTAGTTGAAAATGAATAATAATAAAAAAACATTAACACTATCCAACTAATTATTTCACCCTTCAGAATGCTGGAGCGAATTGTAATTTTTTAAGGTACCTTTGCTTGTAGATCACGAAAATGACACTTGTTTTTCACGAAATTTCTAGTTTTTTCTCAATATTCATATGAGAATCGTTAACATTTAAGAAAAATAATAGAAAATGAGCTTTTTGATCATAAACTTTATAATTTATATTTTGGCTGCAGAATTCGCGATCGAGATAACTAATGAGTATCACCTATGTGTTATGTTACATGTTGTAGAGCATTTTTTAATGGTATAGAGGAAAGTTGGAAAATTTAAAATTTGGAGTACTGAGGGTTTGACGTAAACCACAAGATTATATACCACTGACTTATGTTTATGTTTGGTGAAGACTCATATTAAGTATTTTATGTTGTGGTTAAACTGAATAAACACGAGTGCCTTTCATTGCTTCTGGTTTCTAAACCTTAAAATAATCATGAAGGTCACTCGTTATTATTCTGCTGATGTTACAAAAACTGCTTTAACTTGGTTTAATTCTAAGACTCTTCGGATTATTAAAAATAATTTAAATAAATTGCATCATCAATTTAAAAATTTTTTTGGACCTCAATAGAACTTACGTTGAAAAATAATATTCATACTTTTTCTGCTTAAATTCTATTCTCAGCTCCCTCCCCTCCTCCCCCATCTCGCCTGACCTTTGTCACTAGTTTGTCATTGACGTAAATTTTGGGATTTAAAAGCTTTGGTACTTTAATTAAATAATTCGAGCATAAACTTCATTGTTTCTATTGAAAGAGATGTGAATATCTATTATTAATATTATAAAACTAAAGAAAAAAACTAACGCCGATTTCACCTCCTAAGTCAGAAAGGTTGCAACGAGATTGTAATAAAAAAATGTGATAAAGGGATAAAAAATGTATGTCAATTTCAAGGGTAAGAGTTGAGGGAGGATGTTTAATTTAGTAGTAAATATGTAATGTTCAGTTCGTAATGAATTGTCGGGTTACACACTCGTTTTTCTAAGAATTGGTCCCAGGTTTTCTCTCACACTTTGCCTTTCAATTCATATAACATACACATAAGTGAAAAAGTAGCTCATGATATATTTTGTGCGATGTTCTTTTGGTGTTTTCAATAAGTTGAGCATATCTTACGTTGTTTCTATTAGGAATAGATTTTGGTATTCATAAGTACTAACGAAAAAAGAAATTACTAGATTAAGAATACATAAATGTCTTTTGTTAAGAAAAGTAAAATTACTTTTTTTTTTTAGCGAAGTAATTTTCATCACTATTGAAATTGGTCTCCTGTCGTTAAGCGAAGCGGTGGATTCCTCTCTTGAAGAATTCATTCGGATTTTGATGAAATATAAGATTTGATATCATTGTCCACCGCAATAATATAAAAGTAATCTTTACGATTTAGGTGATATTATAATGACCTAAATAAATGTTAAATATCTTTTGAATAGGAATTATTTATCGGACAAAAATTTGTATAAAATCCTTTATTTAAGGTAAATATAATTATTTTGTGTCACAATCGCTTTCAAAACATTTATCGATATAGGAACTTTCACTCTTGCTCTTTATACTCCTTTCCCCCCCACACTCATTTTTGTTCTTTTGGCTCAAAATATCTCATAATTTGCCTAATTTTTCTTTCAATTAAAAAATATTCTTCACCTCAAGTTCACTCATCGACCACTTTTAAAAACTTGAATGACTCAATGAAACCCATCCGCATGGAAATTATCTCCCCCCTGAAGAAAGGGGAAGGGATCGTGAAAACCTGTTGAACATCTTCAAATGCTGGGGCGAATTCAATATAAAAGTACTCTCCTTCTCGACTTCAAATTGGCTCATAGATATTAATCCTTTGAAATCCAAAGCAATTTTTTCCCTCTTTTATTTTGAGATAGCTTTATGTTTAAGACTCCCATACATGCAAGCTCGTAGTGCTTGTATGTATGGGGGTATTTTAGTACGAACTTGCTCCTCAAGGTCTAACGCTCCAGAATAGGGCACATTAGTTTGTCATACCAATCGTCGCTACATTTGGCTTCTTTTCTGTATTCTTGCAGCTTATATTTGTTGAAATTACTTTTGTTAATTTACTGTCTATTTTTGGCCTAGAGCATGTCTGCATTGGGTACCATCAGATTCACTTTTCTCCTGGGTAATTTATGATAAATCGCTACTCATCTCTGTTAATCTGCTTTAGCCAAATGCATCATGCATTGATCAAGTTAAGCCACATTATTATGGTTAGTTTTCGAATATGTAGGCGATTTGGGCGACTTTGGGGTAGATTCTATATGCGGATTCCAAGTAAAACTCTATGTTCCACTTAGATTTGGTTGTTGCAGTTTGAATAGGTGATAAATACAGCGACTAAATATGATATAGCAAGAGAGCACAAAACAGTAAATGAGCTGGTTAATTTTAATAACTTGGAGACAGGGCTCATAGCTCCCCTTTAATTAATGATAAAAGTTGCAAAAAAGAGAGAATAGGGATGAAATGAAAACGAATATGAGAGAGAAAGGAGAGATCAAATATACAACATATTTTACCAGAGCATATAGATGAACTTAGTATAGGGCACATCGGTTTTAAATACTCGTAAAATGGAGAAAATGGAAGAGAAACTGCGGTCTACTCCTCTACAAAATCCCGGCAAGCTCTTAGAAACCCCCATTAGTCCCCTCAGTTACGATCTTGCATTTCTCTTCCGTCCAAAGCGAAACAACACAGTGGCCAATTTGCAAACTGCCATTTTGAAATGGCAAATAATTGAGGATATTACGAAGGCGCGTCTTCGTCAAATAGTATTTGTTTGCATTCTTTTCCCTGTCATTTTAATATTTTGGGGGTCGAGATTTTGTTTGTTATTTCCAATAGTAGTAATTTGCGTGTTCACATCTCTGTGTAGGCATCCGTTCGTGGGAAAATGTATTTATCTTTAATTTTCACTACCAATCTATCTCTCCCAACTCATGTTCTTTTCACAAACGGAACAATGTATACAAACAAACATTTTACCCTCAAACAAGTTCTGTCGTTGCGTGAAATTTCTTTCATTTTGAGAAATGAAGAAAAATAAGTTTCATTTCGCCTATTCACCAAAAACTCATCCTTCGTGCTTACAGGTGTAGCTTCTATGGTGCTTTCGTTCAATGCACCGTCCTCCTTTCTTTGTCTGGAAATAGCAGGAGGTCAAATGATATTTTTTTCTTTTCATATCCTACTCGTCATTGCAAAGATGCGCCACTCAGCAACCGCAAAATGCAATTTATTTCTTACCGTCTGTAACTCAGCTCACGTCCCGGGCATATTTTCTCCAAATTGAGTATTATAATCATTTTTCTTTCTTAGTTTTCCATGATTTTTCCTAGTTTCTAATAAAGATTGAATAAAGACTCATATTATGGCACGTGTCAGATATGTAAAAACTGAAAGTAGCAAAAAGTTTTGGTGATGAAATATTTGAAATCTGATTGATTTAATTCCTTGCTAGATTAAACTGAAGTGAGTCCTATTGTCAAAATATTTAATCTGTGCCTCATCATCACTATTATTAACTGCGTGACGGACAAAATTTGGTCGGTGAGCCTCAAAGGAGAATCTATACTCCCACTAACCCCCTTAAAACTGGTGTTCTCTCTTGGGTCATCTTTTGCACCAGTTTGAATTATCTCGCTACCAATTCGGCGCCTGTATAGAGGCATCAAAGGGTGAAAGAAGAAGTTAAAATCCTTCAATTTATATATATATATATATATATATATATATATATATTTTGTAAGGATAGTTTCTATTAAATGAAAAAGAATACTTTCGGAAGTATTCTGTTTCCATTAGTCTTGAAATAATGAGATAGGTTTTCATAGGGGCGCTGCACAAATACTCTGATTTGATGGTTATAAATTAGAAATTTTAAAACATTAAAAATGAAAGTACCTTATATACATAAATGAAAGGTTCGATTTAATTAAATAAAGTTGTTTCCTAAACAAATTAAATGACATGAAAAATAATAATAATGAAAAAAATATTAATAATGGCAGCAAAGTTAATGGGACTAATTTTTCTGTGGAGATCAGTGTCTTTTTATTATAATCATCGCTAATATTTGGTTGAAAGTATTCTTATTTTTGAGAGGGTTCTTTTGAGGTTTCCGAAGGTAGTGGGGTTATTTAGTGGCTTGTTTAGGTTTCTTGACTTGATTGTAGTCTTTAGAATATTGGATATACTTGTTATTAATGAGTTTATTTCCCGTAATTATCTCTCCTTTTGTTCCTTCTGCTCTTCCCATGTTTAATCTAAATGTTGATAATATATTGGTTAAATTTCTTGTTTTGGCCTCTTCACCCGCACCTGTTTGTTCATATGTAGTATACAGTTTTCTGTCGCTTCCCGCATGTCTTGATAATAAATTTCAATTAGAGTTAAAGAATAGTTGAAATTTTCGTTTCATTTCCTCGTAGGGTTTGTTGCATTTATGTTGCTTACTCAATCGATACTTTGTATTCTTTTCATGTATCTATATAAAGTCAAGCTCAATACTATAAAGCTATATTATTTTTGCTCGAAAATAATTAAAAAAGTTCGAAGAAAGTTTTCTATAAAAAGGATATTGAAAATGGCTTTCCTTTTAAGATTCAGATTTATTGAAATCCCTCAAAATATTTGGCTCCACAAAAGAAATTAAAGTATAAGAAATCAATGTTCATGTTGCAAAATACTAGAATAAATTGCTATAGATTTCGAATTATGTTTGTTCAAAATTAATGTGTTTAATTTCCCCGTCCTTTTCTGAATAACTTAAAAACTATCAACCACTAGAGCAGTTCAATTGGTAACAGGTGAATATTTTATTCAATCTTTGATAAAACATATCTGAGCCCCCTCAAACCATTCCCTTTGGAGTTCAATTTGGGGTAAAACTTAAACTACAACAGCATTTGCTGAATGAATTGAGGCGTTTTCTTGGTATAAATGAACATTTCACTACAGAACCTTGTTCCTTCTTCGCGAAAAAGTGATCCATCAAATATAGAATTGTATCATGCGACATCGAGGCGTAAAGCAGGGAAAACAACTGTTAACTTACCATTTGCACAGATTGATTCACACACCATAACATCACCTTCACTGTTCTGTTGCCTGGAATAATAAAAAATGCACACTTTCATCTACCTAGTAATAGTTGTACCCATGTAAACCATCCAGGTTTCATTTTCTTCCATTAGAGAGCACATACACCCTTGAAACTTTCTTCATCTCACGTTTGATGCTGGCAACAAACTCCAATCTAGCTGCTTTGTGGGAAAAAGGTAATAGCGGTCCTTATTTATATGTATAATTGTTCTTCTGATTACTCTTAATACTGTGGGAACAGAAGTTCTCGCCCCTGCTGATGCCTTGAATTTTAGAACCGAGTAACAACGTGACCTTTTAACCGCCCTGACAATTGCTCTTTGCTACCTCTTTGAATTGGCGTTTGGCCTTCCGCTAGCATGTACTAGATTGTACTTATCAGGATCATTCACAAATTATTTACAGGAGCTATGTTTCCCTTAATTCTTTTGGCAATTTCGCGGCTCCTCAATCTTACAGCTTTCTGTGGAATAGCCATCTCCTGCTAAACGTTTTTTATCAATTTAATACCAAAAAGGTTATATTTATGCCAGGCAAGATAAAAAGTATCTTAAAATTTCATAAATGAATGAAAAGGTTATATTATATTTCAGAACATTTTCCAAAATACGAAAATATATTAGATTATGCTCCTACTATGATTCAACCCTTAATTAAATTCTGGCTTTATAGTTTTAAACTTAAGTATATATATATATATATATATATATATAATTAGGTAAGAGGCCATGTTGTTTACATGCAGTGTTGAAGTCCACAACAATGGCAGAGGTATTGATTTTAACTTGTATTCTCTTTATTTAACTTACAAGTTTTTTTGACTGGGTCTTTGAGGCAAAATATATATTTTATTCCGAGACCGTGATAGGTCATCTTCGGGGAATGAACAGAAATGAAATGATTTATTTTATTTTAGGGGGAAAAAGGTACGGCTCGCGGTTACTCCTCCCCTCTGTACCCATTCCATGATTGAGGGGGGGGGGCACACAAGAAGAGGAGGCCCTCAGCCGACTTGCTCTTGGAGAAACTCCCAACACTTCTGACTCCCAGTTCAAGTGAACCGATAGTGAAGTGCTTAATGGGAAGTCCGGAACAAGCTTGAGAAGAGGGTTTATAGCTGTGGGGGACGGAAAGTTTTGAGTTAAAAGAGGAAAGATTGGTGAGGAGGCAGATTCAGCAACCTCGGTAGTCAAAGGTGGAAAGGGTGGAATACCCTTGCCCGAGGGACAAGGGGGACCTGCTGTTTAATGTGGATGCCGAACCACCGTCTTGCATTTACTCATCATTCATCATTCTTACTTCCTTTCTCACACTTTTAGAACCTATGTTCTTCATAGAGAAGCGGAAGGATCGCTTAATCTCTGTTCCCTTATTCTCTTCATCTTTCAATCATGTGTTTATTGTAGCATTCATGCCGTTTTGGGTTATCTAAGCTCTGAGTTCTGATTTTTGTTTGCGTATTGTTATGTTACTTGTTTTTACTTTTCTTACTTTGTTTCACTTTCTCTTGTCGTTATCACTTTTTCACTTTAGTTTCACTTTGTTCACTTGTTTTACTATTAACTTTCACTTCACTATCATTTTTGTCAAACCTTTTAATACTATAGTTCACTTATTACACTTTTAGTTTACTATGTTCGTTTTATTTCAGTTTTACTCTTAACTTTCACTTCACTATCATTTTTTACTTTTTAATATAGTTCATTTATTACACTTTTAGTTCATTTTGTTCGTATTATTTCTGTTTACACTTTTGATCTGTGTTGTCTTCTTAGTCAGGTTGTTTCTTCCTATTTTATTTGTTTAAATTCAGTTGTCTTATTAGGCTATCGATCTGATGCCTTGGTTAGTTATTTCGTTGGTTGGGTTTGTATATAGTTGGGTAAATATCTTTATCGTTATTGTTGTTCCTTCTCTCTTCTTGAATTTCTACTGAAGTAAACACGGGAACCTCCTCGATTCTCAGCTGTTGTCTGCCGCTGGAAAATCGAGTGATAAAGGGGACTAGGCTAGGCAAATATCGGAGGTAGATCATCTATCTTCCTCCATATTTTCTCCTCTCTGTTCCCGATGTTGATATTGAGCGTTTCTAATCCTGCTTCTTGGTGTAGATCCTGTAGTCTTCTCCTCTCTCTCCTACGTGTGTTGGTGATTAGGTATAGAGCTTTATTTTGTATTCTTTGGAGTTCCAAATTTTTGGTCCTTGTTTCCCTGTTTATATGGGTTAGCGGGTATATTAGTACCTCTCTTTCTAGTGCAAGATAGATTTTTCTTTTATTTTTTATGCCTAGCTCTCTTAGATTGTACAGTAGGTTAAGCATCAGAATCGCCTTGTTCTTCCTCTCCGTTATATTTTGTTTGTAGCCTCTTTTTGTTATTCTGAGTCCTAGCACTTTGCCCTCACTATGATATCTGTAGTTCTGATATTCAAATACAATTTCAACTGTTTTTTTCCTGGAGTTTGGGATTATTGAAAATTTCCTCCTGTTCGTCCTTATCTTCCAATCTTTTTCGTAGTTGTTGATGTTGCTGATTTCTAAAGTTGTTTTCCTTGCATTTAAGCGTACGTTCCTGTACGGAGTGACAACGAGTTGACTTATTTCGTCCGCGAACTGTATGTTTAGGCAGCCAGGCATTGTTGATGGTGGCCGATCTGCTGTGTATATTGAATACAGCGTGGGGCTGAGACAGCCCCTCTGCAGGGGGCCAGCTTCCAATTTGAATTCTGGTCCTGAATAACAATTGATCTTCACATATGCTCTTCTGTATGTGACATAATCGTAGATAATTCTCTCCAGATTGCTATTCATCTGGATAGTTAAGATCTGATATTGCATTCCTCTGGCCCAGACTTTGTCGAATGCTTTTTCTACATCTCTCAGGACCAGATCGATTTAGTTATTCTCTGCTTTGGCCTTTGCTATTTTCTCTGTTATTATGCCAAGTGCAATTGTGGTGCCTCTGACTCTTCTGAATCCGAACTGATAATCTTATAAAGATCAATTTCTTCAAGATATTCTTTTAGTCTCCTATTATGGATTTTCTCGAAGACTTTGTTTACCCATGAAGTTCAATAGCGATATTGGCCGCAACTGCTGAGGTGGTTTGGTGGTTTTCCCGGCTTTGGAACGAATATCATTTCTGCTATTTTATAGCTATCAGGGAAGTAACCGGTGTTTGAGCATGCGTCAAAAATATTTTTTAATGTTCTGATGATTATGGTAGGTGCCTTGGTAAGATTAATTCTGGTTATTGCTGAGAGCCTGGCACTTTCTGTTTGAATGATTGTATTACGCCTTTTATGTCTTCCGTTGTTTTGTAGGCCCCTGTACCCAGAATTTCCTTCCTTTCTAGCTCTACACTTGGTGCTGGAGTGATTTTCTTTATGTTTTCTTGCAAGGCTGTATTTACCATTTCGTCTATCTCTGGATTGAAGTCTTCGTCCTCCTCTGGTGTTATGGAGAAAACTGATTTATAATGATTACGAAAAAGTTCTTCTGTTGTGCTCCCTTCTTGGATCTTTTCTCCCCGTTCATTCTTAATTGTTATTTTTTGTCTCGGGAGTCTACCTTTAAGTCTATTTATTAGTCTCCAGTTCTCTTTTGGTCTTCTTTCTTCGTCTATTTTCTTTATTAAGCTATCTCATATGGGGCTTTGCTGTTCTTCTATGACATGCCTCAGTTCTTCTCTCTGTCTTCTGATTTCTTCGTATCACTCTCTATTTGGTCCATGGAGAATTATTTAGTCTAGTATTTATCTTAGTTAGCTATTCTTTCTCTTCATTTACTCTCTTGTCTAGTCTTTAGTATATATCTTTCGTCCGCCTCAATGATCGTTCTTGTTAATCTTGAGTTCTCCTCATCAATATCTTCCAGGTTGGCGTCAGTGATATCTTTGGGATGAAGTTACTAAGATCTTGTGTGAAACCTGCCCAGTTTGCTCTCTTGTAATCCTTTTTCGCCGGTACCGGTACCTGTATCGAGTATTGATTCATGAGCAAATGTGTTCAAACATGGTCGGTACATGCAAAGGTAACTGGTTGAATGTAGATGTTGTATGGCATATTGAAGCTACTTAGCACGACGTCCGGTTTTGTAGCTGCATTGCCTGTGACATATGTTGGAAAGTCTGGCCCTATTCTCTTGGAAATGTTTCTTTTCATCATCATTTCTAATTTGGCTCATCTGATGTTTCTGGAGCGGTATCTATTTGCTCTGCACCTGACATTGAGGTCTCCCATAAAGATAAGTTGTGCAGGGGAAGGTAATTTTTTCTTGGTGCTTGATATCCCGTGGCTACTATTATTGACGTTAATTCCGTTTAAATTTTTAGGGCCAATTATGCCTCATCCAAATTATTAACTTCTTTGAACTTCAGCCCTCTTCTTATTGCTATGGTCACCTCGTCATGACGCTAACCTGAAGGGTTAGAATTCATGGTGGTGTAATCGAACAATTTCATTGTTTTTTCTTCTCGATTCACTCCGTGTTCTAAAATTAATATTATGTCTGGATTGATTTCTCTGGTTATATCCTAATGTCGATGTTTTATCGATCCATCCTTGAGTGTTGATTTGCAGAATGCTGAGCTTTCTTCTCCTTTCTAGTTCCATTGTTTATTAAGTTTGGTCGTCTAGAGATCTCTGGACTTTTGTGGGGCGATCTCTTGTTGGGTTCTTCTTCGTTGCCTTTAAACCTACCATTCTTCATACTTTGAAATGTATAATGGCAGAGAGTAACGCAGTCGCCAGGGTAGATTCGAATTTTATCCTCCATTAAGAGTTTTTGTACTTCATCCTCGTCTTCTTCTCCTGTCTTTCCTTTGAATTCCCATTTGCATTTTCCTTCTTTAATTGCCCTAATGATGTCGTCCTGTTTCTTGCCTCTCGGGAGGGGGTATCATTCATCGCTGTAGACTTTAAGTTTTAATTCCTGTGCTTCCATGCGTACTATTTTGTCTCCTTCATTACTTTGCACTGACATGTTTGAAATTGCGTTTGCTTCAGTAGTATGTTCCTCATAGCTCGTTGATGCTGATGCTGAGGCGAAGTTGATTTTAAGGATTTCAGATGAAGGAGGAGGGTTGTCAGGGAACCACATCTTCTTCATTCCATTTTTTTCTAGCATTGTATTGAGTGTTGTAGCGAAGGTGCCTAGTTTCCCAATATTCATCAAATGAGCATAGAATATGCATGTGAGCACTTCTGTTGATGACCCTTGTGCACCGATAGATTGGTATGTGCTTTCTGCATTTGCTTCACAGTTGCTTTAGCCACTCCTGCGTATGTTTAATTTCTTCTAGTTTCTTCTTCCTTTCTCGCTTCTCATTCATTTCATTCTATTATCTCCTTTCTTTTGGGGCACGCCATTGCCATAGTCCTATGTGGCCCATGACAGTTCACGCATTTTTTAGTACTTTCCTTGCACTGTTTCCATTCGTGGTTCTTCTGTCTGTACTCAAGCGTCAAGTAGTCCTTCATCTTATATCAGCGGAAGCACATTTGAATATTAATGTTTCTCGGGCTCCATGTTCTCTGGTGGAATTCTCATGTTAAACATGAGCAGTCCTCGTTTAAATACGAGTATCTTTGCTGCCATATCTGTTGTTGCACATTCTTCTGTCATTTGCTCTTTGTCATGGGAACCCACCCAAACGTCGACTTTCATTAGAATGATACTTCTGTTTGCAGTTATCTGGGGCGGGAATTTGGGCGTTAGTCCTATTCCCTTTAGTATCTATTCCTTCCTGAGACACTAATTTTTCTACTTCTTTTTCCTTACTTGCAATTACTACGTAGCCATTTGGGATGCCGGTAATTTTGACGAGGGCTGCTTTTATCTGTCCAAATAATGTATTACAAAGTTTTCCTTTCTCCGGTTTAATCTCCTGGTTAATTGTCCGTAGAGATACTCTTAGGCATTCCAGGCTGCCTCCTTTCCCTAGAAGGGGATGATCCCCCATCTTTTTGCTAGTTGAACGCCTAGGCACTCTTTTCTTCGTTCCCTCCTCCGAAGTCTATGTTTGTTTTCTTCCTTCATCTCTAAATCTGTAAAAAAAGGACAGTGAAAAACTTTTCCTATCACCTAGCAGCCTATGGTTTCCTATTTACCTACTTATTTTAGCACTTCACGACCACCCTACCTAAATAGGCCTAAGCTAAGAAGCACCTCCACAGAATTTCGTGCTCGTGGTCTTAAGGACCCCTCTTCTTCGTGCAACCTATTGGGGCTTCCTTCCGGGGTTCACTATACCCTACTTTAAGTGGCTCTGCGCACAGCAGTGGTCGTGTTATGTTGCTTTAAGTCGGTAAAGTAAGTGAAGGTCAAAGCGTAGAATAAGGAGGAATTAAGGAGGAATAACTCCTTTAGGGTAAGCACCCCGCCCACTGAAAAAAGGAGGAATCTCCAATCAGTCCAGAGGGCGCATATATTTCTTTTTTCTTGAAATTAACGTTAACTTTAATGAAAAGTGAACTTTTCCTTAAGCGTGCTCACAGCTCTCCGTTGAAAAAAAGAAAATCCAAATTCAGTCCGTCTATTGACTCAATGGAATGATCTACAGGATGCTACACTATATATAGTTCTTCTATTTGAACATAAGCGATACAAAATTGACTAATCATAGTTAAGGAAATTTGAAGGGCTAACTAACGTTAGCCGGTGCTACAAAATTTGACTATGTCATGGAGAGACCGGCGTATATCAGTTTAGGGTGCACGGACGGACCGAAGTTTCCGCTCAATGCGGGCCTCCCGCGGGGGGCGGGGTGATCTCTCCCCCACTCTCTACTCGATTTAAACCACACACGTTACAGCCCCTGTGAACTCTATTTGCTTTAACATTAAATATGCCCATGACTTCAGCCAGATAATCACTTGTCTTTGGGGGAATGCGCCATGGCAAGCTCGCATGACTGCAGAAAAAATTGAAGGATTGGACAACTACGAGTCACAATGAAAAATCAGAACGAACCAAAAGAAATTCAAAGTAGTCCCCATTAGCAGTAGACTACTTTTAGATATCAGGGTGGGGGATAGACGCTATTCCTACACCACAGAGTGCAATGTACTCGGAATAAAAATTACTTTGTCCGGGTAGAGGAAGCACGTCGATGTTAGAATTTGTAAAGACTCGGTCTCAGTCAGGACTCTGTATATGTTTAGAAATCTACGTGAAATTAACAAGAAAAAGATCTACAACGCTCTTGTTAGATCTATGTTGCTATACCCTTCTTCCACCCTCTCTTGTGTCTCAAAAACACAAAAGAGGAGACTACAAACAGTGCAAAATAAACGCGTGTACCTAATTACAGGTACACGTAGGAGGGAAAGAAGACGCCAAGAAGAGCTGCATAGGGAAGTGAGGATAACACCCATTAACAAAGTCATAGAAGAACGGATTTAGAAAATGCAAGAACTGGTCAATCAGGAACTGAATGAGGATATCATTCAAATGATTAAATAAAACAGAAGAGCTATATGGACCAGATTTCCAAGCTCCGCTAACCTAGCGGCTGGCGGAGACGAAGTGCTGTTCTACGCATGAGGAGAATGTAAGAACACTCAGATCTTGACAACAAACCAATCATGACATAACAAACTCGATTCAAGAAAAAATCACCGATTTTGACCAACACACAACGAACAAGACTCAATCAAACCAAACGTGACGCGAAGAAAGAAGATAAGAAGAAACAGTAAACACTGAATTACACATATAACAAAATAATTAAAATATAATAAAAACTAAGCAAATATTTAAAGTAATATTTCACAAAACAACAGTAAATGCTCATTACACATTCCCCCTCAAATAAAAACTTATTAAGACAAATGGCTTGAACGCCATGAACTAAAAACTATAACGAAAACAACAAAGGAGACACATGACAATAATATTCATGAAAGTGATAGGCCTGACCACAAGGCCCCTAGCATCTCTTTGCACCCTACCACATTTCTTTCTCTTTTCACCACTTGTCTATTTTCGTCTATATTCCCCACACCCTTTTGTCCCCTACACACACCCACACCTACATCAAATCAGAATTCAGAATTCATACTAATCATGGTTAAGGCAAATTTTAAGCGCAATTGTACGTTAGCTGATTTTTCAGAGAAGTGCTACAAAAATAACCAATCACATTAAAAGAAAATTATGCTAGAGATAATGTTCAACATGTAAAAGGAATTGCCGCTAATATCAGCGTATTAGTGTCGGTCAACATGGAGACATCGACTTGTCAGAAATGGCATTGATTATCAATTCGATGGTCTCATCCACGGGAACTCAGAGAGAATAAAGATATTGTCATCTGGAGTGCTGATAAATCTTCAATCTCTGTTATCCTGAACCAAGAAGAATACCTTAACAAGATGAAAACAATACTGCGCGACACCAGTAAATTCAAGAATATAACGCGGAAACCCACTAACGATCTAAAAACGAAGCTCAACAAACTTATTAGAAAAAATAACATCACCACGAACCATATGAAAATTTCTTTAATTAAAGGCGACTTTAGGATGGGTTACGCCTAAAGCAATGTGAAAACGCATAAACGTGGAATTCTTTTCCGCCCTTTGGTAAGTCAAACCTAAGTATGACGTATCAGCTATCAAAATATCTCAACTCAATCATCTCTCCCTACACCCCTCCTCTTTAACTCTTCTAGATATCCTTCATTTCGACCAGCAGCCGTACTAGCTATTCACAAATGTTCTAGTGGATGAGACCATCGAATTTATAAGTAAAATCAATGCCTTTTCCCGCACTGCAGGCTCCACACCTCTCACCATCCCAGTAGCCATATTGCGACATCTCTTCCAAGCGTGCACAAAAGAAGCGCCGTTATACGGTCCCAATGTGCAAATCGATGTCTTTGCGATGGGGTCACATATCATCATCCCTTTTGCTAACCTTTCAATGGGCGCAGTCGAGAAGAACCTTTTCAAAAGTAATATAGCACCCAAACCTCCCATCTACGCGTGCTATATTGACGACATACTTTTGAACACAGTTAACCTTGAGCAAGTTAATGCCCTAGTTGACACATTTAAGAACAACCCGTGTTTGAATTTCACCCACAAAACGCAAGATCAAGGATCCCTTCCCTTCATTGATATCCTCGTAATTTCCCATGAGTCTAAATTTACAACTAAAGTCTACATTAGGCCACAAGCTTAGGCTTCTACTTAAATGGTTCCTCTGAGTGTTCTGAATGATACAAAAGATTAGTTTTTAATGTATTAGTTAACAGGGCAATTTCTCATTCCTCCTCTAAGGTTTCCCAAATTAAAAACGGCCGCTGAATTTGGTGCCTGGGCTACACCGAAGAAAAATACTATCGACCTTTATTACAAGGCTAATATGAACACAAGCTATCGTGAAGACGAAAAGCCCTCAAAGCCATTTTACATCGAAATGTGACTGCAACCGAGCCTAATACAGATATAAATCTGATAATATATTACAAGACAAAGAAAACAAGTAATTGCATTAAGAAGAGCAGCTTTCCCTTTCCGACGAGTGAAGTCCAGGAGACTAACGCGAATACGAATATTCGTGTAAAGTCTTTGACTGCGAACATCGCAATTCCACGTACATTGGCGTCACTTCTAGAACCCTTTTGAGGCGACTGAGGGCTCGTCTACAAGATGGAGCAATTCAAAAACATGCCCACTCTCATGGCACTACCTTAACCCGTGAAACGCTGAATAAGAACACCTCCATCATCCTGAGACTCCAAAACCGCAGTAGATCACAAATGGCCATAGCCGTCATTATTTAAATGAAGAAACCAGCGATTCACTAGTGTGCAACATCAGCCAGAAACCATACTTCCGACAACTCGATGCCTCCGTGTTGACCGCCGCTAATACCAGCTAACGCCGCAATTCCCTTTACTTGTTTATCATTATCTGTAGTAAATTTTCTTTGAATGTGATTGGTTATTTATTAGCACTTATGTCTGCAAAAATCAACTAGCGTTACATTGCCCTTAAAATTTGCCTTAACCCTGATCAACGATCAACGACGATTTAGGAAAGGAAAAATGTGTATAGAATAGATGTAGAGACATAGGTAGAAAAAAGGGTCTATAGGAAGAAAAGATATGTACCAGGTGATCTGGGAACCTCAGTTGTCATGCCTCTTTTTTTCTTCTTGTTGCTTCCTTGGTTACTAAAATAAATGAGTCTAGCTTTCAAACCTTTGTTTTCATTGAAAAACTTCTTCTGTGAGACAAGAGAGCTTGCCGCTGCATTATTCCTCTTGTTATTCAATACACTTTCCACTGTTGTTAAAATTTTGTCATCTTTGGATTATTTTTCGTTTCTTTTTATCTTTTAATGTCATGATTTTGTCGATTACGGATTTTTTTATTAATATTATTATTAATTAATTGTCCACTACGGTTCTTTTTATAATTGATTCTATTAATTATTTTTCTCTTTATTTTTACTTCATTTTATTTTAATTTTATTATCAGTATCATTTATAGATAGGGTTGCTCGCCTGCCGCGTCTGCGGCTGGCTACTTTTGAAGGCTTGTTTAAAGTGTAGGTCCTGTAAGTCTTCCTCTTCAAGTTTTATTTGTTGGGTAACTTCTTCTGGTAAATATTGGTCTACCTTTTGCCATATTTTCTCTGCATGTTTGGGCAGAGTGATATTAATTGGTTCAATATTGGTAATTTCGTGAAGTATGTAGTGTCAATGGAATCCGGTCATGAAGTATTTATAAATCTTGCTTTATTTTAGACCGTTTGAACTTTTCTCATCAGTGTCTGGCTTGAGACATGAAGAGGAATGGCGGGGTATAGCAGTATTGGTCTTACCATTAGCATATATAGTTTCTTTTGATTTTGTGGCATCACCAATTTTTTCCCTATATTGCGCAGCATATAGGTTTGATGTTTTGATTCCAAGTACTCGGCCATCTCTGTATTATGCGTAATATTCGTCCTGCACCAGAACTTCTGCTGTCTTTCTTGTCCCATCGGGATCATTCTAAAACTTTTGATGTTTGTTCAGATCTTGTTTTCTTTCTCGTATCTATTGAGATTCTCAATCTCTCCTCTAGTCCTGTTAGCCACATCTCTGGTAACAACCTATGTTATATCGTCTGTCAGTTGAATATATTGCGTTGATTCGTGATTGGGGTGAGGCAGGATGCCGTGTATATTACATACAAGGTAGGATTAATGCATCCCCCTTGTGGCACCCCTGTCTCCAGATCTAAGGGAAGGGATCCCCTTCAATGTCATTTATTTTCAAGATTACCTAGCGGTCTTCTAAATAATCGCAAGGTATTCGTAATATACTCTGTTCCTTCCTGAGATCACTAATTTTCCTTTAAAGTGCCGGTACCCATACCTTATCAAAAGCTGAGTTCACGTCGCGAAGCATCAGGTCTACCTTGCAGTCTTTGGCCTTGGTGATAGCAATTCTATCAGTGATCAGTGCTCTTGTCGTTTCGGTGCCAAGCTTTCTCCTGAAGCCATGTTGTTAATCCTTATACAACTCTTCGGAATCTAGGTAATTCCTTAGTCTGTTGTTAAGGAGTTTTCCATGAGGAAAATTATTTTCAGCAGGAAAATTATTTTGGCCCTTTTGAACTGGTCGTGGAAATAACCGTCATTAAGGCAAGCGTTAAACAGCTCTAATAAGGCCTCGTTGATATTCCGGGGAGCGTTCAGTAGGTGCATCTTCGTAATGCCGGTTATTCTTGGGGGCTTATTGTTTAAAGCTCTTTAGGTTTAGGACAGCCTTATACTCCTCATTGTTGAAGGGCCCCCCATCCTCTTGTGCGACACGAGTCCCATCTACAGTTTGGTGTGGCGTTAGCTTATTACCTAGCTCCCTAATCCTTGCGAGTAGATTCTCCTCATATCTCTCATCAAAGTTCTCATTTCCGTCCTCATTTATTCGAAATCGACTTGGCCAATACTCTTTGAAGTTCCGTTCGATTTAATGGTTTTCTCTAACTTCAATTCCGTTAAATTTGATTGTGATTCTATTCTTAGGGTAGTGCCTCTCAATCTTTGTAACTGGCTCCAAAATTTCTTGGGGTCCCTTTCTGTGTCCACTTCAGCTATGGTATTTTCCAATTTTTCGCCTAATTTCTTCCTCATAAGCTGCTTAATTTCGTTTCTTAGTTCTCTCATTTTTCCTGTAGCGATGCGCTGTTTCCATAAATATTTATTTCTTGATGAGGACCTTCAGTTGATGCATTTTTTTCTAGTATATATTTTGTGTCCCACCTTGGGGCTGGTAGTACTTTGTATTCCGTTCAAGGGATAGTTATGCGGTCGGCTACCACGATCTTTGTTACTAGGTGACTAAGCTTTTAGTCGATGTTCTCAAGCGTAGCACATTCCATCTGGCCTATTTGCGTGCTCTGGAAATATTCCTTGATTGCAGCCCAGTTTGCTTGAGCTAAGCATATACATCTGGTAATTTTTACTTGGATTGGAGATGTTGATATGGTCGTTATCATGCTTATGTGATCGGACGGGATATATTAGCCTTGTGTCGTCAATTGATTACAGAGAAGTTGAGATTCGTTAGTACTATGTCAAGTGTAATCTAAGACCTTCCTGTGTGATAGGTGGCAAAAACGGGGCCTTCTCTTTGTACTATGTCCCCACCGATTAGGAAACTTAGGGAAGTTCCAGCAGCATTGTACGCCGTGGTATATCTAGATTCTTAACAGCGTACATTTAGATCTCATATTAAGATGGTTGATGCTTCTCCCCTCAACAGTCGTATAAATTTGGGGATTGGTAAATATGGACACCTTGGAGGCTGGTATCCAACTGCCACAACAATATCATCATAGGTCATACCGATCTTGATGGCTAAGTAAAATTCATCCAAGTCTTGTATTTCCTTGAACCTAATTCCTTCTCTGATCGCGATGGCCATTCCATCATACCTTTATTCGAGCGGTTTACCATTAGAACAACGTAGTTGTAGATTTTTATATGCCCTCTATTTCCATCCAGACCATGTTCTTAAATCAGTACGATGTCTGGAGTTACTGATCTTATAATCTTATTGTATATGCCACTTTTAGTGCTCTATCTGTTATCGTCGAGAAAGAAGATTTTCAGGTTTTTGACATATCTGACATTGATATCAATATTTACTTCTAATTTGGTTGTTTGCTCTTTACATATGTTTCTCTGGCTGGGGATCTCACCCTTCCCAATGAATTAAATACGAAATATAACAGCCAGTTTCGGAGCTAGCTGACTGCTAGATCTGTTTAAAATTAATGGAAACAGACGGATAGGATCAGTTCCCACATACTAGTCCAAGTTAATTGCCTGGAGCAATTCTTCTTCATTAATATCGGCATCAAACTACTATTGTATTTTCCTTTGACTATTCCCTCAATAATGTAATCGGTGTTGGACAGTTTCGATATTGGTGCTGATGGTGATCTATATATCTTTATGCATAATTCTTGGGTTGTATAACTTAGTGCGATGGACGTTGCAGGTCACATTGGTTCTGGCTTATCGCTTGTGGTGTGTGGTTTATGTCCATTTGAGAGTCTGTTCTTTCTGAAGTTTTAGGATTGTTTAGTCGCGGGTCTCGAGAGGCGGAGCGGGACCTTGGCACTGCTTCAGTCATTCTCTTGGTTTTGTCCTTACATAGTTCGTCAGATGATGGGTTGTCTGGGAACCACATTGCCTTGAGGCCAGTGTGTACCAGCATTTTATTAAGTTCGGTTGCGTAGCTGCCAGACTTCATAACATTGGCGAAACGGGCATGGGGATTTCACATTATCAGATAAGGTCTCATTCTGGTCAAGCTGGAACATAGTCTTTTCTTGCTCGCTTTTTTCGCCAGCTGTGCATACTTGGTATTAGCACTTTTATTTCTTACCTCAATTATTATCTTTTTCTTATTAGTAATCAATGTCTTTTTTATTAGGCAGGCCATTGATAGTGTACGGTCTGAGTTGCCGCAGTTGAGACATTTCTTGTTCTTGTTCATGAATGCCCTCCACCTATTACCGAGTTCTGTTCTGCACACTCCGAACACACTTTTCCCTCGAGTTTACACCCGAGGTAGGATGATTTGTCATAGCATAGCAGGAGAAACAAATTTGTAATGGGACGAATACCTCAAGCTATATACAGCTCGCAGAGACTTTCTAATTCAACATGAACAGCCCCTTTTTAGATGCCTTCGCGGCCATTTCTGTTGTCTGTAAGGTTACCTCAAGCACATTTGTATATTCCTCACCGTCGCCGTTTTTAGTCGCGTGCGAGTCAGGGCGCGAGTGAATATACATCGAACTATGTGGGTCGGTCGGTCCCCGTTTTGCTTTTTTGTTTTGTTTTTGTAATAACATTGTAACTATTAATCCGATTCTAACAAAATTTAAAACCCTTATGCTGTTTAACCTTCTCTTTCAAATGCTCTAATTCCGAAAGTCCTCCCAAGGATAGCCCGGGGATTATTTAGTTTTGGGAATAACATCATAACTCTTTCGGCCGATTCTAACGAAATTCAAAACCATTTTGTTGTTTTATATTCTCTTTCAAATGATATAATTGCCAAAGTCCTATCAAGGGCATCCCGGGAATTATTTTGTTTTGGCAATAACATCACAACATTTCGGCCGATACTCTGCTAGACTAGACTAGGCTATAATATGCTATACTCTGCTAGGCGAGCCTAGAGGAGGCTATGCTATGCTAGGATATTATAAGCTAGGCTATACTATGCTAAGCTATACTAAGATATATTGTACAAGGGTAAAATATACTATGCTAATTTGGGCTATAATACTCGTATGCTATGATAAGATAGCATATAGTACATATGTTAAGATAGACAATAATAAACTAAGATTGCCCAGGGTATATAGTATAGTATAGGCTATACATGTCTAGTATAGTTGATGCTAGGTTAGGTTAGTCTATGCTAGGCAGGCTAAGTTATACTAGGCTAGGCAGGGCATGAAAGGCTATACTAGGCTAGGCTACCCTATGGTATGTGAGGTTAGGCTATGATATGCTAAGCTATTGGCTATTTGTAGCCACGCCTCTGCTCCCAAAGCGTGTACAACGCCGGAAGTATTGCGTTCAGCCTTTTTGGAGCACATATCGTGTCATGCTGGAACTGTGCCAGTGTATACGAATGACTCCAAGTCCGAAAGGGGGTTGGTTTCCACGCCGTATCCCCTCTGTTTGAAGTCAACGGGGCTCTACCAGACTTTGCGTCTGTCTTCACGGCTGAGTTGGTGTCAATACACTACTCAGTAGGGAAGATTACGCGACGTGCCCGGTTCGAAAATCGGATAATGGTTTATAGCGACTCACAAAGCGCCCTGAGTGCTCTCGGGGCATTGGAATCTCAGCACTCTCTAGTTCGCGATATCCGTGATGCCACAGTTTTAGTGAGCCGGTTGGATGTCGAGATTACCTTCTGTTGGGTTCCTGGACATGAAAGAATTGTGGGGAATGAGCGCACTGACGAGGGCGCTAAAAAGTCCGCGAGTACCGGGTGACCAGACCAGCATTTCGCTCTTCCACACACAGACTACATGGCAGGAATACGAACAGCTCTTCGGACTGCTTGGCAAAGAAGATGGGAGACGGTCCAGGGGAACTTAAAGTTGCGTACCATTGCGCCGTGACTGTTCCCATGGACATATCCCCCAATGCCGAGACGGCTTTTGGTCGCTTTCTGTCGTCTCCGAATCGGGCACACTCGTGTGACGCATCGCCATTTAATGGAGCGCTCGGCTGCGCCCTATTGTGACCACTGCGTCGTTCCCCAGACTATTCGGCACATACTTGTCGAATGTCCCAGTCTGGGTGATCTTCGCACATGTTACCTGTTTTGGTACCGGGATGGGTGGGGTCGCTACTGCCTGTCCCTTGTACTCGGGACGAGTGCGTGAACATTGACTGGTGGACTTGTAGACTTTTAGGGGTGGCCGGCCTTCTCCCTTTTATTTAACTAGTTTTTTGTTGTTATTTTTTTTGTACGTCGCACGTTCCTGCGCTGGGGGGACCTTCCTAAGGCGTAGGAGCTTGCTTCCTCCTTATTACGATTTTCCTTTATTATTGTTTTTCATTCATATTTTAAAGTAGCCTAGTGCTAATCTGTCGTGAGTGCGGCGACTTGTGCCCAAGTGGGTAGTTGCCAGATCGGGTCTTTTTGAAAAAATAGTCTTCGTTCTTCTAGGCTAGGATACGCGAGACTTTAGGTGGCTAGGCTTGGCTATGTTTTGCATGCTATGCAACCCTAGGCTGAGATCTAATAGTCTAGTCTAGGCTAGGCTAGGCAATACTATGATATACTATACTATACTAACTCGGCTAGTTTATGGTAAGGTAGACTATGCTATACTCTAGTAGGCTATGCTAGTCTAGGCAAGAATGTGCTAACTAGGTTAGGATAGGATAAAATATACTAGGCTAGGATCCTATATATGCCACGCTGTACTAGGCTATGTTAGGCTTGGCTTTCTAGGCTAAGATAAGCCATACTTTACCTTCTCTGCTAGGCTAGTCTAGATTAGTCTAGGGTAAGTCATACTATGCCTGGCTAAACTATACTATGTAAGGCTAGGCTATACTAGGCTAGCTACGATAGAGTATGGTATTGTAAGTTCTACTATTATAGGAATCATAGGCCTGACTTGCTTATACTGAGCTAGGCTAGGCTAGACTAGGCTATCCGATGCTAGGCTAGGCCATACTATGGTAGGCTATGCTATGACAAAATCTACTCTGTTATAGTTATACTATACTATGCTATGATATACTATGCTAGGTAGGATTTACTATGTTAGGAAATCTAGGCTAGGCTTTATTATGCTAGTTGAGGTAATACTATCGCAGGCTATCTTACGGTCAGTTAGGTTTTACTAGGCTATGCTATAAAATCTTATACTATTCTAGACAACACAAGGATATTCTAGGCTAGGCTAGAATATGCTAAGAGATACTATACTACATATACTATACTATATTATACTTTACTATACTATGTTTTCTATTCTATGCGATGCTATACTATGTTATGCTATAATATACTATGCCATGTTATACTATGCTATAATATGATAAGCACCACTATGCAAAAATATGCTATGTTATACTATGCTATAATGTGCTATGCTATACTATTCGAGACTATGCAATTAGGGTGTGACCATTTTTCCGCCTTTCCAAATTTATAAATGAGGTGTGACAAAAAGTTAAGAGTGAGGGAGTGGCGAAGGCATTGCCTGGTATTAATATAATTTAGTTCTGATTTTTAATAAACTATTAGAAAATTGTGACTTTTTAGTCGCTGGCACTCTATATCTCTCTATTTTGGTTGGTCAACGTTTTGCTTCTTTTTTTTAATGACATTGTAACAATTCAGCCAATTTGAACGAAATTTGAACACCCTTATGTTGTTTTACATTCTCTTTTGAATGATACAATTGGCGAAGTCCTCCCAATGTTAGCCAGGGAATTATTTTGTTTTGGCAATAACATCATAAGTATTCATCCGATTTTAACGAAATTTGAAACCCTTATATTGTTTTTCATTCTATTTCAAATAATATAATTGCCAAAGTCACCCAAGGTTAGCCAGGGAACTACGGTTTTTTGGCAATAACATCATAACTATTCGCTCAATTCTAACGAAATTTGAAACCCTTAAGGTGTTTACGTTCTGTTTTGAATGATATAATTTCCAAGGTCCTCCTAAGGGTATTCCGGGAATTATTGAAAGTTTTTAAAATCGTGAGGACATAAATCAGAATAAGTGAAGACAAGAGACTTTTTGTTCAGCAAACCTTGTGAAATATAAGGGGCTCATGAATTTATGCCCATTCCTGTTTGATTTCAATCTCCTTTTTAATTTCCTCTGCTGTGTGCATTCCAACGTAAGAGTCGATTCATCGACATATGATTGATCTTTTCGCACCTAAATGCGGAGGAATTTTCGGGAAAAGTCTAATATCTTCAAGTTTTTGTCTAGAATTTTCACTCAGCAGATTATCCATGTCTTGATTCGTGTCATAGAAAGTCACGTAACCACAAGCTTGTTCTTTCACTCTGCAGAAGGTGATTCCTAACTTGGTATAAACAATTTCAAAGATATTTTCACGCACAGGCTTTTGGCAACGATCTTTGACGCGGGGCGGGACACGCTTCTCAACGTTCGGGTCGTTCATGACGGCCCCAACTGTGGTGACTCTCTTTTACGTTCCTATCAGGCCCCTATCGCAGGGTCGTGTACCTACATCTTCCCTGGTTCACCTTATCTGCTCTGCCTAAATATGATATATCTACCTGGGTCCTCCTTCTTGCACTGACCACTCCCTTCTTCACGCACACTGTAGGGCTTCCTTTCGGGGTTCGGACAGGTCAGAGACAGGCGGATTCTAAAGAGCTGATAGTGGCAGAAAGGTTATCTGAACCAGGTATGTGCTGCTGTGGAAGCAGAAGAAGTTGACTGGACGAGTTTTGCGCCTTCGAGTCTTTCCGTGGGTTTACGCGCGCGCCCGCGCAGGTAATGGTCCGTGAGGATACTCCAATTGATCGTAGCTGGAACCAAGTGTAGATTTTGAATTTCGGATCTTCTCTTTATATACGATGCCCAGTGTTGATATCAAAAGACGGTTGTATTATGACATCTATCGGGGTTTCCTCCTTTACCAAAGCAGGCCAAGTCTTTCCAGCAAAAGCAGTCTTAACCATTATTGATAAATTTTGTGGCACCTATGTTTGAAAAACCGGCTAACGTTAGTTTAGCCTTAAAAATTTCCCTAATTAGGATTGGTCAATTTTGTATTGCTTATTTTCGAGTAGAAAAACTAAATAAAGTGTAGCATCCTGCGGCAACATCATTGTTGCAGCTGGATACCAGCCACCGATGCGCCCCCAATTACCGGTACAAAACTTTATTAAACTCTTCAAACTACACGATGCCGGTTATTTTTGATGCGCGATTTAAATGCCAATTGCCTGGCATCTGGGTATAGATATACAAACAAGAGTCAGAAGACAACTTAACACGGTCATTAATAGATGTATACTGCAAAGTCTGTGATCCAACTTCCCTACATTCCTACGAAGAGAACACACAACTTCAATCTGCCATTTAACCTTTTTATGGAACAAGTGGACATTCCTTGCAGTAACCACCCTGCAACTCTAATGCATATAAACAAGCATCTTATACAAATCCATTCGAAGAAATGGAAGGCATACCAGAGAGCGGATTGGGATAAGTACAAAGAATTACATCAGACATACGTGCCCAGCCCACTCGGGGAATTAATCTGGAGGAAATCGACGGGGAGTTGTATAGGATTATGGAAGAAATTAAAAGGGCAGAGAAGGAGGCCATCCCCATTAACTTGTTCCAAATCATTAAACAATTAAGGAGGAAACCAGAAATGGTGGCATTGATCGAAGAGATTAGCTGGGCAGCAGAAAATATAAGGAGTTTCGGAACCTCAATGGAAGCATACAACGCACTCAAGAGATAGAAAAGAGAAATAATAGTTCTAATTAATGAAAAAAAAAAATAGAAATGGGATCAGTACATCGAGAAAATAGATGTGGAAACATCAACAAGGAAGTTTTGTAAACATATTAACAGATTAAAGCCACTGACAGTAAGGAATAAAATGAAAATTCAGGATGCCTGGAACAACATTTTAAAGGATTAGGAAGAAATAGAGGTATTATTCAGATAGCACCGGGAAAATGTAGTCAAAATTAGCGAAGAAGAGAACGAGAACAATGACATTCAATTCGAACACCAGATCATGAACGAATTGAATGGGGAGATCGAAAGGACATGCGCCTTCCACTTTGTCGAGGAAGGAAGAAACAACAACGATGGAATAGATGCAATGATTACATCATAGGAATTAGATTAGCTGGGCAGCAGAAAATATAAGGAGTTTCGGAACCTCAATGGAAGCATACAACGCACTCAAGAGATAGAAAAGAGAACTAATAGTTCTAATTAATGAAAAAAAGAAATAGAAATGGGATCAGTACATCGAGAAAATAGATGTGGAAACATCAACAAGGGAATTTTGTAAACATATCAACAGATTAAAGCCACTGACAGTAAGGAATAAAATGAAAATTCAGGATGCCTGGAACAACATTTTAAAGGATTAGGAAGAAATAGAGGTATTATTCAGATAGCACCGGGAAAATGTAGTCAAAATTAGCGAAGAAGAGTACGAGAACAATGACATTCAATTCGAACACCAGATCGTGGACGAATTGAATGGGGAGATCGAAAGGACATGCGCCTTCCACTCTGTCGAGAAAGGAAGAAACAACAACGATGGAATATGTGCAATCATTACATCAGAGGGATTAAAAAAAACGATAAAGAGCTGACAGAGAGCCCCAGGCAGATGGCAACTCACCAGATAAAATTACATCGAAGCACCCCCAAACATACTAGAGGGAGTGAGAAAATGTCTTTAATGCGTGCTTGAGCTTGGGATACTTTTCTGACGAACTGAAAGTGGTAATGATGATAATCATCCCCAACGCGGGAAAACCTCACAGATTAAGTGGGTAAAAAAAATATTAATAGCAGAGGGTCAAAATAAATCGATGACAATAGTGGGAAAAACGGCTGCTAATTTGGCTTCTGGAAAAACCGAAGTAATCATTGAAAAAATAGCGAAAACAAAAAGAGAAAAAATGAGCGTGGACATCGTATTCCGGGACGTGTTCAGGGCATTTAACAAAGTATTGCAGATGGGTATGCAACTAAAGATACTCAGAATGGGAATGAACAACAAGATCGAAAAGATTTGATGCGATTATGTAATGGAGAGACGTGCTTATGTGGAAATATGATATCAGGGAGAAATATTTGAGCTCGCTGCCGGTTTGCCCCAAGGGGTATGTCTAAGTCCGTCTTTATATTCAATATACACCGCAGATATACCGCCACCCAGAAATGAGGGCTGTCTGAACATTCAATTTGCCGAAGACGTCTCCCAGATCATAGTTTACCCTTACAGGAACGGCCCAATGCAAGCTAGGATGACTACAGCAGAGATAAGAAGCATTATGAGATACGAAGAAAAATTAAAACCAACAGGGATAAATTCAAAATGGTACCCGTGTACAGAAGGAGCATCTCAGATGTATAATATGTAGAAGGAAGCACTACAAATACGACGAAGGATGTAAGGTGCCTGGACTAACTATTACGAAATCAGGTTATAAAAAGCACGTAACTGAAAGGGCAAATTCTGTGAAAAGTGGCCTGGTATTACTTTACAACTTAATAAACCTAAGGATGAAAAAAAAGAGGCAATTTACCAAGCCAATATACAGTCCGTGATTATTTATCCCACCGTAGCGATGTACACGATTGATCTCGAGGAGTAACCAACTAAGACTCCAAAATTTCAACACAAAACCATATACTTAATACCAACACTAGAAGAGGAGAAAGGAGAATAAAACGAGACCTGCACAGAAAGGCAAAGATAAAGCCACTTAACAGAATAATTGCAAAAAGAGCAAGGAAAGTCATAAAAATGACACAGAACGGAATAGGAGTTGAATTAACTAATCAAATTGCCAAAAGCGAAGGATGGTGTTCACCCAGTTTATTCCCTAGCTTCCCAAGGATTGTAGAATGAGGAGAAGAGAAAGAAGAAGAAATCTACACCTAGAGAAGGAGAATAATAGTCGACGACGACAAAGATTAGTTAGTTAACTGAAGCATCACCAGAGAATAGCATATAGTCAATTATAACAAAGATAGGTATTCAAAAGAATAAATAGAGAGATAGAATCCTACACTAGTTTTAGTAAGAATAATTTTTAACAACGGTTTGAACGACTCATAAATACAAACGCTACCTAGACAAATTAGGAATAGACACATATACAAAAAACTGTAATGTTTAATACTCACTCTAACTTTAGCACTATTGCTATAACTACCTATAATGGACAGATAAGCCTGCTCTTCGGGCAACTACCATTTCTTTGCAACCCCCTTACTTTCTTCAGCTTTCAGGATGTATTATCTTTTTTACTATCACATCCGCACACGGGACTCACAGTAGATATCTAGGACATGGGTGACGATAAACTTCAAAGTTCTAGTTAGAGACAAGCGACACAACGTGGTTCGGATTCCACGTTGAGCTGTGGGTCGCATGACTAACTAACTCCTCTTTTTCTCTTCATTATTATTCTTTGCTGTCCTATCCTAAACTTTCTCATCCTCTCCCTTTCACTCCAACCTGCCGTACTCATATTGACTGGAACCTACTTTCGCTCTAGAAGTGTAACTACGGGGTAATACAAAGGAGTACTGGGCCTCGTCTCCCCTCCTTCTTTGCTACTCCATGACGGCCAGGAGGGGAGACGGACGGAAGAGCTATTCTTTGTTTCTCACTTCTCTTTTCATTTCATTTCATCATTCCATTGACCGTTCAGAATGCTTAAAGAAGACACACGCTTAACCCATTCAAAAATTTCATCTGGCAAAGGCGGCAAAGAAAGGAGTAAAATCAAGAACGCCTCTGATATCCGGGATTTCTCTCCCTTCGGGGAATTTAAAAAAAGATCGTTATTAATAGAAGGGAATAAGCAGCGTTATGTTCGCTTAAACCCCCAACCCCTTCCCTCCCTCCTGGACCCTCACTAGTGAGCGTGATTGCTCGTTGTATGGCTTCGTTCCAACTATGCACTTTTCTGTTAAATCCATAATTGGCGGCGCCAGGGAAAGCAAGTTTGTGGATTAGCCCACTATGGAACCCAGCGTCAGAAGCTCCTGGACAAGGGGCAAAGTTGCAACTTCCGGGGAGCAAAGGTGGGACCGCTCCCATTTCACCACCCTGGAAGTCCAGCCAGGACCATGGAGAGAAGTAGCACTCGTCTCTATGTATGCCGGGCGCAGCTCTAATGCCCAAACCCTCGAGGGGCGGCACCCACGGTTAGCGATGGTTGATTACGCGCTAACCAACAAAAAAGTCCGTCACATATCATCCTCGAGAGGGCTCCCCCACCTCATCCCTCATCATATCATTCCTCTCAGGGCAATTCATTATCACGAAGGCAGGGACACTCCGGAGAGGGGGACCACCTCGACTAATTCCTACAAAAACAGGACATCTCAGATACGGGAAAAAGGAAAAGCCTTTTCTACTTTATCATCCCTAAGAAAAAAAAGGAAAAAAAGAAGCAGGAAAACTTGGAAGAGCCCATGGTCACAACCATGGAGCTCACGACTACAACAAGAATAACACTGAGGACGCTCCCCGGACAGGAGAGACCTGAAAGGGGGACCACTCAACGTTGAACTAGTTTGGCCTCTGAACCTCGCTGCCGAATATATTGCAATGTGCCTGAAGGAGAGCGACGTGTATAGCTCCTTAGAAACGCTACCCAAGATCAACCTTTAGCCAGCCATACCACCCCAGATACAGTTTCATCGCAGAATGATCTGTAGAAGCCTGTTCCCCTGTATTGATCAACACAGCAAAGAAGAGGTCGCCGCGTGAAGTGAATCGACCGAAATCACACCTGTGCTAAAGTGGCAGAAAGAATAAAATTCAAGAACAGGAGATATAAGTCTGAATACACGCTTGTATTGAAGGTTATCTTAGCTAAAACAACTATGGCGATGAAAGCAAAAGAGATTGGGCTGCAACTTATCCATGTGAGAGAATGCGGGGAACAAATTGAGAGAGAGAGAGAGAGAGAAAAAGAGAGAGAGAGAGAAAAAGAGAGAGAGAGAGAGAGAGGACTTCGTACCGATCCAGATGTGCTTCATGTGTTTTAAAATGGAAGAGCACACAACGAAATAGTGTAAACAAAACCAAGAAACGTGGTACCTGTGTGGACAATTATGGCATAACTGGAGGACTTGCACAATCTGCCAAAAGAGGTGCGCAAATTGTAAAATGGGTCATAGAGCCATGGCGATGATCTGCCCACAAAAAAGGAAATCAACCGCCAAAAAACAAAAGAAAAAAGGGAAGCGGAATGAAAGAAAAGAAACACTACTTATCCCCAAGTTGCTTAGACAACAATAACCGAATACGAAGCAAAGACGCTGTATCTCAACATAGACAGAGAGATGCCGGTAAAGCTATTAACATGCATTATGTATGGCCACACAAAGAAACTGATGAAACCAGGGACCTTCGCCGATGAACGAAACGACATGCTGGATGCAAATACGATTGAACCTATGGCCTTTCCTAAGAATCTTTCCTCAAAGGACGCCTTGAAAATGAATTTCGCACTCAACGAGAATCAGACAGCAAAAAAGGAAGAAAAGCCAAAGAAGAAGAAGACAGATACCAAAGAACCAAACCAGCAACCAAGGAAAAGACCAGACCCCCGCATCGAGGCCCCAAATCGAAGGGAACTCGAGGCGAGGAAAAAAGCAAGGAAACAAGAGACAACAGACTCGGCCACCAGCGACGATAAAGACTCAACCTCTAAACTAAAAAGAAGAGTGAAGAAGAAGTCAACGAAAAATCTAGATAGAAAAGATCTCAACCTCAAAATCTACACTAGCGAGGACTCACACCTCCCCAGAAAAGCAACGGACGCACAAATTTTCGAGGGAGTCAGAGCTGGGCTGTTCAAATGGACCTACCACACCGACGTAGACGAAGGGAAAGTCCAAGAAGCCCACATCCTTGCGGATATAGTTATTCACGTTGAAACCCTCAAGACTCTGAACCCCCAAGAATTCAAGAAAGTAGTCAACCAAGACATGACAACAGATCTCAAAGATGGAACGGACGAGTAACAGACTATAAATACTGAATCTAAACGTTGACAGATGGACAGACAAAGGTTAGTTTATTGCAACACTTTCAGACAGACAGACCCCGACATTGTACTCATCACAGAACACGGAATCAACATATAAACACAAGAAAAATTTAGATCCCACCTACAGATCGCTAGCAAAAAACTGCATTCGGTAAAGGTACGTCGGAGTGGCAATCGCGATAAAGCAAGACCTTAAGTTATGTGCTACCAGGGCTTGAGGTTTGCATTTTGGCGATTGCGTCTGCCCCTACAAAATTTCAACGTGCTTTTTGGGCCACCGAAGGAAAGGCTTTTTTAGAGGTGATTTTAATTCAAACCTGGGTGCAGCGGGATACTCTAGGACAAATACAAAAGGAAGAAACCTTGAGCTATTAATGAGCCCTAACAAGTTAGTAAGAGTTACAACAGACTTCCACTCATACGTGTCATCACGAGTAGCAACGAAGCCTGACATAATCCTTACTAGGTGCGACTTCTCATTCAACCATCTTGTCCCAAGTGGCTATATCTCTATACTCACAAACTATACTCGTAAACTATGTTGGTTGACTTTAGATTTGAGGAGTTTTGGCAGCAGTTGTTTTTCATAAGGAGATTGTTGGTGTTTGATGTTTTATAGTATATAATAAGTTGAATTTTATTCATTAGATTCTTAACCTTGATGTTACGGTAACAATCTCCTTGATGTTTTTTCCGTCTATGTTATAAACTGTGGACATCTGGTTGTTTACTGCTTCCTGATTACTTTTCGTTTTATCCGTATCTTTGAATTGCATATTTAAAAATGATTGGAGTTGTTTTTCAATAAGGCTGTTCCAGAATCTAAAGTCAACCAAGATAGTTTACGAGTTTATCTGCCCAAATGAAGACTGTAAGCTTTATAATAACTAAAAATATATTGGCATGGCAACCACCACCCTTTCAAGGCGTTTAACCATGTATCTATCTGCGAAGCAGAAGGCCTAAAAATCATATGGAGAGCGCGCACAGCATCAACTTAACGAGAGATAACCTAGTTGAAAACACCACAATTAATAGACAAGAGGGAAATAAAACCATCTTAATAAACGAAGATAAGCCGTCCCTCAACAGGCAGGCCACGAGATGGAATCGAACATTAAAGTTGTTCTAAAAATTCCACTCAATGGATTTGTTCGTTTCCTTTGTCATTACCTTAAGCAAAGCTGAATAAATATTCCCTAAAAACCGTTTTCTTTTCATTCAAACCGATTCTGACTACAACATACTTCATCGGTAAAGGAGGAAAGAATACCTAAAGAGGCTCCGAAGATGATCGAATAAGATCGAAAGCTCAGCAATTTAGTTTAGTTTTTACCAAACGCATTTATTACAAAAAGAGATATGAATATAGTACAAGTTATCTACCATCTACAAGGTGGACTAAAAAAGACAGTTAGAAGAATAGAAAGTTGCGAAATATACCATGTTCTTCAGCAAAATTTGCATATATATATATATATATATATATATATATATATATATATATATAAACAAGATGACCAGGACAAATCCGTAGATGCCTCGTAACATTTGTTTCAAACGTTTCAGAATTATAACTAATCCCATCATCAGTGCTAAAGAAAGAATACAAAATACAGAGTTAAATGTATACATAAAAGTAAACACAAGTGATAAAATTGCGGAACATGAGTATTAAATTTAAGATTAATTAATTACATTAGAAATATGGAGGAAAAAACAAACTAAACCAACGAGCGAATTTCTAAAAAATAGGAATGAAAATAATTGGCAGTGGATTTTATTCTTTCACCCCCACCCCTAAAAAACAACGAATGTAAAATTTATCAAATCAGCATGTTTTTTAATGAGTCACTTTTTTAATGTGATAGATAATGAGTTATTCTTTATATTGGGTTGAAGTTTTGTAATATAAATTGAATCTAGCCGGTAAAAGTCCGAGATGTTTCTTACCGCATTAAGTATCGTGAAGTTCTCGAGTGTAGCCCTAGAGCCACATTGTGAGAGACATTTAAATCTGTATTTTGTATTCTTTCTCTAGCACTGATGATGGGATTAGTTATAATCCTGAAACGTTTGAAATAAATGTTACGAGGTATCTACGGCTCTGTCCTGGTTATCCTGTTTATATATATATATATATATATATATATATATATATATATATATATATATATATATATATATATATATATATATATATTTATATATATATATATATATATATATATATATATATATATATATATATATATATATATATATATATATATATATGAGGAATTAAGCCACATTCTCCGAAGACAATTTAATTCAGAACAGTTTCGGTGTATCTCACATCCTTTTTCAACTGACACTGCGTAGAAAATATAAGAGAAGTGCATATAAGCTTTACACAAGATCCCCTCTTTTTTCCCCAATCCCCTACTTGTGGCTAATCTAGGGGCGAGATTGGGGAAAAAAGAGGGGATCTTGTGTTATGCTTATATGCACTTCTCTTATATTTTCTACGCAGTGTCAGTTGAAAAAGGGTGTGATATACGCCGAAACTGTTCTGAATTAAATTGTCTTCGGAGAATGTGGTTTAATTCCTCATCTTTTCTTGCGATACTGCATTAATTTTCATCATATATATATATATATATATATATATATATATATATATATATATATATATATATATATATATATATATATATACATATATATATATATATATATATATATATATATATATATATATATATATATATATATATATATATATATATGTATATATATATATATATATATATATATATATATATATATATATATATATATATATATATATATATATATATATATATCATGAAGCAGTCGTTAGTCTAATCTTTAAGGCGTAAGAGCGAGTAACCCCTCATTCCGATGAACGACTCTTGGTACCTTGAGGCTTACCAGTGAACGTCATTCTGATCTATATGCAAATTCTCCTGTCAAGGATCTCGCTTACAAGTGATGAAGGATTGCGCAACTTATTATTATGGAGTTGGAAATGACGAAGAATATATTCATTTGCTTCAAACCATACATTGCATGCGACAATCATATTACACAACAATGTGTTCAGCCATTATTTTTTTTAAATTTTAACATTTGCCGAATTTCTAATATTTCTGAATCATTATGCTCAATATGATCAAATTTCAATGTGTCTTTCATCAAACATAAAATTCTGCAAAAGAAAATATATTTTCAGCTTTTATTTTAGGGCGATGTTTTAAGATGATTCTTCCCCAAACATTCACGTTTCCTAACCGTATTATGTGTACAGAAAATCCGAAAATATTTTCACTTCGCCTTTTGTGTCTCCGCAATGCCTTGTTCTTCCCCCCCTCCCACTAAAATACCGCAATCTACCTCGACATAGCCACTGGAGCGCCTCCTTCTGTATCCCATGTGCAAGCGGTTCACATTTCGGTCTCCGGTGCCTTCTTCATTTATTATCCTTCAACGCGATAACCGGAGATAACAAGCGATGTTGTATGAAAAAAACTGAAGACAACTTCAAATCCAACGCATTTTCCATCGCTTTCGTCTGTAGGAATCATCTGAAAGGATAAAAGGATGTGCTAAATCGATGATACAGCTTGAATTTTGGTTCTTCCCCAACTCCCTTTATAGGGTGCGTTCCGTTGCGAAATTGAAATCTAAGATCCGCTTTTATTTATTCCCTGTTCGTGATGGCTGCACTCGTGTCGCTCGTTTCTGGGTTCATTTCCCTTTGGGAAAAGAGAAAAGAGGAAAACCCGATATTAAAACAAGATTGGGGAAACTCTTGGAGGAAGCAAAAATGCAGAAAATGAGAATTGTTCTATTTGGTAGTCTTCTGCAGCCAAAACACCCAAATTACATGATTTTAAAGTTTAAGGAAAACTAACGGTTAACTTACCTCAATGATAAATACTGGCCTATTAAATATCACCCTTTGCAGGTACACTGCGTCCCCTAATTAAGTCCAATGATATTTTTTAAAGATATTTCAGACAAACGTTTACAAACAAAGCCAAACTTTAATAAACATTGTAACAAGTCACATCTATGAGTTTTGTGTAAGTTAGATTTAATTGATAAGATTAGTAAAATAAAGAACAGTCATTTTCTAATCATTTAATCGTCAATGTCCCATTTTATATGCAAAAGGATCATTACTGACCTTGGACAGAAAATTAGTGTAAAATTCTATAGATAATACTTATTTCCTTAATATATTGGTCAAACTTCAGAAGATCTACGCCATATTTTTAGTATTATAAAAATACTAATGGTCTTTTTAGGCATTCCATTCGTCATAGAGGGTTGTATTTTGGCGCGGAAAGTACATATTTTTAGATACTACGCATTGATTGGGTTAATATTGAAATTAAAATAAGTCCGCCATACCTTCTACTGATGTGACTAGAAACCATGAAAGAGTACTGTGGCTTTTGCGTATTTATTTTTTTAAGCTATAATAAGACTTTTGATAATTCCTTGGTCAATTTTATAGACTTTTGTAGAGCTATGGCCTCATTTTTGCGAAGCGTTGCGACAGGTGTTGGGATAAGGCGCGGCTTAATTATTATTTCGCTGGCACTAAATGGTAAGTTTGGTTTGTCCTTGGATACGAACCTAATGCTAGGCTTTCGAATTGTTAATATTACTAGGTGTTTTAGATTAGGTTTCGTTGTCCTAATTGTTCCTGAGGCGCGAACGAGGGGCTATGGGGGAGACGGAGCCCCCCACCCCTAATGCAATCCATGGCACGGCTTGATAACGGCTTCCAGTAACTAAACCCATATAAGAATAATCTATAAATAAAGAGTAAGTACGTAAAAACAGTACTAATGGTGTTTATAGGCATTTTATTCATCATTTATGGCTTTTTTTGGCGCGGAAAGCAGTTATTTCTTGTGGTGATCTTTTCCTTACGTTGGGTATGAGTTTAAGGGAAAGCCTTTTGAAGTCCGGTGGGTCCATCTTCCCTGGGAGTCGTCCCCTCTCCGAAGAGAGGGGCTTTCTGTCGATCTTCAGTGGTGGAGACTTTATCTAGTCTCCACTAGGGGGAAGGGGCCCTCTATCTGTCCTAGTTCTATCTCACCTACCTTCCAACTTTCGCACTCTGCTTGGTCAACCCTACCTATCTGGGCCTAGCCCTAACATCGGCCTACAGTTGGGTTCTGGCTCGTGACCGAGAAACGGCCCCCCTTTTCTGGCCCCCTAAGAGGGTCTCCTGCAGGGGTTCACTATACATTACTACCAAATGCAACTCAGACCTTGCCAGTGACCAAGTTATGTAGTGCTAGTGAGAACTAAGTTTGAGGTAAAAAGTATGAATAAAGACTTAATTTACGAACAAAATAATGAGATAGTGAGAGAAAGAATAGAGTTTAATAAGCTAAGCAAGTATACTGAAATTGACCCAGGGGTGATCATAGAAATATAATACTAGTATATATTTTCTGAAAATAATATTTTAAAGAAAATAAATCCCTTAAGCAGATGGAACATCTTTCAACTGGCATATAGCAGATTAAAACAGTTAAGACTAAACAAGTGAATCAAATCAAAAACAGAAAAATGATTATTCAAAGATTTGAAGAAATCTGTTAGGAATTATATGATTATCATGTGCCACGGGAACTGGTAAAACTATCTCAATAAATTGTGGGTCCATGTAAGATAAACCTTAGTAAAACAGTTGGTGTACATCGAATTCCTGACGGTTATTGCCATCTTCCTCAAGGATGAGAGCAACTCGGACGCAAGGGCGGGACTCCTAGTGATCGGAATCCGAGAGCCGTGCATTTTGATTGGCCTCCTCGTGGTCGTTGAGTCGGTTCTAGCTCAAGGTAGAGCTGAGCCGAGCTCTGCCATATCTCACGGTCGATCTCGTCTCAGCATACGCTACGATCATTGAAGTGGAGACATATCTCAACATGACCAGGAAAAGTGCATTGATCAGCTTCCATGACGTCTTCAAGAAGGCAAAGGAGCTGCTCCAGGAGATCGCTCCTCACATGACACCATTTGTAGACAACAAACGCATAACCAATGTAATTACCAAACCGAACAGGATGTTGATGTTCATGTGTAATACCATGAGCAATACTGTGTGTTAAATGCTGTTATTAACCCTTTTATACCCGTGTATATTTATATTTCTATTTTAAACCATACTTGTATCATGCTATTCAGAAGTAGTTATGTAATAATATATAATATAAATGAAAACAGTTTTTAAACCGTTGCGATTGAATGTACCTTATATGATACATGTCTAAAATGCGGTAAATTTAAAAAAATATTGAATTCATTATTATACCTTAAGTGACCTCCAATATATATAATAAACCACAATTCGTAATTCATTGATATGTAGGCAAAAATCAGATCTGAAAGAATAAGTGCTCACTCCTGCATAAGTAACTATTATTTATCATTAATACTGTATTAGATAAACATTATTAATGATCAATGCCCTTTTCAAAAACTACTCAGAAGGTTAGCTGCCCCCAATTTTTATCATTGATCCGCCATTGGGAATGATGCATGATTAGACGAAATGCTTTAGAATATAGCGCATCATCGCTTTGAAGGGACAATTGCGCAGAAAATATTCAGATCATTTTGTGTTCAATAGAACATAAATGAGTGGGAATGGAGAGTGTTCCTTAAGGAGTATTAGCGGATGGCAAATAGGATTCGAGCTATTTAACACCCTTATCTCTCTTATGTTACAATTTTTGAGTTTTAACATTGATGTGATGATTTAAAACTATTATTTTCTGATGTTGTAACACAACAGTTTCCGAAATGTAAAAAATTAAGTAATGTTTAAAATTTATTACATAAAGTCTAAACCAATCCTTTTTCCTATATGTCCATGCATTCAAATTTCCTGGCCATGTTGTGTAATTGTTTAATAACGATAAGCTTACACAATTTGGTTTGTTAATAAAGCTTTTAATTTCATTTCCTAATTTTAATAATGTTACTTTGCTTCCAGTTACGTCAAGGGAATGTGGAATTTGGGGTGAGATTTTTTTTATTCCAAATCTATTCTTATTATTTACATAATTATCTAAAAGATTTGTGTCGCCTTTTTTGGCAAACCAACATGAAAGTAAATGTAATTTTTAGGATTTAACTTCTTAAAACTATGATAAAACTTGAAGTTGTTATTATGAAAATACATTGCTAGCTATTTATAATAGACTGAAACTAATATGAGCTTTCCTTATTCAGGTAGATACGATTTTAAAAATTAAAATACATACCACGCTGCCACGAAGAGAGCACGAGGAGGGAAAATATAATTAACACATACATATTTCGTTGAACGAATGAATTTTAAACACAACTTTTCTATATGGAAAAAATAAGGCTAAAATAAACAAAGAAATGAAATAGGGCCAAATTCTTTTTTCCATATCATGAGAATGGCATAAACGGTAAAAAAGCCCTCAATTTCTCTTTACCGCCCTATTACCAACCGTTCTTATTAAGGAAGTGACTGGAAGGCGGCGAAAGAAAGCTCATAAAGAAGAGCTAATGATTTTTTAATTGGAGAAACGGTTTTACCTTTTAAAGGACGGGCAATGGATGAATCATAAACTTCACGCTTTTCACACTTAAATTTGGACGTGGAGTTACATATGGGTTTTTCTTCCAGCTTCCATTTCTCCATCTCCTTTCTCGCTTACGGCCTCAGTACCTAAATTGCAGTCATAATAATAGAATTCTTAGATAGAAGAGGCATTAAAGAGGAAAGGACTTGACTGAGAGCAAGAGGCATTTTGGGTGATATGCAGTTTGTAGGGGCTAAAGGCAAATAGGTGAATAATGGGATGAAATTTATTCTTTCTATGATATTTAAGGTCAAAACCTGTTTACATTATACATAGGAGGATTGCTAATGTATATATATATATATATATATATATATATATATATATATATATATATATATATATATATATATATATTTCAGTGTTTGGTAAAATATTTTAATCATTAGTCACATTTTTTTGTGGGCTAAAAGAAAAATGATATGACAAAATAACAATTCTTGGAAGATTATCTTTTCGGGGAAAAAAATGTCAAAGAAGTCTGTATTAGGTGTCCTTTAATTTCCTCCATTTATTTTCTAATGCGGCGAGAACTTCAATAAATTTTAGAATCGAATCAAATCTTCCTGAATTCTTGTCTCAATCTCTTATGTGCTACGTGTAGTTGTCTTGTACATTTGACCTATTAAATAGCGCAATATAAAGAAATTTGCCGGCCTTGCCGGCAGGTTTATATCTCAAAATCGGGAAAGAAAACGTGCAAGAAATATTCTCTGCCAAAAATCCATAATCTTTTAAGTATCATAGTTTAGAAGGTTGTACCATCATTTTGGTAACGAAGTTCATGGTATTTTCGAGCTCTTTAAGTTACAAATGCATGTTGATTATAATTCATTTTTTTAAATGATTTACATTGACTGTAAATATAACTACGTTGTCGTCTGCAAAATACACAGGTACCCCAATCTTGACCTTGACTGATGAGACTGTAGAATAAAGTAGAAGATGAATTTCTCGTGCCTGTTCTGTCGGCCATTAATGGTCCTTTTGAGAGGTTAAATCGTCGATGACATGAAAATGGGTTGTAACACAATTTACACCTTATTCAAGATGTGTGGTACTGCTGGTCCCAATTCAGGAAAACCTTGGCAAAACTCAACCCGCCTATTTTTCTCGAAGAAATATAATTTTGGGTTGTTGCTACGAGGGGCGGTCAATAAGTTTTGCGAATCGGTACGGCAATGTCCCTGTCCACAAGGCCAGAGTTGCACAAGCTGCCCTGCACAATTGCGGATTTAAAGAGCTCAACCATCCCCCCTAAAGTTCTATCTGGCCCCTAGCGACTACTTTTTATTCCGCCAGCTCAAGGCTGCACTGCATGGACGCCGGTTTGGGGACAATGAAGATGTCCAGCTTGCCGTCCAGGAGTGGATTGAACAGTAGTCGGCAGATTTCTGGTTGTCGGGAATTCGAAGCCTCAGGGACAAGTGGCGCAAGTGCATTAAAGTCGAGGGTAGTTATTGACCGCCCCTCGTATTTTGTATGAATCTAATTTATAAAAGTGAACTTGACAGAAAAAGTAGTTACTGGTAATTTTGTCTAAGTGTGAAGTTATTTGGATAATTATAAGGTTATTAATAAATCAATTTTCGGTTGTACGAATATTTACTTACCTCCACTGTATATATATATATATATATATATATATATATACCAGGCAATGGCTTCGCAACTCAGCCTATGGGTGGAGCTTGCGCTTCACTAAAATATAGAGTTATAGAAGATATATAAAAATTTTCTGAACTACACCATTTTGCTTCTTGATATTATAAAAGAATTATTAGAAATTACTTTGATCAAAAAAATAAGTCATAACCAAACTAGGCTAAAATTATTATTCAATTACTCAAACAAATCCCCTTCTTAAATTATAGAGTTAGTGATTATATACATATATATTATATATATATATATATATATATATATATATATATATATATATATCGTGGTATTGTAAGGGCCGAATGGTGGTACGTAAGTTAGTTATGTACTTCAATAACTTCTTTATTTCGTTTTCTCTAAGAGTGCTATATTACTTTGTTATTTAATCTTTGAAGATTTCTAATGCCATGTGCAGCGTTTCGAGGATTGAATTAAATACTTCTAACCAAAATATATCTTTAATTACAACATAAAAAGTCAAATATTAAAAACAAACTATACATCTATAAATAAACGAGTCTGTGTTAGAATTACTAATTTAAACCAAATGAATTACTAATTTAAAGTAATGTTTAACCCTAAACTCACTTTAATACTGGACGCTAATTGACACACAAAATTAATTGAATTTCTTTCCCTCTAAAAAACAATCCACACGTGAATCCGGCTGAATTATGACTTTTGACCTTAGACCTTATGTAGACGGGGAAATGGGTTGCGGTTAGGCACGTGGGCGTGTTCGCAGACGCCCAGCCGTTTGTCTTGCGAGGAGACTGACTTGGAGCAACAGGTGTTTTCGGTGAGGGCGGTGGATGGCGTTAATTACGTTGTCTTAGTCAGATGTGGGGGGGATTGAGATAGTTCACTTTGGGTATTCCTCAGTGGCGAGGATTATCTCTGGTTTTTGTTGCAAACCGAGATAGGGGGTTTCTCTGACGAGAGATGTATGAAAATGATCCTCGATTCCTAGGGGCTAATTTTAGTGTAAATACCAGGAACTGGATCAGAATGAGCTTCTTCTCTGTTCCGTTCTTTGAGTGCCGTGCTGACGCCGGACTTTGTTGTGTCGATATCTAACTCGATCTCCTCGTTCTTCTCCAGTTATCCGCCTATATACTTCACTGACCCACTGGGAGTATTAGGCCTCTCTCCTCCAACGATGCTTCTCCGAGCGTCTTTCACTTAACCATAAAGTCATCTTCTGGCTTTTGGTCGCAGCTCCTATAATTTCGTCTATTACGCGAAACTCGATCTCAAATCTTAGGGTAAATTGTGCCTGTATAAACATTGTTATTGGACCCTGTCTCCTGCCCTTCGTATTGTTATGCTCGCTGGCACAGAAATCTGTTGATTCGTACTTCTTGTGGTTGGAGAAGACGTCTGGTGGCCAGCAAGTCGAGGGAAGAGGGGGGTATGTAATTGGTTTACATCTCCTAGCGTCAGGACGTTGTGGTATCCGAACGAGGCATTTGTTATTATGGTAGGTATCGATTGCCCTACAATATATATATATATATATATATATATATATATATATATGTATAACTGAATCACGAAAATAAGGAACGTGAGGAATTTATGAATAACGTTACAGCCACGAGGAAAATTGAAACAACGGAGAACTGCGAGGCCTTTCGACTAATGGTCCTTTACTAAGGCGTCGCAGTTCTCCGTTGTTTCATTTTCCTCGTGCCTGTAACGTTATTCATATATATATATATATATATATATATATATATATATATATTATATAAATTAGGCTGTCGAGAAATGAAGACCATTTTTTACTAGTAAGTAAAATCCTTTTTGATATCCTCCAAAATGCATTTATTCTTCTATTTTTCAAAGTAATTTACACTATTATTGAAAATGCTTTCGCATCGCTTAATGAAACAGTGATTACCTTTGAAAAAGAATTCATTCGGTTTTGATGAAATGTACATTTGGTAATGAGGTGGTGCAAGGTCATCTGAATTTTGGTGATGAGGAAAAAATTCCCCACCTGTCGCACTAAATTTTCCTTGCGCCAAAGTTGCCACGTGTGGGCACGCACCCATTGTCATGAACGAGGAGAACTCCATTTCCATTGAACAATGAAAATCGTTTTTGTTTTAGAACTCTATTTAAACTTTACAATTGTTGCAAAGATCTGTTAAGATAAAGTTGAAACAATATTCACACTTTCTAAACGTTGTCCTTCACAAAGTTCATGTGGATCTGGACACCATTTTTATTATTTAAAATTGACCTAAGCATTACTAGGTCCCCAAAATGCCTAGTCATTCCCAGCTTCCAAAAGTCTAGGCATTGCTAGCTTCAAAAATCTATGTATTCCTACCTTTAAAAAGTATACTCATTCGTTACTTAAAAAAGTCTAGACATTCTTAAGAATTTCTACAATTCTCTTTAAAACAACTTCCAGCAAATTTGGAACAATGTTAAAGGCTCTAAGAATTTTTTTGTCTTCTCAAACGATATTTATTTCTTAGCAACCTAATTTTTTTCTATATTTCCGTTTTATCTGAGTGGTAGCCAATGGTCTCTTAAATACATTTCGGTTGCTCACGGTCCAACGCTCGAGTCTGCCACGTTACTACTCCATTGAGTGAATATTACCCTCTCACCTTATCCAAATCGTCTCTGGCTTTTCTTATGTTCGTATAAATTTATATAGTTTTTTGAATTATTTCTTTCCATTATTTGTCTTTCTTTCAAACCATGTGTTGTGCCTATTTTGACTTCATAACTTTTATTCTTCCTCTTATATTTGATACCCTTGATTCTGTTCTTATCAATGTATTTCTTTTCCAGTCCCTGATAAGAGTTACCTTCATTTTCTGCATATTATTTTAGAGTTTAGTGTTCAAGAATTTTACTCTGTGAGAAAAACGGGTGAAATGCGTTGTAGTTATAGAGGCATGTTGCTTCTAAGTATTTAGCTTAACTTTGCTTTTGCTTTCTAACTTAATTTGCATTTTATACTGCCTTTTTCTTCTAAGTTCACACACTGATACATTCACATTCTGTCCTAAGAATAATTTTTGGAACTCCACAAAAAGTACGTTTATTGTCTGACAACAATCTTGCTCTCTCATTATATCGTGGAAAATCCCCAGCAAGTTAGATAACCACTCTGGTTTCAATAGAACCATGGTGGGAATCCTTAAGCATGTTGCGAAAATGCAGGTGTTCCAAGAGCCTTTCTCTAACACTTTTCCAATAGTGGTTAGATTCATCATGAAGTAGAAGCTCGAATAACATTGGCCTTCTTTATATAGATCGGAAGTACATCAACTATCCACTAGTCCATCGGTTCCTTGCCACTGTATAGGGACACAATTTAGATTTTGAATTGGTTGAGTGCTACCTCTTCTATTTCCAACATGACTCAGAGCAAGAAACCTTCTTAAACACACGTTTTTTATGGGGGTAACTCTCCAGGTTATGTTTCATTCTCACTTGCGTCTGTCCTAATTTCCTTTCAAATATCACGCTAGCCATTGGGTTTCTCGAAATTACCTTTTTCGTTAAAAAACTATAAAATGTCCAGGTCTGAATCATGTATCTGTTTCTATAAGCTGCCAAGATCGATTTTGGCTGTTAACGTGTGTGAAGGACTCTTTGCCGAGAGGCGTTACACGGCCATCTTCATCATGCTTTGCCTTCCATACCAGACATTTATCTTGCGGCATTTCCTAAAATATCTGTCCTGGTCATGCGTGTTTTACTCGCTTCTCGCTTCCTTTAGGACTTGTTTCTATTCTTAATAACAGACGTGATTTACCAACTTAAAACTTAGACTGGAGCTTTTAGGCTTTCAGAGTCTTAGGGGCTAGTAATCTGCTAACAAGTTTTGGTAACATTTTTATATAATTACTTAGATTATGGCATAAAATAAGAGATTAACTCGTTTCACTCATCTATTTTAAAGATATTTATTGGCTCACTCAGGCGATATCTGTATTTGAATTATCCTAGTAAATAATAACGTCTTTTTTTTTCTCTATCTAGGGAGGTTTTCTGTCCAGAGCCTTTTTCAAACGGCTTATTTGTTGAGCGCAAACATCTGCTATGCCTGTGACAGTATTGTTTGATAACTCATAATTGAAGATTCTTTGCATATCCCACCATAAATTCAAAGTAATCTTCTTTAGATGCAAGTCTCATAGATGCAGGATATATTTATCAGCGTTTCTAAGCCACTTGTTAAGGGATCAATTTTCACCCCCAGTAAAAGCCTCACTCCCCAAAACGCTCTGAGAGATGACGTAAATAACTTGCCTCACTGTAATTCTTAATAATCAACCTGGTGTTGGCGTTTATATTCTGACAGGTCATGCATGTGGACCACACTTTTCAACATTTGACACTTTTGCAATCCTTTGAAAATCATGATGGGCAGTCATATGACTAATATGAAATTATTCGTTAAGAACAAAAACATTTCGTCAGTTGGTATTTGGAAAAAGAGAAAGTTCAGACAGTTGAAGAAAAAATCTAATGATGACGGTGTTTGGGCGAATCTATAAACTAATTGTTAGTGTTGTTATTCAATCAGAACTAAGAAAATAACATAAATGATGAAATTTTATCCAGAAAATTTGCGAGGAAAGTTTCGTTAAGAAACCTGTTAAGATACGTAAAGTGAAAATGTTAGGGAGGTAAATAGCCCGAGCTTATAAAAGTCAGGTTTTGGAATCCTGTACTTAGTAGAGATTTGTTTTCTGTTTGCAACATAAATCTGTCCGTGTTATTTTTATTCTCACTGTATTTATCTTGATATTAAATGCTATCTGTCTGGTGAACCCCCCTCGTCATTTGAGTTTATTTCTAGAGGTGTAATTGAGTTAGATAGCAATCCAATCAAAACCTATCCATAGCAGTCCACTCCTTGTTAAAAGTAACCAAAAAATTACATATGTGAATGGAAACAATACAATATAAATATTTTATTTGCCATTTAGGCGTCAAATTGATTAGCTGAGAAATTTTACTTCAAAGTGTACTGACCTCGTTTAGAGCTATCGATGTTTTGTAGATCTTTCTGAAATAATTACTCTTGTCAAAGCCTTGGAAGTCTATGATCCTCCATTAACAGTAGATGGCATATTGGCCCGTGACGGAGCAAGCTAAGAACCAATTAGATTACTGGCCATAGGTTGACGACTTTGGCTACGTACAAATTTTGAAGGAACATCAGGAACTTCAGTGAATTAAGAAAATATAAGAAGAAAAGATACAATTAAAAAACAATCAATCTCATATGAAGGTAGAAATTACATACATACTAAGGATGTACGTTTCTGTACTTAGGATCAGTCAAACTAGTGCTTAAAATATGAAATGGGTGTTTCCTCAAGCTAACAAAAACGCGCTCACTGACTCTTAGGAAATGGGAGGAGAGTAAAGGTAATGTGGTATTTGGAGTACCATATGAGTAGAAATCTTTGCACATTAATCTATGATTACAATTCTAGGTAGTTAAATATAAGCGCTTTAAAAATTCAGATGGTCCGTGTACAATCTTTTTTATATATGATGAATGACGTACCTTTAATTACATGAGCTGGAATAGAGTTCCAATTTGAAACGATTTTATGAGAGGGTCCAAAAGTGAATCAAAGTTTTTATTATTGTAGCCTTTGGGTATCTAAAATCCACTTTTAAAATGGCCGCTGAGATTTGTATCTTCAGCTCCGAAATGAGTTTTGTCGCCATTCGGATAGTCCTTCCAAAGTAGTGATATTATTTTGGAGGTCCGAAGAGAGCTCAAATTTTCGCTGAGGATGCAAAAATATTTATTACAATATAACTACTATTTCTTTACGCTTTAATATTAAAAAAAATCTCTCAATATAACCATGTGATCCATTTGTTTGTTTAGCTTTGTGTGGTTCGAAAATTTGAAATCGCTCGAAATGAATACATCAAAAACATATTTTTTGACAAGTTTTATAATCCATTTCCAGGGAACGTATGATCAAAGCTTATATTTCGAGTTCCCCATCAATCTTCCACAAAAAGGAAAAGACCATTCAGAGTTATGGTATACTACGCGCTTTTGAAGATCGTCCAATAAGGTTATTCTCGGGAAGGAAGATGTAAGAACGCCCATTCACATACCGTCTGGATGAGAAAATATCATACACAATACATCCACTTCGATCTCAGTCAGCTTTTGCACTCAAAAACTCTCATTTACATAATAAACCTAGCACTTACGCCATCTTCCAAACATGCTCACAACAGGACACTCTCCCTCGTAATATTGTTCGTAAGTTTAATTTCTTTCCATTTTTCTAGCATGTCCATGACACTTTAGAATACTTTCAGGCGCAACCTGATTCACAAAAATATTCACAAAATAAACAATTCTTATCAAGAAATTACTCTTATATTCGCACGCTAAAAATGTATCAAGGTATCGATTTGCACTGCTCTCACTTAAGTATTTCTTTTTCCTTCCATCAGGAGTCTGCGTCACTTACACCCAGTAACGTTTGCTCCAATATACTCACATGCTGCTTCCTGGCCTATTTTACCCTCAAACACTTTTCAAATACTAACGCCATAATCGCTCAATTGACTTCCATACCTTTTAAATCATTGTGATCTGCTTCATTTGTACCACTATCTTTTAAATGTATCCTAGATACTTAAAACCTTACCCTTATTCAGGGATGACCCAAACCCATTGCCTTACTATTACTTTGAGCCTTCTCTTATCACACACCCTGTCAAAGGTTTCGAGCAACATTTCCAAATCCCTCACACCCTTAGCCACCAACACAAGGTAGATCAAACCCCTCCGTCACCATTCTTCACAATCTTTTACTCCTTTCTACCTTCCAGTACTTACTACGCTCAGTACTCCACCTATGCAAATATGTAACTTCCATAGCGACATAACGCAACCCTGTTTTATACCGCACGTATTCCAGAGCACTCAGTATCTTCGACTCTTACACGCCTTACATCAAACTAAATATTTTTTATACCATGCTTTAGTTTATCGCTCACTGCAGAAATCCTTAGGACCTGCCTTAATTATCTCTATCTACAGGATCATAAGATTTTTCTAGATCCATGAACGCAGCATTTGCTTCATACCTCTACTCATTTGTTTTTCAGGTAGCTGTATCAGTGCAGATATATGATCATTACTCGATCTAGTCCCTCCCCTTTTGTTTAGCACTATCAGTTATTAATCTTATACGAACAATCAGAATTTTTTATTATGTATTCACCTATCTCCAGTTTATTCTTATAAAACCGCAATATTATAAGAACTTTGAATGAGTTAATCAGGAATTGAGCAAAGAGAATGATGATCGATGGCTTACCTTAAGGAAAGGACTAATAGTCTCCAGGGAGTTAGGATACCTTTTATTCTAGAAAAAATCGTTGTCGTCTGGAATAGCTTATTCCTCTTGTTTGTATTTTTGGTTAAGCTATCGATAACTCTCTTGATGGTAATTTACTCAAAGAGACGTCTTGAACTGCGTTTGAAGTTTTATTGACACGGTATAGCAGCTGACCCTTTGAGAGAACTTAGTGAAAAATGTAACGCACCCGGTTAATATCAAAGTTTTGCCAAGCAACTTATCATTCTCTAGAAAAAATAATAATGAATATTATATATTTAAATTAATGATTGAAATATATAGATTAATGAAAATGACAATGAAATTAAACATAAATTATTATATTTTCCCTTTCAATAGAAGTTAAATCAACCATTGCACAAAGAATAAATGTAAAAAGAAGGTAAAGTTGAAAATAGTGATGAATTTGAAGAATACTCCATACTAACTACTCTCTCAAGGTTTTGCACCAATCATGCATCTTGTTAACGCATGATTTAACAGTAAACCGTCTAGAACGAGTACCTAGTGAATTAACTGTTGGAATATCATCAAAATTTCTTGAGTTATTATCGTTAATATTAATTGATCTATCAACCGAATTTTGCTTAGTTTGATTTTTACTTGAAATATTTAAAGAATCTGTTGCAGAGTAACCGAAAGGCAAATCATCTTTAATCGTGTCACGATCATCTACTACATCATCTTCGGTAACAATTTCCTCGCAGAATTGATCACTGACACCTGACGAGTCATTGGAAGCTTGTGACAGTGAAAATTTCAGAGGATACAAATGATTTATAGAATGATTAACAATTTGTCCATCTCCTCTTTTCACTTTAACAATTGTAACCTTATTGTCACATCCGACAACTAGTCCTACTATTCTATCTATCCAAAGACCAGTATGGGCGTGGTATATTAGGCAATTTAATTAAAACCACAATCCCAGATTTTATCCTATTAAAGCAATTATTTTTATGAAGTTCTCTATAATGCTCTCTAAGGCTTAACAGGTAATTTTCATACCATAAATCTTTAAAAAGAGAAAAAATTGATAGCGAAGTTCAAGAGATACAAGCAGTTCCTCTCTGGTAAGAGGATCCTCATCCCAGATAAAATTGCCATTAAATTGTCTTAATAATACAAAAGGATTTGTATTGGATTTCAAAAGGGAATTAGGAGTAATGATTTCTAAGTCATTATCAGATGACTTGTGTGTCATTGGTCTAGAGTTAATAGCAGATTGAATATCTGCAATCACAGTCAAAAGCCCAAAATAAGAGAGTCTTGCTCTTCTTACACTTTTATATAAACAAGCATTTATCGCGCGGATGGGAAGTTCCCAAGTGAAACCAACCCAAGCTGAGGAAATCGGTATTCTGATGTATTTGATATTAAGGTTTATGAATCGATTATTAAATTCAACTGTGACCATTGCCTGTTCTAACATATTTCCGCCAGCTATGAATGACCTAGCATTACCACTATAGAGAGTAGATGGACCATATACAAATTAACAAACCGAAGGAATCCTAGGATAAAGCTATGTGTGGACATATCATGGACTAATTCAATGTAAACAACTCTAACATTTATACACGTAAAGGCTAATAAATACATTTTGATTTGCCCTTTGAATCATTTACCCAAAGATGACCAGTGTAATCTATCCCTGTATGATTAAAGGGTTGGACCAAATTCACTCTATGCTTCGGAAGATTAGTTATCTTAGGATATTTAACAGACTGAATTGAATTTATGGCAAATCATGCAATGACGAAGTATTTTCTTGATACTCTGTCTCATACGTGGAATCCAAAATCCTCCTATGTGAACAGCATTCAATGTTGATTGTATTCCAAGATGTTTACATCTGCGATGGTAAGATCCCACAATTAATGTTGTAAGATGGTGATCTTTGGCCAGTAAAATAGGATTTACTATGTTGTAATCATACATTGCCGTTTTCCCAATTCTACCTTTGGATCTTATAATCCCCTTTTCATCCCCAAATAAATTAAGTCTATCGAGTAATTCAGGCACTTTCTTCTTATTTTGATTAATATTTTCTAAATATTTTAATTCCTGGTAAAATTAATATTTAATCCAATAGATCTTTCCTGTTTCCATAGGCTCTGAAATAATTTTCTGACTCAAGTTGATAAAATGAAAAATATATTTAGTTACACCAAAGAGTTTATTAATAGAAGCATACTTATTGATATCCAAAATAGGTTATTTTATACTATCATTGCTATTTAATATATTGGTAGCATAATAAACATTAACAAGTTGTTTTCTCTCTTCTGATAGACAGCCCAATGAATTGAGGGGCCACAACAGAGGAACGGTTAATCCTATGGTGAGAAAATCTGCAGCAATATGTTCTGAATTATCAAATTTAAAGTTTATGTTAGCTTGATAATTTTATATGATAACTTTCCTGAAAACTCCAAGATCTTTGTATCTGTTCATAGTAAATACACTTTTTGTTTTCACATCTTCACTCAGTAACCAGGATAGTACTATTTATGAGTCTACAGATATGCATATAACTTTAAACTTTATGGCAGGGAAGGAATCCAAGATCGTAGGAAGAAATTTTAAAGCCAAGTAAACTCCATTAGTTCCAAAGTAGGCAGAGTTCTCCTTTTTAATGGACCACTTTAGCCTTGGCATACAAAAGTTGTGAGTTTCCATTGCTTACATTACATATAATGAAACCATAACATAGCTTAGAAGCATCACAAAATATGAATAAATTGTTAAAGTCATCTTCAGAGATACATTTTCTAGGAAAAGTTAGATGAAAGATTTGCTTAAAATCAGCATGAAATTTGATTTTTGGATTTCCAAGAGAAAGTTCAGATGAGCAGAGGGTTCCTCAACCCCATAATGTTCAACAGCATCTATTAAATTAATGGGATTATTTGCCATCAAAGAATGATGCACAGTTAAACGGCTGATTACTTGGGATCGGTACAAAAAATGCATTATATTTCCAAATGGCACGATATCTGTAGATAAAAGCCATGCTGTTCCATTTAGGCACTTTATTTTTCCCATTTTAGGAATAAATTGAATCACGTCAACTCCAAGAAGTCCTTGTTATATGATATTTTCAACATGTTCTGCAAGAAATTGATCAGCCAATTTAAAACTTTCAAATGCTATGTTGTTAACAGCTATGGGAACAACTGTTACATGTAAATGGATATGAAATTCACTATCGATTAAAATAGGCAATGGAAGATTTTTATAGCCAAAGAATACTTATGTCTATAAGACAGTCTTAAAATTTTCACTTATTTGTTCCAAGAAAAGTTTTCACGTCATAATTCAAATGTATCTAATCAAAGGGGATTACATTTAAGAACATCCATTACTTCCTGACTTTGATAAGATCTCTGACTGCCATGATCTAATAAACATTTAACATTATAACAATTTCCGCCTCTTTTTAATCTTAATTCAATTATAAGCAACATATATGGTTGATATGTAAAAGCGCCCATATTGATGCAAAAATTTGAATTTGGGGTTTTGTGACAAAGTACTGATATGTGACTATGATATTTACAGTAAACATGGAAAACTAAGTCGATTATTTTTTCCAGGACACGTATCACTTTAGTGTTTATTGCTAGTAAAAAAATTAAAAATTTTTAATTCTTTACATTTAGCCTTTCTAAAGTCTCATACTTGGAGCAAGAAACCATAGAATGTCCCTGAATTGCACAAAATTTACAAATTTTTCCGTTTCCTTGGCCAAAGTTACTGATGTTTTAAAAATTTCTAGAGTAGATGACTTTGGGTGACTCTCCATTGATTTGAAATCAAAGGCTGGTTTATGATACCCAGATTTAAAATCAAAGGAGGACTTATTTGTTTTTCAATTGAATTTATTCTTGGGTTTAGCTGAAAAATCTCTACTTTTCGTGGCAATTTTACAACTATTAGAAGTCTTAAGTAGAGTTTTGATTATGTCATTTTAATGTTCAAAAAGCTCTACCACTGATGGATAATTAGAAATTACTTTATGCACCAATTCTCTTTGAAAGGAGGGAGGGAGCTTGGAAAAATGACTGATAAGTTTGCAACCCGAAAAACCTTTCCCCGAAAGATCTATATTATAAGTTCTAAGTTCATATAATAAATCTCTACATTCACTTATATAAATTTTAACATCACAAATGTATTATCAAACTTAGAAGTTCTATAAATTAATTGTTTAAAAATTTCATCTATAATATACTCAATATCCAAAAACTCCTCTATAAGCATTTTAAGTGCTATTTCCTAGTTATCATATGTTATTAATAAATGGGAAATAGTGTTAAAGGCCTAATGATAAAGAAATAAAGAAAATTTAGCAGCATCTGGTAAAGACTCACAAGCATCTATACAATCTTGAAACTGTTGTAAAAAATTCTTGAATTCAAATTTACCACATTATTTACCACTGAATGTTTTACATTTAAGTTCAGTCATTTTAATTGATACAGATTTATTCACATTAACTAATTTAGTAGGATTTTGGCCCTCTTCTAATGCTGTTTAAATTGTAGCTTACTTATCTGTTATATCTAACCTATAGGCAACTTGACTGTCCATTTCCTTAACTCTATTCATCCTTTTCTGGCAATTCCCCTTCATCAAATAGGTCAATAATTAAATCATCCACTTCATCAATTTTAGCAAGAAATTTTAACATATCGTCCTTTCTACTAATAAATATATCTTTAGAAATCTCATCTATATCTATAGTCTCTAAATTCTCTAAGGAAGTGGTTATCCTACTTTTAAATCCAGCTCTTTTCTTAACCAATACATTGCATCTAGCTTCGAACTCTGGTTTAGAGGACATGGTGAAATAGTCAAGCTAAGGTAACTAGAAAATATCACAATTTAATTCATCCCACAATTAACCAACTTAATCTTAATTAATTATAAGGAATCTAAAAGGGGAATAACATACTTATTTCCAGAAATAAAATATAAACATTCACCACTATAGTAAGATCTATAGTATTTGTAATAACCTCTACATAAACTAGATATAAACAATGACCTATTAACCTATACTAGGTTATTTTTCAATTAATACTAAGGTGAAAAACAAAACTGCAGTATTTAAATAACACACCTTGGATACACAAATAATGATAAAATTTCAACAATAAATTATTCCTAATTTGTAACCTCCATTTCATGAACAAATAAAATAAATCACCTATGAGCGTAAACAACAGGCTTTAGAGTTGTTATATATTTCGAATAGGAATATCGTGATAGACTTAGAACACAAAATGCCATATAATACGATGAAGTTGATTCTACCTCGAATTATACAAGAAAAATAAGAAATATGAAAACCAATGAGATTGACACATCCTAATAAGCAAATAGACACTTGGTTACTATAAATAAATTAGCAAGATATATACGTGAGAATTCGTAACATATTTTCAAGCATTCGAACATCGGATTATATTAAAAAGGGTGACAAGATTGGAGGAAGAAAATATTATAAAATATGTTTGATAACTAAATGGAAATGAATAAACTAATAATTTGATTTTCTTTGGAAGTTTTAATATAAGAGCTTTTAATGAGTTAAGCGTAAATAAGCAAAGAGGATGATAATCGATGGCTTACCTTAAGGGAAGGAAGAATAGTCTCCAGGGAGTTAGGATACTTTTTATTCCAGGAAAAACCGTTGCCGTCTGGAATAGTTAATTTCTCTTGTTTGTATTCGGGGTTAGCTATCGATAACTCTCTTGATGGTAAACTTATTGAAAGAGACGTCTTGAACTGTGTTTGAAGTCTTATTGATACGATATAGCAGCTGACCCTTTCAAAGAACTGAGGGAACTAAGCTCCTTTTCGATGCAAGGGTGTTAAGTATTGCCCCACGTGATATTTTATTTTAGTGAAAAATGTAACGCACCCGGTAAATATCAAAGCTTAGCTAAGCAAATTATTATTCTCTAGAAAAAAATTAATGAATATTTTATATTTAAATTAACGATTGAAATATATAGATTAATGAAAATGACAATGAAACCAAACATAAATTAATATAATATTACTCGACTCTTTCTCTCCTCAGGTGTACTTACACTTTCCTATAACTTATCACACACTCATCTAAACCATTCGTTCTCTTTGACTAAATCGTCTATTCCAGCCTCTTTCCCATTTACAGACCTCTCACAGCACTAAAATCCTCCTTCCTTATTATCACTTTCCTACCCAGCTCTAGCCATTTAATATACATCCACGAAGCCAATCTTATTTATATTTGCATCATCCTCGATACTCACATTACACAACTTATCAAAGTATTATCGCAATCTAATTTTGACCTACTCATTGCTTACATGTACTCTGCCGTCCTGTCAATGATGTATACGCGGCTATTTATTTTGGGATCCTCGTCATTTTCACTTCCTTCCAGAATAGCCAGATGTTCCCATAGGGATCATCATTCATCTTTTATCCAAATACTTTAGTTGTTAATTTCCAACTATGTTGATTAATTTGCACTTTTTAGATTAAAATTAATCTGCCATATAGAATAACCCCCAAATATATCGTATCGATCTTGCTGTACTTCTTCGTGATCTGAGACGTTTTACTCTATATGATCTACAATAACCCGATCCGAGAATTGGTAGTCTTGATTAGTAATATTTATTCCATGTGATTTACGAATGAACTATATAATGCCGGATCCATCAAAACTGATCCCTGAAGCATGTTGCAGTAACTTTAGCTCGATCACACCTCTATTTATCATTACGGTATATATGGCAGTTTTCTATCTAATTCAATCGGACAAATATTATTCTGTATGCTGTAAGATTATACTGAAATTTCCGTTTGGAACCAAATTGAACGCCGTTTTAAAATCAAAGTAAATAATTTTTGTATTTTCACGATTTATTATTTTAACTATGTTTAATGAATTTATTTTTCCAAATGATTGACTTAAAAAGTTTAACCAGAGCCTAAGTTAAGTTAAAACATATGTAATTTGTTTTAACCAACATCTTGCCAGCCAGGTATTTAACAAAACAGTTTGTCGAAAGCTCAATGCAACTGGATACTATAAAAGGTCTGAATTTGCTATTTGACGAATCATTCTTCAAGTATTTTCTTTGTTCAGGAAGAATATATGTAAGGAAGGAACCCAAAGAAGATCTGATCCTCATTGTGGAACCACATCCATGAGGTTCCACAGGTTCCAATGGTGTGGCTCACGCCACACTATTGGTACAACAAAAGGCATACCCTCCATTTAACCACTGTTTGATTCCCGTATAACACACGGTACAAGATTTGTAAGGTGCCAGGGCTTGTCTTGGTCACCAACTTTACAACCAAAATAATAATTGTATGCAGTTTTGACTCTTTTAGTTAAATTTTCCCGCGGGTTGCTTGGAGTATATCTTCCACAGATATAACCAAAGTTGTAACAAGGAGTAACAAGGAAAGAAAGTACCCTAGAAGACCTTACGGTCCATTCCATGAGGGTACCTTTGGACTAGCAGTCGAGCGGGCACATCTCTGCTCAAACGCTTTACGTTCTTAAACGGCCACTTTTCAAGACCTTGTCTAGTCTTGACTTGAACTAGTCAACAGATTCACTGTTGACAACTTCCATTGGAAGTGCGTTCCAACTACCGCAGATACTATAGGTGAAAAGTTTTTACACAGATCGCTGTTGTAACGCTTCAGTTCAAGTTTAAAGCCATGATTTCTTGTTCTGCTCTCAGCAAGTGTGAAAATATCCCTGTATTCAACATTGTCGAACCCTCGAAGTATTTTAAACACTTCGATGAGCTGACCACGCAGTTTACGGGTTTCCAACGAGAACAGATCTAATTCCCTTAATCTATCTTCATAACTTTTATGTCTGATAGAGAAAATCACTTTGGTTTACCTGGCTTGCACGCGTTCCAATCTCGCGATGTCCTTTCGAAATGAAGGACTCCAAAATTGTACGGCATACTCCAGGTGCGGTCGGACAAGTGAGTTGTACAAACACAGTAGAATCTCCTTATTGCGGTATCCAAACTGTCGCTTTATATAACCTAGCATCCTTTGGACTTCCTTCTCCGCCTCAATACACTGTTTCGAGAACTCGAGGTCACTAGTGATTGTTACACTCAAGTCCTTCTCAGTGTTGGTGGATTCAATAGCAGTGCCGTTAAGGATATACTGAGATTGGGGGTTTCGGTGGCCGATATGCATCACTTTGCATTTGTTCACGTTAAAAGGCATTTGCCAAGTGTCCGACCACTTCCCAATCTTCCGAAGATCTTTCTGCAGACAGGCAGTATTTCCATGCTCTGCAACGTTTGAACCAAGCTTGGTATCGTCGGCAAATTTAGAAATCTTGGCAACCATGTCACCGTCCATGTCGTTGACGTAGATGATGAATAGTAGTGATCCCAGGACAGAACCTTGAGGCACCCCGCTAGTAACGGGCACCCACTCAGAAGCCTGTCCATTCAACACCACCCGTTGCCGTCTGCTACTTAACCAGTTCTCAATCCAGCCGGCTACTTTTCCGTCATTGTCCAGCGCTCGCACTTTCCGGAGAAGGCGGCGGTGTGCTACCTTATCAAAGGCTTTCTGAAAGTTTAAGTCTACCACATCCACCGCCCTGACCCGATCGTGCTCACTGGGCTATTTATACATCCTCGCCTATTCATGTTTTCAACTTAGTTTGTATATATCCTGTTATATATTTTTGTACAATCTTATTTCATTTACAAATTAATTGAGAGATAAATCTAAAAGGAAAATGCAATTAATCACTGTATGTAAATACCGTTTCAACACCACCACTATAAAGACTAAAATTGACAACGTGATAAAGCAGGAGTGTAACGCAGGAACCAAACACACACAACATATCCTCTCACTATGGTAGCCGAAGCAACACTACCCATAGGTGTAACTAAAGAGTATGTGTGTAACTCAGGAACCTTACGTGCGGGAACAATTCTGATTACAGATTCGGAATCAGCATACTCGATCTAGTATAAACCACAAGCTAATACCCAAGTATCAAAAACATTGTTGACTAGTGTAATGAGCCGATTCACACGGTTAGAATTGTTGAAACTAGACATAAAAGACCATCATTCTTGCAACAAACTTGGATTAACCTGCACAATCCATGAATCTTAGAATCATCGAACTTTCCTGATGTATTTTAGAGCACCAAGTAAGGACCCACTTTTCCCCGTCATAATCTTAGAAGGATTTTGAACAGGTTCTTATTCAGGAATGAATTAAGTTCCAGTAGCCACTGTCCCCAAATTGTATGACACCATTTCCTGGCGTACTAAAGCAGCTATTGCTGCCGAAGGAGGACCAGCTCCACATTAAATAATATTTTTTATTTTTATAGTGCATTCATTTCATTGTCCAAGCCCTGTATGTTCAACAGAGAAATCGTATTATGTTTTCTTTTGAATTCGACCCATTCTCCTGAGATTGCTGGAAACAGGCTTCAAGTTTAATAAATGAAAAAAATGCACACTCATGCCTGAAAAAACCTTTTGGAGTTGACAGCACGGAAAGTCATTAGAACAGACCCGCTAGCGTTGCTACAGGGACAAAAGTCATAAATTTTTTAAAGCCAACCTGCCGTAGATATGTTTAAACTGTTCATACCATAATTAATATCAATTCACTAAATTTAGCAATTATTTCAGACATAGTTTTAATGAGTTTTTTAATAGGACTCAAAGGATAGGAATTATTGAAATTAAATAATTTTTCGCTGAAAACAAAATAATGTGAGTAGGTTTGAGGGATTCAACAACCTCTATAACCATAATGGAATTAATAAGGGAGAGGCCATAATACGAGCCTGCATTTTGGCATAATAATGCCACAAATAGGTGAAAAAAAATTAGATATGCTTGATGACTTGGCTTTTCTCTCTACTCATACAAACAGCGGTTATAAATATATATTAGTGGAATAAGACTTATTATTCATAACAGAAGTGATAAAAAATAGCCTTTTGAGTTATCACACTAGTAAGTAAATATTGAATAAGTTTTCGCTAAAAGTTTTCCGTCAATACTCATCCACCAGATCATTATGGTGTCTTGAATACACAAATAGAGAGAAGAAAATACGATGATCAATCGGTGCAAACATTTGGACAAACATTCTTATTAAAATTTATAGATTTTGCAGAGAGAGCCACGATTCTCTTATACTTTATTTTGCCTAAAGCCGGCAAGAAAGACTTAACTTCATATTAATTTGCCATTTAGCATGACCATATTAACTGTCCTCAAAAGTCATAACCAACACAAACACTGACTGGAATTCAATCTGCGACCATAATAGGCAGGAGGATTTAGAAGTAACTTTAGTACAGATGATCATCTGCAGACGGCTAAAATATTATTGCAGAAGACAAATGAATATGAAATTGCTCTTTAAAAGGTATTAAAAGACTAGGAAAAGCCGTCAATTCAGTAAAAACAGATTTATTTCTAAGAATATTACAGAATAAGGGAATTAAATAAACCTAAATCGAGAGGTTCTTTTACATATATATTCCTTTAACATCACCATTTAAGCCTCACTCGATAGGGAATGAAAATTCAAATACAAAATGGAGTAAGCCAGGGGGATTCTATCCTCCCTGACTCTTTACAGGAGTGCTTAAGGAAAATTTGATGGAGGGGACCTAAAGTTAATCAAAGTATGTATTAGATTTGATGAGAGATACTTACACCATCGCTGTGTTGATGTCATAAAATTCTTTGTTTTGGATCCTGGAAAAGTGCAAGCAATGAATACAGAATTATCACAAGTATCACTGGTTGAATGCAAATGATCATTTAGAGGAAGTGCAAGATTACATAGGTGGGATGAGTTCATGAGTACTAATCGGGGCAGGGAACTGTGAATACCTACAACAAAATTAGGCTAGAGAGCGTTACGAATGCTTAGCTATGAACATTATATTATTTTTTTATTAAAACCTAAACAACTTCTTTTATTTATCAATTAAATGAGATTTTACATAATTCGATGCATCAAGAAGCAGAGGTTAACAAAGAGAAAATGAGAGGTAAAAATCAATTTAAGAGGACAAGGGATTCCTCTACTTTCGCGGGTACTTCTGGGACGGAGGGGTCTGCTGCCGTTTCTTTAAGCGACTAGACCAACACCAGCACATCAAACACCGAGGTACCGTCGGCCGAGAAGGCCTAGACCAAGATCAAAGTCGCAAGTTCACATAGTGGACACGCAATTACGTTGGAACCCTCATTCAGAGACTACCTGGATTTTTTGGTTTTATGAGCCCGTTGACTTGAAGCGCTTTTTAATTTTTCGTTTCACTGATGGAAGCAAGTTGGCCAAAGGCAACATGCCCCATCAAAGGAGAGCTTTAGTTAGATTTACTTTTAGAGAGCCTAAAGTGAGCCGTAGGTCAGCCAGGAGCTTTCTGGTGAATGCGGCAGATTCTACCGAGGCTGCCCTTTTTAGTGCCGTTCGGACGTTATTACTCGCAGGTGAGTGTGTCGCGGTTATCTATCATTAATTTCGTTAATGAATAGTTTATGCGAGGAAACTAATAGGCTGACCAAGGACAGTCAAGTTCAAACTTGTCATTAAAAAACAGTGAAGGTCCTCGATACTACTCCATAAATTCTTTACAGGTTCGATCGTAACTACTTTCATGAGTCGGTGCGTGCCGGTTGCAATCGCTACTGCGTGAAGGCATTCGTAGGACTGATACGGACGTGCTACTTCTGCCACCAGTTTAAACACACGAATCGTTGGTCTGATTGCAAAATCGGGTTAGCCCAAAGTCTGTGAAAGTCGATTCAAGGCCGTATACGATAAGTCGTTATCGTCTTTGGTCAAGTTTGTCAATTGCAAAGAGCCTTAACAAGCTTCATCGAAGTAATGTGGCGTGTATCTCTTGGAAGTGGAATTCCTGGTCGCTCAAGCTACGGATAATCTCTCCTTTGTGAGCCTAAAGATTTGGTTCTAGGAAGTATTACGCCTCAATATTAAAATGCATCTTCTGCTCCTGGTCTCTCTAGGCCTATAAGCACGGTGGTTTTAGCAGGCATTCTGAACCTTTCTGAGGGTCTTACCCAAGCTGAATCGCTCTTTTTTATATAGAACTGGCTTTATACTGGCTGCAGACCCAGCTTTGGATAAAAACCAAGGCTCTCCCGGCCTTCCGCGTGTGATGTTTTCCCGTAAGGCGAAACGACGCGTGCCTCCATCAATTCAGTAGAGTCTCAAGAGGCAACCCCCTCCCAGAAGCTGGTCATGAGACCGTCTTTGAGGACACATAACTGTACCTCAAAACGCAGATAGCACCAAAGAAGCTTCAGCTTATACGCCCCTATCACAAGACTTGACGCGGTGACTCAGAGACGCGGAACCCTTGCCTCAGAAGCCGCTTATTCCGTTAATGTTTCTGAGGCGGGAAAAGAAAAGACTTGCATAAAAAGCCCAACCTCCCCCGATAAGTCCTCGAAGGCGACAGAGTCTTCAGTGCTTTGTACTGCCTAGAGCGCCTGAGAAGAGTACGGGAAGACTACGACCATTCCCGTGAAAGTCTACATTTCTAAGAAGGCCACTGCATATCCTCTGAGCTAGGCTTGGAGGGCATATACCTGCATATAAATTGCCATAGACTTAGAGCCAAATGGGAAGGGCTGAGAACAGTCGTCTCTTACTGTTCCCATTTAACTATTCTTTCTCCAGATCCAAAGCCTGATGATGGGTGGAAAGTAGTCGATAACCCTCATGTTAGTCGCTATTTTTACATTCAACTATCATTTTTTGGGCCGCTACCGCCTGAAAAACCGCTCCTGTCGTGGATTGAATGAGCGCGGTGGTTGATATTTAAGAAAAGGTTGATTTCTCTGACCCAGTTGAAAAGTTGAGATCGGTGGATTTGGCCATTGAGATTTTCTCCGGCACACTCATCGCCCTGCATGCAGTCCTCCTCCATGGTGGTAGGCCAAAGGTTAGCCGGAACTCATACAGATGCGATATGCTTACCTGCACTACAAGTGCCACCAGGACGACCTTCCTGTCGGTGATTTTCTGGCTAGGCTCTGGTATATTTAGAAGCAATAGGCTTCAGGGCAAGTTCTCGCCGGATCTCATTACCATTCTCCTCGAGAACGGGACCAAACCTCGTACCCCACGTCCCTGGAGAACTATTTTGCGACACTTTTTCCACATTCTATAGCTGGAATGCTGTTCTGACAGCATTTAATACACGTCGTGATGTCAGGGAAAGTCACCGACTGGACATTCTCTCTAGAGGCAAAGAACCTTTCAAAGACAGATTTACGTTAACTGAGTTGCGTTCTGCTGTCGCTTTATGCGTGTATACTTCCTCTGATCCGAACAATGTCCCTTATGCCATCCGTTGACACTTAGGTGAACGATTTATGGCATTTCTGCTACATTTGCTCTATATGATCTGGATAGAAGGTACTACCTCAGACCCCTAGCGAATAGCTACTGTGCTCGCTTTTCGTAAACAGGGGACAACTTACTTTGCTCTTGTTGGGTTTCGCCAAATTTTACTACCCACCGGCGTATGAATTTTAATGGAGAATTTTTAAAATCTTAGATTAGCATTTGTCCTGGAGGACGAAGGTCACATATCTTCTGCACAGTGTTCCTTCCGCAAGTTCCATTCCACGGCGGATGTTCTGCTCCAACAGGAAAATACTGTCTGCGAGGCCTACCTCGTAGCCATCACTACGCCACGGTGTTTTTGGATGTGCAGATGGACTTCGATAGCGCATGAAAGTCCGCTATCATAGAGATTATCCACATGCTTGAAGCAAGGGGTCACCTCCTTCTGTTTATTTTTTAATTTTTCCAAAATAGTAAATTCGGCGTACGGGTGAGGGGAACGGGATCCCTATCTTACCGAAAGGAGAAGAAAAAGGGCGTTCCACTGGGAACTGTCCTCAGTGTCATACTCTTTGCTCTGAGAATCAATGTTGTCAAATATGCGTTGTCTGAAGATGCTATCGCTACATTCTACATCGACAAACTTTCAATTTCTTTTGGCGCCGGTCGGATGTCAACTTCGTGACGTCAACTCAAACAGGCATTAAACCGCATCTCTCGCTATGTCGAAGCTCAAATATTTCAGCTTTCCTACGTAAACACCAAGGTAGTGCATTTCTGCCACCACCCAGGGCTTCATCAAGAATTGGTCTTTTCCTAAATGGGATTCGCTTGGAGGTGGTGGATTTTACTGTTTCTTTGTTCTTGTTTTCGACCAATGCCTCACCCATAGGCTCATATTATCAGTGCTCGGGACTCTTATACATATTCACATTCTTTGTTCCGTCACTTTCGGAACTTGAGATGCTGAGAGGTCTACTGCCTTAATTTTCTACTGGACCTTTGTTCATACGAAGCTTTAATACGGATGCACGTGGTAAACATCTGCAACCAGGAGTGTATTGTTTGAAGGTAGACTCGATCTAGTACACTGGTATCTGCTTGGTGACCGATGCTTTCAGCACTTCCTCCATTGAGACCTTACTTTCGATGCTCGGAAGATGTCAATGGCTCCAAGCCGCTCAACGTGTATTTTGCCCTTGTACACGCCCTCCTTTCCCATAATTTAGTCACCAACCGGTATCACTACGCCCGCGGGCGATCTCGACAGTGCCTATGTTGCCAAAAGAACCAGTTATTCCTTTAGCCTTTTTGGTTTATAGCTCGGAAACGCCTTCGAGAGTTCCGTATAAGCTCTTGGGCTGCTGGCATCTTTGGTTATACCTAGTACGCCACCCTGGAGAGTACTATATTTGAATATCGCCACTCCTCTGCTCTCAAAGCTACCACAGCACCAGGAGTAATGATTTCAGCCTTTGTAGATCAAACTTCGTGTCACGCTGGATTCATGCCATTGTACAGGGATGGCTCCAATTTCCATGTGGGAATTACAGGAAATAATCACGCCGATGAGGGTGCCAAAGATCACTCGAGGATCAGGTTAGCGTTTCGCTCTTTCTCACACCGATTACATGGCAGGAATAAGGGCAATCTTACGGGCTACCAGGCAAAGAAGATAAGAGACGGTCGGAGGGAACTAAAGAATGTGTGCCATTGCGCCGTGACTGTCCTTAGTGACCTGCAACCCTATTTTTGAGAGGTTTTCCCGGTCGCTTCCTGTCGCCTTTAAATTTCGTCTCGGACACACTCGCGGGATACAGCGCCATTTGATGCAGTGCTCACTTGCACCTTACAGCGACGATTGTGTTTTCCTCAGACTATTCCGCATATTTGTGTTGAATCTCGCTGTCTGGTTGATTTTTGTGTTTGTTATCTGGCCCGGTAAAAGGAAAAGAGGGACGCTACCGTTTGTGTCTTGTACATATGACGAATTTGTGTACACAAACTTGTAAACAATCTGACTTTTTTGAGAGGTTGACCTGCATCATTTTATTTGACTCTCTTTCGTTTTGGTCGCATTATCTTGAGCCGAGCGGAGTCGGCCCTCCCTCCTACGCTGGACCGTGATTCCTTTTTATTGATTTTGCTTTGTTTTCATTAAATATGTTTAGGTTCTTTTTTATTTTATTTCTATTTTTTTTATTTTTCTCTTTGGTTTTCTTTACTTAATTTTATTTTAATTAGCCTAGTATTAGGCTTGGGATTAAGTACGGTGAATTATGCCAGATAGGTGCTATCTATAAAAAAATATCTCATCGCTTTCTCTCTCTCATTCTCTTTGTCTCTCTCTCTCTATTCATATATATATACTACATTTTTTTAGCAATCTTTTATCCAATAAATGGAATATATGAATGATAAAATCCTCTCCTTGGACTTGACAGATATTAATGATTGTTTAGACTGGAAAATCAACTTTGGAAAATTTACTTATCACTAATTCTTAATTCGATCATTTCGTTATAGACAACATGCCTCTACTCATTACTAAGGGGTTAACAGCAAATTTTGTATTGGCCTCATTTTCATTTCAATCCATTTCTGTATTTTGTGCTGGTCTGAGAGGCCGAGCGCCTCCAAAAAATGCCAAGTATTTGAAAATTAATAATACCCAGAAATCTGAAATTATTAACGACTAACTTCCTGACTTAAACCTTTAATAGGAATAGGTCTCTATAAAAAAAGGAGGAGCCGTTATTTTATATGTATTATCGAATATGTCGTCATTATGAAAGCCATCAACACAGATATTCCCTTTGAGATTTCAGCTGTCGTGTTTATCATAAATATAAATAAAATTAGTTTCCTTTTTGGTTATAAGCCCCGATGCAAAACGAATAGTAAATATGATTGGTTTTGAAACGATTTTACATGTTATTAGAAAAAACGTAACTTATATGCGATGACAACTTTTCGAACATAAATTTTCTGAATAAAACGGCGGACAATCCAGGAAATTTACTTCTATGATTTATAATTTGATATCATCCTGACCAAAGAGTATACGAACCGACATGCGTCAGAATGTTCTAGAATTAATTTGGATAAATGAGTAGAAAATATTCACATTAGCGAAAATATTCATGAGGTATCTACTCTCATCCCGAAATTGAAAGCATGTAACTGTTATATTTTTCGTGCCTGCTTAAAACTTTTAATTTGTGATCAAGTTTTTACGTCTTAAACAAGCGGGAAAAGTCTAAAAAATTTCGTCATTCAATTTCATTTTGAATAAAGAAATAGTGCGCTATAAAACTAGAGCTTCTAAAAGAGCAAACCAGGTAAAATCAATAAATAATGATATAAATATTTTTTAAGGGAACATAACCAATATTATAAATTTAATAAATCAACATTATTGTCTAAAATCGAACCATACCTTTATTAGCGTCATTCAGTCAAATGGAAAATGCGAAGAGAGAATAGAAACTATAAAGTTGGTTATACAATTTTATAGGTATGTAAATAATCGTAAGCCAATTAAAAGATGCGTTTGACCCTTTCAAGATGCTGAAAGTGTGCTAAGGGACGATTCAAATCAAGTGGTAAAAATTGAATATTTCTGAATCTGTTGGCCGTCTAAGAAAAAAAATAACTTGCCTACAATAGAAGTAAGAAATTATAATGAAGAATATATAAATTTCATATAAAAACAACCAAAAAAATTGTAATTATATTAAGAATATTAATCCTCGAATCCCTACGATATCTATCCGATCCATCTTGAAGATTTGGCTCTGTAGTTTTAAAATACCTTTGTACAATTTTAAACAAATCTATCAGCGTAGCAATAGTTCCTAAGGAGTTCAAAGAGGCAAAGATAAACTCTTAGAGTCCATTCTTAGAAATATGATCATATATCATAAGGTGAGAAATAACTTATTTAAATACCAGGCAAAAAGGCTTTCCTCTCATACTTACATGCTCAACTAATTTAATAATATTTTCACGAAACGCTCACAATATTTTACTATGAAAAACCTTTACATGTACAGTATGTAGTTTATCCCAATTTCAAAAATGACTTCGACATCGTTTCACAGTAAATACTCATGATAAAATTAAAAGCGCACTAAATAGCAGAAAAGGCACTAGATTGTTTAAAGATTTGCTAGAAAAATGTAAGAAAAAATGTTGTCAATAGAAATATTTCCTAATGGGCATTTTCACTATTGTCGGTCCTCCTGGACCTGTTATTGCACTCATGCTTCTTATAACATATATAAACTATCTTAACACTAATATATTCTGTAACATTTCACCATTTGTTGATAAGAGTAAATTAGGTACTTGAATAAAATATCATAGTAACTATAATAAAAAACTCACAAAGTGGCACGTGAGGAAAGCAATAATATGGAAATTAACCCACAGGAAAATTAAAAGATGAATCCAAGCACTTTCGAACTATATTTGCAAGTTCATTTTCAAGGAATGAACTTGAAAATATAGTTCAAAAGTGCTTGGATTAATCTTTTCATTTTCCTGTGGGTTCATTTTCATATAGTAACTATGATATATTACTGAACTTTTAGTCTAAAGGGAAAATGATATATGTTTCTTAACTTCGATTGAGATGAATTTTCGAAATAATTTATTTTTGTTTTACAAAAAGCCAATAGGGTTTTATGATAGATAACAGGAAATTCTGCGCTAAAATAAAAATATCTAATTTTTCTTTGTATCAAGAGCTTGTAATACCTCATCTGGAGTAAGTGGTAGATTTGTGGTATTTATATATGCGAAAGGACAATGTAATATTAGAATGCTTCCAGCATCGAGCTATAAAACTGATTCCTGAATTTAGAAATAGATTGTATCAAGAAAAATTGACCACCTCACTTTACTTCCACTGAGATATTAATATATACACGGCCAACATATTGGTCTTTAATATAATGAACTGCTTACTAAAATATAATGTTTTGAACCATTCTTTGAGTTAAACCACTCAGCTCCCACTGGAAATAACGGTTTCAAGCTAGCAAACAAAATATTTAACACATCACAAAATTTCTTTTCTTAAAAATATCACACAGTTGGAATTGGTTTGCTAAGTATGTTAAGGAAAGTAATTGCTACATATTGTATGAAAATATAACCTTAAAGAAAGGAAAATTCTGAAACAATTCTTTATCTATATCATTCTTTCCTTATACCTTTCCTTCTCATCCAAGTTTTACTCATTTCCTTGTTCGTAATTCTGCCAATGATTTTAGATTATGTAGGAAAATAATATTCTTAGATATACATCAAACACGTTGTCCAGGTGTAAGCTCTAACAGTTGCATTTACAGAAAAAAAATTGAGGACAGTATGGAACACAATTTCCATTTAAACTTGTAATGAGATGAATAAGATGGGCAAGGTTCAAATGGTAAAGGAAAGGAAGACGTATAGGAGGTTAAAATTGTTTAAAACATTTAAATTGCGAGCATCAAGTCAAAAAAGAAAGAGAGATAGATAATTATGCAGCTCCTCTTAAAGGCCGCGAATAAAATTTATTTCATCCCAAATGAAAAACGTACGAGTCAATTTACTCCAAGTCGTCGCCTAACCCCAAGGAATTGGCGGCAGGATGACCATAAATGCCGGGTAATATTTAATATCCACAAAAGGAATGGTTAATAAATTAAAAATTTAAGGATATTTAAATTTTAAAAGCTATTTTCTCGAGTTTTAGTTACGTTTTTCATAAAGCATATCTGGATATCTTTATCCAACATAGTAAGATCAGATTATCCATGAAATAAACAACACTTTAATCAGAAAGTTTACCAAAAGTAATAAAACTACGAGAATACAAAGAAGAATTCGAAAAATCTCCCCAGAATACTTATCCCTAATTAGCGAACACATAAAACTTAGAGTATCAAATATCAGGAGATTATTTACTGGAAAAAAACATCCTCAAATCTATATAAACAGAACTGATACCAGAAAATATCATAGATCTATTTTTAACGAGATAGGCTTTCATTCATAACACATAACAAGAAAAATAAATTTATCTAGTCTTCATTAACAACATAGACACAACTCCCCATACTTCAAAACATATACAGGAATTCACAAAGACTCAGAAGCCTGTTTTCTAAACAAAATAATAAGCATGTGTACACGATACTCTTCATATTATTATTAATTTTCTATTTTATAAGAAATAATAATGCCCTTATTGGCTAAATATTTGTATAAAGAAAGATGGTCATATTAAAGAACTGTGCTTCGTAAGTAAAATTCTACTTTAAATTTAAATAATATAAGTTTATTTGAATATAATTCTTGGGAAATATATCTTATGATAAATAAAAGGGTGGAATAATTAAAAATAGAAATGATTACTCAAAGTATTCCACATATCGACACAAACTGATAGTAATATCTCATGAAAAATCTCAAGAAATTCAACCCAGAATAACTAAAGGTTGATGACCATTTGGAAGAGCAGGCATAATTTCGAAAGTCAAATACATATGTATCTCAAATAAAGGAAAGTAGATATCTAATCCATTTACGAAAATACGAAAAAGTCAATTAGGAACTTGAAACCTGTCCCAGAAATGTCCATATAATACTCATGAGAGCTCAGTGATTTCAGGAACGCTGTATGATTAAATTACCTGGACCAACCGATCTAGATAATAATTTGTTTATTTTTATAAGTAAAATATATAACTTCGAAATAATAGATAATAATTGGTATGAATGCACAACCGCGTTCTTGGCTTCATTGATTGGTAGAATTCAACGATAATGTTTTTATGGATCTTTTTTTTTCAAGTTTTCTCATATGAGATCTTTAATTATTCAATGATATATGTTTTCTAATTCACACTTCATTTTTCAAATGCCTCAATTAATAAGTCAGGTGGGTTAAAATATGGTGAAAATGGTAGATACTCGATACTAACTGATTATTATTATGAAATATTCCAAAAAGGTACTTCCTGACGTCATGATAACATTGAAGAGATACTTCATCTTGTTGACACTATAATTCCTTATCTCCAAATTACTGTTGAATTGCGACAGGATACTCTACTATCGAAATAGTTTTGGAAGAAAAACATACCAGACAGTTTTACCTGGTAAATTTACAATTCCCACATAGGTGTGTAAATTTTCTTGTGACGAGTATGTGCAATTATGACGATTAATTATCCCATTAAGCTTTAATGAAGCCTCGTCAGACCACATAATTTTTTTCACTAATTAGCTGTGTTTTTACTCGAAATAGATCAAGTAAAGATACTCTCTCTTAGGACAAAAAGGATGGATTAACTTTACTTAGTTAATTTAGGGATGACCTTCACTTGGTAAAATGGGATTTATACGAGGTTGTGACATCGTCCTTTTAAAGCTAGCCGAAGAAACATAAAGTAAGAATTAAACGCATGCTAAGATTTAAGAGAGAAATGCTAAACTCTTATCTACAGGAATTTGTGTGGGTTGAAAGACATAAATACAATGTTTTGAATGACTTTTGCGATTCAATTGCCAGCCAATACCGTTTTAACTAAGTTATTAAAATGTAATTTCTAGAGTTCTACAAAGTTTAAAATTTATAATTGTTTTAAAATAAACTTTCTAACAAATATGTTCCTAAATAAATTTTTGACCACCTTTTTATTTTATCCTTGCGAGGGACTATCCTTACTTGATCCCTCGAAATTATTCGTAAAACTAGGTTCAGTGATTCGGGTTGTCCTCATCTAATGCATATAATAATCTCTTAATGTAAGATTTTTATTTAACATTTTTCATATTTTTTGTCTTATTTTTCACCATTTACCCTGCATATTGTCTCAGATTTCATCATTAATGCCAGCTTATGTTGATATCATTGGACGACGAGTCACTAGCTTGTACGCTTCATTAGGTAACCTATAATTCATATTTCTCTCTCCAGTTTTGGTAAATTTGAATTTATTCGCGACTTTAAAATACAATATTTGTATTTATTTTAGTCACTCAAATGATAAGGGAACAATTCTAAGTTCCATGTTTACTGTAGGCTGTTAAAGCTATTATTAATTTAGGCTAACCAAGGCTGTTAACAATCCTGCTGCTGTATCTCCTTAAGTTATACACTATGAAAAGAAATAAAATTCAAATAAAACTTAGTTGATCAAGTGGTAAGATTTTATATGATGCATATAATTGGAAGGAAAGATTTATAAAGAAATGGTTAAACATGGAAGAAATGGACATGGGGGAAAGACAGCCACTGATGCCCTTAGAGTCATTAGCTCTGGAAAGACAGGCAACAGGGAGGATTCGGCACGGGAAACAAGCCAACCATGACCATTGAGGTCGGAAGAGTAGGCAACTGCGGTCATAGGAGATGGGATGGCCGAAAACAGCAGAAATGCCATAAAGATCATACAATGTATTCCATTTGATTCACAGATGTCACATAAGAACATCATTAACAATAATGAGAGATAAATTAAAATAAAATTAGACCAGGAAGAAAAGTATTACATAATCGTTAAACAACACGAAGAAGAACAAAGGTATTTAGCCTAGCAAAAAGGAAAATATGTATACCAAAAGGACTGTGAGATTTACAGGTTTAGAGCCTGAGGAATTCTATGGGAAAGTTTACCCAACATTCAATAACCGGAGGACCTGTTAGAACCATTACGAAATAATGGAGCATGGTCTCCGTCTGCCATTGTTTTCAATTTAACAGAGAAAGATTTGACAAATATAATTTGAAAAAATTATTTCAAAGGCTTTATCTGTTATTATTACAATCACCCTTAGTCTTCCATTATTTTCTTTATGAGTGGATATTACAAACTTAAATTGAAAATATATTTTAATTTTTTGGGAAAGTAAAAAGCATGAACAGATGAAGGCGCTTTATAAGTAATGCCGTTGTAAATTAGGTCTGACAATCCCTAAATATTTCGCCCAAAAGACATTTTCATCTATTTTAGATCTCTCCCATTAGTTAAAACTTAATTCAAAATTTCAATTAAATAAATTTAAACGCAAACAATTATAATAAATTTACTTAAATTTTTAGAATAAATTCTTCATATATATTATAAATATAAAGTTATTATAAATATATAAGTTTTGTATAATTTTAAAGGTCTATTTTTTTCTATGAATAATCTGATATAAAGTCATTAATATATATTATTGGATTCTCTCATATTCAAAGTCATTTTATATTTTCCTTTTGTTTAATGTTTTACTGTCTAATTATAGCACTTTATGGTTAGATTGTGTTTTAAAATTATTATTTTGTTTTCTTCAAACCTCTGATATTTATATATCTCCTATTTTGTGTAATATATTTGTTCATTCCTAATTACGTAGCTTCAAAGTTAGGTCGATAAATTTTTATTGGTTATTGACAATTCTCATCATGTTCTTCGAAGATTGTGTAGATCTACATATATTAAAGTGAGATCACATTTTAACTCGCTCATTGGGTTGATTTATACTCTTTGACGAGGCCTGGGGAAGATGATGCTTTTCTCGCTTTGTCTCTCTCAGCACCTACATTTTTTTATGACTGTCTTTTCAATTCTTTATTTACACGCAAAAAGGTGTATGGACTATCCATGGCTAAAGACCCTGTCTCAAGTAAAAATTGGAGCCCTACACTGCTCCGACTGGCCTGAGGGTAGGACGTCCTGTATTGACTTATAGCCAAGTTCTCTAGGAACTGCACGTCCTCTCGGACCGAGTTAAAATAGGGAAGGCCCCCTCACTGGGGTGAATTTTAGCAAGCACTAAAGAAGCTGGTGAATTTCTCCTTTGTTCCTCATAAAACTCCTCTTTTTATGAGTATCCCCTCAATTATTTTTCTAGCCGCAAAAAAGTGGATGGTGTAGCCGGGAGAAATCCCTCCACTGCAACCAAACTCGGGAGGGCAAACACTATTTTTCGTTCTTAGTGCGCCACAGGAAGGTACTCTATGTTTGTAGACTGTAGAACTTGGCCCCTGGAGGAGCAACACGTCTTCCCTGCCCAAGTGTTAGCAAGGAAAGACTGGAGCCCAGTGAAGTCCCACGCTCTGAACAGGTCTATGATTGTGGTGCGCTCTCTATGTTCTTTATGTACCATTTTAACTACTACTTTTACTTTCTTAAACACTTTCATTTGTCTCGTCACATACTACCCTAATATTGGTTTCGTTCTTGGATTTCTGTTACATTAGATGACTTTCGTGGTGCCTCTGAGCTCTCAGAGGCCAGTAACACACCAGGATCAACTAATTCGAACTGCCTAACACGCCATCAGGAGAATTTGGTGTGCTCGATATAGCGCTGTCGACACGGAACATTAAAGACTCCACTAAGCCGATCTACTGTTCAGGTCAAATTACAGCCACTGCCGGTATGGCCAGTGAAGTGATTTCCACGGCGATTAACGACTACGTTTTATCAGCATTACCTCGCCCAACTTTAGTATATGGGTGACCATTGAAGCTTACGACACGTTTCTAACTGGTTTAGGGGATCGCGGCTTCTGTCCCAGAGCCATTTTAGGAGGCAGGGGCACCCGACAACTCAGCAGGAGAAAAGGGACCACTTACCTTGGTTAGTGGCCTTAGTCAGCTTTGGAATTTAACATTTCGGACAAAGACATTCCTGACGCTAGCTCGTCTGTTAATGGTGCCATTTATTGGGATAGAAAGAAGACGACTCACTCTCTGCCCTCTTTTAAAAAAAAGAATAGGAAATCTAATTACCGGGCAAAGAAGACAATGGTTCTTGTCGTAGAATGGACTCTCGACGATATACCATATATAACTATTCGTTGCGGGAATGATTCAATTATATTTCGAGTGCGTGGTTATCTGGTTGACCGATTTTATTTATCTTTAATATGCTTACGAAGTGGAACTGAGCTAAAGGATAATAATATGGCTATCATTAATTAAATAGAGTTTTATTAATTAACCTATCTACAACACACAAAACGGAAAATGCTTACATAAACAGAGAATGGAAAGGGTCGTGGGAAATATCTGACTAATCCGAGGATTAAGATTAGGAGAGATTTAAAAAGGTAAACAAATGAAAATTGAAGGAATGGAATGGTTCGATAAACCATTTAAAGCACAGGGTAGGGTTGACGAAAGGTTAAATACTCAGCTTACGTAATTACAAGTTGTTGTGCAGAGGAAGGCGAGGCGAAGAAATATTCGGTCCGCTGGCGAGTTCCAGATGAAGGGGAGGGGGGATTAAATTATCCAGACGTGACGTCTTGGGAATGACAACCGTTTCTTGACAAACGGGTTTGAAGAACAATGGCTGTTCTAACGTTGTTCTCTTCTGAACAACAGGGGGGGGGTGAGAACCGTCTCTTGTCTAGGGGCTCACAGGACAATGGTTGTTCTAACTTTGTTCTCTTTTTGAACAACAGGGGGGGAGGGGGAGAACCGTTTCTTGTCAACGGGCTTAAAGAACAATGGCTGTTCTAACGTTGTTCTCTTTTTGAACAACAGGGGGGCCTTGGGGACTTGGCGTCTTAAAGGCTCGAACCTTGGCACTCAAGGGATATTGTCCTCTTCTGGACAAAAATAGTGGATCTCGAGGTAGAGGGCCCCTGGTGCACAAGGTGAGACTGGATCGTCGTGATGTCTCGCGAAGATAATCTGGATCTGATCTGCTCTAATCGGTAAAGTTTCCATATAAATTGTCGAGCCATCCCCTTGGCGTAGGGGACAATGGAGTGGGGGCTTCGAGGGAATGCCCAGCCGCGCCTGAGAACATACCTTATCTGCCCATAAGCCTAACTCAATCTGGCGAGATCGACGCATGAGGCGAAACAGGGGGGGGGGGGAGAACCTCCTTGGTTCAATATTGACTCAGGTGGCGATAAGGCGCCCGCTTCGACGCGAAGATGCACGTGGGTAGCAACGTGTTTCTAAACAACATGTGATAGCGGTTGAATTTTAGCGGCCTCGGACAAAGACATTACTGACGCTGGCTTGTCTGTTAATGGTGCCATTTCTAGGGATAGAAAGAAGACGACTCACTCTCTGCTCTCTTTTAAAAAAAAGAATAGGAAATCTAATTACAATGCAAAGAAGACAATGGTTCCTACTGTTTTGGGTTATGGCTTCTTTTTGTGCACAACTTTTTGGAGGAGACTGGCTTACTCCATTTCTTTTGACGTTTTTTAGTGCTGGGTGCGAGCTGGGACGCCGGGCGAGATGGCCCTCCCTAAGACGAAACATACTTTTCTTAGCTTTTCTTTTTGTTTTGGTTTAAGTTGTTTTGATGCTGTTTGTCTTCTTTTCCTTTTAATATAGCCGAATTTATTTTTGCTAACTTAATTGTGGCACCTCATGCGTGTCGTTGTTATTTTTTTAAGTGTACTTCTTGACACTTTAATATAGGTTTTACGAATTTTCAAATATATTCTTACTTCTAATTTTACTTCTCATTAAATCTTTTTCCTAGGCATTTATTTAATTTTATGTGGTTATCTTCCCTATCTCCCGTGACTGTTATCAATTTAGTGCACGACTATAGAGACAAAATGAATTCCGAATTTTAATTAACTTGTCTCGTTTCCCATTTGCATCATTTTACAACCTGATACTCTCAAGGTCTGAACGCGTTTTATTCTATTTTGTAAAATTCTTTTGGTGCCACTCTAATATGATTCCTACCAATAGGCTTCATTCCTAAAATATTTATTTAATTAAAAAGAACAATCATTTCATTTATTTTAGAAGTAATAAAAGAGTAGGGTTCGATTAAAACAAATTCATTGGTTCATTCATTATTATTATAATTATTATTTTAAATTAGGTATCATACTACAGTAAAAGCTTATTGATAGGAGTCATGCTACAGTAGCACCATTCTGTCTTCTTTTGCTAGCATCGTAAAATACGATTCAACCTTTAACTCTTTCTTAGTGCGTTTGTTATGAGTTATTTTCATTCTTTTAAAGTTGACCTAAAATCTAATCGCGAGAACAAAATGTAACGTTTTGTTATTATGCTCATTTTTATAACAAATAATATACTATTACTTGAAAAACGTAGGTAGATTAAATATCGATATTTACTATTCCTTCTGCTTTTTCTCCCTTCAGACGCAAATTACATTTCAAGTCTTCGCGTAAAGGAACAGAGGGAGATATTCAGTCTCTTATTCTCACTTCTTTATTACACTTTAAGCTTCTTTATGTTCTTTTCGTCTTAAGTTGATTTCAGGTTTCATACATCTTTACCTTTTTCATTTATTTCATCAAAGCGCTATTTATCCTGGTTCGTCTTTCTTCCAAATATTTAACTAATATTCTTTTTTCTAAAGTTGTTGTAAACGTTAATGAGTTAAAACTTAGCTTCAATCTACGACTTCATTTTCTTTCATTTATTTCCGTATGAGTTTCTAAAGAGAGATGAGAAATTAATCTTTGGAAGAAGTATTTATAATACACAAAATATCTTTTTACATTACTATAAATTTTGCATATATTTGTAGGCAATTCATTTACCTCAAGCATCACTTACATTAGAGCTTTGGTTGACAAATGAGTAACTGAAAGATGAGCTAAATCTGGAAAGAGAAAATAGAGGGGATATGAGAAATTACAATCGAAATTATTAAAAAAAAATTTTTTTACAGCGCTTTATAATTTTAATGGTTAACCTTACGCCTTTAAAATAAAAATGAATAGTTACATGTAGAGGTCTGGCTTGCTAAACTAGAAGAAATAGTATAGACTTAACCTCACAAAACTAGAGACTGCAAACGCAGCAACAATTACAAAATGGCGGGCTAGTGACGGCTTTGACGGCAAAGGCTATCTAACACAAATAGTTAAGTTTAATAGATTATTTGGTGGGTTTTATAGAAGTGTAACCAAAATAATAACTGTTAGAAGATTGTAATGCCTTCACTTCAACCAGGATTAATTTTACATTAAACATCGACTCGGAAACATTACAGCCAGTTTATTAATGACTATCACAAGAAATTTATACCACACATATACAGTCATCTGTATCAAATTCAAAACGATCGTAATAATAAACTTTAGCCTCTATTTCACATATACCAGTCCCTTATAAAGGGTGGGTTCACCAATGAAACTTTTGAAATCGCAACTCTTTATGCTTCATTAGCACATAACTACCCAACATATTCCATCGCCATTGTACCTTTCGGCCAAATGAATATCATGTACCTATTCTAGCCTTTCTAATAGTAAGGCATCATCCACTCATTAGTGGTTACAAGCCCGCCGTACCATACAAAGGTTTCACGTACTTATGATACATCATATCATTTAGGTAAAATATAAGAGATTAGATATTACGAGTACATCAAAATCACAGTGTTACTAAACGCCAGACCACAAAAACTTATACTGTACGCGAGTCTTTCATTTGAATTTTAAATACCTCTATCAAATTTACTGTTTCATCTTCACTAATACTATTCATTTTATATCCTTTCCTTAAGCAAACTCACGCATTTCGTTAAAATATTACTATTCTTTACTTAGTATTACTTTACACTCCTGTCATTAAAACTTTACTCACATCAATTTTTTTAATTCTACTATCAAAAGTGATATGCAAACTGAGTTTTTATTTATATTTTGACAAGTTAAACTCTGACTGAGGAACCCTAAGATTGTCTCTACTTTTCTGCAAAACCATGCCGGTATTCTCCCTTGAATTTACTTTGCTACTTCATAGTTCCACCATTTCCTCTTTTTGACCAGGTTGCTCTATTACGCTGTAAGAATTATTCAAATTTAGGAGATTTCAACAAAAAATATATAAATTCACCTCTTTTCTATTATTTTCCTAGTAATTCTAACTATTACAATTCTATGCTCTAACTGAAGCAATGATTAGCCACATTTAACCTGCATCGGCTAACAATCTACATCGTACAGTCACTTGCTTGATTTAGATATGAAAGCTGCTCGCAGGCATGAGAGATGAAATTTAATGTGGATAATCATTGCCGTAGTGAACGCCTCCCATTCATTGCAGTTTACATGAGAGCTACTATTTCTAACAACAATTCAGTAGCGAAATACTTGCATCTAGCAAATACTGTATGGCTATGTTCTCTAGAACTTTCCATTGACTGGTATACCTCAAAATAAATCGCGCCTAATTTGGTCTTTTTTACCAATCTTCCTCGACCAATTTATTTCCTCTCATCCTCTTTTTCTCACCTTGATTAAGATTCAGTTGTGCTATTTCAAATAAGGAATTTGTTCCGGTTGAGTTATATCTCCTTTCAATTTGACTAATCTCCAAAAGTTCTTTTATGTCCAGTGTTCTTTTCCATTCAGCGGAATAAATGGTGATTATAAAGTTATAAAAATACTCTTTTAAATAGAATTATACCAAGATCATAGAGTATACCGTACTTCGGGAATCAATTTATTGTGTATTCCAAAATGTAACCAGCAACGGGAGATGGTCTTATATAGGTAGATTTAAAGCCAGTCGGGGCCAAGACCAAGGAGATGGGGACGAAGCTTTCACTTTGGGATAAGTTGCTAAAATGAATACTTATGAGGTCAATCCCTCTTCTCACCTTTTCGCGAAACCTCGAGCTCCCTTCTGGCTTCTAAAGAGTCCATTCGGCATGGGCCGAAAACCAACGGCAAGGAGTGGACTTCCCTATAGCTTATAAGTCCTTATGTCCTTAAAGAAACACAGGCAAAAGCTTCCCTGATAGATTAATTAGCACATAATTTAATGTGGAAACATGAAATAAAATCTAGCGCACGCTACACATACATGCCTGCTCTATGGAGTGGCATGAAAACGAGGCCAGACCGAAATCCAATATGCAAATGGTAGAATCTGGTCCAAATATGACAAACTGTACTGTTTTCCGCTAAGAGCATGATGTATAGGCAGTACCCACTTGCATCACCAGGATAATTGAAACAACTATGCTCACCAACTATACACTCTCTACCTAGTGACTTCCATCCATGCGATGCATAAACCATTCCAATTGCCTAGTCTATCTTACAGAACTGAATAAACTAATCACACCTCAACACAATACAACCTGAAACTCAGCTTCTACTACTTCCTAACCTAAAAGTACACCAACGAGCCACCATTTAACATAATACTCCTGTATATGTGAAAAACACACAAGTTCAAATACAGCGCAATGAATTCATACGTCAATGATGATATCCGCTAAACTCTACATCTTTTCAGCCACACTCACTGAACACAATTCAATGGCAAATCCAGATCCACCAAACATAACCACAATACATAATTAGTACATAACTTACCTACATCATACCTACCAAACTATGACTCAATGCTTAAACAAATCCCGCCACAGTAAAATAAGAGCCAAGTTGCAGGTGAATACAACGCCTACGACAGTCCTTGGGTAGAATCTTAAAACAGAAACTATCGCCGAAAGCATCTAAGAACACATACACCTAAACAATATAAACAAACCTTATATCCTTATATATCAAATATTCACATAGAATTCAGGGTATACTAGGCTCCTACCTACTCAAGGCCGAAATGTTATTCGCACAATAATCACCTCAAACCAAATACACCACCCACTTACCCTACATCACACTGCCATATCGCCCTACTCTGCGCCACTTCCAAAATAAGGGAACACTTAAGAATTAAAAACCAACCAACACTTTACTCCAACTAGCAAAAAGGTATGCAAACTTCCTCGCTCCCCTAAAAACACAGGGAATATCCGCTGACAGCCTTTTATGAACTTATTACTCCATACATAATGGAGTACTGCAATGATTTTTACTCTTCTCCTCCTCTCGTCCATCATTTTCTGGATGAAACCGCTCAATGAAACATCATTACCATAGTAAAACTATGCAGATGATATCATCCATATTTATCACGTAAATTAAAAAGAAAACCATTAAAAATTTGCAAATATATATCTTAATCTCAAAACCTTTTTACCCATCACTCGATTTAACAGAAGAAATGTACATACAACAGATTTTCTTTGTATATAGCAACACTTGATAATAAGCAAATTTAGCAGGTCACAAAAGTATTTAATGCATAACCAATTACATCGAAATTCTATGTTACAAGACTCAAATACTGGTTAAAATCAATAAGGTAGGTAGAAGAAACACCCCCTCATCGTTGCATTAAAAATAACCCTGCTGAATAGAACACCAAAAATGATAGGGGAACACTGCATAGTGGTGTGAATTTCGACAACACTATATCAACAACACGAACAAAGACAAACCAAACTCACTCCGAGGGAACTCCATTTTTATAATGCAATGAGTCCATTATCTATACTTAGAAGCATTACATCGCTCTCATACTCGTCTATTCCATGATGGTCGGTGCAAACCATCTTGCATCCATTTATTGCAACGCACCACCAAAGACAACACAAAGAAATCCTCTTCGTACAAGATACACGCACTGACTGCTCTCTAATTAAGCATTCACATTCTGAATTAAAGATCATGCGTATAAACCACGATCTTAAGCTCAGCAGAAGCAATTTCTCTAAAAACACGAACCACCCATCTCCTCCAATTAGTTTTAATCCTTCTTTTTAAGTTGCCCTTGCCTGTTACATAAATAAAATGATTAAAACTAATTACAGATTTAACTTAGGAGAAGTTCAATTACGAAATTAAATTTGCACGAATTCCACTATAAGTTGTAAGGAGAAAACAACTTTTCCTAATAGTTTTAAAGTTCAACTAAAAAATGGATCTTCTGCGAATGAAATTTTTAACTTTATACTTGTATTGTAAACAATAAAAATTCAAATACAGTTTGTATAACTAACTTTATAGGTAAACACTTTGCAGAAAATGCATTATCTCTTCATATTATAGGCTACTGATTGGATTTTGTTTCAAATAATAGCTTTTATCTATGTGGTAACGAAGAAGTGATAATAATTAGTAAAATTTCTACCATAATTTAAATTCCTTGAAAAGTGATGCGAGGAATTTCGATGCAGTATATTCCTAATTTTGCCTCTTATAGAAACAAGTTTATCTTCCAAATATGTTCTTGTACCTATTTATGTTGTTATTCATATATAAAGTAATGTAAAGCCACATAATCCAGAAGTTGTGTCGCAGTTTTCATTACTAGAGGAAAATAATTTCCTTATTAAGAACCAAAGATCACAATATTGTATTCAACAATAGTTTATACTATTCGACATCATTATGAAAAAAGATTAAAGTTTATAAAATTAAACTCAAACTATACTAAATCCTAAATAGATCTTTTAGGGCGATAAATATAATTAGACCTTCAAAGAAGAACATAAAAAAGCGCGCTAAATAAATAAGGTTAATATAAAATTTAGACATCTAGCGGAAAATTTAAGGTTACATATACATAAATATGTACTATTTTTCGAAAATAATCTCTTTTCAAAGGCTTAACCTAGATAAGAATGAAAGAATTATCAGAGGAAAATTTGAAGAAATGGATTTTGTGATCATATTCCTAAGGGAGAAAGGTTCCTTAAATTTAACCCCAAATATTTGCCAATTTCTCAAATATCAATATCGCGTGAGGCTTCTTGGCGGAATGTTGCCGCTGGAGTCATGTTATCGAGTGTCGTCCTACTCCTTGTTATTTGATTATTTCTTTTTATAATTATTATTTTCAGCTTTGGATTTCACAGGAATATTTTTATAGTATACGAGTAGATGCTGTTCTTTTATATTGGCTATGGTTTTCGAGCAAAGTAAACAACACATTCTAAGGAAAACATTTTACGAATAAGCAATTCTACGGATATATCAAAACACGTTTAATAAATTTTATGTTATATGTATATATATATATATATATATATATATATATATATATATATATATATATATATATAAATATTCTCTTTACGAGTTGTTTTACTGGTTAGGTGAGGCGAGAAAAAACACTCACAAACGACATAATTTATTCCGAGACGTCTTTCTACCGTGCCGGTCATCTTCAGTAAATGAGCAAAGACAATGATTTAGGTATAGGTTCAGAGATCTGAGAGAGAGAGAGAAGAAGAGACTAGCAGCCTTGCCCTTCAATGGAGAAAGAGAGACAAGAGACATTTGGGCAACCCTTTTTCTCTGCGCTAATGGAGGTACGAAAGTATAAGACGCCGCGGTGACCTGAAATAGAGCCATCACAGGGAGCTGCGACAAGTTTGAAAGCCAAGAAGGTCCAATCTGAAGTTGGACAAAGTTCGCCTCGCTGACTTAGGAACCTTCCCGCGCTCGCGCTAAAGGGCTTAGATTATTCTCGTCTGCCGATGCCTTTTACGCTATAACCCTCCCTTTCGGACAGATTGGGGAAACCCCCATTCAACCCCTATAAATCCTCCAGCGCCAGAATTGGAAATCAATATCCACTGCCGATCTACCCCGTCCGTATCCGTCGTCTGCACTTTCCCGTTCGTACCCGCTATTCGCGTCTCGCAGAACCCCCTCAAACTCTCGGTATTCTCATTAGTTTACGTGCGTCCACTTCGACCAGCTTCCTCCCGCTCCTCGAACGCAGCGCGCTCAGTCTCGATTCGTGCTACTCGAAAGCAAGATGTAAGTTCACCCCGGAATACTCACTGTCAAGAGGCTATTGTTTGAACTTTGCGTCAAGGCAAGGATTATTCCCTCGGAGAAAATATTCGAGGTAACAGCAACGCGCAACTCCCCTCTGCAAGTGCTCTTTCTTTGCCCCCCACCCAGTGTGAAACCATAATCCTCGGTTTGGTATAGGCTCAAGGTCATTCGAGCATCACTCGGTAAATTTGTTCGTTTGTTTGTACGATGACCGTCCTCTCCAAGTCCCCCCCCCCCTCTTTTTGACACTGAGACCCGTGTACATATAATGTGTGTATAGCTCGGTTTAAAACTCATTTTAATCTTGTAAAATATTATTATTTGCATATTAGTAAAGTTACTTTTGTACCCGTTTTTCTATTATCCCGGAACCTCCGAGATAGTCGACTGTGGCCAACCTACATTCAGTAATTTGCACTTTGCTTATATTATAAATCTACCATGCACTCGTAAACGCAGAAAGGGTTAACTTGATCCTATTCTACGACCTATAGGATGATCTACAATATATATGCATAAAATTGAACATAGACGCTGCGAAAATTCGAACATAAGCGCTGCCAAAATTTTAACATATGCGATATAAAATCGACGAAGCACATTTGAGGAAAGTTTCGCACCGCCTATCTGAAAGCTTGACACTTTAGCTTTATATACGGCTTAAGATTCTCCATGAGTATTATGTAGTTAGTGCATTTGAATACAATATCATATCCGCTGTACTTTATCTGTAATTCATTTTCGTCTTGTTCATCTTCCATTTATTCGGGCTTTGTCTTTTAAACCTAATAAATCGGTAATACAGATTCATGTGACGAAGCGTCAGTTATAAATTCTAGTCACCTATTTAAAACAAAGGTTGTGCTAAGTCTCTAATCTCTGATATTTTTCAGCTCCTGAACCTTTCCCTCATTTTAAAATAACTTCTTATAACGAAAATTAATAAGGTAAGAATAAAGGTTTTCGATACCTGAGAGTGGATAAAAAAGAAGTAGTTAAAAAAGAAGTAAGGAATCGATGAAGAGACTATGTTGAGTGAGGGAATGACTTTTACGTAAAATGACTCTTGTGATGTGGAGAGAAGATTCAGAGTTAGTATATACGATTATTACATTTTTAGGATACGAGTATAATAGAGAAAGATTTGCTGGATAAGATTTAGCATGCTGATGTAAAAGGACTAATACTTCTCCCCACATGAGGAATAAACCTCTCACCAGCGTGTAGAATGAGCTATGTTGGCGAGATGAAAGATTATAACTGATGATAGGTAACATCCAAGTAGTCATATAATGGAAAGATGGAAGATGTCAAGTGAAGATAGATAAAATTTGGAATTGTTATTCATCAGAAAGAAGTTCCATTTTTAGGTCAATTTTCAAGTGGCTTTGCTTTTTTGTCTCAAACCGTAATTAGAGCCCCATTTTTGAAAGAGGCGAAATATAACTCTACACAAGTAACACATGATGCCAAGAGGTGGTATAAATTTTACTACGCAATGTGTACGTTTAAATTCTCTGCTACTTAGCTCTGCAACACCGTTCAATATTTAGTCCAGTCTGCTGAAACAAAAATTGGAATAATTATTCTCATTATTATTTTTTTTCTAATTATGATCAGACTTTTTGTGTGCATCATCTTCGACATAGGGAAAATCCTAACAGAAATATTCACTCTCTTATCTGAAGACTATGCTTATAAAACATTTTCCCTTTTTCTAGGATTACTATCCTGTAGCAGCAAATCACCTTCATCTACTTACGTATTAATTCAACTTTGGCTCAGTAATTAAGAGGAAATATGATATTATGATCAACACGTAAGCATCTTCAGTATAGATTAGAAGATAGTTAATCTTTTTCCATGTAAAATACGCATCTCCCGAAAGGCACCTTTACGGCTAGTTTCCGCATTTTTACCTCTATGTACTCGTACCTTTAGAGTTAAATCTCCTCTTGTTTAAAATTTGATTTCTCAAGCATCTCAACCTTCCCCAGAAGAGACTTATATAAAAAAGAAATTATTTTATGGAGATATAATATTTTTATTTAATTACCACCTTAAAAGTTGTTTAGAAAGAAATTTAGGGTTTATTATGTTAAAATATGAAACAAAAACTTAATTGTAATATATTTACTGGGCTACGATGATTCTTTTCTATTTCCAAGTATTTGTTTTCTTAGCTCTGTGTCTCTTTCCTCGCTTGCTACTTTCCTATGGACGAAATCTATCACTAAGTCCCCTAAAGAAAGCCTTTCTAAACCCATAACAAATATCTCTTTGTTCTGTGAGATTAGTGGACTATTTTTGTTGTAAATAAAAATAAAGTGTTATCCTTTGGCCACCTTTTGATGTTGCATTTTGGAATGATTTGACTTGGAGTCTGTTAATCCCGCTACACAAAGTCAAATCTCCCTCTCTTTCGACACATACATATACATATAGAGAGCAAATACACTTTCTGCGAATGGTAGCCGCCACCATAAGGGCTTTCGTCGTATCTACCTTCTGACTTTCAAAACCTTTTGAAGAAAGAAAGAAATATATACAGAAAACATATATTGAAGACTATAAATCCATATACAAGTAGTACAATAAAGAAAAAAGGGATGTGGATGAGCACATTATATAAGAAACCAGAGATTTTTAAGGAAAGAGAAAGGGACATTACAGAGTAAAGGACAAATTGAAATAGTGAAAGGACAGAAATAAATTAGGCGAAAGCCTTGTCGTGGTTTTTGACATCCCAAGATTTTTTACTTGCTTTTTCTTAGAGATCTCGTATGGTATAAAATTCCTTGGAAGTACTTTCTAGCCTGACGATATATTTTTCTTTGATAGGTTTGGTAGGTTTGATTTGTTGCGACCAGTAGCTGAGTGGCAATAGAGAGACGCAGATGAGATTCTATGTCAGGGAATTTAATTTTTTCTCTTAGCTTTATTCCTATTTTTTCAGTCTCTATTATCTTTAATGTTCTGTCTTTTGCTTTTCTTGATCCTTGTTTTCCTAATATCTCTTTTTTGCCTTTCTAAAAAACACTTCTGTTTTTTGTCACATGTGGTAATTCACGTTCAATTTTCTTTTTGTTTCTCATATATATATATATATATATATATATATATATATATATATATATATATATATATATATATATATATATATATATATATATATATATGATTAAAATTAATGCAATATCGCAAGAAAAGATGAGGAATTAAACCACATTCTCCGAAGACAATTTATTTAAAAACAGTTTCGGTGTATATCACACCCTTTTTCAACTGACACTGGGTAGAAAATATAAGAGAAGTGCATATAAGCATAACACAAGATCCTTTCTTTTTTCCCCCAATCCCCTACTTGTGGCTAATCGGGCGGGGGGGGGGGAGTTAGGCCTAAACATATTGAAGGGCTGGCATTTTACTATTTTGTTTATTTGCTTTCTTATTACAGGATTAAAAAAAATTGACCCTCAGATAGATTTAAATTAGGAACTGACGATATCAAGCTCGATTCTACGATTCTTCTCTTAACATCGGTAGCCGATTTAAATAACATTTTGCTTCCATTGAAATTGATCGTATGACTCTTGTCTCTAATCTAGCCTTTAAATATATTAATTCCTTAAACCAATTGATGATGGCCAGGAAACCCAAAGAACATCATAACATAGGAGTATATGCAATACCATGCAACGATTGCCATAAAGTTTATATGGGGGAAACGGGGAGAAATCTAGACAAGAGATTGTACGAACACAAAAGAGATATTAGAGTGGGCAGCAAAAGCAGTGGAATATTTTGCCATGTTAGAGACAAGAATCATACCATCGATTTCAATGGAAATAAAATGGTATTTAAATCGGCTAACTATGTCAAGAGAAGAATCGTTATATCGAGCTTGATGTCGTCAGTTTCTAATTTAAATTTATCTGAGGGTCAATTTTCTTTTAATCCTGTAATAAGATCGCAAATAAATAAAATAGTAAAATGTCAGCCATTCAATATGTTTAGGCCTAACTCCCCCCCCCCTAGATTAGCCCCATTAGGGGATTGGGGAGAAAAAGAGGGGTTCTTGTGTTATGCTTTTCTTTTATATTTTCTGCCCAGTGTCAGTCAAAAAAGGGTGTGAGACACACCGAAACTGTTCTAAATTAAATTGTCTTTGGAAAATGCGGTTTAATTCCTCATATATATATATATATATATATATATATATATATATATATATATATATATATATATATATATATATATAATGATCAGTATTAACCACTGAAAAATGTAGTTACAAGAATCTGCAGGAAGTAAAGAAAATTACCTATTTAGAATGTCGTTAACAATAATTTCTTCTCTTCAGTGTCTGAAATGATACTAAATTTACGCTCAAAAAGGAGACTCGAGTAAAATAATGTGGTTTATAAACATGAATTATTCATCCGCCGGATCGGAACAACTTTAATACCTGGGCCTTTTTAATAATATTAAATATTAATGGTTAAAAGATATAAATTATAAGAGGTCTTATCGTCCACAAAGGAATTCTCTTTCAAAATGGAAAAATTTTCTGCTATTTGTCTAATTTTAATATCTCTAATATTGATTATGCGTTCATCTTCAGAGTGTCTTTCCCTCTTTATCGGGGAAGAATGGTGGAATCAGTGTAAACGGAATTTAGGGAATATTTTGTATTTACAGGATTTATAGTTCACCGTTCTAAACATTACTCAATCATTCAAAATTTTGTCTCATTTGATTGGTCTAAAGAAATATTCTTATGTTAAGATAATAATCCATTAATAACATCCATTTTATGTAATTATTTTAGATGACTGATAGAAGGATCAAAATAATTCTTGACTAATAAAGAATTATTAATTGCCATTACTTTTTTTGCCCTTTCTCGTTTCTGAAAAGAGTTTTCGAAAAGGTTAAAAAACTGCAACGAACAAACTCCACCAAGCAGCCATTGCTATCCACTTCAACAAATCCAGTTTACAACATGCTCTCCTACCACGATATATATATATATATATATATATATATATATATATATATATATATATATATATATATATATTTTTTTTCGGATACCTGTGAAATTTTAAGAAATTAGATAAATGTATGAGTTATAAAGTTTTTATTTGCCAATCAATGTGAATATAACAGTGAATAAGAAGCGATAAATAACCCTAATTACCAAAATTAATAAAATGCAAAATTGGTAAAAACTTGTTACTTATGCAAATAGGAAATAAGAAAATGAAGTTTTGTCAAAATTAGAGCAGCACCCAACTGATATAATATATATATATATATATATGATAAATTAATTTGCTTTGAGAAGGCTCTTACGGAACCACTCTTAGTGTAATTTTTGTATTTACCTCTCTTATTTTTGTTTAGTTTGAAAGAGGCAATTACCCTTTTCTTCTTATCTTGGAGACTCTTCAAAGACACTCAACACTCCACTCGCTTTGTTATACATTCTAATCCGTCTGCACTTCATCTCGTCTTTTGTATTTAGCCATTGTTTTCAAAGTATTTTGCTCACACAAACTATTTGGGTTTTTGCTTTCTAGCAGCTATTAACCCAAGAATTGTATTTAGTCGCTTGAAAATCCATACGAGTGAACATCAACCTTCTTAGAGCTCAGAATAATATTGGAAGCAGAAAGACTTCATATGTATTAGAGTTTACGGGCAAATTTTAAGTTTCCATAAATTTATATGAGTTTCTGTAGGCATAATTGAGTTATGCCTAATGTTTTCACTCGATATCAGTTGATGGATGCTCTCAAGAGTTAACTTGGTTTCACATCTGTGCAATGAATTTTATTGTTTTATATATTTACCTGTGCCTCGTTTGCAACATCTGACTATGTCGGTCGGTCGGGCCCGTTTAGCTTTTTTGTCTTGTAATAATACTGGAACTATTCAGCTGGTTCTAATGAAATTTGAAACCCTTATGTTGTTTTACATTCTCTTTCGAATGATATTATTGACAAAGTCCTCCCAAGATTAGCCCGGGAATTATTTTGTTTTGGCAATAACATCATAACTATTTTGCTAATCCTAACGAAATTTAAAACCATTATGTTGTTGAAATATTTAAAGCTCGTAAGATTATAATTCAGAATAAGTAAGAATTTACGACTTTTGGGTCAGCAGACCTTGTTTCGTTAAGAGATGTTTATGAAGTGTTTGAAATGTGTCGCATCTGTCATTTAGAAATGACATTTAGAGTTAATAACGTTTTATCTCTGGCTTTGGCTGTTGGCTTCAAACTTCTAAGCGTGTAACTCCCCTACACAATTCGGTAGGGAATCGCAGTTTTCTATTAACAAATTAACTATTAGCTTTTTTTAACTATTTTCATTCATACATATAATTGATACATGAGTTGTGGATACCTTCAAGATGTGTAAAGGTTGGCGAGGTGACAGAAAATTTATGATTGGAGGGATTACGTCGTTGGGTGCCAGAGATTGCTTCGTGTCAAAAGCCCCTAAAGCCGAACTAGTGCAAAACTAGACGCCCTGCTATTCTTTGGCTCACATGAGTGAGGACAATTAACACATCCTGACCACTGGATGCTATCAAAAACAAGTCATGAAGTAGTGTTTCCTATTTTCTTAAATACTTGTATGGATATTTTTCCTCTGTGAATTGCCCGGTATTTTTAAACCATTTTCTGCCTAATGGAAACATTCATGCATAGGTAAATTTAGATGAATTTTCTGGTGCCTAAAGGTTTAAATTAGATGAAAAATTATGACCATTTATTTATAAAAGGATCTTCGAAACTTTAGGTATTAATATGGAAATACGATTGTGCAAGTGGTAGACTTAGTTATTTGTATACATATACATATGCATATGTATATTCTTTTGTTACACTGGGCAAAAAATGCCTTTTGTCTACTGCCTGGAATATTTCAACGATTCATAAGTGATTTTGCCCGCTAACTTAGAGAATAACTTTAGCTTTTCTCTATTAGGTCAAATTCATCTTCATTTTTGCTTTAGAAGATGCTAAAAATGCTAGTAAATATAGTTACAACAGTGTACAATAATTGAAATTAGTGATGTTGAATGGAATTAAACAAGAATGTTTCTTTAAAAAAAGTATTTTATTCATCAAGAGGCAAATAATATAAAGCAAAATAGAGAGCATAACACAAACAAACAGAGAAGAAATAAAATTGACAATGCATTTTGGCCAATATTTTTGTCATAAAATTCAAGGAGTTTGTTTAAGCTTATTTGCACACCGGAAATGTTGAGCACAGGAGTACCTCGTTGGAAACACCAGCAATAATCTGCTATCATTGCAGCTTCCCAACGTCCTTAGGATCGAGTTTCGATCTCGATGTTCTGATGGAATCGTTTGAAATACCCTTAGAACTATCTATGAGATACGCCATTCCTCTGGCTGTATTCCTAAATGACAAGTTTATAAAGAAGCCCAATGACATCTATACAATTAACCAGCACTTCCTCTTGTGTGAAAAAAGAAAGGAACCTTTCATGCCAACTCCGATAAAAGGTTTTACGGACATCATTCTCCAAAAGATTCTTTCCTTTCAATCGCAGAACCAACAGTTTTGCAAAATATTTTAGTAGGTTCAGGTCTCTAACTGGATCATTCAACTCTAACTGGAAGAATAGCTGAAGTAAGGCCTCAACTGAAAAGTCTTAACCTCTAGTGTCATCTTCAGGTGATGAATCTTCTTCGGTTGAGGGCAAAGTTATAGGTGGAAAGACACTGAAGATAGGAACAGAAAGCTCTTTACTGTGTGTAACCGGTCTGATAACAGAGGCAAGGTTAGGATAGGCAGAAAATTTAGGGCAGAAAAATAGCTGTCGTTGACGTGATTATTAGTCTCCCGCCATACCGTTTCTATAGTAAACCTCATACTTTAACTTTTCCCTTTAGTCCACGTCACAAATGTTTTTTATATTGTTTTCAGACACTATTCGGTACCCAATATTTATCTTGGTCTCCCACTTTGTTCCCAAAATATGCCATTTACGGTCTTTTAACAAAATCCGTGTTTTTTTCGATTTTCAGGTAATGTGTATTCTCCACAAACATAAACATATTGTGACAATTAACGCCGCACCTTCTTGAAAAAGACATTTTCTATTTTTTTATTTTCTATTTCTTAGTTCAATAAAACATCCGAAAATCGGTAAAAAGGAAAATAAATTAGAATTAGGATAAAGTAAAGAACTCAGTGTAGTAGACTTACATACATAGATAATGACTAGTTTATAACATATACATTATACATATAGACTCACATATACACTTATGAAATATACATATAGACATTATCTTCCACGTATACTTATATACAAATAGACATTGACGCACTCAGAGACCTTTAACAAATATGGACTTTGACTCAAATCTAATATATTAAATAAGGATGTTCAATAACTTAAAAACTAGATATGATATATCAAAATGAAGGTTATTTTTCGATTCATGAGACCGATGTCGTATAGGAATGATGTCTATTTCTTCAACACCAATTAATAAGCAGGGAAAATTTGTAAGAAAATTAAACTATTTGAATAATTAAGTCGTTTTTATTTTAAATGGTAAAGAACCTATATAAAAACTAGAATTTTTTTTATCTCTTGAAAGGACAAAAGAGCTCAGTTTGGCTTGAATCGTCCCTGATGAATGTTTAGAGATGTAGTTTATGGAGAGAGACTAGAAAAAACACTAATTTCTAATATTTTTATAAAATAAAGTATGATTAAATGGATTTGGTATCTCGTATAGAGAGAATATTCATTGCACTGAATGTGAAAGACATAGCAAGTTTTAAGGATTAGGTGAATTAAATTTCGATAAGGAATATATTATTTCTATTGAGTGAACTTAGAAATATTAAAGCAATGTAATGGATAAGGATGTTATTAGGTTGCTAATTGTCAAAATACCTTCAGTAAAATAGGCACTTAAATTCTACGTCTTTCATTTATCATCTTTTCGAAAGTAGGAACTTCAAGAGTTCTGTTAGTGACCTCATTTCTTTTGTTTTAGTTATATTACTTATTTAGAACGAAATTGAATGCAAAATATATATAAATTTAAGCCGAAACATAAGAAATAATGGTTAAATTCCGATTTTAGTGATCATAGCATTTTATTAATTACACACAATGTATCCTAGTAGAATTTTTTATATTTATCTACCTTTCTAATTGTCTGTCTACCTGAAATTTTTCCTGAATTACCTACGCATATACGTAATATTACAGAAAGGTTACAAATTTACTGGTGGGTCATGATATATCGTATGACCAGAAAAAAGTTAAAATTTAAAGTTTAATCACTTGAAAATTTTAAGCCATTGAAAAGTAATATTTAATAGATATTAACTTACCTGTATGCTATATTTGTAATATAAGTTAAGATGATTTAAATGCTAAAGTTTTTTTATTTTATCTCAATAAAATTTAAGAACTTGCTTACAAATACGGTAACATATACAAACCTTATCTAATATAATGCCTTCCATACTCTTCTCCTCTTTTTTCTACTGAAAGCTTTTCCTCTCTTCATTCATACTCGCTCTTAATTGCCAGCAACTTCCACCCCACCTAATCAAGCATCACCATTTCCACTAAACCTCTCTCGCGCATATCTTGTATTACCCTTTCCTTCCACCTTGATATTAGCCTTTCTCTCCTTCTTCTCCCATACACATTCATATTTATCATTATTCTCCCAATGAAGTCAGTGCAGTATCTTCTCATGTAATTTCTTCGACATCTCTACTACTTTTACTCTCTTATTATCTCGTTCCGAATTTTCTACAGTGACGACACTCTGCATGTCCATGGCCACATTATCATTTCAGCTACCTTCTCTAACATTTACTGTGCCCTCTCCATAGGCCAACCCTATACCGCATAGGTCATTGTTGCCCTAACACATATTTGAAAGGTTTCACTCTCTTTAACTTACCTGGTCCATCGTTTCCGATTGAATTAAGGTCATTTTATTTCTACAGTCATGTATGGGCAAGTCCTACTTCTTGCTTGAAAAGGTAATCCTCGTTTGAGTAGTGATGACACCAATAATGTAGGAGCGCATTATTATCTAACAGGTTGATTCAGCTCCCAGAGTTTACGTTTTGTGTTAATAAAATTAATTCGTGTTTTAATATTTTTCTGCTGGTTGTTGAATTATTATTATCATTGAACCATGAAAATTTCTTTTATCTGAATGTGATCATATTAAACGTGAATAACTTTTTATCTGCGATCATAATTAACTTTCTCATCTTTACTTAGGTAAGGATAATATACTGATTTGAAACCATTCTTTCTACATCGTCTTACATTTTTCTCACGCCGAAAATTGTTGGTTCCTTTCGATGCTTTCGATTTCAACTCCTCTGCAATCGGTTTTATAGGGGAGCTGGAATCAGCAAGGTCGATCACAATTGATGAGCGCCAGGAGAGTTTACTGGTATTTGAATTGGTTTCCAAATGCAATTGCGTTTGCTGTTGAGGCAGTTATGCTACTGTCACTAACTGGAATTCTAGCAGTTGATCGGGTACCTTCCATCTCTTCTTATATAGAGATTGACGAATCAAGTTCATAAGGGAAAGGCAAGAAGAATCTTATTACCATTTTAACCTTTCTCCTTGAATCAGGCTTCGTTAATGGCTTTATCATTTAATTTAACACTATGAGTTTATAAATTTAACCGTACAATTAGTTGTTATCATATGCTGCACATGCTAGGCGTACAAAAATGCGATTTGTATAAAACTATTTCATTTTCACTTGTAAACTAACAGTAAACTTAGATCAAGTGTCTAAATTACTGTATACTAAATATTATTCGTAATATGTTCGAATTGTTGTTATTATAATTTAAATATAGTAAACTTTTTCTGCACAAGCAATGGGTAAGGTGCACATAACTTAATTCTCTATCAATTAACCTCGCTCCTGTTTTGAGCTGTATATTTTTATATACGCTATATTTATCTAGCTTTGCGTGATTCTCTTATATTTTGTTCTGGAAAACAATAAATTAAATTTTCCTGAACATTTGCGAGGCCTGGAGGTATCTGTGGCTGACACTCCCAAATTGAATCTTTTTAGCCAATGACATTTACAAAATTACTCATCTACCTCTATCCTCTATTTTCGGCGTTCTATCTTTATCTGTAATTTTATTATCGAGTATTTATTTCCTAATCCTCTATCTATGTTTTATCCTTTATTTCTCTTATTTTCCATAATTACATAAATCCTATATGTCTTTACAGTTTATATTTATATATTAGGTAAAGTATGATCTTTTTTATAATGCAAAAAGTACATTTATTTTGCATAGCAGTTTCCATAGTTAGACTTCTTTATAAAAAAATACCCTGAGGCAAGTATGCGAATAGGTGCTTTTTGAGTAATTTTGATATTCTTAATTCAGTTTTATATACAATTTGGTTCGCTCACCTCTATTTGTTTTGTTATCACATATCCGGATTTTTTATTATAATGTATATATTTATAATATAATGTATCCACTTCATATATTCAATGGCATATTACAGAACAAAACAAAATATAAACACAGAAAACTGAAACATCTTTATATTACTATTACTTAGAGATCAGCTTATATACACATCATAGTACTAGAGACAGCCAAATCGAGTGTTTTGGAAGATTTGTTATTCTTTGCCTCGGTGTCGTTGCGCAGAAGCATCCAGCAGAAGTCCCTCATCATACAGGAGTTGTATAGCTTTGGTAGTTGCTTTTAATCTTAGTAATATCTTTGTAGAACGTTTCTCCAGATTCTTTAGTTACTACTCGGAGGTTCTGTGGGAAGAAGTTGAGGTGAGAGTAGGGAAAGTGGATCTTGAGAGACATTCGACACTTCGTATCTTGATAAGCCTGAAACAAACTTCCGACACGCTCTTGGTAGTTTAGTGCCCATGTGTTACTAAGGAAGCCACGGAAGACTAAATAAAATATTTTGCATGCTCTAAAGTCATTCAAGGTGATGTTTTCGAATAACTCATCCTCTGGCACCTCCTGGATCATAGGTCTGACGAAGATAACCTCCTTCAGCTTAGAAGAATTGAAAGCAGGTAATAGAGTGCAGAGGTATTAAAAAGCAGTATAATCCTTGTCTATGACCTTCAAGAAATTCTTCCTGAAGACAAGTTTGGTATGAATAAGGAAAAGAAGCATCTTGTTTATGTAAACCAGAAGATTTTATGGAAACTATTCGTCAGGCAATAAAGTGTTCATATACCCCCAATCCTTCTGTGTCTAGTGTTTGAACACAGACCGACTGTCCCACTGCTAGAGCAAGCAACTGTAATTCGTGATGTCGCTTGCATACCCATAATGAGCCTAATCACTTTAAATTTCCAACAGAGGCTACAATGCTGGTACTTGACATTTTCAAGAAGGAACTCCAATTGTCGTATAACTCCTTCATATGAACTGAGTGGTATCTATTCCTATTATGAAGGAGGAGAGTATTTATACTTCGCTTGAAAGAGGCTAAGAAAAGACGCCAGTCTGAGGGATTGTGTGGGAAGCTAAGTCATCTTAACAGGCCAGAGACATTTTTGCAGTAGGACAACGTATTTTTGGTCTAGAAGAATGAGGTGAGCTCCTTGATTCGTGTTCTTAAACTGCAGATCCTTACATTTGCTTAACCAAGTTTCACCGATTCAGCTATGATTCCCGGTGCTCTGACAGCTACTAAGATAGGAACAAATGAAGAGCAAGGTCATTCAGGTCTCCCTGGGTGACCCACTGAGGTTTAATACCCTTGAATAAACAGAAACATAGTCTTCAGAAGAGAAGGTTTGGTACAATTATATTCTGATGATATTTCCTCATCTGATGAAGGAAGGAGATCCTGATCTGCTGGGGGTATAGAGACAGTGTGATAAGCTAAGTAGAAAACAGGTCTTATAACTGAGAGAAGGTAGGATAATTGATTTTGGGGGGGAAGAATCACTGGAACCACTATGCCGAGGTATGCCTGTTAAGACTAACTCAGCGCAAGGGCGCATACACAGGCACGGGAAGATAGCCAACCCGAGGCCGCCTGTGATATACTTTGGGGCAATTTATACAGAGTGCGATTTACGGTTGACCGGGATTTATCTAATGGCTTGCCAAGTTGCAGTTCAAAGGATATATAAAGAACAAGACACCAAAATATAATTTTAATATATATATATATATATATATATATAATAAATGGGGCAATAGATAATATATATATATATATATATATATATATATATATATATATATAAAAAGGATGAACAAATTACTCGATAAAGGTAGTTAAATGGATTGTAACCGTTTATGATATGGCAGAGTTAAGCGGGAGGAGCAAAATTAACGTTAACTCGAACAAGAGATATCAATTACGATTGAGCGGGAAGTCAAATCAAAAGTGGATTCGGATGACAATTAATGAGGTAATCAGGGGATTACAACACAATATCACTTTACCTTGAAGCGCGGGGTGAATTGGAGGTGGGGGGGGGAGTAAGACCAACGGCACAGGTCTTCCAGAAGATACTTCTGTGAGTCCTAACGAGGAGGACTCGTAGATGGGGTTCGATTACTTCTTGTTAGAGAATGAGATTTTCTCTGCTCCAGAGAGATGTAATCTCAACTCAAATCGATTCTGCGGATCCGCAGAGAGTCTCAGACTCAAGGAAACGGGAGTCTTGATAGGGGTCCGAGATGTGGGAGGACGCACAATTCTCCGGGAAGAAGGGTGCTTGATAGCTTTTCTCTGAACAGGGGTCAAAGCTTCACGAAGGGAGATCTGCTGGTGAGATCTTACGACGAGGTATGAATCGAGCAGGGGTTGCGGGACTTCGCTGGGGTAAAGACAAACGGTCTGAACAGATGGACTCGGGGACTCTCAATCTCCTCGAGGAATGGCAGACTTAGGGTTAAATAAACAGGTGGCTAGTCCGATAGATAGCCTCAGGGCATGGCCGTCCCTAGAAGATTCTCGAGGTCAGTCTATGTAAACTTACTTCGAGATAACGAGTCGGATCGGACAGCAAAATTTGACTCATAATATGGGGGTTGGGTTAGTAGGGCTGATTTCGTAGGGGAATAGACATGTCTGGGAAGCATGGGATGAGAACTCGGCGTTATCGCGGGGGAGTACGGAGCGAGGAGTGTCCAAAAGCAAATACAGCTGGGTCGGGTGACTCAACGCGGGACTGCTTCCTTCTCGAAGATTCTAAACCTCCCACGCCAAGGAGCACGTGGTTGAGAGCGAAGGGGCTGAACAGGGTATCCCAAAGGGGGGGAGCTTCCTTTCACGATGGTCCTTCGAGGGCATCCCCTCACACAGTAATATTTGTTTGGCAAAATAACCATCACCCGCATATCTTCGTGTTTTTTTCCAGATAATTTGAACAACAAAGGTGAAGGTGAATTTTTTTGTGATTAAACCATGCAGTTTAACTACTGTAAAAGAGCTCACAACCCTTGTGTGGGGCCCAAAGTTTGATTTTATCTACAATTATACAGTCAAAATGATGAAAGTAAGCAGTTATTAGGAGGGGACTTATTTTTCGGGGCTCTGCAACTCTCGTGAAATCCCCACATATGTAACATAACTCATCCGCGGTAATTTGAAGTGCCTAAAGCTATTGTAGAAATATGTAACAGCTATCAAATATTTGAAAACAAAGTATACAACTACCAATTATGTTTTTACTGAATTGGAACAACTATAAGATTATCATTCGATCAAGGTTTTTAGGGGTAGCTTGAATATATTCCGAAGTATAACCATTCCTATAGAGGACGAGGGATGTCTTATAGGAAACTGGAAGCAGTATGCGATTTTATTGATTGCTGTATATTTCCCTCACCAATTGTTATGATATTTTTTTTATATCTTCCGTCTTTTACTAGCTGAATGCAGTCGATCTTTTCGTTAATAGTTATTTTGTACTTTACTGATAGAAATTTGTTTGAAAACACATAAATATTTGAGTTAATCTTGTAAAAAATACTGTCATTTGATATTTTATTATCTTTTCCAATCGTTCTACCAAATTTCATGCACTGAAGTTTGTGGAATTTTTTTTCTATTGATCAGACTTCTTTTTAATTCATTAATAATAAGATCTGGTAATTCGCATTTGTTGTGTGATTAAAGACTTTAAAATAGAATTCCGAGACAATTTCGATATGTTTTTTGTGATTTTTTTTTTTTTTTATTTCATAATCGATGTTGTTTTCGGCATTCTAATGGTTTGTTAATTTTTTAGTATTTTCAATGAAATTAGTTTATTTATTTTATGCTTACTTTTCAGAGTCGTTCTCAAATATGCTTTTTAATTTTAATTATTGTACTCTTGTACCTTCCTTTTCACTAAATTTACTTATATAAAAGCCTTTTACTGACTTGAAAAATTTGGCTATTAGGTGCTTTTGTTTCGCAATAGTTGTGTTCCATTTTTACAGAGAATTAAAGTGTTTGTGTGTTTTTTTTGGCTTCAGTTTGTTGTAGATGATCTCCCTTGATCTGGATCATTTTTAGTCAGGTAAATTTTATATTAAGCACAGGGGGAATTTCAGTACGAAACTTATGTTTCTCAGGAATACTTGATGTGGTATGAATAAATGTTCATTTGTCGTGTTAACCTATCTTAGTCCAACGACCAAATCTTGCGGTTGACATCTGGAGAATTCTGTGGCTTCATGGCCCAATCACTTTATTTATAGATCTCTCCTTATGAAATTTTAGTAGATGATGTCATCATTTGGTTTTTATTTGAATTTAATAATAAAAAAACGACCAAACCATACTTGTTTTAACAGGAACATAACTTAGAAACCTAATCTATTCATATCTTCACTAATGGAGAAAATTCAATGTCAGAGTGCAAATAACAAACATAACATTTTCCCTAAATGAAGATTTTACATATAAATAAAGTACAGTTTTTATTTTTTAATTGGTATTGGAGCGGTTGGTTAAGTGACCACGCCCACAATTTGTCTTTATTCACAAGATCTACCACTCGAATCGTTCTTGGTGCCTGACGTTAAGGGTTTTAGAGCTCGCGTGGACTGGGAGCTTTCCTGGAAGTTAATGTGAAGGCTGGCACTTGTGGTAGAGCAATGGTGTCAGCCGGGCGAGAGAGTTGTGGCAATAACAATAATATGCCTTTCCCGTGAGTGGAAGAATTAATAGGCCACGAATAACGTAAGATTCCCAGGTGTTGCCAATACTGAGTTGACAGTGGTCTTTGGCTGGGCGAGTATCATGCAATCCTAAATATTTGAGAAAAAAAGGGTATATGAATATACATTAAAGTATCTTTTTTTTTCGCTAAATATCCGAAGAAATCTTAGTCTTCAGTAATAGTTAGCAATCTCTTATTGATAAACATTTTCTAGATATTGTTAAGAGAAGGGAAATTTTTTCATAAGATTCCTCTAATGGTTAAATATGCCTCAAAAATTCAAAATAAGTTTTTAACGCAATCTTCTACACAAAGCGAACATCAAAGTAAACAAAAAAAAATAATATATATATTTATCTCGAGGATAGATACATGATTATTATCCACATATGGAGCTTAAACTTGTTAACAAAGTTTAGATCGAGTTTAATCTTCATGTTTAGTGTTTATTCGTTATATGTGCTGAAAGAAATGATGACTAATATAAGTTTTGGATAATCTCTTGTTAAAAAAAGACTCGTTTAGTTATTTGTTTTATCTTCTCTGTTTTTTTAATAATCTATACCAAGAAGTTCCTAACTCGCACTAGGTACATATTGAGTCATGATGAAACCTCTGTTCTACAACCTCTGCATTAAAATCTAATTCAGCTACCTTGAACTAAATGTTTCCTTGGGTTCATCAATTCAATAGGGACTGACGGAAGTCTTTCAATTCTGAAAATGTAGGCGCATAGGGGTTATCTTCATGAGGACTTAATTAGCCCTTGGATTAATATATCTGATGTTCCTATTATTCCCTTCATGGGGGATGCTATGTGACGGCCTAAAATAATCTTGAATTATTAATTTTTTTTGCATAAATTCGTCCCTAAGCAAGAATGTGTTGAAGGACGCTTGAATCTGCACATTTTAGCCAATTGCATTTAAGGGAATGTGGAATTTTATATCATATTTATTTTCCTATGATATTATAATGAGGTAGGTTTTAATAAGTATTTTTCATTTATCTGTTTAAAAGATTTGTTCATACTACTAAATGATGAGGACTAAACAATATAGCGTAAATGAAATTTACCCTTACTACAGATCAAGTCATGAAATATCAAAAGTACTATACAACATTCTAATTAGTATGTTTTCAATTTACTTTGCCTATGGACAATTCAATTTTTTAAACCAGTTTAAATTCTGGGACTATCACTGTTTTATATTCCATTTGAATCAGCTTGCAGCATGATGAAATGAAAGCCTCTAAAATGGTTTGATTCGATGTATTTTTATTTTTGTTTTAAACAAATCCAAAGTATACACAAACCCCATATTTCAAGCTATTGGCAAATAGAGCAATTAGACTGAATTATTTATGGAGCTTTGGCACACATTCACAATGGAATCCAAATTGTATGTCTACGTGAGGGGTCTTTTTGTAAGTGTAATCTGTGTGTAGGACTGAGATTTAACTCCTGCGCGTTTGTTTCGACTAATTTTATATGCGGGTATACGTATATCTCTAACATTGTACATAGTTAGTAAATCTCTAAACGCAAGTATGTGTGTGTGTAGGTACAAGTATCTTTCTATATATTTATAAGTAAAGAGAATAAACTACTTGTGCAATTATCATTCATTTTCTCTACGATAAATATGTTGCAATGTTATGACAAATTAGGTTCGTTTAAAATGAATATTGCTTACTCGTATTCCCTATAAAATTAATGTTGTCTTTTCTGTTATGAGAGAAATGTCTACACTTCCTTAGTTGAACCATTACAATAATGAGTAAGAGCGATTTGATATATGAAAAATCTACAGGAACGTAAGGATGGTAAATATTTTTAATACCGTCATTAATGAAAAATGATGAAACGAGAGGGCAAAGGGTGACAGAGTGAAGAAAAAATGTAGCACTATAGAAGGATAAATAGATTGATAAATTTATTTAGTGTTAATTTGGCTAAAAATATTCAGGGAAGTTTACGAAAGTATATTTTTTAATTTACTCGGCTTTAGCCCTTCCTCAATCTTTTCATACCTTACTTCAAACTCTTTTGGAGAATGATCTTTTTAAAGATCTAGAAGAAATAGACCAGTTGGATTTTGCTTAATGTTAAATTAATTAAATAAATAAAATTCTCTGTTCATTTCATATCTTGTCAGTTTCACAATATTTTCTTTTTTACAAACACAGCGGCTACTAAAACTCAGACAATCTATTTTGTATACATATATCTATCATTTCCTTATCTTACCCTGTTTACTTCTGGATAGAAGTTAATAACTTTACAACATTTAGGATGTTTACTTTATAGTTCCACTTTTATGTTACAATTTTCTTGTTCCTTGAGTTAAGTTAAAATTATTTTCTTTTCACGATATTTTCTAAAGTGTTGATATGAAAGTCAAAGTCTTCATTAAAATAAATAGCTAAGTCTACTGCGCAAATATCTTATTCTCAGTAGGTAACTCCTATTTTTATTTTTATTCTACATAAAATCATTGCTTTTTATAATTTAGATCGAACAGCTTTTTTAACGCACGGTCATTTTGCAAATCTTTGTTCGAAGAAAGATTTCAAAAGAAAGTAAAAGTGATAATGGTTTGGTATAGAGAATATTCTTGATTTGAAGGAAAAATAAAAGATATCTAGTCGATATTATGTAGATAAAGGATTTGATAACAGGCAAGCAAAACGTCATTAAAGGAGCTCATATGATACGAGCAAGACATCACTTAACAACTTTCTTTGAGATGACAAAGACGCCAGTAAGGTCCCTCATTCAAGAGGATAAAGATGCCAGGAAAAGAGATCATATGAGACGAGCAAGACTTCAATAAATGACCTTATATGAGAAGAGTAAAACATCACTAAGGAACCTCATTCGAAACAAGTGAGACGCCACTAAAAGACTTCATATGAGACGGGAAAGATTTCAATAAATATCCTCATATGAGACTATCAAGATGCCATTAAAGGAACCCATGCTACAAGAGCAAGACATCAATAAAGGGCCATATACAAGAGAAGCAAGACATAAATAAAGGACCTCACAAGAGGTGAGTAAAATGTCAATAAGTGATCTCATATGAGAAAAGGGAGAGGTTACAAAAGGAACACATACTAGGATAGCAAGACTTCAATAAACTATCTATTCAAGACGAGCTTGACGTAAAAAGGAAACTTATACAAGACGCGCAAGACAGTCACTAAAGGAAATTATACGATCCGAGCAAATGCGTCACTAAAGGACCTCACTCGGCGTGAGTAAGACATCATTAAAGGACCTCATACGAGACAAGGAAGATGTCATTAAAAGACTTCACAGGAAACGAGAAAAACGATACTAAAGAGCCTTATTCGGGACGAGCAAAAAGTTAATGAAGAACGTAATACGGACGGTCAATAATGGACCTATTAATCGCTCCTATCGTAGGACAATAGATATATTTCAATAGAAATATCAAAGTATTGTTAGGATTATTTATTTTTTTTAATTCTTTAGTTTCTAATTAAGTCTATTGTTAAGCTGTAGCTCTTTAGTGATGCAGGCATTAAAAGTTGCGATTGGGAAGTAAAACAACAGATGAAATAAAACAACGTTTTAAGATCTTATATATATATATATATATATATATATATATATATATATATATATATATATATATATAATTTCACCAGGAATGGGAGTATATAGAATGCGGAGAAATTCATCCTTATTTATTGGGTATAAACAACGTTTCGAACTGTCTGCTCATCTTCGGGTTCTATGATATAAAAGTATAAAGGGATACATAATTTACAATGAATTATAATATTATAAAAATTGTCTAGAAACTAGAATATTATAAGTGTTAATAAATATCTACAAAATGAGAGACTTTTTTCTATAATAGAAAGCCTAAGAAAATACATAATTTATAATGAGTTAGAATATTAAATATCCTAGAGGAATACAAGGGAGAACCATCGAAACACTCACCTATGTTGGTCTAACTCTAGAGAGAAGTGGGGAGGGGGGATTGAAGTGGACATAGGTAAGATTGTATTGGTAGTAAAGTTATGTAATAAGTAGGGGAACAGTGGACCAGTCACAATTAAGACTAGGATCAGGGGATTTAATATAAAGGGATTATAGTATTCTTAAGGTATGCTCATTGTTATCTTGATCAATTATTGTAAAATTACACAGGAGAACAATGTTAATCACATTTTATGGTGACTTAGATTTATCTGCCAATTTTAATCTATTTTTCATGTTGATTTCAAATATATAATCCATTTTTACCTACACTCTGTAGTTATTCTGTAATTTCTATTTTCTCGTTTCCCCGAAAACTGCCCTCCGCATGGACGGAGGGGGTGCTTGTAGAAATACTTCACAGTACATAGTAGTAAGATAGTAATAAGTGTTATTTTTGCAAAGTATTGACATTATTGTATCTTTTTTTGGTCTCATGTTAAGGTGATGGCTTCGTCAAGAGGAAATTGCGTTAATGATCCAGATACTTTCTGCTACATATGTGGCTTTACCATGCTAGTTCGTCAAAGGCGCATTATATTAAACTTTGTGATCCGCACTTATAAGGCATATTTTGATGTTTCTCTTGGCGATCAAGATAAGAAGTGGGCCCCACATGCTGTTTGCCATAGTTGTGTGGAACATCTTTGTGGGTGTACGAAATAAAAGAGAAATGGTCTTCCTTTTGTAATCCCCGTGGTGTGGCGAGAGCCAAAGGATCATGTATCGGACTGTTATTTCTGTCTGGTGAATACTAACGGGATTGGCAACAATAATCGGCACTAGATCGACTACCTCAACATTCCTTCGGCGATCCGGCCAGTACCTAATTATGAGTCTTTACCACTTCCGATTTTCAGTGGATATGCTTGCTCCGAGAATGAAAATGATGTACCTTATATGGACGTCCACGGAATGGATTCAGAGTCTGCAGACTCATCATCAGATGCTGAACAGTCATTAGCTCCTCACTGTTTCAAGCAACAGGATTTAAATGACTTAATACATGATTTGGCGCTCTTCAAGAAAGCTGCAGAACTTTTAGCCTCCAGGTTGAATGAAAGACATATGCTTGACAGGTTGGTACGGGTATCATATTACCGAACAAGGGAGAGTAAATTTGTTAAGTATTTCTCTGAGGACAAACAGTTTGTATACTGCAACGATGTTCCTGGTCTGTTTACCGAGGTGGGACTTGGAACCTATCGCTCTGCTGAGTGAAGACTGTTTTTGAATAGCTCTAAGCGTAGCCTCAAGTGTGTCCTTTTGCATAATGGCAATGATTTTGGTGTAGTTTCCTTTCGGTCACTTTGTCCATTTGCGAGAAACTCACGATGACATGAGAATGGTTATGGATTTACTTAAGTACCATAAACACAATTGGATCATATGTGTAGACCTTAAGATGTTCAACTTCCTCCTTGGCCAGAAGAAGGGATATACAAAGTTTCCATGCTATATCTGTATGCGGGACAGTCGAGTTCGTGACAAACACTGGTCCCCAAAAGATTGGCTACTTCGAGAAACTCTGGAAGCACGAATGCCAAACATTGTTAATGAGGCAATCATAAGTCGAGAGAAGATCGTTTTCCCTCCACTACATCTCAAACTGGGGTTGATGGAGCAGTATGTCAAGGCGTTTAACACTGACAATGATTGTTTTCAGTACAAAGTATCAGCGTTTCCTGCTTGATCATACAAAAAAATAAAAGCAGGAGTGTTTGATGGTGTCCAAATCCGAAGACTTCTGAGTGATTCTAGATTCGTGAACACCATGAATGAAAAAGAGAAGGCAGCCTGGCTCTCATTTTCTGCCGTTGTTCGTAACTTCTTGGGAAACAAAAAAGCGCATAACTATGAGGATCTGGTTACTAATATGCTTTTAGAATATCGTGACCTGGGATGCAACATGAGTGTGAAGTTGCATTTCCTCAATAGTCACCTCGATCGATTCCCAGAGAATCTGGGAGCCGTGAGCAACGAACAAGTAGAACGCTGCATCAGGATTTGATGACGATGGAAAAGCGCTACTAAGGTCACTGGGATAGACACATGATGGCGGACTACTGCTGGACGATTAGAAGAGATCAGCCAGAGAAGACTTTAAAGAGAAAAAGTTACAAACGGAAATTTTTGCCCGATTGTGTAATTCAAGTTTCTTCTCATATGCAATAAAATGTTTGTGCAAAAAACCTGCTTTACTATAAATAACGCAAAAGGATGATTCAAATTACTTCAGGGCATGATGATAAGCGTGATAAAAGAAAAATTATTGTATAATAATAGTTATTGATATTACGAAAAATCTGTAGCATTTAAAGAGAATCTGATTTTAGATTTGAATTCAGTATGCTCGATTTAGGTAGGAAAATGTAATTTCGTCAATTCACCAAATACATTGTTCCCCTGTGTTATCTATAGTTATATCCACGTTGCATTTGATTGCATGTGGTCTGATAGGCGATGTTTTTTTTACGACTAAGTGTTTTTCTAGTACGGGCACTGATGCCCGTGTGTAAGGGGGACCTTGCTCTGAGGGAACGAATCATTTTGCCTATGTATCTTCCTTGGAGACACTGAGGGACAAGTATTTTCTTAAGTTTTATATTATAGAAAAGAAAGTCTCTTTGTGTAGATATTTCTAAAAAAAAATTAATATTCTAATTTCTAGACAATTTTTTTAATATTATAATCCCTTGAAAATTATGTATTCCTTTATACTTTTATATCATAGAAACCTAAGATGAGCGGACAGCTCGAAACGTTGTTTATACCCAATAAATGAAGATGAATTTCCCCGCATTCTATGTACTCTCATTCCTGGTGAAATTGAAGATTCGTTTGGCTAGCAGCAACCCTATCGATTATATATATATATATATATATATATATATATATATATATATATATATATATATATATATATATATATATTAATTACGTGGTTTTTGGATATTTTTTTTTTTTTAAATAAAGTGGACAAGTAAACTGGTATGAATTTGCAGTTCATTCTTTATCCCCTCCCTCTCTCGTCTCCCTCCCCCATCCCTCTCCCCTTCCCTACCCCATTCCTCACAACCGCTCTCTTCCCCTCTCCCGTCTCCCTCACCCATCCTCTCCCTTTCCCTACCCCATTCCTCACAACCGCTCTCTTCCCCTCTCCCGTCTCCCTCACCCATCCTCTCCCCTTCCCTACCCCATTCCTCACAACCGCTCTCTTCCCCTCTCCCGTCTCCCTCACCCATCCTCTCCCCTTCCCTACCCCATTCCTCACAACCGCTCTCTTCCCCTCTCCCGTCTCCCTCACCCATCCTCTCCCCTTCCCTACCCCATTCCTCACAACCGCTCTCTTCCCCTCTCCCGTCTCCCTCACCCATCCTCTCCCCTTCCCTACCCCATTCCTCACAACCGCTCTCTTCCCCTCTCCCGTCTCCCTCACCCATCCTCTCCCCTTCCCTACCCCATTCCTCACAACCGCTCTCTTCCCCTCTCCCGTCTCCCTCATACATCCCTCTCCCCTTCCCTACCCCATTCCTCACAACCGCTCTCTTCCCCTCTCCCGTTTCCCCTCCCTACCCCCCTTGCCTCTCCTCCTACCTCTCCCCCACGTTACATCCTCCTTTCTATCCCCCTCCTTTCAGCCCTTTTCCTCTCCCCCTTTTATCTCCCCCTCTCCCTTTATCTCTAACCCACTTTCTCTCTAACTGCCTTTCCATCTACCCTCTCCATCTCCCCCCCTTCCCCCATTTCCATCTCCCCATCTCCCTCCTTCCTCCCTCTCCCTTCCGCTCCCTCCATCTCATTGCCTCCTTCTCCACCCCTACCTATCCCCCACGTTATCTCTCCCCCATCTACCTCTTCCACCTTTTCTTCTGCCTCTCTCCCCTTCGCCTCGCCTTTTTTACCCTTTCCCACTCTCGCCTCCCCTTCTCCCCGTCGTCTTTCCCTATGCCCCCCTCTCCCCCTTTATCTCTCCCTCTATCCATTAATCTCCCATATCTATCTCCTACCATCCTCATCTCTCACTACCCTCTCCACTACTCCTTCACTCTCCCCCTTTCCCTCATATAAAGGGATATGAAAAACATGAGCAAAATTGTCTCCTCCTCTTTCCCCCTCTTTCCCTCTCTTATCTCAACCCTATTCCCTAATAACTCTCACCATCTTCACCAATTTATCCACCATCTCACTTGTCTATATATATATATATATATATATATATATATATATATATATATATATATATATATATATACACATTAGCAGAGATATCTTTCCTTTCATCTAAAAAAATATTTGTTCGTAAATACATTAATATGCGTTCGGAAATAAAGTAAGACTTTTTATCCAAGCCGTTGCCCGACATAAAAAGTCATGTTGTAATTAAATCAAGATGACGATTGTTTGAACTTCTTATATTGTGGCCTAAAACTATCATTAATTACAGATTATTAGAGAGATGGGGTGAGAGAGGTAGACTAACAGGAGTAAAATGCTTAGAGAAAATATGGAGTATTAGGTGGGGAAGGAATGGGGATGGGGTGAGAGGAGGAGTAGATGAAGGGATATGTGTAGAGGAAGAGGGAGGTAAGAGGGTAGGGAAAATTCAAGGTGAGGGGGAAGAGATGATCACAATAATTTTGAAAGATCAATGAAGCCGAAGGCTATTAGTTCAAATGGATGATAGCGAGCGCAGCGCAGCGCAAGCTCCTCCTATAAGGGGGGAAGGAGGCGAAACCATGTCATAAGCTTTAGAATCCAACCTAGGATTCTTTATCAGACCAAAATGGAAATGGAATATGTAGGTCTAGCTGTACATATATACGACAAATTGGGAAAGAAACCATATGATCTGGAAGGGATGTGGGATTGGGCAGTCGGATAACCCTTGCGTGGTGCTACCATTTACCCTTGGCTGGGCATACATATGTATATGGACATATAATTATAATGATAATATGTGATAGCATTGTAACAATCTGATAATTCGATATATTTTTTTATGGAATCGTTATCAGAGGACGACGCCACCCAAAACTCTCCTCATCGCTTCTCCCTGACGACTTTCGCCTCATTCCATTTCCTCTCGTTTCGGTCTCTTGTGTAATCTCTCAGAAGGGGTCCTTTCTCTTCGCAGCCCACTGTGGTTCTTGGTCTCCTATTTCCCATTGTTTCTCAGTTTGTACCATGGAGAGAGATATCATTGCAATCGCCACATTCGAGCTTATAGACCACGACTGAAAGGTCGCGTGGTTCACCTTGAATTTCACTCTGGTTCAACAGTTTCGTATGGTGTTTGTAGCTTTCTGTGCCACCTCCATTCCACGGGATTGGGATAAACAAGTAAAGGAGTGTAGCCCCTTTTTACATTTGCAAAAATCCTTGTTTCTTTCGTTTTATTTTTACTTTCCAACAATTTCAAATGGTAGTCGTGGTATGCAAAAACAGTCTTCAAATACACTCTTCTTTCGCTCGAAGTTAAGCGTTTCTGTAGTGTGTTGAAGTTATACCGTATAAGCTGCTTATTGTTCTTTTATTATGACTAATCGGATTTAAGCTATCAAAATTTAGGATATGGTTTTCGTGGATCTTATTTTTTTATAAACTGTGGTTTCAAATTCTTTAATCATTGCCGTCTACAACCAAACATCAAGGAATAGGATCCTATTATTTTCTTCTGTTTCCCTTGTAAACTAGATTTCAGGCAGGTTGCTATTGATATGTGTGTTTAGTTCCATAAGTTTCTTCAGTTCGATTCCTGTAAATGCATTCTCCACAAATCGGACACACATTCGTAGAGATACTTGTTGGGGAGAAGTACAATCCGTTCACACCCTTGCATTACCAAATCTGCGAAGACGACATAAACCGAGGAGTCCATCTTGGCTCCTTTCTTCCGGTGATAAACGCGTTCATCCTAAGTGAAGAAAGTTAAGCTGAGGCAGAAGTCCAATAACTGAAGGTTTTCTTATTCCGTTAATAAAACACCAAGGCCCAGATTATCAAACATTGTACCGTATTTGCTAAAAATTACAATCAACTAAAAGGAAACACCTGTAAGAAATAAAAGAATTGAAGAAATATTCATTTCCTACAGTATTTGATATTAATGAAACTGCCCAAAATTTAGATCTTCACTGGAGTCTGTTCCGAGCACCCGATTTGCTAACGAATTCAAATTTAGAATTTTATTTCATCTCAGAGATTTCTGTGACAAGATCTGACATTTAATTTACACTTTTTCGAAGTTTTCTTTTTTTTTCCGTTTTTCTCTTGGAATTTTTTAGAAGAATAAAGGTTCTTATCCTTTAAATGTACTGGGATTTTTTGACATGGCATTCAAAAGATATTTTAGCTTATAATTCTCATATTTTCCTGATTTTCGCTAGGTGTTTGTTTCAATCGGATTAGTTAACTGCATTGTTGCTAGAAATAAAGAAACTGATTCCCTCCTTTAAACCAATTTATTAACACGGAACATAACACGATGAGTAAATAACTTAATAAACACTAAAGTGTGATGTACTAAGTTTGAAAAACAACGTGGAAGGTAGTATAAAAGAGAATTGACAGAAGCGACAGCAGAGGGAACAAACGTGAAATGGACGGCAGGGGAATAATAATAGTCCAAATGCATGGGATAAAAGCCGCATTTAAAAGAACACTATCGTATTTTTTCTCAAAAGGAAAAACACAAGAAAGAAGTGGCAGAAAGTTTAGAAAAGAGGGAGGTGAAGAAAGCAGCTATCATTATAGATGAGATGGAAATGTGTGGAAGGTACAAAACCAATAACTGGAATTCATAATATCACACATCATATACGATAGTGAAAGTGTTTAATAAATGGTTCATCTCGTATGCTTAGAAACCTATCTTCTTTCTCTTCCTTAACCGATCACCCCGTCCTGATATTCTTTCAATATCGCTGGATTTAGAAGTTTGAGTCTCCCTTGACGTGTTACATTATTGAAATGGTTGGTAACGAGGCAATAAAATAGACCGATTGATTCGTCACATCATAATGTCCATCGTAGCAATAAAATTAAATATTTCATGTATCTTCAGGGCTACGGCTGAGTCAAGTCACAGCATTTTCGATTTAAATGAAGTTAAGTCATCAGGTCAGGTTGGTAGCTCACTGAGCTCACGATTAAGGTAGGCTGACACGCGCTGTATGTAGGCAGGTAACGCCCTCTGTCTCTTGGACAGCCAGCCCCCACGAATTGTGTGTCGAGTGATATAGTTTTAATTATTTAGAGAACACAATGCTATATTACATAATGCTTAGACTAAAACTAGAGAAAGTTATGCAATACGAGATGATTTAATTAATATTCAATGTAACCGCCTTTAGCGTCGAGGATAGGACGAGGCCTAATTATCAGCAGAGCGCAAGTGGCACACACGGTATCAGCTCATATTTCCTCCAAATATTTTTTTCCAGTTTGCACTTCAGAACTTTGACACATTGATGATATTTGGCACTGGGCCCCTCGTCAAGCATCGTCCATGAGACTCAAATATGGCGAACTGAGAGGCCAAAGTTTCTTTGACCAAACCCCTTTAACTTTTCATGGAACCAATCTTGAACATATTTTGTTGTACGTAAGGTTGCTCGTTCTTGTTGAAGGTTTATACCAGCATTTCCAAAGGTGCTATCCACCTAGTGGATAACTTTCTCCTTCAACATGTTTAATATAAACAAAAATATTGATCTTTACACCCACTTTCAAAGAGGATAAGAAGTGTTTATTGGCCTGTTGATGTTACGCCCGCTCACACCATCACCAAACGAGCTTGTGTCTTCTGAAAGATGCCTTATATTCAACTGTAATCTCATTTTATTTTGTGTGCAAACACGATAATTCTGTATGTTTTGGGTAGCCTGGAGAGTAAACAATTTCTCACCCCTCCACAGAAGCATAGCCTGCTAGGGATCAAGGAGCCGTTGGAAGAGAAACTTTCTTCTTTTGACTCTTTTCTTTTTGGTGGGTTTGCAAAACAGATGTACTTTAGACGAAGTTCCAAATAATCTTTCCGTAATTTTTGCACTATCCCATGGCTCACTTTGCCATACAAAACAAGTTGTCTGGCACGCCTACTTGTATTTTGTCTGATCTTCTTCATCCTAATCTTTATAAGGGCTGTAGCACCCAAAACTAATAGGGTAGGGGTGGTCTTCACTCTTAAAAGACGACTTTCTCTCTTTTTAAGCCACTTGAAGTTGGTTTCAACATTTTGAAACTTTTGACTCTCTTAGGTACTCGATTACCTCATATTTTTAAGTCATATTTGTAAACAGATGTTGTTTATTACGAATGTAAACTTTTATTTATAAATCCTGAAAGAATCCGCAGGAAATTAATTAAATAATAGCATGTAAACCCATTAAAAATGGTTTATATAAATCACTCTATGCTTCATGTTTCCATCCTGTTGTATTCAATAGGGTCTTTCGTATCCACGGGTTAAGGAGAACTCGGTCCGTGTAAGTGATGTGTGGATACAACCATCAATCGACATGATCCTTTGGAACAGAGGATAAGATGTGTGTGTGTGTATGTATGTGTGTGTGTGCCTGTTGTGTTGTGAGAAAGAAGGAGGAAACAGAGCGATGTTGCGATTAGCAATTTGTGAGATGGTAAATTTAAGATCTTCTTATGGCCATGGGGGTAGATACCGAGGGTCCACCAATTGTTGACGAGGTCTTTATACGTGTGATGATGTTTGTTTCTGTATACAAATACCTTTTATTAGCTCAGGATCCATGTTCTTCTGAATAACGGCTAAAATTCTGAGCCATTATATTAAAAATTAGTTTTAGTAACATTCATTTTAGGCCATTAATTTTGTCCGAGAATATGATTAATTAAGCAGTTTCAACAACTTGTTCACGGTCAAATACTAGGTCCCCTTTTATTCAAAACATCAAAAGATCTTTGAGCACCTACTTGACTCCTTTGTTTTGACAATTCTTTCCTGTGCTTCTGCCTATACTGAAATCTAAAAAGTGAAATTCCTTCGACATTTTTCATTGAAATTGCTCTTCGAAAAAGGTGGAAATAAACGACCAGTAAAAATATCAAGTATTCAAAAGGTTTAGTTGTACATATATATGAATTTTAATTGAATAAGTAGGTTTTATTCTTGTATGCCTCTTTAAAAAGCTTTGTATATATTTTTTACCTGGTAAAAGTTCTTCCTATTTTCTTCTTGTGTCTCATTTAGGTCATTTAGATTTCTAAAGGCTACTAACTGAATGAGATCTTTAGATACTTTTAATGAATATAAGAGAAGCAAAATATATTTATGATGTTTTTATTTGCAGTCGAGCTATCGTCAACAACCCAGATGTGATCGGATCTACTCCCATCAGCTCAGTTTGGTTTCATGACTTTTGGGGTGCACCACTTCAGAGAAAAGGATCCCATGGTTCATGGAGACCGTTTACTACACTCACATTTCGGTCAGTACTTGAGAAAATATGTATAAAAAAAAGACTTTTGTTTTAATTTAGGATGAATTTTAATGAGAACTGGAAGTTCTAGGAGTTTGGGGTTATTTATAGTCTTCTATTTTCTTAATCAGCTATAAATTTAATTGGTCTTTTGGAAAGTTTTAATTTTCTATCGTTAAATTAACAGCCTTTATTAATATTGATGTTTTGATACTTCTAAAGTCAAAAACTGTTTCTTGGTTTTGAAGATATCGGTTTATGTTTGACGTACAGGTGCCCCAATTAGACATCTTACACCTTACGTTAAATTTCGTTAAGTGATAATTTAAAATATTAGTATTTGATAAAAGATGGAATGTTTGAGGTGTATTTACTTATAAATATACTAATAAGTAGATTTTTCAATAAATTTACCTTAGAAATATACTTCATGTTATTATGGTATTTTAAGCATTACTGTCAAAATATTTTGCTATGATATTTCAAAATTAAATTCTCGATATGTAGCCTCTGCTCAGATAAGTTAGCTCTATATATTTTAATTTAAATTTAAATTATCTATATCACCAAAATATTAAAATTAACAACTTGCTATTTTTTAATTTTTATCGCTAGAAATAATTTTTAAATTTAGGTGTTGAGAAAGATATTTGTAGTTGGCAGCACAATACAGTAAAGCTTAGCGACATCATGTAACTGTATTGGAGAATTTATAAAACATATATTAAATAATTCTATCGTAGTTAACTTACTTTTGTTCGAAAAAAATTGTAAAATATGACATGACTATTTGGCTGTACCTAATAAAATGAGAGTATTTATTTCGAGGTAGAATGACATTTAACTGGAAATGAATACACTTCATTTGGTAACCTGGTGGTACCTGAGTTCGAGTAGTGATATTCAAAAAGAAAAGTAAAATTACAAATTATAGAAGATCAAGTGGTTCATTAAAGGTAGAAATACTTAATGGATCGAGATAACAAGTCTGAAAAAGCCATACAGTAGCTCATAGGTATGAGCGCATTACACGAAAATCCGAAGATCAATACGAATTCTAAAAAAGTACTACGTAGTGGTGCTAGAGTTAATTTTCCATTTATAAGAAGTTGAATTGTTCCACTTAACACGTTTTCTTGTGCTTAAGGAAGATTTCACATGAAGGATTTCCGCTTCGTTTAACCAACTTATTTAGCTTTGTTGTCTTTAAATGGCTCCGTTAATAATGAAAGAATGAAAGATTTTCCACAAATTCTGACTATTTTAATATTTAGGTTTAATTTTAATCATGCGATCCGCATTTATTTGGGTTAATTTGGATAAAGGGATACAAATTTGATTCTGAATGCGTAATTTTATCTCAATTCTAGCATCTTGTTCGATTCCCTCTGATTACTGGAGAGATTGCCTAAGCAGCAATACCGGGTGTTGCACAAGTTCTATTACACTCGGCGTTTTGATCCTTCAAGAGGTTTACGTGTGTGATAGAAAAATTTCTGTCAAACAAACTTAAATTTCTAATTTTCCAGCGTGTGCAAATAAAACGTCTTTTCCATTGTGCGCAGATATGTCGAGATTGAAGTAAAAAGAATCACGATCTCTGTTCTTCGGCAAGTCAGTTGAATGACTGTCCAGAGAGTCGCTAAGAGGCTCGAGAACGCGAAGACCTCAAAAATTGACCATGTTCAGGCAAACATTAAGTTTTCAACAATTTGGCTATCAGAAAGTCATCCGAAGCTAAAAATGATCGCGCTCGCGAAGAAAAACATCTCGGTGGTCATATTGTGCAAGGGCGTCTAGGAGGGGGTGGCAAGAGCTTCAGGTTCGTATAAATGTCTCTGCTCACCCACCGTATGCGAGAACAATCTCGGGTGCACTGTCGTCACCTTCTTAACGACTTGAAGAGTGATGGAAAATCACTTGTCATTTTTCTGATGGAAAAAATTCACGGTCGATCCGGTCATCAACAAGCAGAACGAGCATGTAGCCCGACCAAGCCCCCTACATCCGTTATAATGTTCAGCGTCGAAGCTTCAAATGGCGAGAAGATGCCACTAATGTGGTTTGTGGCCAGTTTCAGGGTCACTGCGGCTAATTAAAGGGATATATTTGCCAAAAATGTCCTGCCCTAGATGAGAAAGATCACGGAAAAGGCATACTAAGTGCTTCAGCAGGACGGTGCCCTGGCCCACACTACCAAGACCGTGCAAGAATGGTTGGGGTTGAACATGATCTTCTGGTCAAAGGACTTATGGTCGCCATAGTCACCAGACTTCAGTGCCATCGACTAGAACGTAGGCGCATGTCTAGGGCAAGGCCTGGAAAGTCTGCCATGGCAACGTTGATGAGTTGAACTCCTCCGTCAACCGCGTGTGGGCTAGCATGAGGAAGGACTTGGTCCGCACCGCGTGCATGGCTTTCAGGTCCCACCTGAATATTAATCAATATGGCCGGGGAGGCCATATTGATTAATATTACAATTTAAACGCATATTTATATGTAATGACAATAAAAACGTGTCTAATTCAATCAAAACTATCATTGCGTTCTTTGTTGAGAGCGTCGTATTGCTAAATCCGGTATTGCTTATCCGTCTGAGTTTAGGATCATGGACTACGATCTTTAGTCCTATTGATAGAGTTTCAGCTGGCTTATGAGTCCATTTTTGGTTTCGAATGTTCTTTGACATTAAAGGCAGGCAGTTATAGATGGCAGGTTAGTTTTGGTTACTCTCCTTCTTTTTGTCTCTTTCTCTTTTTTTCTAATTTTACAAACCTGATTGCTTTGAAAGTTGCTGTTATTTCTCGAATAATAGTTCCCAATGGTATCCTATTCTAGGTTTCAAGTTCTTAATTGTTATTTTTGATGTTAGAGTTATTGATATTACCTATGATACGCCTTCGAATCACTTTGTTGTCTCTCCATTCCTTCCTTTTTCCTAATTTAATCTTTCAGTCGAAAAATTAGGTTTGCACCAATACATGCTTTATCTAGAATCATGTCAACCTTACCTTAACTGGTTTTTGATCAAAAATATCTCCAATACTTATTATTTACTCATTGGGCAAGTATTTTTAGTTCTTCATTCTTTCCTGCATACAGCTGCTTCAAATTATGTTACAAAAGGGTTAAGGAATGAATTTTAATGCTCAAGCATTTTTTCAAGATTTTGGATACTAATAAAAATAACGGAAAAATACTGCTTTTTACAATGACATCTAAGTGTCTCTTTGGATGTAAATATCATGGGTCTTGTTCCAAGACTCACTAAAACATATCTTACAACAATGTCAGCAGTGGAGAAGAGGCAATTTGCAAGGACAAATTGTAATTGAAATCTATTTCATCCAGTCAAAAGTGACCCTTTCAATCCCACGGCAATCCTTCATATAACGCTTACTTTGATACCCCGTACATCATCCTTAGTTCTTCATTCCTAGCTATCAAACCAACGAGGAAATCTAAGACTGCACAATCCTGCGAATCTCTATCACTCATCGCGGAGATCGCCCAAGAGTGTTTTATTTCCATATCACTCCTGTGTATTTACAATAACTACAAAGGAGTTAAATGGAACCTCATCACAAATTACATATATCCAAAAACTCCATGAGTCTCCTAGTTTAGCTGCATAAATGCAGTCTACCCACTTCTCGCTAACATGCTGACAACACGATTTAATAAAGGCATAATAAAGGGAAGCAGGGTAACCTGTTTACAACCTCTATTTCTCTCTGGAATCAAACAACTCATAAACAAAACAGGAACGAGCTACAAAACAACCTAAGAGTGCCAACCAACACTGATAACACAAAAGATAACACAAAACTTCAATGCCCTGATTCAGCAACAACGAGAGTGACATAGGAAAGCTTTCTTGGACTCTCCAAGCCACGAATCACTAGAGGAAAGTTTAAAAAGAGAATGGCCGTTTCCATAACAACACCAAGGTAAGCAAGCAATAGGAAAACAATAACAATTTCACCCACAGAAATATTTGATTACTCCATTTCACAGCATTTTGAATACAACTTTCCTAACTCCCATCACTCTATTCAAAATATCTGGAAATATGCTCACAAAAGGTTCATTATTAAGCCACATTAAACACCCATTTATCCCGTAGCGTGACACTCCATCTCTTTACAATTCATCTTGTTCCAAATCATGGATTTTAAGGTATTGTACTTACACATCTCATCATATACCTATCAACATAGAATGCTCTCACATTTATTAATCAGCACGATACTCATCGACATTAAGTAATTCATACTAGAATGATTCAATTTAGACATACTATTACGCAGGACACAATCTGTATAAGTAAAACCTTCGGCAACGTATTCCCACACACTATCATTACCAAAAGCTTTAACACAAACTACACAACAGGCTCTCCAACATTTGAACAAGCATATGCACGAATGAAATACCACAGTCACCTATTTTAAGCACGATGCATAACCAGTAGCATCTCACAGGAGTTCTTAAGTACCCCTACTATCTTTAATCTTTTAGTCCATGCTATCCCCAGGCCCAATTCCAACATCACTCTCTGTAGCTAAGCAGATAGTATTACATTATTCCAGCACTCTGACTCTTTGCTTCCAACTCGTGTTCTACAACGCTACATGGCGAAGTTTTAACTTTGGCTGTAACAGAAACTTACAATCGCCTCCCTTTCAAAAGCATCATTTACCCTCTTAAAGCATCATTAAAACTGTTATTTTTTTAATTTAAAGGGTTGTTAATTAGCTTGTACACGATCGTTATGAATATGTAAAAGGATCGACCCTACATGACGTTATTAAACACCTACAATCTTTTAAGCCATAAATTGACAATGTTCCATCCTGATAAAGGACTAAACTTTAGGCAATAGATAAACGAAAAATAAAGAAAACATAAAAAACGAACACACTAAGAGGTCAGAGAAACCACAATGGATCAATCTAAGGAACCAAATACCCACGCATACCAGCAGCATATCCGTAGTAAATTCGCATTTGACAGTATATGGCATGGATACATCTTACACACATAATTCAACACATTCAAAAGATAAATCACAGAGTATTTCGACTCACAGTGGGATGCATCCGTGCTACATAATTTACCTGCCCTCGGAAATGAAAGTTCAGTCCCAAAGGTTTAGTTTATATCTCGATGGATAGCGACTTTTCTATGATTCATGAAACTCCAGTCATCCATGCCACAACATTCATTCAAGATTTCACTAAACTATCTTTCGTTGAACCATTCACAAAATCATATTGCCTACCATGTCAAGGAACTCAGAAAGAATCTTACATTCCGTAACCATCCCCACCACCTGACCATGACAAGCAAAATAATAGATACGCACGTTTTGGCAAGCTTTGACACTTTTGATCAAAACAATTTCCTAATTGTTATGGCAACAGGCTTCTACAAATGCTCCAGAAAATATTCACATTTGTATCTAATCCACCAATCTTTCGCTAAAGTTCAATAACTGTTTATTGCGGTTACCAAAATATTTAGCTTTTGAGGGGAATGTAATAATAGACACCCAGAAAGTATCAAGAGAGTTGATAGACGAATAGAAGAAAAATGACATATTTTACGATGATTTGCAATCAAAAAGAATTTTTTCCTTGTGAAGTTTAACAAATAATTACTAATGGTATAAACTTTTTGTTTAATGAAACCTCTCAAACGATTATTGTCGTAGGTCAAGTTAGATATTCTGACCTCCATTTGCTTTTCATGTCTCGGAACGGTTGGCTGATAGCACACAGGGCAACTCTGCACAGTTGAGCCTTGCCTCGAATAATGCAATTGAACTTTGGGTTCCAATAAATCTCTAAGAGTGACTAATTATACTTGGAAGAATTAACTCAACTCTCTAGAAGGTTCTGTATATCAAACTGGGTGAAACAAAATAAACTTTACTACTGTAAAACCACAAATAAAATACTGGACATGAAAGATAAATCAAGAATAAAATAATGGACATGAAAGATAAATCAAGAATAAAATAATGGACATGAAAGATAAATCAATGTATACATACTTAGCCGCACACGACAGACAACAATTCCGAATGAATCTGCCACCCAATGATCCGGGTGCTCGAGAAGAGCTCTAGGGGGCAGCACTGAGCTTGAGTACTTTCCAACATGACAGGTTGGGTTTGCACTTAAGGCCCTTTAGTTCTCGGCCTGTTCGACGTTATGACGGGAAATACAACCTGTATTCCATTAACCACAGTCACCCTGGAAAGTATGGATTGAAGGAGTATTTGCCGGGGAGGAAGCTGGGCTCAAGAGATCTTTGGTTCGTTTGTTTCTTTTTTTTCTCTTTTTGTCTTCAGGCTCTTGGGGTATGGGAGGCCGAGGAAAAGAAGCTTTAAAGGGAGACAAAATAAACACTCTTAAGGATAATGCAAGCGATCAAGGCACTGGGTCATATTGCAAAAATTATGGCCTGGTCTAGTTTAAGTACAGAATTATTGATCTGGCAATGAATGTTTAAGTTAATATTTAACAATTATCCGAACTTAATTCCCGCCTGTGCTCGGCCAGCAATCAGAGCCTGCAGGCCTTACCTTATTCGACGTCTTCTCTTAGCAGAATACTAATTTACCCAGGTCAATGCTTTACTATTTATACAGAGCCACGGAAGTGAAAGTTGCTGAGGCACCGGAAGGGGAATTTTGCTTTATCTATATAGACGGGCACGGGAAGTGAATTTAAAACTTCACGCCATTATGCAGAACCTCTCGTTTTACGGTTAGGCTCGTTATAGGCCCTGTTATCGAACGGAAGTGACCTCAAAAGAAGCCGATCGAGGATTCTTTCCGTCATATGCGTCTCTCTCTCTCTTCCCCCCTTCAAGATGGAACTTTCGGGTAGGAGTGACATCCAATAATAATTCAATCTTAAGGTGGCCATTAGGCCAAACAACGAGTATAAAGGACATCGTAATTTAGACACCCCCCTTCCTTACCAAATGCAATGCATGACAATAAATTCGTGGATAAAATTCCCGAATATAGAAACAAAGAGAGTACATATGTATAAAGATTAATATTACAAAAGCAAATAATACACAATAACCACATTATCAATGAATACCTTTAAGAAGGAGGCTCACCTGCTTTGAATCCACAATCAATAATGTTAACACAATCAGTACAGAGAAAATAAATCAAAAGAGTACATTTTTCCTTAAATTTAACATGGGCATATGTACCTAAGAAAAAATCAATATTAAAATTAGAAAAATTTACTTTCAATCAGAATCAGCTTGAAGGAGAATTCAATGGATGTCGGATTAAGCTATACATTTTTCGCAGCCTTTAATATACAAGATCCTAAATTAGAATTCTTGTAAAAACAAACTCCAGCGCAGTAGACGACCATTATTGTTCTTTACATTTCGAAGGTAGGATAAAGGCTTATGGTCAGTTTCCCTACAAGAAGCAATTTAAAATTTTGAAAACCCCAGACTATCGCGAGGGCCTCTCGTTCAATCAGAGCGTAGTTCTTTTCTCGTGGAAGCAATTTCCGACTTACATACGCAATGGGAAAGCTCTCATTATTTTCCCCGTATTGAACGAGAACACAACCTATTCCTTCGTTGTTGGCATCGATTCGTATGCCAAATGTTTCTTCGGGATTAGGCAAGCGTAATATGGGTGCAGACGCAAGTTTCCCTTTGAATTGATTGAAACATTTAATTTTCAGTGGATTCCATACAAAGGGCTCGGGAGCTTTTTTTCAAAAGTTCGCACAAAGGAGCGGACAGTGAGGCAAAATTACGAATAAAACAACGAAACCCATAAAAGATCTTAATTGCCTTTTGCTCATGGGCACAGGCATTTTAACAATGGCTCGAATTTTATCCTCCTGGGTAGCTAGCTGGTTATCTCCAATTCAAAATCCTAAATAGTCGATTGTATTGAGGCAAAGTGACACTTACTGGGGCCAAAGGAAAAATTATGTTCTTGGAGTCTTTGTAGAAGAGCTTGAAAAGCATACAGGTGCTGATTCTACTCAGTCGTAGCCACATAAAGATTATCAAAGTAAAAGTATATATTTAGCAACCCATCTATTATCTTGCTTATCACCTAATTATAATTACTGCATGTAGTGGTGAGGCCAAAAGGGAGTTGTGGAAATTGCATGAGACCTTTTCCAGTTAGGAAAGCTGTGTGTCGTGGTACAACCACTCTATACCATACAATACTCCTATATTTTGGGGGGAGGTGACTTAATTCCCTACTAAAACGCGAACCGTTGAAGGACTGTTCGCAGGGATTAACGACCGACTAGGAGGTCACACTTAAGGCGTTATGTTTCAAATCTTTAATAATCAAACAGAGGGCATAAATGGTTGGCAAGAATTACTTGAATAAGCCGAGAGTATCGTTCAAGGTTAGTTAAAGATGGAACAACAAAATATGATTTTATTTACACAGATTAAAATAAGAATAATAATAGACAAAAGGAAATTATTTAAATTGAAAGAGTCTCTTGATAATTATCATGAGAAGGGATTCTCAAATAAAATTAATTGATTAATGTAACTATGCTCAAATCAAAAGGGGGAACTTGACAATGCTAATAATTGAGGGGGGTTTCAGTCTTACGATTCGATGACTTCGAGGAAAGTCCTTCTTGCGATGAGGCGAGTGGGGAACGATCCGATGAGGCAAGTGGGGGCACGGTCCGAATTATGCAGGTGGGGCACGATTCGAATGAGTCAGGTAGGGCAAGATCTGAACCAACCTTCCGATGAAGATAGCCAAACTTCAAAGATGATGTTCGATGGGGAATGTGGGAATTCTTGTAATTCCACTGGAAGAGGAAACTTCTTTTTCCTCAAAGGTAATCGATGGAGATTTTCTTCGGTTCGATCAAACGAAGGAAGACTGTTGCGCAAATTCAAAAGTTTGCCGTTCACAGAAGCTACCAATTGACTTGGGTAGAATCACGGCTGAAGAAGTCTGCTTTATGTATGACGAACACTCACAGGACGAAAGGATAAGGACGGCCTTAAGGTGCGGGCTGGACTCTTCAAACTACAGAATAGCCCGAGTATTTGTATGTTCGCTTCTGGATGGGAAGAGGAAGTTTGGAGAAAGGAGTCACAAGCTCCAGACATATTAATCCAGAGGCGGAGTCGATTCATCATTGAGCAGCAAGGGGCGAGACAGTGCGGCTCTTTCACACCTCGTCACCCGGGAGGGGGTGGGGTTAGGAGGCTTGGGACGAGTTCGCAGAATTGGGAAATATTTTTCCAACGTGCTCAGGAGTCGAAAATTCGAGAATGTTCAAAAAGGAAATGACGTCGTCCATGGCGCGATACCATTGCACGTGGTCTCCGATATTATTTTTTTATGGGGGGAGGCAGAGATTATTCTTTTAAACTGTGTATTTCTTGACCTCTTATCGTAGTCCAATTTGATAATATACATTGCACAAATCCAGCTCGGTTATTAATTAGGCTTTTTCAAAAAGATGAAGATTCTGGTTGATAAGAGGAATCGGCTCTGCGTCGAATACGTTGCCGAATTTAATTTCCTAAAATCGATGCACATCCGGTATGATGCATCTTGTTTCTTCACCATAATAACCGGGTGGCAATAATCTGATTTTGACAGTTGTATTATTTTCAAATTTAACAGCTTGTCAAACTCAGCATTAAATGCTTTTCTCAGGTGTATGGGCAGCAGGAACGGTCTACATAGATCGGATGTTTTCTTGAGTGGTCAATTTAATGTTGTGTTCATAGCTGACGTCACCGAATTGATTCAGGAGGGACTGCAGTTGAGTTTTCTGAGGAGGCGACAGCTGGTCGCTCACCTGTAATTCGGCCGACGAAAGTTTGGGTGCGTCTGGCAAGACGTGTATGCGATATTCGCTGTCTTGCTCTATGCAGAGGACTTGCACTACACTTAGGGTGTCCATAGAATAATTAGACTCCATGGGAAATTCTTTATCTATAGCCACAATCTAGTTAATCCATGCCTGTCGATGATATTTCTTGTGAAGATTTACGTGGAAAAGCTTCCTTCCTGTTGGCATTTCAATTCAATCATCGACTGGTCCGCGTTTCTCAATCACTTGATAAGGGCCCTTCCATTGGCTCAGTGATTTGTTGTTTTCTGTTAAGAGCAACAACAAGACTTCCTGACCTGGCTTAAATTTCATTTCTTCTGATTTGTAGTTGAAGTAAGTTTTATATTTATCTAGGTTAACATCCGCATTTTTGTACGTAATTTTAGGTCATTTCTGCAACCTCTGTCGTATTTCAAGCAGATATGAGTACGAGGATTGTATTTCCGGATCCAGTTTTTGGTTCGCATATAATTCTTTCAATATGCTCAAGGGGCATTGTACATTTTGTCTGTTTAGCAATTTAAACGGAGCAAAATCTAAGGTGTGATGGGGAATTTCTCTATGCGCAAAGAGAGCTGCCGCAAGAAATCTGTGCCATTATCTTGGCTGCTCGGCACATAATTTCTTCAAAATCGCTTTGATACTGCTATTTAACCTTTCGCACATCTCATTTCTGGGTGGGTGGAATGGGGTCGTAAACAGAGGTTTTATCATGAGCAAATTGCCCACATATTCCATTAATTAGCACGTAAATTGGCTGCCACGACCCGACAATATCTCTTTCGGCAGCACAATACAGGATAAAATCGTGATGAGTGCCTCGGCACAAGAGATGCTGTCAATCTTCTTAAGGGGCACAGCCTCTGGGAATCTAGTGGCGAAATCGACCAAAGTTAAAACATAACTATGGCCCTTACTTGAAGGTAGGTGAATCGGCACGATCAAACCAATCGCCACACGGGAGAAGGGTATTGAGATTAATGGGCTCATCGTATGGGTGCTGGCATGACTGGCCCTTTAAATGCAGTATTTTGGCAGATGTCACACGAACGACAATAACGCAGGATTTCGTCCAATGCACCTGGCCAAAAGAAATATTTAAAGGTTCGTTGTGCCGTCTTAGTGTGGTTAAAATGACCCCAAAAAAGAATATCGTGCGCGGTTCGAAGGATGGGTCTGATGTAGGAGCGGGGCACAGATAATACTTGGGACTCTGTGCCAGTGTCTTATGAGCACACGCGGAAAGAAGATCATCCTTAACGATGAATGCGATTATCTTGTTGCCTCTAATTGTCTCTTGCGTCTTGTTTTTTGCTTTTATCCAAAAGGGGCGGAGGGATTCGCAATCTTTCTTTTTTTTTCGAAAATCCTCGTTCTGGACATTTGGGCAATCTGAAGGGCGAGGAGTCTTAGAGTTGCGGGCGCTTCCGAGATTTTAATTGTTTGAGCTCTGGGGTCACAGGTTGAGCTACGGGAGGGATGGATACCCTCGGACTCTGGCCAATTAAAGCAGCACAGAACTTGATTGGCGGTGCATCAACCTCGGCACAGCCAGTGAAGTAGGCGCACTCGATGTAGCATTTCACAATGGGGAATCTGTTAGCGTTCCCCAGGTAATTGTGCACTGTTGCAAACTTGTCATGATCCGAGGTTACCTGTGGAAGTAGCCTGTCAGGTATCACGATGCACGTACACCCTGTGTTGCGCACAAGAGTTGAGATCCGGCACACGTTCACCATTCCATTTTCGAATTTGAGAACTCCAGGAGTGCTTTTCTCAAACAGAAAGTTCACATGGTGGCCATCCGGACTCTTCTCGCTTGAAGAAAGGGTTGCATCTGAATGCCACAGTGGTTGAACAGGCGTGCCTCTTATATTGTGCACCTAGTTGGGATAGCCGCCTTCAAACTAAGAATTCTGAGCGCAATTGGTCCTCTACTCCACAAGACTAACAGACGACAGTTCTCCTGGGTAATGACGAAGCAGGCGGATTAGAGGAGAGAGGTTTGACCTCACGTTTGTCTGGCATAGAAAAGGGTTTAAGCTTAAACGGGCAAGTCCTTTTGACGAATTTATTCCTGTTGTGGGACAAATTTGGCCTTATGGGCCTTTCTTTTAAGGAGTGCAGTTCAGTATTCTTCCCTTCCTTTTGATAGCAGTTATGGCTAGCCGCATATACATCTGCTTCCTCGATGCACTCTTTAAATGTCCGGCTCTTCCAGTCTTTTACAAAGGATCTGACCTCTGAGGGAAATGACGCCAAGAGTTGGCCTTTGAGGATGAAGACAACCAAAGCATCGTATTCCTGTATAACTTTGGACGCGTCTAACCAGAAATTTAAAATGTGCTGCAAAGAGTATCCAAACTGCCGGAATGTGTGGTTAGGTTAAGTGCGACAGTACCGGGACTTTGCACAATAAAATTCCAGTCATGTTATAGGCAGCAAGTAATTCGGCTCTTAACCTGGAATAATCGACGATTGCCTCTGATGGGAGCGAGATGGAAATGTCCGTGAGCTGGGAACTAATGATTTACCTCAAAATATTTTTCGAAGTGAGTGAGGTATGATCTTAAATCTCCTTCCTTGAAAACAGGCAGCTTAATGGACGCAATTTGTTGCACTTCGGTCCTATACGTAATTGAAGTCGTTTCGCTTCTGGATCTGATAATTTCCAACTAATGCAAACAAATTTTCTTAATTTCTTATCTTTCTTTCTCTTCTCTTTCCCTTCTTTCTATTCTCTTTCCCTTCTTTTTCACGTTCTTTCTCTTCTCTTTCCCTTCCTTCCGCGCTTACTTCTCGCTCTTCCGCTTGAGGGAAGCCATTAACTCATTTCCATTCAATCCGAGAGACTCACCTTGTGCTTTGAAGACTTTGAAAGACTTCATGGTGAGGTGTTCCCAAAACTTTTACGAGAAAATATAAAAAAACACCAAAAAAAGAACGAAGCAGAGTTGTCGAACCAAAATTAATCGTAATTCACTTAGGTTAATTTCTCAAAAGCACTAACGAAAGTGCAAAAGGCTTTTGCTTAAACCCCCCGCGACCCAAAAATCACAAACGAAAAACCTCCCACTATTCGAATTTTATAACGTTGGCTGACTTAGAATAATTTCTTTGACTGAAGTTGAGATTATAACACTATGTCCTTATTGTATTTTTGCTGTGATTGAGACGATATGGCTTCGGTGTCTTACCCCTTAATATACGCCAAAACAATACAAAACCAAAAAAATGCAATCCCAACTGAATCTTTCAAATATGGTAGAGTATATAGGGCCTGAAAGAACACAAACTTCGCTTGGGAAAATTAGTGAAGCACAGTCACAAAAAGAAATAACCAAATAAATCTTTAAAATAAACTTAAAAAGTCCAGGAAATAAAGTAAACAAAAATTGATTGTCAGTAGCTTTTGCAAGTAAATTGTTTCTCCACAGTTTTCTGATAGCCAGAACCAAAACCCATAAATCCTGACACCAGTTTAATATCAGTATATATATATATATATATATATATATATATATATATATATATATATATATATATATATATGTCGTAGAATGACTCCCGACGATATACCATATATCACTATTCGTTGAGGGAACTTCCTTAATTATCTTTAGAGTGCGTTACTGTCTGGCGGCCGATATTATGTATCTTCGAAATGCTTAAGAAGTGGAACTGAGCTCAAGGATAATAATATTGCTATCATTAATAAAATAGAGTTTTATTAATAATAACTATCAATAATACACAAAACGGAAAATATTGACATAAACAGAATGGAAAGGGTCGTGGAGACTCGGGCTAATCCGAGGATTTAAAGGATTTAAAAAGGTAAAACAAATATGGAGTTAAAGAGATGGGATGGTTCGATAAACAATTTAAAGCACAGGATAGAATTGACAAAAGGGATCAATACTCAAAGGTGAAGTTTGGCTTACGTAACTTTGGCACTAGTGGTGCAGTGGAAGGTGGCGCAAAGGAGTTTCGGTCCGCTGGCGAGCTCCAGCCGAAGGGGGGGGGATAAAAGGATCCTGACGAGGCATCTTGGGAAGGAGAACCGTTTCTCGACGAACGGCTTGAAGAACAATGGCTGTTCTAGGTTGTTCTCTTCTTAACAAAGGGGGGATGAGAACCGTCTCTTGTCTACGGGCTCAAGAACAATGGCTGTTCTAATGTTTTTCTCCTTGAACAACAGGGGGGGTGAGAACCGTTTCTTGGCGAAGGGCTCAAAACGAACAATGGCTGTTCTAGGTTGTTCTCTTCTGAACAAAGGGGGGGGATGAGAACCGTCTCTTGTCTACATGCTCAAGAACAATGGCTGTTCTAATGTTGTTCTCCTCTGAACAACAGGGGGGGGTGAGAACCGTTTCTTGGCGAAGGGCTCAAAACGAACAATGGCTGTTCTAATGCTGTTCTCCTTGAACAACAGGGGGGGGGGGGGGTGAGAACCGTTTCTTGGCGAAGGGCTCAAAACGAACAATGGCTGTTCTAATGCTGTTCTCCTTTGAACAACAGGGGGGGAAGCCTTGGGGACTTGGCGTCGGAAAGGCTCGAACCTTTGGCACTCAAGGAATATTGTCCTCCTTCTGGACAAGTGATGGTGAATCTCGAGGTCGAGGTCCCTTGGCGCACAAAGGGAGAGAGGGTCGTGGTGATGTTTCGCGACGAAAATCTGGATCTCCAATCTGATCTTAGTGGTAAAGTTTCCATATAAATAGCCAGGACATCTCCTTGGCGTGGGGGAAAATGGAGTGAAAGCTTGGAGGGAACGCACAGCCGGGCCGGAGAACAATGCCTTATCTGCTCATAATCCCAACTCGATCTGGCGAGGTCGGCGTATGGGGGCGAACGGGGGAAGGATAACCTCCTTGTTTAAACATTGGCATCCGGTAGCTGTGATAAGACTCCAAGCCTCGAATCGAAGATGCACGTGGGCAGCATCGTGGTTTTAAATAATACGGGATAGGAGTTGAAATTAAATGCAGCTTCAACTCGTTCTATTACAATATATATATATATATATATATATATATATATATATATATATATATTATTATTATTATGTTGTAGGTCATGTTAGATCTTTTCACCTCCCTTTGCTCTCCGTGTCTCTGAACGGTTGGCAAATAGCACGCAGGGCAACTCTGCACAGTTGAGCCTTGCCTCGAATAATGCAATTGAACTTTGGGTTCCAATAAATCTCTAAGAGTGACTAATTATACTTGACAGAATTGATTCAACTCTCTAGAAGGTTCTGTATATCAAACTGCGCGAAACAAAATAAACTTTACTAATGTACAAACAAAAGAAAATACTGGACATGAAATATAAATCAAGAATAAAATAATGACATGAAAGTTAAATCAAAGTTTATATACTCAGCCTCACACGACCAACAACAATTCTAGGGGGATCTGCCACCCAATGATTCGGGTGCTCGAGAGGAGCACTGGCAGGAAGCACTAATCTCGACTACTTTCCAACAGGTCGTGTTGGGTTTGCACTTAATGCCGATGAGTGAACGGCCTGTTCGAAGTTATGACGGAAAATACAACCTGTATTCCATTAACTACAGTCAGCCTGGAAATTATGGATTAAAGAAGTATTCGCCGGGGAGGAAGCTGGGCTCAAGAGATCTTTTCTCGTTTGTTTCTTTTTTCCTCTCTTCTTGTCTTCAGGCTCTTGGAGTATGGAAGACCGAGGAAAAGAAGCTTTAAAGGGAGACAAAATAGACACTCCTAAGGATAATGCAAGCGATCAGAGCACTGGGTCATATTACAAAAATTACGGCCGGGTTTAATTTAAGTACTGAATTATTCAGAGGGCAATGAATGTTTTAGTTAATATTTAACAATTATCACAACTTAATTTCCGCCTACGCTCGGCCATCAATCCGAGCCTGCAGTTCTTACCTTATGCGGCGTCTCGTCTTAGCAGAATACTACGAGTAATTTACCCAGGCCAATGCTTTACAATTTATACGGAGCCACGAAAATGAAAGTTACAGAGCCGCCAGAAGGGGGATTTTGATTGATCTGTATAGAGGGGCGCCGGAAATAAATTTAAAACTTCACGCCATCTCGCTGTTACGATTAAGCTCCCTATAGGCCGTGTTATCGAACGGAACTGGCCTCAAAAGAAGCAGATTGCGGGTTCTTTCTGCCCTACGCGTCTCTTTCTGACAATATTTATTATTATTGATTTTGAATAAGTTTAAACGAATATCGGGTGTAATTTTAATTCACTCCTCTTGGCAAAATTTCTCCGATTCATCGATGTCTTGGGGGTGTCTTGCATGGAGGCGCAACTTTTTAATTTCTTTCAACAAGGAAGAAACTAATTTCGATTTGCACTTGTCCTGGTGAAAGACTCATGTTCTTCTTAGGCCACGCTTGGGAGCATCAAGTTTCAGATAATGTTAATGAATCATTCTGATATATTCTTTATTCATCATTTTGTTAATTCTATAAAGTGTCCCGACGCCTCCTTTACACAAAATGCCCCATAAAATAATAGAGGCTAGGAAGACTAGCCTCATCACTTTTACGCTAAAATCCATCTGACATCCATTGTGTAAAACAATTCAATCTTTCTCTCATCAGACAATAACGCATAGTTCCAAAGATTGAAAGCTTCAGACGGGCTTTCAAATAAATGATTGTAATAATGTCGTCTCCTCGGGCGACGTCCATATTTTCGCTTTATTCAATCTATTGAACATTGTGTTCAAAATAACATCGATGCCTTCCTCTCCTAACTGATCGCTATTCTCCATCCCTGCCATCGGTTATTTTTTTACAGATCTAAGGATCTTTCGAGTCGTACAGTGTGGAATTTTCCGAGAACGAACCGAAAGAGGGAGATTTTCAATTTGCTGCGACTCGTTAACTTTCTTATTACTGACTGCGTTGTAGATTTAGGGATAATTCGTTCTTCAGAAATCTTCTTGGACTTCATCATAGTTTTTAATTTTGTAATTATTCTCGATTTGATGTCGGAAAGCAATACTTTGTCTTTTTCCATAGTGATTTATCGTAGAATAAGACTGACGAGTTTGTGATGGTGAAGACGCGATTAGTAAAACCTTCTAGACTATTCCTAACTAGTCCAAATTATAAATAGGTGAAAGAATCTACTCGTGTGAGTTCTGAAATGTCGCAATTTAAAACATATAAATTAAATATTTATATAAAAATGCTATCGTATGAATACTTTTTGATTGCGAATTTTTGTAAAAGGTGCTATTATGCTTATATTTGTCTATTAAATTGTTGGAATTGGGGGAGAGGGTATAAATACGATCCTATCAATGTCACCAAATCTTTTAGCCTGCAATAAATTGTTCAGGAACTATAGAGGAGAAGCAATTCTTTCAACCCGACCACGAGTCTTTTTAATAAACCTGTTTTGGTTACTATCCATAAGTAAACGTATCTAAACACCACATGTCTTCCCGAAACAGACAAGACCTCTCTATCCACTGTCACCAGGAACAAAACAACTGTACATATATTCCAAAACATGCCAGACATTGTCATACACCGGAAGAAATATGCACATTGCCGAGGTGCTGGATCGAATCGGAGAACCATGTTCGGTCAGGGGAGTTCTTGGATGTTCATTGCTATGTTGTCCCAAAGCCAAATATATCCTAAGAAAGAGGTTTGAGTTCCAAAGGCGTTATAAATAGAGCTTTCCAGAGAATATTCTACAGCCATTTAGAATATTTTCCAAATGCAAATATCACTACCCTGATGGGCAAGTGAAAAGAATTAAAATCGATTCATGTTTTATTTCCTCCGAGGAAGATGGTGTAAAAAAAGAGAAGCCGTGTTGGCTGCAATGCGTTGTACGTGTATAAATGTGTCTTCACGCGAGTGAGAGGAAATAAACCTTAGGCTTCAACCCGGTTTCTCCAAAGTTCCAAAATAGCTTCTTTTTTCGACCTATTTTCGTTTAGTAAATATACCAATCTACATTTTCATTTTTTCTTTAACTTTTATAAAATCGAATTATATTTTCCGGAGGAAAGAAGTGAAATTAATTTAATCCATGCATTAATCCAAAATAATACTATCATTAAGAGTTACATATTGTTTCCATCGATATTGTTGATAAAGGAGTAGTCATAAATTCTTTTGCCCCCCAACTTTTCTCTTCACCGATGGTACTTCTCTGCACTACACAAATCATTCAATACCTTTTGTTCATTGTGCTAAATGGCGTAACTCTTTCTGACATACCTATCAATACCTTTATATACTTAAATCCTCGAGTGTTTCAAAGACAACATTGATGGAACATTCCAAGCGTCTCTTGATGACGATAGTAAATTGTTATGCCAAAGTTTTGGAAGGATAAGAAATCACCACCACTCGAACCCAAAATTGCAGAAATAGTTGGTACATATTTAGTAATATTTAATCTAAGATCAACATCTAATTAGTGAATGGTAAAAATTTAATTTACGCGCAGTGAATATAAAGCCTCAGATATTGCTTCAAATTTAAATGAAATTAAATGGAGATAATTAAAGTTATTAACGTATTTCTAGGCGAATGGTGACCTCTTTGTATAGTCGTGAATTTGAATTCAAATTATTTTGGCACAGAGTTAGTGCATCCCATATATCAGCCTATATTCAATACCATCTTTCTATGAATAATTTCTTTCATTGGAAGAATCTTAATGTAGTTTCAGTAAAATTTCTGCCAAATTTTGGTCAATGGAAGGGTTGAAAATATGAGTCAAGTTTGATGTTTTGTTTTGCTGTGCACAACAGTTTTTAAACTCTTTTGCTTTGAATAGAGCTCAGTGAGAAAGAAGGATGATTGAACTTGTACTTTATTACAGTAGGTAATGGTGAGGCCTGGGCAGAGATTTACTTAAAACCTCCTGAAGAAAGACATTTTATTCATATCTGAACCTCCTGCTGATAATAAACAGGGACAGATTCAAGACAACCGCCGCCAGTCCTCCCAAATATATAGCGTCGTCTTTTGCCTAATTAAGTTGTGTACTTGATACATTTCCGCATTTTTTAAGTTGTGTACTTGATACATTTCCGCATTTTTTAAGTTCTGTATTTTCTTGTAGAACCTCTCATCAATAATATCGCTTAGAGAATACCGTCATTGTTTTTATCACATTTTCTAAATTAAATGAAATATGAGCTAAAAAAATAAATCCCGCAAATAGATAAACCTTTTCATGGCTACTGTATGGAGCCAGGAAATAAAAAGAGAGATACATCCATAGATTCAGGGTAGACTAAGGCTGCCTGGACTAAAGGATTTTGAGCACGTTTTTTTTTCAATCGTTGTACTATGAACACGCCCTTAATTTGTCACTATTTTGGCTGCTAAACTATAACCTTCCCAAAATATAAGGTAATTCAAAAGTCTCTCCGTAGTATGGAAATTTACTTACTTTTTGAAAAGTGCAGTATTTGACCGTAGTGTATGACAATGTATGGCATGGTATATAATTTTCTTACGGTGGAGAGAATTTTCAACCGCCTTATAAAATACACATAGTGGAGTTCCCCTTAAAAAGTGGGAGATGACCGTCCTAATTCAAAGTAACTTGTTTTAATTATTTGGAATAGCACAATCATAATTAGGCCTTATTAACGGTATAATTAAAATTGCGCTATTGCAAATAATTTTCGATTTTACAAGGCGGGGCTAGAGTGGATAAAACAAATTTTCCATTCGCTTCGACAAGCAAGGATGACAATTACAAAGGCTGATCGAAAGAAAGTTTTTTGGCTGTCTTAGTAAAGCTTATTTTATGCGTTATCTTCTTGTGTATTTCAGAAGAGTTCCTTCCGAAGGCTTCAATGAAGAACTATTTAGCCAAAAATTGCCTTCTTAACCGCATAATTATGCTTGCGTTATTGCACATAATTTTTTATATATACAGTGGGGTGAAATAAGTATCTGTAAACCTCCAAACTTCAATTTTAATTGACTTCCAAACTATCAAACCTCAAGAAAATTACACAATAGATTAATATTAAGGTATAGTTTAAAGTTCTATGCACAAAAAGGCATGAAACAGAATTGATATTCAGTTAAATTGAAATTAATGAAAACACGGGTAAAAAAGTATTCGTACAGAAACAAAACCTAGAGAAATAATATTAGCTGTGACGGTGCAATGAAATTTCTAGAGGGTTTGAATAATATGTACAACAGACAACACGAGCTCAAGAAAGATTGGAATGCCATTCAGCAGTCGACGTTCACGCAGTAAAGATGTTAACATAAAGAAGAATAAAGAACTCTCTCCAATTACCAGAAAAAGTCGATCCTCAAGCTCCATATTGATGTGTCGAGCTAACAACAGATATCCAGCAGTTAAAAATGCCTTTCAGTACCATTAGCTCCGTCATTCTGACATGAAAAAAAGGTGGAAACCATCGAAAAACTTCAATGCAAAGGGGCTCCTCGGAAGATTTACCCCAAAACTCCTTGTGTAATACTTAGGAAGGTTAGAGCTGCCTCTATGACGACCCGTAAGAAAATTCAAGATGATCTACTGGCGGCCGGAACGTCGGCCACAAGGCGAAACATCAGTATTGAACTAAACCGGCATGGTTTTCAGTCTCACAGGAAGACATCTCTGCTGCTGAAAAGACACAGAGCTGCATGGTTGAAGTTTGCATGTGAGCATTTGGAGAGACTTGACGAGCTCTGGGATAATTTCCTGTGGTCAGACGAGTTAAAAATAAAAATTGTTTGGCTGTAACAATGGTCGTCCTGCCTTGATGAAAGACGTCAGTGCCTACGACCCTTAGAACTCCATCACTACCGTGAAGTTTGGTGGAGGTAACCTCATTGTGTGGGGGTGTTTCTCATCTAAGGGCAGCGGCAATATCCATATGATAGATGGTACCATGATTTTGGCAATTTAGAGAAACATCTGTTCGTTTCTGTAGAGAGGCTTAGACTTCGAGAGGAATGGGTCTTTCAACACGATAATGATGCGAAGTATGCTGTGAAACTCCTCGCGAATGGCTCCGTGAAAACAATGTAAACATTCTAGGGTAGCCTAAACAGTCGCCAGATTGGAACCCAATAGAGAACGTGTGTCAAACATTGAAGGGCAAAATTCATTTGGAGGGGCACAAGAACATCACAGAATTAAAAGCAATTTGCAAAGAAGAAATACCAAAGGAGTGTTGCAGCGCACTAGTGAAGAACTACATTAAACGATTGATGAGTGTGAAAGCCAACAATGGCTTTACAACTATTTATTTATCACCAAATTTTGATTTGTACGAATACTTTTTTCACCCCTGTTTTCATTAATTTCAATTTCGCTGAATATCAATTCTATTCCATGCCTTTATGTGCCCAAAACGTTAACTTTCCCTTAATATTAATCCATTATGTAGATACCATTAAGTTTGATGGGTTGGAAGTCTATCAAAATTTAATTTTGATGATGTACGAATACTCATTTCATCCCAATATATATATATATATATATATATATATACCAAAGTTCCGTTTGTATGTCACACCTTTCGGTTTCTTTAAATTCACAGTTGGTTCTTTGATATAATAGACTGTTTTTTAGACCCTTTGCCATTTTCTGAGATCCGAGTTAGTTTCTGGTGATTTCTTTAACCACCAGGAAAGAGGGGGAGAGGATGGAGATGAAAGAAAGAGGGAGAATAAGTAGTGGGAGAGGGGGGAGAGAGAGGAGAAAGAAAGTGACCACAAGTGGCTGTGGAGCAGAAGAGGATTTGTTTATTTCTCGTTTTTCTCTTATTCCAAATGATCTGTCATTTGATTTTAAACGGGTATAGTAGTTACCATTGAAGCCATGCTTTGCAATGACTATCAACAAATCGCAAGGTTAATCTCTGGAAGAACCAGGCTTCTCATACAAAGAACTGTACGTGGCATGCTACAGGGTTAGTGTTACAAGGAGTTACAAGGAAAGAAAGTACCCTAGGAGACCTTACGGTCCATTCAAAGAGGGTAACTTTGGACTAGCAATCGAGTAGGCACATGGCTGCTCAATTGTTTTGAGTCCCTAAAAGGCCACTTTTTAAGACTTTGTCTAGTCTTGACTTGAACTGGTCAACAGATTCACTGTTGACAAATTCCACTGGAAGTGAGTTCCTCTTACCGCAGATACTGTAAGTGAAAAAAATTCCTACATATTGTGGTTGTAACGCTTCAGTTCAAGTTTAAGGCCGTGATTGCGCGTTCTGTTCTTACTCAGTGTGAACATATCCCGGTAGTCAACATTGTCGAACCCTCGAAGTATTTTGAAAACTTCGATGAGCTGACCACGCAGTCTACGGGTTTCCAGCGAGAACAGATCTAATTCCCTTAGTCTATCCTCATAACTTTTATGTCGGATATAGGGAATCAGTTTGGTTGCCCTAGCTTGTATGCGTTCCAACCTTGCGATGTCCTTTCGAAACCTATAACTTAACGCACCAGAACGAAAAACTAAAATGGTTTACACAGAATTTCTTAAATCACTTTAGAGTATTGCTTTACAACCTGCCTCTGAGTGAATAAATTATCATTTAGAAGTTCTTTTTATTGCCATAATTAGTTAGAGAGAGAGAAGGGAAGAAGGGGGAGAGTGAGAGATGGGTAGATGAAAGAGAGGGGGAATAAGCAAGGGAAGAGGGGTGGATAGGAGGGATAGTGGGAGAGGGAGGAGAGAAAAAGTGTGGGGAGAGGTTAAACGAGGACGGCAGAGACTGGGAGAGAGGGGGAGATGGAGAGAGGGTGAGACGAGAAAAGAAGAGAAAGAGAGAGAGAGAAAGAGAGGTCTTTTGGCAGGTAGCGGTGGCGCTGTGAAAAAATGATTGGCCGCCCTTGGGCGAATAATTTCAGCTAGTACTTAATATTTGTATCACCCGATCATTTCTCAAAGTTTTTAAACTACTTAATCAGCGCAATTTTTCTGTTTGGCGACAGGCTGATGTTTTTTACGAAGTTTTCGCCAACGATGCAGTTTTGAGTGCTGAATACGAATATATCATTTATTTTTGGAAGAAATGAAGAGGCATAAAAAAAAAATTAATACGCACTAGTTTAGAACATTATTCTATAAACAATTATGATTTTATACTGGGGAGCTGTGCGCCCCCCCAAATTGAATGAAACTCAGGATCATCGTAGGGGGTTCTCGCGCAGTGCTAAACCCCCCACGAGCAGTCCCCTTGAATTTACTCCGAAAAGGTGAAACATATTGGAACACGGACGAAATAGTTTGCGCCCCATCGTTCGCGCCGCCCATCGTAATGTTTACCGGGCACTGTACAGCGTTGATTTCAACAATTACTTAAGAGAGGTAAGAAATGCATAATATAGGCTTAACCGAACCTAAGCCACCGTAAGATGCTCAATTCCTACTTATGTGAATTTATGTGGCAAAAACGCAATAGAAATGAAAATTTGTTTAAAAAAAAATTATGGGATACTTATATGTAAAGACAAATTTATGTGTGAAAAAATATTGGAGTGAACAATAATATTGGGAAATCATATGGCAGTTTGAGAGCGTTTCAATTCTATTTCGTTCTTTGTCAAAATGTATCGGACGAACCAAAATTTACAGTTTGAAATTTCTTTATTTACGAGGGGCGGTCAATAAGTTTTGCGAATCGGTAGGGCAAAACAGAGGAATGGAGATGGCTGTTTGTGGGGGTGTTAGGACAAGTTATGACAAGTCAGGATCTGCAGCCGCACGCTCCTGCCTCGTCTATCTAAGAAGCAGTAGCTGATCGCAGATCGTCAGTCACAAATTTTTCAACAATGGAGAACGTCGAGCAGTGCACAGTGATCAAATTTTTAACCAATATTTGGCAAGAATGCAAAAGAGATCCATGAACGCATGGTCGTAGTATACACCGACACCGCATCTTCCTATGCAACTATTGCTCGCTGCAATAGAGAGTTGCGCCATGGTCGTGAGTCGCTTGAAGATGACCCCCTGTCCAGGACGCCTGTCAGATGTGACCAAAAATGACAATGTGGCCCGTGTGGAGAGGATGATCCTCGAAAATCTACGGGTGGAGGTCGAAGAATTTGAGCGAGAACTTGGAATAAGTGTTATCAACATCATTCACGACAATTTGGCCATGACCAAGGTCTCTGCCCGTTGGGTCCCTAGAAACCTCCCGCCCTATGATCGACTTAAACGTCGTCAAAGTTCACAAGGCCAGAGTTGCACAAGCTGCCCTGCGCGAGTGCGGATTCGAGGAGCTTAACCATTCCCCCTACAGCCCAGATCAGGCCCCTAGCGACTACTTTTTATTCCGCTAACTCAAGGCTTCACTTCGTGGACGCCTCTTTGAGGACGATGAAGATGTCCAGCTCGCCGTCCAGGAGTGGATTGAACAGCAGTCGGCAGATTTCTGGTTGTCGGAAATTCGAAGCCTCAGGGACAAGTGGCGCAAGTGCATTGAAGTCGAGGGTAGTTACATTGAAAAATAATAAAACACTTTTCCTCATATCTCGTTCCCTTATATCCGACTTGCAAAACTTATTGACCCCCCCTCGTAGATACTTCCTTTTATTTCTCCCAAAAGAAATTTTACATTCGTATTCAGCACTCAAAACTGCATTATTTTTGAAAATTTGGGACAAAAGATCCGCCTGCCGCCTAACAGAAAAGACCCTAATCAGCAAATAACCTAATGATACCCCTCTAGTCTAAACTTAAGTTAATGACACCTTATTGTTTGTCTACATCAAACTTATGAGAAGATAATTAACTGTCAGTTCTGTATAACAAATAATAACACTGCCATGCTTTGGAATGATTCGTTCACGCTGGCTTCATATAAAAAAAACTTAATTTTAAATTAAGTAGCTCGTGTTCCAAAATTGATTCTGATTATATGACATTCTTTGAAGTGTCTAGATTTTTGATTTAGATACTATGCAGCTAAAAAGATTTTCAACCAATTCTACTCAGCGCAAGATTCAAAATATCCTGAGTAATAAATTCCAATTCAAATGTAACTCTGAAGGTACAAACAGTTTTTATATTAAATTTCTTTATTACTGTCAATATATTAGGATTTTACAAAATTTCTTTTAATTACGGGATATTCTTTAACGAGTTATATTTTATTTTTAATAAATTCACAGCTACTGGATTTACGGGTAAAATTATTCTTAACACGATTAAAAAACAGCGATAAATTCCCCTTTAATTTGTCATATGAAAGTTTTTTATTAAACTTCCATTTTATGGTACAGATAGTACGATTAAAAAAAATGAGAAATTAATTCCAAACATTAATTAAAAAGTAAAAATTTGATGTACTTTTGATATCAGGTGTTAGGATGACTTTTTGATTGAAGGATCGAATTAGTGGGCGTCTGAGGTTGTCGAGCGGTTATCTTAATTTTTTTGCTAAGTGCAAGCCATCTTCTGTTGGACAGACTAAGTGCTATCTACAAGCAAGGATAGATGAGGATAGTAGGCATTACTATTTGAACGGGGCATCCCAATAGAAAAGTTTCTCTTGTTCTAGTTGGATTTTGAACGCTCTGAATATCTTTCATTTATTTTATTCTTGTAAATAGACTGTTCACTTTTTAAATATTAGATTAAATTTGGATAGTTTGTGGCTAAGGTGTTGCTGTGAAGACTATGACCAAAGCCACTGAAACGGACTTCCTTAAAAGGGTCCCCCTGCGCGTGCTTAGAGGTGCGCAGAAACAAATAAGACACATGTCTTTTAGAAAGTTTTCGGCGATTTGAGCTCATTTTATTACGCCTTTTCGAGCGTGAAACGAAAAAAAAGATGTCGATGCTCTACTTTTGGAGAAGGTATTCATCGCTCTCAGAAGGATAGGACGCAAATCCAGGATCCCACTATACATCGGAGCCAAACGTTCAGTATTCAGCAGGCAAGCTGAATCCATAGGTCGGCGATCACCCTGCGAACGAAATCCTAAACGAAATTTATTGACTCAAGCTATGGGCCAAAATTAAGGAAATTAAAAAATTTTAAAACAAAGTTACCAACCACGAATATATACACCCATGCAATGAATATAATCTTTAAACAAACTGACTTGGTAAGGAAATGTGTTGTAAAATGGCATCATTGCATTTAATTTAAGAAAAAACCTAACGAAACCACTAAGAGGATTCTATAAGAATTCTTACCTGCTTCAACGGCTATGCCATCGAAAACCCATCACCAAAGATTGCCAGAGAAAATATTTAAATTTTTTTTTCTGAATGCGGAGAATCCAATCATTCATGGTGAAATTGCAAAAATACATTAAAAATGTGTCAAATACGGGGTTCAAACAGAATATTAGCTATGGACTGTCCCTAAAAGAGATATGCGATCCAGAAGATATGAGAAGAAAAAGCAAGAAAAGAAAGGGAGAAAGGGACATGTGCTTCACATTACCTGTAAAATTCTTTAAACAGAAGCGCAACGGATACCGCAGTTCATAAATATGGCGAATCTAACTAGGATGCTTTAGATTCTATCTCCCAACTTAGCTGGATGACATAGCAAAAGACACGAATTTTACAACGCATTCTTGTCAGAAGATCACCAAGCAATTCATATCAAGAAACATAGTGTTGAACCTTTAATACAAAATATCAAGTTATAAAACTACGTAAAAATCTCGTTAAAACAGTTTAGATGCACGATACGTCGGAAAGGCAATTGGAATCCGTAAATCACTAAAGCTCAAGATTTTCTTGACGACTCGTATCTGGTGCTCAGAATAGAGTAAGAAGCAGGAGAAATCAACATTATAACGGGGTATCCTTAACCCCCAATGGGGTACTTTCCTCTTAAAAACTTCCTGAAACTCTACTGGCAAAACAATTCAACCATTTTCATGGTTGGATTTCGCAATATAGATGCTCCAGTCAATAGAGGCATCATTGACCGGATAGATCTGGAGTTTCCCACGTACTTTAGTCTATAATGATGGCTAGGCGAAACTTACGCTTTAACTACATTGCAAAACGCGGACCACCAACACTAAGCGACCACGCAATGATATATCTACGCATATCAGTTGGCCCGATTCAAGTTCGGGGCCCTACAATGAAAAAGTATGTATGTTAAAGTCAATTGGACAACTATATTACTCAGGAACGTAGATTTATTCCAAGCAGCAAGTTTGAGGCCACTCTGCAAAAGATAGACTAAGAAGTAGACAGAGTATTAGAAGCGCTTACCACTGCAGAAAACACCCGCATTCCTAGACTAAGATATCACCCCATCTCCAGCCAACAAAGAACACCGGAAATGCATAATATCAAAGAAGTTAACCTGAAAAAGAAACTGACAGCTAATCGAAGAACCTGGTCAGACACCTCTTAGACTTAGGGATGTAACAGCAGTCCGACAGGAAATAAAGGCCAGAATTAACGACAAAAAAAGCATCAGAGGGAATGGGATGATAAACAGATAGCAATTTATTTTAATCCATCTAAATTTGGGGGAAGTAAACATCTTGAGAGTAGTCTCAAAATCACAAAACAGATTTCAACTTAAGAAAGGATGGTGATAACACCATCAAAGACCCAGCGGAAAAGGACAGAGATTACGACACTTTTGGATGACAAAATTCCAAAATTATCTTGATGAAAACGAAGACTTCGATAGTTATGACGTGCCAATGATAATCGAGTTCCTCAACGAACATCAAAAGAAATCACACCAGAACACACCTTGCCGGACGACATATTTGACCAACAACAAGTAAAACGCATAGGACTAGTAGATTGATGTTGTTGTTATCGTTTGTAGCTCCTTGTAAGCAGAAGGCATCTCTGTTCTCTCTGACCGCTTGAAAGATTAAAGGAGAAATCTTTGATTCCACATCCTGACAGATTGAAAATCATACTAGGTCACTCTACACTCCAAACAAACAGAAGCAGGGGAATCTGAATAACGAAAGATAAATTTATATAAGCTCCACACACCGTCAAAGAATGCCTCGCAAATATTTTTACGAATCAACTAAGGCAAGTCCAAGATGTATTCAAAATTAGCAAAATGATATTTATTCCCAAACCGACCAAGCCACCAACCTCGCTAGAGAACTTATAACAAATGTCCTTAATCGAAGTACTTGCGGAAATATTCGAAAGAGCGTTAAATAATAGAATAATCTTTTACTGAGAGGAAAACGACTTATTTCGGGAACATCAGGGTTTAAAAGAAAACGCGGCACCGATACTGCCATAACCTTTGTCGATGAAACCTTAGTTAAATCTAAGCATGAGGGCCAATATGTCGGTTGTAATGATGGACCGCTAAAGGGTCTTTAATAAGATTTGGCGGACTGACCTTAATTACAAACTCTACAAACTTGGGCATCTCCCATGTTATCAAAGACTCTTCTATGACTATTTCACATATCGGACCGCTTTCATCTCAATGGACAGATATAGTTGACCCACGTTTGAGTTAATAGAAACGTTACCTCAAGTAGGTTGTCTAAGTTTAACTTTGTACACTATATATTCTATCGTTATGCCTCACCCGATAAAGGAACCGTCGATATGCATCCAGTTTGCTGGCGACGTAACGCTCATCACTTACTCACTATATAAACATGCACTTAAAAAGGCTCGGAGGACTGTGTCGAAATAAGAAACTTAAAGGAGTTGAAAAAGAAATGGAAAATTGTTAAGAAAAAATATTAATTCAAAGCTAGCTATCTACATATACCAATTAGAGGCAAATCAAATTACAAACGAGGATATCTACAGGTATCACAACGAAGGCAACATGCTATGATTAACTAACACATCCAGCAGTGATAGAAAGCATATCCACCAGCAAGTAACAAAAGCCAGCTTCTATCTCCCTAAAATGTATCAGTTTAGGTGGATAAATTTTCAAAAGAAACGTAAGAATTATGTACAATGAGTTAGTAAAATCGTATTGCCTTAACCCTCCCTTCTCCCACATCCCATTAAATTTAGCGAGCAAAACAGCTACGTTAATGATAAAAAAAAGAGTCCGAAACATGTTAAGTTCTTCTCATTATGGCACAATAACAACAGACAGAATAAGGCAAACGGTATGCTACCTAATTATTAATCAGAAACCAATTAACCATCTACTTCATAAACCAGCAGGCGGAATAAGCAAGAGCCAGAGAACTCAGAAGAGTAAATTTTGGTAGTACGCGACCAGCATCGGAACAGGATCCAGTACCGCTATTTATATGTATTTAGAAAGAAGGTACAAGAATCTAAGATATATGAAAATTATTTTTTATATTTTTTTAATAGTTATTTATGCAATTTAATGTAACCAGTGTAATTAAAATTTTGCATCATTTTACGAACACAAGCTGGCTATGACCGTAGAATAAATACACTATTTCCTGTTTGCTATTCTTTTCCTTAAAAAAGTCTGTCATCAGTGAAGCTTATTGTATAAGTAACTAAATACTTTAATTTAGTAATGTTAATATTAATGTATTAATAATTATAAATAGCAATCTATGCCTATAAGAAGTTTGTAAATGAAACTTTAACAGCGGACAGAAACTGCACAGCAGTTTACGAGTTGTCGCTTTTCTCAAACTCCCTTAACTATGCCTAGATACAATTTATTGTTTAACAACTAATAAAATGATCAATGTAATTGAACTGGAAAATAATAACGAGTAATTATACTACTTTGCAAACTGACTAGAATGTACTATAATCTTATTACAAACAAGTTATTACAATTTTACGATTTAACTAGCATTATAGAAGCGACTGAATTATGAACATATAATTTGACTTATCATGTTTTAATTATGGAGATGGCCGGTGACCCGGCAAAGTTGTTATCCCCTCATTCCTTTCCTTTTATTATTTAGCCTTGTTTTTTTCTATACACTTAACTACCAACCTTAAACTTTTATTCTGACTTTTCCAAGACGAAAAGACCCTAGCTGTACCGATCTCCTCTGAACTCTTTCCACACAGAGATAGGGGTCAGACGGTGAAAATCGTAGTAAGAAAACAAGAAACCCAAACAAATACGACTACGGAAGAGTCTTTCTTAGGGGGTATACATCTTTCATTCTCCCCGTCATTTACTGGCTACCGGGTATCTGGGTTAGGCCCGATTTGTTTACTCACCCGCAAGGGGGGTTTCAATTTTGTATATTTTAGATTTGTTGCTGTTCATTACAGAGGCTGCATAGACTTACTCTTGTTGCCTCTTTATCTATCACATATTTCTCTCCATCAGCAATTTTTTGATTTGTCTCTTTCCTACTTCTGTATTTCTCTATTTAGTGAAAATGTCCTCGTTCGTTGCGCTATTCTATTAACGATTATTAATTTTATGGATTCACTTAATTAAATACTGAAGTTGATACCAGGAAATCACTCGACAAATGTCCATTGACTTCATTCCCTCCTTCCTCCTCGTCCCTCATAGCGGGAATCTTAATTTTACAAGGTTGTCTTAATTATTCTTATTATTAATATTATTAAAACGATTACTACTACTATAGTATCTCTGAAATTTTTTAACCTTGGCTTTGATGTTTCTGTTCTCTATTTTAAAGGTTTATTAAACTGGGTTGCTATGTCCAAATGCTCTCGTGTACGAATTTTCCTACTGAGGATTTGCAAAATACACGCATGAGTCCTGGATTCTCTTGAATACAAGACTTTGATTGCTCTTTACCATTAATTATTACGCTTTTCTCTTATCCTCTATGGTTATTGCTTTTCTTACTATGCAGGTTTCGCACGTACTAATTTAGGGTATATCAACTTCAGAACCAATTTCTAAAAAGGTTATTGCAGGTGGAGTGAAGGCTCAAAGGTAATATCGCCTCAATTTCATGTTACCTGTAAGCAGGAATACGGGCTGCCCTCCAAGCGGGTTGGCAAAGAAGATGGGAGACGGGCGAGAGGAACTTAAAGTTATGTGCCATTGCGCCGTGACTGTTCCCATGGACCTACCTCCTAATGCCGCGACGGCTTCAGGTTGCTTTCTGTCGTCTCTGAATTGGACACACTCGCGGGACACACCGCCATTTGATGGAGCGCTCGCTTACGCCTTATTACGATGACTGCGTTGTCCCCCAGACTGCTCGGCACATTATTGTTAAATGTCCCAGTCTGTGCGATCTTCGCGCACGTTACCTGTCCCGGTACCGGGAGGAGCGGGGTCACTACGCCTTGTCCCGTTTACTCGGGGCAGATTCGAACGCACATACCTGTGAACTATACGACTTTTTGCACTTTATTTGGCTGTATTTTCTGTTTTTTGTAGGTCGCATGTTCCTGCCCAGTGTGGAGACGGACCTACCTCCGACGCCGGAGCGGGATTCCTTCTGGCCTTTTTGCTTTGTTTTCTTGCTGTTGTTATTTTTTTAGCGTCTTTCCTTTTTTATCGTTGTTATTTGTTATTTATATATTGTTATTTTTTTTAATATAGCCTAGTAGTAGGCTGTGTTGTGTACGGCGACTTATGCCTAAGTTACCTGTAGGCTCGGGCAATTGCCCAAGCAATCAATAATGCCTCAGCGGGCGGGAGAAGTTAGAATTGCTCCAGTCGTCATATGCGCAAATGAATGCCGCTGGCTATAGCATCCATTACTCCAGATTTGCTATATGAATCCATCCAAGACCCCTTTACTAAGAGTCACTTACATGTACGCTTATATGACGTGCATAGTCTTCAATACCATGTACATCCTTGGGCGTATAAGACACGCTTCTTCCATCTTTGCGAATCAATTCTGTGTAGGGGCGAGGTGCATCTAATGCATTTAGATGAGGAGCTGCGTTCAATCCCACCCTTTTAGGGGAGTGTTTGTGAATGAGGTCCTTCCACTATTAAGGGACAGGGCAACCCCTTTTTCTCCCCAAATATCCCATCGTTTTGGTGAGGAAACGAGCGTCCGTATAGGAGAAAAATATGATAGTGTCGAGGTTTGTGGGAGACGGGGGCCTATCTCCAATGTAGAGGAATCTTTTGTGTCTGGCCGTTTTTATCTCCAATATTCGAAACCAATTTTTCCAATATTTTTCTTTGATTTGCGGAGTTATTCTAATCTCTTGGTAACGAATTTTCTCTTTCTCTCCAGTTGCTGCCTGGCGATAAACCTTTTGTCGCTGGTATATAAATTGCTCATTTCTCTGTCGCGATCGGTCTCTGAAGGAATAATCAGCAATACTTTAACGCAAGAAAACTTCATTATTTTCCCATTAATACATTGGGAGGATATCTTTGTAGGGCGGAGTGAGTCTTTATTAATTCGTACCCGTCCATTTATCAGTTTCCTTATTTTACGGGTGATAGACTATAATCTGTATCTTTTTTTTATATTTTTTTTTATTTGTGCGAGAATCTCTTTTTGGCTAAGTGCTTTCTAACCCTCTCTCCATCTCTCTCTCTCTCTTTTTCACTTTCTCACTCGCTCCTCCTTCGATCCTCCCTCGCTCCAGTGCTTCAAACTATAGCCTTAGAGACTCGATCGAATTCGCCACCTTCTTATTTCGTTCGGAGCAGGAAAATTCCATTAAGGGGAGTATCGTGTGAGGCTCTTTTATTAATGTTTACAATATAGCCGCGAATGAACGAAAAAGCTTCCAGATTTCTCCTCTATGCTTTGAATCACAAATTGATTGCCTTCAACCAGCAGTCGCCTAAATATCATTGTGCACATATATATTTTAAACATTTACAGAAGCAAGTACAGTGAGGTACATACATCGTATAAACAAACTCTTGTATCAATTCACATACATACATGAGTGTGCGTTCAAGATAGAGAGAGAGAAAGAACGAAACCAAGAGAAAATTTATGAGTCGGACCTGGAAGATACTCCTAAAGAGATGTGAAAAGGGTAAAAATTAAATCCTGCCAAATCCAAGGAACGGAAAGATTGATTTGGGGAACAAAGAAATTCTCCATTTTCGGTTTAAAAACTTAAGTGTTTTTAGGCTAAAAGTGAAAATCATCCCTGGAAGCTTCCGCAGAAAGGAATGAATGAAAATAGGAGTGAAAATGTGTGAACGATGAATGGCCGCAAATGAACCGAGGGTAGTTAGGTTCCGTGGGACACAATCGTCTAGATGTTAGCTGCAAAATTATTCTCTTGTGTCATTTGTTACACTTGCAAGCCAAACCTCACCAATATTTGTTAATATGGGGTATCCTTAACCCTTATAATTTTGACTTTGATTAAATAACTTGTTCTAATTTATTTAAAAACCCTCAGTGTAAAATCATTGATAGAACAGAAGGAAAAAATGAAAGAGAGAAGAAAACAGCTTTAAAAAAGTTACACAAGGAATATGTGTTAAAATCCTACAGAAATGGCGAAGCGTAACTCAAAACTCCACGATCCTTTATGAAGATCACCAAAATTCATACTTACGAATAGAATTTCCCCCGCGAGCAGAAGGCGAAAATGCATATGAAAAAGTTTCTTCTTTCGAGATATTAAAATGTTTTTTATAAAAGTTCTTTAATTCTCTTCAAAGCTCTGAAAATGATAAATGTTTGAGAGCTTTTTATTTTTAAAATGGCAGTAAAATTTATGTTGCCTAAAGGAGTTAGACTGTCGCTGGCACTCTTTCGTCTTAGCGGTGCCTTTTATATCTACAGATGGTTGTTTATAGGTATTCATTTTGCCTTCATGTATTTGACAATTAGTGTAATGGAGGAGATTTCGAAGTGTACTAGACAAGATTTCGAAGTTTCAAGGTCACTGGCCAAATATTTTCGACAATGTTCGATTGTCTGTTACTAGAACCTCTTTCCTACTATTTCTTTACTTTGCTACTGTGTTCTAGTTGAAGTTTTTTTATTTGAGCACTGTATTCAAAGGAAAGTGTCATCTGCCTTCAATGATGAATTATTTTGTGCAGAAATGTGTTTTATTTTTTAAGCGATTCCCTAATTAGTATTAATAGGAAGTTTTCTTAATATTATTGTTTTTTTTATTATTTCTGAAATGTTCTGAATTTTCATTTAAATACTATCATAGGCCAAATCACTGGGGGGGAGAGTGAGAAGAGAAACAGAAGAAAAGGAAGCTGAATAAAGACAGAGGGCCCTAGAAAATAAAATAGCAATCCGGAAAACCATAAAGTGCAGAAGTTAGATTTGAAAATGTTATGGCGAATTAGCCTTAATAGTTTAAATTTGGATCAGTGCATTATTGGTAACACAAATTAAGTTAATAGAATTCTTTAGTTTTGGCCAAAGCTTTACCTTAAGATATCAATACACCTGATATACATGAAAATGTTGAATTACCGTGGTTTGTATGTATGTATTCCTACCTGCGAGTTTCGTAGGTGAGAGAAAAACATTCCTCTGGGATACAACAGCCAAAAATGGTCAGCAGCATTTTGAGCGTTTTGCTCTATTCCAGCAAAGAAGAGTCCTTTAGATTTACCATAGTCGTGGAATAATATTTTGTTTTATTTCTTACTATTTTAGTTATGTATTCATTGTGAAAATTATAAATTGCCCTTAAACAGTGTAACTATATATACATGTTTGTATGAAAAGTAAGCTTCCATTGAGATTCGAATCAGCGACTTGATGCGTGCAAAACGCAGGCGTTTTTCCAAAGGTTGAGGACCAAGTTAGGGAGAATAACTTTATTTTTCAGCATGGTGGCGCACCTTGCCACGTCGCATAAGCAATAACAAAATTCTTAGCTAAAAATAACATCGAACTTTTGGAACCTTGGCGTGGGGATTTGCTAAACTTTGAACCCAATAGAAAATTTGTTGGCAATAATCAAACTGAACATTTTATAAACAGAAGCCATGCAGTTGTATTCAGTTGCAGTTTCTTAATAAACAAAAATTGAGGAATGTCAATCAAGATATCATCACAAATTTGGTATCGACATGCCAAAACGAAAAAGGGACACCATTGTAAAGATTAAATGCGCATATCAATTTACTGTATCTATTAGTAACATTAGTTTCGGTTCTAAATTATTTCACTTTTCATCCTTATGTTTTCGTGGTTCCGAAAACAAGGGCGACTCAGTACCAAACCACTGTTAACCCCAGGAGGTGTCTCATCAATCCCTTTAAGTACGTGGATTTGCATGGGTAAGGGCTTCACTCTCGTTCATTTATCGAGGAAGCCGTTGTCTTTCTTAATAGGATGTTACCCGTACTATCTTGAACAAGGAAAGGAAAAACTATTCTGTAAAGTCACGTCAAGCAGATTTTTTTTAGCTAGCGAGGTTGTCTCCGACTCTTGATGAGGATAACTCGCGGCAATCGATGGGAGCGGTTTCTTTCATTTAGCATTTCCACAGCGCTACAGCCAATGCACACTTTATTGACTTTAAACCTAAGGGGATTTTTTACTCAGGGCGACTCTAAAACTCACTATATCGGTCGGTCCCCTATTTGCTTTTTTTTTGTTTTGGTAATAACATTTTAAGTATTCATCCGATTCTAACCAAATTTAAAACCTTATGTTATTTTATATTCTCGTTCGAATGATATAATTGCAAAAGTCCTACCAAGGTTAGCCCTGGAATTATTATGTTTTAGCAATAACATCATAAATAATCGTCCGATTCATCCGAAATTTGAAACCCTTATGTTGCTTTACGTTCTCTTACGAATGATTTAATTGCCAAAGTCCCCCAAAGGTTAACCAGGGAAGTATTTTGCAATAATATCATAACTACTGGGCCGATTCTAACGAAATTTGAAACCTTTATGCTGTTTTACATTAATTTTCGAATGATATAACTGCTAAAGTTATCCTGAGAATAACCCAGGAATTATATTGTTTTGGCAATAGCATCATAACTATTCGGCCGATTATAACGAAATTTAGCACCCCTATGTTGTTTTACATTCTCTTTCGCATGATACAACTGGCAAAGTCCTCCAACGGTTATTGTGGGTTATCCTGATTGTTTGGCCAAAAACATGATAACTATTCGGCTGATTCTAAAGAAATTTGAAAGTGTTATCTTGTTTTATATTTTCATTCGAATGATATAATTACCAAAGTTCTCCCAAGGTTAGCCTTAGAATTATTTTGTTTTGGCAATAACATCATAACTATTATGCTAATTCTAACGAATTTGACAGTCTTATGTTGTTTTATATTCTCTTTCGAAAGATAAAATTGCCAAAGTACTCCCATTAAATTTGAAAACCTTATCTTGTTTTACATTCTCTTTCGAATGATATAAGTGCCAAAGTCTCTCAAGGTTAGCCCAGGAATTATTTTGTTTTGGTAATAACATCATAACTATTTTGCCGATTCCAAGAAATTTGCAACCCTTATGTTGTTTTACATCCTCTTTGGAATGATATAATTGCCAACGTTCTCCCGAGGTAAGCTCGGGAATTCTTTTGTTTTGAGAATAACATCATAACTATTCGGCCGATCCTAAAGAAATTTGCAAACCTAATGTTGTTTTGCATTCCCTTCCGAATGGTATAATTGAAAAGTCTTCTAAGGTTATTCCGGGCATTCTTTTGTTTTCGCAAGAAAATCACAGCTTTTTGGCCCATTTTTGACGAAATTTAAAAGTCTTATGCTGTTTTACATTATCTTTCCAATGATATACTTGCTAAAGTCCTCCCTTAGTTAGCCAGGGTATAATTTTGTTTTGGCCCTAACCATTATTACTACCTCTCCGATTTTAGCGAAATTTTATACCCTTATATTATTTTACCTTTTCTTTCAAATAATATAAATGCCAAAGTTTCCCCAACGTTTGCTCGGCAATCATTTTTTTTTTCGGCAATAACATCATAACTATTCTGCCCATTCCATTAAAATTTGAAAATTTTATGGTGTTTTACATTTTCTTTCGAATGATAGAATTGCCTAGTTTCTGCCAAGGTTAGTCTCTGAATTAGTGAATGTTTTTTTTTGTCGGTCGTAGGGTCAGCAGACCTTGCTTCGGTACGGCAGACTTAGCACGCAATGACCGTTACGTTTATAGAATCTCACAACAGCTACAGTCCTATCCCATCATATTTTGTGCTCTTTCACCATTTTCTCTCCTGTAGCTAAAGGCTGACCTCCCTCCCGTGATAAAAAGAACCCGACACTTGCTCCTACTCTTTTTACAAGCACCTTCCTAATCACCAGTTTCTCTATATTTAATATAGCATGAGATCATCGCATTCAACGGTGTCAATTGATTACCGTCTGTCAAGAACTCCAACTCACTACACAGCACATTGTTACTAAGAGAAACTTTATATGACACATACTAACTAATGTATCCATGTACTCTAGCTCAATCTTCATTTGTTTTAGAAGTAATTTTTAAAATTCATCTTAATCCATTCTTTCACCCCTCTATCTTCAACCAATGAACTTCATGATTACCTTTTCTCCGCCTATCTCTCCACACTATGATTCTATCTTTAGTTTCCTCGTGAATTAAACATTTACTCTTATTTTCCTCAACGGTCTTTTCTACGGGCTACCGTAAGTATTAATCATGTTCGTGTAATAAATAATCTAGCCATGTAGTTAAATGTTTTGATAGTTTGATTTTATCTGCTCAATTTTCTCTTTACATCGAAATATAAACTTTTAATTTGTGTATTATTAAATGTATTTAATTGCAATGAGCATTATCGATGAATCATTTTTTCTATGTTATAATAACTCAATAATTCAATAATTCTCAGGAATAGAATAGAATGTTCTTGCTGTTAAGTTTTAAAGACCCGTACAGCATTATGATGAGATTTATTAAACGACCTTTAGTTGTTCCATTAGGGAAAATATTCAATTCAATTCTCGCACTATTGTTGAAGAAAATGATGATGAATTTGCATGAGAGATCCTCGAATTTATTCACCCCTCACTTTTTCTTATTATAAAGTAGGACGTTCAATTCCTGTTACATTTTCTCCAGCTGAAGGAACAAAGCGACTGTTTCCACCTGCCCTTTGAGGTGTTCCCTTTTAAATGAATTTGGCCACCAAAATAGACATGAAACTAATATGATTTAGGTCCTCTCATTTAGTAGTCACAACCAGTAAAATATTGATATTAAATTTCGTTTTAGAAAACTTCATTATAAATTTCCAGAAATTTATAACTATCTGTAGGAATTAATCAATAATATTTTATTAAACTCACTTGTATGTTGTCATAAATTTAAGACATTAAGACGAATCTTATAGTGATTTGACTTTTTTTACCTTTCCTAAGTTATAATAATTGAACTTTGAAATTTATTGCAATCATACGCTTTAATAGGTTTCTTCAAAAATCAAGAGGACAGAAATTCTTAGGAGTTGGCTAGATTTGATTCTCCTATTACCACTACATCAATTATTTTCAAGAGTGCCACACAGGCACTGCATGGATTCCGATGACATTATATATAAGCTGAGAAAATCTATTTATTAATAAGTTGAAACAACATAGGGAAGGCAGCGAAGATATTTATATAGATCCTCTATGTAGTGAAAAAAGGAACTTGAAACAGGAAAACTTTTGTAATGTGGGGAGCTGGAGACAATAGATGTGTTTCTCTATCCGTAAAAAGAATAGAGGCTCTAAGTGCGCGTAGAAAGCTCGAAACAAAGATTATGGCTTGGAAATCTTTCCTAGATTTACACAGTATTTAAATTCACAGGAGCTTGAAAGGATCTTAGGCGAAGATCTGACAAATTTTTAAAAACATACTTTGAAAATTTATTAAAAATCATTGTTTACCAGCCCCCTCGAATTAAAAGATCTACTACTCACTCGTTATGGTAATTGCATTATGATATTTAGTATTTTGTGGATATTTTTATAATTTTGAATGAGTAGGGACATATTAGGAACAACTCATCTCGTGAAATTAGATATTTTCTATCTCCTTCTTATTTTATTTTCTATATATTTCATTGCTATATGATCGTGTATTGATAAATGTAACTACTGCTGTTTAGTTTTACCATTAAAGAAAGATTTAAGACTATCCTCGTCTTCTGAACGCGTTCGTCTCTACCTATGAATTTACCTTCTTTTGCTATCTTCCTTACTATCTCTTTATCAGATAATCTAATGAATTTCCTCCCTTCACTTCCTCACCTTTCAATATCTCTCCTTTTCCACTTACGTATACCGTCCACTTTGTGCCAAATTATTGTCTTTTTCACAGGTAAATACTGGTCTCTTTCAAGACAAAAACAAATTGATAGGAAATATGTATATCAGGGCGTTGATTCCTTGGTGATTCATTCTTTCCCTCATCATGAATATTACATTATTTTTGTTTTTACTATTTATCAAAGAAATATGTATTATAACAAGCGTTGTTATATCTAATATTTCACTTTTCCTAATTAAAAAGGGAAGGATAAAGTGGCATGAGTTATGAAGCATTCACGATTTTATTGGATTTCTTAGAGTGGTTTGGGTGTTTAAAAAAAGTGGTAATTAGGATATGCATTGCAAATCGGATTACTTAGTGTTTATTTTATTTTGATTATTAAAAGAGATATGGAAGAGGAAAAATTCACAAATTTTGTTGTTTTAATCTAAATATTTCGTGAAGGAAAAAGATTTAGGAACCATTAATACTATACTAAATTATTTGCTTTGATTAAACAACTTCACCTATGATTGGTAATAATTACATGGTACCTGCGAGGTGGCCATATTTCTACTTTAGCTTGGCGTAAGAGCCTCAATACTGATCGTAGTGTGGCTTGTGAAAGTTTGGTGTTAATGTCTTGTCTTGTATGAAGTTTATTTTAGTACAGGATGAAAAAAGCTCCATCTTTTTTTCACCAAGCAACTCTCTTTTTACATTTGATCTAATCATAAAGACATAAACCTTTCTTCAAAGGAGGAGAATATCATATTTTTACGAACTACCCGTACCAAAACAACCAAGTCTGGTCCTTAACTGTTCTAAGTATAACATTTGGCTATATTTTAAAAGTCTCATTGGTGGTGGTTAGCGGAGCTAACATCTAATGGAATGGGTTTGGTTTCAACCCCACTTCGGCCAGTACCAGCTGCTAAAAAAGTAATTCGCTTTTCCTTTCATTAGTATTATTATTTAAATGTCAATAAAGTGTTAGCCTTATCTGGTGGGAAGTTTCAAAGAACAGAGCATGATTCTTGATCCTCTCACGATATTTCGCAAGTTCAACGGACCGAGTAAGGAGGGTCATCCGTCCGAAAAGCTTCGTTGTCCTATGGTTTTCCACACCTAACATAAAGAAGGACATCGCGTCTGTTTAAGTTGTCCGTGAATGAAGTCAGTAAGGATACCAAGCAGATCGCAGTTTCGACGAATGACGTCAGGAAGGGCAATCAGTCAAAAAGGTCACCACGGCCCAAAACGGAACACTCGATCCAAAAAAATCCAGAAAAAAACACGACCATTCTTTAATCCATGTGGAGCTTTTGATTCCGAGAAAAAACGCCGATCGTGGACCAACAAGCGGAGACTTGTTGCTCCATTCCTTTCACTTACTCATTCATCTAAGTACAAGTTGCGATTGAAAGTGAGGGTGATTCTTTTAATAACATCTCGAATAAAGATCGATAACAGCTGGTGTCGGGTTAATGCGATGTTATCTTTGTTCTTGGGTTTAATAAGAGATTCGTTCTTAGAAAATTCTTGACCAACAAGAATATATTATTTCAAGGTCTATAACTATGCCAAGTGGCGTAATTCATTCATTGTTTCCCGTTTCATTGAGATGAACTCTTTAACCTTTCAGAGCAGCGAAGAAATTTTGATATTTATAGCTGTTCTCAGTCGACAAGGTTCGAGGTCATATCGTGAAAGGAGACGTGCTCCCTTTACGCAAAAGAACAAATTAAATAGAATTATGTGCTACCATGTACCATAGTAAGCCCCCAAATCCCCTCAACAGGAAAAAAACTGGCTATAGTGAAATATAACGGACATAAGATCCTGCAAATATTGTACGTATATATTCAATTGAGTAAATTCTATAGTATTATCTAATTTAACAATCTAAATATTACCAAGTATAAACAACGAATCGACCCATGCCATAAAAACGGCAATGTTTAACTAGTTTTATCATTACTATTATTAATATTCAGTAATACTCAAAAAGATGCACCAATGAATTTTTGAGCTTCAGACTTTAAAACGAAATTCGCTTCTACCTGACAATATTTAAGTGATAATTTATATATATATATATATATATATATATATTACTCTTATTCCCTCTTTCCTTCTCTACAATGTGCGCATAAATGCACACATTGTACCTAAGAGATTGTTAATATAGGTAAGAAATATAAAAAAGTCACATCTCACCTGGAAGTCAATAGTGGAAAATTTAAGGACGAGATAAAAGGTGAAAATTAAAAACTCTAATTATTGTATTGGATAATTTAAAAAATGACCTCATTTTTCACAGTAAAGAATACTAATAATAGATAATATGACAATGATAATCTTGGATTAAGGGTTTCCACAGCCCTTAATCCGAGGGGAGTTAATTCTTTATCAAGTTGCCTTCCTACGACAAAATAAATTTCCCTAAATATCCTTTTATTTATTGATTACATATAAATGGCTAATCATTTATTCACCACGTAAATCATCAAATATTTAATAGGTCGGTATTTATTTGAAATAGGGTTAGTGCAATTACTTGAAACGGTAAATTTTAATAATCATATTAATAGTGAAAATGTTATTGAAAGGTAATTAAAAAAAGAAAACAAAGCTGAAATTAAATAGTATTTTTTTTTTGAAATGTGAAATTTTTAATCTGATTCCCGTTGCTGGGATAATTCCAGATGAAATTGTAAAAAGAATGATTTGGTGATTTTTCTAAAAACGAGCTTTTTCTAATTTGCTGTTTGTTTAAAATTACTTACGGAACAAAGTGAATCTTTGTTTTACTAAATCAAAATATACACAATGTTTTGTATTTAGTTTGCCCCACCCTTTTTACTGAGAGAATTCTAGTCACTTCGTGGCATTTAACGAATGTAGAAGTAACAGAATTTCTTGATTTGAGCAGACTGAATCTAATTATGTATCATTCATTCAAAATTGACTTTTGTTTGTTATTAGTACTTTTTTAATTTACATTTAAAGGTCAACTCACAAACTTTCAAAGGTGTTCATATCAGGTCAATCTCCAGCCCAAGTTAGCAGCTGAACAACATTTTGCTTGCTTTCTGCCTTGTCTTTCTTGGATGTACGGCATGAGGCATAAGACCAGTTGAAAAATTCGAGAACTGTCCGCATTTTCTTGTTCGTAACATAAAGCGAGATTCTAAATCTTTTATGTACTTATCTTGGTGAATAGTATCACTAACAATTTTCAGACGACTCTTACCATTACTTGATATGCTACTGTTGAAATTTCAATGTATTCTTCACATATTCTGCGTAAATACTTCTCCAGCTCTTCTACGAACAGTTTAGATTGAATCATCAAATATTTGAAAGAAGGATAATCGATAAACACCTCCTGAGGCAAATTAAAAAGGGAAACCATTAGTAATCGATACAATTAAATAAATTGGTAACACCAGGTACAACAAACGAATGCGAACAATAAAAACAGAACAATAAACAAAAAGACGTTATTTAATCAAGGAAGAAAGAAGAATCAAGAAAAAATAAGCAAGAGAAGACTAACAAAAATGGAAAGACAAACAAGACCCAACTACAGAAATTAGCCAGATCTCGTGCAACTCTGCGCAAATCTAACTCTTTCTTCCACTTTCGCTCCTGTTTGCACTCTATTTCTATGCACTTTACCCTCATTCTCATCTCACGACTTTTTCAAATACAAATACAATATTATTTATGTTCTTGACTGACGATTTTTCGTACGCTCGCATATTTGTTTTCGCTGGAAATATCAGAGAAAGCGAACATTAGGCTTAGAAGATATATGCGCTTAGCAAATGACTTGAGCCAAGCCGCCAGCGAAACAGTATTTCGGAGGTCAGGCACAAATTTGAGCTCTCACATTAAAATAGATTAAATTACTTTTATGGAAGGAATAAAAAAGTATAGATGAGAGCTTAAATCTCTCGTTTGAGCATATGCCACCCCTAAGCCTTTTCTAAATATGCCGGTCAGTTGACAGGGGCGTTATTAACTGGAGGAAACCTAGTCGAGGAGTAGTCCACAACAAATAACTGTGTGAGAGTTGTTTCCAAAATGAGATTGAGTTGGAATCTTTGGGAGAGGAAACACATCCTCGCCCTTGAGGGCTCTGTTAAAATCACAGAGATATACAACTGTCTCTAAGTACGCGGAACGCAACCTTGATAATCAAGCCCTTAAGTCGTTGGCACCCTGAGATAGTGGCATTCAATTATGCCACTGGTTTTCTTCAATTCCACCATAAGATATCAATCTATCAATTTCCCTTCATTCAGCCAGTTTCAAAAGGGAGATCAAAAATATTATGGGTGGAAGATTCCAATAAACATATAATAAACTAAAGTCGGACACGCAATAACAAATAACTACACATTTTTTTCGAAAATGGAAGATTAACATTGACAAAATAACAAGAAGCAAAAGAACATCTATTCCCCCCACTCTTAAAACCTCGGATTATACAGAACATCAATAAGAGGGCCCCCCATAGGATCCACCCTGGCATTAAAATCCCAGTCCAAGAGAGAAGAAGAAAGGAAAAAAACAGAAGAGCTGGCTGGGAACGTATTTGGGATAACCTACGAGACTAAGAATCTTCCTTACTCGAAGGGACAGTCTTGAGGTGATCACCGAGCCACTCTCCGACATAACAAACACACTGGTCTATTTTCATGTATAGATGGACGAATGAATGGAAGATTTTTCTTGAAACGTGGACGAATTATATAAGATAAACATGAGTAGAACATTGATTGATAACATCTAAAGAAATGAAGAAATAAAAAATGGAGTCGCCACGCTTAGCGACTTTTGGCAAAAAACAAGAGGCCTTAGAAGAAAAAAATGGAAATAGCATCAGAGGGCGGTGACATTGAAACCAAAGTCAAAGCCATCGAAGAAATATTTAGAGAATATTCCAAGAATATATTTAATATAGCGAAGAGGAGAATGAAGAATTCAATATAGAGTTTGAACACGATATTGTAGACGAGCTAAACACCATTATCTATAGGAAACATGCATACCACCAAGTGGATTTTGAAAAGGCAAACAGCCTGGTGATAAGCCTTATCACCAGGTGCCTTTGCAACTCTTTGCATAACTTTTTCTTTCTTCTCATTTTAAAACCACTCCATAATCTTAAACTATCCCATCGACTTCGCTAAATCAAAACTTATCTTTAGATGCGGTTCAAACTTCAAAAGAATAATATATGGTTGGCCAAAAAGCCTTGATTCACTTAGGAAGCGGAAAGAAAAGAACAAAGTTTTATGGAAAAACATCAACATTAGGTTAGGTTAATCTTGCTCATTCAACTACATTAGGTTAGGTTAGCCTTAATCATTCGACTACATTAGGTTGAGGTAGACTTACTCATTCGACTACCAGCCTCCGTAAGCTGCTGTCATTTGCTGCTAATGCGCAGTTTGTTTCTCTTTATGTAATCCTCAACTGACAGGATTTAGTTTGGAAGAAAGTGAAATTATAGTTTTGATTCGCTACTGTTACAAGAGAAAACTTTGAACAAGAGTTGCTGCAAAGTCAGTCAGGTGAATATCTTTAGGTGGTACAGACATTTCAACTCTGAAGATCTTACCCTTGCCGATCAACGACATTCCGGCCAACTATCAACCTTTGTCAGCATTGAAAGGTGAACCTTATGCAAATAGCCGTGATTTTGCGAAAGTTGTTGGAGTGCCATCTAATCAGACTGTGCTGAACCGATTGCATCAAATGGATTTTGTTCACAAGAAAATCCGATTGAATCCATGTGACCTCACTGAAGCACGAACTGCGCGTAGAGTAGAGACTTGCAGCCAACTTCTCAATAACTCAATAGACGACCGATTCGGAATCGAATTGCCACATCAGATATAAAGTGGGTGCATTTGGCTAATCACGATCGAGTGGTGAAATGGATTTCGCGTGTACAACCGGTATCCTCCGTACGCATGACAAGTTCAATAGTTTACATCGAAACTCGTAATGAAGTTTTGAGTATCTATCTTTAGTTTAATAATTTATTCTGAAAATGAATAACTAAATTATCTATGCTATACTGATTACGACTAAAGAGGGTATGCAAATGGACTAGGAATTTAGATAAGTTGTAATTAGCCATTGGATCTGTGGCAGGGAGAGAACGCAAAGGAGCATTCGCTAGCTTAGTAAATACGGCAGTTGATTTCTCACTTTGAGATAGTGGTTCAAACGTAGCGAACACTCACCTAAAACTTTTACTGCTCTCATGTACTGTTCGCCCAATGGGCGGATACCCTGATACTCGAAGACTCAGGAGTTAGTTTTTCATCATGCATTATCACGCACATAGCAAATCGCAACACCGCTAACCTTTCACTACCCGCATTCACAGCACAGCATACGCACTCTCTCATCTGTTCCAAGACCCAGCCGATTGAGTAATAAAGTAGCCTCTGTGGGCACTTTGTATTCACATAACCATACGAAACGGGTTCCCCCTCTCCGGGTGACTGATGTGTTAAACCACCGCAGGTTAGTGTTAATAAAATAGGACGGGCACATTTTCCCCTCTGAGATGACCGACTGTTGGTGCCTTTGGGCTCATCAGTGAATGTTATTCTGATCTTTATGTGTATTTGTATATCCGGTCGTCGGATCTTGTCCGTGATGAGATAGACCAATGGTTTTATATGAAAAACCGCACAGAGATTTAAATATAAATTCTACGATCACCAAATTTTAGCTCCGATGCTCTGGATTGTCATCTAATCCTAACAAAATTCATTAAATTAAATTAAGTAGTTTTTAATAATTTTATGAATAGAATATAGTGAAAAAACGTGTGGCAAAAGTTCTGAGGTAGAAAGAGACGAGAAAATAGCATAAAAATATTTCATGCTGAACAAGATGGTCCAATACCTCAATAATATGTGATTGCTTAGAGAGCTATTTGCAAAAGATTGCAAACAACTCGATTGGAAAATTGTCGATACTACCTTTTAGCGAAAAAAAGAAAGGGTTCAATTAGAATTTGGAACTAGTATAACTAGATGTTATTCTCAAATCACAAAAAAAAACAAGGTAAAGGTAACCACGGATTGAGCCACGGAGCTGGGGGAGACCCGTGGGTACTGACCAATGAGGACGGAAGAGAATTTAATAGGGGCTGTTAATACTTCTGCCCAGCCAGTGAAGTACACACAATCGATGTACCACTTAACGATGGGGAACCAATTGGCACGCCCCAAGTAGTCGTGCACGAAGGCAAATTTATTATCGTACGGAGCTACTGAGGAAAGCAGCTTGTCCGACACCACTATGCAGCTGAACCCGGTATCTCTCACAAGAGTGGAGACACGGCAGCCACCATTAATCATTTCGGATTCGAACAAAAGGGCCGCAGGGGTATTCTTATCAAACAAGAAGTTTATCTAGTAGCCGCCCGGACTTAAGGTGATCGGGGAGAAGATTCCGATGGTGTTGACGGAGGCGCAGACATAGAACAGATCTGGTGTACGTGGTGAGAAGAGTTATTCCTAAACTGAGAGTGCTGGGGTAATTCGTTTTCACATGGCCCCTATACACAACAAGCAAAACAAATGATGGGGCTTCTGGGGAAAGATGACGTAGGGGGGCCTGAAGAGAACGGTTTTACAGATCGGTCTTCAGACGAAAAGAGTGGTTTCGGCTTCGACAAACCAGTTACTTTGGCAAACCCGCTTCCATTTTGCAGGATGAATTTACCTTTGTTTGGCTTAGGTTTTGGGGAAAGGGGTCCGTTTTCTTTCCTCTTTCGGATAAAGGTTGTAGCTTACTGAATGAATGTCAGCTTCTTCTGTGCACTCCTTGAACGTGAGGCACCGAAGGTCTTTTACGCAAGATCTGATTTCAGCCGGAAGTGCAACTAACAACTGGTTTCTCAGGAAGAAGTCAACGAGGGCATCGTAGTCATGAGGGATTTTAGAAACATTGAGCCAAAGTTGAGGTGACGCTGGAGGGTGCACCACAACTGACGATATGTTTAGCTTGGCTGAAGGCAAGCATGTCTGAACTTGGATCGGTAAAAGGCTTGGGTCATGTTAAATGCCCCTAGTAATTCCGATTTTAAGGTCAAATAAGCAATTGTTGCCTCCAAGTAGAGTGATATGAATATCTCTCGGAGTTAGAAATTTAGCAAAGGCAACAAGTTAGCCACCCTATCTGCCTCGATGTCCCAATGTTTGATCTCGGAAGATTTTCTCGAAGTTAATTAAGAAGGCTCTGAAATTCTTGCCTTCTCTGAAAGCCGGAAGCTTAACAGATGCGGTAGGGGGAGCTTTGGACCTCGAGCTGATTGGCAGTGTCTCCTTCCTGGTCCTACTCATTTCTCTTTCTTCCCGTTCTTCTTTTTCTCTTATTTCTTATCTACTTTCTTCTCGTTCTTCTCTACTTCACGTTTAAAATCACGCAAACGTGGAATGGCCTTCCTAACCGTGTAGTTGAAAGCACGTCAGTTAATATGTTCAAACACCGACTTGATGAGTACTTCAATAGCGTAAATATAACGTAGTAGGAGCACAGATTAAAACGTCTTATATTATAAGGAGTTGAGAATTAAAATGAAATGATGAATAGAAAGATGCCAGCGACGCCTCCATGCATGGAGTGAATGAAAATTCCCCTTTTCTTTTTCTGTCTGTCCTATACCTATATTATTTTCATCACTAGCAGGCAAAGCCTGCGGGAGATGAGAGTACTGTCCTATCACCCCATCCCCCCCTAGTTCGAAAAAGCGTGTTAGTGTAATTGAGGGATAGCTAAACCTGCATGTCAAGGGTACACATGTAGATAAGTGTGCACCGTAGAGTTGAAATAGTTAATATATATATATATATATATATATATATATATATATATATATATATATATATATAACAAAAAAACAGCATGAAAAAAAAAAGCATGATACACTAACGTTAGAATGTGTAAGCGGACTGGCCTTGAGCGGACCTTAGGGTCTTTGATGGTTCTTATTTCTGTAGTTCTGTAGTTCATCTCTTTCTCTTTTTTCTTCTCGTTCTTTCCTTCTTTCTCTTTCGGTCCTTTCCTTCTTTTAGATATAAGCTAAGAGTTTCTTGCCGCTGAGCCAAAGTGACTCTTCTTGCAACTTAAACGTGTCAAATAATGAGGACATTTTATCGAGTTCGACCAACTCTCAGGAAAAGCACCACATAAAGGGGATGAGGGTATTTAGACTCACAGCGGGAGTGCTAGTAGGCTTTGGCGGACATACCAATTTTCACTCACCCCCCCCCCCCCCTCCAAAAGCGATAATTATTTCGCACGGCGCGAATTCTTAATTATACTAGAAATATTCACTCCTTAATTTAGCGAGAGCCTGTGTTACCCAAAACGACCAAAACAATACAAAAAAGAAATAAGATTACCTCCTTTACAATACATCAGTCGTTTTATGAGGCGTGAAAAGTGTTAAAGTTTCACACGGTCACAAAATTCGATACAAAATACTCACACAAAAGGGAAAATGGGAAATGGGTAAGGTCTTTTATACAGTTTCTAAAACCAGAACCATTAATATACAAGAATAACACCCTTTAGACTATGTAACAGGTTTAAAAGAAATGAGATCAGATACTGCGGGTGGCCCTAAAAACCTGACACCAGAATATAATGTCTAACGTCGATGCTAGCCGAAGATTGGCTCTGTGATGACGGGGGAAAGTAGCACGGCAGAAATTGGGATATAGATCCCAGTGCGAGTGTTAAATAACTAAAATCGAGTGCGGTTGGCTTAAATAATCAATTCTTAGAGGTTCTGGGTTTAGAGAAACTGATTGTAGAAAAATAACTTTACTATATACAAAGAAAATATTATTAGCAAAAGTAAATAAATGAAAATAAAAAAGGTGAACCCGGGAGTACCAACTGGAGGCTTTGGATACGACGAGTAAGCGGGTCGCTGCAAAGTTTCACTTTAAAAGTTCCAACTTCTTCAACCTCACTGAGCATTCATTTGAATTTTCATCCAAACCAATTCATCAGTGTTGGTTGGTTAAGTAAAACATGCTCACTACTTTTCTTTATTATCAATGTTTAAAGGTAGAATTCCTCTTGGTTTCCTCCAATCGGTAATCTTGCAGCTCGCGTTGAAGGAGAGCTTTCTTGGAGGGTGATATAAAGCCTGGTACTTGGCGTGAAGCGATGGTAGCAGCGAACCTTGTGTAAATGACAATAATCCATCTCTCCGGCGTGCTAGAATGAATAAGTCACGAATACCATGAGTTTGCCATGTGTCACCATCATATGCTTGCCAACTATTACTGGCTTCGCTAGTTAGATGGAAAAAATCTCCTATCTTTCAAAACACCAATGTAACATGTTTCAAAGACCAAAATAAAATGAATACTGTAAACTAAAGCTCTAGGCTGAATCTGTATCTAATGGAGATTTCGAGTGTTTTGAAAAACTTTGTATTTATTTATTACCAAATAATTTCCTTAAGCGAAGATACAAATATTTGATTTAACTATATTTGTCTTATTAATGTAAAACAGGAAAATATTTGCCTATTGAAATTACACCTCACCTTTGAGCTGTAAAAATAATTTGAAAATCAAACGCAATCAATAGTTTAAGGAAAATAAAAGAAGAACAAATTTATATTGGAACAGATTTTGCTTTAATATAAAGATACTAACAAATTAAACTGATAAAGTTTACGGTTAAATTGTTCTCAAAGAGTATCTTGCTACAAGAATAAAAGCATTAGGCAATTACTAAATAAATATTTATGCAAAAAAAAATTCCAATGTATCCAGTAAAAAAAACTCAGATTTAGAAATAAACTGAATATAGAAAATGACTCACGGTTGGTAGATTTAGAAATAGACTGAATATAGAAACTGATTCAGGGTTGGTAGATTTATAAATAGACTAAATATAGAAACTGACTCACTGCTGATAGATTTAGAAATAGACTCAATATAGAAACTGACTCACAGTTGGTAGATTTAGAAATAGATTTAATATAGAAACTGACTCACAGTTGGTGGATTTATAAGTAGACTGAATATAGAAACTGACTCATGCTTAGTAGATTTAGACTGACTAAATATAGAAACTCACTTACGGTTGGTAGATTTAGAATTAGACTGAATTTAGAAACTGACTCACGATTGGTTATAAGTAACATCCATTACTTTCTCTGGGCGGAGAAAGAGAACCCAACACGGGTTATCAGACTGCGCGAAGTTATCGCTAATCCCTTGGGGCCGTCTTGGCGTGCAGGTGCATCTTTCTCAGGCGCCACGGGTAGACGTTTGGTTCTGGGGAAGGGAAGAGGGAGGGGGCAGGGAGCTTGGGAAATTTTAGTATTCTTATATATTCTCTAGACACTTTACCTTAAATCCATTTTATAATATTGACTTTAATTCTTATAATTCTTGAATTATAAATATTCCTATAAGATCAATCAGTTTCTTTGCATGACTTGAGTGAAATTTAATTTCACATTGGGATATTTATTTCATTTGCCATAATGCTACTTAATTTACCCTTTACTTTGCTTCTCCTAGAATATCAATTACCTGATTTCTAATTCTCATTTTTATCTTGTCAGATTGAATGCATTTTTGGCCACCGGAAATGACCTACAACAACCAGCTCAAATGCACGATGTGAGCCTCCAGGCGCTGTCCCCGAATTCCGCTTGGCATTTCCACATAACCAACATTTTTCTCCATGTTGCCGTTACCGCCGCCTACATCGGCATGCTCGAATGCGTAGGCGTGACGAAGGTCGCCTGCTTCTGGGCCGGGGGACTCTTTGCCTCCCACCCTGTTCATGTGGAGGCCGTGGGTGGGGTTGTTGGCCGAGCGGAATTGCTAGCGGGCTTCACCTTTTGCCTCGCCATCGGTGCTTACGCCTTCTACATACGTGGTCGTATTCCGAGAGCCCGGGCCTTAATGGACCTCTCCGCCCGGCCAGTGCTGTGCCCATGTCTTAGCTTAAAAGCCGCCTCCCACTACCCCCAGAAAGAGGAAGAGCAGCGTTCTGGTAGGAACGCTCTTTGGCTTTGGGGCAGTATAGGCGCAACCGCGTTGGGCATAATGTGTAAGGAACAAGCTGTGACCGCGTTGGGGGTAGCGTTTGTACTCCATGCCTCTCTCATCGTCAGCACTACGTCGGTAAAAAAGGTGAGTCCTCGTAACTTGACTTCGCAGATAAAAAAAGAAACTATGTAAAAGAAAGTTGGTTAAAAGTTGAATATTCAGATATTTCGTGCCCGTTTGGAGAATTAAGAAAATATCTTTATAAAAAATATATAATCAATCATATTAGTTACGATTCTATTCTTCTACCTTTTACTATATATTACTATATATTAGATGAAACTTGTGGTTTCATTTTGGCCGCTAAGATGAAACCACTATTTTTCGCTCCAGAATTTTCAAGAGGGAAAATAGAGTTTGATATTCACAACTTCTCATATAAATCTTTGTTTCTTCGATTACTGGTTATGGTTAGATCGTGTTCTTCAATAATCACATAAAGAAATAGTGAAACAGCTATAATTTTATTAAGAAGGGTTTTTCTTTTCGAAGCAATTAATGATTAACTAATTAATATAATGGTTCAATTATCTTGTATGTACTCACTCATTGCTCCTTCGTATATTTGTATGGAACCTTTTAAAATTAAATTGTAATGTATGGAGCTATAGTATGCGGCTACTATGATAATGATAAGTACCCTTACAACACTTATTGATTGATCTATTTGATATAGCCACTTGCTTGGCTTGGATCAAGAGTGTCCCCCAGGCGTTATTAATGGACTGTCCAGGTGCTATACCAATGCTATAGTAACGTCATTTTTTCAAATTTCGAATGAAGACAATAAATTTGGATTCAAAATTTGCTTTCATTGAATAATTAATATTCTCAAAATTTAAATTCTCTTTAGCTACAATGACGTGATACAAATCATTTTGTCAGCTGGAACCAAAAAGAGAAATCTAAGCACGATGATTCCTTCCACTATCTACCTTTCCTAATACTGTAAGCGTCATAAACAAATAAATCCTTATCGTGCAGTTATCGAGGTCTAGCAGAGCTTCAGCATTAATTAATATACAGGTTGTCTACTTAATATGCCACCCGAGAGAAGAGTAACAAATTGGAAAATATTTAATTTTCCCCCCCTCCCAAATTCCTATTTCATAATAATAACTGACTATGTATTTTCTATTTTATGGTCGAGTCAAACTATATTCCTAATATACAACATAAAATAAATATAATTTCTGTTATATTTACTCAAGTCAAACAGAATGTATTTTCCTCGTCCATTTAGTTTCATGTAAAAGAGTTTTATCCAAATAACGAAAGAGAAAATACAGTTTCCTCGTCCATGATGGTCAGGTTTTGCAGAGTTTGAAATCATCACATGTAATATCCAAGGGAGGAATAAAAACTCGTCTTTTAAAAAGTGTAATCTTTGAAAATGTCAAAGAACCTGGAATAAAGTTTCTTGATTTGTAATTTGTATGCAGATCAAGGTTAAAGTTTTTCTCAAACTGAAAATATAAAAAAATAGGGCTATTTTTTTAACATTTGTAATCTCTATGCAGATTAAGTAAATTTTTAGAACTCTAAAATTTTCATTAAAAAGTTATTTTCAAAGGTGTGCCCCATAAAAATAGAGATACCTTTTTAATAAAGAACTCAGTTTGTAGAAAATGGAAAGATGAATCAAATATAAGACTCCCTCTGACTCAATCTTTTAGATTCCAGGGTTTTGAAATATTTCAAAATATTTTGTGTAATATAAGTAAAGAGTTTAATTATTAGACAAAATAAAGGATTTGAATATAAATTTCTCGAAAATTAGGATCTGGTACGATATCTTTTGACGATCGCCAGTGAGACACAGCCCCTATATCTCACGAGATTATAAATAGAGGAAATAAATAGAAGGCAGAATGCAAATTCCAATAGAAAAATTTTAATTAATCGATGTTAATCATATTCAAGTAGAAAAATTATCAGTTACGTAAATGAGACACCTACATAGATGATATTTACTGGAATATTTTTTTGATATCAGAGGTAATTTCAATTATCTTTTTTTTCATAATTTGAGAAGTAATAACTGATAAAAATAATAAATAATAAAAGTTTTCCCACTTAAATTAATTAGTCTACAATTATGATGAGCATAACAACTATTAATACTAGGTGACGAGCTCCCGTTTGCCGAATAGATAAAGCGTTGGATTTCTAACGCCTAAGTACCAACCGGTTATGGCAAAGGTCCCGCTACACTCGGTACGATGCTCTCAAAAAAGGACAGAATGATAGTTTGGAAGCAGATAGAAACGTTATACTGTTTTAACAGATTAATATGTGTTGAAATTGTCATTTTAATCAATGTGGCCGCCATTGACGGCGCACTAGTTGTAGACGTAGTCCTTCTTTATGCTGACACACACGTGATTGACTGAAAACTTCCCTTCAGCTGGTTGACATTTATGTGGCAGAGCTTGCATGCCTTGCCCTTGACATGCGTTCACACGCAATAGTCGATAGTATTGAGGTCGCGTGACTGCGGCACCCAAAACCACTCTCTGAGGGTCATTGCCGTGTGCGCCGTGGCACCTCTATCTGAAAGACGTAGTCCGCCTTGTTCTTGATCTTTGTCACCTTGGGCAGGACTTTTGTGGCCTAGAGAGCTCTCTAATCGTCTGCGGAGAGCCTGTAACCAGCCTAGTATCACACCCGCTGCATCTTCTGGCGATTCAAAGTCACGATGCCAAACATCATCATGTAGGCCAGGTGCTTGGTCGTAGACATGTAGCTGATGACGGAAAAATCCTGGCCGAAGCTTTCCACACGTTTTTCTTGCATACGACAGGTGGGCAGGGGCTTATCCACGCACCTTCTGCTCTTTTTACCCACCTTCTTGACGGCAATGGACCCTGGGCACCGTGGTATCCGAGATGTTCTTCGAGAGAGAGAGCTGAGTCATTTTGAGCTTCGGAGCACTTTCGAAGGCCTTTCTCGCAGCCAAATGGTTGGCAACTTGAGGTCTGCCTGAACGAGGTCTTGATCTTTAAGGTCTTCTCGGGTCTTGAGCCTCTCCGAAACACTGTAGACGGTCATCCTGCTAACGTTGAGCCGTTTGGCGATGTCAGACTCGTTGTAGCCCGCGCACAAGAGAGCAGAGATCTCGATTCTTTGACCTCCATCTCGATACACAATGGAAAAGCCGTTTCAATGACACTTGCCAAAAAAAATAGAACTTTAAATTTGTTTGATGGAACTTTTTTCTATCACACACGTAAACCACTCGAAAGATTACAAAACGAGTGTAACAGAACTTTTTCAAAACTTGGTAGTTCAATCCCATAGAGAGTGAACAAAAAACTTCCACATTTGTTAGGAAATAGTGGATGTGCAGTGGCTCCCCTTTGGGCGTAAATAGCTACTATGCGCACATAGACCATCTTAATAGTGCTGACTGTCCATTTTAGTCTTCCCAGTGCAACATATCCATTTTCCCCCTCCCCCCATCGCTAAACCGGCCATTAGGATACTTATATCATAGTGCCTATGAGGAAGAAAGGGTGTCCCTGTCCCCGACGGTCATGAACACCTCTTCGATGTCTGGTAAAGTCGAAAACACAACAGTACGCACCTCTCTCTCACCAGGACCGAACCTTTAAGCCTCTTCTGGATTACAGGCAATTGTCATATAATTCTGATCTTTATGCAACTTTCATTATCCAGTCGGTTATCACACACAATAGCGAGGGAAGGATGAGGGATACCACTTCAGATTAAGAAACAATGAATTCCGGTGTGTTTGCTTCGTTATAATATTCGTAAATTTTATTTAAGTTTAGCAAAATTAAACATATTCATAGATGAACCCCACTTTCACTCTCCTCCCCTTCCAGTGGCGTTTAGAGTTTTTATCTAAAATTTACTCAGATTATAATATTTATAATAGCGAAAATTAATAACCTGGTTTAATCGAAAACACGTGATCACATTAGACGAAACTTCCATTTAAATCTCCTTTATTTCTTTTCTTTACATGTTTGTTGATGAGTCCACAGTGACCTAGCATATAATTTTAAAGGATCTCCTTAAGGAACGAAATGACTCCAATTTTACCTAATCTAATTTAACCTCACCTAACATAAACCTAAGTGCTTTAAATTGTATGAGAAGCTTCGAGGTTGCGATCATTGTCTCGAAAGAGGTATGAGATGCTTCGTGATTGAGATCATTGTCTCGAAAAGAGGTATTAGAAGCTTCGAGATTGCGATTATTGTTTCGAAAGAGCTATGAGAAGTTTCGAGGTTGAGATCATTGTCTCGACAGAGGTATGAGAAGCTTCGAGGTTAGGATAATTGTCTCGAAAGAGGTATGGGGAGCTTCGGGGTTGAGATAATTGTCTCGAAAGAGGTATGTGGAGCTTCGAGGTTGAGATAATTGTCTGAAAAGAGGGTTCTTTGTGGGGACAAGAATTTAAGATTATTGAGAATAAACTCTTGTTTATCAGATTATTTGAAATAAACTCTTGTTCATAGGATTATTGGAAAAGTTATTGTTGAGGAGATTATTGGAAAGAAGTCCTGTTGACATTATTGCAAAGAAGCCTTCTTGAGGAGATTATTGCAAAAAAAGCTTTTATTTGATGAGATTATTGCAAAAATATCTTGTTGATGAGATTATTGTGAAAAAACTCTCGTTGAGGAGATTATTGGAAAGAAGCTCTTCTTGAGGAGATTATTGCAAAAAAGCTGCCCTTGAGGAAATTTATGGAAAGACGCTCTGGTTGAGGAAATTATTGCAAAAGAGCTCTTGAGGAGATTATTGGAAAGAAGCTGCTGTTGAGGAAATTTATGGAAAGACGCTCTTGTTGAGGAGATTAGTGCAAAAGAGCTCTCGTGGAGAAGACCATTGGAAAGAAGTTCTTGTTGCTTAGATATTTGTAAATAAACTTGTTGATTAGTTTTTAGCCCCCGAAATTGCAAAGTAGAGTAGACCCAACAAATGAGGTTCCTATGAAATCTTGAATTTCGGCACACATATTAAACACTGAAATAATATGCCATGTAGTAGCAATGGACCAATTTAGAATAAAGCAAAATTGTTGTCAATAATGTTAAACCGCAATTAAATATGTATTAAGAAAAAAAACAGAGAAGATTGTAAGGATGCAGGCGAAATCGTTGGGGTCACCAGGGTAATGTACAAACATTCATACATGACGAAACAGGTAGCTGGGAAAATTTAGGACGAGATCTGATCTTACCAGCCAGATTTGATTTCAAATCTGGCTATTTCATTTGGCACGATTGGTTCCGCCTTGCGTTCAGATAAAGGGAAGAGGAGTCACGCCCCCCTTTAATTTACGGATAGAAACACTCTCTATGATTCTTGATTCTCGTTTCTGACTTGTACACTTGTAGCATTATTATTATTCGCGTCACGAGTCCGTTCCTTGTCTTCGATCCATCCGTCCACACCTCCAACGACCTGACACGTAAGGAGACTTACACTAAACACTGATAGACAAGACTCGATTATTTCGCTTGCCTGAACTGAGGTAGTCCCAAACCAAGATTAAAGCCTACAAAAACCGCCATTTTTCTTCCGAGTCCTTCCTTCTACTAATCGATAACCAAGTTACCTTTCGAACCCAGCCTACAAGCGGATTATCCGTTAAGAACATTTGGAGTCAGACCAAACTAGACGGTAAGGCCTTAACCGTCTTCACCAGATACCTACACTCTGATAACGATCGTCACCCCAAAGGTGGTTACCACCTTCCGTAAACACGTAACCAATCGGCATACCAACATTAACTGGTATGCCGATTATAGTCACCCGTATAAATAGGTGACTAGCAACCATAAGATTAGTAGAAATAAGCTTTTGTTGAATACATTATTGGAAAGAAGCTCCTGTTGAAGACTTTGCGAGATTTGAAACGTTTCGGGTTGAGATCAATTAACAAAGACTTCAATGTCTAGAATCCAAAACAGAGCCAAAATGGTGGATATTATATAATAAAGATGAATATATGTGGATTCCTTTCTTTTTTTTGGTTAGGCAATTTTTTATCATATTTGTGTTCGCGAACCATTTTTAAGGTTTTAATCTTTTGTTAAAATATTCTGCAGTAGTATTTCTCAAGTGACATAAGGTTGGTAAAATTTAGTGGTATTAATGATGTTAAAGTTGAGTGGAAATAATTTTGGTAAAGTTAGGATTGTAAAATGAAGGTAAAGTAGAATTAATGAAATTAAATTTAAAGGGTAATGATCAATATTATGTTAAGAAGATTCAGGTATAGAAGTGGGGTCTTTCTAAGTTCCAAGCGGTCTAATTGATTACCCAGGCTATTTCAGTTTCGCGCGCATTTTCATTTCTTCTAACTATACAACTCTATCCAACCCTCTTTACAAATCTTTCTGGTTTTTTGCCTTCACTGTAAGGTATGGTAATGTAAGGGAGAACTTGCAAGGATACCAAAATAATATACAGTAAAATTATTAGATATAGGTAAAGAATATTATATGAATACGATAATGCTCTAAGAATATACAAGAATATCATTGGGAATATAAATGAATTTAAGATTCCTTTAACTAGTCTACTACAGAAAACTTATATCAAACTATAAAACATGAGTATAATATACATATATGAAACTCAATTATTTTGCACAACTTTTATTATTAGATTTTATTAGATCCATAATTCGTTGTTACTATTTAACTTTCAAGTTTTTTTGCCATAAATTTCACAACATGCAATTTCTCTTTCTTTTTAAACTGATCTCGTCTTCATAACTTTTCAAATTAACCTTTGGAGCTTCTAATTTCTCATATAAATTTTTCTCCTTTTCAGAACATTTTTAAAGCTGTAGTCTCCGAAACATGGGTCATTTGCCTTCTGGCGGGTGTCCTGATATGGTGTCGTCTCTCCTTATGTCCGTCAATCCCTTCTTTTACGGCAGCGGATAACCCCGCTGCCCACGCCTCTTCACCCATAACCCGCGCACTCAGCGTGGGTAGGTACTGGGTTCTTCATGCCCGGCTCCTCCTCTTACCGGACGTTCTGTCCTTTGATTGGTCCATGGGAGCTGTGCCATTAGTGTCTTCCCCGATTGATAGGGAGGTCATACCCGTTCTTTTTCTTCTGCTTGTATGTGCGTGTCTCGCGAGAGCGACCCTGAAGGGTTTATTCTCGAAACGTTCTTCCATTGGTAGCTGTAAGAACCATTTTCTAAACGACACTTGTCATGATTTCATCAACAATAACAACCATTTCGAAGAGGGGCTATCACACGTTCGACTTTCTTCCTTACTGGGGTCCAATGGTGAGCGAAAAAACACACTCACATCTCAGGAACCCGTTCATATCGCTTTTGCCCTTGGCCTTCTTGTGGTTCCCTTCTTACCGGCCTCCAACTTGATCGCTTGGGTTGGCTTTGTGGCAGCAGAGAGAGTGCTATATCTGCCCTCAATGGGGGTTGCATTACTCACCGCCCTTGGAGCACACAGGATTTCAGTTCGTTTATCAGGTAAGTTATAAAGAGGGGTTTTCAACCGTTTGCCACTCATGAGTATGTGGGAGGCTTATATCAATTGATTTCTTCTAAAGGCTTTAGTTTTAGCTACCTGTTTATACACTTTTTCGCACTTCTCCATTTCTGCCTCCCATTATATCCCTTTTGCATTTTTCTACTTGCGTAAATAAATCAATAAATTATGTTTTCTTGTTTTTTTGCCTTTATTTTTCTGTTTAGTTACAAGCCCTCTGTTATTTGTGTTCCTTAATCGCTTAGTGATTAGTCCAGGGGTGGGTCTCGAATGCATCCCGTAACAAGAATTGTGCACTATAAAACTGTGTGTAGCAACCTTCAAAGATATTAAAGTTTTCCTTAAATAGTCTACTCCGTTTTTAATCAGTTTATATCATTATTTTGGTTATAACTTACCACAACTGGTATTAAAAAATAGTCATGATAATCAAATTGTGTTTAAAAATATCCTAAGTTAAAAACTTAAGTTTAGTTTAGCTAAAGTTATTATTTTAAGGCATTTAACTATGCCTTTTTAATTATTTTAGTATTTATTGGGTAGAAGGGTATCGATTGTAGCATTTCTCGGTCAGAGGTCTAGCAGAGTGAAAAGATCACTCACGATTACACCGAAGTTAAGCCACATTGGGAGGGGGTAAGTTCCTGGATGGAGACCCGCTAAGGGTCGCCTTCCCGGAGGCTTCTATACACTGTAGATTGCGGTGAAAGGTCCTAAATGATAAATAACAGGCTTCATAAAGACTGTAGATCGATGGTAGAACCCCTACTAATTTTATTTGTTATATCTCAGCATTCTGAACCATTTACAATTTCATTCGTTTCTCCCTTTAGTTGTAATCTTTAGCACTTTTCTCAAAGAGATTCCTAATTTTCTATAACTACAATTTAGCATTTGTTTAAATTTGTTACCTTAATTTTTCGCTTTGTTTTGGTTCTTTTGTAGTAAATATTACGTTAGTTAACCCAAACCAAACTGTTCGTCTCGTCTTTTCAGAACCAATTTTTTCAACGAGGAAAACCAATTGCAACTCTTCTAACCATCGAAAACTTGGTCGGAGAAGGGAAAAGAGCAAAAGTACCTTAGGAACAATAAATATAATTTGGCTAGTGTTAATAGTCCTTATGGGATCTCGAACAGTGAAGAGGAATAGGGATTGGTATTCCGATGAGACACTTTACAAATCTGGTGTCAATATCTGCCCTGCAAAAGGTAAGTAATTATTTTCACCATTAATATATAAATAATTACCAGATGAAATATTTAAAGCGAAATATAGTAGAAGATACTTGGCTTAAACGTGGAAGACAACCACATTAACCGTCAGATATAAACCTGATGCAAAAACGATTCGGCACTTCGTCTTTAACAAAAACAATTCCACTATAACGAAATTGCACGTAGTTGAGAGTAAGTTTCTTGTCTACAAGAAAACTGACAAATATAATAACCATAATAATAATAAAGAGCAACATTTAGTATAAGATTCAAGTTAAAAAACGGTTCATTAAATGAACATATTGGTATCAAATTCAAAGCCAACAAACTACCAATATAAAATTTTAATATTTTTCTTAATAACAAATAAACTTTAAAGAGTACGTAATTAACCGATATTCTTGACATATTTCTTGAATTTGAATGACTAATCCGGAAATTTTGCATTCCTTTATTTTAATACTAAAATATTCTGGGAGAAATCTGCTTGTATCTATTTATTCTTATTTATCATTAAACACTGAAATTTAAATATTCTTTTTCCTACAACTTTCTTTCGTCCTTGCCGTGCCTCTCCCGTCCAATAATTCGACTTACTCGAAGACTATTTCGGTCATAAAATCATTTTCCCATTTCCAATTTAAACTGCTAACTTTTCTCCCTGCATCTAACTTTTCGATCCTCTGCTCAGATGAAGTTAGCAATATGATTTTCTATTTACTTATTATACTATTACGTTTCCATAAATTGATTCATCAGTCATCCACTACACTATCACGCTTTATAAACAGATTTCCTGTTAATCATCTTTGATATAACTATTCGGATTAATATGTAGATTATAAATTAAGCTATAGCAATGGTAAAATGTTTTTTTAATTATTTCATTAGTCGCTCTTTAAACTTGTCTCTACAACAAGTTCTTTAATAGCTATTATTCGTTGTTTTATCATGAACTTATAATAAAACTTAAAACCTAATACAACTTCGATACATAGGTCAATCGCAAATCAACTAATGCCTAATGCACTGATATAAAACCTAATGATAGCTAGTAAAGGACTAGTTGATTCACATAGCACTACAGAGATAACGGGTATGGTCAATTATATAACTCAACACGTCAACAATTAAATTTCTCCTTATCATTATCAAGTATTATCAAAATTGTCAGCTCAGTGGCTTTACCATTAAAAATGACCTATAAACTGTCTTCCAATTGTTTTAAACATTGTACTTATTTTCTACCTTTTCATTTTTCTGTTTACTTTCTTTACTTAATTGTAATATCCTAATTTTTTCGTTGTAACTACCATAACTATGTTATCTTTTTTTAGGTCTCTTTGAAGCCGAGTATATTACCTTTAATGGGCGTCTTGTGCCAATAAGCAGTTAAAAATCGAAAATAAATCGCTGAATATTCTTGCCATGTCGATCTTGGATATACGTTGATTTTCTGTCTGCGTTGAGTAATTGTGTGGTTCTTAGGCGAAAGTATCCGAGCGTGTATTACCCTATTCTGTCGTTTTCATTATTCAGGTGTGGGTGAATATATGATATAATGCCATTAATGCAGTTCAGTGATTATATTGTGCTTCGTAGAGTGGAAATATTCAAATTTATACTTGTATTTAGGGGGTTATTTGTAGTTGAACATGCTGTATATTCGGAAATAGGAAAATGAATAGAAATAGGAATATGTATATATTATAAAATATAATATAATATGAAAGCACATTCAGCCTTTCTTAAAGGGGTAGATTAACCGACTCCTCACTTGTAATGATTACCCTCTAATACCATTCTACCATTATGTCGTGGTTTACAGCTGAGTACGTATATACGTTTGATTCGTACGTGAGTAAATCCGTTCCTTTTTTTCTCTAAGAGTTCTCTAATTTACTTCTTTAACGCGGGAGGTTTCGTATTATAATATATCTATTATGAATGCTGCGCTCGAGGATCTAATTAAACAACTCAGACAAAATATACTCTTAATAACATCAAAGAACGAAATATTAAATCTTTAAGTGCACTAATTCTATAGTAAGAGAGTCTAATAAAAAGTAACTACATATGAGCACTACGAGATGGTTGACGCAAAAATCATTTCTAATACACGAGCTTTAAGCTCAATTAATGCGAGTTCTTAAGTCATTTGAAAGTAAAATAGGTGGGTTAAGACTACCAAATTGAAATAGTTTTGTTACGAATAAACTTTCGCACGAAATGGGAAATAAGAAAAATGAATAAATTTTGTATTCTTTTTACCTTTAACTCATAGTGTGTCGACAGTTGGGTGAACTTGAAAGTGAGCCTCCTCGCTGAGTTGATGTGAGCGTGACTGGAGACCTCCTCGTGGAGGTGGAGGCGGGCGGCGATGCTTCTCTCGACTTGAAGATGTAAGTGAGAGGATCTTGGATGAATGAAAGTTATCCCGATCTCTGTGTTACCAATTCTGGCTTCTCGAAGATGACATTTAACCAAGATGTGAATCTCTTCTCGAATGGGAATTCACTTTGTCTTTCCTCAATGGTGAGAAGTATCTCTGCTATTTCAGGAAACTAAGATACGGGATTTTCTCTGGACGATAATGGTAGGAGAGTTCTTCTCGCTACCATTGGTCTGCTCTTCTAAGTGACCAAAAGAACAGACTCGGGATCGTAAGGCCCGCTTAGTTCCAACTATCTTCTTGATTCCCTGTCTGACTCAAGGATTCGTTTTCTTCTCTCGATGGCTACACCGATTCTCCTCTAAATTTGTCAAGATCGATTTATATACGACGAGTATCCCCTGGGTGGAGGGAAGACGAGGTAGTTTAGGAGGGTAAAGCCTCACTAGCTCACAGTAAAGCCCCTCTCCTAGGGCATAAACTTTCAACGCTGTGAAACTTCGCTCCTTCAGGTTTACGCACAGGGAAGTTGAGATTTCGTCTATTTAGCTAAAATAGACAAACAATCGAAGGGGAGAGTAAGCTTGTCCATATATTTTCTGCCGACGAAGCCTTTTCATTCTAAAGGCACTCACACCCTCATATGTTTATATTAACGGACTACACCACCAGTCTCATAAATTACGAAATCTGCTTACCGACGAAATCCTTCTTTGCGAGTGAATTCGAAGGGTCTTGGGACAGGGGGAAAGGGGGGGGGAGTCTTGGCCCATGTAGAATATAACGGTCAGCTGGTCCTCGTTATATTTATTTCTCCCCATTTCCTCCATCATAAAGAAGGTGATGGGGGGAAGGAGGGAACTCAAGTGCAAAAATAACCGACAACACACAAAAAGACATGTCAACCAAGTCCGACTGTTACAGTGAAAATACATTGCGAGCCATCATACTAAAATAAAACAAGGAAATTGTACGCACACGCGCGCACGTACATAGGCAGGTAAAAAGCAGACTTTAACATTGCCTCGTAAGGCTAAGAAGTCCGGAACACACAACTCAATTTAAACTCCTTAAAAACAAAAACATCAATTAGAAAAAAAAGAAAAGGAAATTAACTATTAATCTGCGGGTAATCCTTGCACCAACTAAACACTTAACTAATTAATATATATATATATATAAATATGGTCTTAAGACTAACGGTAGTTTAATTAGCCCTCTGTGGGGTTTCGGCTCAAGTTATCAGCTCTACAATTATCGAAGCCTTTTATATTGGTTATGGTAAGTTAGTACTCCATTAACAATAGACTCCATCGCATGACTCTGCCATTGTAGACTTTGCTGTTACGCAAATATGACAGCAGCCGTTGATCATATTCGAATTTAAACTCACGACCTATTTAATGGAACCTGAATTTCTGTATGCCCCAAATTATTCCTAGCGCTTCATGTTCTATAGTTGCATAAGCTCTTTCTCGCATAAGCTTTGAGAAAAGGGGTACCATTGTCTTCGTATTGAACCAGGACACAAACAATTTGCTCACCACAGGCATCGGTGCGGATCCCAAACTTCTTTTGGGGATTAGGTAGTCAAAGGATGGGTGCTGGAATTAATTTTTCCTTCAATAAGTTAAACTGGGAGATCGCGTTAGGATTCCACCTGACAGTGTCGAGGGATTTTTTTACGGCAAATTGGGGGACAAATCTTTTGTAGAACGACGCAGCACCCAAAAAAGAAGGCATCTGAATATTTGTCCTTGGTAGAGGCATCTTAGCAATGGCCTCGACCTTTTCCTGTTGAGTGGTTAAACGATTTTTACCTATTTCAAATCCCAGATACGAGAATGACTCCTAGGCGAAGTGGCATTTAGAAGGTCCGACGGTTAATCCGTGCTCACGGAGACGATCTAACAAAGATCGGAGTGAGTGTATGTGTCGCTCCCTTGTACGTGTAGTCACGTACACATTGTCGAAGTAGAACGACACGTCGCTCAAACCGTCCACAATTCGACGCATCATCCGATTATAATTGCTCCCAGCCGTGACTAAACCATGTTTGAGCATGTTTATGTGATACATTCTATGGTCTGAGGATATTTCAATCAAGTAATCAACGGGGCCACGAGCTTTTGTGCCTGGCAAAGGACCCTTCTATTAGGAGAGTAACTCATTTCTCTCTGTAGGCAGTAATAACAACGCTTCGTCACCAGGCTTTAATTTTCGAGCTTTTGCTTTTAAGTCGAAATATGTTCTGTATTTTTTTAGATTGCACTCCACGTTTGAGCGGGACAACTCTGCACATTTCTCCAAGCGTTCTCGCAGCTCGATCACATATGCGTAAGAGGATTTAACTTCTTCATCTAATTGTGGATTAGTGAAGAGCTCCTTAAGGATGCTCACAGCTCCTCTGATGTTACGTCCGTACACAAATTCGAAGGGGACGAAACCCAAAGTTCTGTAAGGAATCTCTTGGCACGCGAAGAAAGCGACTGGTAGGTACCGATGCCATTTCCGAGGCTGAAACTGACAGAGCTTTCTTAACACTGCCTTTAGGGTACCATTTAATTTCTCACACATCCCATTTGCGGAGGGGTGAAAAGGGGTCGTAAAGAGGGGTTTGATGAGGAATAACTTGCCCACGTATTCCATCAGTTCCGACGGGAACTGACGGCCTCGTTCTGAGAGGATTTCTTTAGGGATGTCGACTCGAGAAAAAATGGAGATGAGGGCTTCTTCACACGAAATACTGTTAATTTTTCGGAGGGCAACTGCCTCGGGAAAACAAGTGGTGCCGTTTACCAAAGTGACGATATATGAGTGCCATTCACTAGACGGGAGATGGATGAGCCCAACCAAGGCTATAGCCTCTCTGAAAAAGTATTCGAAAATGACGGGGCTTTTCTGCAGGGAAGCCGGCGGTACCCGGCCTCTAGCTGTGGCCTTCTGGCACAGTTCGCATGACTGGCATTATACGGCCATCTCTTTAGCAGCGCCACGCCAAAAGAAGTATTTAAAAATCCGTAGAGAGGTTTTGTTGTGACTGAAATGTCCAGCCAATAAGCCATCATGTGCGATTTCTAATACCTGTTGGGAATAACGCCGGGGAATGCAAAAGAATTTATCCGACGAGGAGGTTACTTCAGCCGTAATCCGGAATAGTAGTGAATTCTCCACCATGTATCTTATTCGTCTGTTCCCGCAAACAGATTCTATTTTTTTTTTCGCTGCCTTCTCCCACAGGGGTTGGAGAGCCGGACAGACTTTCTGGGCGGTAGCGAAGGCTTGGGAATTAAACTCTTCGTATTTCGGGTTCTCAAGAGGAGATAAAGGGGTCTGGGCCGCTGACCTCTTAGTTGCTTGAATCCAAGTGACTACTTGATGAGCCACCTGCTTTGAGAGAGCTGCGTGCTCTGGCCTATTAAGACAGAACAGAATTTGTTAGGCGCTGCCATTACCTCGGTTTAGCCAGTGAAGTACTGACACTAGATGTGGCATCTGACTACGGGGAACTTGTTTGATCTACCCAGGAAGTCCTGGATGACCGGGAACCTCTTGAGCTGGGGGCTGACTGGGGGAAGCAAATTATCTGATACGACGATACAGGTGCACCCCTTATCGCGTACCAACGTCGAGACTCAACAACCATTTACTGATCCAGTCTCGAATTTTAGTCCTCCGGGAGAACTCTAATTAAACAAAAAGTTCACCTGTTGGTCAGGGGAATTCGCTGGGGACGAAGGAGGTGCTGAAGCAGGAGGTTATTCTTGGGGGAGAGATGGTGTGATGTTGTGCACTTGTTGACTCAAGGACGACCTAAGCCTCGAATTTGGGGGGCAATGGAAGCTAATGTGACCTGGGGTGCCACAATTAAAACACGTAACGGGGTTTCTGGGGTATGACGAGGAAGAGGAGGGCGTTAGATTACTTCTGGGCTTAATTTCTCTCTGACCCTTAGATGAAAAGAATTTGGGCTGGAGGGTCCAGAGGTCTTGACAAATTTATGGGGTTTCTTTTACTTGGGCTTCTGGGGGTACCCACCTTTCTTTGGAGACGAGGGCTGGTTCTTTTTAACCTCTCGAAGATATAGTTTGTGATTGGAATCATGCAGATCCGCTTCCTCCACGTACTCATTGAACGTGGCGGCTCGCCTGTCCTTGACGAATGTTCGTATCTCTGTGGCAGTGTACACAATAATTGGTCCTTAAGAATGAAATCGATGTAAGAGTTGAACTCATTCCCCACTTGTGCTGAATCCAGCTAGAATTGCAGATGTCTCCACAGGATAAAGCTAAATTGAAGTTATGAGGTTTGGTATTATAATATATCTACTGCCAGTGCTGCGTTGGAGGATTTAATTAAACAACTCAGACAAAATATACTTGTAATAACATTAAAGAACGAAATATTAAATCTTTAAATGCACTAATTTTAGAGTAAGAGAGACTAATAAAAATTAACACTACATATGAGTACTAAGAGATGGTTGACGCCAAAATCACTTCTAATACACGAGCTTTAAGCTCAATTGATGCGAGTTTTTAAGTTATTTGAAAGTGAAATAGTTTGGTTACGACTACCAGATTGAAATGGTTTTGTTACAAATACACTTTGGCACGGAATGGAAAATAAGAAAAATGAATAAAATTTGTATTCGTTTTACCTTTAACTCAGAGTGTGTCGACAGGTGGGTGACCTTAAAAGTGAGCCCCTTCGCTGAGTTGAGGCGAGCATGATTGGAGACCTCCTCGCTGAGGTGATTTGAGCGTGGTGAGGTGATTTGGGGAAAACAACTGATGCTTCCCTCGGGGAGGTGGAGGCGGTTTGCGATGCTTCTCTCGAATTGAAGATGTACTCGTAAGTGAGGGGAGCTTGGATCAATGGAAGTTATCCCGATCCCTGTGTTACCAATTCTGGCTTCTCGATGATGAGACTTAACCAAGATGTGAATCTCTTCTCGAATGGGAATTCACTTTGTTCTTTCCCATTGGTGAGGGGTATCTCTGCTTTTTCAGCAAACAGAGATACGGGATTTTTTCTGAACGAGAATGGTAGGAGTTGGTTTTGCTACTACTGGTTCTGCTCTTCTAAGTGACTAAAGAAACAGCCTCGGGATGGTAAGTCTCGCTTGGTTCCAACTATCTCCTTGATTTCCTGTTTGACTCAGGAAATCGTCTTCTTCTCTCGATGGCTATACCGATTCTCCTCTAAATTTGTAAAGATCGAGTTATATACGTCGATTATTTGCCGGGAGGAGGGGAGACAAGGGTGTTTAGGGGGAGCGAACCCTCACTAGCCTACAGTTAAGCCCCTCTCCTAAGGCATTAATTTTCAACGCTGTGACACTTTGCCCCTTCAGGTTTACACACGGGCAAGGTGAGATTTCGTCTATTTGGCGAAAATAGACATAAACAATCGGAGGGGAAAGTGAGCCTGTTCATAGCTATTCTGCCGACGAAGCCTTAGGCAGTAAGATTTTCATTTTAAAGGTACTCACACCCTCCTATGTTTATATTAACGGACTATACCACCGGTCTCATAAATTAGGAAATCTGCTTATCAAAATCCGTCTTTGCGAGCGACTTCGAAGGGTCTTGGGGCAAAGGGAAAAGGGTGGTGAGTCTTGACCCATGTGGAACCTAACGGTTGACGCTGTGTAAACAAACTAGCGACTGCTGCTGGTCCTCGTTATATTCATTCTTCCACACATTATGAATCAACTTACCCTTCGTATGATTTTCACATAAATATTCTAGAATCTATAGAGATACATAAGACTTTTTCCTAAATTGATCGTGGCGTTATTCTTGGGTACACAGATTATATAAATGCATTAAAGAACGTGATGGGCATTTCTAACACTCGCTCTAATTATTCTTTAGAAGTATTGTTTTAGTATAATTTCTATTATAATTTCTTAAATTGTGACTAGAATTTCAATCAATATTAATTTTGGAATAAGTGCTTATATCTGCCTCACTAGATAAATATATATATATATATATATATATATATATATATATATATATATATATATATATATATATATATATATTATATATTCTCTCTGATAATGTGAGCAGGTGATATATCTCTTCTTAATTCTTTCGCTTCTGATAAAACAAGGATCAATTGTAAGCCCAACAAAGGTAATGTACTCATTACAGATCCAGAGGTGTACGTGAGAAAAATGTCTCTTATTCCCTGTGACAGTAATAAATTTTAGAGTGAAAGAAGCAATAATTCCAACCGACTCGAAAAGAAGACCGAATTAATAGGTTCCTACCAAAACTATATAGTGGTAAAAACATAACACAAGAATTATATACCCAGTTCTATGTAAGTATCAGGTTCCTTACCATGTATATTATATGGCAAGCCAAAAAGACATTAGAAAGGCGTTCCGCACCGCTCCATTTTTTCCGCTCCAAAAATACCTTATTGAATATTGAATCGAATGTGAATAGAAAGAACAGAAGACGGATCATTGTAGGAAAACAAAGGATATCGTGTAGTAGATCGGTGGTTAGACACCGATGCGTGGTACTTTTGCGTGTATAGGTAGTGGTATTGGTTACTACTGGGGCCGAAGGAGGATTGGCGTTGGGAGGAGAGGCCCAATTTTATGCAAACGCGCTTCATATGTTAATGTAATCTTATGTGTAGATAGATATTGGCTGAGGGTGGTCGAAGGCTGCGGGGTAGCTAAGGGCTATTGCAGTTACTTAAACTTTCGCCACCAACCATAAAATATACCATGTGGTGCCTCTTGCGAGTTCCCCCAACTCTTGTGTTAAACGTGTGTGAGCGTATTTGTTGGGTAGTATTATGTAGTTAGTTGTTTTTATGTAGTGTGACCATGCGTCTGTACATAGGAGAGCTACATGCGCGTTTCAGAGTAGAACTCTGAATACGTTGTGCTTCTCTCCATCATGTTTGACTCTTTTTATTTCACCAGTTATTGGGAATATACCAAAAACTTTTTCAGTCACTTATAAAAGTTTCTGGTGAAAATTGGTATTTCATTTTTAATAAATGATTCTATGTAGAAAGGGAAGGAAGAGAGCTGACATTGGGTCCAGCTCTCGCAAATATTTTATTGTGTTTTCAAGAGCAACTTTGAAATAGATCATTTGTTGATGATACATTTGTTCTAATACTGTCAAATTTGTATGCCAGAAGATTTCTAAGCTACTTTAACTTTCGCCACACAAACATAAAATATAACATGGACAAATAGAAAAGGCTACCTTTTCCGGATATCTATATAGGTCGAGCTGGAGAAAACTTCAAAATATCAGTTAAATAGGGAAGAAACACTGAAAATAATGGCTACTTGGACTTTGCAGTAGACAAGTACAGCAATAGGTTTATTAATCAAATTCACATTGAAGAAATAGAATTAACTCAGCTCCAAATATTAACTAATTTTCTAAAGTTTCATATAATTTTACTGGAAAATGAACTAAAAAAAAAAGCAATACAATTTTTACTATAGCTCAGGGGTTCTCAAACTATTTTAAGATTTTTGGGGTAGCGGTCTCTTTACAATTTTTTAGATGGGTAGTGGACCCCTTTAAATTAAGTACAATTAACATATAGGCTAATAGAACAAAACATTTTGGCAATCAATTATTTATTCAGAAAATAGCAATCTTAATCATCAAATTTACTTTAATGGAGATGGGTGCATTTGCTTTGCCTGAACCAGTTTGTCGTTTGTCGCTTCTAATCTGTTTCTAGATTTTGTTTTGATGGCAAGTAGTGAAGAAAACGCTGTCTCACATTCATAGGTGGTTGAAAATGCAATCACCACTTTTAGTGCCATCTTTGCAACATCGGGATAGGACTGTGCAATTTCAATCAAAAAATCACTGCAACCCATTTCACCGAAAATATGTCTTGCACACCCATCATTAACCAAATCAATAAACTATTCTTGAATTTAGTCGTCCTCCGAAGGCAGATCATTACTGGAGAGTACATACGGGTTATTGATAAATCTATAGTATTTTTCAAGTTCTTGTAGGTGAGGTAAATAATATAAATTTCTTCCCTAAAAATTGATAATTGTTGTTCCATCCCCGACCTTAAGCTCATTTTCATCAATATATGTATGTATAAAAACTCTCTTTAAAACTTTCCACTCGGAAAGCCACCTAACGTGTGAATGCAACATGAGAGTTTCAAATTCACAATCACTTTTTTTGCATAATTCAGAAAATAAAAGAGAGTTGAGTGAATTCGCATTAATGAAGTTAACTACTATAATCACTTCACAGAAAACATTGTTCAACTTATCAAGTACGAATTTTATTATTTAGGCTTGGCGATGAATAGTTCAGTGTGTACCAATAATACCTAGGGATTTTTGCTTAACCAAAGTTGAAAATTAGAACGGCAACCAAGCATTGCTGGAGCACCGTCAGTACACACGCCAATGTCATGTTCCCATTTGATACCATGTATCTTAAAAAATTTGTCCACTTTGTTAAATATTTCCATTGCAGTTGTTCTGGTGCAGAGAATTTTGAAAAACAAATATTCGTCTTCCAAGTGCTTGTCATATACATATCGTACGTAGACATAAAGTTGGGCTGAGTTGGCTACATCTGTTGTTTCATCAAAAGCTGAATCGCAATAAAATTGAAAGTCAAATTCGGAATCTTTGAGGCCACCTGCGACAGTATTTTATCAGACACTTCTGCTATTCCCCTCCTAACAGTATTGTTTGATAGGGACACATGATTTAGCCTTTTGAGTTCAGAACTTACCAGCACATTCGATATGGTATCTTCGCAGTAAGGTGATATTAATTGTTCTCCGATGTTGCGAGATTTTTGGCAACAGCTATTTTCCTTGAAGCCTAATAGGAGGTTATCAGACCACCCTTAATGTTCTGATAAACATTACTGTGTTATCAAGCCTGGATTTGTGCAATTGTTGAAAGAAGTCGACATCTTCGTTATTGAACTGGGATACTTCGTTTCCAAGTGTCTCTTTAACTTAATAGGATTTAGAGAAGTTAATGCAACACCTCAGATCACAAAACACACCGTGGTTTGTCTTCCCCACTAGACTTCATTACACTAAAACCTAATTTCAAATATGAATCATCATATATCATTTTTGGAGCCATTATAAATCTCAAAAGGCGCAATAAAATCTTTTTATTTAGACAAACAGATTAATAATTTTTATGTTAAAAATTAAAAACCAGAATAAATAGGCCTGTTAACTAAGATAATCGAACATCCAAACTTTGGATGTTCGATTATTTTTATTAATGTAAATTGCGGCTTACAAGTCGACTCTTCTAGCCTGAAAAAGTCTTTCCAAAATTTGGGGTCGAATTGAATGGCAAGGATAAAATACAAAACTTTATCACCGAGTGAGACAGCAATCCTACCAATCACTGTAGCCTACACCACTTAATCAGTGATGCTGGTTATACTCTGGATTCCAAAGTATAACCAGCATAACTTAGTCACTGTTACTCCTCTAATCAAAGCAACTCAAATATAATCCCGCAATCCGACACACCTTCATTCAAACTAACTCAAATACAATACCGCAAAATATAGAACACCCACTTTCCAACCGCAACGCTGCCATTATGACTGTCACACGTAAGCAAGATTATTTTCCCAAATAATTAACTGTTAACCACATTTAGCATGTTACACCTCTCGCACTTAGAAATATAACTCTACCTATGCAGTGCTCGCTAATTTCCTAGTTTAATGAATTCAGGCAGATAAATTTACAAAGAAATAAAAAAAAAATGTAAAATGCTAATGCAAAAATGAAACTTGGCAACAATCTCAAATAGCCCATAATTTCAACTGAATGACCCCTTTGCGGTTTCCCTGAAACCACTTTGCGGTCTCATAGGGAAACACGGACTACAGTTTGAGAATAACTGCTATAGCTAGATCCCAAATTTGTCTTCAAAATTCGCATACCATTGGATCAAATCTCATTCCAATGTTGCTCTTCTTTTATTTATAAAAGCTGTTAGGAGTCATGCTACTTATAAGGAATCGAGTAAATATCGATCGACTGTCATGTGGAGCAGCATAAAAGGTGGTCGGCGGTACTGGACTAGTTCTAAGCAAACCAGACGCCTAGACGATTAAGGATCCTGCGAAAATATGTAAATCCTATATTTTCCTCGAGAATTTCAAAATATCAACATTACCTTAAATCACAATGATCTAGGAATTTTAGAATCTCAGTTCCTTTAGAAACAAAAACTTAAATTACAATAAATCAACAGCCGCCTTCCAACTTGTATCATATAGGCCTTAATAAATAAATAACCATAAATGTACCCATTTTACTCTAGCTATCAAATAGGATTAAGAATTTTGATGTGAAATTTTAGGCCTACAGGGCAGGTGAGTAATGAGAATTGTAGAGAGAGTTTCGTGTCGACTGTCACAAAGACAGATCATGGTTACTGCTGACTTGAACAAGACTGACGGAAATATGCGGCTTAAGTTAATCAAACGGAGGAAGCTGGAAGCGAGATTAATCAATGCACAAGAATGAATAAGTATGAGTTTCTTATGCTTCTTGAATCAACTTTTTGGGGGTTGACGATGAGGGCTGTGTCTATGAGCATCGTGGTGCTGATAGCGATGAGCGCTTGAAGACACAGATTCGAATCCATTCTTTTATTTCAAAGTCATACAGCGGTTAAAATAATCTTCTCTATTTTCACCATTCTAAATCTCCCATTTTCTTTCTTAAGTTTTTAAGGATCATGTAATCTATTCGTCGGCGTTTTACTGGGTTGTGATACAACTTTTCTTTTCGTTTGGCCATTAACAGCATCCATTATATATCACTCGTCATGTGATTTGATTTTCCCTTACATACATGTATATATATATATATATATATATATATATATATATATATATATATATATATATATATATATATATATATATTAGCAGAAACACTCATCGTTGCCAGGGTAAAATATGCGTTCGTAAATAAACTAAGACGGATTTGATATTTTTCTTTTTTTATTCTTCACAAACAACCGGAAAAAGTTCTATAGTTACATAAGACAAAGGAGAGAAACAACTTCATCAATCGGAGTGCTAACTGACGAGAACGAAAATTTTCCCATTAACGAAGAGCAAATGAGCTCTATCTTAAACACATTCTTCACATCAGTTTTTACTACACAAGATCTTAGCGACATCCCATCACCGGCAGCTATCCAAATAAGTAACAAAGAGGCGTTAAGTAGTCTCAGCGGTAGAGAAAGTAACGTATTAAGATGCATTGATGAACTTAAGATAAATAAATTACCAGACCCGGGTATGATCTCCCCTCGGGTAGTAAAGGAACCAAGAGGTGGACTAGCCAAACCGCTGTCGTTATTGTTTAATTATTCGTTACAGACTGGAACAATACCCGATGAGTGGAAGCTCATTAACGTAACACCAATATTTAAAAAAGGCAGTAAATCTCTACCTTCTAATTATCGCCCGATTAGTTTCACCTCGGTCCTTTGCAAAATGTTAGAAACCCTGATATGCGACGAACTCGTTAATCACTTGAAAGAAAAGAAGCGAGTTAGAGACACCCAACACGACTTTCATAATAAACGCTCTTGCCTAACGAATAATTAGACTATTTTAACGACATTTTTAATAAATACGACGAGATTAAAGCAATCGACATAATTTATCTTGAATTTCAAAAGGCCTTCGATAAAGTTCCCTACAAATGTTTACTAATGAAATTAAAAGCGTATTAAGTTCAAGACGCCATAGCGAGGTGGATAGAAAACTGGCTGAGTAATCGTAAGCAACACCTAGTTATAAATAAATCTAGCTGGACAGACGTCACTAGCAAGATACCTCAGGGATCTGTTCTAGGACCGGTTACATTTATAGTCTACAGTAACGACTTCGACGAAGGCCTTTCAGGTTCAGGCATAATATCAAAGTTTTGTGACGACTCCAAAATTGCGAATTCAGTATTCACTAACGCACAGATTAATGAAATGCAAAACACTCTCGACAAATTGTCGAACTGGGCGCAAACGTGGCAAATGCCTTTCAACGAGGATAAATGTAAACTACTCCAGAACGGATATCGTAACGGCAAAGCAAATTACTCACTAAATGGGACTCAACTCCTAAGTGTAGAAAGCAAATAAAATAATTGAATTCATTGGTAAAGCGTTCGAGTATAAGCCCCCAAATACAATCCTTACTCTCCATAATTTCCCGGTCCCTCTCATTATGGAATACTGCGTTCAAGCCCGGTGCCTGCACAACTAGAAATATATAGCGAAATTAGAAATTCAAACGAAGGCTTATTAAAATGATACAAAGTTTAAAGAACATAACATACAAAGAGAGACTTAGAGAACTAAATTTATCTCCGTTAACCCAGCGTGTAAGACTTAATTCAGGTCTTTGAAATTATCAAAGGCATAGAAAAATATGGGTTGAAATGAATATTTCACTATCAAACAGTAAAATCACACAAGAGGAACGAATCTAAGATTTTCTTTTCACCGAATCGTTAACTTATGGAATGGGCTTCCTCGTAAGGTAATAGACTACAACACAGATACTTTCAAACGTCGTATAGATAAATACTTTGAATCTAATAGCCGAATAACAGCATTTCCTATCGAATAACTAACTCCCTAGCTTTCAGGTAACGGGTTCATCAAATTTCTCTTACTTTCCACCACCACTATCTATTTCCCCCATACTCTTTATTCAAGGTCACCTAGTATGGTCACAAGGTCTGTTGTGACCAGTTTATCTATGTAACTCTATGTAACTAAACCTAATCTTGTTCAGCAACGCTAGAGAACTTCTTTGTACACAATATTGTTATTTTTTTCTTGTGGAGTATATATAAACAGATTACTTGTGCTTCCAACTCTAGAGCAATCAACATAGCGCTGACCATAAAAAACAGGGTTCGTCTAATTGTAATAATGCTACTTAGAGAGATTCACCTTAAGGTTTTTTTTTATTCATATTGGAAAACTTACAAGGATTGGGAATTGTAGTCTTCTTAATTTAAATGGCAATTCTGACCCTGATGGATCTAGTGATATTCTTTAAATGAAGAAATCCTCTTCTTTTCCACTTCCAGTAAGAATGGTTGCCTCTATGACATGGGGCATCAAATTATTTATCACTAGATGAGTGAAATTAGAGAGTTTTGTTAGATTGAAATTGCGCAAAACATTATTTAGATTTACATACTAACTTCAGTTCAAATTGGTGAGGTGTTGTGTCAAGTCTAGAAAGCTTGGAAACTCTGTAGAATAATTGGCTATTTGAGTATGATATGAAATTTTATCAACAGACTTGTAAACTTGTGGACTTCGAGAAAGGTAAAGCAGCAGATGTTTATTGATTCTGCAGACTATTTTTCTTCGAATCCAAAAGCTCTTTCACAAAGCCAGTTGTAGTTTTTGTAGTTTTTCTGAAGATTGGGTAATACCTTGTCCTTGAGAGTATCATTAGTATTAATAACTATGCAGATATGAGATGCTTCTATTCCACCATCAGCATCAAAAGGTAGTTTGCCATTTCCCAGTGTCAGATTGTTTTGGGCAGATTGTGCTGACAGTTGACAAGCAAAGAGCTTTGCTTCTATATTTGTGTTTAGAGACAGTGTTCTAATATTCCTACACAAAGAAGATGATTTTAGACAAGGCCGATCCTCATATGTCCTGGTTTATTTATGGATCACTGGAAGTATCTGCTTCAAAAGAGTGACACGACCCACAGGAGCAGCACAATCCCTGATGTCTCGTATGGTCCTGCCTAGTGTCTCTAAGGCTCACTTATGAGCCACTAATTGAGGTATTCAGCGTTGCCTGGGTAAAACAATCATAAGCAAGATATACATAGATTAAAATTCATATATTTATTAAAAATTATTCATTAATCATTGCTACACTTCTTGGTAGTCAATACTCTTCGTCTTTCTTTGTGTTGCATGGACCAACGAGTTGCCTTTGCTTCCCACATGTGAATAATGGTGTAGGGCAGATTTAAACTCTCTCTCGGGGGCCTAGACCCGATCGAACGGACGGGGCAAGTTTGACAAAGGACCCGTAGACACATTTGAGAGCCGCTTGGGATCACTTCCATTATTTTCCTCGGAAAATTTTACATCAGAAAATACTTTTAAATTTTATGTATAATTTCTAACCTTTCTTCTATAGATGGAAAGTCACACACACACACAAAGACAGAGAGACTTTATTTTTAATATATAGATATTATATAGCCAATAAACCAAGTCCTATTCCACGTGAAAATGAAATCTGTAATATCAATATAGACAAAGATTTGAAGAAATAAAGACATTGCGGAATATAAAGTTGAGAAAAGCTAAAAAAAATTACACGAATAAAAAAACAAAATAGGCAACTTGAATATAAAAAGCAAAATCGATAACTGAAAACGAAAGAAAGAAAGAATGACAAAAAAATAAAAATAAAAGGGCAAAGTAGGCGAGAAAAAAAGCACAAAAAATCAGAAAAACAAACAAATAATGCAGAGCTCAAATGAGCAAACCACACAAAGGGTCGAATGGTACAAGTTAAATGACACCAGAGGAAGCAAAAACCAGACAAAAACGGAGAGCATTTGCCAGGCAACCTGGCACAAATCCTTATGATCCTCACCTATATCTTCCTCATAATCACTCCCTCTCATCAACATTACTCGCTACAACTTTACATAATATTTTCTAACTATCGTATCTTATTCTCACACACAATCACCTCTTTTCATATCGCAATTCCTAATTAATTCTTTTCGTGTTGCTTTCATGATGAACTTTCGCTTAAGGTCGAAAGTTTAGCGACTAAAATCATTTCTGCTCAGGTCTGTTTCAATTTTCGATATATATATATATATATATATATATATATATATATATATATAATTAAATTGTTATTGTCAGAAAACCTATTAATTAAGAAATCAGAAGTTCTTTTATAACTAGAAGTTGAAATATTTTCATAAGGGAGGGGCGTTAAAAAAAGATTTTTTAAAGGCAAAAGTAATGGAATTTCAGTAAACTAGAAAATTTAGACGAGTAAAAATTATGAACAAAACTAACACTATAATATATATATATATATATATATATATATATATATATATATTAAACAGCTGTGATTTGAGCCCATAAACTTTCCTAGTTTTATATGCCATTCTCCTTTACTCCCTTTTATTCTTACCCCCTCAATTTTTTATTAATCCTTAATAAAATGGCGGTTTCACTCTTACTTTAACGTAACCTTTGTTGAAGATATTTTCACATTTATTCACTCAAATGCCTTTAAAATAGGGATATTTCGATAAGCTCAAAGCCGCTGCGCTGCGGCTTCGAGAGAGTTAAAAGAAAACTTTTAGTAATCGCCTCAGTCCTTTTTCTTTCACGAGGTTCTTTTATCGTGGCTGACTACGAGAAACTCAGCAAAGATGAGACGGAATATGAAAAATGCGCGAAACGGCCCATTTCTTGTAAGGACTCGAAGGATCATTTGGATCGGGGAGTCGCTTTCGCTTTAGGGGATCTAAATAGTGGAATTGTCTTTGAAATGACTTTTCTTTTGATATTTTTCAAAATGTTAAAGATCGTTTTATAGCTTTCGTAATTTGAGAGTAAAATAAATCTCTCTCTACATATGTGCCTAGTTTATTCTGCCTATGACATATGTGTGAAGGTTTTAAAAAATAAGTCTTTGATGGGCACTCTTAAATCTTTTTCCGTGCCCAACTTATGCCGCAAAGCTATTTCTGTACGATGTACTTGAATCTTTTATTTTTTTTCTATAATTAAAAACATAGACTTGTTTGTATTTGAGCTATTATGCCATTTAATTGATATTTATATGATTTAATTGAGTGTTGTTTGATCAAAACGTGTAAGTTAAATACAAAAAAATAAATAATAAAAAGAAAGAAAAATAAATAAGCCGTAAAATCCTAGTTCATTTCTTTCCTCGATCAACGACCTCCGAGAAAAATCCAAAAGATCCGAAATTTCTTGGGATTCGGATTATTAATTTTTTCTGACTTTTTTATTCAATTTTCGCTATTTAAATTTTTACAGTATAAAGTTTGTTAATTAAATCAAGTATTCAAACTTGAACTTAAATTTTTTACAGTTTAAAATTTGTTAAATGAAATGCTATAACTTAAAATTTTGTAATGGGCAGCACAAAATTGAATTATTCTAAGGCTCGATGAAGGAAGCTTTTTAAACGATCTAGATATAGAGATTGGTTGACCATTACAAGATTGAAATTCGTTGCAGTTAGAAATCAAGTCAAGTTATTTTACTCAATGGCAAAAGGAAGAAGAAAACGGAATAATTTTTTTTCGGAAATATTTTATTTCTTACTTCGAAAAAATCCGAGCTATGGTGGGATTCGAACCGTGCACATTGAGGCAGTGAGCAACCGCTTTGATTTCAATTAAACTGAGTGGTCTAAAGAGTGGTTTAATTGAGATTAAAGCGGTTGCTCGCTGTCTAAATGTGCACGGTTCGAATCCCACCCCAGCTCGGATTTTTTCGAAGTAAGAAATAAAATATTTCCGAAGAAAAATTATTCCATTTTCTCCTTCCTGCGGCGAAGTTGGATTTATTTCATCATTCTCTCGCGCTCATGATATTTATATATATATATATATATATATATATATATATATATATATATATATATATATATATATATTATATATATAAGAGATAATCAAAAAGTTCTGGGAATATTTCAAGAAATCATTTAAAACTTAAAACAAGGTCTGCTGCTCAAAGTCGCGTGCTCTGACTTATTCTGGTTTATGACTTTACGACCTACGAAACTTTCAATAATTCTCGGACTAACCTTGGGATGACCTTGGCAATTATATCGTTTAAAAGAGAATTAAAACAACCTAAGGGTTTCACATTTCTTCAAAATCAGCCATGATGTTATTACTAAAACAAAATAATTCCCGGGCTAACTTGGGAGGAATTTAGCAATTATTTCATTCAAAATAGAATGTAAAACAAAAGGAGTGATTTCAAATTTTGATAGAATCGTCCTAATACTCGTAGTTACAATGTTATTACCAAAACCAAAAAAAAGCAAAACAGAGACCGACCAAGAAAAAGTGAGATATAGAGTTGCGGAGGAGACAAAAAATTAAAACTTGAAGCAATATTTTTGAACAGTTTTCTATCTTTCTCATTACAAAGTTCGAGGCAGTGTTTCCATTCATTTAGCCACTCTCTACAGCACCCAGCATTACTCCTTTGTTACTAGCTTGAGCAAGAGGTTAGGCTTCCTTGATGTTTCACAAATGGGCATTTAAATTCTTCTTTGAGTTTTTGAAAGAGAAAGAAGTCAGATATGATAAGTACAAGCTGTAGCATTCCTTTCCTACCAAGACTTCGACGATTGCTGTTATCTCAAAGCTGTTGTTGACCATTGCTTAGTGAAAAGGGTGTTTTAAATGCACCTGCACTGCGCCATCGACAGTGAATGAATAATTAAATTATCAGGACTATACGATATGGAGGTGAATTCTCAAGAACACGCTTGAACCCTTTTTGTTTTGTTTTCTTAACGACTCACTTTAAAACAGAAGCACTTTACCGCGAAGCTCTTGAATATAACTCGTATATATATATATATATATATATATATATATATATATATATATATATATATACAAGCTTATTAAAACAGAATGAACCAATTTTATTATGCAATATTTTATTAATGAAAAGCAATAAAAAACTCCAGCAAAGTCACAAGTATTCTACTCACAATCACCTTTTATTTCCTGTCTTACAAGTGTTCAATGTGGCCACCACCTGCAGCACGGGAAACATCAAAGCGATCAGAGAATTCCTCCCAGACGCGTGTCTGCATATCCCGATCCACTGAGTTATTCGATGTTTAAGGTCATCGAGGTTAGTGGGAAGCGGTGGAACATCTTTTACATATCCCCACAAGAAAAAATCATACACGGTGAATCTGGGGATCTCGCAGGCCAAGCACAAAGAGGAATGTATTGCTCCCCCTTCTGACCCCTTCATCGCTGGAGCACTTTTCCATTTAAAAAAGCTCGAACCATCAGGTGCCAAAGGGGCGGTGCTTCATCTTGTTCAAAAATGAAGTCATGCGAACCTGCTTGCTGTGAAGTGAAGAGCCAGTTTTGGACCATATCGAGATAGGTTTCTCCTGTAACGGTGTCTCCTTCAAAGAAAAAGTAATCATAAACCTTGTCCTGATACACAGCACAGGAGACGTTCACCTAAGGGGAATTTTATTTATGCTCAACTGTTTTATGTGGGTACTCTGTTCCTCAAATACGCACATTGTGACAACTGACTGTGCCGCGCAAGTGAAAAGTCGCTTGATCCCCTAAAAATTAAACGTGAAATGAAGGTTTCGTCTTCCATCATCTCCAGTATTGAATCGCAAAATTCCATCCGCTTCCTTTTGTCGTCTTTGGTAAGTGCCTGAACGAGGCGTACTCTGCATGGCTTCAAATGTAGAAGTCTTCTTAACACAGGCCAGATAGTGGATTGAGGGATCGCAAGGTCACGGCCCGCTCGATTTGTGGACTTCGCGGGCTCCCCTCAATCTCAACACGAATTCTCGCTACTTGTTCCGCCGAAACTCGTGATCATCCTGGACATTTTCCTTTACACAGACACCTGCTCTCTTGAAACTGTCGAATGTTCTTAGGAGAGGGCGGATTAATTTCTAATCGCCTTAAGAAAGCACGCTGCACCGTGACAACCGAATTTGTTTTCGCCAACTCGAGAACGCAGAACGCCTTTTGCTGAGGATTCGCCATTCCAAAGGGGGAACAAACAACTAAACGTTTTCAGAGGAACGACGCGACATGACTACAGTGCCCCTGTGGCAGCCTTTCAAAATTTACAAAACTCATCTTTCAAATAATCACTGACTCATTCCATGACGATGCTTGAAAAATGAAGCAATGCGTCATGAAATCGGTTCATTGTTTTTGAATAACCCCTATATATATATATATATATATATATATATATATATATATATATATATACATATATATATACATATATATATATATATATATATATATATAATTATATATATTATATATCATATATATAAGTAGAATCCATCCTCTAAGTATTAATAATTAAAAGGAAAAGACGAGCTCATATATATTTATTGAAACAAAATGAGTTTTGAGTCACTTTATTTTCTGTATCAATAGAATCGATTACATGGATAGGAGCATTAAAAATGAATAAAAGAACTCAAAAGGAGAGTTATTAACTTCTATGAATAACTCTTGGGGGAAACAGAAACTTTAAGTAGGATGATAAATAAATAACATAAAAGAATTGCATAGTTAGTTAGGTAAAAGGAAAATAAATTACAAAAAATTAAAAACTGCACCACAAAAAGATGATGAAAAGTAAATGAGCGATTATAACTTTAAGGGCAAAAAAACTTTACTGTACTTTTACAGGTAATACGAGATAGTATAATTATGTTAAAGTTAAACTAAACAGGAAAAATGCTGTAACATAAGCTTAGAAAAATATAAGACTCTCTTACTCTAGATTTTAAATGACAAATGGAAACAAAACAATGGAACGTTATAAAATTAACAATATGGTATTGAAATATTACACCAAAGACATTTGAAACAAATGTTTTAGCTAATTCAGTACATTCCTGTTCTGATAGAAACCTCTAATACAACTTTTGGAAAGTGCAAAAGACGGTGAGTGATAGGGGAGCTGAAGTGGTTGGTTGTGGCAATTCAAAGTACCGAAATTATCGGTGTGAGACAATTGTTCTACTAAATTTTTTGGAAAATCTATTTTCATACCTATCGGAGTAAAGGGAAAGAGGTAGGCTTTAATTAAAAGTACATATATGACTGAATATTCAAATATAAGGTATAGGCGTGTAGTTTTTTTCACTTTTGTAATGTGTTAAAAAATCCATTCCTAATGATATTACAAACAGCTGTTACGTCATCTTTGGCAAAAGGGTATTTTTCAGCTCCAGATTTAAGATTGTTCTCCTAATCCTCTTAGAAAATCTATTATCATGCTGCTCTATTAAAATATGTACCAATAATCGTCGTTTGTCCTTATTATGTCAAAACATAATTTAATTGTACAGATAGAATCCTTCCTTAGGCGAGATACTCAATAATTTAGGAAATCATTTGCCTCAGATGTAATCTAGGAAAGACATAGGACTTAAAGTCTGATTGCTTGGGTCCCGCTTGTGTTCCAAAAGGGGAGTTTACCTGAGGAAGTGGGAAGTTTTTGCTAAAATAGTATTTATCGGTTAAGTTATCAGTTTATGTATAATGTTTAAATCGGTCATTACCCCTGATCATTTTCCAAACTACCCTTCCCCCTCGTTTTAGATTTTTATTTACCTTTTTGATTCAAAGCTTTCTATTTAACCTAATTCCGATTCCTCATCTTACCGGCTTCTATGACTATAAGTTTCTCAACCAACCACGTGAAATGCTTATTTCAGATCGTTCTTTGCTCCTTAGCTATAAGTAGATATCATTAGTTTATTTCATTATTTTACCCAAAATGTGTTAACCTTTTCCAGTATTATCAACTGTTTTCAGTCTGACCATACAATAAGTGTTTCATTTATGAGCTAACTCTCTTTTATACAACCTGAAAAGTCAAACAGATGATGAAATATCGAATAGTATGTCCATGGAAAAATTACCCCTTTAATGCCCTCAGTTCTGTGAGAAATATAAATGGTCTCAAAATTTAGTCTTTACCACAGCAATGATTTTCCTTATATTTTCTTAACGGCTTCTATTTTTTCCCAAACTTACGTTCAACTATAAATAAGAAAACACCATCTTGTTTTTATTGGAAGTAGCAATAGTATTTGCCTCGTAAGAGGGGTGAATTAAAACCCAACAGAGCACTATTTGATTAGCTCTTGCAATATCCTTAAATATTGTTTCTCATCCAAATTTGTATCTATGTTTGACTTAACTTATCGATATTAGAATCCTATTTAAAAAAACTCGTGTGTGCTTTATTCTTTCTTTTGACAATTGTATAACGATAAGTTCTCAAAATTTCAATCGTTTGAAGGTGTGATTTTATTTAGTTTCGACAATCTCGTTTATAGAAAATATAGTCAAGTTGAGGAAAATTGACGGATATTAAAAAGGGTATAAAATATTGAGAAGAGTGCGATAAGAAACAAATGAAAATAACTTAATATTTTCTATTGAATTTCGAAGAAAACCACAAGTAAAAAAAACAAAAACATTGTCTTTTCATTATGTGCAATATAATATCAGTAAAATGTTTTCTGATCTACTGTAAAAGCCACAAAATCTTTTCGCTAAGATTTTATTGGAGAGATTAATTGGCACATCGATAATTGTTCTTCCCAATCATATATGTATAAGGTTTCATGCAACAAGTTAAGGAATATTTTCGAACTACTTATCTTGGTGATTTGTAGCCTGCGATGAAGCACGCTTTGGATCTTTTCTTAACAACCCTCGTCTTAAGGTACCATTAGAGGAAAAAGCCTTAACGTGGTAGTTCTTGTGGCAGCAGGGGCAAATCCAGATGTTAGGAAACTGCATTTTAACTCACTTATGAATGTTAATCCCAAATACGGTGTTGACCGGGGTGCTCCTATGTACAAACATTGGACACATCTTTTAGATAGATTTTCAATAGTTTTGACTAAAAATACAAGTTGAATATGTTATTCTTTGTATTAATGAATAATATCATACATGAATATTAAAATTCCCCATTTTTTTTTCATTGATGCGAATCGATCAATATTGTGCCCATCTCCAGTTTCCTTAGTTTGTATAGACAAGAGAGTAAGCTCATAGTCTTTCATGACCCATGGTGGTCTTCAAATACTAATTTATTATTTTTCTTTGCAAAATGATCTCTTATTTTTGGCGATGAAAAGCGAATCATCTCATTTGCAACTTTGACTCTGAACAAAGCATCACTCAAGTCCTTGCCAGATTTTCATTGTTTTATTTGTCTCCGACATGTTTAGTTTTGAACATTCCTCTCACGACAAAAGAGAGACATAAAATTCTGTAAGGCATCGTGTAAGTTCATTCTATGATTTTGTCGCTTCTATTGTATACAGATAATGCAAATAAGGTTTTGTTCCAAACCAAACAAAGTCAGAAATCGCAAAATTGCGGTTGTACCGCTCCCTTGCGTGATTTCATTTACTGGTCTCGTTTATAATGGTAATCATATCTTGAGGAATTTAAATTATCTCACTAAGGCAATATGTTGACGAGCTTTTCTTCTTCTTTTCTTACACACAACTGTGTTTGGACTCCGACTTAACAAACACTGAGACGGCATTTTGTAGTTTTCCAGCGCTGTTTTGAATAAGGAAATAACCTATAGTGAGCTTCGTTGGTTACAAATAATATACTACCATTGATTCCTGCTTTGCTGCTTGCGCATCCACAAAGGTAAAATAATGGTTGCGGTCATCCTTCAAACACTGGTGAGATGTTCTTCTCATTTATTCTTTGATTGCCATCATCACGAAAACAATGGGGGTGATTATTCTTACGTAATCATTAATGAAAATCGCTTCTCTTGCGAACCATGATACAGGTGTTACCAGTGCCATGTGACTGGCAATCTTGTAGCTCAATTAAATCCCTCTCTAACTATTATATGACGTCGTTAACCAACTCCTTACCATTAATCTGGCTTGGATAAAAAAAGATCTCATCGACGAGGAACCATTGACTCTAAAAATGATGGTGTACCTATTGAGGAATTTGTGAGCTGAACAAGAAACCACATGGCTTTGTTATACGTATAGTCCCTAATAAACTGGAGGGGACCACGGATGCAATCAGGTAGCTAAATTTTTTTGGATCATCCAGTGAATCAAAGGATGTGGAACCTTAAATGACTTTAATATATGATTGAAGTGTTCTCTCATGATAGGTAAAGATGACTGGTAGCTTTAATAAGCCAAGCAAGTTTCCTTTATATGGCTCATGTTATTATCTAGACGACTTAAATTCTATGTTTTTGCAAAGCCTAGTTGTGAATAGCTATGAAGTTTGTGCAGTGAGAAATTTTGTCATATACTACGTTATTTATGATTTTACTATTAATCTGTACCTGACTTTTGGATCTAATAACTTTTGGTTTCATGTTAATTTAATACCATTCTGTTAATGAATCTCGATGAGATTAGGAATTTTTATGAACACTACTCTCTTTAGCTACTTGCTAAATAAAATCACTTTATGTGAATATGTAGTAAGTAAAAATATTAAAAATGCAGTTTTGAAGAGATAATAGACCTCACATTAATTACTTCATCACCATGAATCTTGTAATTAAATAAACTTAATTTCATCAGAACTTCCATCGCTATCACCTTCCTCTTTAACCATCAGCACGCTCCCTTTTCCAGACTTATGATATCGTCATGTTGAGATTTATGTGTAATTTAAATACCGTAGAATTCCAATAAATATGTATTTGGTGCACGCAGCTCAATGAAACCAGTCAAACTAAGTGTCCCGGCTTTGCAAGGAAGCACATGAAGAACTCTCCGAAATTCTTGACTTTTTCCATCTTCAACTGTCGTCTTTTCTGCATTTCAGCTTCATTTTCCGTCCTTATGTACAAATCGGGAAATTGTACCTTTGAGAACGGCATAAATTTCATACATTTTGCAAAAATTCTAGAGTACCTCTCTGTTTGTGCGTGAGAATTGTGTTACTGCCTGTTGACATTGAGCTTGTTCTGTGTTATGGTGAGGGGTCATATAACTTTCAGCATGGTCTTGAACCTTACAAAATGACTCGTATTAAATTTTAAATTATAAACACCTGTTTATAAAATTAAATTGTTAATTTTAACCTTAACTTATGGAGCCCTATTGACTTTTCAGGATGTAAACAGATATAGCAGAAACTGAATATGACATTACGTTGGCCAACGATTGGTTTTCCGACATAAGATAGAGGCTCGCTTTATAAATAAGTGATGGTATAAATGTATGTACATATAGTTTTATTAAAAATACTGGTCATATTTACCTCTCAGAGAGAACAGTTCAATCTAGAACATATAAAAGATGCTCTTGCACCTTCGAACCTTAAATATTCTCATAGAAATGGGTGCTTATCGTCTTGATGAGCACTTAGTTTCACTATATTGATTCCAATATTATGAAAAAATTAGCACAGCCGTATGACACAATATTATAGCAAACATAAAAATATATGTACATATACCATCACTTATTTATAAAGCGAGCCTCTATCCTATGTCGGAAAACCAATCGTGGGCCAACGTAATGATTTTATAGATTTTCTTTCGAATAAATGCTTACTTGCAACACTATCAAACAATGCGTAAATGTAAACAACGCTGTGCGTTTATGTTGACGTAACCAACATTTACATACTAAAATTTTTAAACATAGTGAAAAAAATAGAGTAACTGCGGAACGAATGGCATTTTGTTACCATTATTAATTTAATATTCTTGTGATATCAAAATACTACTCCCTCTATCATTTAATCGGGAAAAATGTGAAAATATGCGAAACCATGTACAATTCTGTTTACAGCTACACTCTGTACAACTAAAACATACCCGCTCTCGGTTAGGGAGCACGGATACATCTGAATTTATTCAATATTAAGGAATGGATTTTTGACGTCAATAGAAACTGACCATTGTTGCCTCCCTTATCATTTGGCGCGTTGAATACGCGCTATACCTGTCATATGTGGATTAAATACGCCACTGAATACCAGCCCATCCTACTGGAACCATTTTCAGAAGCAATCGCTTGGCATTTAAATTATTCGGCTTAATGGAGTCTTTTTAGATGGTAAATAGTTATGGTGTTTTTGTTTCCACCCATGGAAAGAGATAACATACTCTAAGGTGCTCACTCCAGTAAGCACACTAGACCTTGTATTTTCGGCCATATTACATATAGCTGTATGGATTCAATAGATGCTATTTGCTGTCACACCAATAGCGAAGCTCTAGGGCAGGCGGTTCGCTTCACCTTCCCAGCACATATAATTTTGCTTCCTCAGGAAACTAACTAGGTATGTATATGGAAATTAATAGTAGCAATCATTTCAACGGAAATAAACTAGGCTAAAACTTATACAAGGTCGGAAATAAATTTTTGTTTAAGACATCGAAGAAAACAAATAATAATTTGATGCCTTAGCACCTTATGAAACGAAATAAGGTGCTACATGCAGTCTTATATGTTATGATTCGGGGGGGCGTGAGGATTAAATTTAAAAGAGAAATTTGGAAGTGAGTATGAAATTTAAAGATAACCGACACATAGTGCAGATTTTTCATGAGTTCTCCGAGGTATCCAAGAGTGGAATGTTTTGGAACATCATTGACTCTGTTTTTTAGAATTGGATAAGGAATTCGGTGGAATTATACCTTAATTCTCAATATTTAACAGAACAAATAATAAAAACATATAAAAGCCTGAAAAAAATATTTGGGGTGATGACATTTGATTTAGAATTTTTCAACAACTTATAAAAATATCTACGATTGTTATTATTAAACTCGTTATGCCGAGTCTCAGTAAAATAGTTTAGGGAGAGACTATTGGTGACGGTTCTTCACCCTCAAATTTCAGGAACTTCAATCAAGTACATAGAAATACTACCTTCCTCGTGATATGAACTTGCATGTGTCTGGAAGATATAGATGAATCGACTGCAGGTCTACCACCCCTGCCCAATCAGGGGCAGGAGAAGGGTGAGAAGACCCATGGTCGAGCTCTTTTGGTCCCTTGCCGCCCTCCTCTCCAAGATCCCACCATGTTTGGTGCGTCTGAAGAGAAAGGAACAGCAATGGCCAAATAGGGAAGATAAGGGAAATAGAAGGAGCTGAGGGAGGTTGAAAAGTAAAGTACAGTAGGAGGGAGGAAATTTACCTCGCGTCACGTTCTTCATTTTAGCTGCGGATAAAAGTATAGAATGCAATAGTTCCATTTTGTTTGGACCTACCGATTGAGGTGTAATACGAACCACGACCTGAATTAATCCTTTAATGTTCCATCAGTTACTTGTTGTTCTAATGCTATGTAATTTTAACTTTTGTAAAGTTGTCAGGTAAGCCTACTAATCTCTGTAATCATTTATTTTCTTTTCATTCTGAGTTTTGTAGCATTTATGCCTTTATGTTTGTACATTGTTTAGTTGCCACTCAGTTATCTATGCATAATGTTTGTTCGCTTATGCTATGTCTTATGAATTATGAAGGTTTCGCAAACCTTCCACTTAGGCACTTTTTGTTTGACTATAGTTGGGCACTTTTTGTTAGACTTCCTAAAGTAGCTTTGTGTCGCACTGAAATTTTCTTTTTTGCCACTATAGTACACTTATTTCACTATCCAGTTTCTATTCTGTTTCACTTAGATTAGTTTCCTTTTAGGGTTTTGATCACTTTAAGTGTTTTATTCGGTTAGTCACTTTTTTAGTCACCTTCTTGGAGACTAATTAGGTCATTTTTGTTATGTTTGGCTATGGGGTGTCACGTCCGATAGAGTTTGAGGAGATTGATGCGAGCCGGCTTCATCCTGCTTTTCACGAGAAAATGGACGGCGGCCAAACGTTCAAGGGAATGGAGCTCTTTCCACGCTTTTACGACATTTATTAACCAAACAAAGAGTCACCGCTATCCCTTGAACTATTTGATGAATTATTCTGTTAATCAACATGGAAAATGCATATTCTCCAAGGTTGATGCACAGGCGAGAATTTTAGCGTTTTATCGACTGACTGATTACCCCGAGGTCTTGATTCCATCTTCCTATTTATCGACTATATATTGGTGCAAGTTTGAGTCGCAAGAACTTCTACTACTTGCAAATACTCTTAGAGTGACTACAGAGGCTTCGGAGATTAACTTTCTCACACGTAACGTTACTATGTTATCAGAACCAGTGTACCTTCACACAGCTAAAGGAGTTACTGTGAATTGTCAACTTTTACAATCGTTCCCTCCCACACTGTGGCAACAATTAAAACCCTTAATTAAATACGTTCTACAATGGTAAAAATCGGAACAAAACTCCCCGCTGACGTGGATAGATAGGGCATTTAAGGATTTCACTGAAGTCAAAGGCGCTTTGACTCAACCAAAAACTTTAGTTCATGTGAAATCTTCATGCAAGCTTTTCATATGTGTTCCAGAAAATTAAAAATTAGTATGTAGTGCCATAATATTCTTTTCACAGATGAAAGAGCCTGCTGAGGGACACTACAACAGGTTTGGTCGTGAGGATATTGTTCTATTTATCGCGGTGAAACATTTTCACAACTAGGTTAAAGGGCAAACATTCATCGAATATTATATCTATAGAGTACATCTATCAGCGAGTCAGGCCACTTCACATTAATATTCCTCACGGAGTTGTTGCTAGCTGGATTATATCTCGCAATTAACCACCGACATTCGCCATGTTAAAGGGAGGGACAAAGTTGTAGCAGATGCTATCTCTTACCAAGCATAACTGAAATCAAGCCACCCACCATGGACATAGACTAACTACTATGCTATTATGGCAGCTGGCCAACTTAACCGACCAAGTGCACTCTAATTTTAAAAGATCACATTTGACACGGGAAATTCCCGTATCTACTTCGACGTCTCTAAATTACGGCCATATATCGCTATAACCTTCTGGGAGGGTCTTTGCGCTACCTTGCACCATATTTTACACCTAAAGAATAACGTCTCTCAAAAAGTTCTGGTTTTAAGGTTCATTTGACCGAGGTTCAACAAGGACGTTCGTTCCTGGGCTCGCATCTAAATACACTGCCAACGCTCAAAGGTTAAGTGACACACCTTCAACAGTGTCCATCCTTGTACCTCAGCATCAAAACCGTTTCGCTTTAAACCTTTACATCTCGAATGAGTGGTCCCTCCGAAAAGAAACTCCACTTCACAAGACGAGGGCAACCATCATGGCAACTAAAAATAATGAGTCTCATTTTTTTCACCTGAAATTTCACCTTTTTCTCTTCGGGAATTTCGGTGCTGGGAGTTCTGGGGCCCCATTTGGAAAGAACTACCCCCGGCTTTTCCAACACAGCCTACAGAAACTAACACGTTGGCTTAGGAAAAATTCCTGCCGAGGTTCTGCCTGTCTCTGTAAAGCAAGAGAGGGAGAGAAACGAACCTACTCACCATTGCGCAGATAAATTCGATTAAACTTCTTCTCAATTCACTCCTAACTAGTCAATTCTCTCCTCGGTTTCTGATGTGAATTAAGGTAAAACAAAATTAGTTTCTACCAGAATATAGTTTAGTTCCACTAGTAGCCACAGAACTATGATTGATATGTGCCTAGTAATAAACACCATGCAGATGAACTTATTTGATGTAAAAACTGTAAGAGATATGAGGATAGTGATATCTGATCATATGATTGTGCAGTGTAAATTTAAGTTTTGTGATGAATGGATGATAAAACGTGGAGAAAAAGGAAAGGATGGAAGAATCAGAGAGAAAGGGAAATTTTGTGAAAATAATTGGGAGTATGAGAAGTATATATATAAGTGTGAACATGAGAATTGAGAAAATGTAGAACAAATTTAGGAAAGTAGTAGTACATACTGAAAAAAGTGTGTGTGTGTGGATTTTCTTGCAATGAAACGAGAAGGCAAAATATGGAAAGTTGGGAAGACGATGTGAAGCGTGTAGTAAAAATGTTTCTCAGTAGAGATGATGATGTAAGTCTCACAGCACACCATTAACTAAAGGGCTTTCAGTTGGAGAAAATGATAGGAAGACTTATGGTTAATAGGAAATAAAGGGAGTGAATGGGATGGTTAGTTTCCATGTCGTTGAAGCGTGTCACACCCACCTTTCGTGAAAGAGGTAAATAATGATGTACAAGAAAATATGGACTATATTTATTGATTATCTAGATAACGGGAAGACAAGAAAGACTTTTGTCTTTTGTCAAAGAAATGCATTTTTTTCCTCACCAAAGTTTTACGGATTCGTGGCCAATAAACTCCCTTACTGTAAAATGCAAATCATTCAAGTTAAGTTGTCTGCATGGCAGCATCCCCTACTGGCAGAAGAATGGCCCGCAAAATCCGATTAAAAATTCTGGAATTTACCTTAGGCACAGCGTCGGATAGATAGGAGTTTGGCACTTAGCTCCTCAAATCTCGAAATGATCCAAGTATTCGCTTTTGATCGATCTTTAGCGGAAACAGGAAGGACCCAGCCCCAAAATCTGCCGGATAAACTAGGATACATAGATGTTTTTCGTATCCTATTCTTTCTCATTCCACTCGATTGAAAGCTGTGTGGGCAGCGTCAACTGCGGGATATTTTATTCTATTAGAAAGAGAGGTCATTTCTCTAACTAGCTTCCCTAACGGAAGGTTAGAGGTCCTCCCATATTAGTCTATTAAATCTGAAGAATTCGGCATCTAAGAGCCTCAAGGCATGACTATAATATTGCTGAGATGTGTATGAATTTTTAAATAAACTACAATATATAGATTATTTACTAATACCGTAGATGCATTTTCGTATTCTACCTTTAGGAGAAAAAAATAAGAAAGTTAAAAAGTACTTGTTATTAAGGTCTTTTCTTGCCTGTGTGGCATCTTAAGCGCTGAAGTCCGGTAAAATTGACTTAATTCATCCTTAAATAAAATAAAAGTCGAATTAGGAAAACCACTTTCTACCATTTTGTTAGCAACCAAGTAATGAAGGAATAGTTTTAAAGTAGCTTAAAGAGGCAAATGTGACCCGATTTTCTATCATATACACTAATCTCGGCCTATTTCATTAATTTATGTATGGAAAATTGCTTGAATCTATTTCTAGAGACCGAATTCAAGGTTAATTTTGGTTCTTAAAAATTAGTAAATGATAATCGTCATACATTTAGGATTCAGCGTTCGTGTTTGAGTAATTTGATGGATTTGTCCCATAAAATAATCACAAACTTAGATTAATATAAAGTTTATATCGATTTTCACAAAGCCTTTGTAACAGCACCGGATAAAGGACTTTTTGATACAGTTAAGAGTGAATAGTTTGGGGGGGGGAGGGCTAATGTATCCTCCATTTGGGATCCAATCTTGGACTACTATTATTCATAAGTTATATTAATGACTTTGACATTAATGTACTATTCGAAAGTTTGCGAGCGCTAGAAAAGTGAGAAAGAGAGTAACATATTTGTGTTACGTCGTAAATTTACAGAGTAATTTTGAGAAAGTAGTGAAATACCTAAGCTGAAAATGAACTAATGAGATACAAGGTAGATAAGTACCAGGAAACCTAAGACCGCAGTGTAAATACAACATCAGTGGTCATAATCTAAATCTAGTTACTATTGTAAAGGCTTGGAGAGTCTTCATTTTGAGGCACCATAAATTTTCTCAGCGATGTATTTTAACGTCGCTAAAAAAGAGTTATGCGGTAAATAGCAAGTAGCTAGGAGCTAGAAACTTTCCATTATACTTATACGGCATTTGTTAGACCTCAGTTAGATTTGTGGTGTCTCTTTTCTTTCGAAATCTTAGCGAAAACCGACAAAGTCATTTCCAATAGGGAGTGAAGAAGGCGAGATCAGCAAAGAAAGGAATGAAGAAAGGAAAAGTGAAAATATGTAGAAGAAAAGTTATAGACGTAGATCCTTCTACAGGCATTGGGTCCGGAAGGGCACGCAACTGCATGCGTTCAGGCGGAGAAGGCTGTCGATTTCACAGATGTCAGCTGCAGCAGGGCTTTCATACTATACCCGATACCCCTAAGACGGGGGTGGTAATAGAAAATAGAGACGGGGTCATTAGAAGTGGAAAAGGTTGGGGAGGAGACAGGCGAGTCAACTTACGCTACTTCCCACACCAAAGATAAGACGGAGACCGTGAAGCCGCCCCTCTTTAATTCCTTCCAGAGATGAGTTGACGAAGTCTGATCGGTGACTCTCGTGTAAAATTACCCTTTTTCAGCAGTTAAGTCAAAAGACGCTTGCAAAGAATGTGGCGTAAAATGAGTAAGCGACAGATGTCTAGTATGAATAAAGCCCAGGACGTCTCAATCTTGTTTAAGAGTATTGGGTACACTGGGTCTGGCACAGTGTACCGCTGTTGGTTCCAGTTGTGACAGTCTACAACAAGGTGCAGCCCCTCTGCGGGGGTAGGTAGTTCACTGGTTCCATTTTGGTCTCTGCCCTTCTTCAAGAGACAAACTTTTGCTGTCTAGTGTATTCAAACACCCCTCCCAGAGGTGCGGGGCTCCCTTATCCCGGGAGAACAGAGGTTAGTACCTGATATCTAGTTAGTGACAAACACAAATAACAAATAAATACTCGTACCTTTCAACTCAAACGAAGACCCGCTCACTAGGGATTGGCATTCTAATTTTTATGTTGGTTTCATTATACAGTCTGTTTTTTCCGTCGAAGCCAAGAGACAGACCGATGACATTACTTACCCACCTACCATACTACCATACGTTATGAATTTCTTTCTTCTTTCCCCAATATTTTTTGGGCGGATTTATGGCAAATACAGATCCTATGAGAATCAAGAAAGAGATAAACAGGGATTATATTCCTATATAATTTAGTGAAATGAAAGATAAACTCTCTTATTGAAAACAGGAAACCACCCAAGTTATGTTTTCTGCATGGCAGCATCCCAGAATGGCAGAATAATGGCCCGCAAAATTTGATTGAAAATTCTGGAATCACCTTTTGAACAGCGTCGAATTGATGGAAGTTTGGCACTTAGCTCAACAAGGTGATTCACCCGCATTTAAAAATAATGGATTCCAACTTTTCAACAAGAGACTTAAAGCAATCATAACATTTTCCTCGTATAAGGGTACGCAAACTTACAGGGTGTCCGTAAAGTATGGACTCAGGAACTATCACAATGGTCTCCTCGTTCATCAGACCTTACCCCCATTGACTTCTTTTTGTGAGGTAAGTAGTTAAAGGGATAAGAAAGTGACCTAAATGAAAATATTAAAGATACGAGACACCTGAGGAAATAGCGCATTCTAAGTGAATGGGCTCAAGTTGACAGAAATTTAGAGTTAATGCATCGGGTTCGTCGGGGGATTCTCGCAAAACGTATCGAACGTTGCTTCACACATGGTGGAAATCATATTGAAGATGTTATTTATTAATTTTTCAATTGAATACAATATAGTTGAAATTAGGTAATGTGTAGTTCAAATTAAATTAAATGTAGTTCATTTTATTATTGAAAATATGAATTTTTCATGTCCAGAATAGATACAATCAATAAACATCACTTCATTCTAAAACTTATTAAAAATATAAAAAAAATGTTGGCACCTGATACTGTATTTATGCTCTTGTTTTTTAATCTATTATAATAATCTCTAATCTAAAGTGGGCCTTAGGGTCTGTCCTGCTAAGTAATTCTGTAATCTTCTACATCTTATGAATAAAGAGGCTACATGACGGAGTAAGGTTGAGATGAGATGCACCCGCTGGTGCATCTCTTCATCAACTTCACTTTCGTAACATTTCTCTTTTACAAAGTTTTGTTTCCAAGAAACTTTAACTTTATTGTTAACTTTGTGTTAATTGCAGACTATAACTAAATTTGCGTTAATTATATTAAACCTAACATGAAAGTGAAGGTACGACCTCCCTATAAATATACCTTGGTAAAAATAATTTATTTTATGTCGGCTTTTGAAAAGATTCAAATGAAAACTAGGGTAAAGGAACTAAGGTGAAATGTGGAATTATTCCGGTCTCAGATTCTCTTCATACAATAACGCAAATTATTATTCTCCTGGTAAAATTTAGTATTTAATTGATTTGTACCTAAAAATTAACAATAGTACCCCTTAGAGTTTCTCAAATTATTAGAATATGAAGGAAATTTCCTAAATTTAATGCTATTAAATTTTGAAATTTAGGTAATTCAATGAAGGATGCTATGCGGGAAGAAAGGGAGGTAGTGGATATCGTTTGAGTGTATATAATAACCGTGTGGAACACAATTATCGTTCAATTACATTTGACAACTTTTTTTACTAAAATTTTAACTCTGAATTCTAAAGTTTTCTCCTGATTGGCTGTATCGCATCAACTTTTTGACCTACAGGGATGCCATCACTTTATATAGAAACCAATAAAAATACTGGATCTAACAATTTTGTACTTTTTATTGCGACTTAACAAATCAAATACACTAAAAGAAATAAAACATTAATTAACTCTAATGTTTGTACAAATTTATTTGGTTCATCCAAAAGATATTATTACTGTAATTCAAATTGTGTACAAGTAGTTAAGGCAAATATTTTCACTAATAGCTTTACTTGGAGTGTTCAATATGTATACAAATTTGATTTATACTCTAACAGTAGTTAGCCAACATATTTATATCCCATCTACCCTAATACAGTTCATCTATGAGCGTCAACCTTGGTGGAGTCGTTCACTTTGTTCTTGACTGACTGGGCCAAAGTATTCACAGAAGTTAGCAAGATGGCTATGCAGAAAATAAAAATTGATACTCATGTTGCAAACGAGCGTTTTGTATCTCTCCAATAGTCTGAGAAATTTGATGTAATTATTTGCTCGTGTATTCGAGTGCTTACTTTATCTCGATGAAATGTTCATCTTTGATGAGCTGGCGAATCTGTGGACCATTAAAAACACGACCTTGATTTTTTCAATTGACAGGCCAGACGATGCTAAAAGGAGGTTAGAACAGTTACATTCAGTTGGCAATGGTTTAACGAATTACTTCATGAGACCCACTTTAATGTGAAGAGGTGGGAATATAATTTTCTTTCGGTCAACAAGTGGTTCCTGTATAAAGTTGTAATCATCAGAATAGATGTCAGACCTTGGAGGCCAATTCCTGTCTACCAAATGCTTGTATCAAGTTCTGCTGTCCCACATATGCAGAAAGCAGTGATACTTAATGTACCCGTGTTTACCTTAAAATCGTAATTTTAAGGTAGACACTGATGATTAAATTGCTTAGAGCAACAACTCAATAACTCTCCATATTCTTCACGAAGACTAACTGAATGCCAAACTGTGGCTGCATTATATATGTAAATTGCCACTCTGGAGGAAGAGACACTTTAAGCACCACTTTGAGCTATCGATGAATTTGAAGAGTAAAACGGAATTCTCAATTCCTCCATTAAGCCGTGTATGTTGTGGCAATAGACAAACTACTGTCACTTCGAAAGAACTGCAGAACTGCACTTTATCTGATTGGAAAGAAGATAACTTTGCTCCTTTTCTACGTTTTTCTCAATCAGTTTTGATTTTAGGCGTACTGTTGACGATTTGTACCCCTTCTTCTGGCCTTGTAACTATGGCTATGACGCCAATAACCCTTCGTCGGTAGATGTGCCACAAAGTCAAGGTGATTAGGCAGTCGACGCAACGGATCCTTCTTGGTGAGAAAGGACTGCCTCTAGTTTGGATACAAGGTGCAATCTGACCTTTAAGGATGATTCTTGTAAGGGGTTCGATCGTGGAAGAGGGCGGCGATCCTAAGTGATCACAGCAATTCATTGTAATTTGCTTGCCCATCTTCGAAACCCGATACGACACAGTGGCGGAGAGCAAAAGGAGATGTATGGCTTTAGCTTTATTCAAAATACAAGGTATGCTCAGAATGCCTGCTCTAAAGTTGACAAGGGTTTTTATATGGAAGAAAAAGGGGGATCGCCTCCAAAGGGATGTACCAATAGGATTCTACTTAGGAGGAGCTATTATCTAAATATAATGGAATTCCTCTAGTCCTATGTTACGTGGGAGGATTTTTACAATTTTTTTAAGTGGATCTACCAATGTTAACACAAGAAGGAAAGGTTGCTATCCAACTCTGCCTGTTTATTTTGCTATTTTTTTACCAGTGGGCGGGCTTATAACCTTTCCTAACCTATCTTAGTAGTAGGTGGCACTGGTGAATAGAAAAGGATTTTTTGTTCTTAGTATAACAGATTCCTAAGCATTTTTTTCTCAGCAGTTTTTTTTAGTTATTTTTGTTTACATGGCAGATACTTGCAGCAATACCATTGAAAGGTGGGAAGGTTAACTAAAAAACTATTAAACAAGAGAGTGTTGGATATTGAGAAGATCTGAGCTTTTAGTATTGTTTGGTTTTTGGCATGGTTAGACGGCGAAAATTCACTGTTGCATCATCTATGGTCAAAAGATCAATCACAAAGTTGGGTTATATATGAGAGACTAGTATAAACAAAGCTGAGTTTTGAAAACAAATTTAACCTTTATGAACTGATAAGAGTTTCATTCGTAGCCGTCTATCTATTATCTATCGAATTATATTCCAATGTGTTTTTTTTCTAAGTATGGAAGTGAGAGGCAGGCTTTCCGTTTCATCTAACTATACTGTAGTTACTGTCTTTTGTTAAGGCACTTAACAGTACTGAATCCCTTTTCGATATTCCCACATCTCTTGCCAAATCAATCAACCCTTGCTGATTGGATCCCTTACAAGCTGATTTATCTTAAATTTTAAAATCTGTATTATTGCTGTCACTGAGTTCTTCATCATGATCCATATCTTCAAGAGAGGGTAGATAAACTAAAGATAGCACTGTGTGTGATAGAACGGGTTGAGGCCGCGTTAATTTCAACCACTATCACATGTTATTTAAAACCACGATGCTCCCCACGGGCATCTTCGCTTTGAAGCTGGGCGCCTTATCGCAGCCACTTGAGTCAATGTTTAAACAAGGAGGTTTATCATCCCCCCTCCGTTCGCCCCATCCGCCGCTCACGCCAGATTGAGTTAGGCTTATGGGCAGATAAGGCTTGTTCTCAGGCTCGGCTGTGCATTCCCTCGAAGCTCCCACTCCATTGTCCCCTACGCCAAGGGAGTGTCTCGACTATTTAGATAAAAACTTTACCACTAAGATCAGATTGGAGATCCAGATTTTCGTCGCGAAACATCACCACGACCCTCTCTCACCTTGTGCGCCAAGGGACCTCAACCTCGAGATTCACCATTACTAGTCCAGAAGAAGGACAATCTCCCTTGAGTGCCAAGGTTCGAGCCTTCGTGACGTCAAGTCCACAAGGCTTCCCCCTTGTTGTTCAGAAAAAGAACAACGTTAGAACAGCTATTGTTCGTTCGAGCCCGTTGAAAAAAAACGGTTCTCACCCCTTCCCCTGTTGTTCAGAAAGAGAACAACGTAGAACAGCCATTGTTCGTTTGAGCCCGTTCGACAAGAAACGGTTCTCACCCTTCCCCTGTTGTTCAGAAAGAGAACAACGTTAGAATAGCCATTGTTCATTCGAGCCCGTTGACAAGAAACGGTTCTGACCCTCTCCCTGTTGTTCAGAAGAGAACAACGTAGAACAGCCATTGTTCGTTTGAGCCAGTTCGCCAAGAAACGGTTATCACCCTTCCCCCTTGTTGTTCAGAAGAGAACAACATTAGAACAGCCATTGTTCTTGAGCCCGTAGACAAGAGACGGTTCTCACCCCCCCTGTTGTTCAGAAGAGAACAACGTAGAACAGCCATTGTTCGTCAAGCTGTTCGTCAAGAAAGGGTTCTCATTCCCAAGACGCCACGTCAGGATCATTTAATTCCCCCCCCCCTTTCGGCTGGAACTCGCCAGCGGACCGAAAATTCCTTCACGTCACCTTCCTCTGCACAACAAGTATAAATTACGTAAGCCGAACGTTACCTTTGAGTATTTAACCCTTTTTTTTAATTCTATCCTGTGCTTTAAATGGTTTAGCGAACCATCACCTCCCTTTAACTTTATATTTGTTTTACCTTTTTAAATCTTTTAATCCTCGGATTAGCTCGAGTTTATTACAACTCTAGAAATTGAGAGTGTCAACTGAGGTAAACGGACGATAATGGAAAAAGGTTAAAGGTAAAAGGATAACATCACTTTTTAAAAAAGAAAATATTGTTTGTCTCAAATAACAAACTATATTTACTAACTAATAGTTATTTAAAATAAAATAATATATACGTGATGCTCGCCCGGTACCATGAGTAACATGAAATGAACCATTTTTTACTATTCCAAAATTTGGATTTTCCCATATCCTGATTTTTATCAACATTTGTAGACCTAAATATAGTTGAAACAATTGTCTCCTCTTTTGTCTCCTCGGAATATATAAGTTAGACGCCGTTTCAAGATAGAAATTTATTTATTATAATTAGGAATATTATTATTTCACCCGGTAATGAGCCATAACTGAGACGCAATTACTACTCAGTGCATTTTTCTATAATAACAGAAACCTTTTAATAAACAAACGCAGATTAAGGATATAATATTAGTAATAAAGACTTTAAATCGTCCCAAAATAATTAATATCAATGAAAAATTAAGAATAGTTTTTTTTTTGCACCCCAACATGAAGAAAACCCTTTGAACAGCAGAAAATCGAGAACTCTTCCACGAGATCCGAGCAAACAAGTTCGCAGAAAGGAATATATACAATCACTCGTTTCTATGAAGAAACAAACATTTAGAAATGAAAATAAAAAAACCATCTTATAAAAAAACGATACAAAAACCCGAGCGTAAATAAAGGATCTAGCGACCATCTTTAGCAGGAGATACCAATTGAAGGGTCTTGAAATTGTAAAATCTTAATGGCCAATAAAGTCAAACTGAAAAGAAAAGGAATTTTAAAGAAAATTAAAAATAAATAAGTTTTATTTTCAAATCCAGAGAAGAGGAAGCGGAAGATAATAAACTAAAAGAATCAGGGTCCAGCGGGTGGTTAAGATTTTGAGTGTTCTCTTATTGAAGAGTGTCCAGGTTTAGAGATAGGAATATTTGTTCTATATGACACTCCCATATGCTTAGCAATCCTACATTTTAATTGTAGCATAGTTTGGCCTACATAGCGACTATGGCAGGTCACACACGTAAATTTATAAATAATGGAGGATATCAAGCCTAATGGGAGTGATTCCTTGTGTCGAAAGAAAGAATTGATAGAAAGAGGATTAGAATTAATAGGAGAGAACTAACATTGAGAAAAGTACTTATTAAGAATCGATTCTGATTCTTTTAATTTATTATCTTTCGCCTCCTTTTCTCTGGATTTAAAACTTCTGGAATCACTTTTCATTAAAGAAGTAAACCCAGAACTTAATGATTATTCCTCCTCCCTCAAATTGTTCACTATAGAGTCAAATAAAGAAACATACAACCAACCAAATCCTTCCGCCCCCCCTCTACATAGTTTTAATCCTGGCTAGTCCGAATCACAGTAATCAGTGGATATCACCAGCTCCAACAAAAAAAGGTTAGTTTCTGTCTAAAAGTTCTGTTTCATTTTTATTCTTTGTGGTTATTCTAAATATTTTTTCCCGTGGTTTTTATATGATCATATATATATGAAAAGATTTCCCTTAGTTTCATGTTTTTCATTCTTATTTATTGCTTTACTATTGCTTTATTAAGCTTTAAACTTTCGTTTCCTAGTTTACTCGCATTTATTGATCATTTGAAATACCTTTACCCCCTGTATTCAACTGTTTTTGATCTATATTTTTAACTATCATATATTTGTATGTTTTTTTCCTTTCTCCTGGCTATTTGATGTTACTTACCTTTCATTTTTCATTGTTCGCCCTGCCCTTAGAATTTTGTCGGGTATTAATTTAAAAAGAAATTTCTGTTATTCCTATTGAGTTTGATTCATGTTTTTATTCATATTTATTATTTCTGGAAATATTGTTTAATTAAGTTTCCTATTTTAAATTTTTCTTTCTTGCTTAAGCTCGTATTTATCGATCGCTTTATCCCTTACATTAAACTTTTTTAAACATATGTTTTCAATATCATAAATCCGTAATTTAACTTATATTAACTACTTGCTCATCATTCGGGTTTCATTTCTGTTACCTCTCTTGTTGAGTGTGTGACTTATTTTTTTATATTGTAACTAATATTGAATTGTTTGTGCGATTTTTGCAATTTAAGCATCTAATTCTTAGAATTTTTTCTATTCGTATTAGAATCCAATCTGCTGAATATGGTCATTACTAAAGAACGAAACGTCCGGCTAATAAATGTTTAGAGCGATCACACGAGTCTAAATATTACTCCTACGAATTCGGTTCGCAAGGAAAACCCCCTCATTGGTATATATATATATATATATATATATAAATATATATATATATATATATATATATATATAAATATATATATATATATATATATATATATATATATATATATATATATATATATATATATATATATATATATATATAAGTGATACACAGAAACAAGAGAATAGAGACCCTACTGAAGGTGACCCCGAGAAAAGCAAAGAGAAAAAAACCATTGCCCGGCAAGGACTCAAACCTCAGACCTCTGGTTATCAAGACAGTGCTCTGCCGACTGAGCTAACGGGACTCATCAATTTAACCTTCCGCTCGCATCTCCAAAGAGCACCTCCCAAATGAAACTGTGCCGACCACACGGGGCTGATATATATATATATATATATATATATATATATATATATATATATATATATATATATATATATATAAATATATATATATGAAAACTTTAGAAAGAATCCTATTGACCAGGTAAACAGAGAATTTCATTTAGCCCTTTGCTCTATGCTTAAAGGTCATCCTGACCTCATTAATAAGTTAAAATCCTTAAATGCTTCCCTTCCCTACCTTTATGGGCTCATCAAAATCCATAAGTCGGAAAATCCTATCTGTCCCATTATTAGCTCGGTTGGGTGTGTTTCATATACCCTATCTAAATGGTTAGCTTTTCTCCTAAGTCCCTTGGTGGGGAGCGTTTCTAGTTCTCACATCGTTAATAATCTCGATCTCATTAGAAAACTTAATGATAATTTTAGCTTGGTTAGTTTCGATGTATCTTCCCTCTTTACAAAAGTGCCCGTACCCGATCTCCTCAATTTCCTCGAAGAGTACCTTGTTAATGTTGTTCTCCCTATACCGGCTTCCGCGATTATTAAACTTATTTCCCTCTGTATTAACAACTGTAAATTCACCTTTGATGGGAAATATTACCGTCAAATCTTTAGAATAGCTGTGGACAATTGTTTGTCCCCGGTACTGGCCAATCTATATATGGAGTTTTTTGAATCCAAAATACTTCCCAAGACCAACATACCCGTATTTTATGGATGCGTTATGTTGATGACATTCTTTATTTGTTGCCTAATGATCTTAATATCAATTACTTTTCTTGAGAAAGCCAACACGTTAGTCCCCTCAATTAAATTTACTTTAGAAAATGAAAAAGATAACACCATCCCTTTCTTAGATATTCTGATCCACCGAACAGACCAAGGTTTCAAATATGAAATTTATAGAAAACCTACAGCCATTGACTCATACATCCATTTCTATTCCGATCACCAAATTAGTATCAAGAAAAGTGTTTTCTCTTCCATGTTTCTCCGTGCCCTGAGAATTGTTTCACCCGAATATTTGGAAAAAGAGGTTGATATGATATATAATATAGGTTTAAATTTGTGTTACCCTTTCTACGTACTTAAAAATTGTTATAATTCTGCTAAGCGTTCATTTTATCAACCTAATCGTAACATCCCTAAATTTCATGCCAAAAATGTATTAGTTTTACCTTTTAACCAAAGTTTCATAAAATTACCTCGTTTACTAAAACCTTTGAACATAAATGTTATTTTTAAATATGGAAACACTATCCATCGCCTTCTCGTAAAAAATTCCCCCCCTAAACCAGGCATTGTATATTCTATTGGTTACAATAATTGTGAAAAATGCTATTATGGACAGATAGGTAAAGAATTGAATGTTAGAGTTAAACAGCACCAAACTAATGTTCGTAATCTTTGTCAACAATCTAAATATTTTTACATATCTATAGTCAGGATCATACTAATTGAAATAGTGCTAAGCCTGTTATTAAATGTACAAACTACATTTCAAGAAATATTTTGGAGTGTATCTCTATTAATACTTTCCCAAATTTTAATATTAGCCCTGGATTGTTTAGCCTAGATCCTATCATATCTAATTATATTAAATCAGAAATTAAAGTGTTTAAAGAATTTGTACCCCCTAGTTAGGGTTTTGATGCAGGTAGCCGTTTTAACCCCCCCACTCCTTACTATTTAAGACATTGTCTGTCCTGACCTACGTTATTCCATGAAGAGGGATTTAGAATAAAGACGAAAGCGCTCGGAATCGCTTTTCCTTGTGGGTGTTATATATCATAATTTTGACTCACGTGCAAGTTGTGAGTTTCTTTTCACACACATATATATATATATATATATATATATATATATATATATATATATATATATATATATATATATATATATATATATATATATATATATATATATATATATATATATGGATGCAATGTCCCTACCTTGATGACGTCATTTTCATGGCCTAATCTAAAGATATAAACAGTTTTCATATTAAACTTAATCCACTCGTGGCTTCTATTAAATTTACCCATGAGGTTGGTTGAAAATAAAGATCCCTTTCCTTTCTCGATCTTTTTATCCATATAAACCAGAATACCTTTAAACTTTGCGTCCTTTGCAAACCTATTATTTCAAACTCTCATATTCATTTTCCTATGCGCATAATCCCCATACATAAACGCTCTGTTTTTTATTCTAAGTTTCTTCGTGCATTAAATTCTCTAATATCTTTGAGAGTGGCCACATATTGTGTTACTCTTATGACTTTTTGAAAAATTGTCTACCCTTTGCTAAAAAGAGGTTATATAATATGCGTCTTACTGTCTCTTTAAATGTTAAAAAAGTTCTGGATTTGCCCTTCTCTGATTACTTTCTAACCTTCCATATCTTCTATAATACTTTAATATTTCTGTTGCTTTGAAGTACGATTCGAATATCAATAATATACTTGTTCTCAATACATGTCTTCAGTGAGCACGATCGGAACAAGGCGGTAGATGTCGTCTACTTAGACTTTCAGAAAACCTTTGATAAGGTACCACACCGCCGCCTTCTCCGGAAAGTGCGAGCACTGGGCATAGATGGAAAAGTAGCCGGCTGGATAGAGAACCGGCTAAGTGGCAGACGGCAACGGGTGGTGGTGAATGGACAGGCTTCTGAGTGGGTGCCCGTTACTAGCGGGGTGCCTCAAGGTTCTGTCCTGGGACCACTATTGTTAATTATCTACATCAACGACATAGACGGTGACATGGTTGCCAAGATTTCTAAATTTGCCGACGATACCAAGCTTGGTATGAACGTTGCAAAGGATGGAAATACTGCCCGCCTGCAAGATGATCTTCGAAAGATTGGGGAGTGGTCAGATACGTGGCAAATGCCTTTCAACGTAAACAAATGCAAAGTGATGCATATTGGCCATTGAAACCCCCAATCTCTTTATATGCTTAAGAGCACTGCTCTTGAATCTACCGACACTGAGAAGGACTTGGGTGTAGCTATAACTATTGATCTAAATTTCTCGAGGCAGTGTATTGAGGCAGAGAAGAAAGCCCAAAGGATGTTAGGTTATATAAAGCGACAGTTTGGATATCGGAACAAGGAAATAGTACTCTGTTTGTGCAATTCACTTGTCCGACCGCACTTGGAGTATGCCGTACAATTTTTATGTCCTTCATTTCGAAAGTACATCACGAGATTGGAACGTGTGCAAGTCAGGGCAACCAAAGTGATTCCCTCTATCAAACCTAAAAGTTATGAAGATAGAGTAAGGGAATTAGATCTGTTCCCGTTGGAAACCTGTAGACTACGTGGTCAGCTCATCTAGATTTTCAAAATACTTCGAGCGTTGACTACAGGGATATTTTCAACCTTAATGAGAGCAGAACAAGAAATCACGGCTTCAAACTTGAGCTGAAGCGTTACAACCGCGATCTTTGTGGGAAATTATTTACGTACAGTATCTGCGGTAGCTGGAACGCACTTGTGATTGAGGTTGTCAACAGCAATTCTGTTGACTAGTTCAAGACAAGACTAGAGAAAGTCTTGAAAAGTGGTGGTTTAGGGAGGACGTAAGGCAATTAAACAGGGATGTGTCCGCTCGACAGCTAGTCCAAAGGTACCCTCATTGAATGGACCATAAGGTCTTCTAGGTTACTTATTTTCCTTGTTACTCCTTGTTACCACATAAAATGCCTCCCCGCCTGGCTGTACTATGAAGTATTTTGGACAAACAGGAAACCAAGTGTCTGTTTGAGCAATCAACATAAATACAATGTACGGAGAGATAAAAATACTCGTGCGTTTTTTGTCCATACCTTTGATAATGACCATTTAATTTACTTGAATTCAGCTTAAAAAAAATTATCATTCAAATGACCTTATTAAAAGGAAACATTGTTAAATGCACTTTAATAACCAAATTATATTATCTTATTTCTCATGGTCGTTTTTAAATTAATCTTTTATTAATTTTTTTTTTAAGAAATGTTCGTATTAAAATTCTTAGTTCAGTTTCTGACATTAAGAGTTATGGGTACACAGTTTGGTTATTTTAATTATTCTATTTTATTTTCATTTAAATACTTTGTTATAAGATTCTTTGGTTTGTTTTTTCTTTCTCATATATAAACTTGTTATATATATTTTTCTTTTAGTCTCTTGATAAAAAGCTCAATAAAATTCAAAAATATTTTTAAACTGATTTTCCCTTTTTTTCCCTGTGAGACATTGAATTCAGGTGCATTTAACAATGTTTCCTTTTAATAAGGTCATTTGAATGATAATTTTTTTTAAGCTGAATTCAAGTAAATTAAATGGTCACTATCAAAGGTATGGACAAAAAACGCACGAGTATTTTTATCTCTCCGTACATTGTAGCTTTTCTCCTATACATATTTTGTTAAAGATTAAAGTCATCAAAGAACGAAGACGAAATATATTCTTTGCTGCTTGATCAACAATTTCCTCGCCGCTAAACGATGCAATGAGAATAGAAGCAAACAGAAATTAAATTATATCAATCAAATGCAAACACTAAAATAAACGTAACAGTAAGATATTTTACATTGAAAATGCAGAAAATATAGAATTGGATACATATACAATTTAGTAAAAACTGAAAAATAATTCAACATTGGACATAACAAGTTAGGAAGTATAGAGTAGTATAGCAAAAAGTAAGAGAGTATAGTAGTGAAAAGGTTTTGATAAGGATAGTAAAGGTAAGTTTAGTATAAGTTTGAAGTGGGTATATTTGCCTGGTGGAAGTGTATCTACTTTAAAAGTAGGTAGTATAGTAAAATGAATCACGCAGTAGCAGGGATTGTATAGATCCCTGGTCAAAGGGTAGTTCTGGCAATGATGATCTCGTGTTGATTTGTTTGTGGTTTTCGAAATTTAGAGAAATTTCTGAAAAATAAACTGAACATTATCTCTTTTATATGGGAGAGATAGAGGGGATAGGCTGGGATTAGGGAGTTGTATGTAGCCAGCGGTCGAAAGCGAATTGATAATTTTGTCTCGAGTCCTGTGGTTCTTATGTAGCACTGAGTATTATGTTCTTAGTCAAAGGTCAATGGTAACTTATTGCGAGTCTCATTGCCCCAAAACATCAAGAGTGGTCGACCTGCTATTTGATACCATTAACACGTTTTACATCCGGTAGTGGGCGTATATACTCTCTTCTGTTTCGATGAACAGTAGCCTAGGATTTTGTCTCGTAAAACTACAGAATAGGCCACAACTTCTACCCGTTGCATAATACCTATTACAGCGCCACCTTGTTTATTAGACAGTGCTGCCAACTGACATCAAATCAACTTAATAAGTCTTACTTCGAAATTCTGCAAACTATATTTATATATTATATTTCCCAGTAAACTATCTTTTTATTCACGGAAAAACTTTGTGTATGTACACTGTATATGCTTTGAATGTTAAAATTAGGGTTTACGTTGCGTCTAATGCGCTGAGCCAAATTTTTAACTAGATATTTTCTAGCTCAAACCTTCTGTTTTGCCTGAATAAAGCTAATAGTGATTGTCAGGCGGTGGAGTTTATAACGAAAGGATTAATCTGCCTAAAAATGGATTTACTGAATGGGTTTCTTGGAAAGGGACAAGAGAAAAGATTAATAAAGAATGACCGATCGAAACAATCCCATTATTAATTTGGCTTTTTCCGACAGAAAATTTTGTTTTGGGTTGTGATGAGGGTCAAGGAATAATGAACTCATTATTTTAGAGGATTTACTAATTGCTAAATTTAAGTTTGATCTTGGCCCTTCATATATAATTCCAAGTGAGCACATATTATATGACTGCTCTTTCTGTAAAGTGGTAATTTTGTTTCAGAGAACTACCCTTTTTATACAGTTACCAACGACGATATACAATTTAGTTTGAAATGGGATTCCTGTTTATTTGTGATATTCCGATAGTGCTACTTGAAATGTCGCAGTAACGTAACACATTCTCAAAATTTATTTTATTTGATTAGAAAACGTCATACGAGTATATTTATAACTAAATTTACACAAAACACTTTATATCTCATAAACAAATAATATATTAAATTATCACTGAGGATCAAATTCAGGGTAAAGTGTGACATGACTAACGTTAATATTATCCACTTTCGACTGGCGCGTAGTTTTTTTGCGCAAAGCAGTCGATAATGGTTGCTAATAGTGAAAAGTTAATGAACACTCTCAACGCCTTCAATGATACGCAATAAAACATTCTACTATCACACTTTTGTACGAGACGCAGAATTTTGTTCTTTGGTTACCGATTCTAACGAAATTTGAAACCCTTATGTTGTTTTACATTCTCTTTCGAATGATATAATTGTCAAAGCCCTTCCAAGGTTAGCTGGGGAATTATTTGACAATAACTTCCTAATTATTTGGCCGATTTTAACAAAATATGAAACCCTTATGTTGTTTTACATTTTATCTCGAATGATATAATTGCAAAGGTCCTCCCAAGGTTAGTCCGGGAATTATTTTGTTTTGTCAATAACATCATAACTATTCGCCCGATTCTCTCAAGATTTGAAACTTATGTTGTTTGACATTCTACTTCTAATGATATAATTGTAAAAGTGGTCCCAAGGTTAGTCCGGGAATTATTGAAAGTTTTGAAGGTCGTAAGGTCATAAATCAGAATAAGTGAGAGTACGCGACTTTTGGCCAGCAGACCTTGTTTAACTATATTTCACTTTAAACTTCCATAAAGGACAGGTTTTTCAAGCCTTTTCTTACAAAATAATATTTCTTTTCTCTCTCTGACTTTCTCGCTCTCTTTTTCTTATTTCTAATCTTCTTCCATCCCATATATCCCAAATTCGAAATTTCTGTTGGCCATAAAACTTGAGGAAATGTATTTAAAAAGTTAGTTTGCTCCCTGAGGCGATCTAGCCTTCCTACCAGTCCGAAATTCGCGTTCTACTTTCCATTCTAGCTTAGCCGAGGATCATAGTATTTTAGCTCTTGGGGCGATTTCGCGGTTTTTCTTTTGCGAATTTTTACCGATTTATCAGTCAGGAATATTATGAACATTTATCATATGTGGTTATTTTTTCCAAGGGTTTTACCATCGAGTTTAAAGCGAAATCATGGCGTTAAAACTTGACCTATCCAAATGTTGGTCCAACCAAATTGACTCCTCAACCGACAAATATACATATCCATGTGAAACCAGATTCCACCCGACAGGTAGTGTTTTTCTAAATCTTTTTCACGTCACTCAAAATATAAAAATAGCCTTAGGATGATATTAACTAATCGTTAATCAAGTTCAAACTAAACTAGTATGACACTTTTCTAACTCTTGTGAATCGGTCGAGTCTCTCTCCTGCTTAGAAATAAAACGAAAATAAATGGTTTGAAGACGGAAGATAAATTATGAGTTGCATTTAACTGAGATGAAGATGGCTTTTGAGTGGCGTGCAGCCGTGTTTAAATATAAGTTACATCAAATTGACAATAACTTTTCGGTAAATTTTCTTTTCATCTTGCAAAAGCTTGTGTTCGATGTAACCTTTAAATAATTATGTTACATTTTAATTTAACTCAGTGAGGTGTAGATGTATGAGAAAATAGGAAATAGGAACTATTTTGTAGACACCATCATTCTTTAAACATGTTTTCAATCATTTCTTGATGAAGAGATGTCATACTGCTCTACTATATGCTTTATTATACTGAACATTTGGCCCTACAGTTGAAGATATGTTAATATTAGCAGAAAGAAAGTAGTTCCTCAACAAATCTAATAGTTTGGCTACCTCTACTTCTGTTCCAATTTGTTCTGGAACACTTCATTTGCTTCTCTCCCAGCTCCAGCCTCCTAGGAGAATCTAGGTTGCTGTAGCTATCCTTTAATTCCTGCCCCTGGCCGTCTTCGACATTAGTAAAAACCCCCAAATCAGTTTCCTATATAAACAGGAAGGCATAAACCAGTCAGCCCTGAGACAGGGAGGGAGCATAAATATCAGACCGCCAAAGGCTCAGAATAAGAAGCTCATCGCTTGATTAATTAACTTTTGCCGAATCAAAAGTGGAAAGCGGATATTATTAGCATTTGTTTCCTTTCGTCTTTAATGCAGCGGATGAATGTTGCGATATTTCAACGACTCATTAATAGAGGACACATTTATATCTGATTGATCCATGAGTAACACATAGACCAGTACTGTAGGTATTAAAGTAGCGCACACGTTGATATTTAAATGTAATTTAAAGCTTTGATGAGAAAGATTTTTAATGATGTGAGTCCAAAACCAGTTTTGGAACATCACACTTCATCTTTCATCTCTACAAAGTCTTTCTCATCAAAGCCTTTATATACATTTATACGCCAGTAATATGTACGCACATACGGACATATGCAAGTAGGGCTTAAGAAAGAAAAGTTGATTGCTTGCGGCTATACAGAATTTCTTTGCAATTACGGTGCAAAAGGTCGAGAATAAAGAGGCAAGATAGGGAGTATGAAGAAAAAAGGAAAAGTTGGCAAGGAATGGAGTGTAACAGTTTTAAAAATGAGAATAAAGAATTGAAATTTCATGTAATCTTTGTTACTCATAAAGGGGATAACTTCCATTATTGCATAAAAGGGAAATATTTAGCAAAGGTACTACGGGTCTTTGTTGTCCCTAGCATCCTAGTACTCTAGTTATGGTAATTAACCTTCTCTAACTTCGTCAATTTCATTAGAGCCTATTTTTATATACATTCCAGTGCAGGGATACCTTTGATTTTCGCTATATTTTGTTATTAAATAAAACATTACTGACATAGAGAATATTATTGTTATGAAATACAGCATCGGGTTTGGTAAGTCACTGGATGGAGTCTCGATACAGGATGGTTTCAGAGCAGCTGCCATGCTCTGTATCAGCCCGTGGTTTGAAGTCTACTTTCATTAGCGGGTCCCCACTGCGAATAAAAGTGATGTTAAATGTGTTTATATCGGTAATAAACCCTTACCAAAATATTTTTATTTAGTTACGCTTCCCTTAATTTTTTAGTTTTTTCCGCATGAAGCTTCAACTTTTTGCAATATTTGCAGGGTTTCCCCGCAAAAATTTGACCGATGGAGAAGCAATATCTCAATAACCGTTGCAGCTAGAGACATGAAATAAAAACAAATGAAAGACGTGTCCTCTTCATATAAATAATTATTCCCTGTAAAAATCGTGTTAAAGTTATTTAATGAGTCAATTACCCTTTATAAAATAATGTAACAAACTTATTTTTTATTTTCTAAATTGCAACCTTTAAAAAAGTTAAAAATTTTAAACTATATTTAAATTTTAATAAATAGTTTAAGATACCAGGCTGTGGTTGACCATAAAGGAGAGCATATTGACATTCATTGCTTCTCAAAAATGGTCCAATTTAGGAGGCGCCAGCCTGTATATATTGCTAAAGCTCAGTTTTCTAATTTATTTGACTAAGGAATCGATGGCTTCTCTCTATAATTCCTTTTCTTTGAATCACTACGTTTCTTTATTTCCTTAAGCCATCTTGAGATAATTTAATTTTGCAGTGTTCCACTCAAAGGGTGTAGAAAATGAGTTGGATTTATTGAAAATACAGACTTGTTATCGTATGAGAGAGACAAAGGGCTTATTTGAATTATCGGGTATCTCATGTCTTTGGTGCTGATAAACACTAAGTCACATATACACTTGCTAACTGTAGATGATTTAATTATTATTGGCCCCTACAGTTTATTAGTTTTTGTTGAAATCCCTTAGGTTTCTTATCACGATCGGCCTTGTTAGTCAAAATAGCGATTTCTTACAGAATATTAATATCTTGTTAGTTTGGAATCTGTATATAATTTTAAATCTATGAAATGTTCTTTATCACTACATCTTTTGCTGTTGAATAAATATGCTTTTATTAAGGATCAAATCAATGGTGTTGGTAGCTAGATTGTATGTTGTGGTGAAATTAGTTTATTAAGATGTCCAATCTTTGATATGGCATAAAAATTAAATATCATTTAGCTTTTATTTCTTCCTCCTTAGGAGAATTCAGTCAATAAACCATACGAAGGAATTTTATAATAGCAATAGACTGTTATTCTTAGGTTTTAGTCCTTTCATTTCAGATGTGGCTTCAGGTTTGCTTGTTTATTCATTTGTTGCCTCTTTCGTTAGTAAAAGGAATTGTATAGGCTTCTGCATCTATAGACTTCTGAATATATTTTATTGGTCTTTTTATATAGTGTCAATATATGTATATCAAGCTTGTTAGATTGAAGAAACCTAGTGTAGGGCATTGCTGTTTAAGGAATTTGCGTGGATTTGGGTTTCTTCAACGAACCGTAGCCAAGTGAAGTTTGTTGGTGTGATGTGAGAAGGTACCTGAAAGTGAGAGATTTGGAAATTTTGATAAAAGAGTTTAGCCTGGTATGTGTGAGGAGATGGGCAGAGGTAATTATAGGAAGGCGGAAGGGAAAGAATGCGATATAAGAGCTCTTAATCACGTGCAATTTTAAATATGGGGCATGTGTCCGGAATTGTAGTGGTACCGATGAGTCTCATTGCGACCTCATGGTAGGAGTTTCTTATTGGGCGATCAGAATATTAGTAAATTCTCTTAGGATTTGAGTATAGAATGTGACAGGAAGCGCATGCGAGCTTTAGTGTATACGAGTATGGAAAAGAAAAATAAATAGAGTGAGAACAGTATAAACGAGACAATCCGAGATAATGCCGGGTAAGCGAAGTTTACGAAAAGTGTGAACGAGGTTTCGACTGAACATATTTTTAGGTGCTACTCGAAAATAAGGGAAGCCCGCATATGATACATATATGTTGCTTGGGGAGGGACGCTATAATGATCTAGAAATTGCAAACTTAGACTTAAGCTTCACAATGCACGCGTTAATTTCTAAAATAACGTAAAAGTTATAGCAATAATTACGTAAATAATACACTAATTTAAATTAATAGTGCATTTACGTTACAATAAACTTAACTATTATCGAATGATTTTATTATTCATAGTATTGTATACGTTTGTAAATAAACGAGGACGATTAGACTTAACAAGATTGCGATCGTCTAAAATTGTCCGAAATAACCTCCTTGGACACATTTTTTTAATACGGCAATTTCACCTCCATTCGGCAAAAATATTCTCAAATATATATTTTTTATTTTGATTTCGTTAACTTTGTATCGTCGCCGATATATCGGTTATCGGTTAATTTGCATATCGGAGCAACCCTAATCTATGGTATTGTTTATCCATAGATAACTGTTTATCATAACTGTGATATTAAAAGTCGTGACTACGATACGCACCCTAAACTACACCTTCACCCATGCCTTGGGGTGATCAAATCATCTCTGGCTAGTTATTACGGTAAAATTATATTTTATTGTCGTTTATCATCATCACTAACTCTATGATTTAAGAAGGGTATTTTTTGAGTATTTGAAAAATAATTTCATCTTAGTTTGGTAATGACTTATGTTTTTTGATCAAAGTTATTTAAAATAATTCTTTTGTAATGTCAAAAACAAAATGGTGAAGTTCAGAAATAAATATAAGTATCGAAATTTTGCGAATTTTTTAAAACCCAAATGGTGAAGTTCAGAAAATGTATTTATATATGTCTTCTTCTATAACTATATTTTAGCAACGTGATATTTTGAAAGGGGAGAAATTTAATTTAGAGTTCCTTTTTGAAATTATTATAATTGGCGAAGTTCAGAAAATTTATAAAAATTTAACTTTGGCTGGTTTTTTATAGATTTTAAATTTTAAACTTAGTAGTGAAGTGCAAGCTCCCCCCGTAGGGGGGAAGTGGCAAAGCCATTGCCTGGTAAATTTATTAAACACGGGTTCAAACACAGCAATAAAATCTAATTAATAATACTGTAGTGTTATTCATATGATTACAAATAGTGTATTACTTTGCCAGAAAGGCCAGCAGCCTCCTAAATTGTGTTTCTTGCCAGGAGGCTCTGGTAGAAGGTAACACTCTTATGCATTCAGTGTAGGTGGCCGACCCTGACAAGCTACCAGAGACTTCTAGAGAGATGATTGAATTTCAGGTCAGCGGCGGTCTCCTCTACCCCTCAAACGAGGGCATCCACATGGCCATGATGGCCGTGGAAGTCTTCAAGGTGACTACAACACCAAGCGAAAGGAGGGCCAAGTTCCTGGCGGCCTACTCTTCAGAAGAAGTGTTCGTGAGTGTCTACAAGGAAATAATGAGCAATGACTTAGGCATGTCCCTGCTGGACTGTGAAAAGGGTTGCAGCCTGGACAACACCGTTGTTCCTGCCATCGTCGGGTCCCTCTTCCATGTCATGGTCAAAAATATGGTATCTAAAAGCTAACAGTCATGCCCATGCAAAAGTCAAAAGAAGAGTTATAAAAAGAGGTAATCCGGATGCACCCCAGAAAGCTACCAGGAGCAAAAGTGACTACAAGAAGAAGAAACTTTCTAGTGAGAAAAAGTCCGAAGTCAGGTTAAGTGCGCGTATAGCCACTGATATTTGATATGTATCTTTATTTTGTAGGGTATATATTAGGGTGTCCACACCTTAGATTCTTACTAGCTATTACTTTATTATACCTATTTCAAAAAAGTATAGTCGGTACTCACCCATGGGCTATGGAAAAGATTTATAAAATAAAAAAAATGAATTAAATGCGGGAGTCTAGCTAAGTGATACCTAATGGAAATATAATTGTTTACTAGATTGGTCAGGTGTGGTCCCTTAGGGATTTCTTCTTTTTTTCCTTAATTGATGATACCCACTTTATTTCATTTATTAAAATATACCTTGAAATATGTTTGTAGTTAAATGTAATATATCCATTTTTCATTACAGTTTTAATTAGAGATTTTTCCATTTTTTTATTTTTAAGTACCTGGAAAACCTATGGAATTTTGAAATTTGATATTAGTGGACACCCTGTAGTGTCTCAGAATCTCATTTTATACAGCCTCATTAAGTAAAATTAAATTGAATATAACCAACCTCGTTTATAAATATAAGGTTTTTTTTTCTTTTTCATTAAATAAGTCACACTTTCGTTCGTCACGCCGAATCTGTTCGTCGAATAAAAATTTGACTTCACAGCTCGAAGTACATTAGTCCCACGGTGCTTCATGACAAATTTAGGGTGAATATCTTTAAAAAAAAAAGAAATGAGAACGATTTTTGTTTTTTCCTGGCTAGCCCGACTATGGAATTGCCCGATTTTGAGCTACCAATCAAGTATTCGTTATCTAGGATATATAATGAAAAAACTCACAAAGTGGCACGTGAGGAAAGGAATAATATGAAAATTAACCGTTCGTATATTTGTACCCTATACGAGTATAAAGTTGTCTTATTCATTTTCATTCTATTTCTTGAAATTGAACTTGCAAATATAGTTCGAAAGTGCTTGGATTAATTTTTTATTTTCCTGCGGGTTAATTTTCATATATATATATATATATATATATATATATATATATATATATATATATATATATATATATATATATATATATATATATATATATATATATATATATATATATATATATATATATATATATATATATATATTGTAAAATTTTGCAAGCTTTTAAAATTATACTGGGGAAATTTCCTGCATTTAATACATTTGACTTCTCTTTCTCCATCATTACTAGCCAGCTTCTTTCCATTCTTCATTTCCTTTTTCTGTCTTCTTTATTCCTACTTTTCCTCGTATTTAATCTTCATCTTTTATTACTTAACGGCATATTTTCAATTAAACTCTTAAATCGCATTTTGCCAGGAGAACATTTCATTAGATAAATAAAGTTAAGTTGAAAGAGATGCGAAAATGTAATTAATGAATAGGCAAATAAATCGACGAGCAGGTTGCTATTATTTAGAGCTGCTAGCATGCTGTTTTATCTCTGTGGTCTGTCACTGAGTCATGGCACCAAAGAAATACAGATAGGTTGCATATTTTCGTCCTTATCATATCATTGTTAATTTAAATGAATAATAACTGCGTGAAAACTTTACACGATACGTAATTCAACATAGATTTAACACGTTCTGGGTAGTGTTTAAATAGAACTACCCTAAAGTGTAGTTTGGTATTACTTACATATAAATCCGGATCGCTTTATCTCACTTGAAATACGAAAATAATTTCTAGGCACAAACAGAGACCATCTTTCTCGCTCATTCTCTTTCACGCCTGGCTCGTAAGCGGGATTAATAACTTAACCTTTTAGTTATTCTTAGTTTTAGTGGTTCTTCGGGGAAACTATGGAATAAGTCCTTTTTATGCAAATTGTAAATCTTGATTATGATTGAAGTCAATATTCAAATTTGCAATTTTAAATAAGACATTAAAGATTTTTCCATCCTCTGAACCTCTTCTGTCTTAGGAAATTATTTTTATCACCATCTGAGCTTTAAAATGAGCATAAATTAACACTTTTTATATCATAGAAAGAGTTGCTCTGTTTTATATTTGAGTTTACGCATTCTTACCTCTTTATGTTCGTATTCTCCTTTAATTCACTTGAGCATATGAAAATACTTTTAATATTTTTTTATAATCAAGACATGTGAGGTAGAATAAAGTTTACAACACTACCCTGAATTACATATACAGTACAATTTCCATTATAGCGATTTACATTTGGTATTAGCAATCCTGGTAAGGGTGATGAGATTTCCTCAGACATGCCCGTCCAGAAGCTATAAAGTGGGTATCTAAACTTAGAGAAACTGTACACTACCAATTAAAATATAAACGAACTATTTTTTTACGTTGAAATTATAAGTTGAGATACACATGCTTTTCAGATAGACATTTATATCTGAACTTAAGCCAAAGACGTGTACTCTGACAGTATTTGAAATAAGAATTCAAGATCCTGAAAAAGAATTCGCTTTTTTGAAGGTTCGATACTCATCCCTTGATTCTCTTTCCTTATAACTGCTAGAAATCTGAATATGAATCTGATGCAACGCACGAATCGAGAATTCAGTGTTTCGCCTATAGGATAACTTAGCTGTACTAACAGGATACGACTTTTGGACGTTAGTTTATTCAATTATTCATGAAGTTCCAACTTGATGGTTTCGTGCTCGGGAATGATGAACAAAGTTAGGGGATTGACCTAGATGTTAGAGAGGCGTTTGAGAGAGAGAGAACTTCAGGCAAAATCTCTACAAAAAGATTTGTAAACGAATAATTTCTCCAACTATGAAGTGGCATTCGCACAAAGAATTATTGTGTGGTGTCACCACACTTACCATCAATTGCGGGTTTGTTTGTGGCTCTACCTAGTTTGTTTGATTTGACTCCAAAACAAACAAGAGCATTAACTGGTAAAATAATAATTAGACAACCAGACAGGTTTATGTTTTCTATTTTCAGGAAACCGACAAATAATTTATCCTATGTCCATTTTTATTCAGGTCATTCGAAAAATATTTAAACATCAGTATTTTCTTCCATGTATCTTAGGGCACTCAGAATATGTAGTCCTGACTATATAGAGCAAGAACTTTTAAAAAATTCAAGAGATTTGCTTAAATCTGTGTTACTCGAAATATTTTTTGGAAAACTGCATTTATAAAGCTAAAAACACATTCTATAGCCGCAAGTTAAGGAAAACAGAACCTTTACACAACATATTACTTTTACCTTACCATGATAATTTCTTGTATGTAGTATCAATGATAAAACAATTTAATATAAATTTATTTTTTCAATACAATTATACATTAAAAAATATGTTAATAAAACACAGCCTGAGGAACGATAATAATGTAATATATAGTATACATTGTTTGGATTGTAATTTATTCTATGTAGGTCAAACTCCTAAAATATCTCGAAGAATTACACAACATCAAAATTCAGTATCTAAGGGAAATACAAATAATGCTTTGGCCGTCTACAGGCTTAAGATGGGTCAATAGATTGACTGGTTCAAAAGCAGATACCATAATTCATATAAATGATTTTATTAGCAGAAATATCTGTGAATCGTTCCTAATCTCCAGCACAAAGGAGAGAAATGTAAATAGCTCCAGTTTGTTTTCTTTAAGTCCAGTCTTATCTTTCTTCCTTTAATCAAACTTATCAGAGATCCTAAAAAATTCTGACCATCTGATTTTATAGGGAAAACATTGCTTTGTATAAATACAGTGACTTTCTATTACATAAACCATTGTGAGTTTGAAAATGTTATTAATATAACGAAAGTACTAGCGCTAATCAATCTTTCTTTTCCCCATATATATATATATATATATATATATATATATATATATATATATATATATAAGATCGCTAGAGAAAGCCATTTAGAGCGATATGGAAGGCAAACAAAGGTCCTTATTGGGGGTAACTTGACACTGGCAGTAACATAGGCTATTCAGATTTGGCAAAGGTGGCGTCCTCTAGGTGTTAGGTTAGGTTTAAATCTTTACCCTTTCTTTGTTTAGGTGCGACAAGTGTTCGCGGTCATGACTTGCAATTAAAACATGAACATTTTGCGTACAGAAATTAAGGTTTGCCATACCAATTATGCGACTGCATTGTTGAAAAACCGATGATACCTACTATCAGCTTGCCCGAGACTCGAATAATTTATATATTTATTTAATACTCGTGCCAACTGCTTGAGGCGCGCTTTAAATTATGTGGCTGCTACCCGCGTATTCACGTTTGTCTACTTGCCCGCCTGCCCGCCCAACCGCCCAACCGCTTGCTCGCCTTGCCGCACTACTGTAATGTGAAACTTCCTCTCTGTTAGTCTTTTATGGTAGACTACTCCATTTCTCAAAATTAAAATTAACCTTACATTCTTATACATACCAAGTTTTAATTGCGTAATTTAACTCAAGCCGGACAACCCCAGGTAGCTTTGTTAATAATCTTCGTTGGCAGCTTTGTAGATATTTTGAAGTTTCTTAATATGTCAGTTATTTTCTTGTGGTCATGTTTCATTTTGGAGGTGTTCATGGATCTTGAAGGCTGGAAGCGATTCTAGCGACGCAGATTGAATCAAATTGGGGACATGTATTAACAGGCGGGTAAGGTTGGAGTTGGCGATCTTGACGGGCTAATCTAGCAGTTCTGCGGACTTTCAGGTGTTGCCATCGATGTACTTCAAACGTTTTAACTCTGCTCTTCAGCTTCCGTCTCCATGTGTTTCTATCCCGAGCTTCTGTTGCCCACATTCTTTAATCTATCCGACATACTTTGAGGTTGTCTTTGAGAAAGTCTTTATGCCTTTTCTTTTGTCTATCTTTCCTTCTATCTACCAATCTGAATTCTGAGTAAAATATCTGCTTTGGTAGACGCTCATTCGCCATTCTGGCCACATGGCCAGACCATTTCAACTCGGTTTTATTATGATGGATTCAATGCTTATATAGTTTGCTTCACCTAGTACACTCAGGTTGGTGCGAGGGTCTTCCCAGGTTAACTTCAATATGCTGCGCAAGGAACGTTGATGAAAAATTTCCAAGGCTTCGAAGTACTGACGAGAAGTAGTCCAGGTTTCTCATCCATATAATAGTGAGGGCAAAACTACTGCCACGTAAACTTGAACTTTCGTTTCTATGAAGACGTCGATTTTGGTCGTCCGAAACGCGCTTCCGTAATTTACCAAGCGCCGAGTTGACGCAACGTAGCCTATATTGGATTTCCTCATCATTACTTGCGTCCGCTGACAAATGGCTACCCGAGTAGGCAAATCTTTCAACACATTCTAGAGTTTCCCCATTAATTAGAATATTAGGGGAAGAAATTGAAGATTACGAGTATCTGGAATTTTTGGTGAAGGTGCTAATTGAGGATTACCTGGGTTTATTGGTGTTGCTTGGTATAAGACTTGAGTTTTCCAAATATTAATTGACAGACCGAACCTGTAATACCCATTCGCAAATGGTGATATTATTGTTTGTACGTCCTCTGCATTATCATTTGCATATTGAATTTAGAGAATCGAGGCAGCTTCTGATTTAGTCTTAGCTTTCAGACGGTTAAGATTAAAAATCACTCCGTCCAACCTGTAGTTGAATGAGATACCTGGAGGAAGGTCGTCCTGAATAAACAGCAGAACGGCGGCAATAAATAAGGAGAAGAGTGTTGGTGTAGTTATACAGCTTTGTTTGACTCCAGACCTAACATTGAAAGAATCTGTTGAGCTACCGTTCGCTACCTTTGACAAGGTCATGTCATCGTGCAAAAAATGCATGAATGGGATAAGTTTTTGAGGCAACCAAATCTAGACAGGATCTTGGCTAGGTGGGGATTTTCAAGCCAACCTTAAGGGGTTTGTAGTAGCAATTTACATATATTTTTTTTCTTTTATTCCATAGGATTAGGTATTGTCTAGTATTTTGGTTAATGATTTCACATTCGATGGTTTGCTTTCGTTTTGGGTTTCGAAGTAATAATTGATGTTTTCTTCGGCCATCGTTTTCTTTTCTTTGTTGCGATAGAGATTATTTATAGTTTGAAAGACGTTTCTTTCTGTTTACCTCAGGGAAAGTTATTGTTTATTAGGTTCTGTCAACCCTGTAGTTGATTGAGATAACTAAAGGAAGGTCGTCCTGAATAAACAGAAGAGCGGCGGCAATAAATAATTAGAACAGCGTTGGCGCAGCTACACAGCCCTGTTTGACTCCAGAGTTGACATTGAAAGAATTTGTTGAGTTACCGTTTGCCATATTTGACACGGTCATGTCATCGTGCAAAAGACACATGTCTTATTATTATTATTATTTGAGATAATGAACACAAACTTCTCTTGGGAAAAGCCTAGCGGCCATGAACTTGAAAATAAGCTCTCACAGAACACAGTGTCCATAAGTCAAGTCAGAAAGAATGAATGCTAGAAGAAAGAAATTGAAATGTGTAAAAAAATAAATGTTTTTGAGGGCAACCAAATCTAGACATGATATTGGCCTAGCGGAGAATTTGGAGCCAACCTTAAGGCTTTTGTTGTAGCAATTTACCTATATATTTCTTCTCTTATTCCATGGAATTAGGGTTTGTCTTAGTATTTTGGTTAATGACTTCACTTCTTCAATGGTTTGCTTTGGTTTCGCGTTTCGAAGTAAAAATTGATATTTTCTTCGGCCATAGTTTTCTTTTCTTTGTCTCGATAGAGGTTATTTATAGTTTGATAGATGTTTCTTTCTGTTATACCTTGGGGAAAGTTATTGTTTATTAGGTTCCGTTTAATTCCGTTTAATCGAGACGATTTACTCATTTTCAACTCTTCCTTCTCTCTTTCCGCCCAAAAGTTGAGGGCGCTGCTACTCTTTCCTACTAAGGAGGTATTAATGTGTTTTTGATGATTGGTCTAAATTTCTTCATTTCCTCTGAGGACATTTTTCTTTCCTCATTTCCGTAAAAATGTCATTTACTTCCTGTGAAAGCATTTTTGTACTTTTGAGAAAAAGCTTTCATATGTTTTAACATTTCTTGCTATGCATTAGTTAGTATTTAACTTTTTTAATTATATTACCATGGAGTGCAAATGATTAATTTATCATCTTTCAGCTTTAAAAGCATTAGGCAATTTTGTTTTGTAATGGAAAGTAAAAATCTAAATATATCCGTGCAAAGTTTTAATAGTATAAGGTTTCCATTGGTTTGGTGAGAAATTGAATTGAGCTTTTTTCCTCTATTAAAATGAGTCCTTAAATAGAGATAGATGGAAATGTTATTGAGTTTTTAGAAGTTAATTTCAAAATTCCATTAATTTTAAATTAATCACAGAATTCTTAACATTTTCATTTTAGGAATATTAAGATGATGTAACTAAATATTTAAAAAAAAATATAACGAAGATAAAACTCATGCACCCTTTATTCCGACCGGCTCTTTCTTCATCCCGACCTCCTCTTCCTTCATTCCTGTTCACTCTTCCTTCATCCATGCCGGCTCTTTCTCATCTACTTCTCCTCTTCTTCCATCTCAGCCAGCTTTATCTTCATCCCTGTCCACTCTTCCTTCATTCCGGCTTGCTCTTTCTTCATTCTGGCCCGATCTTACTTAATTCTAACCGCTCTTTCTTCCTCCCGTCCCACATATCTCTTATCGCTCTTTTTTCATATATGTGCCCTCTTCCTTCATTATTGTTCGCTATTTCTTCATCTCCATCCTTTCTATCTACATCCCTGCCAACTCTTCCTTCATTCAAGCCCACTCTTCTTTCATTTCTGTCCGCTCTTTCTTAATTCCGGCCAGCTTTATCTTCATCCCAGCCTGCTCTTTCTTCATTCCTGATCACTTTTTCTTCATCCCGGCCACCCCTTCTTTCATCTTGCCCGCTCTGTTTTCATCCACGTTTGCTCTTCCATCATCCTCGTCAGCTCTTCCTTCATCTCTACCTGCTTTTTCTTTATCTCGACCCGCTCTTCCTCGATCGTCTCTCAATATATTCCTTCATACCTTACTTCTCTTTCTTCATCTTTTTTCTCGCTGTCATCCTTTATTCCTGCTCATTTATCATTCATTCCAACAAATTCATCCTTAACCCAGGTCGCTCATCCTTCATTCGTTCTCATACACTCTTTCTTCCGTTTGTCTCCTACTTTATCCTTCCCATCGGTTAACTCAGCTTCCATTCAATTTCACTCAACCTCTGTTTCGTATCATTCCTCCTTCCTCCCGTCCTTTCTTTTATTATTGTGTCATTCTGACCTACTTATCTTTCAGTGCGGTTTACTCGTCCTCTTTTTAACCTTACCCTATTTTTGCCCCCCTACATCACCACATTGTATCTACAGTCGTCGTCCTACATGTCCTCACCCAATTTAGAGCACTTACTTACCCTCATTCAGCGGGGGGAGCTTGGAGAATTGTGCACCCCTTTTCAGCTTACAGTGCCTTAGGAGGTCTCCTCTTTTGAAAATAGGGTTGTATAGTTTCCACCCACCCCCTTCTTTCGTAATTATTCATCTTTCTTCCTCCACATCTACCATCGTTTTATCATACGCTTTTATCTATTTGTCTCATCCCTATTTATCTCTCTCCCTGAGCATCTTATTCTTTATTCTCTAACTTTAAGTTTACGTTTTCCCTTATTTTTATTTAGTTCTTTTCGTTTCGTTTGCCTCATTTCTCAGTGATGTCATTGTTGGGATTTTTCTGCGCAGGCCTCAACACTATTCGCACCACGTGTGTGGCCTCTCGCGGTGAGGAACTAGAGTTAAACATAGGATCAGAACGAACCAAAACTGTTCCCCATTTGTGAGCTAATCTGGTGACCAACCTTCGCTCAGCCCGTAAACCATGTTTCACTTCAGCTAGGCCATAGTCATTTTATTTTTGATATTTCTTCGTAGTGATCAACTCTATCACCTATATTTGCCCTCGGCTAATTTGAATTTTTTTATTTCCTTCAATTTTAAAGAAATCTCCCCAAAATAATTAAATCCAATTCAAGAATAAACTTTTCCCAATTACTTGTGATTTATTTGCCCAAATTCTTAAGTTTTATCCTTTAACAGACAATAGTCTATAATCACATGGGTATGGTCAAATTTTGTATATTTTATTATCGAAATCGATCCAAGCATGTCTGCGATAAATTTTGGATAAAAATTCCCTAGAGAAGTGATGAAGTTTGGATACGTGGAAACATGGGAAAAATAAGCGGAAATTAGTATCTCCGTAATCAGTACATGTTTTGCCATGATGACAGGTCCCATCACAGGAACTTTGTTTCTTAATTAATCTTGATCTAACTAGGGCATTTACGTGGCGAAACTAGGGATTTGAGACTGGATAAACAGTGTGACCTCACGTAGTTGGACCTGTGTCACTCCATCAACCACATGGTCTTTGCTTTTAACCGAGTACATCAAATGTTTGGAAGAGAGCCACTGATCGACCTGCCAGCATTGAGACCGAGAGGGGCCACAATCCTATAAATGTCTGCTTCAGTTGACATTCTTTTGTGACTTTCTAATATAATTATATAATCATCTTGATTAGATAAACAATGAAGATTTAGCTTTTAACAATGAATTCCAACATTCAAATGATATAAGCATGATTTTCCTTTTCACAAAGTCTTAAAATATGAAAATCTTAGAGTTATGATTTGCTGAGAGTCAAGACCAGAAATTTAAACAGAAAAATCGCGAGAATCGTGTGGGAAGAAGCAAAATATTTATGGCCTCTCATTTCCATAGGCAAATTCATGGTGTCTGTGTGTACTAAAAAAGAGTGTGATGACAACTTTCTCAAGCTAGAGTGAGGGTGAGGGATGAAAATGTAGCCGATAAATGGCAGTGTGGGTAGGACTTGTAGTCCATAAGCGGGCGTGAGCGATAGAAATGTAGGCCATGATCAGGTCTGAAGGATTGAAATGTAGGTCATTAACTAGAGTGAGGATGGAGAGGTATGCCCTAAATGGGCGTGAAAGATGGAAATCTGGGGTTTTCTGCGGACGTGAGGGATGGAGATGTAGGCCATAAGCTGGCGTGATGAATGGAAATTTTGGCCATAATCAGGCGTCATTGATTAAAATGTGAGCTATAATCGGGCGTGAAGGATGGAACTGTAGGCCATAAGTAGGCGTGAGGGATTGAAATGTAGCTAATAATAGGGTGTGAAAGATGGAAATATAGGCCATCATTGTGAATGAAAGATGCAAATGTAGATTATAAGCGAGCGTTGAGGCAAATGTATATCATAAGCAGGCGTAAAGGATGCCGATGGATGCAATTATCAGGCAGGAAGGATGGAAATGTAAGCCATAAACGTAAAAGTTCGAGGGATGGAAATGTAGGCCATAATCGGGAGTGAGGGATTGAAATGTAGGTTATAATCGGGCGTAAAGGATGGAAATGTAGTCCATAAGTGGGTTTGAGGTATGATAATGTATGTCATAATCGGGTGTAAAGGATGGAAATATAGGTAATAAAATGGCGTTAGGTAAACTATAAGCTAGTGTCATTGAAGTAAATGTAGGCCATAATTGCGTAAATAATGGAAATATAAGCCATAAGCTGCCGTGTGGGTTGAAATGTAGACCATACGAAGGCATGAAAGAAGAAAATGTAGCCCATAAGTAGAGCTTAATATTGAAGGATATAATATAAATCAAGGACTTTTAAAATGCATAATGATCCATATGACGGCATAATTTTTACGAGATGAGTCTTTGTACTTAATCGATAACCGCTCTAAAGTGTTTTTGCGCCTATGTTTCTAATTTTGCCTGAGACTTCTTTGGTATCTCGCCGGTATGTACCAGTATTTCACCGATAAGTTTCAGGTAGACCATGGTAATCGCCGAAAACCTGGTCTGAATCTGGTATTTATCGGCTACCAATAGAAAATAATCCCTAAAAATATGATAAAGATTAGCGACTTCTAAATTGGCCGATAAAAATTTAGAGCCCCCCCAAATTCTGATGGTAAAGATTAACGCCCCTAAAGCCATATGGAGGCGTCATTCTTTACGACCTTCTAAATCGCTCACTTTCAAGCAGTACAATTTCAGCATTTGAACTTTTGAATTGATTCATTTCCCACATTTAGCTTATGAAGTTTTTAATTTTAATTATTCTATACAAAGTATATTTCTTCTAAGATCGGTGTCCCTAACTGATGAATACTCATTTAAACATCCATGTCTGTATATGCACAAAGATCAACCTCATTAATTTTAGCAGCTTAGGTGTTCCCTTATATTTAATTGTAAAACTGAAGGATGAGTGAGCCTCTGTTAATGGTTCTTGACTCGAAGGAACTTGAGTTTTCATTTGCACCGTGACATAAGTTGACCAGATCGATGAGATAGAAAGTACCTTCTGAATAACTTTGGCCTGGCTCCTTAAACCTAAACCCAATGCTGTCAGAGCATAATTGAGCAAGACCCAGTTCACGGATTTTCGGGTGTTGTAAAGATAAGTAGACTTGGAATAAGCTCGTAAAGATCAACTGACCCAAAGTAATCCACTAAAGATAAGCTAACACGAGAAATGTCAATTCATAGGAGATAAATAAAACTATATCATTAAGATATATTTAAACAAGCAAAAATAGAATAACTTTATTTTTTCCTTACAAACAAAATTGGGTGAGGAATCTAGCAATTTTATCGTTGCATTCGAATTTATTACTATACTTTTTCTATACTCATGATTATTAATTAATAGAGTGGTTAAACTTTACAATTAACACAATAATTATAAAACTATTGGTAAAATTCATTGCAAAACTTACCACTAATATATTAAATTCAATATGAAACTTTTTAAAGTTCATTCTAGGATTTTGATATGAGGCTCGCCTCAAATCTTTGAAAACCGTCATAAACGTTTACTATTTAATTTTTTTCAACTTCATTTCACTTTTCATCGAACTTAGTACTCTGAAATAATTGCCGGATCTGAGGTCCTTAAAAACACCTTCAACGTTTGTTTTACTAATTCATATGATTTTATTTCTCAAATGTGTGTACTCATGGCCATATTCATCCATACATTTGACGAAATCTTCAATAATCTAAACTTTATGTTGAAAGGAAACACAAATTTAATAGGATCAACTATGTAACGATGGATAAAAGTCTTCTTTCTTATAAACGCATCTTCGTTCTGGCCACACTTCCTTTATATAATGATTTTCATGTCTCGGCTGTCGCACTCACAGACGAAACAAAAGAACTTCGTGTAACCAAGTTACATTCTAGTAAATCTGCCAAAACATGTAGGTTATCACATAAATTTCAATATGATTGCCAATATATCTATAATTTTATTACAAAAATGATTCTTGCTATTTGATACCTCCGTTATATCTGCGATATCTAAAGAAATGGAGGGAATGTTATTTCTGTTCAGAAGTAGAAACATTTTTAAGCTTGCTTTTAAACATTCAATTAACAAGTGCCACTCATATGTCCAATATTTGTGACCAAGTGCCGCCATAACATTACGAACGTGAGTACAAATAAAAGGGGAGACAAAGTCTTTGAAAATCTAATAAAGATCCGATGAAATAATTTATCCTAAATCCCTAAATATATCTTGCATGTTAGACAAATATGAAAAACAAGATCATTAAGATCACCTAGCCTCTGCACTCATGCTTTTCAGTTGAAGAAAAGACGGTTTCAAATAGTTGCTCAATATTGTTTACCACTTAGACAATTATTTTATCACCTGATATTAATTAATTATCACTCAGTGTCATCTTTGTCGGAGGCTCCACCACACGTCATTTCAGACTGCGAGAGAATGGTCGCATAAAAGAAATGTTAATTTAACATATTAAAGAGTATATTTATGGTTTTTATCCCTTACTGGTTTTATTTATCAAAGGGAAGTAGCAATCATATGTCTGTTTTTTTTATTTTCTTTAGTGTGGTTACGACAAAAGCGACTTCTTAAAATCGAGATTTGAACGTAGGTTTTCAGTTGCAGGATGGCCAGGCGGCCTTAGCAACTGTCCCTAGCATCTCAACGACTCAGTCAATCGGTTCTTATCTAGCCACGCGCTGTTTCTTTCTTTACCGGTGAATCGTTTTCCATCCTCCATCTTTCCCTTTCCCCTCTTAAAACATTAGGTATGATGAGAGGCAACGGCGTTAATAGGCGCTGTAAATAAGCTTGGCAAAAAAATGGGGAAGAGGCAACATATATCCTGCTCACCTACTTTCCAACTTAGCATTTTAATTAAGGATATGCCGTAGCGTTTCTTCGATTTTAATGTCAATTCTCTGTTGATGCAAATAGAATGAATATAGTAAGTTCGAGCCCACAATTGACAAAAAACAACTCGTCAATACTTGTTAGCATTCTATGAATGTTCCAAGTCACTTTCATCAGGAACCATGTGGCGTATTCATCGAAATTTGTGCTTTAAAACAAAAGCTATTGTGTAGAGAAAATCTGAAAATAGATATGAATTTAGTTCCTAAATATATTATGAAACTTCCTTTCTCCACAGGTTAAGTCTTTGTTGACCAGTGTTTTGTCAGCTCGAATAGTAGGGGGGCAATGGAAGAAGGATGCAAAAATTATACTCTCTGTAAAGGAAAGGGACGCCAAGAAGAATACCCCCTTCATTTGTTTTTTGAATTCCTTTCCTTTCTCTGCTTCCTAAGTATTACTCCACGTGGAGTAATCTTTGAATCCAAAGAGAATAAAAAGAAGAAAGAATTTGAATATCCGTCAGCCACCTCACAGGTGCAGTTAATTAAGTTGGGCGTGTTAAAAAGCTTTCACCTCGCCGAGAAAGTGCTAATCTCCATAGTCGGGAAACTGCTAGCCGAAATTTCCCACCCAAATCGTAAAGGCCATTAAGACTTGGGTCAGGCGACAAACGCTAATCCATCTGGCTGCCGGAAGTGGTCAGCCAGTCGTCTGAGTCTACCAACGAGGAGAAACCAAGAAAATGGCCGTCATATAAATACCCAGGGTTTTCGAATATCGGAAGATCACAGAGTACATCAGAAGAAACGGACCTCTTCTCAAGCTCTCCGAAGCAGTTTAACACCGGCAAAGGCGGGAAAGGAAAGGGAAGCCAAATCAAAAACGTGAAATTGCCGCACTTTTTCCCCACGGGGACTCCAGAAATCGAAGATAATGTACGGAGCCATACATATCCGACCCATGTCCGGCTAATCCTCCTGCGGCCTTCTTATCAGGGCAAGGGAGCGGAAATGAACGGAACTGCCATTCATCTAGTCTCACTCCAACTATGTCGGCCTACTTTGATAGACATAATTGGACACGTAAAGGAAAGCAGGTTTGAGGATTAGCCCACTGTGGAACTCTACGGAAGAAACCACCCGGTTACGAGGAGGTGCTGAAAGCTTTGTGGAAGAGTTCGCTCTAATCTCTAAGGGTAGTTTCCAGCCAAGACGGGAGGGGGACATGCAACCGTCCCTGTGTAAGTTGGAAGCAGCATCGATAACCAAACCCCAGACGAGGCAGCACCCCCAGGTGGTGGTTGTTGACTCTATCACCACCCATCATTAAGTCCGCTACTTTTCCCTGTCTGAGGGGCCTTCCCGGGTTCGCCCACCATCATTGATCTATCCCATCTGGCAGTTCATGTTCATGAAAACTTGCTTGCAACGAGGAGGGGGCAGCACTTAAAAGACTTCCAAAAAGAAGAATCGGACCCTACAGCAGGAAAAATACAGCAACGAACATCCAGAACCCACTTGAAGGAAACATCAACCCAACCACAATGGACGACCGAGAAGGAGCGAAGAGGGTTTCCTTTCGCATCCTCCCCGGCCGGAAGAAACCCTCCCGGTAACAGACGCTGAAGTGCATATATGCGGATATAGGAGTGGTCCTCCTACGGCTTAAAGACCAATACAATGGCTACGTGGTGCTATGCGACACGGAGAAAGACCTCAATCTCCTTTTGAGTAAGGGCGCGGCCAAGAAACTCGACTAGCCCCCGGACGCCACCTGACGTCCAAACAAAGAGGTCAGTAATATGCCGGCGTCTTGACTAATGGGTAGGCAATCATACAGCCCAAGAGATAAAATAAGAACTAGAAAGAGAGCAAAAATAGGCAAAAGTCGAAGACGTAATAAAATTCAAGGAGTAGAATGGAGAGGATCACAGCCACATCTTTCAAGTGATCTTCCGATCGACAGAGATCGCAAAGAAACCACCGAGCAAGGACTCCTAGCAGCTTACACGAGAATCTCCCCCGACCAGATAGAAACCGAAACGATCGTTTCAGTGCAAATGTGCTTCACATGCTACGCGCTAGACAAGCACCCAACCAAGGAGTGTACCTTCAAAGGTAAAGCTTGCTCTGAATGCTCAAGCCAGGAACACAGATAGGATGAGTGCAGAAGCACAGAGAAAAAATGCTTGAACTGCAGAAATGGACATAGGACTCTGGCCATGTCATGCCCAGTAAAAAAGCAACTTATTCAGAAGAAGAAGGCCGATATCAACGCAGAGAAAGAAAAGAGAAAAAATACAACCTATCGTGCAGCAACAGCTAACAGAAGCATCCCTGCACCCACCGCACAGACCACAACGGTAAATATCGAGGGCACCATGAGGCCCGACTTAATACTGTGCATAAAGCATGCACACTTTGTCAACATAGTGAGCCCAGGTTCTTATGCAACTGAACTTAACATGCTTGAGAAAAACGGACTAAAAAAAAGGTGATTCCCGGAGAACCCACCCTCGGATGAGTTGTACAAAATGAATATGACTCCAAAGGAAACTACTAGCCAAATAGAAGAAGAAGAAGACAAAAGTGAAATGGATACCGAATCAGAGGAAAAAAGCACAAAAGTGACCCCAGAAAAACAAAAACCAAAAATGACCACCCAACACTTCAACATCAAAATGTACGGATCTCATGATTACCCCAATACAAGCAATACAAGCAGAAGGAAATAGTCGATGGACTAGTCCAGGGTAAATTTAGATGGGAATACGAAGCATACGCGGAAGAAACCAAAGTTCACAACGCACTGGAACAGGGCATGTTATTCATCGCTCCAGAATCATGCAGAAACATCTCATGCGGTGAATTCAAAAAGAAAAGAAATGGACGCACTCGATCCCCAGGCCGACCAGAAAAGGCAAATTCAGGTAGAGAACACAAGCAATCCTAACAATACTGGACACGTTTCAACGTAAGCTTTAAATATTTACCTTGAATGTTAACGGCTGGAAAGAAAAACGCCTAATCTACTCCAATATAGTAAGAAAGGAAGATCCAGACATAATCATCTTAACAGAACATGGCATATCCACAGATACAGAAACAATAAAAATCCCCCAACTATAAAATATTAACAACAAACCACTCACAGTCAATATACGACGGAGTTGCTCTAGGAATTAAAAAAGGCATACCCTTTACTGAAATAAAATGGCTAGAGGAATCATTTTTAGCTGTAAAAATAAAAATGACTAGAGGTGACCTAGTCATAGCCGGGGCCTACCAACCACCTAGATTCTCGTACCTACCGATACCCAATTTCATCAAGCTATTCCGTAGACAAGCCTCAACCTTTCTAGCTGGAGACCTTAATTCAAGGTGCAGGCAAGCAGAGTACACAACCCATACAAACGGTACGGGGAAAACCCTACATCTCTTGATGAAAAGAGGCCTACTAAACAGAGAAGGACCCGACTTCCCTACGTATCTCACAGCCCCATCTTCGACTCCCCTAGATATTATTTTAACTAATCAAAACTTCAATTTAAATCAACACACACAGCTAGGTCCCGCAACTCCTTTCGATCATTTAAGCATAATTACCACTATCTTAACTTCACCCATCCAAATAAAAATATCACACAAAAAAAGCAACCAGCAAAACAAACTGGGATGGATTCAAACAACACTTAAACACAATAGAAACCGGATCCCTTAACAACCAAAGTAAAGAGAAATAGATGCCCAACTAGAGTTAATCACCAGTAAAATCTGAGAGGCGGATAATTTACACACCCCAACAATAGAATACAGAACCATACATGCACCTAGATGGACTCAAGAGATCCAAGATAAAATGGATGCATTTCAAAATGTAATAAATGAAATCAGGGTAGCGGGTAATACGATATAAAGGTACAGAAGCATTATCATAATTAGAAGAAGGATAGACACCCTCATCAAGGAAAATTCCGGCAGGCTCTGTGATGACATAATAGGTAAGATGGAGATAGAAAAGGATCCAAGGAAATCCTGGAGATAATTCAGGAAATTACGCGGATCACATCAAAAAGAAGAAATAAGCCTGAAAATTCAGAACAAGAAAGTAGAACAAAATGAAGAATTACAAGAGCATTTCCGAACGCACTGGACATTTTTTTTTCTATTTTACCTGAAGAAAATCAAAATTTCGACCTAAACTATGAGGAAGAAATCATACGTAGCCTGACAGCACAACGTGAACTCATTATACCGTTTAGAAACGTCGACGAGCAAAGTGACAATCCCTTGGAGGGAGAAAAGCCATTTACTATAAATGAATACCTGACAGCATTAAAATCATTTAAACAACAGGCGCCAGGACAAAGTGGGATATCTAAAGCTTACTTAATTAATGCCCCAGATAATGTGCACGAATCGGTAGTGAAGATCTTCAATGCCTGCCTAAATATGGGATACTTTCCCCAAGCATTTAAAACGGCAATGATGATCTTCCTGCCGAAGCTGGGCAAACCGAAACATCAAGTCAAAAGCTTCTGTCCTATCTCGCTCCTGGAATTTCTAGGCATAGTCCTAGAAAAGCTCCTTAACGAAAGGTTGATCAACCATCTTAACACAAACAACTTATATAACCTACAACAACACGGGTTCCGGAGCAAGCGAGGGACGGACACCGCGCTAGCAATCATTACCGAAAGAATTGCTACTGCCACTGCGCGATGCAACAGAGTTGACATTGTGCTTCGTGATGTTGCCAAAGCATTTGACAAATTGTGGTTGCCCGGCCTAAAGGCCAAAATCTGCTACCTTAACCTGGAAATAAACCTCTGCAAAATACTCTGCAGCTACTTAGATGAGAGGAAAGCGATATTGCAGATAAACGGCAAAACGGGCGATGCAATCAACCTACGAACGGGGGTCCCACAAGGAGGCTGCCTCTCACCTACTCTATACACAGTGTATACCAGGGACCTTCCACACCCAACTGTTGAAGGTTCGTTGTACATACAATTAGCGGACGATATCACTCAGATAGTGACCAGCGATAGGAAAAACCCCAAGGACATCGCCCTAAGAACAGGTATAGAAATTAAAAACCTAAATGATTACGAGAAAAGGAATAAAATAAAAACTAACAAGGATAAGTTCAAACTAATTCCCATCAACAGAAGGAAAAAAACTACTGTACGCGTAGATGGAGAGGCATATCCTTTCTCAACAGAAGGACATGTCCTCGGACTAAAATTAACATCGACAGGCTATACAAGTCACCTACCACAAAAAATCATAGAAGCAAAATCTACCTTATCAGCAGTATACAGATTCAGGCAACTTTCAACCCAAAATAAAAGAAAACTATACCTGGCCCTAGTTCAACCCAAGCTCCTATACCCAATTGTACCATTGAACACACTAAGTAACTCCCAAATCAAAAAGATCCCAAGAGTCCAAAATCAAGCCACTAGATTCATAACAAACACAGGAAGACTAGATTACATATTAGCAGAAGAACTCCACCGCAGATCTACTATAGAACCCATAAACACAGTCTACAAAAAAAGAGCTAGAAAACTGTGGGAAAAGATTAAAAATACGATTCTTCAAAATATAATAAACCAAACCATCGTACAAGAAGACCAAATCCATCGTACGCAATATAAACAACGATTCAACGGTAGCCTGAAAAAAACGTTAATAAACGTCAACCCAATCTATAGGTATTAAACCATAATGCAACATCTAGAAAGGACAACCGATTGCGACTACCAAGTATACAACCCAAATGAGAATCCCGATAAAGAACTATTATATTTACATAATAGCATTAATAATAATTAAAAAAATAAATAAAAAAAAATAATAAAAAAACAAAAACAAAAAACAAAAAACAAAACAATAAAATAATACAAACGCTCTATTGAGCAAAAGAAAACAAAGGCTCCAATGCTAAAAATAATAATGTATCATAAAAATATAATAAAATTAAAAGAAAAACGAAAGCCAGGCAACCTGGCACAAATCTCTATCATCTTTACATATCATCCTACACAAATTAACACACACACAACACTTTAATTTCTATCTATCCTATCTCACTCTCTCTACACATTCTAATTTTATTTATCTTATCTTATCGGAAGATTGAGTTTGAGAACCCGTCGCTTTCAGTTCAGATCGTGAGTCTGTTTCTCCAAGTCCCTGGTATTCGTTTATACCATCGAGGTTGGAACTCACTAGACAGAAGGCTTACTCGTAAGCCTCGAGTCGTTTTCGTCCCCAAAAGGATTGGCCGGGATTCCTCTCGTCTCATCTGCTCCCCCCCCCCCCTTCCCTCAAGGATCTCCAGTTTCCCGCGTGAGATTTCGCGCCGAGCCGCGTCAGAGTCTCGAATTTTGGAAGTTGCATTTATCTGGAGCAGAGGTGCCATCGTCCGTCTTCAAGGAGGATCGTGAACTCGTCTTCTGGTCCCACCTCCCTTCATCCTCGTCAACGTCAGGATATTCGACCGAGAATCACCTCTATTGTCCGTCTCCATTTCCCCGCGCCGACTCGCTAAAGGATTCCCCTTCCTTTAGGTGACCCTATTAAGGTAAAAAGACTCTTGATTGTACCTCCCGTTAATCGACCCACTTTCCGGCATATAAAATATTCCCTCTGTATAACTGATTTATAGTATCCCATTACAAAAGCTGATTAATCGGTAATTAACGTTACCCGATGGCCAATTAATTTATATTCTGTCAGTATTGTCCTTATATACATTACTTATATTTCCCGTATGTATATATACGTTAAGTAGAGACTTATCAAAATTATATTTTTGGTTTTCACTCTTTAAATATACCCTTGAACTACAACTTGGTAAACTCATTAAACGCTATCGGCGCCTGTAGTTAATCGCACTCTTATACCTCGTAATCAACAGATTACTCTTACGAAGTGAACGTACTTGTACGTAGCGAAGGACGCGTACGTACATTAGAGGATATATGTATAAATAACTGTATATATACATATTCTCGTGGCTTTTATCACTTTCCTCCCAACCAATAGATGCATTTATGTATATATAGACGTATTGTCTGGGGAGGTGACCTATTCCTCGACACTCTCTCTCTTAATAATCCTTGACAAATCATCCTACCATGTCAAATCAGGAGAATATTAGGTCGATCATAATGATTTAAGGTTCCGGAGGAGTTGACTATTTCTAAAAGCTTCATTCAGAGAAAATGAAACGATCGAAATTTGCTAATATTTAATCATGTTGCAACCATACTTCATCTTTGTCAGCCTCTGAGCTTTAAGGTTCGCGAACACATACCTATTGACCAGTGAATACTAACCACACTAAATAGTTTGTGTTCCGTATGATTAGAGGGATTCGAGAAATATAGAGTTGCACTCAATACCAGCTTATTCCATTTACTGGTTTGTAAAAAAGTAGGGGGAAGTATAGAGAAACCTTTATTCGTACGTCAGCATGTTTGTGTAATTGCGCATGTGTTCGTCTCTGAATCATGATCAATTCAATTGTGTAATGCTCACGTTACCTGAAGATAGGGACTGATCTAGAATAAATGTGTACCTTATTTATACCTCCTTTGTATTTAAATTTGGTACACATTTATTCTAGTAGTTCCCTCTTCTGCCTACGCAGTCAAAATAACTTTTACCCATTGGCAAACATCCACAAATCTAACCACTTTCTTTAGGTACTATTCGCGAACTTTCTGTAATAGGGATGCGATCATTAATAAAGGCCTATTTCCTGCTTCTTTCATTAAGGTTTTAATTTGTATTTATACGGAAATTTAGCCACGTAACTTGGCAATAATTAACACTGAACCGCCATCTTTTGGATAGCGTTAAAACTTTCTCTTAATTTGTAAAATAAATATTACAGTGTTAACCGCTCTCTCCCTATAATTCGCACACATCATGTTTTGAATGTTCCGTTTTTATATATATTACGCCCAGCATTGCAAGTATTTAGTTTCCCACAAAGACACTTGAGAGACGGATGTTTTCGAATTTGTTCTCGAAATGTTAGGAATTTAAGGTCCGATATTTTTATATTAAATATTGAAATCATATGAGTAAAGGTTAATTACCCGTATCCCCTTACTTCAAATTCTAACGCTGGGTGATTTGGAAAATATGTTGGAAAATTATCTTGAGTTGTTATGTTTTTGTGGGAGAAAAGTATTACGAGATAGGAAATTCACCCCTGCAATCCCATTAAATGAAGTATGTAGGTTTGTTCTTTGATTGTCATTTATCTCTATTTGAAACTTAATTTCATTGTTCTCTGTTCCTTTGCCCCATTTTGACTTCTCCGCTCCCGTTTTCACACTGGACGGATCCAATTCACTCTCGGATTACCCAAAGTACCAATTTGAATATATATGACTAATTTAATCTCCAAAGGCCTAAATCGATTTTCATCAATCAGGCCATTAGCGTTAGTCGCCCCAAATCAACCAAGCCTGAGTCCGTTTCGTTGTTTCTGAGGCCGCCTATCATCTTATCCCTTCGCCTCTCATAGACCATCATATGATATTCTGAAGAATCTTGGATTATGGCTTCGCAAAATTGGACAGAACGTTCAATATTATTCCAGATGATCCGACTTTGGGGCGACAGCGCTCGAGTCTAGCCGTCCCATTGGCCGAAACGATATTTCGAAATAAATTGCTGTCTCTCATATATAAGCCCCACTTGTCTTTGAAGCAGATGAATTTCAATTTAAAAGAAAAATGGAATTTCTCCATTAGTTTTTATGACGTTCGTTTGTGTAAGCTCTCATAGCCTAGTCGATAAGGCGAGGAGGTTTCTTGTCCACAATCCCATGGAATGGTACGTGTAGCTCTTTAAAGAGCCAAGAAGGTTTCTCGCACTTGATGTCTTTTTGCAAGATATATTACTATTTTTATTTCACCCTCTCCCTCCATCAACGTGTCCCGGCATCTAGTCCCTACGAACGTGCGAGTATTTGTCATACAAACTGTCCCTTGGCGATCATTGCAAGGTGACTGCAGAAAATGTAATATCTTCTTTGTAACCATTAAAAACAGTTTTAAAAAAATAAATGAGTAGGCAATGTGAGTGGTTAGGAGGTGGTACAGGGGTGATTGTGCGATGAATGGATCAAAACATGGCGGATGATATGTTGATTATGCGGTGATGACTGATATAAGTAAAATTTTTTAAACTGCAGATCCGAATATTGGAGATTAATGTTGCTCGTGCTCTGCTTGAAATCTTGGCCAAAGATTGTCCCAGCGGGTTCGTTATTGCAATGAGGTTTAAAATTTTGTTGCCGCTTATACGCAATGCGGGATAAGATTTCTTGTCAATTCTGCAAGCGCCTTTGATCTTGTTCCATGTGCAGTAGGTTGGCGTTCTGGAGTAAAGGGTGGCGATATTTCTTCTTCATGAGTTACGATGAGTTTGCTTGAGGAGGTATCTCCACTTGCCTCGTTTCTTGTTGAAATCCATTTTTCTTGCAGAGGTCAGCAATCGCTTATATGTCCTGAAGGTTTAGATCTAAGGTGGTAGTGAACTCTGGGTTCCAACAGGGTACTTCTCCATGGCATGGTCGTCGGAGTTAAATGGAATGGGCTTGTAGCCCGCTTCATATATGTTTTTGTTTAAGAATTCCATCGTTTAAATTTTTCTATTGATGTCGATTGATTGGATTTTTTTGTTTTACCCCGACTGGTGTACTCCATTTATTTTGTCAAATAAAATACAAAGCTGGTTACAAACAAAAATTGCTGTTATATAAACTTGAAACGTTTGAGCCAAGAATGAGTACCCGCCCACATTTTCCAAATCAACGTGAACTGGATGATCTCATCAGGGACTTGGGTCTCACTAAGTCACGAGCTGAGCTTTTGGCATCCAGACTTAATGAATGGAATCTGTTGGGGGAGGACTGAAGATCAACAGTATACAGGAGGTGGATATAGCGAGGTGGATAGGACGTTGGCCTGCCAACATCGCGGTGCCGGGTTCGATTCCGAATCCCTGCATGAGTAGCCACAAACGTCAGTGCACGTAGATATCTGGATACCAATTGGTGCACGCGCTGTGCTCACTCCGTTTTTGGGTGGGTAGATCTTACACCTCTCACTTCACACATAGCCAATCACAACACTGCTTTCTTTCCTCTTCCGCCTTCACAGCACAACACACACACACACTCTGTTCCAAGGAATCCTGCCGATGGGTATCTATATCTACGTACCTCTGACGGGAAACAGGTCCATCTCCCCCGAAGTGAAGAAGGCTTCCACCTGAACGCTGTTTGGTGTCAAAAGCAAAATACTTTCTGGCACCTCTCCCTAAAAGAGGACCGGCCTGTGGGCCTCCAGGCCAACCAGCGATTGGCATACTGACCTTATATAAAAAAATTCATTATCCGGTCGTGAATCCTGCCAGTATCATGGGATGATTGGCGCTGACTAACTAACTAAAATTTCTGCTTCTGCAAAGATATTAATGGCTTGTTTACAGTTATTGGAATTGATGACAACCCTTAAGAATGGCGACTTTCCTTAGATAGTTCTACAAAAAACTTCAGAGCTGTTTTACTACATAATGGGAATCAGTATCCATCCCTGCATATAGCATACTCGGTACAGATGAAATAAAAATATGACAATATAAAAAGCTTCTCGCGAAGGTAAACTATACTAAGTTTAAATGGAATGTTTGTGGTTATTTTAAAATGCTTGCCTCCTTACTCGGATTTCAGGGTGAGGACACCAAGTATTAATTTTTTTTTTTGCCTATGGGACAGTAGTGCGGATCATGAACATTACCAGAAGGTTGAGTGGCCCCCTTGAGATATTACTTCCTTACGTATGTTAAAGTAGTGTGTTGATTCACCACTACTTTGTCACCTGCCATCTCTGTTAGCTTTAGTACTCTATCCGCATGATATTGCGTTATGACTTCGACTTATATGTATGCGGGTCTTTCAAGCTAGAGAAGAATTTTGTTCTTGGACTCTTTAACAATTTTTAGAATTTATTTCCTTGTTTTACCAGGCATGTCTTGATTAAGTCAGTTTGTTGGGTTTCCTGGTTTATCAGGTAAAACCTTCTGAAAGAGCAGTGTATGCACAGTCCTTGGAGCAGTTGCAGCGAAAGTTCAGGCAACGTCTTTGTTGATCGCTCTGAACCTACTTCTTGCGGAAGATTAGATGTTTAATGTGGGATTCGTACCGATTTCGGTTGTTTCTTCTGTGGTAGGATTTGGTAGTAGGACTTTTTATTCGTTTTTTCATGGTTGTTGCTTTTTCTCTGCCAGTCTGGCTACTTGGGGAGAACATCTTGTATTAAATGTCTTTTCGTTTTCTTTGTCTAAACTTTCCACCATTTTTGTTCCTCTAGTTATCTTACTCAATTTATCCCTAGTCTAATTGCGAAGTAAATGGGGTGCATAGGGAGGAGAAGATGCGCAGCTTGTTTTATTTTTAGCTGTATATATTGGTTGGACGGAGTTTAATATAAAGGATTTGATAAGATATTAGCAAACTAACGACTAACTGTGAAAATTCAGTCTTGCGCGTTTTCTTAGGCGCAGAGCCTCGTTTCAAGCAACCCCGGGGATGCCAGTTAACGCAGAAAACGAACCTGTTCCAAATGATGCAGTTGGCGTGTAGCGCAGACATTGCGAAAAAATGCAGAGGGCGACGGACTTGACCGCTAGGTAAGCCGCGGTTCCGTTCCGGTCGCACGGAACTAACGCCAAGTGTCAAATTCCATTGCTACTTGACAGTTAAAAGAGTGGGAAAGGAGGGGAGTAGTTTCAGTAGCCAGCAATTTTCCGCAGATATTGCTGGAGGGGGATCAATCCTGGATCAATCGCAGAGAATGAGACGACTAATGTACTAGTAATTAGCACGGGGCCGGACCAAAGCTGAGTAACCGTATTTTATCGCACCAAATACTTTGAAGATAGGGAGAAGAAGAGTTTTAAAGAATGCCAGAACAGCCAATAGAGTTTGTGGTTCGCGAAAGAATGAGGAGTGGCTAAGCTAAGGCCTGATGGGGCTCTGAGGCCCGTCAGCTGGGCGGCCAGAAAACACATTGCCGTGCCCCTTACGGGGCAGGAAACAGTGAGATTACCCTTTGTGTGCTGTTTGGTAGTGTAGTGTTAAGTTGGATGGTATTTTATTGTGGTGTGAATAGCTATTACTTGATAGGCGTGACTTTAGTTTTTCATATGACCATTAATTAACCTAGGAAATATAACAGATTTTAACAATTTCAAATTTTAACTCAGACAGTTTCAAGTCATTTATAGAAGGGTCACTACGTTGAACCCATCAACATGCTCAAGTGCTTGCAATATCTGTTCTCCGCAGAGGTCGTTTCTCTCGTGCGAGCTTCTTCGTGGGAGGTTGTTCGAAGAATGTTCTTGATAATTTAATAAAAGTTGAAGAGTGAAAACATGGAACTCAACGAGGAGTTATAGTCTTGCTACCTAAAGCGCCACTTCTGAATACGGATGTAGAAGCCCTCATCATCGACTAATTCCGTAAAAATTAAAACTATAATGAGCGGAGTAATCTCAAGACTAATGTCTATAGTTATGTTGCTTCTTCAATCCTCAAGACTCAGTGGATGAAGCTCTTCAATTTATTGTCATATTTCGTGGCTCCAAGAAGCTGGCTTGTTATGACCAGTGGCCACACCCCGGAAAACTGCTCAATCAGCAGGGTAAGCCAGGTGAGAGTAGATGTAAGGAGATCTTTTCCTCAGCGAGAATTACCTCACGTGACCTGTGGTTTACCCTTGATTGGGATAAGTCTAGGGGATCACAACCCCGAATTAAAAATCTGTCGTTAGGGTCCCACATTGGCCGGGTTTCGATAAACAGGATGATGTCCGGCAGACCTCTGCAACCTTTCACACTCGAAGGTCGTCCTGATTAACTCTTGCCACCATCAATTATGTGTGAGGCTAAGTTGTGGGGATAGGCCCAGCGCAAGCCCCTCTCCACATTAAACCACTCACTGCGCAAGCACAGCTCCAATCCTCTTTCATCCTTTTCTTTTTCTCATCTCTTATCTCTCTCTTTTACTTATATCTCTCACTCTCTCTTTCATTCAATCATCCCCTTCATTAACCCTTTATCATCATACCCATAAATTCATCTCCATTTTCATTAAGTGAAGCTTGAGTCGTATTCTCATTCGAAAGACATCCATAAGACTACATTGAAGTCCTTTATAGAAGGGCCACTACCTCAGTAGAAAATCTTCTTAGATGGATTAAACAAATAATTCGGTCGATTTAAATAACCTTTGAATACGGCCAAATATCGTGGTTTTACCTTCTCTGGTCCTTGAGATATATTGGCTTCAACTTTTCAGTGAAACTCATTAAGTATTTATTTGTAACAGTAACGTCACTCAGAGACGTTAAATAACTTACGGTAAGCTTGTTTTTGTAATGTTAAATTGTAACTTACATTCTTTCGTCTATGTAAATCTTTCTTTATTTTATGTTCTATGTATAACAATTAGGTGTGATGTTTTAAACGGGGTAATTCGAGATATGTTTCGAAAGTGCTAGAGACAAATACACAATTAAACGAGTGTCGAAGTCATGAATAAATCAATAATGCTCTTCCTTTCAGAGATCAGAATCAGAAGTTATTTATTTTTTTTAAATCTTTTGAAATATCAAATAGTTAAATTTTATTCATAGAAGAGGCTATCCTAGTAGATATAACGTTCGATTTCTAGCGTAACTAGCCAGTAAGAATTAGCATATTTATAGCTTACGAAATTATACTAACGGGAAACAACTACAAAAATGACTTAACTACATAATCAGAATTTTAGATATTAAAGTTTGCTCAATGTTTGCTCTTTCCCTAAAGTGCAATCCTGCTTTAAATGAACTCAAACTACAGGTGTTAAGTTCCACCCTAGATAAATTATTCCATGGATTCTTAACTTTACTGTTGAGGAACTTTTTCTAGTCTATTGTATACGGTCTTAGACTTATAGCGTTGAGGCACGGGTTTGAGCTCAGAAAGCGCGGACATAAAAACTTCAGCGGCGTCACGAGTTGGCCGCCCGTTTGCGGGTACGCTGATAAATACTCGCGAGGGGATGAGTAGCTCTACACACAACAACACGCGCATAGCAATCCCAACACTTTCATCTCACCCCTTTTTTTCACAACACAACAAAGCGACTTTCCTTTCTCTTCCGCTCCCTCGTCAATGGAGTGCCTGTATTCCCTTTTGGGGCTAATCATATCCACTTACGCCTGGCGCGAAACCACGAAGTGCTGGCGATATGATCACTATGTAGTGCCAATACTACCCTCCCACCCTCCTCACGACGTAGGTTTCTAGTGCTTTCGGGTGTGCCAGCGATTGTCATTCTGACTTTTATGTACATTTCATTAACTAGTCTGCGTTTTCTTAAACTATGCGAGGGACGGTTGATGCAACTTACTTATGAATTTACATGGTTGGTGTGACGCGATTGAGGCGAACTTCTTAAATTCCCTTAATTGACTTCACTTTGCCCTGTCTTCATTATTGCTAGCGGACCCATCTATCATTTACCATCTACCATGGTGGCAATTCTGCGCTATCGTTCGCATGGTTTCAATTTTTACCAAGTGTCCTCCTTCGAATAAATTTCAGGATATAGCGTCGAATAAATTCAAAACATAGCAGCAATTTACCACAAACAAAATGAACGCGGCGACTAGACTGTATTAAGGAAGCAATAGCAATTTCTTGCTGTCTTGGCAACCAAACCTCATCCAATCATGGAATACTATTTTCGATAGGAAAAACAACCAAAGGTGAGCATCCATTTTGGCATATAGTCTGATTGGACTGGAAATAATAGGGAAAATTTAGGAGATGAAAGAGGCTAATATATGTACATGTATCGCAGCTTCTTGTGTATGTTCGCCTTGACCCATCAGTTAGTCTATCTTACATTTTTCCTCTGAGTCTCCTTCTCTCTCTAGCTGTTGAACGAGTCGCGTATTGGAATTCGAGTGCCTATGTTAATCATTCAATTAGCAGAGCTGTATACCTTTAAAGGGCTCATGGGATTAATCCTTGAGTAGTGAAGATAAAGAAAAGTCTTAAGATTCAGCCAGGAATGACAACCACTCCAAATCCTAATAAAAATGGAGAATGAGATAATCATAATGAAAAGAAACCTAAAAGAAAAAATAATGAGAAAACCATAATTATTTTATATAAAAATAAAGGAAAATTAATTAACAGACTTTGGAAATGGCATTACTTCTCGAATAGTTTTATTTGCTAGACTATGGATGATGGCAAAATTCAAAACACCAGACTGAATGATGTTTTAAAATTACTTGTTTCTATTTTACATCATCTTATATCCACTTATGCCTAAATAAAAATAATAATGTAAACTTGTAAAGCCTCTTCTCTACACTTTCCCTCTGTCTTTTGCAAACTTAACTAGCAACATGTTTCTGAAAAACTTGAGACCGGTGTATTTCCAGGCAATGTTGCGAGCGATCAAATTTCTTAGCAGTGCTAATTAATGCTATGTGATTTAATTTTATGAAAGCATGTTATTACGAAGAATGTTGCCCGCCCAAATATAAGTGTTTCAATTTGTTTAGATCTGCGTTGGGTTTTATCGAATAGTAGCCACCTTAGGATTAATTAGTTAATTAAAAAAATCATTAGCTTGCCTATCCTGGAAAGAAGAGATAAGGAAATATTGCAGGGATGAGGAAAAAGAAGATCGCTGGTATGAGTAGAGCAAATGGACAATTTGAGAAGAGTAAAGAGAGATGATGCAGAGAGGTAGATATGTATGAGGGTTGTATGGGTATGTGAAAAGAAGTGATACGAATCCATTTGTACATTGAATCTATGTAAGAGAATGAGTGTGATTGTATGGGAAAAGAAATGGGCAGCTGTGTGTGTCATAGGCTATAATGGTGAGAGACGGGAAAAATACATTCACCTGTAGACTTTCGACAACTTCATGTTAAGTGATAGTGTGAAGGTAAAATTAAGTGACGTTTAGACCTTTAAAAATAAGAAAAACCATTCTTTCAAATGGTATTCAACTTATTAATGATCAGTATATGATTTATCCTACGTTTTACATGCCAAATAAAAAGATATTAAATAATATTTTAGATTTTATTTTCTATTTTTTTCATACACAAATAATTTCTCTTTTGACATCTAATTATTTCAAAAATTCCTGAGAGAATGTGTTGATAAGTGTTGGTGGTAGTTTTACAGTACCACCATCTTTTAATCTTATTTACAGGATTTGCCTCAACTAATTAATGGGGAATAATTGAATTTTAAAAAACAAACAAATTTCTTCCAAAGCTTTGGTACAGATTAATCTTATTAATGGGATCACATTGAAGATAAATCTTCTCGAATTTCTCAGAAATCCTAACTGTCTAAAGTTGTCATACAGAAAAATATTTATCACTATCATGGCAACAAGTTATTAATAATATTTTGGGGCCGAGCGGAAAGTGTAATGTTTTTTAGGATCAATTAACAATTTAATTAAGAAATAAAATGTAATCAACGAAGGGATTTTCACTTAATTCTGTAAGAATGCCAGAAAGGATTAAATTAACAAAGTAGTGACACATGTTGATGCTAAAGACTGAGATACTTGGCCTCGTCAACATGAATTACTGGGGTCGATAGAGCGATAGCGTTCGCACACCGAGACGAGTCCCTCAATAGTAAGAACCGAAAGTGTGAGAGATTAATTAACAAATGTTTTAGTTAAGAGAAAACTGACTAATTTTTCTATAAATCATATGATTTATTCCAATTATTATTTAATTTCAGGACAAAAATTCTGGTAAGAAAACGCCTGAAAATTAATTCTCTGTGTTTATTACTCCCTTAGTGTTAGAGGATAAGTTTCACAGGGAGTTACAATAGGAATGGGAGTGACACGATTTTCTACTATGGTTTTTACTACCAAATAGCACCGTTTTTAGTGTATCTCAGTGAGGACGGACAAAACAAAATGGGGTAAGGACTACGTGCCGCTACAACATATAACAAAGCTAAAAATGCATACCCTGCAAAAATTGAGCTCCTAAACCAAATCCAATGTGGGTCAATTCCTCGCATGCTAAAAACATTGGGTGTTTTTTCCCCGAATTTAAAACACAATAGACACGAGACCTACCACACATAAAGTGTGTAAGAAGAGATCTGCAAAGATAGAGGAAGTGAAAATGTTTGAAAGATATATATTCGCACATCTTCTTAAAGAAAAGGGAGTTAAAAGTGCAAACTGTGGGTATTCGGATGGGGGGGAGGGTACAGAAGTATCCATATATTATATGTAATACCCAGGGTGTTATGGAAGCGTTGGGAAGTATACTCGTCTATGTCTTTGCTTACTATAGAGGGAGTGTATAGAATCTTTTGTAAGAAAATTTATTAGCTACATTTTATTGATATTTTAGTGTTATTTTTAGGTTTTTATGTCATACTGAGTCTTGACGTGTAGGATAAAATGGTGTAATGTGATATGTTGGTAGGAAAACAGTGTCTCCATTCACTCTTCAAAAGAAAACGTAGAAGAAACTGAAGATGTTAAAGAGGGTGTTCAAAGCTGGAGATCGAAAAAATCGTTTGGTTATATTAATAGATTAGTAGTTTGTCTAATGTGGATTTGAATTGCAGTAAAGAAACTAGGTAAGTTGGAGAGTGAAAACTATAGAAGATCAAGTATGATAATAACAATGAATAGAAATGGTATCTGAATGTGCTGTATGTATCGTAAATCATTTTATTTCAATACACTTTTTCACCATGGACAGGTACCATCTGGATGCTAAGCCAGGATCTTTATAATAAGTAAATCCCACTAAAGATAATTTAGAAGAGTTTATCCTCAAACTCAAGTAGAATTCCGATAACATCCAAAAATAGTCGACACGAGAGTAATATCTACATTTTCTTGAAAATATTTGTTTGATTTCCATAAAAATTAAGAGAATATTCTTTGAAACTTTCCTTTGATAGTGTCCAAGTTTCATTCATAAAACGAGATAAAAAAGGGAAAAATAATGTTTTGGAAGAAAATAATGCGTCTAAAGCGAGAGGAAGATTCGTATAAGTTTCAGTTGGCAAGTAAGAATTCACAACGTATTACATATAGTGACACCCTAGCACGTGGATTGTTGAGTGCTACTGATAGCATTACTAATTTATCAAGATGAAGAGACGAGTTAAAATCACAAATCGTTCAGTGAATGATACTTTCTGACATTTCGAGGGATTGTAATCGGTCATTAAGGGTGATTTCACGAATAATAAATCTTCATAAAAGTACCATATTCTGTGAGGTGCAACTTTCGAGAAATCTCTCCTATAAAAGCTTGCACGATACAACGGATGTCAATGAACTTGAACCTGAATCGTTCTGGACAGATTGCATTATATCACTCTAGAGAAGTGGTAATCAAGTTAACCCCTCTGCTGGGAAATAATTCATAAGTAGAAATAATAAAGCAGATAGGTTCGCCATTGAAAGAGAGAAAAGTGCTTTTTAGCTAAGAAATCAAATTTTTCGGATCGGATGGAAAGCAACATGTAAGGCTTTGTCGAGGAGTGGAAGATTGAACCCCATAGACTGTTAAATTTGAAAGAGATAGCGTAATGGTCTGAAACATGCTTTCAAGCGCTATATTCTGCCTGCTCGTCTGTTTATGAGGCATATAACAATCTGCTTCTGGAACAATTGACCCACTCCCTCCGAACACTGGCAGTTAGCATGCCTGTTTTTTGTTAGTCAATTCCCTCTGCTACACAGCAAAAACGATGAAACATTTCTTGTTTTATGAAAATACCGACGTTTAAACTGTCCTGCGCAGAGTCCAAACAAATGCTGAAAATATCTAACCAAGATTTGAAGAAGACGAATAAAATCGCGTTCGAACATTTTGATAAATTGGCGACGTTCTGTGGCCGAAAATATGCTCTCAAGTCATTCAGATTAAGGGCTTGCATACATCTTATTTGTATTTTGTTCAAATTTATGTCAGATAATTTTGGTGTTTTCTGTTTATGGCTGCATTTAAACTTATCGTTCTCTATTTTACGACGAATCCTTTTTTTAAATACACATCACCTTCCTCCGGATTTTTTTAGCCAGTCTTTTATGTGATGAAATTTGAAACTATCAGAGATAACTTCCTTAAAATGTTCTGTGCAACGTTCAAGGAATTTGAATATCCTGACGAATCGGCATTATGATATTGGTATTTAATAGATCATAGTATGATTAATAAATTAATAGAGTTGTTTGTAAGTCAGTATTGGGAAAAGAAGGCGCAATGGGTAAATTGTCGACTAACTTCAATATAAAAGAAAATAAGAGATTTAATTTGTAGAGAAATATTTACCAAAGTTACATGTTAAAGACTTAAAGGAACGTTGTATTCATTTGATTCAATAAAATCGCAGTAATCCTTAACTACGGCCTTCAAACTTTTTAAATTATCCTTTTCCTTAAATGGCTGAAAACTGTAGTGGTACAAGTAGACTTGTTGGTCTCTCACTACTGCAAGCACGATACACACATAATAGTTAAGAGCTTGCAGACTGAGAGGATAGAAGGTGAAATTTTATGAATGATGTGTCAAAGAAATTGTCTGACTGAGAAGATTAGGACGTCTTGCTGGTGTGGCATGGTAAATAGTCCTGACTCCACACTTGCGGCCTTCCAACGGCCACCTCTTGCATTCAGGACAACTCTAACTCCTCCAGGCACTTAATGTAGCTCTCCAGGAAGATAAAAGGGGATATAATGTAGCCTCCCTAGTGACCTCCCTAATCATCTGCGATTCCAGAGGAAGCTAGTTGTTCTTTTATGAGATTACCACCTATCCCTGGCAAAGATTCTTCTCGTTTGAGAACCAAAGCATGCCAGACATAAGGAAATAATTCACTTTGTTCACAAGCTTTGCAGCATATCTTTCCGCTTGTCTTTTAACATCTACAACAGAACCTGGCCCTTTATCATCATATGTTGGTAGTAAAGGATGTTTTCATATAGTGACTCTCTGATGAAAGACTGAAATTTCTTTGTCCTTGGCTATGAACTTCATTGCCAATGTTGGTCTGAATCTCCGCGAAAAATTAGGGTGTTAATTTCGTATCAAAACTCTTAGAGTGAAGTTTCTAAGCCGCTCTATCCTCTTATTCACAACTTGACTAACACAACTTTTTCTTGATATTCAGCACCGTCCTCAGATTGACACCCAAGCAGCACAGCTTACATTTACTAAATATTTGGCCAAAAAATTTTAACCGTGGTATTGTTTTCTTTACAGTTCTTTCAAGGAAAACAATTTATTTACTGCACTCTTTAAATCACATGCACAATACACGTCCATATACAAAACGATACATTTATTTATACATTCACAATGTTCAAACTACTGTCTTATGGCAAATGGTAAATGGTGTAGCAGAGGTAAAACACCTGCTGCACCTAAAAGTAGGAGGACCGGCCGTCTTTGTCCTAGTTTGTACCTAGCAATGTAGTGTCAGTTGTAGCCTGGACCAGAATCCCACAGATGCCATCTGGAGATTGCTTGCCCTCCCAACCCCGATCTATGGCTACATATATTCAACACATGTTCTTCTTCGTCGATCTTCACCGAATTCAAAACAGATTTCTTTTCTCAAACTTTACGCTTGAATTCTAATTTGGTGCAAACGCCTTCTGATCGTCGTTTAAGACTCCTTCGATTTTAAGTTTTCACGTATTTCAATAATATTTCTGATCGGATTTTCATCTACTGCATTCCTAATAACCTCATCTTCTTGTGGAATTGTTATTGGAGGCGCACACTCCTTCCTGAAATTATAAAAATATAATAAAACATAATGAGGAACTAGAAATAATGTATATATATAATATATAGAAGATCAGGATATTTTATGGCAAGGGAAGATGATTACATTCCGATGCTCCTAAAACCAAGAATGACTCTTTGTAGCAGTGTACTGACCGATTGTTATCTTGAAAAATGGCGGCGTTTGAAAACCATATGCTAGTCAGAGTAAAACCCTCGTCATTAGTGATGGTAATGATGGGAGGAGCTTAATAACCTGATAGATCCAGTTGGAAGCAGGCAGTCCGGATTGTAGGATAACTCTGGGGTTCTCTATACCAAGTATTTATCTATATCAAGTATTTATGTTTTATGATTGTGGTACCATTTCCTCTGCAAATTGGCGTCGCTTTCCATTATTAGCGGTTAGGGAGTTGCTGCCCTTCCATGAATGTTTGCTTTATGAAGTTTCCACTCGACAGTTTTTATCGAAACAGTGTCATATAAATAGCTGTTGACTTCTGTTTTCACCTTTGCTGCAGTAGTTTTGTGTTGTTTTACCACGCTGTTAGTATTCGACGACCCAGGGCAGTTACCACCGGTTCTTTCCCACTGTTTTTAATAGCATATGGTGTCTTATTATTTTTTGTATATGCTGTCATAACCGTGGACGCTATTGCTCGTGCCACACATTACATAGCTCAGCTGTTTGAGTTACTCACGCTCCCATTAATAGAGCTCCAACGATATCCTCTCTTTGGAAGTCTGATAGTTCACGCATTATTATGTCCGCCAGCCCTGACATTCAGTGAAAAAAACCTGGTGTACACTGAATACAAAGTGGAAGGTTTATAAAGCCAACTTTGAAATAAAATGAATATCGCAGCATCCATACATAGGCAGTGTTGCCAACATATAAAATAGCTTGGTATTTGCATTATTTTGTTCAACCCACAAATATATATGTTTAGGCCTACCCCCTCCCCCCCAGATTAGCCACAAGTGGGGGATTGGGTGAAAAAAGAAGGGATCTTTCACGACCTGACCCTGTGTTATGTTTGTAAGCACTTTTCTAATATTTTCTATCTAATGTCAGTTGAAAAAGGGTGTGAGATACACCGAAACTGTTCTGAATTAAATTGTCTTCGGAGAATGTGGTTTAATTCCTCATCTTTTCTTGCGATATTGCATTAATTTTCATAATATATATATATATATATATATATATATATATATATATATATATATATATATATATATATATATATATATATATATATATGAGGAATTAAACCCCATTCTCCGAAGACAATTTAATTCAGAACAGTTTCGGTGTATCTCACACCGTTTTTCAACTGACACTGGATAGAAAATATTAGAAAGGTGCGTACATACATAACACGGGGTCAGGTCGTGAAAGATCCCCTCTTTTTTCCCCCAATCCCCTACTTGTGCTAATCAGGGGGGGATGGGGGGTAGGCCTAAACATATTGAAGGGCTGACATTTCACTATTTTGTTTATTTGCTTTCGTATAAACAGGACTAAAAGAAAATTGACCCTAAGATAGATTTAAATTAGGAACTGACGATATTAAGCTCGATTCTACGATTCTTCTCTTAACATAGTTAGCCGAATTAAATACCATTTTACTTCCATTGAAATCGATCGAATGATTCAGGTCTCTAATATGGCAAAATATTCCACTACTTTGGCTGCCCACTCTAATATCTCTTTTGTGTTCGTACAATCTCTTGTCTAGATTTCTCCCCGTTTCCCCTATATAAACTTTATGGCAATCGTTGCATGGTATTGCATATACTCCTATGTTATGATGTTCTTTGGGTTTCCTGGCAATCATCAATTGGTTTAAGGAATTATTATATTTAAAGGCTAGATTAATACCCGCTTTTCCAAATATGTCCTTTAAACTATTTAATTTATTATTAAATGGCAATGTTATACATTTATTGAAGTCATTAGTGCGGGAAGGCTTATTACCATAGAATGTTTTCCTAGCTGCAAAATGGCCAGACGATATGAACCAATCGGGGTAATACAAATTAGAAAAAATGGTCCTGATAATGAAAATTTCCTCATCTAAATAGGAACGATGACATATTTGATATGCTCTAAGGAAAAAGTTAGAAATTACCGACTTTTTAACAGTATTATCGTGAAACGAAAAATAATGTACATAGGCATTCGAATGGGTTGGTTTCCTATAAACATCAAGTTTTAATTCATGGTGATCTTTATTAATGAGGACATTTAAAAAGGGTAATCCATTATCATATTCCCATTCATATTTAAATTTGATGGAGACATGCAGATTATTCAAATTATTAAAAAAGGTATCAAAATCATGGCCATTAGGCCATACAGAAAATACATCATCAATGTAGCTTAACCATATAAAACTAGGGGGAGAGATTGTGGGAAGAAGTTCATTCTCAAAATATTCCATGAAGAGACATGCCAATATCGGAGATAAACTATTTCCCATGCTAAGGCCAAATATTTGTCTATAAAACTCATTATTTACTCGAAACACATTTTCAGAGAGACATAATTCAACTAAATTGATAAATTTACTCGTAGAAATAGGAAGATCCAAATTAAGTCTAGGCATGATTTCCCGCAGAAGGCCCATGGTTTGGTCAACCGGAACTTTGGTAAACAAAGAGTTTACATCAAAGCTCACAAGTTTTCCATCCGGTAATTGCAGGTGGTTGAGATGGTTAACGAAATCTTGAGTGTTCATTATGAACACTCTTTTCTTGCGATATTGCATTAATTTTCATCATATATATATATATATATATATATATATATATATATATATATATATATATATATCGATAATTATTTGCAATTGCGTAATCATAATTATGCGGTTAAAAAGGCAATTTTGTATAGCTAACTTAGCTGTTCATCAAAGCCCTGAGTAGGAGGTCTTCTCGCAGTCACGAGAAGATAACGCATATATATATATATATATATATATATATATATATATATATATGTGCTGCTAGAGCTCTTTGTGAATTATATATTGATGATCTAAGAAGAGAAAACTAACAAAGGCAACTCTCTGCCAGAACTTACTGATGAGAGGATCACAAAGTGATGAGGTTAGGAGAAGAGAAAACAGAATAGGTACAAAAGAAAGTTCAAGCGCCAAATTAGTCGAAAATGTGGCTACACGGCGTTCGGAACAACGATGAAGCGCGACTCTCCGGAAATTGCCCCTCTCCTAGCAAATAACTTTGCTAGGAGATGTTAGCCACACCATGATTTTCCTTCAGCCTTTAATCTGAAAGTTTGGCGTGTTGGAGATAGTTGCGCACCCACTCGGTCGCGAGAGACAAGGGTAAGTTCCTATTGAGGTATCTTCACCTCCCCCACTTGAGCTCTTAACACCCTCCTTAATTTGTAAAATAATGAAACTGGAACTTATCAAAGCATCATTGTAAAAAATTATTACCCTTGTTTGTTCTTACTTCTTAAAAAATAATAAAATTGAGCCTTTAAATATGCTGCAAAATATAGCCAAAATATACAACAATAATTGCTAGAAATGATTTAAATCTAAAAATAGCACCGCCTTCTTTTTACATCTTTGCCAGAAAGGACATTGCATGTATTTCTTATGTACACATATGTACTCGGTACTTCTGTCTCTGGATTTTGTTTTATTTCAATAAGTATATGCGTCTATGTGTGATTATTGCATGTTTGACTGTTTTAAATGTTAATTACTTGAAGGATTCTACTATTCATATTTTTACATTGAATCGCCGTCGGCCCAAAGCACGGCCTCCAGTCGGCGTCGAAACCTGATCCAGGCCTTATCGACGGGCTCCCTCTTTGACTTGGTAAAAAGTGTATGTTAGTCCTGGAACTAAACTCTAACTTTGTGGTGCACGGGGTATTTTTAGTCCCCTTCTCAACCGTTGCTCTACACATAATAATCGAGAGGGGTGGGGTTTTGAGAGTTAGGATGACATATGTTCGGAGTGATAGGGTCAATGAAATTGTCTGACAGCCAAAACTGGGTCTCCCTTCTTCTCTGGCACACGTGCGGCCTTACAGCGGTCATCTCTTGGAATTTAGGTATCACTAACACCTCTACAAACTTTATTTTGTTCTCGTTATTGAGTTTGAGGATTTTCACGAAGATAAACATGGGCATAACGTGGCTTTCACTGCTTACGACCCTAAACACTATGAAGTGGGCGGAGAACTTGGGCTTCATGTCTCTTGGTCCATTTTTTGGGAACAAAGTAAGCCTGCAGTTCTTTTGCGAGTTCATTATCTGGCAGAAACTTTTCTCGTCTGAGAAAAAAGAAAATCATTTTAGTCATGATAATGCTCCAGTTTGTTCACAAACCTCGTAGCATGTTACTTCGGCTTGTTTTTCATCTTTGGCAACAAAAGCTGGCCTTTCTCATTTTGTATGAATAGAAGCGGAGGTCTTTAGTTAATAACTGCCTGATGATAGAATCTAACCCTTGCTTTTCCTTGGCTTTCGACTTCATTTTTTTGTTAGGATCGATGGCAATGATGAACTGGATCTCCGCGACAAATTCTTTGGTTCTTCTCCTATTAGAAAGTTTAGTCAGGTTTCTGAGCTGCCATATCGTCTTAATCATAGCCAGATGCATCTACCTATATCTTAATCCCCAGTACCGTCCTCAGAATGACACCCAAGCACTTGGCGTTCCTCGCAATGGATCTCCCGTCGTGACTACTGAGTAGCACAGCTGGCCTTTTCCAAATTTTTAATGGATTGTATGCAACCATGATATTGCTTTTTTCACAAACGATTCACAACCTAGTCATTATGATAAGAATAAGAGAGAATATATATATATATATATATATATATATATATATATATATATATATATATATATATATATAAACAAGCCCAGATTACATCCAACACAGCTCTAAGGAATGTGGAAATGACAGAACATGCTTTTCCACTAAGTTAAAATGTAGCAATTCCCCCTTTCTTTCCTCCTCAAGATATTTTTCGGGCTATTCCTTTAGAAAAGGCGAAATTAACTTAACATCTGTGATCATAAACATCCGGAAAAGATGCATTCGTCTCCCATAACAACCTTCTTTCTTTCTTTGTGACATTCGATCTCCTAATGCTCTCAGCATGGTCTCTTATCTTAATTTTATCATTTCCTATTGGTTAAATTTTTCTGATTATTAACATTATTATTTATTTAAAACCTAAAAGTCAAAACGGACATTGGAACTTTTACCAAAATCTTATATACTATTGTTGAGATTAATAAAAATGAAATTTGGCAGGTACTCAAGTCCCCTTAGGTAGTCAGGGTACTACGTAGAGTGCTAGAAAATGTGTCAGAAGCACTCAAAGATTATATTTTGATCCCCACCGTTATTTGGAGATATTTTTCCTTTGGACATCACTAGGCGTACAGCATCAATTTTACCAGGAAAAAAACAAAACCTTCTCTGCAAGAAAGAGGATTTAGGGTGTCCTCATTGCAGCTGCTTCTTCAATAAATTTCAAAACAAAGCAATATTTTATGAAAGCGCAAGAAAAAAGTGGTCGGCGCTTATACTCTTTTTGTGGCAAAGTTCCGGAGAAATACAATCTTTGAAGCGCAATTAAATAAAAATGTTGAGTTTAGCACGTTTGGCCTTAGAGTTGATGGGAGCGCCATTTGGTGACGTCATAAGCATAAGACATAATGCATTTTGTCCTGTACATCATCATAAAAAACCCCCTTAAATCTTAATTTTCCTCTACAGAGAATTGATCAATATTCAGGGCAAATTGCTTCATTCGCAATGCACATCTTAAGGCTTTCTTTCTCTCGTTTCGAAAAATAATCAATGCGCCTTGATACTGAATATTTACTTTAAATTGAATTAGATTAATTCATGACGGTTTATATAACACAAAAAACGGACGCAAAATTGTTTTACTGCTCTTTTATTGTTTGCCATCGTTTGGCAATGAACATGGAAATCTCGTTATGCAAGTATAGTTACTACCGATACTACTTCCCTCACTATTTAATTTGATGTTTTTCTTGTTTAAATACTGTTCCATAACCTTGAAATGTTATCTAGTTATTTAACTTAATTTTTCTTGTGATTTCTTTAAATGGTATATCAACGCAAAAGACCCCAGGTTTTCGTTGGTAGTGTTGTCAAAGATAAGACACATTTGTTTTATAATGCTGCCTGCCAAAGGGAAGATATATGAAATATAGATAATAACTTGAATATTGGCAACGATTCTAAATCTGTAACCAAAAAGAACACAATTAAGATTACTAACCCAAAGAACCGATAATAATACCAGTGTATCAATTCTTTTGTACAGGCTCTAAAAACAATTACTAATGATGAATTAAACGCTTAATGTTGATACAGAATTCGTACAGAAACCAGATGTAGTTGAGAAATGCACTGATATAGTCTCACATATAAAGTCTTGCATTATCGTCATTTAAATTGCACTCAGTCAATAAAAAATAAAAGTGTAAGATCTGCCGACCCAAATCATATTTATTCTGTAATATTTAAACCACGTTTGACTTGCTGGAAAAATCTTATTTCCTAATTAGAAAGAATTGAAAACAATAATAACAGAATTATTAAAGGCAAGTCTCATAGCCGGACTGATAACACTAGTATGCGTCAAAAATGTACCTTAGGTTTTCTGTAGTGTTTCTTAATAAAATTAACCTCCTAAATCTTAATCTGACATCCGTTTTTCTCTACCAGGTCCAGTTTTTGCGATACAGAGGGTGATAATAATTTTATAGTTTATACATGTCCTATATTACATCAAAATTTCAATAGATTTTGCACTACTGTATTTCCAGTAAATTTTGTGTACATTTTAAGTAATTATGTCAATAAGTTTATATTTTGGCCGATTAGAAATTGCTTAGCATTATAATAATAATAATAATAATAATAATAATAATATTAGTGGTTGAGTTAAAAATGAACAGAAAATGTAAGAATAGCTCCGACAGATTTTGCTATGTTTGCGGCAAAGTGACTTTTTCCGAGCAGCAATGTACAATCTCTCCTCTAATTAAATCTTTGTATCATGCATATTTTGGAGTAAGGCTAAGAGATCAAGATAAAAGTTTTGTACCACATATCTGCTGCAAAGGATGCTACCTAAGTTTAAGACGCTGGAGTTAGGGCGAACAGAAGTGTCTCTATTTTGGTGTTCCCATAGTGTAGAGAGAGGGCAAGGACCACACTACGGACTGCTATTTTGGCATGGCAAATCTTAAAGGTGATCATTGTATCAAGTATTTAAGCCTTCTGTATTAAACTAGCTCCTAAAAATGTCATTATTATGCATAGACTTAGAATTAAGTTAAAAACTAACATAATTCCCTTCAGTATGAACATATGTTACTAAACATTTATGTACTATCTGCAACTCCAAAACAATTCCTTTATGTATTATGAAATTATAGTTTCCACAGGTATAAATGAGAAGAATAAACTTAGTGTAGCATATTTGGATGTTCATTCTGCCATCAAACCCCTGCCCAATGGTCCAAGAAGTCCTATACCTTCTCCCCTTAAACATATAGAGGTCCATGAAGAGATTAATATGGAAGTTGATCAAGATTATGACACATCTGAGTCTTATCAGGTTTCCACACATGATATGGTCGTAAGACCATTCACTCAAGTTCAGTTAAATTACCTGACCAGGGATCTGGGCCTTTAAAAGGAGAATGCACAACTTCTTGGTTCTCAACTTCGTAAAAGTAATTTTCTCGCTAAAGAAACAACATTTCTTTGGTACAGAAATAGAGAACGAGAGTTCCGTAGCTATTTTGTACAGCATTCTTCCAGCTCTTTAGTATACTGCGCCAATATTAAAGGACTTGCTAAGTCCTTTGGAATTCCCTACTACCCATTAGAATGGAGACTTTTCATAGATTCATCCAGTAGAAGTTTAAAAGCTGTGTTACTGAATATTGGTAATAAGATAGCTTCTGTTCCTATAGGTCATTCAATCTAACTTACTGAAAGTTATGAAAATATGAAAAAATTGCTGGATGCAATAAATTACTCTACCTAAAATTGGAGGATATGTGGTGACTTAATGGTAAGATCATTTTACACTTTGCATTTATAAGCTCTTTGATATTGATATTTTTACTTTTAATTGTTAATACTTGTATACACCTTTTGGTCAACTTACATTTTACAGAAATGCAAATCTGCAAATCATGAGTCATTTTTTAGTTAGATTCTTTTGTTGAAGTGTGTCCTATAGGTTAATGCATTCCTTTGGTTTAATGGGGAACTTATTCTAATTTAGAAGGTATACAACATAACTCTAAAACTCCAAATATGATGTACATATATCCAATTAGTTCCAATACAATGATTTAATGCATCGGCATACAGGTTTTTTCAGTACATATTCATATTCTTATTGTTTTAAGAAATATTCTTGTAATTTGTTTTATAAATATTACAGTTTGAATTTACATACCCTGTCAAATTTCTTTTCAAGTAGTGTTGCTTATACTTGGGATGCAAACAGGCTACACGAAACATCCTTATTTTCTATGTTTATGGGACAGTAGTGTAGATAGTATGCACTATGAGAAGAAGGTTTGGCCTCCTCGAGAAGCCTTTAGAATTGGATCAAACAATGCTTCCTCCACTTATGTTAAAAGCCTTAACAAAGAAGGCCAAGCTTTTAAATTTCTTCTTCAAAAATTTCCACAAATCCGTGACGCTAAGCTCCATGTGTGAATTTTTAATGGACCTCAGATCAGAAACTTGATGAGACATCAGCAGTTTGAGGCATCAATGACGGACATAGAAAAAGATACCTGGGAAACTTTCAAAGCTCTAGTTAACAATTTTCTAGCCACTAAAAGAAGCTCAGAATATGTTGCTCTGGTCAATCAGCTCTTAACAAGTCTCAAATATTTGGGAGTTCGAATGTCTATAAAGATACAATTTTTACAGTCCCATCTGGATTATTTTCCCGACAACTGCGGTGATTACAGTGAGGAACAGGGGTAAAGATTCGACCAAGACATAAAAACAATGGTATCCAGGTACCAGGGTATATGGGACGTAAATATGCTTGCTGACTACTGTTGGTGTTTGAAGCGTGATGCACCAGATAAGAGGCACAAACGAAAATCGTCAAGGGTCTCTTTTCTTGTAAATTAGAATTATTTTCTTTATTATGTTGCATTCTTTAATTTTTTGTTTTTATTAAAAGGATTATAGTTTACATTTGTTTATTCCTGTTTTCATGATATAACAATAATAATGTATTATTATATAGAGAAAGGTTTTTAAAATTTTTTCATGAAAAATAAGGTAATCTCAATGAAAATGGTGTATGCTGTACTGAGAAAATCTGATCTGATTGAACAAAAATGCATTCTTTTTTGAGCTCAGGAGGTTTGATTCATTAAGAAACCACAGAGAAATCCTGAGGAACATAAAAATATTTTTCAAACGCAGACCTGTGTAATGAACTTTGGAGAGACGATGTTAATTGACAATAATTTTCCAGAGGATGGAGGATTTGGATTCGAGAAATAGATTTTACCTGAGGTGCAAGAATTTCTTAACTCACAATTAGGAAGTGAAGCATGGTGACACCAAAGAAACATGTAGAAAGTGAAAACAACTCAAAGAAACAGATCGATACGTGGATAAGAACCCAAATAGGGTTATAACACAGGTATATAACACACATTACCAATAAAACCTAAAGACTATGGGGGGGGAAATATTCATAACTGAACTTCCTTCTTCATATAAAGCTTCAAAAACTATCCTTGTAGAAAGATGGGCGATGGAATTTCGTCACCCTGATGAGTACTGTAGCAAACCCTATCGCTGGGTCATGATCTGCATAAAATTCCTGGAAAGACTTTTCTTCAGCAGTAATATGAAGCACCTTAAAGCAATAGGAGTTGCAATATGGATCGAAACTTTTGTGGCTGTGATATGTTTTAGCGACCCATAGTTCAGATACAAGATTAAAATATAGGCCCTGTCCCAATAAAAAGAACCCCCCTCAAAAATAGGCATATTTGTCCTACAATCTCCATTAATCGTTTTAAATTAAAATTTTTAATTAGATTTTATTCGCTGTTTTTTTTTAATTATGTTGCACTAAATGAAATTGGAGTCGATCTTCTGATCAAAATTCATCCCAAATCTTTTGCCAGTCACTCTAAACTAGAAGGATTTCATGTTACCCGCATAAGTGGTGCTTCTTAGTTTAGTATCGCTTCGTTACACGGCTGTGCATTTGGCATAATCAGAAACAGTATTGTAATAATTTGGCTCATCGCTTATTTGCTAAACTCATGCGGGTTCCTATGCGAATTAACGAAAATTAACCTGGGTTACGTTTAAATATAAAAATATAATTATATTTATTTTTCTCCGTTCACTCCCATTTATTCGCAACTGAATGACACCTTTTTATTTCTAAACTTTGTTCTATTAATTCTCCTTTTAAGCTTTCGCTTCTCTGTTTTTTATTTCCTGCATTCTCATCTACCTGCCTATTCAATTTCCAGTGTGTTTCACTTGTCCTGTTTGAAAACTCATGTTTGTACGTATATACCAGCGTATTCTCTCTACGAACGTCTACTTTAAGGACCAAATTCTTAAAGTGTGTTCCGATTTTCTTATTAATATTTTCTCGCTGAGTGAATTTAGTTTCATATAATTAAATTGCTTTTCTTTTATTTTGCAAATAGTCACATTACAAAACAACAGGGGATTACGGGATTATTTTAATATTTTTGCTTGGTATATCGCATATGTATATATTCTTAAATCCTTAAGAAATGCCATCATTGCTTCCCTTTAAATTGCCTCTATTAATACTTCGAATATGAATTAATGATCTCAGTAGGATACGAAAAGATTCTTAGTCAAGCCTTGCAAATGGCTCAATCTCTCTTGGTGACAATTCTGGGCTTCGAAATTCTGTCCCTGTAAACCAGACAAAGAGCCAAGTTTCGCTATTGACACCGGATCTACGAGCCACTACGCACCATGGAAAAGGTCATAAGCAATAGTTTTGGCGCGCTCGCTTCTGGCTTTCATTACCTCTCTAAGGTGCCAATGGCATGGTTTGCAGCAATTAACACAGCGGCACGTCCAGTAACGACGCTCGAGTCACTTTGGGTGCCATAACTGTGCTCGGGAGATTTGGAGGTGCTGAAAAGATGTAGGAAAGAGTCGTAAGGAAGGTTGAAAGGAAGACTCAGGTTGCGTGCACGACGTCCTTTTAAGGTAATAAACATTTTATGGGAAAATAAGCGACATTAATATACACCCAAAGGCGAGGCTTTAAAAGCCTTAAAATTTACAAGCTTCCAGGAAAAACTCAATGCTTATAAAACGCATATTTTGAGCGCCCTTAATTACGGATGATGAATTACGGTAATTATAGGCCTTCAACCTTTTAAATTCATTTATGTACATATATCTTATATAAAGGAAAGCGAGACACATGATCCATCTATGTCTACACAGAATGTAACAAAAGTCTAGGAATATGCAATAGAGATACTAAATATATAAAAAATACAAAAGACAGGAAAGGAAGAGAGCGAAAGGAAGAGAATGAAAGAAAGAAGAAATTTATTGAAGTCATATAAAATAAATGAATAAATAGATAAGCATATGTACATATATTCAAAGTACACAAAACATTGACAGAAAAAAATAAGAAGGGGATAATATAAGGAAAGCATAAATAAAATGGCTTATAATGAGGAACCATTTTATTCAGAAAATACAGTTTAATGACTGGATCGCGTTTAAAAAGACGGGTTGGGATGAATGAACACTCAAAGATATAGGAAAGGCCTCAGAACTATACATAAATTTATGCTAAATTACAATTAATAGAATGATTATTTTGAAACATTTACCTTAGGAAAACGCTGTTATGTTCGTTCCTTCTAGCAAAGTTGATTTAATGGACAGATAAGGATTTTCCATTTTTTCACTATAGTGCTAATGGTAAACAAAACATTCTACAGAATAGTAAGCCACTATCTTCAGGGTATTATTATACTACTGCAAATAGTGTATCAATTTAGTTATTCATCATGCTGTGCGTCGTTGTTAGGATTTTACTTGAATTCTACAAAGCTAAGTCGATCACCACTTAGTCGCACGAGTCAACTTTTAAGATATCGCAAAAAGTGCCATTCGAGAAAATACAACGAATAATTATTAAACAGTTGTATGTCTGGATAATATTTATATTTTTCTTCAACCAGGGATATATTTACAATATGCCTTTTAAAATACCTTACCTTCCTATAAAATATAATCTTCAATAGAAGATTATATCTATCTACGACAGCCATCTCCATAGATCATTGGGGTTTGGGCAATAAATGCTTATGTATGCATAAAGGATTCGATGCTATTGCAATATATTATAATGTAACCAAGTTATCTTATCAATTTGCATATTCCGATAGTGAGGGTGGGTAATGGAACGTCGATTGGACAATAGTTTAAATAGAATGTTTAAAAATCAGTTTTGGTCTTTAATATATATATATATATATATATATATATATATATATATATATATATATATATATGAAAAAGTTGTTTAACTCAATAACGAGTAAATAAATATTCAAGAAAACCACTGTTATTGGAGCATAAAGTTTACTATTATTATCATTAAAACGGGACTAGTTTCGATATGTAGTTTACCATATCATCTTCAGCCATTAACAAAGAGAGATAGACAAAGAAAACTGAAATATTGGAATATACAATAACAGGCAACTGACACTAATCTGGAGGCTTTAGCTTTAGGGGATTAACAGGGAAGGAGTAAACGCGAGCCATACCTTTTCTCTCCCTAAAAAACAAAGTCCGACTATTTGTCATCTAAAAGATGAATCCAAGCACTTTCGAACTATATTTGCAAGTTCATTTTCAAGGAATAGCATGAAAATGGAGAAGACAACCTTATATAGGGTTCTAAATGAAATAACTTCATAATACAGTCTGTTGTCACTCTTTATTAGTGTAATATCATTCGCAGTGCCTTCCCCACCACGTGTCTTTGTTGTGCCTGTGGATTAACTCTTAGACCTAAATCTTTTCGCTCTAATGATAATCCTTTAAATTTTTTTTTTTAACCACCATATTCCATTCATATACATGACGTTGTTGTGTATATATCGTTTTAGGGATGCACATGTCTGTTATTAGTTGCCTATTGTTCTTTTTCCTGGTATTTTTCTGTCTTGTTTTGTGTTTTTTCCATTGGTTTGTACTATGTGATGGGCGTTTCCATCATATCTTTGTACCCTATATAAGGTTGTCTTCTCTATTTTTATGGTATTTCTTGAAAATGAACTTGCAAATATAGTTCAAAAGTGCTTGGATTCATCTTTTCATTTTCCTATGGTTTAATTGTCATATTATTGCTTTCCTCACGTGCCACTTTGTAAGTATTTTTCATTATATATATATATATATATATATATATATATATATATATATATATATATATATATATATATATATATAAAGTTGGGTGCAAATATTACACCACACTAGTAGAAATGCCAATTTACATAGTTATAATTAATATACGGTAATGAAATTTCGAACGCACGTGGAACTTTATGTAATAAATAAAATGTTATGGTCAGAAAAGCAAAAGCTGAAGAGGCAAAACTTATAACGACATTATTTAAATTTGGCAACGCCAAAGTTGACATCACTTTCATATAAATATATATAGATAGGTAAAATATGCAAAATGTCTCAATTAAAACTAATCCTCATTTTTCCCTAATATTTAGAATATTTTAAACGAAATGCCAGGTATCTATCGTCATTGAGGAAGGCTCCTGCGTCATTTGTTACAAAAGAGCTGAACTTTCAAAACTTCTTCATGGGGAAAACAACCAAATAAATCAACATCCACATGAACGCATTGTAGTCTTTCATGAGAATGTATTAGGTTGAGGAATAAGTTCTTGCGTTTTTTTATGTTGTGTTGATTTAAGTTTTGTTGACGTGATTTGTGCACATATTAAGAAACAATAATAAATAATGAGAGCAAAATTTGCAAAGGTTAGGCTACGTCTCTTAACAGCGTAGTCTATTAGGCTTTTGCTTAGGTTACGTCTTGAAGTTGAGTAATAAGCCATTGCGGTTTATTTAAAAGTTGTGTTAATTTAATTTTTGCTCTATACCCTCAAATTGGAATGTCAAGTTGAAAGAAAGGCGCATTTTCGACACTTGTTGTTATTCATTTACAATCGAGACGGGAACAATGCAAACGCAGTCAAAGCTCGTCGCGATATTTGTGCTGCGTATGGAGAAAATGATTTATCAGAATGGACAGCTCAATGGTGGTTTTCACGTTTAAAAAACGGTCAGTTCAATCTTAATTAGGAAGAACGTTCTGGTCGCCCCATTAAGTTGAATGAAGATCAATTGAACGAACTTCTTCATGAAAATTCTCGTCAATCGACTAGAGAATTAGCTGTACAATTGTCGTGTGATCAGAAAACTGTAGTGAATCACCTTCATTCGATGGGGAAAGTTAAAAAACTCGGTGCATGGGTTCCGCACGCTTTGAGTGAAAGCAAAAAACTTCAATGCTCCACGATTGCCGCAGGTTTGCTTGCTCGTCACAAGTGGTGTGTTTATGTCAACATGTACCATCGAGAACATTGGCTTAGCTCCAATAAAAAAAACACTTTCGTGATTAAAACAAGGATTTCATCCACGAAAGACGATGCTGTATGTGTGGTGAGATTGTGAAGCATCATTTTTGATGAGATCCTTGTGAACAACGAGCTTGCCAATGCAGAACTCTACGTTCAACAAATGTATCGACTCGCCGAAGCTATTCGTGAAAAGCGACCTCATCGACGTTATGGAGTCCTTCTGCAACACGACAATCCTCGTCCTAACATTGCCAATATGACAAAAGACGCCATCCAAATGCTTAATTGGGAAAATCCTGCCGCGTCCTCTATATTCGCTAGACTTGGCTCCATGGATTTCCATCTGTTCCGATCGCTCTCCAACAATTTGTGCGGCGTTTCGTTCATTACTGATGTGGAATTAAGAACCTGGTTAGACGAATTCTTCGAGTCAAAGTCCAGAGATTTTTATTGCAGAGGCATCGGAAAACTAGTTGAACGTTGGGGAGAAGTCGTAAATAACAACGTAGAATACATTATTGATTAAATTGCATATTGTGATCAATTAAAAATGAAGTTTTTCTAAAATTGTTAATGGTAATGAATAAATTTGATAAAACCGCAAGAACTTATTCCTCAACCCAATACATTCTCAAAGGGCTATAGGAAGATCTGTAAAGAAGTAGAGTTGAAATTAGCAAAGATACAATAAGGAAAACTCTGCGTCGTTATGATCTCTTTTCTATTACTACAGGAAAGATCACATTCCTGAAGAAAAGCCCACTTTGAGTTTCAAAATGAATATTTAAATAAATAGGCAATTTTGGGGGAACAAATTTCTTTGCTCAGATAAAAAGAAAATAGAAATTTGTGGTGAAAATTCAATCAGCATTGTTTGGTGAAAAAGAAACTGCAGCTTACGAGCTCAAAGAAAACGACCCCTACAGTCCAATTCCGCGCTGTATCAACCATGGTTTGGGGTTGTTTTTGTTCATCAGGGGTTGAAAGAATGTGGGTAGTCGAAGGAAGTATGAACGTCAATATGTACAGGGAACTGTTGCAAATAAATTTGTTATCTAGCCTTCTCTCCCTGAACTTGAACCAGGAATGACATTTCAATAAGACAAGGACCCCAACCATACAGGAAAGCAAGGTAAGAATCGGCTGCATAAAGGTAGAATTAATGTTTTGGAAGGGCCAAGTCAATCTCCTGACTTCAATTCAATCGAAAATATCTTGGGAGAATTGAACCTCATGGTCCAAAGAAGAGATCACCGTAATTTATCTGATCTTAACAAAAATTGGTTGTAGGAATAGAACAAAATCAGCCCAAGCACCCGTACACAGATCGTAGGAGACTAGTCATAGCACCTTCAAGCTATAAGTGTAGACAAGTGTTATGCAACCAAGAACTAAACCATGTTTAGATGAAAGTGTTGTTAAGATTTGCGTTGTTAATTTTCATTATTTTCCTAATAAAGTTTTTCCCGTTACCATTTTGCCTTTCTAATCATTGCATTGCATATATTAAATAAAGTTCCACGTGGGTTATAAATTTCATTAACCTGGGCTAAATAAACAAAATATGTAAATTTGCAATTCCTACACTGTGTTGCGAACTTTTTTGCGGCCTATCGTACTATATATATATATATATATATATATATATATATATATATATATATATATATATATATATATATATATATATATATTGATATATATATATATATATATATATATATATATATATATATATATATATATATATCTGAAAAAAGCTAACAAAGTGCACGTGAGTCATATTTATGCAGATACAAACACAAAGGAAAAGTGAAAAACGATTCCGAGCGCTTTCGTCTTTATTCTTAGAGACCTTTTCAATGAATGAGCAAGAGGCTGGACATGCGTTGCCTTAAATAAAGGAAAGAGGATTAGACTACCCACCTCTGAACCTTAATTAGAGGTTACAAAATCCTGAAACAACTTTATTTGAGATTTTATGTATGTAGTGATAATGGGGTCTAGCATGAACAAACCAGGGCTAAGGTTGAAATTTGGGAACGCGTTAATGGAGATAAATTATAATATATTTCTCGAAATATATTTACTACATTTTATGACTGGTTTGGTACTGTTCCAGTTAATGCTATGGTTAGGATTGTACATATGTAGAAAAAGCGCAGATTGTTCACTGTGATTACGTACACCCCTCTAGGGTTTCCATTTCTGAAGGTTTTGTGCCAACTTAAATAAATTGTTTTTCGTCCTTAATGATTTAATTTATATTGCAAAAGGTTGTGTTTATCAATGTCTGGCAAGTCTCTCCACCTTAATAATCCACTCTTTTTTTATCCAGCCTTCGTAAAAGTACGTCCTTCCACATTACTAATGCCGATAGGTCTGGAAACTTTGTAATTATAGATAAAATTAGTAGATTATTAAATGACCAAGCTATTTACTTGTTAGTATTTAAAGATTCCCTTCTAAAAGTCATGTGTCTTCCATAAAAAATTTACGTGTCTTACTTAAAAACTTTCTTGAATTAGTTGGAAAATTCAAGTCGAGTAACAACACCCTCCCACATTTGTACAGACTAGTTAAAACTTACAAACCAAACTTCCCATTTCACCCAATTATAATTTATGTTGGATCTGTTTCATATTCTCTGTCTAAATGCTTACTTCATTTCTTACACCATTAATTGTTACTATTTCTCATTCACATGTTACTAATGTAGCTATGACTAAATTTCTAATCTAAATGCCATTCAATATCCTAACAATTTTACCCTTGTTAGTTTTGATATCAGTTCTTTGTTTACCAAAGTATCGGTTGAAGATCGTTTCAATTTTCTTAATGATAAATCGCCCAATATCGAACTTCCTTTACCTGCTACTACGTAGTTTCATGAAGCTCATTTCACTTTGTATTGAAAATTGTAAGTTTTCACTCAACGGTAAATATTTTCTTCAAAAGTTTGGATTAGCCATCCGTAATTGCATTTCACTTATTCTTTGAAACTTAAGGATGCAGATATTTGAAATAGAACTCCTCTCCACTATCCTTGATTTCCATATTTTGGGGTAAGGTTACATTTATGACGTCCTTTTGGGGGGCCTATTTCTAAAGATATAAAAACTTTTCTTTCTAATCTTAATTCACTCGTACCTTGAATTTATCCATTAGGTTGAAAATAATAGGATCCTTCCCTTTCTCTATCTTCTTATTCAATAAACCAGACTTGTTTTAAATTTTGCATCTTTCTCAAACCTATTATTTCAAATTCATATTAATTTTTACTCAGTACATAGTCCCAAAACATAAGCGTTCTGTTTTTTCTTCTATGTTTCTACGTGATTTACGGGATTTGAGCCTTGAATTTATGGATCTGGAATTTTCTAATATCTTTGAGATCGGCCAAAAATGTGTCAACCTTATCCCTTTCTTTTAAATTGTCTTTCCTCTGCTAAAAAACGTTCTATACTACAGTTCCTAATATCCCCTTTAAAGTTAAAAACGCTCTGGTTTTGCCTTTCTCTGATTGCTTTACTGACCTTCCCGGTCTTTGAAAAGAGTTTAACATTTCTGTTGCTTTCAAGTAAGAGTCGACTATTAGGAATGTACTTGTTCACAATATCTGTAATAATATAGGTGGGGATTTACTCCGTCGAATGTTTCGGCTGGCTGAGAACATTGCCGTTCCGTATCAATCAGCAAAAATGCAATTTTCGGAGTGGCGAAAATAGTAGTGCGTTTTTTGTTCATATGTTCCAGAATGAATATATAAATAGTTGGAATTTAGCTAAATTTATTTATCGCTTCAATGTGTTATAAAAAGAAATAATTTTGAATGCTTTTTTATTAGCCATTCCGATAATTTTAACATTTCATCTGGCCTTTTCAAAATTGAAAAAATCAATGTGTATTTATATTTTTAGTTGTGTTTAATATTCATAGTTATGGGTACCCAGTTTGCTATTATTATTTCAGCGATTTTGTATTTAAATACTGTTTTATTACTTTTCTCCTCTCTTTCACTCTCCTTGCTCCTCCATTTAGCTGTTTCTCGTATTTCCCCTAATATTTCTCTTTACGCTATCTCCCTTTTCTGTTAATCTTTTTATTGCCTATGTCTTTGTTCTTTGCCTTTTCTGCCACTTCGTATAATGTTGCTACCTGCAACGGATAAGTTTGAGCTGCCTTAATTCTCCCTTCCCCAGATCTTCCTGGTGATTTCTTGCCTTAGAGGCGTAGCTTTATTTATTTATTTCTTATAAAATCCTTGTTTTATTAATTTCTCTTGTACATAGTTATCCGTGATGAGAAACTGAATAAAGTTCGAAAGTACTCGGAAACACCTTTTCATTTTTTTCTGCGGGATATTCAATTAAATGCTTATCTCTCCTGTTACTTTTTCATTTCATAAATATATATATTGTAAAGGCAAAACGAGGAATTAAGTTCCCTCAGCCCCCCCAAAAAGAAATAAATACGTCCACAGGAAGATGCTTAAATATCTGTGAGGGTATAATAATACAATGAATGATTCGAATGTATTAAATAAATACAGTGTACGAAGAATTATAATAAATACAATGTAAACGTATCAAACAAATACAGTGCACAAAGAGGTGCAATAAATATGTCCCAGGATTAAACTACACGTCGTTACAAAATAAGCACTGCTACTCCGGATAATCGGAACAGGAACGGAATATACCCCCCCCTCCCGCCTTACGTCCTCTATGCTGTAGGTCTCGATAACGAGAACCTAAGAATGGGGCGTAAGATGAAAAGAAATATTCCAAATACCTGTCACGGAAGTAGTGAAGCAATGCACGGATGGCGGTTGTCCTGGGGATGGGGAGAGTCGTACGAGCCCAAGCGTATTTCGACTTCCTGGTGAGAGCGAGAGAGACGAGTAAATCGGGAGCTTGCAATCGGTGCAGCGGCAGATGGTGGCAGGAGTCTTTAGATATCGGAAAGCCCTCGCTGTATGAACTCCTGATCGGCTCTACTTCTTAGAGTCAGGGGGTCCCTATTTATACCGTCACATTGAGCGCCTACGTGACGAAATTCAACCGGCTTTACGTTCGTCGACCCGCGGAGTTACGACCTAAGTTACAAATGGGTCGTAAAAGACGGGGTTGGTTATCCTTACATATATATATATATATATATATATATATATATATATATATATATATATATATATATATATATATATACAGGCTCTTTTTGTTACATGTCCTACATTTGAAGTTTAATAAAATAAAGAATAATTTCGTGATCACAATGAAACTTGTGGAATTTGTTAGTAATAGTTTTAGTTTATTTGTGCTAAAATGGTTAATTGATTAATTTATTACTTTAGAAGTTATGACAGTTTTATTAAATCGGTAATATTTGCTAGAAACGGAAAACGTAAAAGGTTTTGTTAAAAAAAATTGATTTTTGGAATGCTCGATTCTTAGCAAAGTTTTAGCGAAAATTGTGAACTAACAAATTTACTAGAATCATAGTCATTCTTAAACTATTAAAGGAGAAATTTTTCTAGAAAAAATAATATTAAGAAATTTTTCAAACTGAAAACATGGAAATTCCTGTAAATGATTGGACGAAAAAAAATAAATTGTTGGAACATTCTTCAGATGCAACTGTTCACTGGTTTCAGCACAACGACAGATGAGAGGTGAAGGAGCTCAAAACATACCATCAACACCATCGCTATGCTGACTAATTAAAAAATTTGGAGACACTGGTATTGTACAAAATGGACGAAAAGAGCGTGTTGGCAGAAAATGCGTAGAACAACATAAAATTGAAGAGTTGCGTCAAAACGTCAAACGGTCGCCGCAGAAATCATTGAAAAGAAGATCAGAACAAATAAGATTGCAAAAAAGTGCAACAAACAATGTAATGAAGCAAAAACTGAAACTTACGCCATACAAGATCCATGTTGTGCCAAAATCAGAAGACAACGATTTCGCGAGAAGAAAATCGTATGCAGACAAATTTAGACGAAAATTTGGGCAAGTTGATGTACCGCCCGTGATAATGTCTGACGAAGCGCACTTTCATCTCAGCGGATACAATGACAAACAGAACAACAGAATATGGTTGGATCACAACCAAGAAGCTATACACCAGAGAGAGCTTCATCCTGCAAAAACTACTGTGTGGAGTGCAATAACAACTCAGAAGATCATTGGGCCGTATTTTTATGAGAATGAAAATGGAAATTCAGTCACTGTGAATAGCGAAAGATACCGACACATGCTTGAAGAATACTTTTTACCCAACTTTCGAAGGCTTCAAAATAAACGACAACTGTTTTTTATTCAGCAAAGCAAGATGGTGCAACATCACATACATGGAATCAAACAATACAGTTGTTAAGACGAAACTTCAGAGAAAAAATCATTTCTCAAAACAGTGAATTTAAGTGGCCTCCAAGATCCCCCGATCAAACACCTTTGATTTTGTTATGGAGATATTTAAAACATCGCATTTACCGTAAAAATCTTAGAAGTATCCCAAAACTCAAAAAATTACATCGCTGAAGAAATTAATAACATCGATGAAGAACTTTTGAAAAAATGATGAGAGCAACTTCGTTACGAGTAAATGAATGTTATAAGAAGCATGGTCATCATTTGAAAAGAAGAATGTTTAAATAAATTTAGTTATTATGTTAATTACGCAAACTGATTATTAGTCTTAGTTTTTTGATAATTTTAACCAAACAAAATTAGTTGAAATAAAATAAATATCTGAAAGTTCATCGAAAATATGTTCAAAATCAATGCTTCACTTAAACTCGCATAACTTCTACAAAAATAAATGAATCAATTAGTCATTTTAGGACAAAACATTTACAACTATTAATTATTAACAGCTTTAGAAAGTTTTGTTATGATCACAAAATTATTCTTGCTTTTAGTAAATATATATATATATATATATATATATATATATATATATATATATATATATATATATATATATATTTATATAGTGATGTACAGAAGTTATGAGACTAATATTTTTATTTTTCTCATTTGTTTTAAAAATTTACGTGATTGGAATAATTATTCTAATATTTAAATTATTGAAGGTTTATTAAAAGGCAGCATTTCAAAAATAATGAGAACAAACTGCATTCCTTCGCTGAATCTAAAATCGCACTCCGGTTTTGTCCCTTTAGGACATAAGTTTCATTCTCTGTAGCATTGCTATTCGATTTCATAATATTTTTTGGTCAAAATACATGTTTGAATCTTTTTCAAATCCAGAAATAGTTACTTCCCAAGAAAAGGATGCAACCTGTATTGTTTTGCGCCAAAGTGGCATTAAATGTAAGGAGATAGTTACTAAGAGTCATCAAGGACACCCTTTTGGAAGCATTAAGGATTATAAAAGACTAGTTACACTCCTGTGAGGAAGTCTTCTGGATGCCAAAAGCTTCAAATGAACGGCAAAATTGCCTTGTGGTAAGATACTAGTATCGGATTGCTCCTACTGCAAACTAGCTCACGATTTCAAAGAAGGCAGGTGTGTATGCTACAGCTCGTAAAGTGAGGCGGAGAATATAGCAAATAAACAGTTGAATACTAGTGCAAGGTGCGAGTCTCTGAAGAAGCTCCCTTCTGCTCGTTTGGAGATTTTAGAAGATCCATCGTTAGGAGGAGAAAAGGGGAACGTTTTCAGGAGTCTTGTTTGGTGACCAGCTTACCCTCATTTATGGGAAAGTAGTACTAACAATTTGGCTCAAGAATAGTGTTATGCACTCAAAATAGTACCAAAACGTGCTCTATAAGAACCTTTATCCAACATTTTCGGACCAATTTGGAGATGATAAATTTATTTTACATCATAATGGCGCAACCTGCCATAAAGAAAAAGCAATAACAATGTTATTGGCTGAAAATTACATCGAATCTTTGTGACATCACCCTGGGAATTCACCAAATTTGAAATCATTACAGAATTTGGGGCTGATAATCAAAGTGTCGGTTGATAAACAGAAGCTATAAAATTGGCAGCAGCTGCAGGTGCTTTGTGCACAAAATTAGGGCAATATCAGGCAAGATATTATCACATCATGGTCTTTGGCATGCCCAAACGATTTGAAGGAATCTTGAAGAACAAGGGACATCATTGGAGATATTGACACCATTTATTAATGAAATGGGTTTGTGTTCTAATTATTTTTCATTTTTCACCTTCAAATTATTATACAAGCATACTAAACAAAATGCAACGTTTGATAAGTTCTATTAACTTAGACCAAACGATTTTTATTAGTTTATAGTAAATTATATTTTAACTTTGGAGTATTTTAAACAAAATAGTGGTTCAGAAGAAATAAATGATTATCAAATGTTTTGGAATTAAAAAAAAAACAATTACAGATAGGGAAGTTCAGATAAAATAAATATGATTATAGAATGTTTTAGATTATTACTTTCGTTTATTCGAAGGCCTTATCAAAGTTATTTCTAAACTAAATTTTTAATTTTAATCTTAAGTAGGAGAAAATAGTTACTGTCCCCTAAAATCGTTAAAGCAAAATAAAATTATCAGAGCAAATTTAGATGGGAAAAAAGAACGAGTCGTAGGAATTGGTTTTTTCCGTAACTCAAAAGAATTTCCACAAAAGTTGTTTTTCTTGCCTTTAGCCCTAGAAAATAAGGATCCATCTAAAAAACATTGTCTTGGTGTAAATTATTATGAAATATGTACTGGAAACCTTTTAAATTATTTTAGACTAAAAGTCCGATGCCAAAGATAGATAGGCCGTAGGCCACAGACCGAAGGTGTTGAGGCAAAGCGCTAGCTCCTTCTCTAAGGAGGACTGGCGAAGCCTCTCCTCTTGTTTTCTTATAGGAAAATAAATATAGTGTCAAAACTCTTGGTCACGACTATACAGAAATATCAGAATGACAATCACTGGTAAGACTGAATACTCGAGGGGCCTGTCCTCTTTGGAGGGAGGTAGGGGGGGCGTTGTCTGCGTTTTTGACACCAACCAACGATGGTGGAAGCCTTCGTGAGCACATGAAGGGGTACCCATTCCACGTCAATGATATGTAGACTTTACCTATCCTCATAGCAGATATTTGTAACCCATCGACAGGACTTTAAAACAAAAAGAGAAGGTGGACATGTTATGTCATGAAGACGGGAAAAGAATGATAGTGGTCTTGTATTTATCCCTGCGGTAGGCTATTTGCCCAATGGACGGCTAGTTCATTATATCCTTGAAAGTTTTGTGTCTGCGGTTGCTGTGAATGAACCCCATCCTGACATCAGAGATTCAAACGCCATATCAACTAGGCATTAGAAAGCTCTAATGTTTTTAATCTCTTAAAGGTAATCTTAATTAGTAATAATTTAAAATAGTAATACATGATGGACACTTACATATGCTCCTAAATTGCAAGATTGATGATGGAAAAACAAATTTACAATATTCTAGAAATGAATAAATCCTCGTTAGAGCACGAAATTAAAACCCAAATCGCCTTTCATTTTAGTTTCCAATAGTTTTAACCTTGTTGTGGCAAAGCTGAATCAATGAATTATAATTTCATTTCCCTTTGGAATTCAAATGCACCGTTTCTATTTATTCTTTATTACGTTCTAATCAAAGGAGAATTAATCCGATAGCATGTACAACAAAGTTCAGTATCAGGAAAAAAACATATGCATTGTATTATCAAGTTTAGTGTGCTAAATTCGAATTTGATAACAAAGATTTCCCATCACGTAACATTTTCTTGTAAATTTCCGATTTAATAATAATGCAATTGATACCGATTTACACGATACCACAAATGTATTTCGCTCCCAATTCGGATTAAATGTGTCCATTGTAATTATTTCATTAAAATATAATGAATGAGCCTGTTTGTTATCATTATATAATGTATTAACCTGAATTTTAGTATTTACTTCTTCGTTTCTAAGACGTCTCATGTGTTACGCTTTAGGTTCCACAGAAGTCAGCCAGCATAGCAGTGCTCCATTTTGCCTTATACCTGTTTTCCATTGACGCTATATTTTGATGGAACCTCTTTCCATGTTCATCACTCATATTTCATGCATTCTCTATGAAGAAGGACATAAAGTGTATCTTCAGTGACATATTGCATCCGAGATCTTGGTAGCACTTGATTAGGCTCTCCACTATACGCTCGCGCTGGGCCACTCGGTGCTTTCCCAGAAGTCCTTTGTATACATCTTTGAACGCATGCCAGACAGCTCGCTCAGTTTCATCAAGTGTCGACCTGAAATCCTCATCAGCAATAAGTTGACGAATCTGAGGGCCTACGAATATGCTTTCTTTAATCTTGGCATCAATTATTTTAAGGAAAATCGCTTTGAGGTACTAGAAACATGGCTTGTTATGTTCCAATGCTTTGGTAAATTGCTTGATTAAGCCTAGTTTTATATGCAGTGGTGGCACAATAATTTTCTCCTTCTCAACTAGTGGCTTATGAATTACATTATGACATCCAGGCTCATAGTTTCGCGAGGTGACCATTCTAAGCGTACATATTGTTCTGATCTGTCCATACTATCCCACTTGCAAAGGAAACACATAAACTTGGTTTATCAAGTTTGTAGCCCAGTAGGTAGAGCTACTCCTTTCAAGTCCGCAAAAATTAGCCAGTCATGCTCCTTGTAACCTCTGCGGTCTGAATAAAAGCAAGATTCTCATATTTCTCTCTTAAAATGACTGAGTGAGCAACTAAAAATGAAGGCATGATGTTCGCAATATGCAACAGAACCGCTTTTATGGTATAAAGGGATACATCTACGAATAACCTCCACTCATTTGGTTTATCGGTCAGCTCAAGTGCATTTAAAAGGCCTCTGATATCATTACAATAAGTCAAGTTGTTTTCAGAAGTAAAGAATTGCAGTAGATCTGCAGAACGCTTCATAAATACTGTACTTCGAACATGTTCATCCAACAGGTTCCATTGTTTCATACGTGAGGCCAGGAGTTTACTCTGTTTCTTAGTAAATGTTAGATTACGAACTAGATCATTGAGTTACGGTTGAATGATGAGGTGTGATTTCTTCTCTGATTTAGGCTATGCCACTATGGTGTATCTTAAGTTTCTGAATCGTTTGAGTTGCTCGTGTCATCGCTTGATAGTTAAAAGGGTGGCTGTGGTACAGGAATAGCACTTGAACGTCGAGCTGGGCGAATATCAGACTGAAGATCTGGATACATGATATATTTCTTGCCTTTTCTGTTGCGACCTGCAGTGAAATAAAATAAAATCAGGCTAAAATGGATATTATTAACTGTGATCACTTGCAGAAATAGTGGAAGTACAACATAGTCTGTACTTTGATAATTTTAATTAATAGATTTCTTGAAGATATATTATAGAACTGAAAAGAAAAGACATTGAATACTCACTTTTACTATTTGTTAAGCAGGAGTATCAATCCGTTGAATGGTTCTTTGGCTTCCTCCATACCATTGCTTTTCACCCAGGCATAAAGAGAGCTTGTGCATCCGACACAACATATGTGAGGTGCCCATCTCATAAAGTTTCTTCACATGTTTAGTCCACTGTCTCTTATATTGTCTTAATTTAACTGATCCACATATATAGCAGAAACTGTCTGGGAATTTTGCATTCTCTAGTCATTTTAATTCTGTTTTCTGTAAAGAAAAAACCTTGAAGTATCTGAAAAATAATATAAATAGTAAACAGCAACAAATATTAAATAAAAAGTAAAATTGGAGGCATTCATAGCAAGTTACAAAATTATCAAGCTTTACGTAAGAGTTACCACGGATTTAGACCCACATAATTAAAATAATATTAAGTATACTTTTATAAATTTTATAGGTTAGGTTGTACAATACCTTAGGAACACTCCATTAAAATTATATCAAAATCCGTTTATAACTTTTAGAGTTGTAAGCTTCGGCCCAATCCTGTCTGCATTCAATCCCTACGGAACCAACAATGTATTTAACGTAAGTGAAATGGTAATTTACGAGAAACGTAAGGGTGGCAGAAAAAAACTGATGTTATATTCGTAATTTACGAAAAAGATAACCCGAGAAAAGGTTATTCTCATTTTGTTTTTTTTTAATTGTTGTACAGTGTAATGAATTTGTTTATAGTATAAAAGTTTTATTGGTTATCCGAGTGTTTGGGAAGCCATTTGGAGAGTACTCAGTGGTTTTCACGTTTATCCTGAGTGAAAGAGGTTGCTGATTGACACCAGTTCACTGACTTTTATTCGATATTTGAGTGTTTACTATTCCTACTTTTGAATTTTAGTTCTGTATGGGACAACAGTATTTTTGACGATTCACATACTCCCCCGAGGCCTCAATGAATATTGATTCTTTCCGAGGATTTTATCTGGTGTTCTCCTGCATGTTATCACCCGTCTGTTTTTAGTTGAAATGTTTGGGAGGGAAGTCTAAGTAAGCTGCATCGCATGATGCCACTTGCATTGTCTAAAAACCTTCCAGGGGAGGGCATGTTTGTGTTAGTCTTGCTAGGGACCTATTTAATCTTTTATTGTGTATTTTAATATATTCATCTCCCATTTTTCCATTTTGTGTAGCCCCTTGTTTGACTTATTACGTCTATTTTTTCCGTTATTTTATATGTATATATGTATATATTAGTAATTCTATATTTGTACAAATAGGGAGAAGTCGTGTGTATGTAGTGTAGTAAATAGGAAAAATAGGCCTAGATAGAAAGGCCCAACACTCAAATGGATATAGGATAGCAAGTTTTATTAGAGCGAGTGAGGTTGAATTTCAAAGTTTTTGAAAGAAGGAAAATTATAAAATAGAAGATGAAATGGACACTCTTTTGAAAATTTTATTTTTTATTTTAGCTTTTGATGAATTGGATAATCTTAGTTTTTATTATCCTTTTATTTGCGATCAGGATTTATTGCCTCTTTTTATTCATAATTTTCTTCTCATCTTTCTCTCTCTGCTACTCAGTCATAGCTAATTCATATGTCAATTTCCTAAGTTTACTAACTTTCAGTCTGTTTGTTAGGAATCACTTAACTAAGTTACATAATGTTTTTTCATTTTTTTCCACCTCTTCCTTTTCTATTTCTCTCTTCCACTTTTTTTAGTTATGTTTGAGTGAAAGCTGCCACTATATATAAATTCCATGTGCCTACATCCAAACGATGCTCACATAAGCAAGATGCGAAACGCTGGCAAAATCCTCCTGAATTTTATTGGTCAGTTTTTTGTTCAATAGCTCCCATCCGAGAAGGAAAACAAAAAATTCACCAGATTGTCTGAGGGATTTTGAAAATACTCGTATATTTCTGGGTTGCCGAAGGTACTTAGTATATCTGAGATTCCATCGCTATTATTTCGCATCATCAATCCATTTTCTCCTCGACCATTTGCCATCAAAGGAAAGATCCTAAATTTTGAATTTTTGAGTGTGATAAACATAGAATCTTTCTGCAGATCAAGCACACGACGAAACGAAAATAAAAGACGTCCCACGAGCAAACGAACGCAGTTTATTTTTTCACCATAAAATATAAAGAAAAAATGCAAAAAATGATTAATATTCTTAGGTTTCGTTCATTAGTATTTCAGTTCGACTATTCTTTATGGAATGACTGTTCTTCTATAAGGTCTTTGAAAATATCTATTATTTTAGGGATACTTCTCGGAATTCTTTTCAAGACTAGAATTTAATAAAACTACAAGTCACATATCCTTTTGAATTTGGAACATATTTTGTAAATAATTTATAAAATAGAGAACATATTTTCCACCCATAATATGTAGATGATTCTGATCCTTTTTTACATATGAGAACTTATAATTGAACAAGTCAAAACTGTCGGCTCTCATACAAAGATGAGCCCAGAGTAAGCAAAAGTGGAAACGACTTTAAGTTACTCATAGATTCCACTAGCTAGAAAGAATAGAAGAAATCATTGTTTCGTAGGAGAAACTACACCAAGAATATTAAACAAAGTGTATGATTGATAAAATGAGGCTTAAAAATAGTCTATGATTAAAAAGAAATTACTGTTAAAAAAACCATCATATGTGATCCGGTTGTTTTGTTTTTGATCAAAATGGTAAGAGAATATTTGCAAAAGTGTGGTTAAAGAACAAAGATTAAGGAGATTTGGGATGTGCATTGCCAAAAAACGATTAAAAAGAGAGTTGTAAAGATTGCAGTAAAGAGAGAGTCGAGATTATAAATTATAAAAGGTACGAAGAAGAGGGATGGTGAGAAAGATACATATTTGGATGATACCTTGGATGTGATCTACAAGCTTCCTCTTAGGTGTGGAATGTACATACATGGTTCTTTTTTATCTACAAAACTGATGCTTCTTAAGTTTGTGATCGAAAAACATGTTTTTTCATAAGTGTCTGTTTTACAAACATGTTCTTCTTAAGTGAGTTTCTACTTAATTTTTCTTAAATATCTGCTCTATTCGTGCAGTCTATTAAAATTACTTTAGTTTACTAATCTAGTGGGCATAAAACTCTTTAACAAAAGAATGTATGTTTCCGTTTGATTTGATATGTAATGCAGCCCAACTCATTTAAAAAATTAATCTTGTGTCTCATTTCAAGTAGTCTAGCATTTAACGTAACCTTACCTATTTTTAGTATATGTAAGCATGCTTCCGTTTGATTTTACATATAAGGAAGCCCAACTCATTTAACAAAAATAATCTTGGCCCTCATTTCAAGCAGTAAAACAATTAACGTAACCATACCTATATATATATATATATATATATATATATATATATATATATATATATATATATATATATGTAGTTATGAAGGGTACAGGCAGGTGACCATATTGTTTTACAATGAACGAGTCACCATATAGTTTTGAAAGGGAAGGAGGCTCATGTTTTGTAAGACCAATCAGAGAATCCGCTTGACCCGGGCGTCGAGGAAAAGCAAAAGGAAAAGAATTAGACACTCATTCAAGAAGTTGCAACCATCTGCAAGGAAGTAGCAGCTGACTTGCCACTGGGCAGAGTTAAAGAGGAGGATGGGGGGGCAAAGGTTAAATGCAAAGGTTCCTTTTGAAGTATCTTTAGGGGAAAAATCACTTGACCTAGAATCTCCTACTGGGATCCGCCATCTGTACGGTCTTTCCTAGTCCGTGCACAGAGGCACTTTGCGAACTTGGTACTGACCATTTTCTGAACTTAGGCTACTGTCGGGGCATAGTGTCTACTGGTACGTAAAGCTGTGCTGTATTTTTACCGGGATCAGAACGGTGGTCCATTTGGTTGGTTTCCATACTTTGAATAAGTATTTAACTATGTGGTTAAATTTCATGTATATTAGAATCGCTGTGCAACGTTTAGGATAATTTTGCTAGTAAAATATATTTTGTAACCAGTCTTTCTAGCCGTCTTCAACTAAAAGTGCCGCATATGGTAAACGTATTTCTAAGCGTCACACAGAGGCAGAAGAAAGAATTTGAGAGAAAAATCCTGAAGTATTTGGAAGATATGAATAAGTTTTTTCAATCGGATAAATCCAAATCTGGCATTGGTTTTTAACAATCAGGTCAAGTTTTTTGCAACAACCATTTTTAAAATATTAATATATCTTATATTTATAGGGTAATTTTCAAAGGTAAAATTCGAATATAACTGTGAAATAGAACACTTTTAGTGATACAATTGCTATAATTTGTGATAATTAACAATGAAAATGGGAAAAAAGCATTATTTAAAAAATATATGATTTTAGAAATTTTATTTTGTGTTTTTCTAATGGTGAATCCCTCTGTAAACAGCAACAATAGTCTGCTATCATATTAATGTCCCATCTTCCCTGGTATCTTTCCTCGACGCAATTAATGTCCTAATAGAACCTTTCCCTTTGTTCTTCACTGTAATATCTACATTTATCTGGGAAGTATTCAAGATGAGATCTTAAAAATTGGAGTTTTACGGACATTCTCACTCGTAAGATTTGAAAGTTTTGTATTAAACCTTCTACAATGGCTTCATGATCTAGACTCCTATGATTCCAGATAACTTAAGAGAAAGTGTGTTGAAAGATTGCCATGTATTTTTCCTGCCTCACTCATGATTTATGTAAAACCAGGGTCTTTTATTAGCATCTTTACTTTAGTACCCTCAAAAATACCTGCATTTGATTTTGCATCACCTACCTTTGTAATATTTTTCCCCACCAAAAGAAATGCTTTGCTTTTTTTCTTTAATGCTTTTACAAAAATTCTCATTAATCCCAATTTTATGTGAAGGTGCAGAGGTACAGTTTTAATAGGATTGACTATGGGTTGATATATCACATTATGAAAACCAGGATTAATAGACTGTCGAGATGGCCTTTCTTGTTGCTCATAGTGTTACTCGTCGGCTCTACTATCCCATAAACAGAGAAAGCTTGGATATTTTGGGTAGCCTTTCTGCATTATTAGTATTAAAGACAATTTGAAATTAAAAACTATTCTCAAATAGGAGGAAATGTAAAATTTGTAAAAAAAAGAGATGCCATTTTATTGTCTTTTAAATGAAATTTATTTGAAAATGAGATGACTTTCAATAAGGTGAGTGTTTTTAGATAAAGTAGCTATAATGTTCTAGTGAAAAATCGATTTGTTTTAAATAAATGGAATTTATAGGTATTTCTCACCTTTAGATCTCCACAAATCTTCCATTCATGAAGATTGAATTTTAGAACACCCAATACAGCCTTCATGGTTTCATAATTCTCAATTAATTAAACCGAATGTGCAAATAAAACAGATTCTACTTTGTTTTCTATATGTAAAAGCTCAGCTTTTAAACTTCTGGTGTATGTGTCTATAAAAAATATCCATTTTTATAGTTTCCGGCGAACCCTAAACTTAAGTCTTCATCTCTGCTGTAGCAATAGTAATAGGCTGCTTCTGGAGTAAGTAAATTATTTTCACCAAGTCTTCAACCAATTAACTGGGCTGACTCCTTTGATAGACAAGTCTCTGGCCAAGTCATTCAGTTTTGCTTGATCTAAAGGATTAGGTTGGTATAATTCTAAACTTGAAAGCAGAAATGATGAATAAGTGTCAATTTCTCCATATTCCTCATTTCTCTCTTTAAAAATATCCAGATTAACTGGTGATATTGGTATGGGTACCACTCGGCCGTGAGGAACTGGTCGTCTGGAAAAAGAAAGATCAGGATAAACAAGATGTTGCTTGTTTTTCCTGTTCACTTCTGAAATAAAATTACTAAAGGTTAAAAATCACAGAATAAAACATACTTATACGATCTATATATTAAAATGATAAACTAAGATATTATTATATTTAACTATATAATAAAAATTTTACCTACTCGTATTATGTCAGTGAGGCAAAACTAACAATCTGTCACATGATCTTTGCCTTCTTGCCTTGCTACATCTTAGCTTTTCAACACACGTCTTGTACCAGAAATGAAGGGTATATTTTGTATCTTGATTCACTATTTCAGTCCAAAATATGCGTGGTAACTTGATTTCACAAATGATTTATTTTCGATTGATGTCCAGCCAATGTTACGTTCCGGAAGAAAAAAACCTATTGGAGTCATTTTTACACATTTATAATTCTATAATTCAGACATAAATTGGCAGTAAGGAAATAATTTAAAATAAACCGTTTTAAAATAGACAAGTTTAGATTTTTACTTAACTAATCATTGAAACTATATACACTAAAATAGATGAGTACCTCCATTGTTATGGAGAAATAGATATTTTTATTGGTCTTTGGCATTCAAATTATATAATTTAACAATTTTAGCATCTATTTTAAATATATATTTTTTAATTACGTCTTGTTGTAGGATTTGATCTAAAACATATGTTTAACATTCATATACAGTATAACCTTTTACCTTTTACACATTAATCACCAATCACAAGGCTTAGAAAAATAAATTGATGGCAATCATATCAATGGCAATTAGGAATATAATTATGATAGCCAATGGTAATGAGCAAGTTTTGCAAATTATATAAAAACATATTCGTGACGTCACACTACATCTAGAAAGGTCAAAAATTACAAAATATGATGCAATAAATGATGCAATGCCTCATGATTGTTGTATGTTTTAGAATTAACATCAAATGATATTCAAAATTCTGAATTATGTGATCACGGAATATGAAATCTTTCTAATTCTAATGAATATATTTCGGAAAATAGCACAAAAATAAGTAAAAGCTCTATTTTTTAGAGAAAAGGCTATAGCCAAAATTCTGACCTGATTTAAAAAAAATCAATTCCAGATTTAAATTCAGCCCATTAAAATATATAAGAATCAGCTGAAAAAAACCTTGACAGCAAAAATTTCGAAGATCAGTCTGATCAAAACATTCGGCTAAAGCAACAATAAAATCGAATGGTTAATAATTGATAATTATGATTCACATGATGTTTCTCTAGAAATAGATTACAAAAATAGAGAGAGATTTCTTTATAACTCCCTTTTGAATACGCATCGTACATTAGAACCCGAGAAAGAAAGATAATAAGTGACTAGGAGAGTATCGAAACGTAACCAAAGACAGACATGCAATTTACGAGCATCAAACATGAATCAGAGGTTGTTACAAAATTTGAATAATGTTCATTCCTAAAGAATATTCAGTTTATTGTTGTGGTTTTCTTTGAGTAGGAACTTAATGAAATATCGTATATATTTCCATTGGACAATTCGCACCCATGTTTCCATCGCGAGGCATTTTGTAAATTTATCGATGTGTATTAATGATTGGTCCTGTTTTCTTTTATTCTTATTTATGCCTAGTCCTTCGAGGTAATGACCCAAGTGATAATACCGTTTAGAGATTTAGAAAGTTGAGTCACATCGGGTGTTACTAGCCCCCAGCTGGAGTTCAGATTCAAAATAATTTTTCAGCGGCTACCTATAGTGACTGGTGTTTTGAAATACATCAGAAATTGCAATATCCCATGGAAAAAGAATTACCTTAAAGGTTGCCCATCCTTGGGAAATCTTCTACCTCAGAAAATTCGGTTATCTTCTTCCCGAGTGATTTGGCAGAACTTGCCGTCATTCAATCTTTTGTCGCATTTGGGAGTACTCAAGAAGCTAGCGTGGATCCCATAAATTGGTAAGCCTTTATCTGATTAATTATTTCTGATAAACTTTTTCACCTCACTCGAAAAATCATTTGGGAAACTCACTTCCACACAGTTTTAAGAAGTTTCATTCAAAGTTCAGCGCCACTAACAAACTCAACCGTTAACCAATGATAGCTTTGGTTAATGAATTCGGAAGCTCTCTTTATTTCATTTCTCCCTTAATTGAATCTGCCATTGTTGTGAAATGATAATAGATTCAGTAGGGTTGCGTTTCGTTCCGCACATCTTTACTTCTCTTAGTTATAAATATTTTATTTTCTAGGATTCTTTGAAAATCTTTCCTTGGGAGATGCCGTCGTTGTTTTATGCGAACTAAATTTTTTTTAGTTTTTCATCACTAGTAACTTGTATACAACTTTGCATTTTCTGATGATGATGTTTTATCTAAGTTCGATTTGTCTTAATTTTCCCTTATTTATGCTTTGTTGTGAGTCATTCGGTTTTATCTTTAATAAAGTTTGCTTTCTTTACATTCACTCTTCCCTTTTTTTAATCCTCCACATGCTTTTTCTCTTCCTCTTTCTACTCCATTACCTATCAAGAAAAATGAAGGAAGCATTATATGCTCACCGTCCAAATCGTGCCAACCTAGATTCAATAATTTCACGTAATCGTTTATGCAAATTACTCAGCGCTATGTAACGCCTATCATTAATAAAAGGCATCTTGGATCATATAAAGATCGGAGGACTTTGTATAAAGTAGCCATTTTTAAGAAATCCCCACACAATGTTCTTGAGTCTTTCCTAAAAACGGAGATTTTGTACTCATCTCTGTTGAAATCATCTCTACGAAGTTATGCCCATTTTAGCCCTGAACCAAGATTAGACTAAATTTATACCATACATACTTTTCCCGAAGGCGTTCAAGTAATTTGTATTTTTCGAAATTAAAGAGTTGAAGAGTAAAAATTTCCCAAGCTGCAATTAAGCAAATTGAAATTTTTCATTAGAGCCCAAAAGAAAATTATTATGTGCAATTTATTTTTAGACTGAATGGTAGAAGTTAGATATTTTAAGCATTTTTATTAGTGTATTTTTTATATTTTTAAAATAAATGTAATTAGTAAAGTGATAATAAACAGTAAATTTTAAAAAGAGTGTTTTAGGAAATGAATTAAACAGCCAATCTGCATTCGTTCTATAGTTATTAGCACAAAAAAGATAGCACTGGTCTACCGCGCTTTCAAGGTCTAACGCATAATGTTTGATTTTAGGCCAGCTCTTCGCGCATATCTTAGAAACTAGACCTGATCAAACAAAACTAATTATATTCCAAAATTCAGCATGTAAAAAGGATTATAAAGGTTTTCAAACGTAGGTCAGTGTAATGGTTAACGATAAAACGACAACCATGAGGATTAACAAATATGCGAGGAAATTACAAAATAACAAATATAATAGTTGATCCGAGTAAAAGTGAATTACTGATTCAAAAGTCTGCACTATTCCTGTGGGGCTTGCAAGGGGGAGGGGGGGGGGGGTTTCAAAGATCTCATTAGATCATCCTAGAATAAAGTGACCAGGGATTTTTCCGTCTACTTTAACTGCTCAGAACTTGACTCTTAATTGCCTTAGACTAATGTTTCTTTGTACTACGTTTTCTCCTACTGATGGTGGATCACGCAGAAAGAAATTACGAAGTAAAAGGAAGTGAAAATGTGGATGAAGATATAGAGTCACAGATCTTTATCTAGTCACTTGGTGGGGAAAGGCACGCAATTATTTAGCTGCCAGCTGTAGCATAGGAGAAGTATAAAGAGGAAATAGCGGGAAGAATGCAGCCAGAGGATAAAAACAAATCAACCAGAAGCAAAAAGATGGAGGTTGACAAAAGAATAGAAGTTGGTTCGACCGAAAACTAGCAGTCGGTTTAATAAGGTCAACAAGAGAATAGGATTTAGCTAAGAATGTTGAAAGGGAGGATGACTTGGTATAAAAAAGTGTAAAGGTGAATATCAGTACATTAAAAATGGATGTCGACTAGTAGTGGCTCAAAAGGTTGGTAGAAGACTAGCATTCGGTCGAAAAGAGTTCTCAGGAGAAGCAGTAGGTAGAAAAGGTTGACAGAAGATTAATCAATTTGGTTTAAAACAGTTGACAAGAAACTAGATGTCTGTTTAACCAAGTTGTGCTGAGCAAAAGCTCGCGTGCCCTCACTTACGAGGATTCTGATTTATGACCTCACGACTTTGAAAACTTTGAATAATTCTCGGAGTAACCTTGGAGGACCATGACAAGGTTATGTAAACACATGAAGGATTTCAAATTTCGTTAGAATCAGCCGAATAGTTATGATGTTATGGCCAAAACAAAATAATTCCCTGGCTAACATTGGGAGGACTTTGGAAATTATATTATTTATAAGGGAATGTAAAATAATATAAATGTTTCAGATTTTGTTGTAATCAACCGAATAGTTATCATGTTATTGCCCCTAAAGATAAATTCCCGGGCTGACCTAAGGAGGACATTAGCAATTATACCATTCGAAAGAGAGAGTAAGATAACATAATGGGTTGAAATTTCGTTAGAATCGCCCAAATAGTTATGATGTTATGGCCAAAACAAAATAATTCCCTGGCTCACTTTGGGAGGACTTTGGAAATTATATCATTCGAAGAGAATGTAAAACAACATAAGGGTTTAAAATTTCGTTAGAATCTGCCGAATAGTTATGATGTTATTGCCAAAACAATATAATTCCCGTGCTAACAGGGAAGGACTTTGCCAATTGTATCATTCGAAAGAGAATGTAAAACAACATAAGGGTTTCCAATATCGTTAGAATTGACTGAATTGTTACAATGTTATTGAAAATATAACAAAACGTGGACCGACCGTCCGACTGTCATAGTGAGATGTAGAGTCACCCGTGACTAAAAACTCACATCTTTTTTAAAGCTTATTAAAAATCGGAACTACTCGTGAATTATATTAAAATATATATTCTTTTAATTAAAATGGCCGGCCTTAACTTATTGGCACTCCTCATTTATGGAATTGGAAGGGCGAAAAAAGGGTCACACCCTATATTGCATATTAAAGAGTAGTATAGCATAGCACATTATAGCATAGTATAACATAGATATTATTGCATAGTGGTCCTTATATTATAACATAGTATGACATGGCATAGTAGTGTATTATAGCATAGCATAGCAAAACATAGTATAGCATGGCATAGTAGTGTATTATAGCATAGCATAGCAAAACATAGTATAGTAAAGTATAATATAGTATAGTATATGTAGTATAGTTTCTGCTAAGATAGTATGGCCTAGTATAGCTTAGTATTGTCTAGAAGAGTAAAACATTTTATAGTATATCCTATTATAGTCTCGAATAGTAGCCTGGCAAAACCTAGCTTACCATAGGATAGCCTACCATAGTATTACCTCACCTAGCATGATAAAGCATAGCATACTATATACTAGCCTATATTTCCTAACAGTAAATCCTGCCTAGCCTAGCCTAACATAATATATCATAGCGTAGTATAGTATAGCATAGTATAACAGAGTAGATTATGTCATAGCATAGCCTACCATAGTATAGCATAGCCTATCATCGTATAGCCTAGTCTAGCCTAGTCTAGCCTAGTCTAGTTTAGCATAACCAAGTCTAGCCTATGATTTCCTATAATAGTAGAACTTATCATACCATACTCTAGCATATATAGCATAGTATAGCATAGCCTAACCTAGTTTAGTTTATAATAGTTTAACATAGTATTGCCTAGCATATCCTCGTATAGCCTATGCTAACCTAGCCTTGCAAACCCTAGCAAATTATAGCCTATCTACCATAGCCTTACCTAACCCTAATCTAGCTTAGCATAGTATAGTATAAGCATAATATAACATAGCCTAGAATAGTATAAACTAGTCTAGTATAGTATAGCGTAGATTAGCATAGTATATCCTATTCTATTCTAGCATGGTATATATTGGCATAGCACACCTAACCATAGTCTACAGTAGCCTACCCTAGCCTATGCTAGCTTAGCATAGTACACTATAATCTAACTTAGTCTAGCGTAGTATAGTCCAGCATAGCCTTGCATAGCATAGCATACCCTTGTATAGCCCAGCCTAGTATATCCTAGCATAGAATGGACTAGAATAGCATAGTAAACCCTAGAGTAGCATAGTATACCCTAGCCTAGCCTAGTATAGACTTGCATATATAGCCTAGCATAGAATATATTAGAATAACCTAGCTTAGTATAGTATACCTAAGTCTATCACAGTGTATCCCAGCCTATCACAGTGCATTATAGCCTAGCTTATCTAAGTAAAGCCGAGCCTGCTTAGCAAAGTATAACCTAGCCCAGCTTAGCTTACCCTAGTCTAGTATAGCCTATCTTAGTATAGCCTAGCCTAGTAGAGTATATCATAGCCTAACTTACCTTACCCTACTCTAGTTAATATAGTATAGTATATCATAGTATTGCCTAGCCTAGACTAGACTAGCAAGCCTATGCTTGCATAACATAACCTAGCCTACCTAGAAAAGCCTCGCTTATCCTAATCTGGTATAGCAAAGACTAGCCTAGTGTAGCATAGCTTAGTATATCATAGGCTAGCCTATTACAACCTTTCATGTCCTGCCTAGCCTAGTATAGCCTTTGATGCTCTGTTATTCTAGCATGGCATAATTTAGCCTAAATTAGCATAGTATATCTTACCCTTGTACATTATATCTTAGCATAGCTTAGAATAGTATAGCCTAGCCTATAATAACCTAGCATATCATGGCCTATTTTAGGCTTGCCTAGTAGAGTATAGGATATTATACCCTAGTCTAGTCTAGCAGAGTATCCGCCGAATGGTTATGATGTTATTGCCAAAAGAAAATAATTCCCGGGATAACCTTGGGAAGACTTTGGCAATTATAGCATTAGCAAGAGAATGCAAAGCAACATAATGGTTTTAAATTTCATTAGAATCTGCCGAATAGTTACAATGTTATTGCAAAAAAAAAGGCAACGGGGACCGACCCACCCACCCACCCACATAGTGAGATGTAGAGTCGCTCGCGACCTACCTCGCACGCAACTTAAAAATATACTGGAGAGAAGCCGTCAGTTCAAAAACGTTGGCAGGATACTATGAGTCGGTTAAAAAAACAGAAGAGGAGCATTCAGGACAAAAGAGACTAAAGGAGACTAGTAGTTGGTTCCAAAAAGTTGGCAGGAGAGTAATGATTGGTTAAAAAATACACAGAAGTCTAGCAGTCGGTTCAAAGGTACTAGAAGAGACTAGTATTTGGTTTCAAATAGTTGGCAGGGCACTATTAGTTGTTTCAAAATGTCCAAAAAGACTAGAATTCGGTTAAAAAAGTGTACAGGCGAATAATAGTCAGTTCATTAGAGTCTATGTACACTACCGAGCTAAAGAAAAGAACGATTTTCCTTTATTAAAATCTTTTTAAAAATATGATGTGTAAGTGAATGTCGATGGTGCAGAGAAACATGTATTTAATATTTTCAGAAGATTTCATATGATACAATCTTATATTTAAGAAATTATACTAAATTAACTCCAAAATAAAATAGTGACAGATGCAAAATGAGAGAATGATCATTTACAGAATTTCTTAGTAAGCAAAAACACTAGAAACAAAGCAAGATTTGAGAACGATGCAACTTTATATGAGGTGTTGAAGCCTTTGTTTTCTATTACTTCAGCGCAACGACGACCACAGCACCTCACCAGTTTCTTGTAAAATTATGGTGTCATTTTGTTACATTGTTGCTCTATTTTTGTCCATACATCCGTCACATTTGGTGGCAGATGGTCTCGAAATTTGTCTACAATGATCTTCCAGAGGTTCTCAATTGGGTTCAGGTCCAGGCTCTGACCAGGCCACCTCATTACTTCGATATATTGTCGTTCGAAAGTATTTGACTCGCTTTGCACAATGGCATGGCACGTTGTCGTGGATAAATACTGATCGGTGATTCAGAGGTGCTCATAGTGAAGGTATAACATGTTAATGTACGAGTTTTAGGTACACATTCGCATTTACCGTTCCAGTAATTTGAACTTGGGGACATGTTACTTCAGACGAAAACATCCCTCATACCATGCATGACGCTGACCCACTCATCTATCTATGCTTGGCAGAATTTTCAACACATCTAGGGTCATGTCTGTCATCTGCAGCGTGTCTAACAAAGTTCAGCCTTTAGATCCACCTAAATTTAATTTACCTTTATCCCTGAACTGAATTCTATCCCTGTTTTCATCCCTATAAACAATACAACCACTACAAAAGTCCCAGCCTTAAAAGCTTCGTGTTTTTGCTGCTCGAAATGCTCCATTTATTGAGACGTACTCGTAGCTAAGAGAAGAAAGCGGATTTTGAGCCTAGAAAAATAATATTAATGAATGAAGTTAAAATGATCCTGGAATCAAGAGTTATGATTAACACACAAAAGCTTAAATTTACGAACTTAAAAGTCGCAGAATTCAAGAAAACAAATAACATTAATGAGCATAGCATAGCTTTCATCACACGCTAGATATTCACTTTATGTGTCAGTGAGAGGGGAGGGAAGTCGAGGTAGATTATTCCGGTTTACTTCTCTTCTAAACCTTTTTGAAACCTTCTTGGGTGTAAATAAATGAACAAACATTTTCGTACATACATGAAATAATTATCTTATATAAAAACGTGTACAATCCCTTCAATAATAAATTAAGTATACCAGGATAATTAACATTTTCAATTAATTAAAACATTTTTTGTCTCGTTTATCTGACAGAAGGGCGTTGGTCACGGCCTTTATAGGCTAATAATTTATTATTTTTGTCGCTAATCTTGACATGATAAAATTAGGTTCGCTCTTTTTGACATAGAAAGTTCTCAAAGACATTTACATAACCTCAGATGATATGTTAGATTGGATATAGTTAGATTATCCCATGATAACCTCATCTAACATAACATAAACAAAACACGATCTAAATGGGGCCTAAAACTAAAGTTTGGGTATTTGGCACAGTAGATATTAGTTATGCATCAACAGTTGGATATATGGGAATAGTTGAACACAAGAAACACTTTTGCTAATAATTGAAAAACGGGTGAGAGATGGATTAATTATCCATAGGGATGAATATCGAACTCACAGAAACGGCCAATAACAGCACAGAACTGTGAGTTAATATGTGTACTTCACAGACCGGCGTCAATACACGACATAATGAGTCGTATTGATGTCAAGAATAAACACAATGCGATGATGCAAACCCCCGAATTTCTTCCAGGTTATTTACGAAAGTTTGTGCGGATGAGAAGAAATAAAGTATTGAGGTTAATTAATTTCTGTAACACAAGTACCATTCATTATACTCATTAATGAATAAGTATACTGTTCATTTTCACTCCAAAGAATGATCGCATATGTTTATTATTTCTTTGATATGATATTTATAAAGAAGTTGCTACTCTTGAGACGGGAACGTTGTATGTCGCTCTTCTTGACATGGTTAAATGTGCTTTTGTATTCTTACCATGATACTTTGGCACCAACTCCTGATGATGTTAAATAAGGACCACAACTCTTTTTATTTATTTTATTTGATAGGAGACTTAATATCAATTTATGGTCGTCTTATTCTCTTATAAGTATATAATCTTAAAATATTTTTTCAATTTTCTTTTTAAATTTTAAGAAAACTACCCATGATGATAACCAAGGAAGGCATTGGCGATATGTTTTGTTTCATAGGTTCAGAAATCTACTCAGTTTTAATTCGTAACCAGGTAGATTCTTACAAATATTTATTTATTTTTAACGAAAGAAAAGATTAGCTTCTGGAGTTAATAAGGTACGTTTTAATTAAAATTTACCTTAATTAATTGAACTTGAGTTCTATAATTAGATATTTAATACTTATTAAAGTTATTCGAGCGCTATGTGCTTTCAAGGTTGTTAAAATTACTCTAATCTGACTTGATCCCGAGATTTAGGACTCATTTTTCATGCAATACCAGTGGGGAGGAGGGGGGAGGGGGAGGATTTCCCCCACGTTCGGACAATTACGCCATTTTCCACAAATTTGGGTGTGGCTCTGATTGCCACGAAAACATGACGTCACGCCTGACTTTAATACCACGAAAGATTTCACTTTGCTTCCATGATGTCAGTTTATTCCAGATTGGGGATTAAATCCGGGGTGGGGTGGGGGTGGGGGTATTTGTGCCTGAGGGGGAGATTGCATTGGTTTCAGAATCAGTGTCAGGATCAAGGAGAGTTACGCGTCTCAGGGGGTCCGGGTACTACAAGCACATTCCCATTACTCCTAAATCGCCATTCTACCCAACTTTTAAAAAACTTTGTGCTGCCATGCCCTCGTTGGTTTCGACTTATACCAGTGCACTCGAACATGGGCCATTGAGTCTGGGACCAGAGGACCCTCAAATTTGTACAGCTTTTTAATAACAACATTATTATTATTATTATGTAAATCGAAGAATAGAAAACCAACGAAGGGAAATAAAGATTGTGCCCCACGTGAGGTCATGTTCTCGTGGCAATTAGTTCGAGTAGTTTACAGAAGAGACTACTTCGAGCGCTTAGATCCCCCCCCCCTACGCAACAAAACGAGGCCCATTGAATGAAGAATCTGGATGGTCCGGGCCTATGTGTGTACATAACACTGGATATAACATATGTGTGTACGTAACATTAAGTTCCTTAAAGCGATGCTAAAATTCGTGTACTCTGGTGGTACTGAGATACAGATAATGGAAGGGAAAGGATTGGGTATAGGTCAATGATATAAGATTACCCAAGTCTTTATAGCTTTTAATCACCCCAATGATGTACAAATCCAACTTAAGAACATTATGTTCGTAATCTGTAAGCCTTTGAAGTTCATTCGGAGCTCTGGCCAATAGACGGCGATAGATACTGCTCTGCCTGGTCAATATTTTTAGTCGCGTGTGACTCTATTTCTCACTATGTCTGTCGGTCCGTTAGTCCCCGTTTTGCTTTTTATTGTTTTGGTAATAACATTGTAACTATTCGGCCGATTCTAAAAGAAGTTAAAACCCTTAAGTTGTTTTACATTTTCTTTCGAATGATATAATCGCTGAGGTCCTCCCATGTTAACCCGGGAGTTATTTTGTTTTGGCAATAACATCGTAACTATTCGGCTGATTCTAACGAAATTTAAAATTCTAATGTTGTTTTTCATTCTCTTTCGAAAGATATAATTACCAAAGTCCTCCTAAGGTTAGCAGGAAACCTATTTGGCAATAACATCATAACTATTTGGCCGATTCTAACGAAATTTGAAACCTTTATGTTGTTTTACAATCTCCTTTGGATGGTATAATTGACAATGTTGTCCCAAGGTTATTTCAGAAATTATTGAAGGTTAAGAAGGTCGTTAGGTCATAAATCAGAATAATTGAGAGCCCGCAACTTTGGTCAGCGGACCTTGTTTTGTTAATATTTGCTCAATATTATACATCAGACCTTGAATGTGGCTTGTCCATTGATGTTTTGTGTACATAAACTTAACGCTTTTTCCTCTCGCAGTTGTGTTCTAACTAAAATGGCCTGGGAGGAATGCTAACTTACCTTCAGCAAAGAGAAAAAATGATTAATTCTAAATGTACAAAATTCAATTTATATCAGCTTGGAAAATCGATTCTAGATTTGCAATCATTTTCTATTGGATAGATCTCCTGAGCGTAGAACACGTTTATTTATTTTTCAAACTGAATATTACATAATTTTTAAAAGCAACCCATCCTCTTAAAATTTTGCCCATAAAAGGTTCCGTCAGAACTAATTCACATGCATGAAAAACCTAAAACCCTTGGAGAAGGCGCCTTAAATTCATACTTTAAACCAGTTTATAATGTTACATGAAATCGATTCTCTAAGTTCATCAAAGATTGAAGGAAAATGTCCTACTACGATTATCATTTTCTTAGAAATATTCGAGTAATCGACGCTTTACATGAAGATTGGGGTTAAAATAAAATCTTGAATTGGGTGCTTCATTTAACGGTTCCACCCTCCCCTCTCCCTATTTATTCCCACACTTAATGTAAGGCATTCATGCGAAAGTTTTCTTAATTAGGAATTGGCTTCGTGCAAAAGACCGTTCAATCCAGCCACTCGTTCTCTGCAATTTTGTAAACGACTGAAATTTTTGAGTTCGGAATTGTTTTTAAAGTTTGGTTTGTTTATATACATTTACTTGTGTTTGTTCACCTTCAAGCTTTCTATATTCTCCCTTCTGCATTTTACCGGATTCTCTGTGTGACTTTAAGTGCAAAAGAGAGTTTTTAACACATTTAAGTCTCTTGTGTTCTTTAGTGAGTAATTTGTGTTTGTTTTAGGGCGATTGGAATTTTCTGTCAGCAGTACCAAGAATTGAATAAATTGGAGTTTGTTTGTTTTTATCATCGAGATTATCTCGTATATTTCTATTTAGCAATAATGAACAGAGATCACAACATCGGACATCCTAAAAATGTTCCTCTTCAAACCAAGAGACTGTATTCAGTAAGCGAAGAGGATTGCTGTTGTTTGTTGTAAATTTTAGAGAGTACTCTTCTGCCTATAATTGACGAAGATATGGTTGCTGGAATGAGGAAAACAAATAACCTTACGATGAAGTTAATTAAAAAAAAACAAAGAAAGAATAAATAAAAAACAATCGAGTGAATTTTTTAAAAAAGCAATTACCGGAACCATTCGCTAGGAATCTGGGAAGATAAGAACTGTGGGGCTGCCGTGCTACTATGCCTGGAAGGTTCATGATGCAGAGAAGTATAGGAGGTGCATGGTTGCACAGAATGCGACAGGCCTATGTCTATGTTCTTAATACAAAAGACTAAAAATAGTTTTAAATCAAATTGACTGTGATTGGGAACAAATTAAATTCTTGGCTTTAAAGACCTAAACGTCCAACCTTGGAGCGCGATGTTCGTATCGCGCAGATGTAATCTAGCCTGCAGAATTAGCCACAGGCTATGAAAATAGGTGAGAAGTGAATTGTTAAGAAAGTTGCAAAAGAGAGAAATGTGCAAAAGGAATAAACCTCGGGTTTTCTGAGACTGACAGGTTCAATGGGACTGAGAAGCTGTGTCTCGGCTAGGTTTCAGGTATAGTGGGGGCTTTAATCCTGCTACAGCATCCACCTCCTTACAATTGAATAGGCGTGATAGAAAATCATTCCCAGGGCATTACAGAGAAAGTGTGACTGTGGTTAACCATGGCAGGATAGCTTACACTTTTTATTAGTTATCTGTTTTTTATCATTTTACATTTTTTCTAAAAAAATCTACTTCCTATCCTTTATTTCTTTCTCTTTCATTTTCCAGTCATTGCTCATGTTGAGTGTATGGAATATTTTCGTGTAAATTGGCTGGTATATCTCCTTGTCAAGATTCTCAAAAAATATCCTGTTGATAATTTTCAGTTTTTCTATTTGTCTCTAGGAATGGTTGGCTGTGTGGTCGAAACCCCGAATCCGGTGAAATAACTTTTCTATATATTATAAATATCACTATATATGGAAACTAAATCCAGTATTTTAATAAATAGTAAAGATTTAACTAGCCCAATATATATATGAAGAAAAACTTTGTGGTTTGTTTGATTTATGTTTATTTATAATATAATGTGATGAATTGCAAGCCTCATAGAAAGGTTAACCAAATTAGACGCCTTATGCAGGAAGTGATCTTGGTTATGAAGGTTCAAGCGCCAATTTTCCTACGTAACAGTTAATTGAGTTGTTGCCATCCTCCCCCACCTTTTATTCAAAGACCTACCCCTAAGTTCCCCTCTGAAGACCGAGGAGTTCGGATGAAACCATGCAAAAGGGTGGATGGTGTAGCAGGTGTGAGACCCGTGCTACAACTGAAACTCTCCCTCTCCAGTGCTCCGCGAGAAGCAGGTGCTCTCTCTCGGCTCAACTTTTGCACCCTATTCAACTTGCTTTTCATTTTTCCGCGCCTGTTTAGACCCAGAAAATGGTGAAAGAGGGCGTTAATGATTCTAAAATAAATAAGTTCGGATTAAAATTTGGACAATGTGTTGGACGCACACAATCCAGGCAAGATGTAAGATGGCGGAGAAGAGGACCCTTCTCTGAGGATTACTCTTTGTTCATAAATCATTTTTAAGGGCTCATTATGGGGAGAGGGATTGAGTCCAGGTGAGTTGCGTATCCTCCCAGTTCATGTCGATTCAAAGCCGTGCTCCGTTTTGTTTATCTTAATTTGGAAAAATGACGTCCGATGAGGTGGGCAAAATAATTTGAAGGCCGTTCAGGAATGAGGATCATACTTACCTAGACAACTTTGCTGCTTCTGCCTCGGGCTGTTTCCTGTCGACGCTCCCTCCGACACCGAAGCATATCTATTTAGGTTTTGTTTTTGGTTTTTGGTTCATACCTTTTCCATGTTGTTTTTTGGCAATTAGTTTTTATTTTCAATATATAGAGTCAATATTGGGCTTGGTGTTTTTTCAGCGCCCATGCCCTTAGTATACGAGTAAAACGCCAGTAGAGCACTGTAATTCAAAAATAATTCCTTCCGATCTATTTTCCTAATTGGCGATCTCGATTGGGGAATTTGGTCAGAGGGTGCTCCGGCTTTAAACACGTGGTCTTTTTTAAGTCTCTTGTCACGTTCTTGATTCTTATCCATCAAAAACACTATCATTTTACAATTATGGATACAGGTTTTCCTGCTATTGCGGCAACAGCCGAAAGATATATTTATTATAATATATTTATTATAATTACTCTTAAAAAAATTAAATTCCGATAATATCAACAGCTAACGAAAGCATCACCACTGCAACTCATAATACTTAGGTTTTTAGCTAATACCTATATATGAGGGTTCAAACATGTAAATATAAATACACATGTGCGTACACACGAAACAATAAAACAGGGTTTAAAGAAAATCTCTCGAGGATCTTGAAAACGACCAGCTTCCTAAAACCATAAAAACAATAACTGGAATTTCAATATGTGAAATACACGTCGTCTTTTCTTCATATGATGAACCAGGAGTTAGTGTTCATTTTTACGCATACATATAACAATACACAGCTGATTTCTTTTTCCATCAATCGCTCGAGCTTTTTCAATCTCTAATATAACAAGCTAAAGTAAAGTGAAAGTGCGAAACGGTTTAATAAGGATGTGTTTTTTGTGTATTTTACCCATCGTCACGGATAAAAAGGATCACCTTCGCTGCCTAACTAGGGTATTTGTTCGAGAGTTAGGCACCCTACGTGCTCTAACGCTGTAGTCTTCTTCAGCTATGTTCCTTTCAAAGATTTTCGCTACTTTCTATAAATATCTTTTTCAACACTCATCAGTCCTGATCTCATAGATTTTCGCCATATTTTTAAATAAATTAAAATATGTTGAAGCATTAATTATCTTTGTAATAACCTCTCATATCTCCTCACTGCTGCTATTGTTTTCTTCAAAGTTGTAGTAGAATTTTGATTTAAAAAGGTGCCTTTGTTTTGACACACTCGGTTACATAAATATTTTTTTAACGTACCCATAACGATAAAAGCCATTGAGACTTAATCAAATTCAATTCCTTTATGTCCACCGTGGCACAGTGGTAACGAACTTGTATTTTATGCAAGGGGTCGCTCGTTTATTTCCCAATGGGTGCTGATGATATATATATATATATATATATATATATATATATATATATATATATATATATATATATATATATATTCTTTAGTTCGTTTGCATTTTTGGGTTGACGAAGACAATCATAGATCTCTAAATATATTTTCAATCGGACGAGTTCAGGAGAGTGGCTGGATCATTTTAGTATATTGATTTTTTAATTTTCAAACTATTAAATAGTGTCCTTGAGAATATGTTTTTGGTCGTTGTTTTAATGAACAACCGCGTCGCGGTACATGACTCCATTCATCCTTATTTTGATTACCTGAAGTCTTCCTGTACGATGTGGAAAGAAACTTCCATACTATATTTTCTCCACCAAGCTTTACGGTTGGCAGGTGCTTCTTTGGTTTCAACGCCTTTCTCTTCTTCCTGTATACTTGAGAGGGAATTTACTTTTGTCAAATAATACGAGTTTACCCGAAAAAACTTTATCTAAAAGCCATCTGCTTATAGACATATATATATTTTTTTAGTAAACATGAAACGTGTTGGTGATTCGTTTCATGCTCTGTTTTGGGTTTTTTTTTATATTTCTGTTTACAGCTTGGCTGGAATAGGACTCGAAATTTGAGTGCTCAGGAAAATGACATTCTATGAACATTTCACGGGAAACTAAATAACTTTAATTTTTATGTTGGCTAAATTAAATTAAATTTTCTTTAAGGAATATTTTAGAGTAGATTGCTCGGTGTGACGTGAACGAAGTTAACTAAAAAAATCCTTTAGAAGTAAATAAGTTTAATCGATCTTTGTGCACCTTGAACTCTCCTTCCTAGTGATTTTCGTACGCCCTGGCATTTGTTTTCCAAATCAGGCCTGTCTTGTCTCTTTTGAACACTTATTTCAGAAAATAGCAACTCTCAGGTATCATGCCTTTGTATATAGTCAAATATGTGGATACAGCCTCAGCATTAACTCTTGCCCCTTCTCCATGCAGATGCACATTTTAAAAATTTAACTGTCGTTTAAAATTATCAAACCCCCCTCTGCTGGGCGACATATTAAGACACGTGCCTCTTTCTGTTATTCTTTGTGTTTTGTTTTTTCGCACAATGACATTGCTTTACCTTGTATCAATCAAAAGCTAAGCTGGACTTCCATTCTTCTTCCTTCTGTGATCCAGGAGCAGAATCCCGAGGGAGTGATACCTTTGCAACAATGACTGATAATACATATTTAGAACATTCCCTTATTTTATGTTCGTTGTACTGTGAATACTTCTAAATTTATAGATTTAGAGACCTTTATTAATTTCTTCTCGTTTTTCAATTTCTTAAGGACTTTTATTTTCAATTTTATACTTAAATTTTTTTTAACTACATTGTGCTGTTTTTGCTTTATAGTTGTTCTTTTCACTTTTGGTGCCATTTAAAATTAACTGATAGTTAATTCTTTGTAAAAGGCATCACACCATATCATATCCATATCAATATCTGAGGAAAGAAAAGACGAGCGGAATAGAGGCTGTATGAGTAATTATTGTGTATAATATGCATCGTTTTAAAAAGATTCTGCGGGCAATTCAATTTGGGCGTATTGCTAGGAGGACGACCTGTATTTTAACAAGTAGGAGAGAGAGAAAAGCTTAATTGCGAGCACTGGTCTATTCCATTATTAAGTATTGAGACAACAAGTGCAAGGCAGAATTTGAGTTCTTTACCGACATCACTGTAATTGTTGCTATTAAAATACAAGTTGAGGACAGCATCTCTGAGAAGATTGGTCTTTTGTCTTCGAAACTCTGTTTCTGGGTGTAAGGATGAGTGACGACAAACTAACTCGGTATTCAATTATTCACCAAGATGAATATAGTTAGAATTTTCTTGAGTGTAAGAGAAATGTTTTAAATTAACTGTCGATCTCAACTGGAAAATTTAAGTCTACATTGCTATCAAATAAAATGGCTATACAATGGAAAATGAATACCTTTTGCCCAGTCATAATAAAAGAGTAACAAGAATTCAAGACTAGAAATTGGACTTTGGGCATATAAAGTAGTGAAGATACACACACACACACACACACACACACTACATATATATATATATATATATATATATATATATATATATATATATATATATATATATATATATATATATATATACAGTTAAAAGTGTTATGGATATCTTCCACTTCCTTTCTTTTCTACTGATTGTTCGATTTCTCTGGCTGTTATTTGTGTCAGGAGATCGGAAATTCTGAAGGGCGCAGTAATTATCTGGGAAATGTCATTGGCAAACTGGATATACAGCGTGTCCTCCCTGATCGAATCAGGGTGGCCGATTATGTATATACTGTAGAGGAGGGGGCTGAGGTACCCTCCCTTGGGTACGCCTAAAATTAACTCGAAATCTGGTCCGTTTGACTTTTATTTGTATATCCGCTTTCCTATACGTTATATAGTAAGAAAGTATTTTTTTCCAGTCTTGGGTTTAGTCTTAGTCATAGTAGTTTGTATTACACTCCGGTTATACATAAATGTCAAATATCTTTAGGAAATCTCTGAGCACTAGGTCAGGATACCATATCTGTCTGGCAATTTTCGCTAGCTTTCCAGAACGTTGTAGTAGTGCAGTCCCTCTCCTTTTTCTGAACCCATGTTGATGTTGATCATGTAAATTATTTTCTTCCATGAACTCCTGGACTCTGTTGGTAAGAAAATTTTCAAAGAGTTTATCTACGACTTCCAGAAGGGATATGGGCCTATAATTTGCTAGTGTGTCCGTCGTCTTTTCCGGTTTGGGAATGAAAATCATTTTAACAATCCTACATTCGTCCAGAAAGTAACCCACGTTTGGAGGACATTGAAAATGTTAGGTTTTATCAACTCTGATCTTCTTAATGCTCTTTATCGAAAAGTACGTAAAGTCTCTGTGAGTTCGTCTTTTTTATTTTTCTTACATTTCTCTGTCTGCAGATGCGCTATTAAAAGGGAATGTTTTGTCAAGTTCTTGCTCCAGTTGGTCGTGTATGGATACTTCAAGGTCGAGTTCAAAGTGTACGTTCGTGCCTTGTTAGATGGTGAATATATCTTTCAAAAGGTCTCTGAACTCTTATTCTATTTCTGTTTCTTTGTCTCGCTTTGTCCCGTCCTCCTTCTTCATGTATATGTTTTTGTCCGGTGGTTTTCCTTTTAATCTTTTTATGGTATTGCAAAACGTGCGGGGATCATTATCTTGCTGAAGTTTGTGAATAAGGTCATCCCACAAAGTAACCTGTTTTTTTGTTATACGTAGTGACATTTCCGTTCTTAGTGCTCTTGCTCATCTGCATTTTTCTCTGTCCGTTACTCTGAGTCTAATGCCTTCATACATTATTTGTATTCGTCCGTTGGGTCATATAATTCCTGTGTCCACGCTGATAGTGGCAGCGTCTTGAAAGTTGTTCTGAGCACTGTTGCACAGTACGCTTCCAACATTTTTTGCGTTATTTTCGTCAGCTCCTGATCGATCTCTTCCAGGGTAACTTCTTCTAGCGATTGAGCCACGTATCCTTAGAAGAGCTATGCACTTCTCCCAGTTTATTCAGGAGAAGCATTTCCTCTTCTTAACAGTTACGGAGAAATTGATTTGATTTGATGGGTTAAGTGATGAAATGTGTGGTAAATTTTATAGGGGTAAATTAGGATTAAATGTTGCAGTGGTGTCGATGGCATCTCTAACGTTGTTCTATTTCTCTTTCATGTTTTGTATTCTCTTTCCTCCGTCAAGATTTGTGATGACAGTCTAGGACAGTTAAATTCTTCCTTATGTATACATTTTATTCATCTTTTATGTTTGATTCCTCCATTTTAAGCTTTCAAGTCTTTCATGTTATATTTCTTGTTAACTTACTTTTCTATAAACTTTTTGTTTGTTTATATTATTATCGTTGGGCACTTCGCCTCGCACTGGAGCAGATAGGTCTATTATGTACACGATCTACATCACCGGACTCAGACAGTTACCTTGTGGAACTCCCGTCTCGGGTTCGTTTGAATTCAGGTCCTGTATATCCCACGATTGATATTTGGACTCTTCTCTCAAAGATATAATCCCAGAGGACTCTTTAGGGGATTCGGTTCAACCGGGAGTTTAAGATCTTGAATTGTAAACCACTCAGCTAAACCTCTTTGAAGGCCTTTTGTACATCTCGCAGCACCACGTCTACGTACTTACGCTCAGCTTTGCAGTACGGGTACGGAGAAATAAACGGGACAGCCAACTTATATACCGATAGGAAGAAACATTCCTCTGACCATCTCCTGAACTCATCTCTGATTCGTCAACGACGATCTCAGAAGGTGGCAAAAGTAATGTTCCCTTTTATACATATATAAACCGATCGTCCAGTTCATTTCTTGTCTTAAATTCTTGTTACTCTCCGAAATCTCCGGAGGAAGGAAACGTCAGTAATAAAGGACCATGTCCCACTTCTGTTTTCTCTTAGTCTTGATCTCAATTTTTGACAAAGACACCCATCAATATATATATATATATATATATATATATATATATATATATATATATATATATATATATATATATATATATATATATATATATATTTATATATATATATATGTATATATATATATATATATATATATATATATATATATATATATATATATATATATATATATATATATTATATATATATATATATGTATATATATATATATATATATATATATATATATATATATATATATATATATATATATATATATATATATATATATATATATATATATATATATATATATATATATATATATATATATATATTGTACGCTTGGTGTGACTGAATGTATTCTTAGTGTTCAACTGAGGCTGGCATGACAAACTCCATGTCGAAACTGGTCTCTAGATAATAAACTACTACGCTCTTCCACACACAGTGATTTTTATTTACATATTTGGAATCTGTCATTGGATTTACAATTGTTCTGATATATATATTTATATATATATATATATATATATATATATATATATATATATATATATATATATATATATATATATATATATATATATAGGTAAAAATCACGAAAGGTAATACATGAATGAGTATAAATATTTTTGTATACCACGTAGGGTAAAAGAAAGATTGATTGGAGTTAGTACTTTCGTTTTCTTAACAATTTCAAACTCACAATGGTGTAAAAATAGAGAGACACCGTATTTATAGAAAGCAATGTTTTCCCAATGAGGTCAGATATTTTATGGTCTCCGATAAGTCTGACTTGAGAAAGAGAGATAGGACTGGATATAAGAAAACAAACCGGATGGTATCATTCACATTTACCCTCTTTTGTGCTTGAGATTAGGAAAATTTCAAAGATATTTCTGCTAATAAAATTATTTATATGCATTATGGTATCTGCTTTAGACCAGTTAATCTGGTGACCCATCTTAAGCCTGTGGACGGCCAAACCATTATTTGTATATCCCTTAGATACTGCATTTTGGTGTTGTTGAATTCTTACAGAGATATTTTTAGAAGTTTGACCTACATAGAATAAATTACAATACAAACAAGGTATACTATATATTACATTATTATCGTTCTTTGGGCTGTGTTTTATTAACATATTTGTTAATGTATAATTGTATTTAAAAACTACATTTATATTAAGTTGTTTTATCATTAATACTACATACAAGAAATTATCATGGTAAGGTAAAAGTAATATGTTGTGTAAAGGTTCTGTTTTCCTTAACTAGCGATTATAGAATGTGTTTTTAGCTTTATAAATGCAGTTTTTCAACAAATATTTCGGGTAACACAGATTATATGTAATCTCTTCAATTTTTGTATATTTTTTATCTATATAGTCAAAACTCCATATTCTGAGCGCTCTATGATAAATGGAAGAAAATACTGATGTTGAAATATTTTTAGAATGACCTGAATAAAAATGGACATAGGATAAATTATTTGTCAGTTTCCTGAAAATAGAAAACTTAAACCTATCTGGTTGTCTAATTATTAAAATATCTAGAAAAGGAGAGCTATTATTTCGCTCTGTTTCTAAAGTAAATTTAATTGACGGAACCAATAAATAAATAAATAAAAGTAAGCCATTAAGATCAAAATCTTCCCTTAGAATCCCGAGGACATCGTCTATATAGCGGTACAAAACAATTTGAGTGGCCCAAGTCGATGGAATCAGCGTCGTATTTAGAAACGAGGCTGATTCCACCAGTTTAGTCCACTCTAATTGTTTGTTACCTCTATGTAGGAATGTAGAAAAAGATGCAAAGCATATCAGTGAAAAGTTGAAAGTAAATCAAAATTGGCACGTATAATCTTGGAAACGTGATATGCATTACAGTTAGATACTCACTTTGCACTTTGTGTTTACCTTTTGGTCTTGGTCAAAGTTTTTCTCACTAGAGAAAAAACAAATAATTACAGTTATTTGATGTTTCATCATGGAGAGCTAGCTAGCACTTTGAACGGATTAAATGATTCTTTTTCGTCTTACCCGATATGAACTGAACTCTCCGCAACACATACGCATTATAACGAATATCTTCATGCAAAACCTTTCTGCTGCTGCATTCTGAAACCTTGAAGACATTTGAAAGGGTTTTCTGATGGACTTTTATCGGTTTTCTTGAATTTAGTTCTTGCAGTTTCTGCCCAAACATTTAGGTTCTGATGGTACTAGAAAAATTTGCATTTGTTGGATTTCTTTTAGAAAGCGAGTAATCTCTGTGTGAGGGAATCCCCACGTGGAAGTTCTTGATCAGAACGGAACTTCCATGCGTCGCGGAACGCCCGGTTTGGCCTAAATTGGTAAGCCTAAGGAAGGTAACCATTCAAAGCTTAAGAAAGAAAATTTGAGATATAGAGAGATAGAGAAAATCGTGAAAACTAATTTTAACAGTTATATGAAAAATGAATAAAGGAGTAGGATTCATTTTTCATATATCGGTTAAAATTAGTTTTTAACGATTTTCTCCGTCTCTATATATCCAATTTTCTTTCTTAAGCTTTCAAGGGTTACCTTGCTTAGTGTTGTAAGGCCAATTTTTATTTCTTTGGGACTATAAATGCATCTATTACGAGTATATCACGTGTCATGTGATTTCCGTTATTTACAAAATAAGCCCCTGCCCAATTTTTACTAGAAACAACTTTTGCTTCGTTTGTATGCATGCACATTTACATATAAATAACCTTTTACACACGCAGTCATACACGCTTAAAACGCACATGTGATATGAATTTGGGAAGGTCTGAATTTAGTTGTGAGCATCGGTTCCAAGATAGAATATTGAACATACGGTGACAAGTATCAATCACACTACATCCGGAGCACGCCTATAAATACTACAATATCTAAATTATAATAACCATTACCGAAGGAACCAATGCACACACATATAATGAAATCCACAAATTCCCAACGCATGCACAAAGATACAAGATACCGAAAGCGCACAGATAATCGTAAATACGAGATACCTAAATTGACGCATCCAAACATAAAAATGTACAGATGGTAGATATAAACATAATTGAAAGTCTGCAACTTGTATTCTTGTTTTGAAGAGAAGAAATAAGAAAGAAATTAAAGTTTGGCTTACGGAATTTCAGTAGTTAATTTTCAAAAGCCATTTTATTTGCCTCCAAGTCTGGATGAAGAGTAAAACAGAAGAATGGTTGTCACAGAGACTACTGCTGTTACTAATGCTGGAGCTGTTTCTACTTTTATTAATATTAATTCAAAGCTTTACTTTGAGTATGAGTTCAGTGTTCTAACTCAAATATCTATCTTGCTTTCCTCAGTATATTTTCCTTTCAATTTCATTGGTAAATTTGAACAAAGAACAATGATTACTTATCATTACAATTTCCCCGAAAAATTTTCGTAATGTGTACATTTTATTTTCTAAAGGAAGGGATTAATAATGAAGTTTGTTTATTTTGAAGTATTTTGCGTTGCGATATTTGTCAATCCAAAGTGAATTCACATTTCATCATAATCAGGGACATGATTTTAATGTGCAAATTTCGACAAAATTTCTCTTGGGGAAAAACTCTACTCATATTTATACGAATTTTTACTCAGGCATTACGTCGGAGATATACAAGTAGATAATTATTAATGCATACATACATTCTCCAATTATAATTACAATTTTTTGTTTGCCTTTTATTTCAATCTTTTAGTTTTTGAGACAACTTAACATGACTAAAAGGGAAATGTATAACGATACCCTAATCAAAATACTGACTGCTGATAGATATTTGTAGTTTGGCAGGTTGCCTGACGCACTGTTCATAGAAGTAGTAATTTTGGTAATAATAGCATTTATTCATAATTACCTAATCAACTTTGTCGATGCAAATATACATGCAAACTATTGTGACGTGACACTTTTTGGCAATCACGCTAATGGTATCATTAGGAGTCCTATTTAAGCGATTTTCTGGAATATACGACTAGAATTTCAGTAAGGGAGCTGGAGTAAACTATGAACTTTTATCAACAATCGCACTCGATTTAACAAAGAAATTTCATTAATACGGAGTCGTGAATTTTGTAAATTAATTTTTCAAGTACCTACTTATACCAGAATGTACCTCAAATTCATGGAATTCTCTGTAATTTCAAACATAAATCCCACAATTAGTTAAAAGGATAGTCAAATTTGCAATCTACGTTTATTTTTAAAAACCCTAAGTATCCAATTTATAAAGCTCCTTTTCATAAAATTACTCGTAAGGTTTTATTAACGACGAGAATTTGCATTTAATATTTCGCTGTTTTATGCAATTTCCTATCTAAGTAGCTCAGGACCTATATGTGGAATACACGTTGGCAATTAAGTTAAACGCACTGCTTAAGTAAAATTATTGCATACATGCTTTATTTAAGCAGAATGAGCTTTTTCCACAGCTGTAAGATAATATATTTTCTGAAAAAAAATTGTTATATTCAAATATGACACTAAATAATACGTTTACATTGTTGGTAATTAATATAAATGGATTAAAGAATAGAAATACCGATTTTCAGCGAGTGCTGTAAAGGACGACTAAACCCAGAACACAAGACAATGATCTGGTGTGGATGAAGGGGTGGGCTAAGACGTTGCTTACAAAAATTATAAAAAATTTCGATAATTAGTAGGTTTTAAAGAAGACATGTCTAATAGCTACTTCCATTATGTGAAAAGAACATGAAGTGGAAGAAGAATTTAATGGTTGGAGTTAAGTATGATCAAGTGGTACTCATAATGGAAGCAATTAAGTGGCAAGGCAGGTATTAAAGAATTATTAATGCTCATGGTACAATGTTTTAGTTTGAATGTGTCAGATCATCCGTTACTTGGGGTGAATGGAGTAAAGAAAGTGTGGTTGTGTTCGAACATTATTATGGTTGAAATGTCTGATGGTGAGAAGAAGCGCGGTTTGAAAGTGTGTAAGCGAACTGTAATCATAAAAGTGAGGCTAATAAGGAGAAGGTCTCGAATCACTTAAGGTGGGTAGTAGATTGAAGGGAAACAATTGTTGAGTCATGGCTGCAGAAGACTTTGACAGACAAATAGCCGAAATGATAAGAAAATGAATTGTTATGGTCTGTTTTTTACACATGAGTTGAGTAATATAAAAAACAGGAAGGTAGGAGTGAGATTGATTTTAAGTTGGTGAGAATGTCAATACTGAAGGATCGGATGGAGTTAAATTTGTGTTAGGTTCGGGCGCAGGATTATCTGACCACGTAATTTTCGTATATGAGATAAAGTTGGTTTACGCTTGCGGGGATCGGCTAAAGGGAGAACAAAAAGTCTAAAATGCTGAATAAGTAATAGAAACATAAGAATATGTTAACCGATTTGAAAGCAATGGTGAGGGAATATGGGAATATCTTAATAATTCAAAGTGAATAGAAAATAAGTAGGTCGACATGGGAAGTATAAAGCCTGTAAGTGGGTATGCTAAACTGGAAATAGAAAGTGGGATGCTAAAGTGTAAAATCACTAAGGTAAAATGTGCATATGCTTCATATTACACCAATAGCATCATGTATAAGTGCGAGAGAATACATAAAAAGAGGTGATAAGTATTGGTAAACGAAATTCTTCACTGAAAATAGCGGGTATAGCAAAAGTCCTGTTGTACTCGTTACGAGGCTATCAACAGAGGACACAATAATAGTTTCGATCTACTAGACATGTTTTTATTTTCTTAATATATTAATGTGAAAAAAATATTATAATATTAATCAATATGACAGACTTTGGCGGCGAGCACGTGCTCCAGGTGAGACCTGAAGGCCAATATGCAGTTGATGGAAGACTTCAGCTCGTCGACGATGCTGTGGCTAGCCTTGCAGGCCTTGCCCTCGACATGCATCCACACGATGTAGTCGATGGGGTTGAGGTAGAGCGACTAGGGCGGCCAAAAGTCTTTCGAACATAAGTTCATGTTTGACCCTAACCTCTCGTCAGCAGTCTTGACTGTGTGGACTGGGCAGCGTCCTGCTGAAAGAATTAGTGCGCCCTCTTCTTGATGCTTCTCACCACAGGCAGGACTTTTATGGCCAAGATATCCCTGTAATCGGCTGCGGTGAGCCTGTAACCGGCTGAAAACCACACCGAGGACAACTTCTCGATATTCTAAGCCACGACACCGAGCATCATCATGGAGGCAGGGTGCTTGGTCATGGACAAGGAGCGGACCTCGGAAATATCAAGGCTAAAACTAACAACGCGGTCGTTTTGCTAGTTGATGATTGTTATTCTGGAATAAGATCAGTGAACAGAGGCCTTTCCACGCACCTCAAGCTCTTGCTACCGGCTTATTTAACGACCATGGACACTGGGAACACCAAACTGTTCTTCTTCTTCGCAAGCGCAGCCGTTTTGAGCTTCGGATCATTTTCGATGGCCTTTCCCACAGCCAAGCGCTTGACAAATTGAGGTCTGCCTGAACGAGGTCTTTTCTTTAAGGTCTTCCCCGTTCTTGAGCCAATCCACGACACTGTTCACAGTCATTCGGCTGACGATGCCATATCGAACTTGTTGTGGGGCCCACCCAGGAAAGTAGTGATCTCTATTATTTTGATCTTCATCTCAAGACACCTGTACACAATGGAAAGGACGGTTTAGGTTTGTTTAGTGGAACGTTTTTTAACACGCACGTCAACCTCTCGAAAGATAAAATATAAAAACCGAGTGTAACATAACTTTTCCAAAACTCATTAAATCATCAGATAAATTAAGAGGATGAAAAAGCAGATGACGATAGTGATTTGATTAGCTCTTTTATGTGGAAATTAATGAGATTTCGAATGTTAATATAGTTTGCTTCGAGTATGCAAAATGGGTGCTATAAGGATCTGGATCAAATTAGCATATACGAGGTTGGTAAAACCAAGAAACTTTAGTAGTTAAACTGGAAAGAACGATGAAGTAGATGAAATAGTAGTCAAAATGATAAAAGCTGGCAAGATGGTTGATTGGCATGAATATGGTGCTTATTTTCATGTTTTAGGAAGGGAAGAGTGCCTCATTAGTGGAAAATAGTATGGTAGTGCGTCTGTGTATGGTGAAACGAACAAAAGCTGAATGCAAGAATTACACTGAGTCTGGAGGGAGGTGTAGATGCTGACTATGCAAAATTTAATTAAGTTATGTAAAACATTACAGCGAAAAACTGGTAGATATTAAAAGTGTATCTAGATTGGGTTCAGACTACATAGATCAAGTGTTTGTGTTAACTGACACCACATAAAATAATTGTTGTAAGGTTTATGCTTAGTTTACAAATTTGCAAGTACGTGGTTGCGTCGATAGGGAAGCACTATGGTAAGTTCTAAAAACGTGATGAAAGGGAGTCATGCTGTGAGATTGAGTAACTTTTTGTTATAATTAATGGACCTGATTTTGTAAAAAATAATCTGATTTAATCTTTTCATTGAAGTTATAATATGAAAATGAGAGTTTAAGATAATAAGAAATAGTATATGATATTATCACATCTATCTCTGCACCACAAATTCTGCAAACGGGTGGGATTGCTCTATTTAAGGAAAGTTTCATGACATTGGATCAACGTTTGAGCGCTTGAGAGATTTAACATTGCTCTTTGTAGCGCCCCTAAGAGTATATGTTGAAAGAAATGAGAAGCAAATTCAGAAAGGAGAAATTTGATGCTATTTGGATTTAGAGATGAACTAGAGATTTACCAGAAATATAATATCAAAGAGAAAGATCCATCAACATGCGATAGAATTGAGTAGCTAGGAATTTTAAAGCTATCCGTCAGGACTAATTGTGCGTTCTCTATTCTTAAATTTTTTAACCATCACAATTAAGATTATTTGAATTCAAACATACTTGCAAATACACCGCAACCCACGAACCAAAATACTATTCCTTCCCCTCTTATTAACCCAGTCCCAACGAACAATGCCCACTCCCTCTCTCCTTTGACTTTTTGACTTGTCTAAGCCAGGTATTGGGGAAAGCATGCTTCAATGTGATCTCATTTTTTATGATAATCTTGCCTTTTTTTAGCTTAGCAGAAACGTGGTTAGTTAGAAAAATACAGTTGCTGCTGATGTTGTGCCTCCGGATTTTCTTTTATCGACTTTGCTAGAGGCACTGACCTGTGTGTGCGAGGGATTATTTAAACACTATCCCATACTTCATCCCTCTCTAATTTACTCAAGGTTGCCCAAACCTTTGAAGTTATGTTCGTTACCGTGCCTTCTGAACCACACTCTTACTATCTATTTACATTGGTAATAATGGCTGGCACAGTGGCTGTAGATATATTGCAAGGATCGATTCTTAGTACTCTTCTGTTTGGAACCTATTTTCTCCTTCTTCGTATATTTAGGATTAATTCGGTTTATCTTTTTATTTAGCTATATGCATTTGACACGCAAATTATCTCTTTTTCTCCAGCTAAGTTTGCTGAAACGCTTAGAGATCTACAATCTAGGTACTTATAAAATGATCATAATATGAATCTCGGAAAGCTCTTTAAAACTCAACCATGACATAACTCAGGTACCAGTGGTAGGCACTCTTAGTCATGTAGCACACTGCAAAACTCCTGACTCACTTAGGAAGCGGAAAGAAAATAACAAAATTTTAAGGAGCAACACAAACATTTATTCCTCAAAATAAAGTCCACCATTCTCTACGATCTCCTTCCAGAGATCAGCCAGCCACTGAATCTGTCTAAGATACCAGTCAGTTGGCTTTGAATGAAAAACTGTAAACAAGCTTCCTTCACTCCATAAAAAGTGTTGAATCGGAGGAAGTGTGCCATTGAGCGGAATATGCTACTGTCATTGGGAGCAGGATCAGAATCAGGATTAAGTGGTGGCTGTGCAAGAATCTCAACACCGTCGATTGTTCGAACTCTCCATAGTTAACCTGACAGTGTGGCCTTCGCATTGTCTTGGTCAAACAAAACCTGACCAAAGCAGGATACTCTTTCTTTAGTTTGTCGTACACACGGTCTAACCTAATGTAGTTGAATGGATAAAGCTAAGCTAACCTAATGTAGTCGAATGAGTAATATTTGTGTTTGTTCATAAATTTTGTTGTTTTGTTTCCGCTTCCTAAGTGAGTCAGGACTTTCTTGCCAGCATATAATAAAATTGCACCCAATTTAAACTTTGCAGATTGACATGACCCTTATTATGATACAGTTAACAATCTGAGCGTCACTTTTGATAGCCAGTTATAACTTAACATTCATGCCGCTAACATTTGTAAATCCTCTATCTGCTTTCTTCGTAATCTCTCCCTCATCCGTTACCACTTTGACCACAACAGTTTTGAAATCAGTATTCATCCTTTGTCACCTCTTGTATTACTAGTGATCACAGGTTTCTGCTCTTCGACCTCTTCAACTATTTTGACACACTGTAGCCAGATGGTGTCTTCTCCGCCTGAAAGGTTTCTCTCGGGCTTCCAGATCTAGACTGGTCCCCCATTCGATACAGATTGACTAAGTTTGTTTTGTTAAAAGATAAAGTATTATATATGTACTACTGCTCTCGCTTACCTGTCCTCCTTATTGATCCGATCCCAGCTCTCTGTGCTTCCGAAATTATGCTCTACCTCTGATAGTTCTTCGTAGCCGTCTGTTTTTCATGAGTGATCGTGCTTTCTCTATACTAGCCTCGATAATTTAGAATGATCTTCCCTGCTACAATACGTTCATGTCATTCTCTTGGTGCCTTCAAAAAGGCCTTGCAGACACATCTCTTCTCTATAGTTTCGCTTAGTCGATAGATGCACTCTTTATAAAACCCTATCAGCTTAAAGAGTGATATACAAAAACCACTATCTTTGTTATTAGCTCGTTTAACAATTGCGATGTTTTAGATATTTGTATTAAATCATGGTTAAAGGATGGACTGATGATGCCGCCTGCGCTAACATCTTTTGTATGGCAAGAGTCTCATGGTTGGCCCGAAATTTAATACATCTTACGAGATTGAGTCGTGAGGTGAAAAGAGTGTAGTCAAGAGTATGGATCATAAGACTTATGGATGATCAGAGAATCAAAGTCAAGAATTAGTATGGCTTATATAAGACGCCTTCTGGAATGAATAAAGAAATGTGTCTGTAATGCATTAAGGTTTAACCGTTTCCCGATGAAAGGCAGAGAAGTGAAGAGGGTAGGCAGCTGATAGAAAATTAACGTTCACAAGAATTCTACGATTTAATTAATTATTTAATCTCAAAGGAAAACTTTTAATATTCTTTTATAAAATATTCGAAAACTTTCACATACGAATATTTTGTTTGTAATTTTTCCGCATTTAATTTTTATGAAGTAAAGATAATTGTTGTTAAAGTGAAACATTAGTTTAATTATATCAGCCATCCTCCCCCAAATTACCCCACCTATCATTCAGGAGGTAGGAAAGAATCGCAGAAATTTCAATTTGTATAAATGTTAGGAAATTGTTTAAATAACCTGAGATTTTGTGGTTTAAAATGCGTTTCTCCAATAATTGTTCCATTGAGTTTCGAGATCCTTGTTTTTAATTGCGATTTTAATTAAGAAATTTAGGGTGTGTTCTTTATTTTCTTTCGCCTTTTCAGAAATATTTGTTTGAATTTGGGATTCTCGGGAATGGGAACTTTGGTCTTGAGTTATAAAATCCTTTGTCTAGAAACCCCCATTTCTTTAAATAGAGTTAATTTTCCCTGGTTGCCCTTTCTGACTACGTTCTAGTTGAGGATAACAAGCTCCCTCGGTTGCCTTTTATTTCCTCTTCAATGCCGCCATATATTCTCTTAGTTCTGCTTGCATTTACGGGAATAATGTAGAAAGTTTGTTTCCATCTTTTCTTTTTGTGTCATTTTTCTAATTCTTTTCATCATATAAGAAAGATTTTCAATATTTTCAAAAAATTTAACAAAATTGTAGTCATATAAAGTAGTAAGTTAAAAGTAGAAATAAATTAAAGTTATAAAGATTCTTTGTGTAAGAAAGGTAGCTGTGTCAGTTACCATTGCATAATATATTTCATAGCATTCTCTCAGCTTTGAATAGGCACCTTACCTCATCAGCTCGAACTGCACGTCAGATCTTTAAAGATATCACGAAGACAACTCAAATATTCATAATTTGAAGCCCAGTTCAAACTATAAGACTCCATTTATTGTTCCTATTTCGGTGTATTGATTTTCTATAATTTTTTTAGACGTATGTACCCCAAAATAGGAAGCGACTACAAACGAGGGCATTTGCTCATAAAATGCTTTAAGGATGCCAAGGATGCCTGTAAAAAAGTGATTTAAATAGACGAATTGAAAATGTGTGGAGGATAATATATATTATATATATATATATATATATATATATATATATATATATATATATATATATATACATATATATATATATATATATATCCTATTGAAGTCCACAGATGTGGCAGCATTATTAATTTTAACTTGTATTTTCTTAATATTTCTTACAAGTTTTTAACGGGGTCTTCGAGGCGAAAAAAAACATCCGCGAATGACATTCTTTATTCCTAGACGTCTTTCGACCATGTTAGGTCATCTTCAGGGAATGGACAGAAATGGAATTATTCAAAAGTTGACACATTATATATAGTATTTCTACGCAAACATAAGTATTATGTTCGCATAGAAATACTATATATAATGTGGCAATTTTTGAATCATTCCATTTCTGTCCATTCCCTGAAGATGACCTAACATGGTCGAACGAGTCTAAGAATAAAGAATGTTCCTGTTACCATTTACTATTTTTGTGAATTGATTTTCGACTGATCGTGTTTATCTATTAATTTAATTCTACCACGGAATTGAATTGTTGTCCTTCAAGGCCTCATCTCGTACCGCAAGTTGAAGGTATAGTAAAAATAGTATTATTCTTTGTATTGCTGTGCTAGAAGTGCTGTAACTCTCGTCTCAACCACAGTGAAATCTCGACAGCAAAAGCTTTTTCGCGAGTGTTTCCCCCCTTTTTTGTTGTTCGTATTTTTGTTTGTTTAGCAAAACCATTCACACCTCTACTCCCGCTCGTGCGTTAATTTAATTCTTGTTGTTATGCCCATCGCGTAAAACCAACATGACCCTGGATTTCTACCGAGCTAAATTTATGCACTGTCGCATTTAACCAAACTAGACCTTCCCACGGTTCGGCTAATCCCTACAGCGTCACTTAAATTTTCGGATCTGGCAGACGTTGCCCTAGGTATCCGCCAACACGTTGTAGTCGATGGAATTAAGGTCGGGGGAATGCGGCGGCCAAAGGTCCTTTGCCCAGAAGTTCATGTCCGACTCTAACCAATCTTGCACGGCCGTGGCCGTCTGGGTCTGGGCAACAATATTCTGAACAACTTACTCCGCCTCTTCGTGATCTTTTTCACCCACGTCAGGCCTTTCCTGGCCCAGATGTCGATTTAATCAGCCTCAGTTAGCCAGTACCCGGCCTTGAACCACAAAATGGGCATCGTCTCGCCATTCCAAGCCAGCACGCCGAGCACCATATGAGAGGCCGCGTGCTTGGTCCTGGACAGGTAGCGAACGTCGAAAACATCCAGACCAAAGCTCACTATGGGGTGGTTCTACCTTTTGATCAGAAAAAAATGATCATTCGATTGCCATGACACTTCACATCGTTGAGAAGACAAAAACAGCGCTTTTATCGCATGCGGTCTGTTAACAGAGTTCTTGCCCCAAGCTATTGCCACTCTCATTCTTGACTACCTTGGAAACTGTGACCACCGACATGTTCTTTTTCTCTGAGAGTGCAGTGATCTTGGGCTCTGGAGCACTTTCGTAGACCTTTCTCACAGCCAACTGGTTGAAAAATTAAGGTCTGCCTAAAATAGGTCGATGTTTGAGGTCATCTCCATTTTATAGCCCATCCGCGGCTCAGTTGATGGTCACCCGGCTGACTTTGAACTACTTGGCGATGTCAGATATGTTGTGTCCCGCACGCAGGAGAGCAGAGATCTAGATTCTTTCCACTTCCATCCAAACACAACTGCACACAATGGAAAATACCTTTCAACGCCACATGCTACAAATGTAAAACTCTAAGTTTGTTTGGCGGAACTTATTTTTATCACAAACTTAAACCTCTCGAAAATATTAAACCCCCGAGTGTAACAGAAATTTGCAATATATATATATATATATATATATATATATATATATATATATATACATATATATAAATACAGAGTTTTTTGGCTAAATTTGCCGGTTTGCATACCAAGTAAAAACCACAATATCTTAGCCAAATAATAAATTTATTTTAAATATTCAAAAATATAAACTAGAATATGGCTGGAAGATAACATTTTTCTCAGCTTTCAACGCTGCATCAAGACAGCTGCGAAACTTTTCGCATACCTTCCTGACTGTGTTCTTTTAGATCTTCAAATACCTCCTTGATCTTGGCCAACAGCTCGTTTTTGATGTTGCAGGAACAGCAAAGTGTCTCTTCCTTAACACCCTTACCCACGCATTGTAATCAATGAGATTAAAATATGGGGGAATTTTGAGGCCACAGAGTGTCGTTGTTGAGGTAGTAGAAATTTTCCGACAATCAGTTCTGTCTCTTTTCTGAGGTATTTTATTCCAGCAGCAAACTCTCTCCAGCCAGGGCTTAACTACAGTTCCAGCAGCTCCAAATAGCCTTTTGAATTTTGCCTAAAACTGGTGTAAAAGATGTTGGGCAGCATGACGTCACCATAACTGGAGACTCACTCAAACACCATGAAATTTAGCGGCAACATGTTCTAAATAATGCATGGAACGTCACGTGGATTGTAGGCAAGAGACTCGTTGTTGTTGACGTTGTGCAACTAGTCAAGGGATAAGTTTTTTATCTAAGAAGAACTAGATCGTCCCTTACTCAACGTGATCCTTCAGTTTGTTCAGGAGCTTCTTTAACTTCGTCAAGTGGTTCACTTCACCTTGGTCATCAGAATTTGTCTCTTGCACCTCTTGTGTGAGTAGTAGCAAAGTTCCTTACACAGGGCCAGCTTTATTTTTGACTAATATAACACGCATCTCTTTCGCCAAAGCTCGAAATCTCTGGTTTGGATGCGCCATTACCTTTTCTTGCAGTTGTTGGGGACGGCTTCGTAGTCTCCGTCGCAGCTGTCCATTTCACGTCTTGCATCCTTTACAATATTCACAGAGCATTGCGTAGCAGTCATAACGTTAGAATTTGGAAACCCGGTGAAAATAATCATAATGCAATATTCCGATATTCAGATAGCTTCCAATCCTACGTGTCAGGTAACTTCTCAACTAAATAGTTCAACCTATTCCTGAAAAAAAGAGACATTAAAATAATTAAATTTAACCCGAACACCCTATATGTATATATATATATATATATATATATATATATATATATATAGATATATATAGTACCTGTAATTAATACTGAAACAGAAACAATTTGATAAAAACACAAATTAACACATGATAAAGTGAGGAAATGAAATATTAATGTTATTATATGTAAATCAATTTTAATGTAAACAAGAAGAACATATGAAAAATACACATTAAGAGTAAAATAATATTGATTATTAATTATTTGACTCATCGAAATTTCCTCTCTTTGCTTTGATAAGGGCTGAGCATATTCTCGGTATCCTATTCCCCCACCCCACAAAAGTATTCTTTTAGAATTTGATTCCAACATTCAAGTAAATATTCGCACAACACCTGTGCATCTGTTGTCTGCTTCTCTCTTTCTCGTATGCTTAGATAATTCCACAAGCCTTTGATAATTTTGCATTTTGCAGACTAGTTGACCTATTCATGAGTCTAAGTTATTTTTCCTCTTCCTTATTCTCCAAATAACTACGACACAATCTAAATTTGTGTGATGGATCATTTTCCTGGTGTAAAACAAAATTTTGCCCGGTTCGGTGTGTTCTAGATGTAATAGCATGTCACTGCAAAGTGGAATGATAACCATACAAGTCTAATGAATTTGTTATTTATATAGAAAAGTATCGCTAGAAAAAATAATTGTAAACCATCTCACTATCTCTGCCATGATTCACTGTAGCCATAACACACAAATCACTATTGACATTCGCTTACAAAAAATTTCCAAAAATTTCAAACTTGGAATCATCGGTTCAAACACCTTTTCCATCCATCGATCGTAGTTTTGATGTTATATAGATCAAAGTATTTTGTTTTCTCTAATAAAATGGTTCAATAGAGAATTTTGCTATCAAAAGACTGAGAAGATCGGTTTCTCATAATCTGTTCTTTGTTATGGCGGAGATTTTGCTCTCTCTGCACGATTTAATCACTGAGCTATTTTTGAACCAGAAAAGCTGCGGTTTCATAGAGATATCTCTCCAATGAACTCATTTTGTGACTGTAAATTCACTTTACGCTGAACTGTCTGTTTTTTATCTCTTAATATACCTGATTCTTCACACCTCTTTATAACATCCCTTCCTTGCCTAAATATATGATCACAGAGGAGGAGGATTTTGAAGCGAGTTTAAGAATACTGACTCTCAAAAATTGTCATGAGGATTTCTGAAAAATTTGGAAAAAAACATTAATAAAATTAATCGTAATATTTATCCTAACCTCCCCTCTTCAGGATTATAAAGAGAGACATATATATATATATATATATATATATATATATATATAAATTTAAGCAATTATTTTGTATAAATTAAATAAAAAATCATGTTGTAAGTAAACATCGATATTTTAAAGAATGTAAAAACTGAAGCTAAATTAAAAAAGTTTAATTATTATTCGCGTGAGACTCTACAATCTACATCTCACTATGTCGGTCGGTCAGTCACTATTTTGTTTTGTTTCCTTTTAGTAATAACATTGTAACTATTTGGCCAATTCTAACGAAATTTGAAACCCTTATGTTTTACATTCTCTTTCAAATGATATAATTGCCAAAGTCCTCCTTAAGTTAGCCTGGGAATTATTTTGCTTTGACAATAACATCATAACTATTCGGCAGATTCTAACAAAATTTAAAACCCTTACGTTGTTTTCCATTTTATTTCGAATGATATAAAGCCAAAGTCCTCATAAGGTTATCCAAAAATTATTTTGCTTTGGCAATAACTATTTTGCCCATTCTAACGAAATTTGAAACCCTTAGATTGTTTTCCATTCTCTTTCGAATGATATAATTGACAAAGTCCTCCCAAGGATAGCAGTGGAATTATAACGTTTTGGCAATAACATCATAACTATTCTGCCGATTAGAACGTAATTTAAAACCCTTATGTTGTTATACATTTTCTTTCGAACGATATAATTGTCAAAGTCCTTACAAGTTTAGCCAGGAAATTATTTTGTTTTTGCAATACCATCATAACTATTTGGCCCATTCTAACTGAATTTGAAACCCTTATGTTCTTTTAGATTCTCCTTCGAATGATATAGTTGCCAAAGATCTCCCAAAGTTATTTGGGAAATTACATTGTTTTTGCCATAACATAATAAATATTCGGCCGATTCTAACGAAATTTGAAATGCCTATATTGTTTTACATTTCCTTTCTAATGCTAGAATTGCCAAGCTCCTCTCAAGTTTAGTATGGGAATTATTGAAAGTTTTGAATGTCTTCAGGTCATAAATCAGAACTATTGATAGCACGCGACTTTTTGATCAGCAGAACTTGTTCTCTCAAATTCAACTACATTCTTTAAAAATCATTTATAATGAATCAATTGTCACGATACTCATAAGAAGTTTATGTGTTAAGTTCTATTTTATTTAAAAAAAAAACGAGAGATGACAGTATTTAGAGCTGGTATTGTACATGTATATGTGTGGTCGGGGCGCTCAACGATAGCCCTCTGCTATTCTCGGCCTTGCACGCATGAAAACAAAAACAATTTTTAGGAGCTCACTTATTCCTATAATACTAAATTTCTTGCAAGATCAACAATTTAGATAATTAAACAGTTTTTCATTTTTTGGTGTAAAAAAGTAATCTGACTATTAAAAGGCTAAAAAGTGATTAGAATACTTAAACTGAGTAGGTAAGCAACCATCGAGTTACGGCAAGGGATTTAACCAATTTTAACGACCTTAATGGAATAATCCCTCTCTTAGTGCGATTTGAGTGTGTTACCCGAATGTCTTTGATGATATCGGAGCGAAGAACATCAATGATTATTTCGAGGAACCAATGTGGTCCATGTTCGCCCAATCAGGGTAATGGTTTTGCTATGAGGTGTGATCATTGGATTTGCGTATGCTGATTGCTTCCGGGCAGATATCTGTGTATGTTTGGTGTATGTTGGATCGAAGGTTCTTTAAACTGTGTTCCGCTTTATGAGTATCTTATTGCGAACGTTAAGAATCTGTTTACTGGGCGAAAATTCAAGTACATAAATCCTAGGTGCTCTCTTTCCTTGCTATCTCTTATGGGATAATTTAGAAATTTGAATTTTGGAACTGACGGTATGGAACTGAAAAAGGTGCAAATTCTGAAATGCGCAGGAGCATATTGTGACAAAAACCGCCTTCAGAGAAAAAGGAAAAAATATGGGCGGAAGAAGTGTGTTATTTATAATAAATTGATATTTAATTTACGTATGATTAGGAGTTTTGATTCTTCTCTTTCAAAATCTCTTTCTGAAGTTTTCATGCATGCATGATATACTAATGAAATGATTTACCTGATCTAAAATTAATAGGGTTAATCGTAAAATAGTTATTAATATCGTACGCATTATAACTGAATGCATTTATTTTATTTCTATTAAAAATTAAGAAAATCAAAACAAAAAAGATTCTGATTTTTTTAATATTCCATTTCTGGTCTCGAAGGGCGTTCACCTTATTTTTTCCTTTCAATAGCCAAACCTTGAGAAGAAAAGAGTTGTATAGACGAGAATGACCTCACGATTATAAGAGATCCAGGAACTAATGGCAGTGTTTGTAATTGTGTTACACTGGATATTTTCTTTATTGTATTGGACCTTGTTACACATCACAGCCTTCATTGGTCGTGCAAGAGAATCTTGTAGGCTTTATTTGGTGTCAAATGATTGTAGAGGGATATATGCAGGTTGGTTTTAATACTCCTAGAGGTGGTAGTATTTTCCCTTTGTTTTCCTCTAGTGTATAAGAATGATTGTCCTTTTAAAGAATTCTTTATAGACCTATGTATGGTAGAGAGAAAGTCGCACGTACTTGAGTGTGTTCCTGGCCAAAGAGAAATCGGATTGGAGTTAGGAAAGAAAAGTACAACACTCTAGCGTTTGTCCTTATGATAAAGTGGCAAATTGCAAGTTGTTAGTTTAGATGTTGCAAATTTGATCACTTATATTGTACGGTTCATCACTCCAAAGTCACCCGGTTTGTATGATTACTCCACCTCCAACAGGTTTATAATGTCTTTTCCACAAGATCACCATGAATTGGGTGACTCGGAAAATGACTGATTAATATAAAAAGTAAAAAGTCTCCTGGGCAACATCGGTCCTAGATTTCTTTAATGACTTGCGATGGCAAGATATATATATATATATATATATATATATATATATATATATATATATATATATATTAGTGTAGTTGGGTAGCAGTCTTTCCTGAGTGCAAATTTTGTTTAAGACCATTGTGTATTTTGCCTTAATTAATTTCCTTTGGCAACTTTCTCTTCTCCTAACTATATTTTTTATTCCATCCTGTAGATGGTGGATCACTTGTCCAGTATTCATCTCTTTTTTAAATAAATGTGTTTGGTAAAAAACAAAATAAATTGCTGAGCTTTCGATCTTATTCGATCATCTTCGAAAGCTTAGCAATTTAGTTTGGTTTTTACCAAACACATTCATTTAGAAAAGAGATGAATACTGGACAAGTGATCCACCATCTACAAGATGGAATAAAAGAGATAGTTAGAAGAAGAAAAAGTTGCCAAAAGATATTAATTAAGGCAAAATATACAATGGTTTCATATAAATTGCATATATATATATATATATATATATATATATATATATATATATATATATAAACTACATTTTCTATTGATTTTTTTTTAAATCAACCATTTCTTTTTATAGAAAATGCTTACATTTCACTTTCAATGAGGGTTAATATTGAAAGAAGCTGAATGGAAAAACTAAGTCATTTGATCTTGGATAAAGGTGAGTGACAATGTTTGAGGGGTTATTTAAGTGCAGCTCGATTTAATGAGATATGAAGAGATTCCCAAGAGCGTAGCATAACTCAGATAACAATTGAACGTTGGCTTAAATCTGAAAACTTAATATCCAATCTTTGAATCTGTATTTAGTTTTATATAAAGGTATGAATTCAACTCTCTTAAAATTGAGATAAACTGAACTAGCAAATTGGGGAGCGTTAATCCAAGATGCTTAGATTTGTGAGTTTTATGTTAATCTGAAATGTGATGTTTAGCGGCGGAAAGAACAATCAGCTAATGAATAAACATCGCCATTCGATGTCTGGTGGATTTGTATGCTTGCACTTTTGCCAAGGTGATAGAAGTCTTTACAGAAAACTTTGTCTTAAGTCATTCTATAACGACTGCAGCATTTTCTATGTTCATCATAATTTTATGCATAGAAATATTCAAAGCAGGTTTATCTTTATAATAGACTATTCTAATAAATTAAAGCTAAGCTACCTGGAAGTCATAGCCGAACCTAAGTCATGTGCCTTATCTCTAGATGATGAATAATAATTAAGTGTAAAAACAACATTTTCACGATTGAGCCAATGGATTTTTCACAACCTGTCAGAGGTAAACTAACAACAGAATCAACATTTCTTCATTCTTCTTTCTCAACTAAGAGGTGAACTATTTGGATGGAGAATTGTTACATGAGAGGAAAACAGGGTTATTTACATTGATATTAAGGGTTCTAAACAATGGATTATTCCTAGGAATAAAACAATACTCCAGCCGAAACAAGTAACTCATCCACAAAAAATTATCTTGAACGATGTGTGGGATTGAATAAAATAATCCATTCTTAACTTCTTAACTCAAATCAGACTATTAGCGATAAAGATTTTTGTGGTACGTTGTATCGTTTATCAGCAGAAATTGAAGAAAAAGGCCGGCGTTAATCAATAGAATAGGGATGCTGTTTCCTCAAAGAAAAACGGGCCAACTCATCTCGAGAGATACCATGAAATAGCTTGACAATTTCGATTGGGAAATAATAAGGCATCCTCATACTCACTTGATCTATACTTTTAATAGTTTAACGAATCACCTAAAAAGAATGAAGAGATCAACAAGGAAGGATGCCAAAACAACCGCCTCAAATATTTTCAAACCAAACGATTTCTACAAACATAGTATCGAAACGTTAGTAAAAGGATGAAGACTAGTGAAAGAAATTGGCGGAAAATATGTTGTTTATTAAATTAAGAAAATAAATGATTTAATAGAAATAACTTCAAAGAATGTTTGATGATTTCTATTAATAAAACAAGAAAAAATGCCTTATTACTTATTAAGCGTCCAAATTTATATATATATATATATATATATATATATATATATATATATATATATATATATATGTAATTTTAAGGCCGACAACCAGAAGAAGGGCAAATTTCATTCCATCAAATAATTTTTTTCTATGTTCCGAGCTAACACACGCATCTTCGTGAAATATTATTTGAATAAATTTATACTGGATCTCGTAAACTTCTCAAGAATTTTTCCTTTTTCCCGAAGATGAGCGTGTTAGCTCGAAAAGTAGAAGATATAACATTCCATTGAAATATATAATTTGCTATTTCATTTTCATGTTTTTTTTTGCTATATATATATATATATATATATATATATATATATATCTTACCCGAAGAAGTGTACACTGTTTACCTTCCCTACATCTTAATTTTCCCTAATAAGTGATTTGTATTATTCATTTTTTTTGAAATGTTAGATTATTGAAAATAATAACTAACTATTGAATAATCGAAAACATAGAGGGTAATAATAAATTATAAGCAAGGTAGTTTATTAGAGAAATATATTCGAATACGAAGAGCAACTGAGCCTGGCATGCTCATTTCAAAGGTCTCCACAACGCTTCAATTTCCCGTTTGGAAATTGCTGTTATTAAATTTAAGAGGGTTTAAAAAAAAATCAGCGAACAAAATTTGTTCGATAAAATCTAAACATCTGTTATGAACATTTTGTCTTCAAAATCGCATGTTAAAGAAAGTTTGCTCACGCACATTAGATTTTGGACACTTTCTCATAGGAAATGCACTTCGAAAATCAATTATTAAATGAAAAATCATACAAGATAGCATTATTATATGATTAAGACCATTTTCATTCATATTAGCTTCTTGAGACCAAATTTTTGTCAATTCAATTTTTAATTTTAAGTTGGATTAGACTAAACCGATTGTATATATCGAGGCATATTTCGTTTATCACCTGTTGCTTCGACTACAAGGGATATTTATGAAGACCTCTTAATTCCAATTGTTTGTTTAATGATTTATATTTGCCTATTTATTATTGTCCTCTACCTAATAAAAAAAAATAATGGTTTATCTTCCTGAATGCTATGGCTAAATACATGATTCTGCAATTGAAATCTTTCAAAATATATTTAAAGAATATTTATAATCTTGTAAATAGGTAATTTAAAGAAAATCATGAGCTTTTTAATCAATTAGTACTCACTATTCATTTTTTATATTTTCTTTTGTATTATATAATGCTACAATTAGGTTGACAGATTTTACGCTGACTTTCGTTCATAGTCAAAATAATTTACATCTTATTATTTAATGAATGATGGTGTTTAAGATATATTTGTGATAAATATACTGTCAAAGACACTTTCCAATAAATAAATTCAATATAATGAAATTATTTAGGTTATTGGGCTATTTCAAGCAGTATTATCGAACCATTTTCATATGTTTTTTTAAAAAATGTTATCAAATTTTGCTATCTTTTTCTATTTACAGCCTAATTAACTTTACATATTTAATTTTTAATCACCGATATCACAAAAATATTTCCATTAACACTCGGCTATATTTTTATCCAAATAATTAATTTTCCAAAATGTCTTATGAAAAATATTATTATTAGCAATACAACACTGCAAAGCCTAACGGCAGTCCTACAATTGCTTTTCGATTATTTATAAAACAAATAAATAATTAACTAACTTTAGCTGATATATTATGAAAAATGTGATATGGCTAATTTGGGCAACTCTTGAAGAATTAGTTTTGCTTAACAAGGAAAATTTAAAAAATTGCTTCGTTTTCTCTCTAAATTAACCATACAACATATCTATAGATCTCGATCTTATAATATTATTAATAACACAACGGCCTCTGAATAAAAGTAAGCAAAAACGATAAGGGAATATACAAGTAGAGAAGTTAATAATGAAAAGACTGTGTGGTGCATTTTCATGATCATTGAGTAGAGCCGAATAGTAGAAAATAAATCCCTCGGCGGGATTCAAACTTTGGATCGAAGCGACTAATGTCCAATCAAAAGTTGACCAGAAGTTGGTTTTGAACTCGCCATTTCTCAGAAAAGTTTGATTTCATTCTCGCACGACAGAAAGGATTTGCTTTTAAATACACGAATATATTCCTTCTCACAATCCTATTTATTATTTAATGTAAAAAATATTTATACATATTTTTATTTACATAAATTATTTTTAAAATTTTCACCTTGTCGTTTATTTATTCACATCGATAGAATTGAGCATCTTAGGGTATCTGATTTCACTGGCTCAAATCAAACCTAGATAGAATTAGAAAATCCGTCACTTGGCGGATTTTTGTTAGTTTTTCGAGTAACCGAAGGTAGGTGATAGAATAACCGCCTTCCTCTGTTCAAGTGTTTACAATCAGAGCTAGTGATAAGGAAATTTTAGTAAGCGAAATAAGCTCACTGGACAAAAAATTATTCACGTAGTTTAAACTATTTTAAACATGCTATGTTACTAATTCTTTTTCTGGTGAGATCTAAAATATTTAAGGGAAAAAGACTATTTTTTGGATATTATTATCATCATCATTATGAAAGTAATGAATATAGGATAAAATGATAAAGTTATTCTGTCAAAGTTTATTATGTGTTGCAGATAATGACGGAAGGTTGTATCTATCAGAGAGAAGTGAAGGAGCTGGCTAATGAGAACAGTAAATTTTTTCCTTTTAGAGTAACGGGCGAAATAAGTTTTATTGACTTCTCGGTGCTTACGTAGGAAAAGAAAAGGATAATTCGATATTGACGTCAGACAGAGGGGCAACAATTAACGAGTTGAAACTTCAATTTGGAGAAGTCATGTAATTATTATAAGCAACTTGACCTCAAGTTAGTAAGTTCTCTTCCCTGTGACTTTCATTCAGAAAATAACTGAAGGTAGAGAATCAAGAGAGCGATTGTGAGAGAATTAAACAATAAAGAAACTTACCCTCGCGTGAGGATGATTTTTAGTCCGAAGTGACTCTACATCTCACTATGGTGGTCGGTCAGTGACCGTTTTTTTTGGGGGGAGGGGGGTAATAACATCATAACTATTCGACCCATTTTAATGAAATTTGAAAACTATATGTTATTTTGCATTCTCTTTAGAATGATCTAATTGCCAATGTCCTCCTAAGTTTACCTCGGGAATTATTTTGTTTTGGCAAAAACATCATAACTATTTGGCCGATTCTAAGAAAATTTGAAACTTTATGTTGTTTTACATTATATTTCAAAAGATATAATTGTTAAGGTCCTCCTAAGGATAGCCCGGGATTTATCTTGTTTTGGCAATAGCATCATAAATATTCGGCTGATTCTAACGAAATATAAATTCCTTATGTTGTTTTACATTATCTTTCGAATAGTATATTTGCCAAAGTCGTTGCAAGGTTAGCCAAGAAATTATTTGGCAATAACATCATAACTATTTGACCGGTTCTAAAAATATTTGAAAACATTATGTTATTTTACATTCTCCTTCGAATAATATAATTACCAAGGTCCTCCCAAGGTTTTCCGGGAATTATTGAATCTTAAGGTCCTAAGGTCATAAATCAGAATAAGTGAAAGCACGCTACCTTTGTTCAGCAGACCTTGTTTAGTCGCGTGCGAGTCTAGTCGCAGGCGACTCTACATCTCACTATGTCGGTCGATCCACGATTTTCTTTTTTTGTTTTTGTAATAACAGTGTAACTATTCGGCCGATACGAACGCAATTTGAAAACCTTATGTTGTTTTACATTCTCTTTCAAATGATTTAATTGCCAAATTCCTCCAAAGGCATCCCGGGAACTATATTGTTTTGGCAATAAAATCATAACTATTCGGCCAATTCTAACGAAATTTAAAACCCTTATGTTGTTTTTCATTCTCTTTCGAGTATATAATTGTCAAAGTCCTGCCAAGTTTAGCCCCCGGGATTTATTTTGTTTTGGCCATAACATCATAAGTATTCGTCCCTTTCTAACGATATTTATTACCATTATGTTGCTTTACATTTTCTTTCGAATGATATAATTGGCAATGTCCTCCTTAGGTCAGTCCGGAAATTATTAAGGATTTAATGTCATTAATCAGAATAAGTGAGAGCAAACTACATTTTGTTCAGCAACCTTGTTTTTATTATCATTTTTTCACCCTTTGGAGCTTTGAGCGTCCCATGTTTATACTGAAACCCAAAGGTAGGAACAAAGTGGTGCCGGCAAAATGTCTAGTTTGCCTTATTCAATCCATAAGGGAAAATAAAATAGAACCAATCGACAATAAAATATTTATAAGAAACTCGTGGATAACAAGAACCAAAAGAATAAACAAAATCTACTTCGTAAACAACATTTGGAGTTTAGTAAAACACATCACATACAGAAAACAAACAAACCATACATATAAAATGGCAGATTATATCCATTTTTAATTCATCAGATAACCAAACTCTTTGAACCTTTGTTTAGAGGAATAAATATTACTCAAAAACAGACAGACATTCATGTATCTTAGGTCGACCACAAACTAATCTAGTTTTTAGAATATATAGAGGTGTTTAAATTGTGCCAAACTTTGTGCAAACTGTTTAAAGATAACGGGAGTAATTCCTCTGCCTTTTTAACCTAGATTGCCTCAGAATATTTGATTAGTGATAGCAGCAATTGAAACACACATGAACCACATCTTGCTTTCTTAATACGATAAAACGAATAGTGCCACATTTCTTACGTTAGTTTTGGAAGTTTTTCCTCATCCTCCATACTTACCAAACTTTGCACCCTGTTATTAGCGCTTACGTAAGTTATTCCATCACCTAAATGACAAAGTTTGCTCTGATATATAAGAAGTAGAAAATGCTATCGAATCATATAATTCATTAAAAAACGATTGAACTCTTCAAGAAAGTTAGGTATCAACTGATTTTCAATAATGATGGAAACTGCTGAATAAATGAATTTTTTGTAGATGGAAAATTATTTTACTTTAGATTTAAATATTTCGATTTAATATATATATATATATATATATATATATATATATATATATATATATATATATATATATATATATATATATAGCAGACGATAGAATGCTTTCATCTGATGCTACTTGACCCGAATAACCGCAGTCGGTAGAATCTTGACACTTTGGCATCGTGTAGCGAATCTACTGATTCCGTAAAGCGCATACAGTATATAATGGGTTAATATACCGTTCAGTTAATATTAGCAGCTAATATCTACTCATAATGGCAGCTTTTTCAAGGAATTTTTAATGGCGGAGCAGATAAAGATGGTAAAATAAGATATAAAAAAGTGTGTAAGTTGATATAAATTGTAGGGGATATACTGACTACAGACAGGAAAGATGAATATTTCACATTTATTTTTCTTATTCCAACTAATGATAACAGAGTAAGAATCCCAAGAACCTGTTGTCACTTTTGCGCCATAGGTAGATTAAATGGAAGTAATTTAATGATCTTTATCTTTTTTATTGTTTTTGCCACATGGAAATGGTGGTAACGGTACACTATTTCATAGACTAAATATGAATTCAGTGCAAGTCTTTTTCTTTTCTGCCAACAAACAATTTGAATATTTTAATTAAATTGGACGCGTTATTAGTTTTCTCCCCACGTGCATAGATTCTTCTCTCTGGATTCATTTATCCCGTATCTTAAGAGTGAATTCTTCTAACATTAGAGCTAGTAAACATAATGCTTCCATCGTCTCATAGAGGACCGGCTCCTGCTATGTTCGCGATAGCTATCGCGTTTCCTTCTGATCTTTATGTGCATTGCAAATTCGAGTCTGGAGATCTCGTCCACGGATGTATGGCGTAACTTACTTATCCGAGCCACTACCTGAAAAGGGCTTGGACAATTTATGAAAAAACTCAAAGCTATACTCATGGCTATACTCTTCTGTATCCTCTCTGATATTTATTTATAGTTTAATTGCAATTAATGATCACCTCATTAACTCCATTTATTAGTTTAAAGAACCTACCCTCTTTGGGTTTTCGCGGTATTTTTTATGTTATTCCCTTATTGGATTACTTTTAATATATTTGCTTCCTTCTTTACTTGCAATACTCTTATTTTATATTATTGAAAAATAAGTAGTATTTATTTTTATTTAATGTTTCATTTTTTTTAATTCGTATTTAGGATTAACCTTCTTTTTTTAACTCGTCGCCGTTCCCTCGCTTTTCCAAATCCCGCTAATCCAATTTGGGCCCTCAGCCCTCAGGCGTTCCTCCGCCTCGCGCTATTGAGTCTCTCATACCTGACATTCTTTTAATTCAATATTCGAGCTAAAGGGGAAAGTCCCTTCTCGAGTGAAATCGAGAAGAAACTGTGCATTTTCCTCAGGACAAAGCAGTTTAAGACAGACGGTTTGTTTCTAAAGAAAACCGCTTCTTCTCTTGATGGTTCTAATTATTTAGTGAAATTGTAATATTTTCCCGAGTCAAAAATATTTAGTTAGTCATATTAAGAATACTAAACCCATGAACTTTAGAGTTAGTTATTATTTACATGAAAACTTTTGGGTTCGCTATTTCTGACAAGGATTCCTAATTATATGAATGCATATAAAATGAACTTATAAGATGTGAATAAAAAGCGATTTATGTTTTACGTCGATGAACTGGATAAAATGCCCTGGGTCTTACACCAACTAGTTGAGGCAGTGGTAGTGCCAAGTGAAAGCTTAAAAATAGCGCAAACGAAATATGCCCTTTGGAACAGGTTCATATTTTAATACGTAAAAGTAAAACTTCGGTACTGTTTTCATATCATATTTTATTGGTGAATTGAAATGACTGAAGTGTGAACTTTTCTAAATTTAAAAAAGCCTCGTCAAATTATAATGGAACTCTACAACTTTTGAAAGTAGGAGTGAAAGAGACATTTTCGACACAATATTATAAAATGTGGTTGACCTGGGTGCATTATTTAATAAAATAAGAATTGTCTATGATTAAATTTTTCCTCAATTTGATAATTATTTTCGGGTTATTTATATACTTGTGAATAGTTTTAGATTCGCTTTTTTTAATAACACTTTTTCTTGGATTAATAGGACTTCTTTAGCCATGATCTGATTTGGATGTAGTTTGTTGTTTTGTTGTTAAAATGTATATTACTACAATAAATTGGAGTTGTGCCTAATGTCAAAATTGATTTCGAAGTTAAACTTTTGGATTCTTCTTGCATCCATTGGAAACTCCATTTTCCCGCTGTTAAAGAATTTTTTGTGGAAAATGATTTTTTGTATTTTTTCTTGCATAAATATGACTTCCTAAGCCATATATTTTATAAAAAAAGAGAAAACCCTCACGGGCGAATCCCACAAAACGTTGTAAAGAAAGTTTTGTTAAAAATGTGGTGAAGGTAGAGGAAGTAAAAATTGATGATAGATACAGAGCGGGCACACGCCGCGCTACCATTGGAAAAATTGATAACGATCTTCTTATAAAATGGAAGACATTTTTGTCATATCATCCAGTGGGACAAAATGCCTCTGCAACTCTTTGGCTCGCAAAAGTAGCCCCATTAGTGGTGAAAATCTGCAAATTATTACAAAAAGTACAATTTTTAATTATATTATTTCCACCATATATTCAAATGGAATTACATAAATTCAATGTAAATCAAGACTACAATAGTCTTTCTTACATACCTGATAATTGCTTGAATCTAACCAAATAACATTAGGCCATTGTTTACGTGTCCCATTTTTGTAATCTTTTGCCAACGTTTATTCCTTTTAACCTCTTTGTAACTGTTCTGAGTGATAATTTATATCTTAAAGCTTCCTGGAGAAGTTCAATTTGTGCTCTCTGTGCTTCTGTTAGCTCTTGAGAATTAAAAATAGACAATAGTTAAAATTTTAAGGTGAAACCTAAAGAAAATATTTGATAAATTCTAATTAAAAAAAGCATTTTATTAATTACACTGGTCAGCGTCAGAAATCTACCTTAGGTTTTCTGTAGTGTTTTGTAATAAAATTGACCTAAATCAGAATCTGGAATCCGTTTTTCTCTTTAAGGTTCAGTTTTTGCGATACAGGGGGTGATAATATTTTTATCGCAGTAAATTTTGTGTACATTTTAAGTAATTATGTTAATAAGTTTATATTTTTGCAGGTTATAAATTGCCTAGCATTATAATAATAATAATAATAATAATAATAATAATAATAATGGTGGTTGAGTTAAAAATGAACAGAAAATGTAAGAATAGCTCCGACAGATTTTGCTATGTTTGCGGCAAAGTGACTTTTCCGAGCAGCAATGTACAATCGCTTTTGTAAATAAATATTTGTATCATGCATATTTTGGAGTAAGGCTAAGAGATCAAGATAAAAGTTTTGCACCACATATGTGCTGCAAGGGATGCTACATAAGTTTAAGACGCTGGAGTCAGGGCGAAAAGAAGTCTCTCTCTTTTGGTGTTCCCATGGTGAGGAAAGAGAGCAAGGACCACACTACGGACTGCTATTTTTGCATGACAAATCTTAAAGGTGAGCATTGTATCGAGTATTTAAGCTTTATGAATTATACTGGCTCCTGAAGATGTCATTATTATGCAAAGACTTAGCATAAAGTTAAAAACTATCATAGTTCACTTCAGCATGAACATATCTTGTACTAAACATTTATGTACTATCTGCAAACCTAAATTAATTCCTTTATGTAAAATGCAATTATATTTTCCACAGGTATAAATAAGAAGAATAAACATAGTGTGGCATATCCAGATGTTCCTTCTGCCATCAAACCCCTGCTCTGGTGTCCAGGAATTCCTATACCTTCTCCCCCTGAAAATATAGAGGTCCATGAAGAGATTAATATGGAGGTTGATCAAGATTATGACACATCTGAGTCTTATCAGGTTTGGGCACATAATATGGTCGTAAGACCATTCACTCAAGTTCAGTTAAATGACCTGACCAGGGATTTGGGGCTTTAAAAGGAGAATGCACAACCTCTTGGCTCTCGACTTCGTGAAAGTAATCTTCTCGCTAAAGAAACATTTTTTTGGTTCAGAAATAGAGAAAAAGACTTTCAAAGCTATTTTTTATAGCATTTTTCAAGCTCTTTAGTATACTGCGCCAATATTAGAGGACTTGTTGAGTCCCTTGGAATTCCCTACTACCCATTAGAATGGAGACTTTTCATAGATTCCTCCAGTAGAAGTTTAAAAGCTGTGTTACTGAATATTAGTAATAAGATAGCTTCCGTTCCTATAGGTCATTCAATCCAACTTACTGAAACTTATGAAAATATAAAAAAATTGCTGGATACAATAAATTACTCTACCCGCAATTGGAGGATATGTGGCGACTTAAAGGTAAGATAACTTTACACTTGGCATTTATAAGCTCTTTGATATTGATATTTTCACTTTTAATTGTTAATACTTGTATACACCTTTTGGTCAACTTACATTTTACCAAAATGCAAATCTGGAAACATGAGTCTTTTTTTAGTTATATTTTTGGTTGTAGTGTATCCCTATAGGTTAATGCATCCTTTTGGTTTAATGGGGAACTTCTCCTAATTGAGAAGGTATACGACATAACTCAATAAACTCAAAATAAGATGTAAATATATCCAATTAGTTCCAATAGAATGATTTAATGTATCGGCCTACAGGTTTTTTCAGTATATATTTTTATTCTTATTGTTTACAGAAATATTACTTTGAATTTGTTTTTATAAATATTACAGTTTGAATTTACATATCCTGCTAAATTTCTTTTCAGGTAGTGTCTCTTATACTTGGGATGCACAACAGGCTACACAAAGCATCCCTGTTTCCTATGTTTGTGGGACAGTCGTGCAGATAGTATGCACTATGAGAAGAAGGTTTGTCTCCACGAGAAGCATTTAGAATTCGATTAAACAATGTGATAGCTGAACCTTTAGTGTCTCCTCACACAATACTGCTTCCTCCACGGCGGGAATTTTTGATGGACCTCAGATCAGGAACTTGATGAGAGATCAGCAGTTTGAGGCATCAATGACGGACATAGAAAAAGATGCCTGAAAAGCTTTCAAAGCTCTAGTTAACAATTTTCTAGGCAATACAAGAAGCCCAGAATATGTTGACCGGGTCAATCAGCTCCTAACAAGTCTTAAACATTTGGGAGCTCGAAGGTCTATAAAGATACACTTTTTACAGTCCCATCTGGATTATTTTCCCGACAACTGCGGGGATTACAGTAAAGAACAGCGGAAATGATTCCACCAGAACATAAAAACAATGGAATCCAGGTACCAGGGTAAATGGGACGTAAACATGCTTGCTAACTATGAATGGTGTTTGAAGCGTGATGCACCAGATAAGAGGCATAAACGAAAATTGTCAAGGGCGTCTTTTCTTGGAAATTAAAATTATTTTCTTTATTATGTTGCATTCTTAATTTTTTTGTTTTATTGAAAGGATTATAGTTTACATACGTTTATTCCTGTTTCTATAATATAACAATAATAATGCTGTACTGAGAAAATCTTATCTGATTGAACAAAAATACATGCATTTTTAGCTCAAGAGATTTGATTCATTACTTGTAAGAACCCACCAAGAAATTCTGAGGAAAATACTAACTAATTCAAATATAATAAGAAAATATTCAAACATATTTGAAAAATACACAGTATTATCATATATATTTATGAATAATAATATAAAGCGAAAAAGTTCAATTACATATTTCAAATATATATGCCCATTTAGGATACTTAATAACTGTCAGAGAGAGAGAGAGAGAGATAAACGACGCGCGTTGTCGTCCCTTTCAAGGAGGGAGAGAGAAGACACACCTGGTCAACCCTTATAAACCACGCTAACGAGGAGCAAAATCGCGAGGGCCGTGATGGGCTGAAGGTCTGACCTCACAGAAGCCAGTATTAGTTCAGTGCGAATACTTTCAGAACCCGTCAAGTTCCGTGTATTCTCTTAGAACTCGTGAGAGTCAACTCCGTAATCGTTGGTACTCGTTCCCCGAACGGGACGCGTCCAATTATCGATTCGGTATTCTAAACCCGAAGGCAAGATATGAGTTCATCTCGCGTAATATTAGTTTGTCAAGAAGCTATTATTGTGGACTCTACGCCGTCTCTAACAAGGCAAAATTTCATCCTCGAGACAAATCTTCGAGGTAACCGTAACGCGCAACTCTCCTATGCAAGCTCTCCCTCACCCCAAATTTAAGCCTCCGTCATCTGGGATTCGCGTGCGCTCAAGGTCATTTGAGCGTCCCATCTGTCAGTGTTAGTTCCTGTATATGCTGGTCGACACCGCACAGGTGGCTCTTTTAACCGAGACTCATGTACTTCTCCTATGTTTATATAGCTTACTTAAAACCCCATTTAATTTTGTAAATATATTATTTTCATAGTAGTAAAGTATAATTTGTACTCTGTTTCTATTACCCAGAACCTTCCATTAGCTAACCTAAAATGCACTCTGAAACTTAATTGCACTCTAATTTGTATTTATAATTTCACTCACGCTCATAGTGGAATAATCCGTTCATAAGCCTCCCTCTCTTGGGCTGAGGAATTTGGAAAAGGTTGAGCTCTAACATCAACCTACGACAGAGAATAATATCTATATTATATAAAACTGATGTCAGGTACTTTGGAATTAATCTTGTTGGCTAATCTTGGTTTCGGTTCTGGAGATCAAAAGGTGAGGAATTGCTACTTACACAATTGTATTTTCCCCGTTCCCATTTATTTTTTGTGTGTGAATTTATCTTGCGTGACCGTGCATCACCATTATTTTATTCCTCTACGGAATTGAATTGTTATCCTTCAAGGCCTCATTTTTGTATGCTGTAAGTTGAAGATACATTTAGGAATTACACTGTTCTCTGTATAGATGTCACTAGGCGTGCTGTAACTCTCATCTAAATCCCAGTGAGGGATTTAGGAAAAATATCCTCCCCAAAAGTTTTCCCGAGTGATAATACAGATAGAATCCGCACCGTACGAAGTAATTGCATTATTTTCTGTGTTTTTCCACTTTTGTTATCCGTAATTTCGTTAGGTCAAGCAAATCCCAATCGCACTTTTGTCCGTGAGTTACTAGAAATCCCTCCACATTCGTTTTCCTACGTTAATTTATTTCTTGTTCTCGCTTCTCTTGCCTAAAACCGGTAACATGTCTTCGCTCGGAATTTTCAAGGCTCAAGTTGAGTCCCACGGACTCATCAGAAAAGACCTAATAGCCTACATCCAGGAGGAAGCGAGAAGAGAAAGAGCCGAAGAAAGAGAAAAGGAACGAGAAGAAAGAGAAAGAGAACGCGAAGAAAGAGAGTAGATTCACTCTCATGAATTAGATATATGCCTGACTAGGAACGAGACTCTCTCCATAAATTTCGCAAGCTCCAAACTAGACACGCCGCAGTCAGCGAGCATAAAACCTTCAGTATTCAAATAAGGAGAATATTTCGGGTCTTATCTTATCCACTTCGAGAAGAACTTCGAGGTGAATTCTTGGGACATCGAGACGGACGGCATTACACAAGTATTGCCCCTGCTTAGGTCCCAACTCAGGGATCTTTTGATCTCCCTTCCTTCAGAGGCAACGTTAAAAGTCGAGCTGATCGCCGAATATACTATGACTTCTACCGATCTAAATTTAGGCATTGTCGCATTGAACCAAACTAAGCCTTCCGTCAGTTTAGCTACTCCCTGCAGCGTCCCTATAATCTTTTGATTGATGCGTCTGAAGTGCCTCAAGAATACGACCCTCTGGTCCATTTCGTCCTCAAGGCCCAATTTCTTGCTTTGCTACTTTCGGAAATCAGGTCCTACGTGAAGGATCGGAAGTGCCATACTCTCAAGGAATGCATCGAGGAGGCAATGGTCTACTTGGCTAGCTACAATTGATATCCAAAACAAGGGAAGAACTCAGAAACCCCTTCTCCCTAGTCTAAAGCAAGCAGGAACAAATTTGTTCCTAACAGTAAAACAGGTTCGTCAAGGTGACTAGGCTAGCCAAACCCAAACCCCAATTCTCGTCTGACCATCGTGTTGTCAAGCTCTTTGCTCTCAAACCCCCTGCTTCGTCGTTCCCCAGAAAGACAATCGTTTGTTTTTCCTAAGGATTTGAAGGTTACGTAAAACCCAATTGCCCTCAGAACTCCAAGTTTAGAAGCATTTCTTCTCACCAGGTGCACCAAATCAGTGCCACTTCTGTGCCCCCACCGTTGAAAATTCAAGCTCCTCTTCTTCAAACCCGCCGAGTACCGCTGGGCAACATGTACACATTTTGTTTGATAAAAATACCCCTGAGGCCCTCCAATTCGAAACTGGAGCAGTGAATGGTTGCATGATCTCCACCCTCGTCCGTGATACAGCGTGCACGTGTATTGTTGTTTATGATAAACTACGACCCACTGTTGCCTCGGAGAACGATAGGTTTACCGTAGTGCATGATTACTTGGGGCGCGTCAATAAATTCCCCATTGTTAATTGTTATATTGAATGCTTATATATTACTGGTTGGGCTGAAGTCGTTGCTTCCCTCATCAAGTTTTTAGCGGTCCTAATTGGTCAGATCCCCCGGGTATATCCCGCTCCCGTGGCTTAACCCATTACTACCAGTTGCCGTGCGATGAAGGAACTTCAAGCTCCTACACTTTTGAATCCCCGTGTGCCCCCGAATTCCAGATTACGATGAGTAATGATTTTGCTAAAAGTCAAAGGGAATGCGAGTTTCTTGGCTCCCTGTGAACAAAGGCGCAGAACTAACTACGCGAAACCATCAAAGTGATTAAGGTGATTTCCTTCCTCATCAAGCACAATCTCCTCTATCGCGTGTGCACTGATGAAAACGAGATCTAGTCGCGCACACTATGTGTATCTTGCTTCCCCTTCCCTCTAAATCTTCAAATTGCTCACGATAGTCTGTTTGCTGGCCACTTCAGCCACACGAAGACCGCCTAAAGGATTTTAAATATTTTTATTGCCCTGGGGCGACCGACGAAATTCTGAGATAGTGTCGTTCGTGCGACATTTGCCATAAGGCATTATAATCTCTCAACCCTTCTCCCGAGTAGAGATCGACTTAATAGTGCCGATGCAACCCCCATCGAGCGAAGGCTATAGCTACGTTTTAACTCTGGTCGATTTTGCCACCAGGCTCCCCAAGGCTGTGCTCCTCAAGAAAATTGACAGTACCTCCTGCACCCAAGCTCTTATTTCCATCTTTTCACGTGTGGGCCCAAATAAATTATATTAGATCATGGTCGCTAATTCACCTCCGAATTGATGGAGTACGTCGGTAAATTAGTAATAATTAAGCCCTTGTTTACCACCCCTTTTCACCCGGCTGGAAAAGGAGTGTGTGAGAGGGTAGATGGTGGTATCAAGGCCATTATAAAAAAGTTGTGTGCCGATCAACCCACTGAATGGCACCGTTTTCTTTCGGTAGCTCTCTTTGACTACAATGAAATCCCCCATCGTACGTTAGATTCGCCCCATTTTAGCGTTTATAGGGAATGAATGTTATAGGTTCCTTGAGTATCATAAAGGAACTCTGCTCCAATCAGGAATCGGATAAAAACTTGAAGCCCTCTTACTCCTACCTACTGGATTTGAGATAGAGGCTGGACAGGTGCGTCGAAATTGCGTATGAGAACGCCGATTTCAGTTTGGAAAAGTATAAAACATACTTTGATTGCAATTCCAAGGAAAGGAAATGTAACCCCGCAGGAGTTGCGGACCAAAACAACAAATCGTTGAGCCAATAAAAGGACCCCTACCAAGTAGTCAAGAAACGTGGCCCCGTCGATTACCTCATTGAAACCCCCTCAGGAAGAAAGCTGTTGCATGTTAACATGCTCAAGCGGTACCACCGACGCGCGTGCATCAACCAGATATTGGAAATTGACGAAGAGTCCCTAATGGAATCTGGCTACCCCCTAGACCTCTCTTTGGTAATTCAAGTCACCTGTGTAGAGCAAGATAAGGAATACCCGTTGCATGTCTTCCTCAACACTAATAATTCCCCGTCTGCCGAAATTAAGATATGCGACCAGTTACCCTCTCTTCAAGGGAATCAATTGCAAACTCTCCCGAGTCGCTCTGGTGACTTTATCACCAAGATCCCCGGTTGTGTAACCCATTTTGAGCGCAACATTCAATTATCTACCCAAAAACCTATCTGTTCCAAACCATAAACCTTTTCCATACACCTCCGGGAACACAATTTGACAATTGGTCCCATCAAGTGCCTTTTCAATTTTGGCACTATCGATTACCTGGGTTTCCATATCGAAAATGACCGGTCAGTGTCTTAACAAAAGAAGATTTGGGCCATTGTGGATATGCCTCTGCCAGCTAACAAAAAGCAGCTGCGATCCTTCATTGGTTCAACGTCGTCCTATCGTTGTTTCATATCAAACTTCGCGTCTATATCCGACCCCCTGTGGGAGATATTAAAGAAGAAGGCTCCCGAGCGCCTCACTTGGACGCCGTTTTCCACTCACAGCTTTAACCAATTCAATGAAAGCTGGCATCCTCTCTAATCCTCCGTCTCCCTAACCCAGACAAACAGTTTGTCATTCGCACCGACGCCAGTAATGATGGTATAGGATGTGTCCTCTTCCAGTATGGGAATAACGGCGAAAGATCCGCCGTCGCTTATTTCAGCTGAAAATTACTCGCGGAATCCAAAGATTTATAATGTATTTAGTAGAAAAGGAATTCGTAGTGGAAACAGACCATAAACCCCTCTCCTACTTGCGCAACGTTAAAAATAATAACGGTCGTTTAATGCGATGGAGTTTGTCCCTCCAGGTATTTCAATTCCGCAATTTGTATATAAAAGGTACCGATAACTGCATAGCTGAGAGTTTAATTAGAAACCTGTTGCACCCTCGTCCAAACTAATTCGGAGCTTTCCTTTATATTTTGTACTAATTTTTGTTCGTAAAGTAAATTTATATATTTAACCATAAAATACGGGAACGCGTATCTTTCTTTTTTATATTAATTTTGCTTTGTTTGTATAATGTGAATTCCTTTTGTATCTTTTTATTGTTAACTAACTTGGAGCTCACTTGGGCAAGTGAGCCCCATTTAATTATATCATTGAAAAAACCTATCTTTTGGCAATCGTCATGTAGTATTATATAATCTGTATGTATGTACGGCACAAAAGAGAGAACGCCCTCACCCTTCCACTAGTTGCCCTATTTTGTATTTTTGTTCAGTTTGAAAATTTGTTCCAAGTATCCTCAACCTTAACCGCTATTGCCATGCGAATATAAGGTACAATCCTCTATTAATTATTTTCCGATGGCACTTCTTCCCCTGAAGTTCTATCTGGGGATGGAGGAGTCTCAGGAAGAGAGAGAGAAAAAATGCGCGCGGTCGTCCTTTTTAGGGGGGAGAGAGAGAGAAGACACACTGGTCGACCATTTTTAATCCACCCTAACGAGGCTCAAAACCGCGAAGGCCGTTCTTGGATGAAGGCTTGACTTCGCGGGAGCCGGGGATTATCCTGCGATGGCCTGAATCGGGCACAGTCCAGCTCGCCTGGCGAAGCGTCTGTACACTGGAACCCTCCTTCTTCGGGCGCAGGGAAAAGCCCCTCCGCCTCACCCTATAAAACGTCCGACGCCAGACTTGGACAGCAGTAACCGCCTGTGTCCAGATTATTCGTGAGTATCTGCCATCTTACCCTCCACGTTAGTTCCGCGTAAACCCTTGCAGAACCCGTCAAGCTCCAACCCCGTAATCGTGGGTAACCGTTATCCAAACGCGACGCGTCAACTTCTCGATTCGGTATTCTAAACCCGAAGGTAAGATCAGATTATTGCGGACTCTACGCCATCTCTAAGAAGGCAACTCTCCTGTGCAAGCTCTGCCCTCCCCCCCCAGCTTTAATCATCTGTCCTCTGGGCTTCGCGTGCGATCAAGGTCATTTGAGCGTCCCATCTGTCAATATCCGTTCGTGTGTATGGTGGTCGACACCGCCCAGGTCGCTCTTTAAACCCGAGACTCGTGTACGTCTCCTATGTTTGTATACCTTACTTAAAACCCCTTTTAATTTTGTAAAAAAATCATTTTCATGGTATAAATTATATTTTGTACTTAGCTACTATTTCCCACGAATCTTGCATGATAGCTAAGCATTGCCAACCTAAACTGCACTCTGAAACTTTATTCCACTCTGCTTTGTATTTATAATTTCATCCACGCTGATAGCGGACTAATCTGTTCATAGCCCTCCCTCTCTCGGGCTGAGGAATTTGGAAAAGGTTGAGATTTAACATTCACTGACGAAAAACTGCGAGACCCTCTGTGACTACTGGAATCGGAGCAAAGCGCAATCTTCCACATGCCACCTGCAACTATAGCCGCCTTGCTAATGTTCAGTAAATTGGGGTCATTTCTTAAGTGAAGGAGTTGTGATGGTTAGCGAGCACACTCAAATGTTAAAGTGCCACACTGATTTCAGGCAGTGGTTATCGGTCGTAAAAACTATACTTCAAAACAATTCTTATTAATTCCTACAACCCCATTTATCGAGTTAAAAGTAAATAACAATTACCCTTACTGAAGCTTTCATTTCAAAAAACTTATAGTTCTAATTGAAAATAGATTTGCTCATCGGGGCTAAATTTCAACGCTAATTATATATCTTTCAAGAATGCTAAATGAAGGAAATGATTACTAGGGAAATTTTTCTCTCCTTTGCAATTAATTATTCTACAAGGAAATATCGCCTGTCTTGAGTATTTATCACTGAGGTTAGCCATATTATTCCACATATAAATGCAAAAGAATTCTCGTAAGTCTTCATTTGGAACCAAAACTGTATATTCTACCTTGATTTTCTACAGAAATTGCAGTCCTTCTCTAGTTATTAATTTCTAAGAGAAACCTTACCTTGTTTCGCAATGATAATTTCTCAGTGAAATTATGGTGCATCCTAAATTCTAATTTATAGGTTAATTTGTATCTTCCTTTTGAGAACAAACTCGTAAATCCAATCTAACCGTCTTTCATCGTTAACAACTTCTCTTCCACCTAAACTCTCCAATTTCCTTCCATTAAAATAGTCCTGGGCGCAGTGCGTACCCATATGTATCAACTAGGAAATGATGGATAAGGACTCTACGCATACCACTATTTCATTAGTTAGAGTTTGCGAAGAAGTGATAGAAACTTTGGAGAATTATTTAATTTTAATACCAATATATTAATTTTATAATTTATCTATTTAGGTAAAATAAAGTGAATAATACTAGATAACTAGATGAGAGTTTTGAAAAGGACGTGTCTAAAACAAGATTGAAGTTGTGAGGAATTTAGTGTGGAGAGACAACACACAAGTATACTGTGGGCAACATGGTAAAGGATCGTGTGTCACTCTTTCGAATCTCCTACATTACCTAACAAAGAAAGGTTCTTGGTCTAGGTAACTAGGCCAGATTATTTCAGAAAATAGGTCTGTTAAAAAATGTGATGAAGATACGAGAGCTGAAAGTGCTTTTAAGGTGTATAACGAACTAACCTGATGTCTGATGATGGAAACTACTATACGAAATCCGAACCCAATTGCCAGTTGCCGAGATTAGCTATTCCAAGTTATAGGCGCTCGAGAAGTTCGTTCAAAGAAGAGAAGAGTACAGAAAGTATAAGTTTGAGGGTGATTTCCTGTGTAAATCACCAAAATCCGCCAGGTATCAAAACCAAAGTGTCACGCTTTCATTTTCTGAGGCGGACTTCATTGCCTGCCTCATGCGGCGAACTAGATATGAAAATAAGTTTAATTACACACCAACGTATCCCGAAATGCATTCCATATTTAATTAGTTTATGGATTCTAACAACTCAACTCGGAAAACAAAGTTTATGATCCTAATATGTTGTTGTTATAGTCATTATACGACGCAAAGTAAACATTTACATTGTATTTCGCTTCTATCCCACCTACATAAGTCTGACCTCCTTTTAAGCTAAGGGTCTAATAGCCTTGTAAATATTGTAATTGGCTTGATATGAGAGAAGTTTTTTCTCGTTGCACCCCGAAAAAAGGCTAAGCGGTGCGTTTATGAGTTTATTTCGTCATAAATTGGTTTCTAATCTAGAGCGCTGCTTTCTTCCTGCAATCTTCAACATTTTTCACACAAGTGTATATATATAGTTATTATATAGTTATACCAATTCATATACGAACAGATATTCATATAGAATCATATACTCAAATTATTTTGTATTGCTTCCGCTGACCAGGTCACTGGTTAACAAAGGTGCATTTGGCGTCATTTACAGTAGGTTAATTTAAAGATTGCATAATTATTATTTTCTAGGTTTTATTCTCTTGAATATTTTGAAACTGCTTTTGAATTTTTAGTATTAAATAAAAACCATTTAAGATTCATTCGTATTTACGGAGCAACATGTAAATAGCATATTTTAAAATATTAAAATTACTAATAATGTTTAGAAGTACTAGAATTAGTTAACTTGAAAATTTACGCTATTTCTAACAGTTTCAGTCACAGGTCACCCCAAATCACACAAATAATAATCCCTTCTCTATTTAATATTTTTGTAAATAAACGTTTATCCTCAATAATCATTCGTTTTTATTCATCTGGGTCAAGTAAGTTCCCCATCGAGCCAAATGAAGAGCCTGATAAGTCGAAAGTAGGGAAAGAAGAGAGAAATAGGTAGATGATTAATGACGTAGTGAAGAGATCCGCTTGAAGGCCAAGAGAGAAAGGGAAAAATGGAGATTAGTAGAAATGGCATAAACGGGGAAGTTGCGGTGACTCATGCCATATTGATGCATCGAGTAAGTTGGAGTAGGGGAGCTACAAGGAGCTATAAGGAAAATAAGTACTCTAGAAGACCTTACAGTCGATACAAGGAGGGTACTTTTGGCGCAATCCTTGAAGGTGTTCGTTGGCAACCTCGAAGATCACTCGCGAGGATCTTAACGGTGATTTCGCAAGACTTTATCTAGTCTTGACTTGAACTGGTCCAACAGATTCACTGTTTACAACTTCCGTCGGAAGTGCGTTCCAACTACCACAGATTATGTATGTGAAGAATTCCCCGTACAGATCACGGTGGTATCGGTTCAGTTCAAGCTTGTAGCCGTGATTTCTTTTTCTCCCCTCGCTGAGCTAGAAAATATCCCCATAGTCCAGTCTGTCGAAGCCTCGAAGTATTTTAAACACTTCGATAAGCTGACCAAGTAGTCTCCGGGTCTCCAGCGAGAACATATCTAATTCGCTTTAATCTATCTTCATAACTTTTATGTCTGATAGAGGGAATCAGTTTGGTTGACCTGGCTTGCACGCGTTCCAATCTCGCGATGTCCTTTCTAAATGAAGGACCCCAAAATTGTACGGCATACTCCAGGTGCGGTCGGACGAGAGAGTTGTACAGACACAGTACTATCTCCTTTTTACGATATCTAAACTGTCGCATTATATACCTTAACATCCTTTGGGATTTCTTCTCTAACTCAATACAGTGTTTCGAGAACTTGAGGTCACTGGTGATAGTTACACCCAAGTCTTTCTCAGTGTCGGTGGATTCAAGATTAGTGCGCGTAAGGATATAGAATGATTGGGGATTTCGGTGGCCGATATGCATCACTTTGCATTTGTTTACGTTGAAAGGCATTTGCCAAGTGTTCGACCACTCCCCAATCTTTCGAAGATCATCTTGCAGGCGGGCAGTATTTCCATGCTTTGCCACGTTCATACCAAGCTTGTTATTCTCGGCAAATTTATAAATATTGGCAACCATATCACAGTCCATGTCGTTGACATAGATGATGAATAGTAGTGGTCCCAGAACAGAACTTTGAGGCACTCTGCTAGTAACGGGCACCCAATCAGAAGCTTGTCCATTCATCACCACCCGTTACCGTCTGCCATTTAGCCAGTTCTCTATCCAGACTGCTATTTTTCCGTCTATGACCAGCGCTCGCACTTTCCGGAGAAGGTGGCAGGGTGGTACCTTATCAAAGGCTTTCTGAAAGTCTGAGTACACCCCATGCACTGCCTTGTACCGATCATGCTCACTGAAGACGAAGTGGAAGAATTCCACAAGGTTCGTCAGGCATGACTGTTGCCTTCGGAATCCGTGCTGGGGACTCCTCAGTAGCCGGTTTGACTCTAAATGCGACGTCATTTTGTCCCCCATCATGCCTTCCATGAGTTTACCGACTATCGAAGTCAGACTGATAGGTCGGTAGTTCGACGGTTGGCTACGGTCTCCTTTCTTGAAGATAGGAGTCACCTCTGCTTCACGCCAGTCTCTAGGAACGCATTCGGTCCAGATTGGCATGTCAAAGATTGAGCTTAGGTGTCGTGACACTTGATTACGCACTTCTTTCAACACGTTAGGTAGAAACCCATCCGGGCCAGGTGACTTATTCGTCATTAGGTCAGTGATCTTCTTTTTTATTTCTCATTCGGTAAAGTCCATATCCGCCAGCTTTTCCCCCGAGTAGGAATCCATTGGCTGGGGGATGGGACAACACTTCAGTAAACACTGAAGAGAAGTAGTCGTTAAGGAGATTAGCATTTTCTTCCTCTAAGTGCTCTAATGCCCAACCCTTATTCCTCAAATGGCCAATCGTTCGACTGATTGGTTTACGGCTGTTTACATATCCAAAAACTTCTTGGGATTCTCTTTACAGAGTGTCGCCACTTGGAGTTCCTCAGACCGCTTAGCCGCCCTTATGCTGGACTTTACTCTCCTGGCTAGCCTCCGGTATTCGTCAAAGTCATCCGAGATCTTCGATTGCCGGTAAACAGTTCTCTTCTCCCTAAGCAGTTGGCCGATTTCTCGATTAAACCACTTTGGTCGAACAAAAGACCGATGGGGTTATTTTAGAGAGATAAAACGCGATTGAAGACTCATAACTGTGGTTTTGAAACCGTTCTATGAGTCTTCAACAACCTTGCAGACTTATAGCCTCGCGTCAGTCAGTCTAGCACGAAGACCTGCAAAGTCTGCTCTTCTTAAATCAAGTTTCCCTGATTTACTAGTTGAAGGCCCTGCCTTCGGGACTTTGACTACAAATCTAATTAGTTGGTGGTCACTGCTACCGAGTTCTTCGCTAACAGAAAGGGCCTCAACGATGTCATCCTCAGAGGTGAAAACTAAGTCAAGGATATTGTCTCCTCTCGTTGGCTCTTTCACCCATTGAGTCAGGAACTCGTTGTTCACGAACTCCAGGAGTAGTGCGTTCTCGCCCCAGGGTTCTCTGGTATCCAGGTCAAATTGTGTTTTGAAATCCTGCATGACGATACACACTCTGTCTTTTACATGTTCGCCCAACAGCTGGTAGAGACTCCTATCCTGTTCTAAGAGTCGGAAAGAAGGCCTGTAAAGCATCAGGCCCCTGTACCTGACAGGGCCTATCTCTAGGTCAACACCTAGTAGTTCATGGTCGGATACGATGTTAAATTCCGTCGAGTTGAGAGTATCCTTGACATACAACATCACAATGCCACCCTGTCTGACTGGCCTATCTTTCAGGAAGAGCTGGTAACCGAGAATCGTGAATTCACCTTCAAAATTTCGGCTTGAGGTATTTATCCACGACTCCCTTATGGCCACCATCTCAGGTTCTTCTGTTTCCACGAGGTCACGGAGCTCAAGAAACTTATTCCCGATTGACCTCGCATTGAACAGAAGAACTTTGAGGGAGTCCCCCAGTGTAGGACTCCCTACGCTCTTCCGTTTCCCGGCTTCTTTTGTGTGGCAGTACCCCTCTTTGCCACATCTAAGAACATCGGTCCATGTGTGACACGAGCATACTGTTTTACGTCCGCCTTCACTCTTGGAGGGACGCTCCTCTGAGTCCGCTCCACGACATTCTGGATTAAGTTACAGAGTACAGCCTTTCCCTTGAATGAAAGGTGCACTACGTCCCTTTGGTAGAGGTCGTTTTGACCGTAAAAGGTGCGGTAAGGGTCCAGAAAGAAGACCCCCTACGCCGTACAGAGGTCGAACAGGCGCTGGTTCAAGGTGACGTTTCTTGAGGGAGCTGTTCGGCTAGGACCTCTTCTTGGTAGCATCCCTACAACGACCCGTCTGCGAGTTTTGCATCCTTAGTCGTCCACGGCTCCCATGACTGTGCTGAGAATTTATTCACTGGAGCCTACTTTGCCTCCTCAGAGGTAGAGGTCATTGCCACTCACCATCAGGGCAACGACTGAATTCTCGGAGATCTGAGATTTCTCAGCCCCTACCCTGATGTGGTGGTTTCCCAGTCCTGGCTGGCAGCATACCTTCACACTAGTGCCAAGGCGGGTCTCTAGCCGGGGCTGCAAACCTCGTGCTTGGGAATCGTTCACAAGGGTAACCCTCGGACATTTTCATGCAGAGGTTTGAGGCTTTCCTTCCGGAAGCGAACTCTCGGTTCCCTCTTTCTTCTCTATCTTATTTTTCTTGCTCTTCTTTTCTTTTTCTTCTTTTTCTTATTGATCTTTCCCCCCCTATCTTCATTTCCTATATACTCTTCTGTTTCTACCTTTTCTTCTTTTGCTTCTACTTTATCTTCTGGTTCAACTTTCTCTTCTTCTGCTTCTACTTTATCTTCTGTTTCAACTTTCTCTTCTTCCTGTTTCTTTCCCTTCTTTTTCTTTTTTTTTGCTGGTTCATTGCAGACATGCGAACATGCGGACCTAGCTCTGGGAGTAATACTGCAGATGCAGTGTTTACTACACGGTTTGAGGTTAGCTCTGCTATCCCGACCTCCAGCCTGCGAATCAATCCGGCGTGTTCCAATTCCAGGCTCTATATTTTCTCCTCCAACTTCCTAGACCTCTCCTCGGAAGCCTTGCATGTTTCTTTTAACTCCCTAATTTGGCCGTTTAGAATACAGTCGGTGCAGGAACTGGCTGGGTGGCATTTTGAATAACACCCCTCCGGAAAGTCTACGCACCACTTATCTATCTGGCATACTACGCACGTGTATTTGAGTGCTCCTGGTCCTTTCTTGCCGGTCATTTTGAACAATTTATGACAGTGAAACCTTTGCGACCAATCAGTAAATAAAAAAGGGGGGTGGCGATTTCGCCCCGCGTGAGTCGCTCCCGCCTATCCTTCAGAGACTTTTCGGATCTTTCAGGTAGGCAAGCTAGGGGCAACTGAGAAAAGAGACAGAGGAGAATATCGTAAAGGGCTGAATAAAAAGAATTCGAATCTATAAATAAAGACCTTCAAATCCTCAGGGAGGCGTAGGGTGAAATAATGAAGTTCACTAAGAAAGGGGCACAGAGGGATTTCAAAAGAAGGACTGAGGTCGCAAAATTGGGTATAATCTGAGGAGACCAAAAGGGTAAAACAAAGGAGGAAATTCTGTAAAAAAAGGCATTCAAGGCGAGAGTTGACAAGAAACGTCGAAATTAATCTCTAAACCTGTCTAGTTGAAGTGTGAAAACTCCGAAGAATTTTGAGAAAAACAAAGATGCAATTTAGCTTTCATTTTCGTCATCTTCATTATCAGTCTATCTCCTCGATTTCAAAATGGTTTCAACTAATCACGTGACAGCGATCAATTTTGCCATTTTTCTACTGTTTTCAACAGAATTTAATTTCTCCACATTCGCGGAAGTCGTTGTTAGGATTTCTCTCACCCATATTGTGTCCTTATTTTGCTAATGTGTCATGTCCATTTGCATTTAAAATGTTGATTATTTGCTATTTCTTTCAGTTGTGTTTGTATTCATATCTTACTATTTTTTATGGGTCATTGAGTTTTTTCGTTTTACTTTTTCGCGTTACGATTGATAAGTTGTTCTCGAACAAATTTTTGACCTTCCAAAAGGTCAATTATAAAAGCAATTGTTCTAAATTATGAAAAATCCGATTTAATTACTTTTTCTCTGATTATTTTTAAATACGTCTGTGAAACTCGATTATGATAATTTTGTTAATATTAGCTACAATATTTCTGAGTCAAATTAATCATATAATTAGAGAAACAAAGGCCGCTTGTAGAGTTCCCCAAAAGAGCGATGTCATGATTTCCAATTTCCTTCGGACAAAAGTAAGTTAACTGTGTAATAATTTTTTATCCGTGTGTTTTATAAATCGTCGTATAGATTTCGAGACTGCCGCTCATCTATGCAGTGGTATTAGAAAATAATAATATTTTCTTAAAAAGTTTAAGTTTAAAATTTAATTATGGGGATCAAATGATATCGATGATTTTGAGGATTAAAATTCAATAAATAAATAAAGTTAATAAGAGTGTATAAAGGGAAAAATTTTCGAAAATTTGGCAACACTCTTTTGAAAGACAACGTTTCAAAATATATTGATAGTACAGCTTAAAATACTGCAATATTGTTAAAAATTTCAATAAATTTAATTTATTTTGTTGTTAAATATCCTATCTAGTTTATATCTAATGAAACAAGCCGCTGTTCTCTTCCTTAACAGGAAGAGCTTGGTTACACAAGCACCCCTGCGTGGTGTGGCCTACGGCCTTATTTGCTAATCTTAACTGCCTTTTTTAATTCCCTTTATAGACTCTTTATTTTAACACCCTGAACACCCTTTTCTTCTTCATCTTCATCTTCATCTTTATCTTCATCTCTATCTCCATCTCTATCTCCATATTCTTCTTCTTCTTCTTCTTCTAAAGGAATTATTAGAAATAACTTTGATAAAAAAATTAAATCTACTTAGGTGACAACCGAACATAAAGAAAAAGTCTGAATCAAACCTTAAAAAATCTCGTTTTTAAAATATAGGATTATGGATATACCCAGAACCCTCCATCTCTCATGAAATAATAATATATTAAATTGACACTGAGGGGAATTCAGCGTAATGTAAGACGTGACCATTTGTGGCAACTGTGCATAAATATTGTTTCCACTTCGCGCACTAAAAAGCGTCCTGCAAACCTCCCTTAGCACAGTTGTAAATAATTTGGGGGAGTGATGTGGCCCTTTTAGAAATCTTTTTAATCCCATTTTTTATGCATATTTACTGAGTGTAGTATATAGTGCAGTACGAGTGCTGTAGCAAAGTATGGCAGTGTAGGCCTGTATACTCTTTGTTCGGTAGTGTTCTCAGTACTAAATAGGTTGAGGAAATCGAAGGCTTTATAAGTGATTTCTTCTTTAGTGGTATTTTTTAGTTGTAAATAGATTTGCAGTATGTAATGTATGACATTTCCAGAGTCAGATAATATGCTTGTTAGGTTAAATTTATTGGATTTGCTCTGATGGTTTCTACTTGATATTTTATTTTCACTTATCAAAGTGTCTGAATGCTCCTTCCCTTTAGTTTAGTGTCCGATGAACTCGTTTGATCGATAATTACCAAAGTTGCAATATAGAATTCAGGAATCAAGAGTCGCATAGACATTTCAATCATCTATATAGATAGTATAAAAAGTTTGGAAAGTGAGGTAAGACGTTATTCGAAGGGTTTTTAGTCGCGAGTGACTCTACATCTCACTATGTCGCCCGTCTCAATTTTGTTTTTGTTTTTTTAATAACATTGTAATTATTTGGCAGATTCTAAATAAATATGAAAGCCTTATGTTGTTTTACATTCTCTTTTGAACGGTATAATTGCAAAAGTCCCCCAAAGGTTAGCCTGAGAATTATTTTTTTTGCGATAACATCATAACTATTCTGCCGATTCTAACGAAATTTGATATCCTTATGTTGTTTTAAATTCTCTTTCGAATGGTCTAATTGTCAAAGTCCTCCTAAAGTTACTCAGGGAACTATTTTGTTTTGGCGATAATATCATAACTATTCGGCTCATTCTAACGAAATTTGAAACATTCATGTTGTTTTACCCTTTCTTTCGAGTGATATAATTGACCAGGTCCTCCCAAAGTTGGTCCGGGAATAATTTTGTTTCGGCTTTAACATCATAACTATGTACCTATTGTGCCGATTCCAACGAAATTTGAAACCATTATGTTGTTTTGCATTTTCGTTCAAAATATATATCTGTCAAGTTCCTCCCAATGTTAGGCCGAGACTTTTCTGCGGGGGAAGGCAATAACATCCTAACTATTTGGCCAATTCTAACGAAATTTGAAACCCTTATATTTTTTTACATTTTCCTTCGAATATCTTCTAAGGTTAGCGCTGTAATTATTTTAGGGGGTAATAACATCATAAATATTCGCCCGATTCTAACGAAATTTGAACTTTTATGTTATTTTACTTCTCTTTCGAATAATTTAATTTTCAAATACCTTCCAAGGTTACTCCGGGAATAATTTTTTTTAGCAATAACATCATAACTATTTGGCCAATTGTAACGAAATTTGAAACCCTTATATTTTTTTACATTCTCCTTCGAATATCTTCTAAGGTTAGCCCTGTAATTATTTTAGGGGGTAATAACATCATAAATATTTGCCCGATTCTAACGAAATTTGAACTTTTATGTTATTTTACTTCTCTTTCGAATAATTTAATTTTCAAATACCTTCCAAGGTTACTCCGGGAATAATTTTTTTTAGCAATAACATCATAACTATTCGGCTGATTCTAACAAAATTTGAAACCGTTATGTCATTTTATATTCTCTTCCGAATGATAAAATTGCCAAGGTTTTTCCAAGGTTAGTCCAGGAATTATTGAAAGTTTAGAAGATCGTAAGTTCATAAATCAGAATAACTGAGTGCATGCGAGACTATTTGGTCAGCAGCCTTTGTTGAAATAGGTACCACATTAGTGTATGGTTACCTTTATTTATGTTACGTTAAAGTTGTTTTAACAATTAAATAGATAGTTGTCCAATTAAGTTTTAAGTTAAAACAATTTTATAATTGTAAAAGCTCTAGATAATCGTCTGTTAAACTTTAATTTCAATTCTAACACCTTTTTTTTCACCTGCTCTTTTTTTGCTCGCTAAAAATGGAATCAATGTTTCTATTATCGTAGCCTTCAAGAATCTTAAAGACTTTCATCGATTTACTACAAATAGTTTTATCTTCAATTGAGAGCAATTTCAATTCTTTCAGTTTGTCTTTATGGGATTGTTGTACTTTTCTAATGAGGATTTTCAGCCATCTTTAAAATCGTTAATTTTTTTTCTAGTCTAATTTGGAAGGCAGTTATTTTGTTTTTCCTGTCAAATTCTTTATTTTTATTCTTTTTAGCATGAGTTGGATTTTTACTTGAGCCAAGTTAACTTCAATCTTGTACCTGACTCTTACGTGATTGTTAGCTGTAATGAAAGAAGTAATCTATATCAACTGAATGAAGTTTTCCTGTTGTAGAATATTTAATCGACTTAATTATTTCTGCAATATAGTAGCATTGATAACCACATCCGTTTTTCTCTTTTGGCCATTTATTTGAATAATTAAAAGATTACTTTTGTCTGCAAATTATGCATATCTTTCTATACATGCATTTTCTTCAGCTGCCGGTTTTTTTTTCTCACAAAATTGGTCTCTGTTAAATGTCTTTCATTATTTCCATAAAAACAAGCTGGTGTTATTTTCTCACTATTAGTTTCTTAGTTCTCGACAAATTAAAGATTAATTAACACGTTTACTATTCAAAGAAAATTGCTAGCAGAATCAAAATATAACTGGTATGATCAACGAAGGTAAACTTCGCCTTTTAGAAAAAAAAAGAATAATAGAAATGAATAGATAAAGTTTAATAATGTACTGTATAAACCTGACTAGACCAGTTGGATCTGTCGGCCGGTAATGATCTTATTTATATAATTTGATTGTAAATCTTATCAAATTTAAATGGACGGAAAAAAAGGGAGAACTACTAACGTGAAACAACAAAATAACAATACCCTTGGTATACCTCTGAATGGCATTCACAAACTCACTAATCAAATTCCTTTCAACGAAAATCTACCTTAAAGTGATTCGACCAATTATTTGATTAAGAATGGTGTGTTTGAATTGTTGTTTTTTTTCATACTATTAAAGACATACCCGAGTTCTCAGAATGCGTTAAATGAAATAGCGCATTTCCCTCTTTTACGGCTATCGGGCAAACTGAAAGGCATGGCTGCTTAGCGTACTTTGTTATCATTGGGGCGAGTGGGATGAAAGGGCAGTTGCCAGTTCTCGCTTGGTGATGGTTCGCAGCTCGAGTTGCAAAGATACCACGATATTGTTAAATACCATAAGGCAGGCACGCATCAAATATAAATAGGATAGAATTATCCGATTATATTCGAGATATTTTTGTATACTTAATACCAACTAGAATAAGTTTTGAGCTGGTAAAATATAAGTTGGTGACATCTTCTGTTGGGATGAACCTTCAGTTCTACTATCTTATTTATGAATGTTTATTTTAGGGCTTTCCTTAAATAGTACATTCTTTTATGGATATCAATGCCTTTTGAGGTACTCACCTTCATAACCTAACCTAACCTCTTTTAATGTATTTTCTCCATTCTCCTTTCCGTGGGAGTAATTTGATTAATATTGCTCAAGTGATTTCTCTTTGCTTTTCTCAATTATAGAAGCAAAAGGCCAAAAAGAGAGACCATTATCTCATCTTGTTCCTCGCCTTTGAAATTAATCCTTTTTCCAACAAATTCTTCCGCATCTAGAAAGCGTTTGCGTTTTTTCATGAAACTATATGTCCTTTCAATTCTTAGGAACATTTTCTTCGATAGAAATTTTCATTTTAAATTTAATTAAGTCCAATGGAGATTAAGATTCTCTGTCGTGGATTGAATTATTAGGCCGCTTATGTCATTTTAATTACTCTAACTTCTTATCTTGGCGAACATTAGGGGGTATTTTTCACTCTAAGAGCTTTAACCTTAACATTTTTCTTCCATGCCTGTTAGACTTAAAAAGAAAGCAAAAACACTATTTCAACATAAATTTGAGATTAGGTATGGGATGAAAAGATTTAGAAGTTTCCAACTATAAACAAACCCATTTCAACTTAATCATCAATTTGATTGATAGCGCTTGACCACATTAGACCCAGAGTAAAACTTTACTAGTGAAACTCAATATAAATTACGCGGTCGTGTATGAAAAGAATAAAGAAGATTTAACATGTAAATTGAGATAAGAAGTGCAAAGAAACATACTTGGCAAGTTTAAAATTTCTTCTAGCTGGGGCCAAGTGTGTACGCCGAATAGAAAATAAGAGGGTTTTAAATGTTAATAAGATTTTGTGCGGCTTCATTTCTATTGCAACGATGAGTTCCAGTTTTAAAAATTTATTAATCAAAAATGCGCAAGGATTATATATCAAAGTTATGAAAAAAGAAGAAGCATTTCGGGAAATACCTGTCTATCCAAATCAATCAAAATGGACTTTATAAATATATCTGATTCATGTCAATTATTCTTTGGTAGAAATAATTTTCTGAAGATAAATAACGCACGATTTTAATTTAAAAAACAATCATTGTATCCAGGTAAATTCCAGTATTTGTCCCAGGCATCGTAAACGAGCTCACCTGACCTGAAAATAAAATTTCTAAAAAAAGTCAGAATGACAAATGCTGATGAACCCGAAACAGCAGAAGGCGATCTTTGTTAGGGTAGAAAGTATCATGGTTGTATTGGTTATTTATTAACCCCAACCAGCTTTCATGTAACCCTCCTGATCCAGGTCAGGTGTATGCAGATATGAATAGCCCGATAGGAAAAATTAGCAACCCATCGACAGGGGCCCGTAACGGAGGAGAAAAGGGACGTTTTGCAGTAAAGACAGCAGGAAAATGATGGCTATGTGCTGATAACTTGTGTAGGATGTGTTGAAGCAAAAGAAGATGTACAATTTATAACCTATAATGAAATTTATGTAAGGGTTATACTTAATATTGCTATTCATTACTCTTATAAAGCTAATATTATTTATTAGGTAAAAACTTCAAATTTACTGATTGATAATCTTGTAGAAACAATTCTTTTATATCAGTTAAGTTAATAATGAGATGCAAAATATCTGGAAATATTGATTTTAGTTATTTTTTAGATTAAATATATTTATAAACTGAGTAACTTTAATACTTTAATGAATATTATGGCTTGGTGTCATTAAATAAAGACGGGTTCGTTATCGCGAAAGAATTTCATTACCTTTTTATCCTCACTACTGTCAAAAATGTTCAAAGTTTTGCTCCAGTATTAAGGAAAGTTTGGGGAGCTCCTGTGTTAAACCTGAAAGAGGAATTAATTCAACACATGAACCAACTTCTCTGATACCTAGACTTAAGCTAATACAGGGATTAAATTTTATTCTCAGTTCGATAATCTTCTAAAAGTTTAGATTGCACTAAATCCTTCGATTTATAGGAGGAAATAATTTACATCATAATCTGAAGTAAATTTGAGATTAGCTTCCTAGTTTAGTAATATGCGGTTAAATTTAATATTTGCGTCAATGCCAAGTGGATGAGGACTAGGGCTATTTGATGCTCTAATTTATAACCAGATTCTATCTCTTTTGCTTTCTTTCGACAGCTCTGGCTAACTTGGGAGTAGTTTACAGCGAGCAAGGAGGAGTTGCCGAAGCAGAAAAGGCCTACAGGTCTGCCTTGAAACATGCTCCACGGATGGCTGATACACACTATAATCTGTAAGTTAAAGCAGATATTTTCTTTGTATAATTACTAAAGTAAAGAAAAAGATAATAAAATAATTAATAATATATATATATATATATATATTTGTTTTGTCAAAGACTTGGTTGTATTTTGACTTTACCAATTATATTTTAGCACGATCTAAACGGAGAAATCTGTTAGAACGTGGTAAAACAAATTGGTAAGGTCAAAATACAACCTAATCTTTAATAAAACATGTATAGAAGAGAAGCTACTCGTATCATATACCCATCGAAAATATATATATATATATATATATATATATATATATATATATATATATATATATATATATATATATATATATATATATGTATATATGTATATTAAATAAAAATATTAAAAGCGATTGAATATTTCCTCCTATTTTAGTTATTCTCTAATACACTAAGATAATGGTGAATCCTATTAGGGACAAATGGTGTTAAATCATTCGATACTACGCTCATGTAGAATTCTTTTGCCAAGGGGCTAAGGAGCATAAATACTCGATATTAGTTTTAACCCCTACTATTATTACATAGTTGAATTATAATTAAAAATATTCATTACAGATAAGTACTTTCATACAACAGATTAAAATAGCAATATACACTTTATAGGATGAAATATCTAATTAAATCAAATTCCAACAAATGTCTATGCAATTCGACCCAACGACTCCTCGTTTCCTCCAAAATTCTTGAGGGCCGGATTTTGTTTTCCTTATTCCATCATGGTTCAGGGGCGAAGCGACTCTGTAATAATGATTAATAATAAATCCAAACTATTTCAGAGAGTGTGATTATGATAGCGATCAATTATAAATAAAAACTAGTTCAGAGACAAGGCAACTCTGTGATGCGTTTGAAAAAAACTTTTATGTTCCCCAGGATTTTTTTGTGGTTTCTTAATGAATCCAACCTCCTGAGCTCAAAAATGAATGTATATTTGTTCAATCAGGTCAGATTTTCTCAGTACAGCATACACTATTTTCATTGAGATTACCTCATTTTTTCTGAAATTAAAAAAAAAACTTTCTCTATCTAATAATGCATTATTACTGTTATATCATATAAACAGGAATACACTTATGTAAACTATAATTCTTTTAATAAACAAAAAATAAAAGAATGCAACATAATGAAGAAAATAATTATAATTTCGAGGAATAGACGCCCTTGACGATTTTCGTTTGTGCCTGTCATCTGGTGCATCACGCTTCAAACACCAACAGTAGTCAGCAAGCATGTTTCCGTTCCATTTACACTGGTCCCTGGATTCCATTGTTTTATGTCCTAGGGGAATCGTGGCCCCTGCTCTTTACTGTAATCCCCGCAGTTGTCGGGAAAATAATCAAGATGGGACTGTAAAAAGTGTATCTTTATAGACATTCGAGCTCCCAAATGTTTGAGACTTGTTAAGAGCTGATTGACCAGGGCAACATATTCTTCTGGGCTTCTTTTATTTCCTAGAAAATTGTAAACTAGAGATTTGAAAGCTTTACAGGCATCTTTTTCTATGTCTTTCATTGATGCATCAAATTGCTGATCAAGTTCCTGATTTGAAGTCCATCAAAAATTCCCCCATGGAGCTTAGCGTCACTGATTTGTGGAAATTTTTGAAAAGGAAATTTAAAAGATTGGCCTACTTTATTAAGGGGTTGACATAATTTTTCATTATGCCAAGCTTTATATGCAGTGGAGGGAGGAGTATTTTTTGAGGAGGCACTAAAGGTTCAGCTATCACATTGTTTGATCTAATTCTAAATGCTTCTCGTGGAGGCCAAACCTTCTTCTCATAGTGCATACTATCTGCACGACTGTCCCATAAACATAGGAAACAGGGATGCTTCGTGTAGCCTGTTTGCGTCCCAAGCGTAAGAGACACTACCTGAAAAAATTTAGCACGGTATGTAAATTCAGTGTAATATTTCTTAAAACAATAAGAATATGAATATGTACTGAAAAATCCTGTATGCCGATGCATTAAATCATCGTATTGGAACTAATTGGATATATGTACATCTTATTTTGAGTTTATTGAGTTGTGTTTTATACCTTCTCAATTAGAATAAGTTCCCCATTAACCTAATAGGATGAATTAACCTAAGGGACACACTTCAACAAAAAATATAACTCCAAAATGACTCATGATTTCCAGATTTGCATTCTTGTAAAATGTAAGTTGACCAAAAGGTGTATACAAGTATTAACAATTAAAAATGAAAATGTCAATATCAAAGAGCTTAGAAATGCCAAGTGTAAAATGATCTTACCTTTAAGTTACCACATATCCTCCACTTATAGCTAGAGTAATTTATTGCATCCAGCAATTTTTTCATATTTTCATAACTTTCAGTAAGTTGGATTGAATGGCCTATAGGAACGGAAGCTATCTTGTTACCAATAATCTATGAACAGTCTCCATTCTAATGGGTTGTAGGGAATTCCAAGGGCCTCAACAAGTCCTTTAATATTGGCGCAGTATACTAAAGAGCTGGAAGAATGCTGTAAAAAATAGCTTCGAAACTCTTGTTTTCTATTTCTTTACCCCCTTAAATGTTGTTTCTTAAGCGAGAAGATTACTTTCACGAAGTCGAGAGCCAAGAAGTTGTGTATTCGCCTTTGAAACCCCAAGATCCCTGGTCAGGTCATTTAACTAAACTTGAGTGAATGGTCTTGCGACCATATCATGTGTGGAAACCTGATAAGACTCAGATGTGTCATAATCTTGGTCAACTTCCAAATTAATCTCTTAATGTACCTCTATATGTTCAGGGGGAGAAGGCATAGGAATTCCTGGGCCATGGGGCAGGGGTTTGATGGCAGAAGGAACATCAGGATATGCCACACTATGTTTATTCTTCTTATTTATACCTGTGGAAAATATAATTGCATATTACATGAAGGAATTGATTTGGAGTTGCAGATAGTACATACATGTTTAGTAAAGGATATGTTCATGCTGAAGTGAACTATGTTAGTTTTTAATTTTATGCTAAGTCTTTGCATTATAATGACATTTTTAGGAGCCAGCATAATACAGAAAGCTTAAATACTTGATACAATGCTCACCTTTAAGATTTTTCATGCAAAAATAGCAGTCCGTAGTGTGCTCCTTGCCATCTCTCCACACCATGGGAACACCAAAATAGAGGGACTTCTGTTCGCCCTGACTCCAGCGTCTTAAACTTATGTAGCATCCCTTGCAGCAGATATGTGGTGCAAAACTTTTATCTTGATCTCTTAGCCTTACTCCAAAATATGCATGATACAAAGATTTAATTACAGGAGGGATTGTACTTTGCTGCTCGGGAAAAGTTACTTTGCCGCAAACATAGCAAAATCTGTCGGAGCTATTCTTACATTTTCTGTTTATTTTTAACTCAACCACTATTATTATTATTCTTATTATTATAATGCTAAGCAATTTTTAACCTGCAAAATATAAACCTATTTGCATAATTACTTAAAATGTACACAAAATTTACTGCGAATAGAGCAGTGCAAAAACTATTGAAATTTGATGTAATATAGGAGATGTATAAACTATAAAATTATTATCACCCCCTGTATCGCAAAAACTGTGGGTGATAGAGAAAAACGGATGACAGATTCGGATTTAGGAGGTAAATTTTAATAAGAAACACTATAGAAAACCTAAGGTACATTTTTGACGCAGACCAGTGTAATTAATGAAACAAAACCAGATAAGAGACAATGTGACTCTGTAATATCAACTAATTTTAAATCAAAAGCAGATCAGACGAAATGAGACTGTGATGGCGATTAATAATAATCGATAACAGTTCAGAGATAAAGCGAGTCTATGATAGCGACTAATATTTAATTAAAACTAGTTCAGAAACAATGTGACTTTGTGATAGAGACAAATAATAATTCAAAACCAGTTCTGAGACAATGCGACTCTGTGATACTACCTAATAGTAAATCCAAACTAAGTATTTTCTTTCTGAGTGCAACTCTGCTGAGTTATTAAGTCTTATACCTTCGCGCAAACCAAATATCTATAAATAGCTTAGTGGAGGGAAAGGAGCGCAGGAAAAATAAATAAATAAAAGTAGCGAAACGAGTTTCGAACGCGCTTCAGCCGTTTGCGAGAGTCCTAAACCACTCGGCCAACCCGAGTCCCCAAAAAGACTCTTTCAAGCAAAGCATTTACGCAGCTCGCCTGAACTTCTCGCACGCTACATATCTACATTGCTCACAAATATAGAACTTTTAGGACAAAGGGCGCATCTTGTCTTGAAATAAGGAGATTAAAGGGAGTTTTAATTTGCATTGTCATGGTTGTGATTTTGTCTACCCTCAGTAAAATCTATCAGCAGTTTTAATGACTCGCCACAGTGCCAAATAGCCTGATGAGTGTTCGTTTGGATTTATTGTGAGTGGACATCACGCGATTGGATTATACACATTCGCATTGAATCTGAACTAATTTCATCATATCTTGTTTATCGGGAAATTCAGATATAGAGTGCCTTGAGTACCCTTGTACGTCAAATTTGCCCTAGGGTACTGATATCTCATTGATCATCATTATTATCTAGAAGTAGTTGCTAAAGTCCCCTTGAAAATGTACTGTGGTGATTTAACAGGTTTTCTTTACTTAGAGTTTTGAATTTTTTTTTGATCAGTGGATTTTTAAGAAGGCTATATTTTACGGATGTGGTTATTTTGTGGTTATTTAAACCCTTTTTAAACTATTTAAACAATGTAGTAGACAAAAGTAAACGTGTACGTCAGGCTTATCGAGACGGAATCCTCTAGTGGTTCCTTTTTCCCTTTCTAAATACCCACATATTAATTTTCATTGGTAAATGACAGACAAACAGACACCCGTTTTTTCTTATATATACAGATATTCAACGGTAAATGGTCATACCAAGGCCTAATTACAAAATTTACGATGAAAGGATTAATTATAGGGAGACAAATTCCACATAAATCCGCTGACCCTAAGTCTGTGCCACAAAACCGGTCAGAGACTGTTAATTGTTCTAAAATCATATCTCGTCAATAAAGAACAAAGTAAATTATTTCACTCAAAAGGGAATTATTAGTTTTTGCGGAAAAAGGAAAGAAATGGTGAAACTAACAAGTGAATTTTCCTTTATTGGCTGGAGAAACAAGACGAAAAATGACTGATGCTCTGAGAATTCATTAGTAAATCCCATCAATTTTTAATACCAGCTTGACAAATACAATGTCCTCACAAGTAATAAGTTGAATTCTATTGAGAGATCCTAATATTCCTCGCTAAATGATCGCAGTAATGATCCCCATTGGATTAATGTATTTGGCCTCTAATTCCCTAGTCGTATACTAAATATAACAAGAGTTAACTTTATATCTAGAAATTTATTTATGTTATCTGTCAATTCTAAGTGATAGAAATTTAGTATACACTCTCAGTAGATGGTGTAATACATCACCCAGGAACATCAGTCCTCTATACATTGTTAATTTAATTATTTGAATTAATAACTATTATAAACATCCTTTAATAAGAAAAAGAATACATCCCCAAGAATTTTTAGAAGCCCCTCCTGTTTTCAAATTGTTTAATTTGCTAACTCCTAATGAAAAACTCGCTTATTTAAGAAAAAAATAATTATATGAGCATTAAGCCCTTGACAATCTGGTATGTTTGAAAAAGGGAGTAAAATGAATCCTATTAGTTCAAAGAGCAAAGTTAAGGTCTCACTTGGCTCCCAGCCCCCACTTGCTTGAAGGAACCTGTTAGAAAACCAAAAGCACCCTACCACCTCAAACTTTCGTAATAAAGAGAAGATACATTCCATCGCACATTTATATACTCCAGATTCAAAATAGAATAAGTCTATTTAAATACTAACATGGAGATGACATAGTGTATCTCTCCTAATAAAAAACCAACCATGTTTAAAGATCCTCTGCGTTCGAAAATCGAACCTACTGGACCTCACGCTGCCAAGTCGAAGCAAGCCTTCACTTAACTCCAGCACGCACCAATTGGCTCGAGTGACGACTCATCATCACGCAAGCTAAGCCGGCATGTCAACTTGCACACCTCAATCGGCTTAGTATTCACGAACCGAGGCTATAATTCATTAAAACTCGCCCTCTCGGATCTTCTAACTGACTCGGCGAATCACTTCACTTAGGGAACTGTAATTTTTGGTGCCCCAACGCAACGTAGAAGAGCAAACCACGGAAACGGCATGGAAATAAGAGTTCCCTACTGATCAACGGCAAGCATCTTAAAATTCAATACAGCTCATTTAGGAAATATATATTTCACTATAGAGACTGTAAGTTTGCGCAAACATATCGATCAACCATCACATGAGGAGGGATAAGGAAGGAATTTATTATCAGGGTAAGTACAAAGTTTTAGCAGACCGTTGAATTCCCGTTAGTGAATAAAATGAAGAGAGGTGGAAAATTTTCCTAGTTTGCGATATTAAATTTAAGGAATTTTACAGTATGTTTTTAAATATTTTATTCAGATTTTATTATTAAAAATGCTGAATGTGACGAAGATTTCATGATTACAGTCGGTACTTGTTTGGACGTACGACAGTGTAGAAGGACAGAAATTTGCTACCATATAGTGCCATGCAGAACTGTATTATACAGAAAGCCTTCACCAAACACTTAAAAATTATACTTTTAAATAAAATAAATAAAAAAACTATCCCAGAATCCCTCCTTTTTAAAACCCCCCACTCTCAAACTGCAAAATTAATTTATGAAACAGTATGATAAATATTTAGAAAACGCATATTTACATATAAATTCTACCACAATGTAGCAAATAGTCGCCTAAACAACTTCCCTCATTCTTTTCTATACTGGAATTGTGCCAACTCACGGTAATAAAGAGCGTGAGATGTGAGATGGAAAAACGAAAATGCTCCCCACCTGACACACCATATATTCACTTATCACGTTTACATAGTCTCTTAAGATGACGCAAAAGAAACAACTGCGACAATAAATCCCTCATTTTACTGTGCGTAATTCTTTTGTGGATTCTTGCACACTCTTTTGAAAGGGGACACGCAATTATGTGAAACAGTCTTTATCTTGATTTTTAAAACCAGAATTTATTGGAGCAATGAACTAGATGATACCAGTACTCAAAGTGGCTCTCTGACATCAGACCCCACCCCACTCCTACCCCATTATAGTTCACAAAACGATTAAAGTCGCAGAAATGGTTTGGTTAAATCATTTACTTTTGTAAACGTAAGAACATTATTCTATAAACAATTAGGATTATATAATGGGGGGCTGTGCCTCCAGGCCCCTCCAATCGATTGAAACTCAGGGTCATCGTAAGGGGGTCTCCCTGCAGTGTTTGCACCCACAGGAGCAGTCCCCTTAAATTTACTCCAAAAACGTGAAACATATTGGAACACGAACGAAATAGTTTACGTCCCATCGTTCGCGCCACCAGTCTACATGTTTACCGAACTTGCGACCCCACACATGCAATTTATATAAATAATTCACTAATCGTTCTTTGTAGGGAGGAATGAGCTCAGTTTCGGTATTTCTGACATCTTTTATACGATTGCCCTGACTTTTTCAGAAGCGATTGAATTTACCTTAACCTAGTCGGTGTGGAATCATTTGGTAGACAGTTAGAAAATACTAAGAAAACTTGTTTCTGAGATGGAATGCACCAGGAAGAGGCAATTTAAATAAAATTTATCGCTAACCTCTGGAAATTGAAAAAAAAAGCACGAAGTTTTATAAATAAATTTAATAATCCTGCGATTTTCTTGGCTATTAGAAATTTTGAAATTAGTCTTGGGAGAAATCGTGGAACTTAATTCAACGTGTTACAAACAAATTAATAATATGGGTATTGGTAGCTCTATAAAGTTACAGACTTTTTTCAACAATGTAGTTTATAGATTGTATTATTTGAATTTCTACGAAATTTTGTTAGGAAGAGAATGGCAGCTATAAATGACTATTATAATTTTCTAAATGTAAATTTTAATGACAAAGGAGTTAATAAGAAAGAAAGAGATTTTTCCATTTTTAGCGTTAATTATTTTAACCAAATAGTTAATGATCAAAAAAGCAAGTAAAGGATTTTTGATATAATTAAATCGAATGAAGAAAATTTAGTTGAAATTGTCTAATTATCTCTTGTTGGAGAGCATTGAGCATAGTAGCAAAAAGATCACAATACTATTGGATTTAACTTAAAAGTGGCCTTTCCAATAAAACATTGAAGAAGTAATATTGGACGGAAGCCATCAACATGACATGAACTGCCGAGATAAAAACAATTTAAAAAAATATTAATTATGAAAACAAATGATTACCAAAAAGAAAAGTAGTTCGACTCGAAATAGATGATCGCCATAGTTCAATAATGCCCGAAACCCTACTATACTCGTAATTAGGAAAAGAAAATCGTTATTATGACTTTTTAAAAGAAAATAGTCATTGAGTAAATCGTGAAAGTTACTTTCATTATCGGCGTCGAGTAACAAACGACGTAAAAGAAAACAAAATGACACTAAAAAAATGACATTTTGAAACTTGTAAAGAAAGCCCTAAAAGTTCTATGCCTATGTAAAAAATAGGAAGCAGAATAAGGATTCTATCGTATTTATTAGAAATGATAAGGAAACCATGACAGCGACAGAAGACGTATTACGAATGTCATGAATCGTAACTTATCAGAGGAATTTAGGATATAAATCAGAAGTAACAGTCCTGTTTTTCCCGATATAATTGCTTTTAATGAAAAACGATACTTGGTAATCATATCCGGCCAAAGATCCTACCTGCAAATCATGTACATGTCGATAGAATGAAATTTCAAAATGTCTGTCGGCAGATAAAATGTATCCGACCCATATCAATTAATCTGTTAAATAATGAAATCATATCGCCACTCACTTTAGTCTTTAACTAATATTTAAATGAAAGAATTTATCGAGAAAAGTTTAAGTTAAAAAATGTCACGCCTATTATTTAAAATATGGACAAGAGTGAAACCATAATTTATAGACCTTTGAGGTTAACGTTATTTGCGAGTTAAATTCAGGAGTTAATTGTGAGAGTCAAGATCATGGAAAAATTGTGCCAAATAAAAAATAATTGGTGTCCTCATGTGACACTTTTAAAAAAAACATAGAACAAACCGTATTGGAGGTAGCTTATTGCGTTAGTCCGCAAACTGATTTAGAAAGAGGAGACAAAAGAGAATAAGTAGAAAAACTAAGACTGAGATGTTACTAGCAGCCTGTCTAAGGTGTAGTTTTTTCGTCTTGTATTATTTATTATCTTCAGAAATGAATTAAATTAAAGATTAACAAGCAAGATATCCAAGTTTGTCGAAGATGATAAATTAGGTTACAATTATAATACGATCCAGATTGAGAGGAAATACTTCCAAATCTAAACGAGGTATTTTATTGGTCTGTTACATCACATGCGAATTTAAATAAAAATAAGTGCCAAGTAATGTACCTCGGCTTTAGAATATGAAATTTTGATTACACGTTAGGTGGTCATCGATTAGAAAATGTGGCCGAAAAACATAATAATTGTGTATTAATTTCGAGTGATTTCGTATTTTCGAAATGCCGCGTCCAAATAGCTAAAGAGCCAAATAGAACATTCGGATTTATTGCGAGAAATTACGAACGTGATAGAATAGAAATACCATTGTTACATTGTTTAGTCGTGTGCTTCCTCAACTGGGATATGTAGCTCAGTACTGTTCTCCTTATCTGCAAAAGGATATCGATACATTAGAAAGAGTATAGCCAATGGCAACAAGTTACTTCCGCAGTTACGAAACAAATCATATAAATATAGATTTAAGTAGTTGAAGTTGCTCTCGCTTATAGACAGCCTCCGCGGCAAAGAGAGAAGTATTAAAAATTCTGTAAGGCTATGATAATATAAACTTCGATTCGCTATTTGAACTTCCTGAAAACATCAGGCCAAGAAACGGAAATAAAGATCAGGGAGAAATGTTTCAATTGAAGAAATATTTCAAATTGAAAAGCTCTTCTAGCTAATGTAGCTAAAAGTACACTAATCAATATGATTAAACATAAATTGGACGTATCCTTATTTATCAGGTGCCCCCAAATTTTCAATCACCATGTATATGTAAAAACGCATTTCAAGCTATAGAATTTATTCTACAAAATAGTTTGCCTATTACAGAAATCTTATTCCAAAATGGTCGTAATTTGTAAGAGACATATCGGGTAAGTATGGCGAATGAAGCAGTAGCTGCCAACCTAGAAAGTTCAGTGTATCTCGACTAAACATTCAATTTTTGGTCATAAATTGCTCTGCAGAAACACCTCTCTTATGAATTGACCAATGCTGGATATTTTCGAATAAGTTTATCGTTAATTCTTCTCAGTTGAGAAGTGTAACCTCAAATATTTATTTTTAGACAATATTTGATGGATACAAACAATCTTGTAAAATAAACTATTATATTAACTTTTTTTATTAATCTACGTAGTCTTCTCAAGAAGACTTGAGAAAATACTCCTCTAAATGGCTTAGTTGTTCAAAATTTGCCTTGCAAGAAAACTGTATCAATGTCTAGGCCTTTTTCAAGCTGTAGTAATTCCTAGGCCCTTTTTAAGTTGTTCTAATAAAGGGTGTTTGGGTACGACATGAACTGTATAAGGGCAAAGTTTACAACGTGTGAATAATTTTTCATCTATAAACTACCCTAGTGGTTCAACAATTGCAAAACTTAAATTTAGCTTTTGGACAAAAAACGTCCTTCATTAGTCAGATGAAAGGCTCTCCTCTTTTTCCTGCTAAAGAACGCCTGCAAACTACAAGTATTTGAGATAGGTTTCGAAGTTCTTCTTTTGCCTCTCGATTAACTGGATCGTGAAACATGTGATTTTCCTTGAAATGCTTTTACTGTTTTTTGAAAAAAATACATTAATTTCCAGCAAGCCCTTCGAATATTAAGGTACTAATTCATTCCTACTTTAGAGTTCCACCGAATCACTCCTTTCTTTACCTTCCACATTTTTTCCTACCACTAACCATAGAGCGAATTTAAGGACCAAGGCTAGTCTATATCATATAATTCAATATAACCCCGACGGGGTCGACATGAAAAGCTTTGTTTCACTCTATATTACCTTCAGCTCTTTCGAGGTGTATAGATTATTGAAGATGTCAATTACTTTCTCTCATAGGTGTTGAATTTTAGAACGTTTAGTTTAATTATTTTTTAGAGAATGCCTAGTAAAGCAATACGAGAGGGTTGAAGGGACATTGTTGTTTTATTGTCTTGCCTATTTGGAACAGGCTGGGTGAGGGAAGTGTGTGTAATGTTCATACTGTTCAAAGTATGATTTAATTTGTTGTAGATTTAATTGAGTTATTATAGTTTACCACGTTTGGCTTTTTATGTTAGGATGTGGATTTGCTATATTTTTTATTTTGGGTTTTATTTCCGTTGGATTAAGATTAAGACAACGATATCAGGAGTGCAGAAGGGAGCTGAAGGTTGTATTATTTGTAAAAGCATTTAAGAATTGTACATTTTGCTAGCTACTTGAAAGACATTGTTGAACTATCAAGCTGCATGGACAAAATATTAAAAGGGTAAGCGGTTAATGAATAGGAATTCACTGAATTCTTCCCAGGTCGCCCCTATATTTGTAATGGTTTGTATGTAGGTTAGAATGGAGAGATACATCAACAGGAAGGTAGCAAACGTTGGCATGTGGATCTGGGGTGAGAGCTTACTACGCAGTGTTAAGCTTCTGCAGGTTGTTAGCGTCTTGCATTGAAATGTTCGTCTCTTTTGTATGTACGGTTGACTCGATTGCCTTTTTAAAGTGTTAGTAAAGTTGTTTCATTTGCAATGTTTGAACCTGAGAAAGTAGTCATAGGTGCAGTAGGAAAAATAGTTATTTTTTCGAATTTTAGCGCATTATAAATGGCGGATCACGCAAAAAATAAAAAAGGGTAAAGCTACGAGTAGGTAAAAGGTGTGGGAGATTTTCTGCAGGAGAGTCTCCTACAGGTATTGAGGCAAAGAGGAAAAAATACGCGTTTTGAGCTTTAGGAGGGCTCATAATCCTCCAGATGTTAGACACATCAATTTATCATACTACCATTTACATCCCAGGGCTGTTGTACAAAATGATAATTAAAGGAAAGATTAGAGAGAGTAAGAGAAAAGGTGGAGGGGGTTCACGCAGGTACGGTAAAAACTAGCTAACATACCAGAGCCACGAAGCAAAAGTGAACCAGCCTCTCGCCTGCCCCACCCTCGCCCCGACTAAGATAAACGGACGAAAGCTGGTCTGCGACGGGCCTGTAAAGTTCACCTCTATCCCCCCAAAAGGTCAGAAGAAGTCTGTAAAGAAAGTTGCGATAAAATAGTAAATTTGAAATTTTTAGATATAATATAGCCCTACTTTGTGACTACCTAGCGCTCTGGGGCAGGACGGTGTGCCTTCCCTCCTGCTACCACCAGGTAAAACAGCATAAACTAGGCATTCGGTGTTTGGGTGTTTGACATTACGTGGTTGATAACTTTGTAAGTTTAGCAGCATGAATTGGTTTCGACTTGATTCGTGCAATGATGGAGTTTTGCTTGGGCAATTAAAATTGAGGCTTATTCTGGGATTTTTGAATTTTTGAAATTTTTAATATGGTGAATTTGTGCTGTACGTGTCTAGCAGGATTACAATTTACTTTAATGTAGAGGATATTCAATAAGTTTTTCTTGAAATGGATTGGGATATGACAAGTTTGCGGCTGGGGTTTACAAGTTCTGCTGTTCCTTAATGATGATTATTTCTCACTTCTTATTCTCCTGCATCCTATATTCAGTGATCTCTAAATTGTATGATAAATGCAAGGTTGTGATCTAGAGATCGGTAATCTGTAAAGGGTGACAATTTCCTTTGCTTTTTTTACTGGAAATTAAAGTGCAATAGCAGAATGGTGGTAATAAAAGATTCTTTTTAATAGCTCTCCTCTGGCGGCTGCCTACAAGAGCGTTAATCGACAATTAATCTTAGCATAATTAATAGTAGGTATCATTAAAACACCAAGAAAATAAATAAAAAGCAATAAAACAAATGAAAACCAAAGACTAATCCAGGAGGTCAAAGATTACACAAGTACGTCTGCCCGAGCACGGCCTGCGTACGAGAAACAAGCAATAGTTGCCCTGATCGTCCTCGTACCGCGATAGGTAACTTGCACAAATATCACTTAGATTGGGATATATAACAATTGCACCAGAAAAGCTGGGGGACAATGCATTCGTCAAGTTGCGGCGCTGAGGAGCACTGGAGCGAATGGCGCTGCATCCTGCGAGTTTGTACACTTCGAAAGCTATAGAAAGCGACCTAAAGGCGCCATGACATTGGGAGGGATAGAACCACGGAAACAGTCGTGGCGCAATGATGCACAACTTTATGTTTTCATCGGGAGTCTCCCACCTTCTTTGATAGGTAGCCCAACGCGCTAACCTGATTACTGCGATTTAGTCAAGGTGCACTATACGCTTATGAAGTCTTGAATGGTTTTCCGCTTTTGGAGTTAAAGACCAGTCGGCAGCATTCAGTGACATTACAACGTGCGAGCAGTGAATACTGGCAGAACAGAATCTTGGCTAGTGATTGAGGAGAAAGCGGTCATGAAAGAGTCTGCCATGAGCGCGCGTTTCTAGATTGCGGTCACGTTCTCCTGGAGAACGGAAGGGTGGTCTTGCGACAATTTGCCCCGAATCCTCTTCAAGGGTGTTGTTCCCGTTAAGTGAATATACCTGTACTCGCCATGAAGAGTGGCTATCCTCCCACGAAACATAACCGTACATGGCCCTAGCTTGATGAAAATCACCAGCAGTGAAATCGTTCGGACAGCACTTAGAGCGCACTAGCACGGGTACCCGGCGTTGCCCGGGATAAAGATGCCTGTCACAAATAAACACATATTCATCTTTTTTGAAATTCCTTTATTGTGACACAAAAATAGCTTTATTTGCTGATTATTATTATTATTTGTGGAGTAAAGGGAGAATCAGAAAAGTTACACAATCTCCCTATCATATAGTATCATATCATATAATACAATATATGTAGTACTATATAATGCTATATAATATCATATTATATACTTAAAATGAATAAACATTTCACCGCTCCTGCCCAGAAGTTTAGGCGCATGCGTGAATGGCCGTTTTTTATGAGAGAACAACTTGTTTTGGCCACATGAACATATCGAGTATCTTATATATATATATATATATATATATATAGGCATATCGCTTCAGTCTGAGTATTAATTCACTCTCGGCCTTCCACTAAAGAAACAGTTGGTGTTTATAACCACTAGAACCTCTAGGACTAGTTTTTAGGTCAACGGTGATGAGGTTGCCGGATACGATCTCAACGGCTTCATCCACCGATCTAAACTCATCGACTGCGACAGAGGAATAAATCATTTCTTGGAATGTGGGCCTCTTCGCTGGATCCATGTCCCACCAGGGCGGGCTCTCAGATGTTAGCAGCCCAGATAATGATACTTGAATGAGAAAGTGATCCCTACTATGAAGGTCATCGACTACATATACTCAAAACCAGGCTGTACATACAGAGAGCACAGAGACAGATCAAAACAGGAAAATAAAGCGGTTATTGGGAACTGATGCGTAAACTCACCTATTTCAAGCTCTTGGATCAGGTAGCAAGAAATTAACTACTAAAAATGATCCTGTAGATCTCCTGGAGGCGGTGTTTAACAGTCAAAGCCCTGAGCAGAAGAAAAGGTCCTCTTCAACCATACAACGTTTCGCAGAAATCCCTGCGTCAAAATCAGCTGACAGTCTTGCTGCCCTGTCACTGCCTGAAAAGAAGCATTCATTGCGAATAGAAAAACATAGAAAGCATATTAGATTAAATCGCGCAATCTTCTGTGCGATTGTGATTGTAAAAACTTTATATCTCAGGAGGGTAGGCAGGAGGCACGCGCCAAACATGGTTTTCTTTAGAAAGATAGGTAACGGGGAATTTGAGGAAATTAGCCCCCGCAGCTTCTTCTATTTGGCCCTTGGTCAGCGTAAATTCTATTTAAGGAATATCTCCTCCAGCCCTCGCTCACACGAGATTCTGGAGCCCTCTTTGATGAGATTATCCTGAAGGGAATGGCCGTACCCTCCCCTTTGGCGCAACTTTGGGCTGTTGGGGCGGTACAAGACGCAGAAAGAGCTATCTCCTTCGAGGACCTTTAGTAGATGGTTAAGCTTATATTGCGACTCATTTTCATCTTTTCTTTTAGAAACGGGGCTACTTCGGAGGTGGGACTACCTCTTTTAGAGGGTCCTGGGTCTCTGATTTGATCAGAACAGCCATTGGTGGGAGCATGGGATACGAAGCGCCTTTGATGATGTCCTCCATTCTGGGACACCATTAGAAGTCCCCAAAGACAGTTTCACGACCACCTTCAGGAGGCGAGTTTCCTCCCGTGAGTCTAACGACACGGTACAGGACCGGAGGTGTTTCGCCTTACGGGACACGTTCATTCGGTGAAAGGGAAGACCACAAATTTTAGCCGGTGATAGGTTTGAGCCCTTTGGGCCACTAGCTCTACCAGTGGATCGCCAATGGGGTGGGAGTAAGAATCAAACCTAGTGTTCCGAATGGGAAAAAGGGCATTCGAGTTCGCAAGCTAAGAGGAGGGTTCAGGAGTAGAGGGTGGCTTTTATAGAATTGAAGCATAAGACTTTAAGGTAGTTATGTGCGCGCTAAGAAAACAGATTCGTTCCGCAGCCTGAACGGCGAGGATTGCTTTTCAAGGAAGTACGCGCCACATTTCCTCGAGGAAGTGAGATGCGGTTGTCCTTTGATGGAATGTGTAGCTTTGGGCCAACTTACAGGCATCAGTGGAACAGATAACTAAAAAGCATTTAAATCCAGTGAGATCAAAAAGGCCAGGTAATCTTTGAATGAGAAGCCCCGAGATAATATAGGTCCGCTCACCACACTTGTAACTTTGTTCTTTGTCTGGGCTTCCACGCTTGCCGAAACGGCCGCGAACCCGTTTGTCCACTAAGCTCCCGCGGAGGGAGAGGAAACCCTCTCTTCTTAAATTTCCTTCATTGCTCTTTTATTTGGGCGAGCGGAAGACGGCTACTGAACCCGAATCTGTCCACGATCTGTATAGGCACCAAAACTGGACGGGCAAGCTTTGGGAACATCTTCTCTGAGATAGAGAAGATATTGGCCGCAAGGAGTCATTTTGTGATGGAGGAGATCCCTCCTCTCCTTCTGATTCTTCGGATACCAGTGCCACCTGATGAAGACCTTGCACTTAGTGTGGTGTCTAGCACTGAGCTCAGGTTCTCTCCAAAGGAAAACTATGCCATCTTGGGATCATCTCCACCTCAGGAGGAGTTTCCAAATCCCTATAACTCTAAAGCATAGTGTATTCAGATCGTGGACTTATAGGGAATATTACCCATCACGTAAAACTAGGGTAAGCTGCCATTTCAGTTCACATCAAGTTCCCCAAACTCTGATTTACGAGGTGTTTCGGTGAGGTCCAAGTGATTATGCTGCCTTCTACCCCTGTAATGGTGGTATGGTGGATTGGCTGACACAAACAAGAAGGGCGGAAACTGATTCACTGCCTCCTCTATAAAGCCGTATTTTTGGAGGGACTCTGAGAAAGCAAAATGGAGCTCCCCACAAATTCAGAGTCACCCGGAGGCACATCACCTAAGTAAGCCAAGCGAACACCTCAAAACCATGGACTGGCCCCTGAGAACGTACAAGAGGTAACTTTTGTCACAAAGGTGAAGATGCCCTGGGCTTATCCGAAGACAGCGAGGGGAAAACCAATATGCTCCAATACAATGGTTGAATGGGAGCCCCTTCACCAGTCAGAGTGGTTCTGTACTTGAATCTCTCGCCCTTCCTAACACAAAGGTCTGGTTAAGATTTAGAAATAGCACTAATTGCAAAAGTCCGACTGCACTCGTTAAGACAACCTCAACAAAGGAAAAAATATAGATTTTTTCACTTAGACAAGTATTTATTGTTTTAACATATGCATAAATGTGGTGTGTTTAAATTGAAATATTTATTAATCTGGCCACCCTTTGCGGTTGAAGGAAGACTTCAGCTCGTCGACATTGCTGTGGCAAACCTTGCAGTTCTTAGCCTCAACATGCACCCACATGTCTTAGTCGATGGGTTCATGGTCGGGCGACCGCGGTGAACAAAGGTCCTTCGCTCAAAAGTTAATATTCGACCCAACCACTATTGCACGGTGTTAGCGTGTGGGCCGGATCACCTTGCTGCTGAAAGACTTAGGGCAGGACTTTCGTGCCTAAGATATCCCTGTAATCGGCTGCGGTGAACCAGTAACCGATCTCGAACCTCACCGGCTGCATCTTCTCACCATTCGAAGCTACGACGCCAAACATCATGTCGAAGGCCGGGTGGCTGGTCTTTGGCACTTAGCGGACATCGTAGACATCCTGGCTGAATGATACCAAGCGATCGGTCTATATTTCGATGATCGCAACGATCTTGAAGATTTTTTCATCATAAGAAATAAGAATTCTATTGAGATGACTATAATTGGTTGAGAAGGCTACAACAACTCTCCGGACGTTATTCTCCCATACGGTCGGTTAGCAGGAGCCTTTCCATGTACCACAAGCTGTTGCCGCCCTCCTCCTTGACTCCCTGGACACCGTGACTATCGAGATGTTCTTCTTTTAAAGCCTACTCCTTGGGAGCTTTGGAGCACTTTCGAAATCGAAAGAGAAAGAGGAAAGAGAGAGCAGAGAGTTATATACCTTAAGGTGAACTAGCTAAGTATCGCCAGTGTCCGCTTGGTAGTGCGAGTAATGGGCTACGCAGATAACAGCCCGATCGAAACTGTTGGCTCTCGATTGTCGCTCACGATGACGTTTCGATATCGGAGCAGATATTGGAAGTGCTACTCAAAGGCGTATCACGTTGCAGCCGTGCTATTCATCATTATTATTGAAGAAATTTTTGTTTCAAATTGAAGTGTAAAGAAATCTAAGGATTTTATCTCCTCTTTTGTGGATTGAGTTTTTTGAAATATGTTCCCCATTCTGAAAATTATGGTCAATAATTTCATCTCCACATGACCGTAATATTTATGCACGTGGGGTTTATGGTTCTTGTGTTTTAGGTATTTAATTCACACAGAAGTCTCTTTCGTGATCTTTGTATGGTCATCGCGTTTTTACTTTTTAATGTTTCCCATCGTCTCCTGTGACAATTATTCGACAAGTGTTGTAGTAAATAAATAAATCTAGAAATACTACGACATCTGATACCTATACTTATGACAAATATCATAGAATTAATATTATTTTAGGTTACATGACGCCTATATCTGCTCTCTAGTCCCTTGACTTCACGAGTCGAAAAAACACTTACTAAACAAATAGTCCTGTGGGTTGCATGTTTCCTGTATTTTAATGTAACTTAAAAGGCAAAATTTGAATGATATTACTTCTTCCTTATAACCTGTCAAAATATATCAATTCTAATATATTACATAATATATCACAATACCTATGGTTTGTTATAAAAATTAATTCTGCGCCCAAAGAGTTTGCTAAGTAGGATGGAAGTTTTATTTTCATGTTTCTGATAATTTTATTGATCAGAAGGTAGTTCCAAAATAGAACATTTGTCTTAAAAACGGGTTTTATAATATATTTATATCGTTAAGACAATATTTTAATAGTTAGCACAGAATCTCTCTCTCGTGGCCTAATTTCCATCCTAAATGTAATTAACTGGCCAAGATTCAGTTTCGGGAGGTACTCGTACGTTAAGAATATAGTACGCACCTTTTGGGCCCGAATCTGTTTACATATGAAAATTAGCCTGAACACGGATAAGGTGCGTTATAAAGATAATAGACTTTTATCCCTTATTAAATCACTACTTTCAGTAATTTTTAAAATTAACGTACTCTCGATGGATTTAAAATTTTGTAAAATTACTTCTGATACTGCTTTTTTACTCACTGTTCTTAATTATGTTCATAAGAAGTCTTTCTCCTCTTCTTACTTTTCTCACACGTTACACATACTATGAAATTTCTACACCTCCTTTTCCTTACACAGTCTCAGACTTTTCTTCATCGGCAAAGGGCTAAATCTCAACATTCATGTTATCTTGTTTATAAATACTACCACATAATTCCATCCAAAATTCACCTATATTTGCTAAGACATTTGTTTGCAAATTTTCAGGTGATTAATTTTAATATCACTGTTTTGTCCCATTTATTTTTACTTTATTCAAGTGATTATTTATTTTTATTCATTCTTACCTTAATTATAGTTTAGGTACTGCCATATTAAAAACTACTAAGGACCTGGCCCAAATGAACTTCGTGGTTTAACATGTACCTTCAAAATGCCTAAATAAACATATTAAAGAGCCAATTTACATTTCATTTGTCCTGTACTTTAACGTCAAAATCTTTTTGCGTTTATTCTATACATTTCCAGGAAGTGACAATCGGTGGTTACTGAAAAATCAATTAGAGCTAAAACAGATGGGAAGTCGGTGCTTTAATCTGAGAGGAATTCAAAATATGATATTTCCGGAAAATGCGAATTTATAAATACAAAAGTTTAAATTTTAAATCTCGTCCAATGGAGATGAGCTACTACATTTATGTTATGTGTATAAAGAGGAAGTGATTTTATGTAATTGAAAAAAAACAAACAAACACTTTAAATGGAGGGCCTATTCAAATAACACGACCACAAAACTATCCATAAAGCCTCGATCATTCCACTTTACAGTATACCACACTAACCAATAAAAATTTGATTTTTGTTCTTACTTCAGCTATTACAGAAGTTATGGGTAAATATTGTCTTTATCTAGAGTAATGTTTCTTTCTTATTTATCCATAAAATCACCTTAAGTTAATGGACATTATAACACGGTAGTAGCAGTTTATCTAACCTTCACATGTTTTGAATTTCACTTTTGTTAGATCTATTATGTTATCATTTTGCAGAGCTCAAAGTTTGCAATATAGTTTGCTTTGATGGGGGATCACATTGGTTATATAGGTAACAAAATAAGGGATAGTGATAAATTAAATGTCTCAACTTCAATTCATGGATTTCTTTCCATTTCATACCTTAGAATTGGAATGTAGGAAAAATCAGAACATTGATATCCGTCTCAACATCTCTCATTCCTAGATCAATGGAATATACATTCATTCAAAGCCGATTTTCGACAGCGGAAGTTTAATTTCACGAATTTGGAGTTTGTTTACGAAGGCTTCTTAATCTGTGCCATTGGGATTTCAGAGCCTGATGATTTTAGCAACTGCTCTTCTTTATTATTTTTTGTGCCGGGATTTAAGTTGTTCTACCACACCCCCGCCTACATCTTAAGACGAATACTGACTGGCGGCTTGCTCTTAAACCATTTTCAATTTCCATAAAGCTAAACATAATTTTCATCATCTTACATCTTTGCCACCATCCACTCACGTCTAATTAAAGGTCTAGTGTTCGTATTTTAAAGTGGATATCCTCTTTGTACAAACATATTTTTTTGTTTATAATAAGTCCACCCAGGACACTGGATATAAGGGTGCAATTTATCGAATGTTTATATTTTATTCTTATTTCTTTTCTAATTCCTCCGACTCTTTTAGCCATTTATTTGTCCATGCCCGCTTCATGCTTTTATTCGCAAAACGCCGTGGGTGGCTAAACTACACTTTCTCATTTCTTTAAGTAATAATTGACCTGTTCTCTTTATCCTTCCAGAGGTCTGCTTCTGTCAAGGACCAATCGACAATCAGAGGCGATAGCTTCCTTCAAAGAAGCACTCAGTAGCCGACCGTGGTTAGCTCAAGCACATCTTGCCCTGGCCTCTTCCCTGATGCAAACTGGCGAAAACCATGAAGCTACAATGGTATATATATATATATATGACCTTTCATAGATTTATTACCTGAATTTTATGAAATGTTTCGTTGGGTAGATTTATAAAACGTTAAGAAAAAGGATTTTCTCTTCTTTAAAAGCTAAGCCTTTACTTTTTAAAGCTAAGAACTCTGACAAGGTCATTGAGCTTGGGATAATATGTCATCATCTCAGAAACTATATCTCTGAAACTGTACTCTCCATCTTCACTGATTTTGCAAACTTCTGAATTGTGACTTTCTTCTGAGTGCTGCTTATTCCTTTCGGAGAGGGTAGGTACAGGAAGGCCACCAAGTTATGGCATCGGGGAAAAAGGGGGTAAAAGATCGGGATAGGAAAAGCAGGTGAATTCTGCCACTTCGACCTTTGGAAACATCCAGCCTTCAGAAGTAGCAGTTGCTTGGGTGGTCAGTGGGTTTGCGCCAAATCCTGAGAATGGCAAACTTCATGGCCCTTCTTGCTCCTCTATATCATCCTGTAAAAGTGAAAAATGTACTTTAATACTCTTTTGGCTTACAAACAAACCTAATAGCTTAAATACTTGTTGCATTTAATCCTTCACTATTTACAACAAACAGTAATCTTAGGTTGCAATGTTTTCTTGCATTGATTAACTTTGTCTTCAACTGGCATGTCGAAGTATGTTATGTATGCTTCACACATTCTCATAAATGCTCTTTCACTGAACGATTTTGCTCTTGTTTTGATGAACTGTCCGCGATATAACTGAATTCATCTGGAGAATGATTGCAGCCCTTTGATGTAATTTCTCTTCTGATGCGTTCACTATGTTAACTAGAGCTGAGTGATTGAAGATCTCTAAATCCCTGTATAAATATTTCTGTAGTAATATTCTATAATATTCCAGAAGGTTCAACAATTTTCTAAGGGTAAATTCTGGCAAGTTCTGGACCATTCTTAAAATTTCATAAAATTCTACTAAATTTTAGAAATTTCTCACTTAATCTTGATTTTTGGAAGGTTTCCTTGAAACATATATTATTCCAATAAAATTTCATATTTTTTTAAAGTAAGATTTACAATTTTATATATTCTCATTTCTTTCAGAAATAAATAATACTCAATCATTATTTTTTAAATGGGCAAATTTGGAAATTTATTACCCTACCTACATAGGCAAAATTTCAGCATCAAAATAGACTACTTTGACATTTACTTTGTTGAAAAACAACTGAAAAATCACAATTTTAACCAACGAACAAGTAAAAAAGTGCAAACTTATTAGATAGTGTTATATATTGCAAGTAAGAACAGACAGGTTCTCTAATTTCGCAATTAAGCTTTTCTATGTAAGCTTGGTTAGGTTAACAAATCTTAATTTATCATGGATTCATGTAATAAAATGTTTGAAAAAATAATCAGTGAGCCGATAATACAATTATTTCATTTAATCAAACTTTACTTCAAGAATGGAGAAAGTCATCGAAAATATCTCATGTTTAACTTTAGTTAATTGATAACTTCACCATTAGCTTACACACCACAATTTAATTTCTTCACAAAATGTAATTGCTCTTTTATTGCTTCTTTCACCGAATAGGACAGGATATTTAACATACAAAATTATGTATTTAAAATTTCCTTCTACACTCAAATTTATTGAGTATTTTTTGCACGATATAAATTCCTGTAGTTTGGTTCAATAAAGAACCGAATTTAAATTTGCTGGGATTATCAAACCTCTATGACCTCATCTCTTAGCTCATGTAATTTTATGGTTGTTAAATGTTAGTCAAATAATTTCTTGCAGGTTCTGGAAGATTGTCTGAGGCACGTCCATGCCGAGGCAAAGGACGGCATGAGTCATTCATGGGCCATCACAAATTGCCAACAACGCCTATCACGAATTCGGGTTCAAAATGGACAACCGCATGCGGCTATTCACGAACTCCTTAGGGCGCTGCAAACAGCTCCTCCGGGATACCCAGCATATGCGCTTTTGACTCTCTTGGCTGAAGCTTACGTCGCGGCTGGGGAACACGCAGAGGCTAAGGGAGCTCTCAGTAAAGCCTTGAAATATCAACCTTCGCACGTCCCAGCTCACCTCGCCTTTTCCAAGCTTCTACAAGCGAATGTAAGAATCTAAATTTTCCCCAGGCCATCTGACATCTGAGTGTCAAGTGGTGAAGTTGGTATAAGTGATAAGAAGGAGGGTAGGTTGAAGTAAAGTGATCAAGTGGGAAGAAGGTAATTGATTCTCAAAAAGGATGCTAGGTGTCTGGAGATCAGGCTTGTTTTTCCTGCGAGTGAAACCCAGTATTCAAAAACCTTATAGTTCATTACTCTAAGTACTTCAGTGCCATCTTCTACCGGTTATTGGGGAGATCTTATTGTAGGATACAATACATTGAAAGAGCAGGCACATGGAATAAAAAAAGAAGAAAAAATGCGAAAGGAGAAGATTGTTATATCCATCCGCTTTACCCCAAGTAACTGAGGCTTGGATGAAGCATAAAATGCCTCCAGAAACCAATTTAGATAGAGAGCCCTGGGATTCGAAGGGATTCGAACATTTTAACAATGTTATAGTTAAATGAAATGGCTAAATTAAATAGCAGAAGGATTTATGAGTTTATGTTCGTACTTAAGAGTAGGTTTCCTTTGTACGAACGTGCCTACCCTCTCCTTCAATTGATGTCTCGTTTCTTCAGTGATTAAAAGTACCCTTGATTTTTCAACTAGTTTCCTTTCTTTTCCAAATTAAAAGCATTTCTAAAAATAATTTTTCCTCTATGCTTTTATATGATGGCACTAGAAGTGTTTTCACTACTTGGAACTACAGTAACATACAATTTTAAACATTTTTGTGGTTAAATTATTTGATCACATTAAACAGTGCACAATTCTCATTTAAAGAGCCTAGCTTTAAGCAAATACTGTGCACTTTCTCTCTTTGTCCACACCAGCACACTATTAAACTTCGCTATTAATTCTTTCCTCTTAATTTCAGGGCAGCAAAATTGGTGAAGCAGAAACTTGGCTTCGAAGAGCGGTCGCTCTTGCCCCTGATGATGTTTTGGCACACAAACACCTTGGTAATTATAAATATAAACAAATAAATATAATATTAAATACTGAAATAGACGGCAAACGAAACTTAAGTCTTTTCTATGAATAGTCTCCCTTTAATTATCTTTCTTTTTCGTGCACCTACGGAAGATCAGTTGATTAGGGCAACTACTGCAAACCCCTCCGAGGACAACCAGACTCTCCTTGAGTTATATAACTTCGGCACACTTTAATTCCCTCTAACTTAGCTACTTCCGACATAAAATACTTGATCAAGTGAAGTTAGGCCAAATCAGTGATGAATTGTAAAGATAAGCTATCTCTAAATTGAGCTAGTAAATATACGGCATCTATAAATTGACGAAAATATTAATGTATGAATTGGGAAATAGGAAAAAATACCTCAAAGAGAGGTCAGGGTATTTTCTCCAAAATTACAGGTAAATCTATACTTAATACTTTTATAGATGGCCTTTCTTTACTGGTTGATCATAGAGATGGCTTATACTCACAGATACTCACAGAGGATCTTCTGGAAGAGGCAAATTATGCCTGTGGCTCCAGCGTTTTGAAATCAGAGTTATCCTTCTCTTATGTGGACTGTCTGCCATCGCCACGGGCTCCATCTTTTGACGATAATACAGAAAATGACTTATATTTAATAACCAACATTATTTTCAAAATACAAATAATAGTAATATCCAAAATCACTGAAATACAAATAATCATGAAATACAAACGAATCTATTGAAAAATATCCATCTTTTGCTTTATAAGATACATGTAACTAATCTTTACTTGTTGCGATATATCATTAAGAGCCTTTGTCTCTATCCTCGTTTTTTTAGCTTTCATTTTTAGAAAAAATTAGCAGAGTTACTTGGTGTTGCAGGTTACAAAATTTAGATTGGAATTGTATAGATTAGCTGATTTTCTCACTATGTTATCTCATTAGCTAAGCTTAGCTAACTGCAAAAGCAGTGTATACAATCTAATATGTAATATTTTCTTCTCTGACAGTGTATGCATAGGTTCTGTATAAATTCCTGATGAAAAAAATCCAACTTTTATAAGATGCCTTGTAAGGGGAAACCAACTGAATTAAAACTAGGTTCGACTATAATTTGCACTTAATTATAGATTTTCTCATTAAATACTGCACTAAATACCAAAAAGTACCACTTCATTCCTTCTAAAACATTGGTTTAATAAAGTTATGAGAAAATTTATAGGTTCAATCGTTGGATTCCCTATAACGACAAAATAAACCAACGAATAAACTCCAGCTTTTATATATATAAATTAAGGTAAACATATTCTCCTTTAAATCCAAATTATGATCGTGTGTTCCTATCTAGGTATTTTCTCGTCCTATAAAAAAGCTACATAAATTAAAAAAAAGATCTACTTAATATTAAATCTTAATAAAAACTCAGGAAAATAAGAGACTGAACACATAAAACTCTCCTAAATCGACGATCAATGAGAGGAAAGCTTACAGCGATACTCTCCCTCTCCTGTCTTGGTGCTTCCGAGTGAGCCTATAGGTATGGCGTATTTTGACGTTATATATCCCTTTTATGGGAAATGTGCGAATCGGGGAACTCTTCTCGATGTAGCAGCCTCGGTTATGTGATCAACAAGCTTCCTTAGGATAAAGGAAAATATTGAGTTGGATTCTTTATTCCTTGGTAAACAGCTAGAACAAGCTTCGAAATGGCGAACGGTAATGACAACTTCTTCTTGAATAATAATGATTGCTAAACTCATAACTCCACAAAAATATACCTATATAAATAGTCAATTTATCTACTCATAATTCTACAAAATTCAACCAATCAGGACTGAGATACATTTAATTGCCATACTTATGTTCATTTTTGAAATACCTTAGCGTTAACAAATTGATCAATCAGCTTTTAGACATAAGCACTGCAATAATTGTCTAATCAACGTCACGATAGATTTAGAAAGTTAATAACGCTCAAACCGTTTCGAATGTAAACACGGCTGAAATCCGAGCGCGGATTAACGAACAACAACGGGCCATATGAGATGGAATTATCGAGAGGCTCGTCATATAACAGAACCCCTAGAAATTCTGGAAGAATATAAAAAAACTGAGAGGTATGCCCCCGAAGGAGAAAAGGAAGCTGGAGGAACATGGGGAAATCATAGAAAATCCAGAAAGAATTGAAAGAAGGTTCAGGAGGTACTGGCGACAAATATTCTCCATCATGCCAGAAGAGAATGAGGATTTTGACCTGGACTTCGAAGGCCAGGTGATTGATCAACTAAATAATACAATCTAACGCACGCACCCCCACCCGAACGTTTCTGAGGAGAGGAGAATGGAGGGCCACGGCCGACCGATCACTACTGAGGAGTTCCTGAGCATGCTCAAATCCTTCAATCAGAGAGCTCCTGGCTGGACAGGGATTACCAAAGAGCATCTGGTAAATGCTCCTACACGCTTGCTTCAGGGCATTATCAGTGTTCATGTGGGCATGAACACTGGTTATTTCCCCGACGGATACAAGGTGGCAAAAATCATCTTTATTCCAAAAGGAAAAAAGTTGCCAGAACAGCCGATAGATACAGGCCCATCTCCATCTTGGAAATCATCGGCAAGATTTTGGAAAAGATCCTACCCAACAAGCTTCAGAATCAACTTGAAGAGAAGGGGGCCCACGACCCACAACAACGCGTGTTCCGGAAGAAGCGCAGAACGGACATCGCACACTCGCCCCTAACAGAGAAAATCGTTGAGGGCCGAGCGGATGGAGAATACATTGACATCGTACTAAGCGACGTGCAAGAGACCTTCGATAAGGACTGGCTAAGGGGCCTTCAACATAAGATCCTTAACCTTCAGCTTGAATCGGATCCTGGAACGAATCATCTGCAAATTCATCATGGAAAGGCGAGCCCAGATCATGATAGGGGTCACCACGGACCAGAGTTCCTCCTTGAGGCCGGAGTCCCACAGGACAGTTGTCCAAGCACCCTCCTTTATCTACAACCTGCTTCATCCCCACCCATACCTTCCTTACATCCCTTTTCCTTTCCTCTTCACACTCTATCAATTTTACGCCGTGTCCAAGGTGGATCCGCCATGCCGATGCACTGCCAGGCCACCAGGCGGGAGGGGTAGTCCTGAATGGCAGCACCTGGCTCTGCCAGGCTGTACGCACCCCTTGCAGTGCGGGCTACTGCGAGGGGTGATGAGCTATTGCTTCCAGTAGAAAATTTAGGATCACCATGCCCAATGATAAACAATTAAAAAAACCCAACCATCAACTTCTCCTGTTCCATCGACGAAGCCGCCCTCGGGCAGCTCCACCGAAAAAAATGGAGGTTCCCTTCCCTGTGCTTGCGCAGGGGACCCTCAATATTTCTTTAACCGGAGAGGAGGCTTATTACTCTCCGACGACTACGGGTGTAGGGGACTTCCCCCCACCCCCTTCTCTGGAGGTGTTTTCAGGCACCTCACTGTTTCCAGCGGCAGTCCCTTGTTTTCTTTCCAAGCAAACTGCCAAGAAAGCCGGCAGGCAGCCCATTGACGACCGCTCCCTATTGAAGAGGCTCGGTAGGGCAAACCCCCTTAGGGGGGAGAGGGAAGCCAGGCCCCTTCGGTCGCTTCCCTCAAAAGACCTGCAGGCAAGGATATTGAACCTTGTCGGGATCAAGGCCTGTGCCTCCCCAAACATGACTGGTGACGCTTCCAACGGGACCTGCGATGTCCTGAGAGGGAATGGCCAACTGGAGGCCCCTCCTGTGATAGACATGGTTTGTCAAGCAACCCAGTCTCAGACGGTAGCCTTCCATGGGAAAGAATCCGGGCTCAGCGCCAAGCACCGAACCCGAATTCGCCCCTATGCAAGGTCTTCCTCAAATGGCCAGGGCTTCCAAGGCAGTACAAGGAGGGGAGGGATCTCCTCCGACCGGTGCCCCTACGACTGCCAGGACCTTCACCATTTTGGAGCAGAACCTGGCTGAGTCCGGTCCATTTGGCCAGGGGGCTTCTACTGGCGGAAGTGAGAAACGGGTTCATTCCCCGGCTTCCTCTCCGAAAAAGAAAAAGAACTAAAAAAAGACTAAGAAGACTCATGGCTCCTCTCCATCCGCGGGGGCTGACTTTAGATACCTCCTTTCAGGCAGTGGCTGTGCAGCTTCTCCTAGATAAGAGTTATACTATAATTTCTGGTACATTCCACCGTCAGCTGACTTCGACGCGGGGGAATTCTGCCGCGTCGTGGCACGGTTGCCGAGGCCCTTTCTCTTGCTGGGAGATCTGAACGGCAGGCATCCACTCTGGGGAGATTACTCAATAAATCCCAGGGCTCAAGTCATTGCCGATCTGATCGAAGAGCTTGAGATAGGTGTCTTAAATGTGGATGAGCTTAGGCATCACTGCCCGAGAACCGCTTCATTTTCTTTCCTTGACCTATCTTTGTGCTCTTCGGATGCACAGCCTGATTTTGATTGGGGGTTGGTCGATGACATCCATGGTGGTGATCACTTTCCCATTCAAATATCATTTTCAGGGCAACTGAGGCCTGAAAGCACCCCTCGGTGGTGCTTGGCACGAGCGTGGTGGCCTGCATTTCAGGAAATGACTGAATTCTCTATCTCAGTCGAGGAGTTTAGGTCGGTAGATGAGGCCGTTGAGTTCTTCTCCGGCAAACTCATCGCCGTGGGCCTGACTACTTTTCCTAGAAGGTCTGGCCGTTTTGAACGCCGACCACTCCCATGGTGGTCGGCCGAGTGTGAAACGGCCCTCAAACAGAAGTGTTATGCCTACATGCGCTATAAGCGCCACGCGAACGATTTCACTGACGCTGAATTTCGTCGGGATAGGGCTAGGTTCCGGTATATTTCGAAGCAAGCCGCCTCTCTTCTTGGCGGGCATACGTGTTTTTACTTAACGGAAAGACCCCTCTAGCAGAGGTGTGGAAGCGAGTCAAAACGTTTCGCGGCAAGTTCTCGCAGGATCCCCCTATCGTTCTCCAGGAGAATGGGACCACAATCTCGGATCCCGCGTCGTGGCGGAATCCTTCACGACCACTTTCTCCGCATTCTCTAGCCGTGATTCTCTTTAACCAGCATTCAATGCACGTCGTGATGTCGTAGAATGTCGCCGGCTGGACTTTTACTCCAGAGGCGAAGAACCCTTTAACTACAGGTTTACTGTGAGTGAGTTGGCTCCGCTCTTGCTTCGTGCGCGGACATTGCCCATGGTCCGGACGATGTCCCGTACGCCATGCTTTGACACCTGGGTAAGCGAGGCATATCCTTTTTGTTAGATTTGTTCTACAGGATCTGGGTAAAGGGTCTCCTCCCAGATTACTGGCGAATCGCTACTGTGATCGCCTTTCGCAAACCGGGAAGAGATCACTCTACTCCGGGCGGTTTCCGCCTAATCTCTCTAACCTCTTGCGTGTGCAAGTTGATGGAGAACTTGGTAAATGTTAGATTAGCCTCCTTCCTGGACAGCGTAGGCCATCTGTTTTCTGCACAGTGCGGCTTCCGCAAGTTTCACTCCACGTCGGATGCACTGCTCCGACTGGAAAATGCCGTCTGCGAGGCTTTCCGTCGTAGACAGCACTACCACACGGTGTTTTTCGATCTGGAGAAGGCCTATGATACCGCATGGCGATACGGTATCATGAAGACTCTCCACACGATGGGGGCGAGGGGACGCCTCCCAATGTTTATATCTGAATTTTTGCGGGATCGTCGATTTCGCATACTGGTGTGGGGAGCCCCGTTCCGGCCCAAAGGAACAGGAAGAGGGGGTCCCGCATGGAAGTGTCCTTAGTGTCACACTCTTTGCCCTGACAATCAACAGCATCACCTCTGTGCTGCCGGAAGATGTTCTTGCTATGCTCTACGTGTACGATCTTTCGATCTCTTTTGGCGCGGCCCAGATGCTAACTCTGAAGCGTCGACTCCAACAGGCATTGAACCACGTCTCTCGCTATGCTGAAGCGCATAGGTTTCGGTTTACTGGGGCCAAGACTAAGGTGGTGCACTTCTGCAGCCAATCACGGCTACACACCGACCAATATTTGTTTCTTAATGGGGTGAGCCTGGATGTGGTGGAATCGCACCGTTTCCTTAGTCTTGTATTCGACTGACGCCTCACCTGGGAGGGTCATATTCGCAGCCTTAGGGTCTCTTGTTCCCGCGCCATGGATATTCTCCGTTCCATGATGGTCATCGCTTGGGGCGCTGATAGGGCTACTGCCCTACTTTTTTACTGATCCTTTGTTCGTTCGAAGCTCGACTACGGATGCGAGTTTTATGCATCCGCAGCCGAGCGTTTATTGCGGAAGGTGGACTCGATCTACCACACCGGCCTTCGCCTTGCGACCGGTGCATTCCGCACTTTCTCATTGCGAGCCTGTTAGTCGATGCTAGGGAGATGCCACTCGCTCTTCGCCGCGTGCAGTGCATCACTCGCCTGCACGCGTGAGTTCGGCGCCTCCCTCAGTCGCCAACAGCTGTCACTGCATCCGCAGTTGATCTCGACGGTTCCTATTCCACCGAGAGACACCATTCATACCCTAAGCCATTTGGCTTTAGGGCCAGGAAACTCCTTTGAGAGCTAACTATAGCTCTTGGGCCGGTGGCACCCCTGGTTATGCCCAGTACGCCACCCTGGAGGGTACCACATTTGGCTATTTGTCGCCACGCCTCTGCTCCCAAAGCTTGTACGGCGCAGGAAGTATGGCGTTCGACCTTTTTGGAGCACACCTTGTGTCCCGCTGGAACCGTGCCAGTGTATACGGAGGCTCCAAGTTCCAAGAGGGGGGTTGGCTTCTACGCCGTATCCCCTCTGTTTGAAGTCAGCGGGGGTCTGCTAGGCGCTGCGTCTGTCTTCATGGCCGAACTTTTGCAATACACCACTCGGTACCGGAGATCACGCGACGTGCCTGATTCAGAGACCAGTTTGTGATCTATAGCGACTCACAAAGCGCCCGTAGTGCTCTCGGGGCATTGGAATCTGTGCATCCCCTAGTTCGCGATATCCGTGACGCCACGGTTTTGGCGAGCGGGGTGGATTTTGAGATTATCTTCTGCTCGGTTCCTGGACATGTAGAAATTGCGGGGAATGAGCGCACTGATGAGGGCGCCAAATAGTCCGCAATGACTATTGGCAGGAATACGGGCAGCTCTTCGGACTGCTTGGCAAAGAAGATGGGAGACCAACGAAGGGAAATTAAAGTTGCGTGTAATTGCACCGCGACTGTTCCCATGGACCAATCTCCCAATCCTGCGACGGCTTTAGGTCGCTTTCTCTCGTCTCCGAATCTTACACACTCGTATGACGCATCGCTATCTGATGGAGCACTCGCCTGCCCCCTATTGTGACGACTGCGTCGTCCCCCAGACTGTTCGGCACATTCTTGTCGAATGTCCCAGTCTGGGTGATCTTCACGCACGTTACGTGTCCCGATACCGGGATGAGCGGGGTCGCTACCACCTGTCCATTGTACTCGGGACGAGTGCGTGCACGCTGACTAGTGGACTTGTTGACTTTTAGGGGAAGGCCGGCCTTCTCCCCATTATTTAAGCAGGGTTTTTTGGGTTTTGTTTTGTTTTTTCCCCTTATAGGTAGCACGCTCCTGCGCCGGGGGGACCTCTCCCCGACGCAGGAGCTTTCATACTGCTCGCTTCCTTTTGCCCTTTTTTGAGGGGGAGGTTGTTATATTTTTGGATTTTATTTTGGAAGTATCCTAGTAATAGGCCAGTTTTTAATACGGTGACTAATGCCAAAGTAAGCCGTCGCCAGATGAGCTCTTTAAAAAAAAAACAATTTACTCAATAGATTTACTAACTCTGGTAAAGGAGGACTAATTATATCTCCAGTTTGCGGATGATATAACTTAGGTGATCCCTAGTACATTCAGAAACCTCAGGGCTCAGGCTCTTGAGACTACAAACGAAATTCGGAACGTAAATGAATACGAAAGCAAGTGGAAGATCCGCACGAATAGCCGAAAATTCAAGATCCTCGCCCTAGGCCGCAGAAAAACAGCAGATGTTACAATAGGGCAGCTAATATTCCCCTATTACCAAGAAAGAGGTGTTCTGGGGCTCTACATCGCCTTCATCTGATATAGCCACCACTTAATAGGACGGGAACATCTGGCGAAGTAAGAATTCAGCAAACTTCACAGATTTAGAAATCTGAACTATAACAACATAGGAAAAATATATCTCATGCATATTCGAGATACACTCATATACCACGCGGTGGTGACCCAAACTCTAAGTACTTTTCGCTTGAAGCGTCTGCAAAGAGTCCAGAACAATGCTACTCTCTATATGAATAAACGCAGAAGGAGAGATCGAATACGCCATAGAGAACTCCACCGGAGAGTCGCTTGACACCAATCAATCTGGCGACCCAAAGTCTGGCTAAAAGAAAATGAGAGAAGATCCTCAATGAAACGGCACCAGAACTAGCTGAGGGTCTAAACATCCCAGCGAACGAAAGGAAGATAGTGGTCAGAAGAAGACAAATTCCCAGCTCGAGACAATGCTTCAAGGAACAGTTGGCACCGTTGTTCACATAGAGATCACACTGAACAAACACCTACACATACTATATATTAACATATACACTCACAAACATGAATGAATGTATTTGAATGGAAGCAAAATAAATGTATATAAATATATATATATATATATATATATATATATATATATATATATATATATATATATATATATATATATAATATAACTAATAATTAAGAAAAAAGTTCTTGAATTAGTAAAGAAGAATTAGATTAGGTGATTAGTTATATTATTACTTTTCAAAAACTTATCTTTCCTAAAATAAGTATAGTACTAGGGAGATAAATATATAAAATTGTAAAAAACAAACATAATAAAATTGGCAGAAAAGAAAGACTCTAAAAAACAATAAAACATAATAAATAAATAAATAAAATAAAATAAAAATAAATAAATGAAATAAATATAAATAAATATAATAATTTTTAATATAGCTCAAAATTTAGGAAAATAAAAATCAATTCGCAAAATAAATATAAAAGAAAAGCTCGATTGTGTTATAACACAAAATCAGGTCCACACATCAATACAAATTACAGGATTTAAGGTCATGGACAACGAAAGAGAAATCTAAGAAAAATGAAAAGCCTAGCGCTTACTACCAGGGCAAACCATACACACTCTCTTCACCCACAATCTATCTTATTGTAAACACCAATTTTTTTCTTAACTAATATTCATCAATTCAATTCAATTTTTAAGCGCTCAATAAGAGCGCTTAAGGTGTATTCTCGGTAAGGGAGGTGAAGGTTTGGGGAAGGGACCTCGATGGCGTGAACTCTTGCCTATGAGGTCTTACAAGGAGAATAACAGAAGCTTTAAGTAGCATCGAATAAACAATGTCGCTCGCTCTCTGTGATTCACACGATTTGTGCTCCAAAAAAGTCCATCACAGGCAGTTTCAGGAGAGTTGCGCTACCTCTACTAAACCCACAAACTATGTATAGCACCTTAACTTTTCAACACTAACTTGTCTTCACAAACGACCTCTATGTGTTTTAAGGGAAATATTTTTTTTTTTACTTCTTGCTTTTTTCTTCGATTTTCAGGTCAGCTTCTGCTGGAACAAGGGCAAGCCGAGGCTGCCGTCGATCCGTGGTTGAGATCCGCCACTCTGGACCCGAGTGATCACACCGCCGCCTTTAATTCGGCCACTGCGCTGCGTTTGGCCGGCAGAAACGACCACGCCGAGGCTTTCTATCGCAAAGCAGTCCAACTCCTTCCTCAGGTGAGACCGTCGCCCCACTCTTGAACGGGAGACCAAATTCATTCTTATAGGACATCTTCCCAAACCCGAACCCAACACTGTTTTCTTTAAGCCACTCGAGCTAATTATTACCATCCGGCACATTCTTAATTTCATCAACCTCAACGTTTTCATTACAATCCTGTTTCACATATTTTGTGCTGAGATACCTACGGGAATTTGCTTCTTAGCTTTTAGGTATTTATTTTATTACTTATTATAAGTTTCCTTGTTGGTCTTCCTTTTCCATGTATTATCCGTTTTCCATCATCAATTTATTTTTCTCTTCAATTTATTATTTGAGAGAAACTTTGCTCTTTAATCGAAACAATTTGATTTATGGAGAGACAGATGAGGAAAAGGTGAGTATAGAAAAGCAGTATTCAGCTAAAGGTCAAAAATAAGCATGGCTCATACTTGAGCTAACCTTTAGTCAAATTATAATATATGTATAGACCTGACCTTCATTAGATTTTAAATAAAACAATTTTACTTAAAATGCTATGGTTAAGAATATACCAAATTTTTGCTTAAACTGTCTTGTAAAAGATAAAGTTAGATTCCGTATATTCGTGTTTTTTTTCTCCAGGACTTCTAATATTTATTTGACGATCCTCAATAATACTGTTTTGTGAAACTAAGATGCTCAAATTACTACAAAAAATCTCCATCCTGAATAATAATTATTGTTAAAGTCTAATTCAAAGTTAGGGTCATTTTGTCTTTTATATTGCAGACGTTTGTATCAGATAAATTTTTTTAATCTCTTCGGTCGTTAGCCCTCCAATAAGAACTCTTCTGCGTCTATGAACAAAGCACACATTTCACTTTCAATAATTTCACTACTTTTTAACCAATGTATTTAAAAATGTAAACTATTATTGTATTTGTTTCGTACTTGTCTCAGTAACAAATTCAAACCTTTACAACGATTCGTGCTGCAACATTTTAACACCCGTCATAAATGGAATTTGAAAGGTGAAAAATTCAACTACCAACTTGAGGCGTAAATTAATGTTGCAATAAGATTCATACAACTGCCAGCTTGAGAAGGAAATATCCTTATAATTCCTAAGTTGTACTGCAATATTTTTGCACCCCTCATATATGGAATTTGAAAGTTGAAAATATCAACGGTCAAATTGAGAAGTAAATTAATGTTGTAAAAGATTCATTCAGCTGCCATATCTGAAGCACTGCATGCAACATTAGTTATTTCTAATTTGCTGTATTGTTGCTTCTTAATGAAAAATGCAGATGTGCTCGGCATTTTTAATGTCACTTCATATCTTCCACCTTGTTCATCTTGACAACAGCTATTTGTCCTTCATTTTCATCAATAAAAAAATTTATTTCACTTGATGGCATGGAACATTTGCCCACTTACTTGCCTGCTTATATTCAGCAATACTTCTTTCACCTTGTTGCCGCTTTTGCTTTTTGACTAGTCTTTTTTGCTCAGGTTGATCTGGCAACGCAATCTAATAAGGTCAAATAAAACCAGACATTTGTCTCTTGCCTACAATTATTGTGAGTTTCGTTTTTGCAACTAGTGCAGCAAAATTCACAGCAAAGAACAATTTTACACTTGCAACTGAAGATGTCACAAAGCATGTCAAGTTTTGCAATGAAAGCCTTTTTGACATATATAACTGTATTCTCCCAGTGGGTATGTTTGTGGCCTCCTTCCATTTCTCTTGGATCTTGTCTAAAATTGTGTCTCGTGAATTTACAATGGTGGCTACAAATGAACTGTTCGCTCGTTCCCACTTTTCTAGCCCTTCAGGGTAAATGTCCTTGACAAGACTGGCTGCTAGGTAATTTCTCACATCCTCACTACTTTGTTCCATATTTCAGAACACCAGGCAGAGTTTGCGAGTTCAGGGCTACAACTCTATCATTTCGAATTAAGTTGCTCATGTGTGCGAACGTTCCCATTCTTGTTTAATTTTAAAATCCATTGTAGGTCAATTTCCACTGGTCAGCGCGATAACGAAAAAAATGTATCACGATAACCGATAAATTGATAACGTCATCGGCGATAACCGATAATCGATAAATGGCGATAAATTTAGCGCCTAATACGGTGATAACCGATAAATCAATAAATCCAAAATTATAATACAATATTGATTATATATAGCGTTATTTTATAATACAATAATAAGAATATTTGAATACTGTTTTTTAGTTTCTTACCTGGGGAGGTTCTCCTTCATCTCCTCATAGGTTTTGAGGATCCTCCTCCCAGCTCGGACCTACCTACCTATTTCTGCCTCCAAGGCACGCGCGGCTCGCCCCTGCGCTAAACTAAAATTATCGATTATCGCTAGTTTGGAACCAAAAGTATCGGCGATGCCGATGAATCGGTAACGCGGAAAAAGATTGGAGAACCGATAACCCGATATCGTTATCGCGATAAAGCTCACCTATGATGGTTAGAATGGTACCACTGATGGCCAAGTAATTTTCAGCACACTGATGAATATGTTTCAACCTGCGAAATAAAAAAAAGTGTAAATTACATGTAATTATTATCTTAATAATTGTCATTTAATTTCCCCAAACAGTATAAAAATGAAATTTCAAGTAGCTTATTACTAAGAAGACCTAAATTATCTTAAAATAACAAAAATATATTTAGAATTCTTAAGTCCTACTGCAACATTTTAGAACCCTTCCTTCCTGGAATATGAAAGTTGAAAAAACTGACACAACCTTATTATTAGATACCATTCTCCCACCAGTGTATGGACAAGTCCTTGTTCTGTAATGGTAAGAGTGAATGTTAAAACTATTCAAGTGAAAAAGTTCTTTCTTTTTTTCCGTTAGAGTGGTCCATCAGATACAGCCACATGTCTGGCGTTGATAATAATGCCTCACCAAGGCTGCCCAATTCACGGTTACTGCTTTTTTTTTAGTGCTCCATCTTGCGACTGCCTACAGGAGCTTAAATCACCGTATTTATCTTATGATCCAATGGTAAGGTAAATAAATCACCCTAAAACAAACACATAAACAAGGCAATCAGGGTCGAAGAGGCTTACTATTGCTTTAGTAACAGTTTTCTTTTGTTTGTTTAAATATATGCCAAATTCCTTAATATAGTTATTTTTTCTCTTAGAAATAGCCATATTTCAGAGTATTTATTACTACCAGCTTTTTTAAGTCTATCGATTTTTACAAGTACAGTCAGGTCATATTGATTTTTACAACCTTAGCCTTTTCTTACGAAACACTACAAAAAAATTCAAAAGGAATGAACTTGTTGTCTTCACTTTCTTCCTTAAGTATCTCGAAATTCTGATGCATTTTGGCAGTTAAAAATTTCGTGAACGAAAAGTAATCACACTATTTTATCATTTTTTGTAACTATTTGTTTCAAAGATTTTTTTATTAAAGTTAGCATTGTAGGAGATGCTGGCCATCTGGGTATTCTAATAGAAGTTAGGCTGCTTTTTCTTAAAGATTCGTTTATTACAAAACTTGGTGTTATGCAGAACGAGGTCAGGCTGCCTTATGTTCATGTTTGGTTCATCATAGAACTTAGCTTATAATTTGAATGATGTCAGGTTGCCTTCTGTTCAAGTTTGACTGTTCACAGAAATTGGCGTTATTCTGAACTAAGTCAAGCTGTCTTCTGTTCAAACTTGGCTCATCGGAGAACTTGGCGTTATTTTGAATGAGGTCAGGCTGCCTCTAGTCAACCTTGCCTAATCACAGAATTTGGGTTACTTTCATTTCTGCTATGGGTTGGTAGATGTGGTTCTTCCTTAAAAAATGCAGGATATGAGAATTGCATTGTTCTCCCTTTCAAACACTCTCTCAAAACGATTAATAGTCAATAAAAGAGTTATAATCTCAAGATAGTCTTTAGCTTTCACAACTCCGTCAAAAGTGAACTAAGGCTGAATAAACCTCCCCTCCCCTAATAATTAGGTACAGTATATAAAGTTCTCTGCACAAAATACGATGAAATGTACATCAGAAAAACTGGAAGTAGGATATTTCAGACAATTATGAACACAAATATGTAATATTTCAAAATATTAGGACAAAACGGAATTCATATACAAAGTTAATCTAAAATAAAGCATACCGACTATAAATCTTAATAACTTTTTCATAAATTGAGATATTTTGAATCCGTTGTATTTTGTGTAATGTAGCATCTAATTTTTGGATTATATGACGCTAGCAATTTTTATTAAACGACATAAATTTGGGGGGTTTTAAAAAAATATTTTCTTTCTAGGACATAACCTTATAATGCATCATCTTTTTAAAATATCTTAATTTTTAGACTTATGAATTGTTTAAAACATTTAATATGCAGCTAAGAATTATTTGAAAAACAAAAGTTTAATGCAAGTGCAGAACTATTTCGAAAAACAAATTTCTCCATAGAACATCGGAAACTAAAGATACCATTTGGAAAACTGTTAAAAAGCTAAAGAGAAATATAACTATTCTTAATTATAATAAAAGACATTCAGAACAACTGAAAACTGTAAGAAACGAAGACAGCATTGAGCGTATTTGTCAGTTATTAGAGGTAAACCTGAAAGTATGCTCAAGAAAAAATGGTACAGGACTCTCACAAATGTCATTTCTGCGATTTGTTCGTAAATTCTTGTAATTCTATCCATTTAAACCCATTATTAAACAGCAACTCCTTGAAAATTTTTGCCGCCGTTTCAGATTAAGACAATGGTTTCTCGGACACCTAGACAGATTTTTTAAACAGCTAGTAGGGCGAAATGATGAAGCATCCATATGAATGGCCAAGGAAACAGACAAATCTACCTGCACTATGCACTAAGAAATCAAACGCCTGGAGATCATGCACAAGAAAGGAGTAATAGTAAAGATAAATCATCTCTGTGGATAGGACTGTGTGGCAATGTATCCTTAATTGGTCCAATTTTTATTAGTCGCAATTTGAATTGTAAAACTTACCTAGAAATTTTAATTACATGTTTGTTATGCAGCTATATGTAATCGCCATTTGTGCTTCTGCTCACGAATGATTGTAGTGCTCCACAAGACCGAATGACCTCCCAGAAGTCCCAATTTGACCCCATGCGATTTATTTTTATGTGGTTATTTCAAAAGTGCAACTTATTCAACAATACCTCTCAATTTAGATGACATGAGGAATTGCATCACAAATGAAAAAAATATATAGATTTGCATTAAGCAATAAAGAAAATGTTAACTGTTAATAAGGATTGATTATTTTGAGATTATTATTTTTTTATTATTAAATCAATATAACATTGTCGGCAAACCTAATACGCATGAAGTTGGACTGTTTTCTACATCCAACAAAACAGAATGTTTCCAAATATGTCACTTAATGAAAAAGTTATTTAGATTTTAAACCTGTTATACTTTGGGGGATTCACTTCATATATATCAAATGGTTGAATCCTCACTAATTGATTCTCTCCAAAAATGTATTTTGTCAAAATGGAATTTAAAATGCCCAAATAAGTATCCCAAATAAGCATCACCAATTAGAGAGTCCGATCCTCCCCAAAAATATTGCCCCCATGATTTTTTTGTGCGTTTCGCTGTCTCTCTCTCTCTCTCTCTCTCTCTCTCTCTCTCTCTTGTTTGAAATTATTTTCTTTCCTCTCATTTTGTATAAAAGAAATGGGTTAATGAAATATCTTATCAGTCTTTGTACGGCTGAAGGATGAAGCGTGAAATAATAAAAAGTTATCTGTCCAAGCTTTTGCTTCTTATTAATTATCAGCGTGTACACTACACTAATCCACTAATATGATTAGAGAAGGCCCTAGAGCATCCACAAATATCATTATAGAAGTCCCTTTTCTTAAACAATTCTTCTGGTACCATCCCGAGAAGATACACGGCTTAGAAGGTAACGAAAAACTTTAATTAAGCCACAAGACTTTCTACGAACCTGCTTACATGATCGAGTAATACCGAAGACACTCGATCCAAAACTCCTGAAGAAGAAAGACATCCCTTTCCTTTGCGGTGAAGAAGTCATCCTACAAGACATTATTGCATCAGAGAAAAGGGTAGTTGGACTATACAAAGTGAGCCATGAAGCATAGACTTTTATGTGCTAAGAGAAATAACCATCGTACGATAGTTTCCTTAGTGGAAAAATGGATCGCATACCGTGTTAGCTCAATTAAAGGAGAATTAGTCAAAATAAGTGATAAACTATTAAACAAACGTTTATGAATAAAGGGTTCAATAGCATCACAGAAATGGACTAACCTATTACAATACATCCGAACTTACAATGAAAAATTATATTAACGTAACATAACATAATCCAACGAATGACAAAAGACACAAGAGCCTATCAGAAGTCATTCGAGTCAAAACATAACACACAAACCTTATCAACAAAATTGTGTCTTAGCTGCTCACAAAGGCATCATCGCTATGGCTTGTCGAAAACAAAATCATCTAGCAACTAGTTAAATAGGAATAACCGTCATGGCTTGTCAGAAACTAATTCAGAAATCTACTGCTTTAAAAAGCTTCACCATCATGGCTTGTCAAAAAACTAAATCATGCAATACACACATCAATAATATAATAAATACAAAAATTGAAATTACAATATGAAACTTGCCCAGATACAACTTATAAACCATGAAATCCAAACCTCCCAAGATACTCATCCAACGTGCGATTGAAAACTTTCAAATTTAGGCTGCTTATTTTCTTTACTGGTTAGCCATTCCAGTAATCTAACACTCTGCGAAAAAATACTTTCTGACAAACAGACTACACCTCTGTTTTTTAAATTTTCCAGTGATTGCCCCTAGTCATATTACTAACTTCCAACTCAAAGATCTTGCTAAATTCTAACTTTTCTACCTAAGAATTTTTTTTAATAAGGTCAATTCTATCCCCTCTCACACACCTTCTTTCAAATGAGAACATATTTAGCACTCTAAACCTATCTTCCTATTCTAGACACCCTCTTTTGCACTGAAACTAGCTGGTTGATATCATGTCTAAATTGTGAGAACCATGTTTGTATATAGTACTATAATGTGGTCTTACATATGGGATATATATTTTAAAGATAACCTCTTTACATTTATTTATAACATTCCACTTAATGAAGCCTCAAACTATATTTGCTCTTTCTTTTGCCTCAATACACTACTTAAAAAATCTCAGTGACTTATGTACTAATACTCCTAAGTCCTTTTCATTCTCTACATCATTCAGCCAATGGAAATCTATTTTATAGCTAAATTATCTATTATCTCTTCCCATGTAAATAACTTTACATTTTTCTAACGTTAAAATTCATCTGCCACTTTTGTTGTAACTTAATAATTCATTTGAGTCACTCTGCACTTTAAAGTTAGCTTCACCTTCATTTACTGCATTTGCCAGTTTTGTTTTATAAGCGAAAATTGACACTTTACTATTTACACCTTCCCCAAGATCATTTATATAATCTATGAGTAATAATGAGCCTAGAACTGATCCCTGAGCAATGTCACTAATATTGTTCGTTCAGTGTGACTTCAGCTATCCAATTCGAAACATTCCAACATATTCTATGCATTTTTAATTTGGAAACTAATCTCTTATTTGGAACCTTATCAAAAGCTTTGCTAGAATCTAAGTAAAGTACATCAACATTCTCTCCATTGTCTAATTATTTAGTTAAACAATCCATTAATTCCTGTAAGTTTGTTAAACATATCTAATACTTCTAAGCCCATGCTGAGCATCATTTATTAAACTACCACTTTTAGATGCTTAGATATATTCTTTTAAAAGTTCTAAATAATTTAAAAAACTATAGATATTAAACTTACGGGTCTAAAGTTATTTGGGGCCACTTTACTTTCCTTCTTAAAAATTAGCACTATTTTTCAATCATTAGGTATTTCTCCAAACTCCAATGATCTACAATTTATCTTCTCAAGATCAACTGTAATAATTTTTACACCTTCTTTAAGTTACCTAGAATGAATGTTATCTAGGCCAAATGTCTTACTAGTAGTAGAATTCAAATCAATTATTGCCCTTTAATGATTTCTCTATCTACACTAATGGTATTCAACGCTTCTTTTCCTTGCCTAGAACTATCACAAATTAAACTGTTAAAATTCTTTTCTGTAAATCCTGAAGCAAATGATCATTAAATACTATATTATAAACTCATCAGATTCGTTGACAATCCAATCATTTTTAATAGGTCATACTTTATCTCTGCTAGAATTTGTATTGATTTTATAATAGCTAAAGTATTTTCTTCGATCTTTATTTTTATTTTCAGGTAAATTAATTTCTACTGACTCTTTGCTTTTCTTAATTATCTATTTAATTCATTCTTAGTTACCATAAAATGATTTACATTTTCAGTACTACCTTTCCCCTGTAATTTTTTGTATGCTCTTTTTTTCTAGATATCTCATGATTCTACCATAACGGTCTCCTCTTACATTTCTTGCTAATGACCTTCGTGGGGATGCACTGCTCTTGAATTACATTTAACATAGTCATAAAAGTATTCCACATCTCGCAAGTATTCTTACCACTGAATTTTACATCCAAGTTAACCTGATTCAGCAAGTTTTACATAATCGCCCTATGAAAATTTTGAGTTTTAGTAGTGTTTGTTGATGTTCTACCACTCCTATTCCCAAGTTAAAACGAACTATCTGATAATCACTATTTCCAAACGCTTCTCCGACAGTCAATTCCTGAACTAAATTATCATCAACAAATAACTCTTGTTGGTATACGAGTATTAACAAAGAGACTAAAAATAGTATCCTCAAAATATTCTATAAACTTACATCTTGCTCTATCCCTTCTTACATATTTTCCTAATCCACAGAGCTTAAATTAAAGTCAGCTAGAATAACGGTATCTGATTCACATCCTCTACCTATTTCTCTTATCTATATCACTAATTTGTCCAGGTGGCCTGTAAAAGGATGCCAAGTGTAGTATCCTATTTTTTCTTATCCTAATATCTATTTACGGTGACTAAACTTCTTCCTACTTTATTAAATTACTAACAAAGATGCCCGGCGTTGTCCGGACCTAAAAAACTATCTTGGACAAATTGAATTCTCTGCTTGAGTTAAATTATGCAATTAAGAGTTGGTAGGTATAAGAATCTAAGGTTTATTTTAATTTTGAATAATGGAGTATTGTATCATGAAAAACTAACAGAGAACGATTTTTACATTACAGTAGTGCGACAGGGCAAGCAAGCAGGTGGGCAGGCAGGTAGGGGGGCGGGCAGGCAAACGAGAGTACTTGGGTGGCAGCGACAAACTTTAGAGCGCGCCTCAATCAGATGGGTGCGAATTTTAACTAAATATTAAAAATTTTTGAGTCTCGGGCATTCTGATAATTAGGTATCGACTATTATAAACATTGCAGTTACATAATTGGTCTGGCAAACCTTAACTTTTCAAAGGAAAATGTTGATGTTTTAATTGCAACTCATAGGCACTATTAATTGTCCTCCCAAACCTTGAAAAGGTAAATATTTGAACCTAACCTTACCTAACCGAAAAAACAGGTGGCACCACTTTTGGGAAATCTAGGTATCCTATGTTACTTTACGGGTCAAGTTACCCTGAATGGTGACCTTTTTTAGTCTTCAAGGTCACTCTAGGTGGCCCTCTATAGCGGTCATATATATATATATATATATATATATATATATATATATACAAAGAGACTTTCGGAAATATATATTAAATTTAGATTTGAAGCAATGCTATTTCTAATATAAATAATTAGCCCACCACTATTCCTAACTCTCTTTTGACTAATGGACCTTGTAAATCAAAATTCCCCACATTGTCATTGAATTTAATTTCACTAAATCATGATTCTTTTACACATGCTATGTCTATATTCTCATCATTAACATACTAAATAACTCATCCTTCTTATTTCTAAGAGTAAAAGCATTGATAGAATGAGATCCCAGCCCTCCTATCCCTGACATATCTTCCCTTTCCCTACCCTACCCTCTCTAAGTTCGGTACTATTGTCTTCTAATCTTTCCCTCTCTACTATCATTTCTTAGTTCCCGCCTTTAGAGACCTAATAATCCGATCATACTCCTTTTAAAACAGATCTATCCGATCCCTACTCAAATTCAGTTCATCCATCGCATACATTTGGTTATTTCTATAAAACCAATCTCAAATATCCACAAATATCACATCTTCTATCTCACACATACTCCTTACATTTACCATCAACCCAAGTGCACCAGACACTCATTCCAACCCAACGTCCATTATCGGAAGCATACCTGACCTGTCACAATCCTTTTCATTCTACTATATTTCACCTTTTAATTCACCTCTTATATATCTGATATACCTCGGATGCACCTACTCTCTCAACATCACTCACCTCTTCATGTTTATTCACAACTGTATCACTTGTATAGGCAGACACCAGCCCTTCATAATACATCAGTCCTAGGGAAGCAAACCCTCATCTCATTCCATCTACTCGCACTCAACAACCAATCTAAATAACTTACACGATAATCAACCAATCACAAGCACATCAGTCAGACTCCTATTTCTAATCCGCAGAACTACCTATATCTCCCCTCTTAGTTTCATTTGCAGTAATAATCATTCCACTTCCATCTTTATCCTCACCTGCAGTTTCCTTCTCTCTCAGCGCAATACATCAATAAGTTTGACTAAGATGTTCTGTGACCCTTTGTCCTAAAGACCAAACCTGTTCTTCCCTATCCATACTATCTATATTCACCCACAATTCTCCTTCATTCATCTCATTTGCTCTAGACTCTACTCTAGCCATTCCTCTGCTACTTATGTACTGCCTACTGGCTATCTTCCCTCTTTGCCCTACTTCTGGATAATAAATAGAAGTGGGCTAACCCCAATGTTCTAGAACTACCCGTACCTACACCTGACACATCTACTTAGCCTACTCACTATCTACCTTGTTCCTAGACCTAGGCCTTGCACTTAGCTCCCTTCTAAGGACAAAAACTATCCCTCCGAGCCTACACATCCTCTCTATATCCTGAGCTCTTTCTCCTTCTCTCAAAATAAAAAAATGAACTCACGCCCTCCACATACAACACCTGTATCCCGCTATGCTATCATACGAAAAACATTGCAAACACTCACAGATTCATGGTCAGACAACAGTTACATGCATTCAGCCATTTCACACAAAAACAAATAAATAGGAAAACTAATTCAAGTGAAAAAATAACAAAAAACAAAGAATATAAAAATAACAATTTTTTGTTCAGAAATTAGATTTAAGTGACTCTGAAAAAGCTATTAAAATCCCCTTTAATTAACCAATCAGGTAAAACGTAAACAAGAGGAGGCCAAATTAGGCAGCGCTGAAACATGTAGCGACAGTTATTCTGTCAAGTCTGTATTGAATATAATCTTTTTCCCTGATTTTGTATGATACACTCATTTTACTATATTGCAAGACCCACAATTAATATTGTATTGCCAACCACTATGCGAAAAACCCCAAATACAAAGAATATGTGGACTATTAACAGAGCTCACAGAATTACATCCACCTCATTCAAACTATTAAGCCATCTTCTATTTGGCTAACCCCACTCTTCCTTATATGTATGGTATCCAATGTGGCAATACATCCCATCATTTCTACAGTCAACTTCCTTCGTCTAAATTGATGCGATTGCTGGCCTCGTACTTATCCCCCATTTTAGGTACAATTTTAGGTACGGATATTAATAATACCGAGCACGATATTGCCATAGTTAAGTCCACCAATCTTGAAATTAGCAAATATAACTTGTTTTCCTTAGATATAGACTTCTTTTTTGCCTGAATACTTATCAACGAATCTCTCTCGGTTTACAAAGAATATTACTGTTGCTTAATATCAAACTACCTATGAAAATGAAGTATTCATTGAATTAATTAACTCATGTTCTTCGAATAACGTTTTCTCATGTGAGAGACCTATTGTAGGCCCTATATTTGGCTTCTCCAAGGGGTGGCCCTTATCTTCTGTTATTTGCTCTCTTTTCACGGAATATTTAAAATCCGGATTATGGCAAAATATTTTACAAATTGATCCTTTGCGCTATTTAGACCTACCTTTTCTATGGCCCGAAAGTAGCAATTTTAATTATTCTCCCACCCAACTTAATCATCTTCACCCCTTTATTATTTTCAATTTGAATAGGAATCAAATTTCATTCTTCCATTCCTCGATATGCTCATCCACCTTGATATTGATTTAAACTTTGTCCAATTTTCGTTTTAACGTAAACCAACTCATTCAATTGCTTATATTCATTTTTATCTGGTCAAGCGATTAAATAAAAAAGATCCTTTGTTTTCTCCATGTTGATGCGTGCGTACAGAGTAGGTGATCATTAATTTATTGATAGAGAAATACATACCATTAAGAAAATCTATGATTGTCTTTCTTATCTAATATTTTTCATTAAAGAAGCACATCTGTGAGCCAGAAAAACACTAATCAATCCACTTATAGCAGAAATGAAACTAACATAAGTTCATTGTCTACTCCTTACAAACTCTTAATCAAATGGATTGATAGTCAATTAAAATTTTTTAATCTAAAGACATTCCTTAGGTTTCCCAACTCCGTCAAAAATGAACTAATCCATAATATCCCCAGCTCTCCTCTTCTAATAAAGTAAGTGTATATAAAATTCAATGTAAGAGTTGCTATGGAATGTAAATACATAGGAAAAACTAGACGTACCATATCTCAGGAAATTTATGAAGTCAAATATTCTGTGTGCAGGGGCAACCAGTGTAATGCAATATTTCATAATATGTGTGCAATCAACCACAGTATTGATTGTGACAAAACAGATTTCATATATAAATCAAATGAATCCGAAGTAATCGAATCTCTCCCAAACTTTATACTGTCGATACGGAATTTCAAATTCAATCCCTTGGTTAGGTCACTCATCACATTCAAAATAGTAATCAGACGAACTCCATGTTTTTGTTATTTTGTGCCTGTCGCTCTTTCTTTCTCTCTATCTCTCTCTTGTTCTAAGTCTTTCCTCTTCTCTCTAATTTTGTAAAAAAGAAATGTGTTAAGGAAATATATTGTCAGTCTTTGTATAGCTGAAGGATGGAACGTGATGCTCCTAAATACTTCTGTACTTGTGAACTTATAGGGTTGATCTCCCATAAAGCTTTAGTTTCTTCTTAATTATAAGCATGTACACTCTGCGAATCTACGAATAAATCTTACGTGAAAATATTAGTGTGTATCGGATAGAATGTGTTTATATAGTAGAAAAAGCAAACATATTAAAAAGAAGTTTTGCATTCAACAAACTTATACCAAGTACTAAGTTTATATAAATCAAATATTTAGGTTACCATAACCATTACATACTATTTTAAACCTCTAACTCAATTAGAGCTAAGGTAAGCTGTTTACATGTAGTTTGGCATGCGGATACAGCGTCCGAAATTGTTAAAATTATGAGAAGTCAAACTATGTCAAAGCAGCAGAGAGATTGCGCTTCTTATGGTATCTAGGGCTACATTAGTCTAACCTTTGGCTAATATGTCTATATTTTCACTCTCAAACTGAGAAACCAGAGAGAAGTAAACAACTTTCCACATTTAATTCATCGATTTGAATGTTTGAAATAGTGTTCATTCTGTGGCCAAGACGTGACGCGTTCCAGACACCACATTTCCAGCAGGAAATGTGATTTTGGGCCAATGAGATCAACTAAGGTGTTTTTAGCTGTCACTATTTGGAAGAGAATCTTTTCTGTTTGAAAGTGGTCTGGCTTGTCATTAGCATCTAACTGGGCAGCAATATTATGCTTCAATATACTGCTGAAAAGGTCCAATTGCACCACTTCCTGCGTCATATACTATTTGTGTTTTTCCCTTTTATTAAGTACTGCATTATTAAGATCTAGGTCAGTAGACATGGAAATCACCCATACAGGAGTGTAGAAACACGAAAGAAGGTGGTGATTCTTTCTAGCGTTGTTACACTTTCTTCGTCGTACTCAAGTTGATCTCTAAACATCAGCCTTTTCTTGGAGTACAGGTTTCTGGCCGTCCATCTCTCCTGATGTATATAGCTACTGATCGACTCCAGCCAATACCTCAAAGAAGCGATCTTCCAAGAACAAAGGGTGTCACTTCAGCCATTTCTTAGTAGTCTGATCTTGGAAGTCTTTCTGATGTTAGAATTTCGTGCATTATTTCTTCTTCTTTTCCTTCAGCCATTTTCTCTTGATAGCAAGCATCTTTGGGGGTTCCCTTGCAAATGTATGTCCAAATATCCTTCGGATGATCAATCCAGTTTTTATCTGGCCCTTTTACCTTCCCAAACAGCTTCTCCCAAACGGTGACTCCTAGGATTTCCAGGCTGTGATGTCGAAAGGCTAGATAAAACACCATTTTCTCTAGCACTTTCCAAATTCTTCTGTGAACTCTACTGTTACTAGATATAGTTTCAAAAACAAAGGCAGTAACATTATCCTTACATTCCCGTGTCTCTAGTAAATCTATTGAAGCCTTAGCCTGAGCTGTGCCAGAAGAATTGCTGATGAAAGGTACGACCATTAATTTTCTTTCAGTATTTAAAGGTGGAACAGCCACTACCATAGTTAAAGTTTCTGGGGTACTTCCAGGTTCACCTCACAAGAAAACGTTGAGTCACTTTCCCCCTCCCAGTGTAAGTCAACATGTTGCATTTTTTTCCCGCAAATCTTGGACTTGTGACTCTGGCCGATATTATACCTAGACGTAATTCTGTTGAAAAGTATTGTTGAGGATAAGATGAGAACGTTATACAGATTAGCCTATCCAGCTTTCAAGCTGGCTGAAACTATGGAGGAAACTTGAGTATCTTACATACCAAGATTCTCAGCTGTTTTGCAGAGGACATCCCATTATATGACCTTCCTTGGAAACGTCAGATTCACACTATTTAAAGTGTCTTTAAGACGATGGAGGTTGTTGGTAATCTATCTCCACTGTGTTGGCATCGTTGTTAGTTGGGTCACCCCGGGTAATGTAATACTCTTAAACCACTGCTTCTCGCTCTGTTGCAGCTGTAAAATAGTAAAAAATGTGAAGAGCTAATTTTTAAGCACATGCTATATATACGAGGGGCGGTCAATAAGTTTTGAAAATCGGTCGGGCAAAACAGAGGAAGAAGGATGGCTGTTTGTGGGGGTGTTAGAATAAGTTATGACAAGTCAGGATATGCAGCCGCACGCTCCTGCCTCGTCTATTTAAGAAGCAGTAGCTGATCGCAGATCGTCAGTCACAAATTTTTCACAATGGAGAAGGTTGAGCAAATTTTTTATCAAGGAAGGCAAGAATGCAAAAAGAGATCCATGAACGCATGGTTGCAGTGTGCCACGACACCGCCCCTTTCTATGCAACCATTGCTCGCTGGAATAGGGAGTTCCGCCATGGTCGTGAGTCCCTCAAAGATGACATCCGTCCAGGATGCCAAACATACGTGACCAACGAGGACAATGTGGCCCGTGTGGAGAGAATGATCCTCGAAAATCGACGGGTGAAAGTCGAAGAAATCGAGCGAGAACTTGGAATATCACATGGAAGTGTTATCAACATCATCCACGACAATTTAGCCATGACCAAGGTCTCTGCCCGCTGGGTCCCTAGAAACCTCACGCCCCATGATCGACTTCAACGTCGTCAAAGTCCACAAGCCACAGTTGCACAAGCTGCCCTGCGCGAGTGCAGGTTCAAGGAGCTCAACCATCCCCCCTACAGTCCAGACCTGGCCCCTAGCGACTACCTTTTATTCCACCAGCTCAAGGCTGCACTGCGTGGACGCCGGTTTGAACACGATGAAGATGTCCAGCTCGCCGTCCAGGAGGTGAATGAACAGCAGTCGGGAGATTTCTGGTTGTCAGGAATTCGAAGCTTCAGGGACAAGTGGCGCAAGTGCATTGAATTCGAGGGTATTTATATTAAAAAATACTAAAACACTTTTCCTCATATCTCGTTTCCTTATATCCGAATTGCAAAACTTATTGACCGCCCCTCGTATATATAACATTGTAACTATTCGGCGATTCTAACCAAATTTGAAACACTTATGTTGTTTTACATTCTCTTTCGAAAGATAAAAATGCTAATTTTCTCCCAAAATTGGCCTTGGAATTATATTGCTTTGGCAATAACATTATAACTATTGAGCCTATTATAACGAAATTTGAAATCATTATGTTGCTTTACATCATATTTTTAATTATATAATTGCCAAGGTCCACTCAAGTTAAGTCCTGAATCATTTTATTTTGGCAAAGTCCTCACAAGGTTATCCCGGAAAATAATTGGCAATAACATCATAACTTTTCAGCCGATTCTAAAGGTTTTTAAACCCTTATGTTGTTTTACATTTTCTTTTAAATGATATAATTGCCAAAGTCCTCCCAAGGATAGTCCCGGAATTATTTTGTTTTGGCAAAGTCCTCCCGAGATTAGCTCGGTTACTATTTTGTTTTGGCCATAACATCATAACTATTCAGCTGGTTCTAACGAAATTTGAAACCCCTATATTTTTTTACATTCTCTTTCGACTGATATAATGTCAAAGTCTTCCTAATCCAAAGAATTTTTTTCTTTTGGCAATAGCATCTTAACTATTAGGCAGATTCTAACGAAATTTAAAACCCCTAGGTTGTTTTATATTCCTTTTCGAATGATAGAATTTCTAAGGTGCTCTCAAGGTTAGTCCGGGAATTATTTAAAGTTTTGAAGGTCTTAAAGTCATAAATTGGAATAAGTGAGAGCATGCGACTTTTGTTCAGCAGATATTGTTTACTTCTGGCTTGGCACATAAGTAAGCACTAAAATTCCATTTCAAATTCTTAGTTAATATATTCGAAATATATAAGGAAAAGATATATCATTGTGATCAATATATAAATAGCTTAAATAAAAGTCAATAGATTACATTATAGTTATAAAAGGTTTGCCTCTGAGGGATTCTTCTGATAAATATAAATTCTCTCTTAAAATTAACACAGATATGCATACATATTAGGATGTAGAAATATATATATATATATATATATATATATATATATATATATATATATATATATATATATATATATATGATCAGAGAGGATTGAAGCCAAAGTTTTTAGTGTCACGTGATAAATGTGTTCAAATTATTAAAAAAAACAAAAGAAAGTTTGGAGAAACCCCACCTTTATATTCCTTATCTATCCTTTTACGCACCCACCAGGGGATTGATTACAGGTGTGGCATCGGTAACTTCACTGTAGCCAACATTCGGAAATTGGGTGCCCTTCTGCACTTAATACCTAGTCTTCCCCCTTCAAGCTCCAATTCTTCCACAAGAGGGTCTGCGGCTATAGATCTCCAACATATTTTCACTTCTTTGATCCTCACCTGTTTTACAGATCTTTCATTACAACCTTTCTGCCTCATATGGCTTCCTTGCTATTGTGCTTTAAACACGATGACTCCTTTCCCCCACTCCCAATAATTTTATGTAAACTCAAAAAATATAATTGCCCACCACTTGTGAAATGAAGCATTATTGGGTAGGATTTGTGAGCATCCTTTTGGTTTTGAACTCACATTAAATAAATCCTAAATATCCACTGGGATATGTACCGAACGATGCGGATAGATATTAATCTATTATTTATGAGGCAAGGTAAACTCTCTTTAATCTCATTTTAGTTCTTTAGAAGATCAAAGCAGAAGAAAGAATTAACTAATTTATTTTTAAAAGAGGAAACGAAAGTTACTTTGATGATTTTGAATTCAAGCGAGAATAACCGAATTAAAAATTTTAGTCCGAAATTATCCGTTTAACGTAATTAGTCTGAGGGACATAATCGCAATGGCAATTGGTATCAAATTCGCTGCCCCTGTTCCCGGTAATTTAAATCAGCACTAAAATTCGGAACGCTCGAAATTCACATTGGTTCTTGTGTTTCATTGGTAATTATGGTGAGTGGTAAAAAAAGAAATCTAATTCAAGGGTGATTTGGGGGTGTTTCATAAGTTTTGAGATTAAACGATCTTAATTTCATTTCAATGTGTGTCGTTATAATTAAGAAACTGCAGCTCTCTCGATACATTATATCCAATACTATGAAATATGAGGGATGCTTTGATAGGGGGTGTGATCGATGCATTCAGCAATAATCTTTTGTGAATGCGGTTACTCATGATGATATATGATGAACGAGAATCACTTTTGATCCCACAGGTACACAAAGGCTGCAAAATTGTTTGATAGATGACGTTAAGATATTCATATGTGAGTTTAGGAGTGTAAAATATAGAATGTATCAAAAATCATGAGTTATAGAGACAAAATATTTTACACGATTTAAGCCTTAAGATGGATTCAAACGACAGTAGTAACAGTATTTATACAAAAGCTACTCCCTGAATCTCCCTCATTTGCAGTTAGAATCTTTGTGAGACACGGACAGGTTCGAAAAAAATTGCGCCTTCTCATTACCTTTTGTCCATATACTCACCTCTATTGGCAACATGGAGTATGGTGATGGCCATTTAAATTTAATTTTGAAAATAACAAACTCAAAACCCTCATACTATTAAATATGTAATTCTTTGCCCTCATTTGGGGGAAAACTGAACTATTTTTTAAATTTTGCCTAAATAAAAGTAAATACGGATAAGGAGATGTATGCAAGAACGTTTTTAATATTATATATTTCAAGGAAAATTAATGTTGCCCTTCACGGCGGCCATTGTCAATTTCATCACTGCCACCTTCTAGCAATGAGAGCAACTAAAACGAGTGTCGTTCATATTCTTGAAGTTTGCCACAGGAGGAGTTGCGTCTCAAGCAATAATTTTGCTGACCTTTTTTTGAACTATGACCTTAACACTAGACTGGGCTTTTACAAACGTTATTAACAGAAATGCAGGACCATGTAAAAAAAACAAAAATTATATGGCTTGCGCTCTAAGATGATCGATCGTCCTTTTTTGCAGCGCAATTCTTATAAACAGCAACCTGGATTAGTTCTTTCCAAAATACACTTGTGCAAAGAACGGCACAAACAATTATAGCCACCACTGGCACTATTATATACCAGTAGGATCTATTTGCTTAGGCTTTGATTCACTTCTGAAACTAACGAGAGCATTCACGTTTGAAGCAAATTTCGAAGAAGTTAAATGTAGTCTCTTTACTATGGAAGGTTGCAAGCAATGAGGGTGGATGTTGTGCTTGATTAGAGAAAATAATTAATTTAACTATATAAATTAAATATGCAAAGTATTTTAGTTACACTTTAAAAAAGGAATTATTCACCTCAGTGATAATTTATACTAAGGATTAAATTGATTTTAATTCACTGAATTTATTCGCATCACTTTAGGCACAGTGAGAAAATTAATCTTATCGAATTGATAATCATGATTTTCATTCTATGTTAAAGTCTATGAACATACGGAGGGAATTAAATGGTCCTTAAGTTCGGTGTGGTTAGGGGAAACAAGAGTGTGAAAATTGCCAGGAAATGGAGAAAATAGGCTTCGATTGGAGAAGTAGGCTTTGATGAGACTCGCTGAACGACGAATAACGGAGTGAAGGGATCATTGGAACGTTCGAGCTGAATTGGCAGGAATTATAAGGATTCTTTTCTTCCGTTTTATTTATCTACACTTTGTGGGAGTCTAGCATGTTCCCAAAAGAATCTCTTTCTCGTGTAAGTTTCTTCCAGGGGAAAAGAGCAAGGTAAATACGAGAATCTTAATGCAACAAGGATGTATCTTGTTCCTTTATCATTCCTCACTATAGAGAAGCAGGTCATATCTTGGTGGGATGTTTCCTTGGTCGCAGGAGCATTACTATGTACGTGGGTGCAAGTGGCGAGGAGAAATACAAGGATCAACGTCCTCCACGATGTCTCCCTACCACTCAAATTCATGGAGAGAAAAAAGAAGTCATATTACGTGTGAATGGAGAATTGCATCTTCTGTGTGTCCCTTGTTGGCCACCGTTTCTTGTTTTAAGGCAAGAAGATTTAAAGCGAAATGTTTCTGAGATCCGGACAGAGGGATGGAGAGGCGAGACGGTGCATCGTTGTACTTTTGAGCGGTTGCTCCATTCGCAGCTCCTTGGTTACCCTTTACCAAATGAATCTCGATGCGAGCGCCTTTTGTCCTGAATGAGAGAGATGGTAAATTTTAATGTCAAGAAGACATGTCATTGCCTCATGTCTTTTCCTCCGGATATAACTAAAAACAATTCCATCAAGGTGTACTCTTCCGCATCTGTAAAAAGCTTAAATACATGAATCAGATCTCCATAAGGATTCTGTTCCTAGAGGAAACATTTTCATCTCCTTCAACTTATCTTCATATTCTAGTCTACTGAATCATGAGATAAGCTTTATGACCTTACGTTAGGCATTTTGAATCATATTCAAATCTTGTACAAGAGAGAGACCCCAAGAGGGAGCCTTATTCTTGGGACGCATATGTAATAGTTTACTGTTGCTTTCATTAAATTTCATTTACCACCTCCCTACCAAACTCACAATACATTCAAGTCTTTCTGATCATTAGCAACTTCTATACTCGATAATGGGGCAGTAATCTTGATATCATCAACAAAGCAATCCGTTTTTATGATCATATAATTTATTTTATTAACTTTTTGAATCTAAAGAAAGAAATTTCATGTTGTGGCTTGATGCTTACATATTTAAATTTGTATCGTTTTTACCCATATTTTATTTATTTTCACTTTTACCAAACATGGTGATCTCTCTTCTTTCGGAACTTAGTAGGTGCAGGATGGATACACATCATCTCGGTCCTTACTTTGCAGCACCTGAGCTGTATATTTAGCATAGGTCGTTTGGTATATTTTGCTTTTCGTTCTTGTTTACCAAATTATTTTTAATAATAACCTAAAATATAATTGTTAAGGAATGGTTAACTAAAATCGCTCAACATGTCTATTTTTCTTCAACTTTACTAGTCTAACTTTATTCCCTGTCATCATTTTCCTGCACGAAATAATTTATTATTAATTTGTTAATCAGATCATATTTTCCCAATTCGTCTCATCAGAATTAAGGACCACCAAAGACTAAAATTTCCAAAAAGACCCAGAAATGTTTAAAAGGTATAAGTGTAGATTAGAGTTAACAAAAAGGGAAAAATGATATAAATGAAGTATTAGTTGTAGGCATTTATTGCCTTTAAATTATAGACTTGCATATATTAAATTATTATTCATTAATTCCATTCTTAGGCAAAATGACTGTGGTGCTTTTTCTAATTTATAATGGTAAATTAGTCAATATTTAGGTAACTTTATATTAGAAAAAATTGGAACTAAAGTATTGTTAAGACTTTTATTAATAAGATTTTACCTGTAGATTATAATAGCCACTTAGGGATTTGTGGATTCTCAAAAAATAACACACTTTAATATAATTTTCCGAAAATGAAGGAAAGAGAGAGCAAGCGTGTGTGATAGAGTCACGAGAAAGGGATTTCGAGTGAAGGAGCCTTTGCTTCTAGACCGTCGGCAAAACTTCCGGAGCGATGACGCGCCAGGACCCCGTCCCGTTTAAGGTGTTACAACCCTCACCGCCGATTCCCGCCATCGAGGCTGTGGGACCGAACCGATAAACTCCGTCGGCAAATATTGGAACTTCCGGCGTAGTAGTATATATTCTCCACCCCGAGAATAATCTTTGAAGTATTCTTAGAGCTTTCGGGTCGCGAACTGTCCCCACGTTGCTTCCAAGTAAGCAACTTCCTCAATACAGAAGGTATGTACGTGGCATCATAAGACGTCTTTGGAATCATTCATCGACGACGCACAATTTTCGAGCGACAACCACCGGTGCTATTCGATCTCACAGCAGGAATCCATATTCGGAAGACTACGTTCTGGAATATCGCGCTCTACCCCGCTTCCTCGAAGAATACCTTCCCCGAGTACCCATACTCGTGGTGTTCTCCAGAAAATCGTAAGACTTACATTTTCTTTCATCGTTGAAGAGGTATGACGCTCTCCGATGGAGCGTTCACCTCGTGATCTCCTCCCGGTCCCTCTCGGGTAATTATTGTACAATTATTGATTCACCCTGCAGTCGCCCTCCGTTTTCACTTGGATAATTAGTGTACTTATTGGGCCTAGTACGACTAAGACGATTCATACTTGTCATTTCAATTTCATTCATTTATTAAACGGTGTTAACTAAATTGCCCGTATATTATTCTGTAAATATCTATTGTGATTTGTATAAGTTTAAAAGATTATTTTTGTTTTTCCTGTTTAAATCCTCCAACCACCAAAGCCTAATTAAATAGTAGCAATACCGGTCAATGATTAATTCACTCTCGCCATTTAAAATCCCATCGCACTCGAAGAGGAAATATTTGCCTAATTTGGAGCTGTCGTCTTCCCTCTCCTGCATCTTCGAAGAAAGGTCAAAAGGGTCATGTTCATGCTACTTGAATTCTACGGCAATAATTTTAATGAGTGTTTATTATTTTAAAGACTTTAACGGGTTGATCGCGCAAACGATATTTTTCTGTCAAGGCGAATTAAGATTCATTATATTAGATTCCTATGGGCTTTTTTAAGTTTGGCAATTAATTTCTCGTTAAACGCGTTCTAAAGATAAAGTGTTTTTTGTCATATGACAAGACACAAATTGATCCCCCATATTCTACCTAGTATCTAACAAAAGCTTTATATAAAGGCAGGATGATATCTTTGGATTTAAATATAAAACTAAAGGAAATTTTAATAGGTAATTTGTTGGTGGTTGTGAACGTAGAGCATATTTTGTTAAAAAGTTGAATAGAAATTACATAATTCAAGAGCTTTCCACAGTAACCCAGGTTGTACTTTCTTGGTGTCTCTTTATATTTGAAACATTACAGCAATAAATGAAATTATACTTGTTGAAAATGGTATTGATTCGAAATTATTTTATAAACTCTATTCGCTCTTCATATCAACGCTTTACTACACTTCGCTGCCATCTTCATTCTCCGAAAAAGGATTTATAAAGAATTTGTATTTTATAAGTCAATCGCTGTAGGCTAGGCATAAGTAAATTAACAAACTATGAAAAAATAGGCAGAAATTTGAATTTGAACCCGATGCTGAATGATAATAAAGAGATAAGAGTCATAGATAAAAAGCAAAGGTACAGAAAAAATTATACAGTTTGAAAAATCAAACATAATAAAGCGAAATAAGTTAAACGATGGAAGTTAGCGAGAGGCGATATAACAAATCTCAGGAAATACTAAATTTTAAAAACATAAATAAACAGATTAGTTGTCACCATAGGGGCGCACGAAAGGCTTTTAAAAGGAAATATAGATCTGCAGCCGATTCTGGACATCAAATGTACTACTCCTTTCACGACACTAAATATCTAGGCACTATTGGCTCTAAGTTGTATATCAATAGAACCTTTTAGTTTGCTTTGATTATCCTCCTGATTGGGGGGAAAATTGTAAAAAATTTTATGTATACTCTTTTATTATGGAAAGTTGAAAGTAATCAGATTGGATTTATGATTTCTTTGTATATTATCAACATCACAGCAATAAATGAAATTATACCCGTTGAAAATGGTAGGAATTCGAAATTAATTTATAAACTGTGTACTTTCCGCAAGCCGATGCAAAAAAGAATGTTTTAAAAAGTTCTATTAGTCAGGCAATGTGGGCTAGGCATAAATAAAACACGATGTAATTATGAAAATGGAGAGTAATATGACGAAATGAAGAATAATCTTAAATATATTTTAAATAAATTTATATCCATTAAAAATGATGGGAATTAAAATCTGCGCTGATAAATGCTCCTCGTTCTTTGAGCCAATGCTATAAACCACTCAGATACCATCCACATGCCCCCAAAGGTGTTTTATCTAGCTCTATATTTCAAGCATTTTAGTCTAACCCCGGTAACAATAGTTTGGTTTTAATTTTAATTATAAAATTATAACTATTAAATTATGTTAAAGTCGTTAATAGTTATTATAATCATTAATGGACCAAAAACATATCCTTGACGAACACCAATTTTGACCGATCATAAGCTTGAGTTAGTCTTATTGATCACACCTCTGCCTGCACGGCTCAACAGCTTTCGATCCATTTAAGTGGAACTCCTCTTTTTTCATATGCCTTTAATTTTATTATACTCCTTTGTTCAAAATTATCAAACCTAAGTGGAAAATTGAGATAAACTATCAACATTTTGTGTTAGAGCGTTAATATTAGATACTGAAAATCTCGGAAATGTTACTTAAACTTGAGTTCTGCTAATAAAAACCATTTTCAGTAAAAGTTATCATCCCATTGGTTTCTAAACGTTTTAGTTTTCCTTTGAAATATGAGAATCCAAGGGTTTCTCAAATGCAAATGTCAGGAACTGAAATTCCCTTGATCATTATTGATGCTTTTTACAAAAATGTAGTCACATTTGTTCCATTATCACGATTAAAGCTATTCCTTCATTATTTGCTTCATTAAAGCTGGTTTAGATATTTTTTTATATTTTTTCCAATTATTTAAGTTGCTAAAATATATTTTTCCAGGCGTGATGTTGAAGAACTTTTAGTTATATTCATATCCAAACGAGTGAAATAATGATAAAAATGTCAACTTTAATGATGCAAATATTTGCACCCCCTATCTTTTGTTTTGTGATAGAGGTAGGGAAACAACAACAACATTAAATGCCATGTTGCCATAGTAAAGTTTCATAAAAGCAACGTCAACAGAGACACTCTTCCATTCATATTTACATGTTTCAAATCCTGCCTAAACCTGAATATTACACTTTTCTTAATACTTTTCTTTATAACAATTATTCTATCTACTTGAGATCTATATATAAAAACTTTTTTTTTTTAGCTCATTTTTTGCAACTATATTTATTGTATTTTAATATAACTCACCTTTGGGTAGACTTTCAAGCCTCTACGACTATAGAAACTTTAGATGCGACTTTTTTGATCCAGAAGAGGCGGTGAGTTACCGCAATTGAGAAATTGTTAAGGGAGATTTTATACAGTTCCTTCTTAGCTTCATTATTTAACATTAACCAGATTTGCTATTTTTGTTTTAGACGACTTTAAACAATTTCAATTCTTTTATTTATACATTTTAGTTTGGAGGATATTATTTTCCATTTCAATTTTCTAATGCAAAATTTAATCTCGAATTAGATTACCGAAAGCTCTCCCCGCAAAGTGCTTGTAGAATTTTAAACGTCACACTAGTTTGGTCACTCCATTCAAGTTTAGACAGCTGGTTGAGAATATCACATACATTTGATAGATTGTACGCTGTTTTTAATCGCGGATTATTACTTAAAAAAACATCCGATTTACAAGTTTTAGTTATTGTCACAGTAATTTAACCCGAGAGGATGGCTAATTTATGTTATCCAATAAGCATCAGCACCTACATATCATATCATCAGCTGAATCAAGGAGGAAAGAGGACAAAAATGGTTTCGTTTGCAAACATATATGTCGTGGTATGACATTATATTACATGAATACCATATTATATCTATGAGGAAGGGACCGATAACTTACAAGCGAACCGACGAAGGGACGGAACACCACTAATTTAGACAGGCTGAGTAGCGTGAGAGAGTGAAACGAGGTCAGCTAAATTATGGACAATGACAAAGCTCAAGGTTATTAAAAGAGGTGTGTACAAAAATATAATTTTATTTACACAAAAATAACGAGAGAATTGATGGGTAAAATTACCTCAGAGAATTAACGGACAAAATTACATCAGTAAAAGAGGGGGAAATTGTAGTTATAAATGTGACTATGAAGTTAGAACTTAAGGTATTACAGGAGGAGACTATTCAAATGAAGAGGGGGAAATAACTCAATTGGGTTACTGAAGGGGGAAGAGGGGTTGGCTTACGGATGTCTTCTGCAAGTGAGGTGAGGCCGCTCGGAACTTCAGAGGGGGATGTTAAAGTGATGACGGTTCTCCAAGAACAGGGAAGGGGGGGGAACTTCCGGTCCAGGCGAGAGTATTTCGGCTACCCGAAATAAGGGGCGAACGAAGGAGGGCTTCGACAGGAGTTGATGAGAGAAGTCCGGAAAATCACTCGTTGGCGATCGTTAAGTGGAATTACCTCACTGGCTGGGGTTAATTCCAAATACACAAAATAGTTCAGCTGTCACTTTGCTTTGTTGTTAGCACCTGACTTTGAACTATGGGGAATCTTCTAGGGTCCGGGCAAAACTTCTCAACTTTGTGTCTCTTCATGGGAGCCGAGCATATTTATGTCCGAGGCTCTCTCCGGGGTTGGGGGGGGGGGAGCGGTAAGCGGGAAACAGCTCTACTCTCGAATGGCCTCGAAACTTCTTGCAGAGGCTATTCTGCCCGTGTAAAAGTGAATCGTGGTGGACACGGTTCGAGGCTACCACTTGTGGAAGGGGTCGGGGGGGGGGTAGGCTTGCCAATTTAAGACTAACCGGCCTTTGGCAGCGCAGGAAAGTTCCGTTCTGCTCAAAAGAATCCACGTGGGGTTCCCTCACAACCTTTATTAACATCACGGAGGCCAAAAGGGTGCATTCAAAGCAAAGTTAAATTGAAGAACTTTGCACAGATGGGCAGAATTTGAATTTGAACCCGATACTGGATGATAAGAAAGCGAGAATTACCATAGACGAAAAGCGAAGGTAGTAATACAATTATACAATATGAAAAATCGAACATAATAAAGCGTAATAGATCAAAGGATTGAAATTAGCGAGAGGTGATATAAAAAATCTCAGGAAAACCTTTATTATAAAAAAATTAAACAGATTAGTTGTCAACATCGGATCGCACGAATAGCTTTTAAAAGGATATATATATATATATATATATATATATATATATATATATATATATATATATATATATATATATATATGAGCAATTCAGGAAAACAAATGTACTGCTTTCAGGACACTAAGTATCTAGCCACTACTGACTCTAAGCTTCAACAATAAAACCTTTTAGCTTGCTTTGATTATCCTCCTGCTCGGGGGAAATTGTGAAGACATTTAATGCACACTCTTTTACTCTGGAAGGTTGAAAGTAAAGAGTTTGAATTTGTGGTTTATTACAGAAAACATTTAACCTATGTCAATTATATAAGCAAATATATAGCAACATATAAGATGAACGTCATTACAGTGAGAATTGCTAGTGAGAATTTAATGACTTTTAATGCACTCATTTTTTCGCCTCTAATTTAGTATTTAGTATTTATTTAGTATAAAATTTTGGTGAATTTACGGAAAAGGATATACTTCGCAAGTGATTGAGAATAGAAAATTTTGAAGTGAAGCTATGAAAGATAACATTGGAAGTGGAGTCAAGGTCTCAGACACAAACTAGTCTTCTTTGCATGTAGAGCATAAATCACCTGTGACTTATGATCTGCACTGAAATGAATCACACTCGATAAGCTAATTAAAATCATCCCTAATTTGTGAGATTCTGGCATGATTACTATTTGGAGATGAATTTCGTTCTCAGTAAAATATACTTCTAGCAAAAAGGTAAATTAGATTATGAAAGCTCTTATCTAACAAGGAACAGAGAAAGGTCATTTTGCTCTGTCACTTACTTGATTGAAAGCCAAGAACTCGCCTGGAAATTAGTGTTTCACGCATAAGAAGGTATTTCCACACTAATACAAGTCTAGAAGGTAAACCGAGGCATGACCTCTCCCACAGAACCTTCATTTCATTTATATTAATCATTCATGAGAACAGCTCCGCTTTATTCAAACATATTCTAATATATATATATATATATATATATATATATATATATATATATATATATAGAAAAAATTACACAGGAAAATGAAAGTCGGATTCCAAGTACTTTCGAACTTGTTCAATTCATTATCAAGGAATAACGAAAAAAATTTACAAAGGGGGCATATTTATGTCAAACAGAACAACAATTCCCCGCCCATGTACAACAAAAGGACCCAAAATAGAAAAATAATATCAAAGACGGATGTAAAGTATAAAACCAAATAAATAACGTCTACTTCCGAAAAATTTTAACCTGTGAGCAAAGAATATAGACATTTATGCGACTAAACTAAGTACATACATACCCGATTATGAATACATAAAAATAAACGAGGAAGACACATAACTAAATTAATAAGAGGGTCTAGTTTAAAGAGACCATGGGATATATTAAAATTAAGCGAGGAATTAATGAATAAGCATTCAACAATATTTCTTTGAATAAACTCATTGGATTTGTAAATAAATTCAGCTGAATTTCAATTGATAGAGTGACTTTTTTCCGATAAATGGACAAAGAAAGCGCTGCTGCATTCCCCCCTCCTAATATTGTATTTATGTTGCGTCAAGACACTTAATGATTTACCGGTTTGCCCAAATTATTGCTTAGGGCAAACTGAACAATCAAGAGAATAACCTCCTCCTCCCTCTATACTATTGTTATTATTATGAATCAAAATTTTATACATGGTAGACTAATATTTGAATATAAAAGAAATATTTAACTTATTCAAAAGGAAGGAAGCAAAGAAAAGGACTTAGAAAACAGTAAAACAAGGGAGTTCTTCTTCATTTTACCATGAAGGATTGTTTCCTTAGTTAGGCACGTATTATCTGCTTGCTCTGACACATTTGACTGCCTGAAATAAAAATACAAATTATTTTACAATATGAATAAATGCGAGTTTTTTCTTCGACAATGACCATAATGTTCATTTTGCTTTTATTTTTATTCTTAACTTCAGTTATTTCACCTCTACTCAAATTATTCACATTATGAGAACACGTTCTTTGAAGTACCTCTTAGATCAAAGAATAAAAGTGCAAAAAATACAAAGGGGAGCAGTGAATAAGAAAATGCATTAAAGCACAATGAATAAGAATTCTGTGATCAATCAGATTTATTTTATAGACTAAATTGCGTGGCAACAGATTTCACATATGAACAAATTTTGCGTCACGTAAGACTACGAGATAAATTTTGCAGGAGATCACAGAAATCGAAATCTGATATGAGAAATCTATATGAGAAAAATGAACCCATTCTTATAAAGTAGAGAACCCTAATAAAAGAAAATATATATGTACATATAGTGGTTATATACTGCTTGCTATTTTCATTGTTAGACCAAAAGACACGGATTTAGATTAACTCCAACACAAATCTAACGAAGTAAAAGGCAGTGGCTTATCAATCAATTGCAATAGGTGTGCTTTCAAGGGCTTACATTATAAGAGTTGTGCAGAATTAGGAGAGTTTTGTGCTCTCCTAATAAAGAACTCAGCCTGCAGTCTCTTAAGTTCTCAACCTTTGTATCTTTTATACATCTGACTTTTTTTTAATTATCAAAAGTTTCTAGCAGAAATCTTCTCGTTAGTTTCATTTGTTAATTAAGATATAATAATAACAATAATAAAAACACTTTTAACAATAAATTTCTGAGCAATAATAACACGTAAAAAATAATGCCAATTATAATCATAATAAAATAAAATAGAATGATAAAAATACAATGGTACGTGAAAATGTCTATGGTTAGTCACCTTAAAGGACTCTCAATTCGGGTTGACTACTACGCAGCTGCTATATTGTTTGTTCAAAGTTAAATATGCATCAGAATGTGAAAGTTGATTTAAATGCTATACAAAACGAGGTATCTAGGGATTGATCCCCCCTTTGATAAACGATCCTCTTCGTCAACTGGAAATATGAATTTCTTCACTATGGAATATACATGGTAGGGCAAAGAGAACGGACGTTTATGAAAAAATCACAAAATCATTAATTTTAGCTTTAAAAAAACTATTTACATTAATGTGTTGGTATTTAATTAGTATTGGACAAAATCAAGTGTAGAAAACATCATGTGGTATCTGTTTTCATTAATGCATTTCTGAAGGCATTTTTGGAAAATGGCTTCCCCTCTTTTTCAGCATTGCCCTGTCGATTTGGTCGACTTCCACGCGAATAGCTTTTTTCAAATCGCCCAATATTGGGCTTAGGCTCATACACACATGCCTTATGGTTTCCGACAAGAAATCACCCATGGATAAATCTGGGGGCTGAGGGGGCCAGCAGGGAGAGTGTCAGCAAACCTGAAAATCAGGTGGTCACTTAAAAGAGGGGGAATAACATACATTGATGCTCTGGCTAAGCTGACCATCACCAGATCCTGCTGAAAGCACACACGTCGGATGGAATACGTTTTGTTCGTAATTCATCTCGATGTGATGCTCGTAGTTCACAGTAACAAAATTTCCATAATGGTTTTCAAAACAGTAAGGATCATTGAAGTCAGATTTTCCTACAGCACACCAAACCGTCACTTTTAAGGCTGTGCAATAGTCTTTCGTACTGTTTCTTTGGATTTACAAGAGCCCAATAACTACAATTCTGTTGATTCACCCTGCCATTGAGATGAAAATGTGCTTCATAAGTCATTAACATCATTTGCATCAAAAATTGCTGCCATCTGACTTGCGAAGTTAAGCCGTTGTTCATAGTCTCCTGCTCTCAACTGTTGCGCCATGAGTAAATTGTGGAAGTAGAAATGCAGCTTTTCATGCAAAATATGCCATTTCTCCGTGCAGATCAATTAGAACTACGCAGCAAAGTTTGTTTGACGCGATCCACTTTTTCGCTGTACGTAGCATTCGTGGGGCACCCGCCGGTCTGCTATTCATGAGTGTACCTCGTGTACGAAACGCATGAGCCCATCGTAAGATTTTGCTACGTGTGAGAGTAGCCTGATTTCGGGGAATGTTGAATCGGCGATGAAAGTCACACTGATCTGCTGTGACAGACGCGTTGTTTTTCAGGAAACTCTCTTCGGCGAACACGGTGTTCTATCGTCTGCAGCGACATAACTTCACCTGGAAAGAAAAAAATTCTTAGACACCACGGACCGAATGGTTTTGGTAGGACATATGTTCCTTTCCCTGGGGCTGAGTAATAGCCACTTCCAAAGATTCCGTCCTCTCTGTCTCATCCTGTACTATATAGCTTATTTTCTAATAAGTTTACAATTTTTCTGTTCAGTAACATTCTTCTATATGTCATGCATTTCAAACGAACAGCCAATGTTATTTTATTTTTGATGGAAATTTCATTATCCTTGAGAGGATCTCTTCCACGATGCAAAAGACCATACCTAGAGTTAATTTAGCGTTATATATGTCAGGAGGAGAGCAGATTTGGAGATGAGCTCCAGACCAATATTGACAACTTCGATGCGTAGTCAATAAATGAGAGATCCGATAAAAACAGAGCTCTAGGCAAAAATTGACAATCCTTTGATTAGTCAGTTAAACTAAAATGAAGAGAAAACTGAGCCCAGACTGATATTGACAACATCGTAGGGTAGTCAATCAAACGGGGAAATTAATAAATAGAGCACCAGTAAAAATTAAATTGAATTATATTGACAACCAGGTTTACTGGTCTCTTAAATGAGGATTAAGATATAACAGAACTCTAGTTCAATACATACAACATTGCTGCGTAGAGAGTTAAACGGGGATGACGGAGAAACAGAGCTCCTTCCGCAATTGACAAATTTGTTTGGTAGCAAATTAGACGGGAACGAGTACAAAAGAGAGCTACAGTCGCATAAATGACAAGCTGGTTTAATAGTGTTAAACTGGTATGCTGAAAAAAACAACAATATTAGAACAATAATGACATGAGGTAGAGTAATGAGTTAAATGGGAATAGAACAAACAGAACATCAGTTTAATATCAACAATATTGTTGAAGTGTCAGCCAAACGAGTATGAGTAGAAAATGAGCTCCAGGCCACCTCGTTGAATAGTCGGTTTAATGGTAATGAGGACAGAACTGAGCTCTATACCGATTATATCAATCTCGTTGTGTAGTCACTTAAAGGAGAAGACAAAACTCCTGATAAATATTGACAAACTAGTTAAGTAGTATACAGATATTGACCACCTCAAAGAGCAGAGAGATAAAGTGGGATAAAGAAAGATAAAGCTCTAGAGCAAGCAGTATTAACAACAATTTTGAATCGTTGGTTAAACGGTGATGAGGACAAAATTAAATTATACCATGATATTGACAATCTCTTTGGTTAGTTAGTTAAACATGGATGAAGACAAAACTGAATTACACAATCATATTGACAATTTCTCAGAGTAGTGAATTAAACGACAAAGAAGACAAAATAGAAATACAGCTCAATAGTGATATCATTGTGTAACGAGTTTTACAGGGATGAAGACAAAACAGAGGTCCAGGCCCATCTTATCAACCTCATTGATCTATAGTTAAAGGGAAGGAGGAAAAATAGTGTTCATACAGATATTAGTAACCTCATTGTTCAGTCACTTAAACAAGGATGATGACAACATTAAATTCCAGAATTATATTGAAAATATCGTTAAACAATTAGTTAAATGGGAAATAGTAGAAAACAGCTTAATACTGATATGTCCAACCTCCTTGATTAATCAGTTAAACGGCAAAAATGAAAAACCTGAACATAGAACAATAATGACTAACCCGTTGAATCGTTAATTATAAGGGGATGGGGAGAAAACAGACCCAGAAAGATATTTAACACCCATTTGAGTGGTCAGATAACGAGGAAAAAAACAAAACAGAACTACGTAGGTGAGTCAAAAAGTTCTCAGACAAATGCCAGATTATTGAAATGTTCGATTTTGTACAAGTAAATACAGGGTCAAACACGACTTTCATGTTTTCTGAACAATTCCTACAAAATTCGTCATTCAATTTGTCGAGACTCTTTGTATTAGATGTGCTTCAAAAAGGTTACTTTTTTGAACCCATAAAATGGCAAATTTTGAGATAAGAGCGAACATTAAATTCCTGACTAAACTTGATTGGAAGCCTGTTAAGATTATTGACGCTCTACAACAGGTTTATGGTGACTCTTCGCCATGTAGAGCGGTAGTTTACGACTGGATTAAGCGCTTCAAGGGGGGCAGAGAAGAAGTTGAAGATGATCCACGTGAAGGGAGACCCTCCACCTCCATTAACCCAGAAAATGTCGAGCTTGTGAGGAATCTAGTGGATAAAGATCGCCGTATTACTATTGATGAAGTTGCCAATGCATGTGAAATCTCTCATGGCTCAGCATTTGGAATTCTAACTGAAAATCTTGGCCTGAGCAAGCTTTCAGCACGTTGGGTCCCAAAAGCGTTGCGAGAAGACCAGCTGAATCATAGGGCCAACCTTTCTTTGGCTATTTTGACCAAGATTGAAGCAAACGAGGATAGTTTTTTTGAGCGCCTCGTAACGGGAGATGAAACTTGGGTGTATCAGTTTGATCCTGAAAGTAAAAATCAATCAAAAGAGTGGCACCCAAGGGGGGCAGCAGGGCCTATCAAGTTCAAGACAGAGAGGTCCGTTATGAAGATAATGGCTACAGTTTTTTGGGATTCGGAGGGAATTATTTTAATAGACTTCTTAGAAGGACAAAAAACTGTTACATCCAGCTATTACGAAGGAGTTTTAAGGAAGCTGAAAACTTCAATAGCCAAAAAACGACGAGGAAAGCTCCACAAGCAAATCTTGTTCCACCATGACAATGCCCCTGCACATTCGTCCAAAGCTGTGAGATCTCAGCTACGGGAATTTCGATGGGAAACTCTTGCTCATCCCCCTTATAGCCCTGATTTAGCACCCTCTGACTTTTTTCTGTTTCCAAATTTAAAGGGACACCTAAAAGGAACCCGGTTTCAATCATTAGATGAAGCAAAAAAGCAGGTCATTACTTGGTGCCAGAGACAACCCCGTGAATTCTACAAAGATGGTCTTTACCGTTGGATTCATAGATTAAGAAAGTGTATAGATGTTAATGGAGCTTATGTAGAAAAATGATTACAGTATTATTACAAATAAAAATTTTATGCCATTTATCTGAGAACTCATTGAATAGTCAATTATACGGGGATGAGGAAAAAACAGAGCTCCAGCTCAATATTTCTAACTTCGCTGTCGAGTTAGTTTTACGAGCATCAGGACAAAACAGAGATCCAGACCGATATTGACAACCCTGTTGAGTAGTTAGTTGAAAAAGGGTGGTGACATTCACAACCGGACACCAATTTTGACAACCTCTGCTTATTCAGTTAACAGATATTGGAAGAAAACAGCTCCGGACCAATATTCACACCTTGTTGAGTAGTCAGTTAAACTAGGATTAGTAAAATATAGAGTACTCGATCGATAGTATAAACCTCCTTGAGTGGTAGGTTAAATTGCAATGAGCACAAAACAAAATTTGTGACTGATATGTCATCCTAGTTGAGTACACAGTTAAAGCGGACCATGCCAAAAGAGGACTGCTGACCGATATTGGCTACCTCGTTGAGTAGTCACTTATACAACCAGTTAAAAGAGAGTGAAGAAAAACATAAGCCCAAATCGATCGTTGGGCAGCCTCTAAACCTAGTTGACTAGCCACTTAAACTAAAATGAGGTCAAAAGAGAAGTCTAGCGCAATATTGTCAATCTCTTTGATTAGTCAGGTAAACGATTATGATAACAAAACTAAGAACCGGCGGATAATGATTTCCCCATTGAGTAGTCATTTAAAACGGAACGAGGATAAAATATAAGTTCAGACTAATATTGACAAACTCATTCAGTCGTCATTTAAACGGGGAAGATGACACAAGTGAGCTCCAGACTAATATTTACAACTTCATTGAGTAGGTTGTGATATTGATAACTTCGTTTAGTATTTACTTAAACGGAGAAAAAAAGTAAACAGAGCTCCGGTGCGATATTTAAAACCTCACGGAGTAGAGAGTAAATTTATTTATATTGACAACCTCGTTGATTAGTCTTTTTAACTTGAGTGAGGACAAAACAGCACTCCTAACTGATAATGACAACCTCGTTGAGTAGTCAGTTAAGCGGCAGCGTTCTATCCAAAGAAAGATAAGGGAGGTATATTTCGATGACTAATCCTGAAATGGAAAGCAAATTTTAAAATTTACTCTACATATGTATAGCTGAAGTAAATTGCATAAAATCGAAATAAATTCTTAAAATGGGAAAGTATTTTCCTTATGATTAAGCATGTACCTTTATTGAACAAGACAAAGAAATTAATTGAGAATTATGAAAAACTAAGCCATGTATTTGAATAATCAATAGCATAGTTGCGAATAATTCAGGGAATAATGAGTCCAGGAAATGTTCTAGTAGTAAAAATAGGGCAACCCTTAAAATTGCTTGAGCACGCTTCTCTTCGAAACTTCTTGTCGCCTTTCGAATTCACGCTTTGTCGTGATTTGGAATATTTCCTCTCTTCAAGAATATTAATTAAGCCTGCCATAGAAAAAGGCAACGGGGAGCAATCTCATGAAGATACTGATATACAATGCAATTTACTTATAAATTTGAGGCTCTAACCTTTATTACCGGAAAAAATTACATTCCTCCTAAATTTTAGGGTTTTATCTTCAATATATTGAAATATTAGAGGGACATAAAACTTCGGACTGTTAGTAAACTACTTATTGAATTAACCTCTATCAAGGAAAAAATAAGAATTTTTGTGGCTTTAAGTGCAAGAAGGCCCTTTTACTTAAACTTTTGAGATTGTTCTCAACTTTCTTTCAAAACACTTTGCAAAATTGGGAAGTTTCAAAGGGTCAAAACCACTTGGCAAGATGAGGAATTTTCAAGAGGGACTTAAAAAGTATATGGGCCTAATTGTCTCTTTAGATCTAGAGGTTGAGTTGTGACCTATACAATTCAATTCAATAATTAAATTCGAGACAAATTGCATCCTTTGGAAGAATAAGGAGACAGGAGAAAATGAATTCCTCCCCTCCCTGACTTTCCCAGTTCGCCGTTGACCGCTCTAAATTCGTCTGGCCTATATACTGCGAAAATTACAACAATTAAAAGACCATTGAGAGGCCATCGCGACTTCCCGCTATTGACCCTTATTGCGACCCAAGGCGATTAAGGAAGTCTGTTGGCGATGAATCTCTCTCCCCGTCTAGATAATTTCGGAGTATAGCTAGTCGTCACTCAATCTTGTTGTGAAGATAATTTTATGCGCGCTTCAACCCTTCTCACCACGTCTTCGGATTTTAAGGATCGAAAAAGCCATCCCCAATTCAACCTCCATTTGCCTCTTAGGGATAGGAGGCCTCCATCTTCAATTTCCCGAAATTGGATTGAGCGTCTAGTGAGATGCCCACAAGTTCAAGATCGAACTTACCTCCATGGTCCTACTCGCCGCACATCAAGCTAAAAGGGATTTAACCCTCGCTTCGTCACGCTCCTCTCACCTTACCGCGTCAAACCTCAGGGATCCGCTTTGCTCTAGAACTTGCATAATTGTAAGATCATTTCTAAATTAATTATCCCTTGGTTCAAACTTAATTGATAGTGTCGATTATCTTAGCCTTGAACCGTCCAAATTTAAGTGCATTGGCATTTAACTTGCCCTATATGTGTATGTAATCTCTAGTCCTATTAAAATATATTTTTTGGCCGTGTTTGAATATTCCTTGGCCTAGCAACTGTGTATTTAATTCACTCTTAGAGCCATCCCCAGGTGGAGTCTTAATTTCGGTCGGCCAGTAGGCCAGTGTACGTATAACAGCGTACACCTGGTCATACTAAGACACCTCACAAAGCTCACTGGAAATATAACTGTCTCTAAAAGTAAATCAACAAATTTAATGACTACTAAAGTGACAATTATTTTCAGTATAATCTAATATTTATTTTTAATTTTAGAAGTATTTAAACTTATAATAAATATAGCTTACATCATTATACTACAGAATTGCTCGTTATCTATATATATACTGCAGGCGAAGAAAATATAAAATAATATTTTAATCTTAGATGTTTTATGCAGAAAGCCGAAACTTCTATTTCCTTAAAACTCACTGCATACGCCGTAAAAAGTAATAGAATTGCATAAAAATTTCCAATATATGCAACAAACTCTGAATAACATTAGAAGTCATCTTCTAGCTCCAATATCTTTCGAAGGCTTTGCATCCTGTAAGTAATTTGAACTATGTTGCAAAGAGGTTCACAGAAAAAAAACAGGAAATGAAAGCCTTCACAGGCTTTCGGGAATGTCTTAAAAATATAAATATTTATGTGTTTCATTATTGCGGAAGAGTTGATGACACCTGAAACATATTGTCAATATCCACGAAAACAAAACTCACAACAGGAAAATTCAGATGCTACATTAATGCTTTTGTTTTGTTTAATCGTCTACTTATATTCACCTAGTTACTTTTCTCCGGATCCATATTTTCGACTTACCTTTCTCTTGTGAAATGAGGGAGAATGGTTGAGAGGAAAGTGATATATTGCTCTAATTTCTATAATGTCACCCGCGAAGTTCGTGCTTCTTTGAAAAATATAAATAAAAAAAAAACTTATAACAGGCGAAGTATAACATCGATATGTGAAATAGTTTGATTTGTTTTAAACAGTTAAGTGTTCGAACTATCGAACACTGACATCAATGTTCCACTGCGCTCTATGATTCATTGAATTTTAGACTTCAACAAAAATATTTGAGGGGGGATATCTTAACATACTATTTATTTGTTAAAATGATGTAAGTTTAGTACTGTTTAATGTACTTTTCAATTGTCTCCATAAAAAAGTAAAGTTCGCTCAAATGTGATGAAAGTGGAGGATACTCGATGCTAACTCGTCGTCTGATTCACCGATTAATTATGAATGGTTTTATCAAGGTAGCTCCTGGCATAGTGATGGTAATGGAAATCTAGAGCATTTGTAATGAAAATGAGGAATTTATGGGAAGATATAGGAGGAAATCGCTTAACCTAAACAATTTTTGAGAGAAAAAGGGAATTTAGAAATTTATGAAAATTGACTAACCAGAATAACTTAGGACGTTAGGGGAGTGATGGCGCACATATCTGCCACACACACACACGTTTAGCAATGAAGGCAGTTAATGTGTGAGTTCATCCCTGTGTAGGCCATGGCAGAATTTTCCATAAATCTGATTTTGTAATGTAGATTTCTTAGAGGGGGAGGGGGTGATTTTGAAACCTTTTCCCCCGTACTCGGGTCAGACCAAGCACGATGTATTATCTGTTTTATTTCATATCTCCTATTCATATTTATACATCGTTATTTTTTAATTTTTCTCGAACATTCTAGTTTAATTATCTAAAATATTTCTTTGATTCCGCTATGATATTCAAAATTAAATTTGTTTTGATATAGTTTTGATACTGAAAAGGCATTTTTCTAAGTTTGTCATTTAACACAAGAAACTGTAAGTATTAAACAATAATGGATAAATTTAAATTAAAACAAGATTTAATTCTTTTATAATGTTATTCTATTATCTACAGAGTTATAAAAGAAAATGAATACTGTCATAACGCCTTCGTGTTGCATAATGAAAGCCTAAATAAGTTTGGGTATTGCATATGGGATAGTTTGTTATCTACTATTCTAATATGAGAGAAGTTATTCTTACACAAATTACCTTCAGCTGTGTTTGCCTCTTTCTGTTTAGAAACACATATAGGTGATTTTTGTCATATTATTTTTATTATTATTTTCAAATAATTGATATAATTCCACACCCAGGGCCCAAATCACTAAGAAAGCTAAACAAGCCCCCATGAGGATTGCAATTATAAAGCAAGACTTTATTACACTTTCTAATTATTTATTATTTAGTGTATGAGGAAAATTACTGGTCTGACAAATTAGCAATCATCCTATCAAGCCCCACTTCCCTAATTTAGGAGATTGGTTAAAAAGAAGAGAAGAAAGGGCACTAAGAACTACCTTTATAAAATTGAATTATTACTTATCTTATAACTCCAAACAAGAATAGAGAGAGAGAGAAAGTTTTTCCCGTCTACCATTGTTAACTCCCCCTTCGATCGATCCCACTTCCATTATTAGGGTGGGTGGAAACCGCCTTTGCTGTCTTAAGAACATAGTTTTCTTATAAGGAAATTTTATTAGAAGGAGAAAGTTGGATTGGTAGTAGTCTAATGTTACGGTTCCCATAGCAACAGTCCCGTACGCTGACATGCCTCTTTGGTGAAGGTCGGCAGGTACATAAGAAGAGCACTTACCTCCATATTTCCAGTCGTATTATTTCTTTCCTAACTGACATTCTTTCCAACATTTTACACAAAGATTTTAAAGGTGATGCCATCTTAAAGTTTGGCAGTATGTTTGTAAGAATACACTGTAAATTATACTGTATACTACGATCCAAACAATCATGGCACTTAAATGGGAATTAACTTCCAAAGAATAAAATTTAAGTCATTGATATAATTTTCCAAATATTTATGTGATTTATACCTCTATGTATTCTTCCCTTTAATTAGCAATCCTCAACACATACACACGCCATCACCCCAATAGGGGCATATCAATAGTTTCCATTCATACAGCTCTTGTGTGAGTACAGCGACTTCTGCCCTAGTAGGCACTCGTCAGATGGGTTCCTAAAATAAAAAAAGGCATGTTCCCATTTCATAGAAATTCACGCAGACTCCCATCCTCTACAATTACAGGCATACCTTAATCCCTTACATTTGCGCGTGAGGAAACAAACATACAAAGAATCCGCCGAGCCCTGCCTCCCCATTTTCTGCAGATAGAGAATCGGTGATGTCTTTTGGGTGGAAATAAATTAATTTTGCGAGAGAAGTTTGCAAAACATTAAAAACGTCATCAAAATTGGATTCTTTCTCGCCTGCACCGAATTTATTAGCTCTTTCTTTGTTCTCGTGGAGAGACAGACGTAAACGAGGTCAGCCATTCCATTTTTTGCTTTGTTTTGTTAAATTGTGTGATGCAGTCGCGTTGCTTTTCACCGCTGAAACGAATGTCGACTCAATGCGCAGAGCTACCACACATCTTGTGCGGCACTATGTGTAGTATGATGGGGTGAAATAATGAGGTAATCATTCAGCGAGATTTTCCGAGGGAAAATGAAGTCAAGTGTGGTAAAATAGGAGGATTGCTTGCCAGAAACGATGGTGCAGTAAAGATGGGTTGTATCATCTAGGCAAAGAAAGCTGAAATAAATCATTGGTGACTTTGCTTCAGAAATTACGAAGGAAAATGTAGTGAAGAGGTACTCGTAGATACGCGGTTTCTATTATAAGATTTGCTTTTGAAATCAACCACAACTACTCTACACGTATTCTTCTATTGATTAACCTTAAAAACTTTATCCAATAGCTTAAAAAACAATGATTCGGATTATATAGGGTATTTTTTAGTTGCCTCGTAATTAGAAAAAGAAGACAAGGAAGATTGTAAGGAGTTCATTAAAATTTCATCAGTGGTTGTATTAGTGATAAAAGCAAAACCAAAGAGTCAAATTACTATTCAATTTAATTTCATACAAGTCCAAACATCTAAAAAATCTTAATGAGAGATTTGTACATATCAACTACTAGCACAAAACGTCAATAGATAATTAGGTCTTGTGTAGCAGTTATTTCATCATTGTTTGCAGATTAATTCTTTGAGCATAAGCAAGTTATTTCAAAAACTAATAAACTACTCATTAATATAATTTTACGATCTGTATTTTTGTTTTGAGAATACATATAATGTCTTCCAGCGTGTATCGTAAAAGACAACTACATGAGCGACTCTGTAATCGCTTTTCTAGGAAGTTGGCTACCAGAAGTTTCTTACACTGTTTGCCTGTCACGTATAAAGTTCTTACCGAAGTGTGTTTTAACATTTAGAGAAGGATAAAGGAATAAAATAGAGTAGAAGTAAGGAAATGGTCAAAATATGGACATTGCAGATGCTTGCTTTGAGTGATTTGATTAAGACAACTAATGGATAGTAAGAAGTGCCATCAATTACACTGGTCAACAGCCAAAATGGTTCAAATATGAGATTACGCTCAACCAACTAATTTCATAGTGCTGAATCTGAATCTGATATTTGTTATGTTCTATCAAACTAGGTTTTATAAAAGAATCAATAGGTACAAATATTCAATATTCTGTCACTTGTGTCGGGCAACAGATATTTAACCGCAAACAGACTAGCTTGTCTCCTATGTGACTGTGCTTACATGAATAATTTCAAATTGTTGAGTATGATTTAGATGTTTTATTCGACTATCAGATCTACTTTATTAAACAATCAGAAAAATATTAAATATGATGACATTAATTTTCTCACGCAAAATAACGATATTAAACACGTCACAGATATGTTCATAAGAAATTGTACCAGAAATCATGAGTTCGAATCCTTTATAATTGACAAAATATGAAGTTCTAAAAGAGCTCCTGAACTTTGCCCTTTCGTTTTTATAGCTCGCTCTCTTCTCGTTGTAGTGTCCAGCAATAGTCACCGATCATGTTAGGAGTGAATTGTCCCTGATATCTGCTCTTCATTATGGCGATGTCTTGATTAAATATTCCACCGTGTTCATGACTAATGTCTCCAAGTTTATCTTGGAAAGAATCAATATGAGAGTGGAAAAAATGCAGTTCCAAGGACATCCTTGCTCCCAATGCAGGATAATTCTGCAGCATGGTTGTAACGAATTTTTTAATTTGTTAGCACGATAGTTTCTAAGAAAAGCTTTGACATATTGACAAATGATTCCCATGAGTTTTTCTCCAGTGGGTTCAAGGCCTTAGTGAATTAGAAATTATCAACTAGTATGCAAATCTGTGGTACATTCAAGACACTTGCTTTCAACTTGACTTTGCAAACAACACCACCTAGTTTCTGACATAAATATCAAAACCCAGCACCAGATTGATCCATAACCTTGAAACTATTATTTCTGGATCTACAAAAGGATTGAGAAAACAGTTGAGCTTTCCAGGTGCATCGCTTGGTCCCGTCGGTCATTTCTTTGTCACATAGTGCTCTACATCAGCTCTTCTCTCCCACAAACACAAAAAGCGCATGTTCTTTGTTTAGCCCCTCTGAAGGCCGAGTAGTACACAGATGACTCTGAGATCCCCACATACCCTCCATTGGTGTTTCTCTTACACTATAGCGGCTAACAAAATTTTCATTGATTCATAGTTCTCAGCCATCTTTGCTGCAGATGGAAACCGATTGCCATTGTGTAAAAGAACAGCTTTCAGAGAGTCTTTTCCAGAGTGTATAATTAGCCTCCAATCATCTGACTTGTATGGTTCAGACTTGCCGAATTGTTGCAAGAGAGATACTGCGTCCTTACAGTAACAAAGTTTGTTTGCTATCTTGAAAAAGGCGGACAGCTCTCTATGTCGGCAACGAGCTGTAGTGATACGCACTTTAGCTTCCAGTAGGTTACGCTGCTTTAGTCTGGATTCCAGAACTTCGGCATTTTCTTTGGAAAGTCTAGGTCCCTGATGAGATAATGAAGCGCTTCTTGAGTAAAGAGTTTAGGCCTGGTATTTTCAGAGTAATCCTGGTACTCTTCTTCATTTGAGGTAGAATTAAAATCGGAATCACTCATCAATTCTTGTTCAGTTGGTGGATTTGGGGAAGGAAGTTTGGCGCTGTGCTAAACTGGCCGGATTGCAGAAGCAATTTGGAGTGCTGCACCTTGGCTAGTGTTTTGATGTTTGTGAGACAAAAGTAGCAGTCACTGTTTTGGTCGTTGGATTCACGCCATATCATTAGTACAACAAACGGCATTCCTGATCTTTGCTTATCACACATCCACCCGCGCAGGTGGTTGACACAAGACTTACAAGCTATATGAGGTCCCCTTTTCTTATCTTGGTCACCCAAAGGACATTTGAAGTAACTTTAGTAGTTCAGTAGAACAGCTATTGTGATTGGTTTCTTGAGCCTACCAGGAGTGAAGGCGCGACATATGTAACAAAAACGATCAACATCGTTCACGGACTTGCCACGTTCCATGTTTTGTTAAGTTCAGAGTAATTAGAAATTAGGCAGTTGTAGATATGCACTATCATGAACCAGCAATCTGAAACAAACTAAAAAGCATGAATTAGGAAAAATGATTTCATAAGTGGAACCAGTGAATATATAAATTAGTGTATGAATAAAATGGGGCACCAAATATATAGATAGATATGTAGGTTCTGGAAAACTGAGCCTGATACAGCTATACGAATATCATTATTGAATTTAGCAAATACAATTACCCTAGAATCAGACTATTTTGATCCAGAACTATGAAAATTTATTTTTGTTGACCAGTGTTATTAGTAGATAGGAAAGTATGGGTGAACGCGTGAATTATGTAGGTAAAATTGGGATTAGTAAAGATTAATATTTGCCTAAGTGTAGTCTGTGGAACTTAAAAAAAATAGAAGTATAAAATTCATGTTTTAGAATTACTTTGGACACGAGATGGATGGATGCATTTCGCTTAGGGGAACGGCTGATAATTAATAGAACCTAAAAATGAAGGGACAAATTCATGACAGGGTTAGCAAAAGAATAAACGGACTTTTTGTACATATTAGATGAATAAAAAATGAAACATACATGATTGTGGGAAAACCTTATTCGTGCACAAGCTTACATGAGCTTGAACGTACATTAAAGTGAGAGGCTAAGCAGTAAGATAGAATAGCAAATAATGCCTTCGCAAAGAGGGTGAATGAAGATGTATTTAGGCGAGAGGGGTAGAAAATAAAGAATGCTGGCTATGTTAACATCAATGATAAGAATATAATAATATCTGTTAGCGATTAGATGTTTTTGCTAGCGATGGTCATTTGATGAGCCGTAGGTAGAGGAGCCGAGTGTGTTTGGCTTTGTGGTTGCAACCTTGGTGACGTATAAGGTGGGAGCCGATAATTAATCAATAGTTCCTTAGCGGAAGGATCTCTTTTGAACTATTAAGAATGCAGCTGAAATAGATGATATCATAGAAGATTTGATAACAATGACATTAATCATATAATGGTAGTTTTTCTATTCTTTATCTTGTAAGGCCTTTGAATGAGCAACATTTAACAGTGAAACAAAGAATTTTCTGATATTACCTCAGTATATGTAGAAAAAGAGAACACGTAACGCAGGTTTTAGAGTAAAATATGTTGAGTGTTTTGGCAAATAGTATGAATAAATTAGGATTACGCGAGTTATAAGATAAAAGAGATACATACGGTGGATTTAGAGTTATTTAATCGTTCCGACGGATTCAGTATTTATGATGACAAAACTGGGAAAGGAAACAAAATAAACAAAGAAAACGATGTCAAATTAAGATGAAAGCTGGGCTTATGGTTATGGATAGATGGTATTATCACTTCGACAAGGAAGCCCTATGAAATCATCTAAAGGTATCGGATTGGGTGATGGTGTGTTCAGCATTGTGAAAAGTTTCGATAAAGAAATTAAGGCGTGCGTTATGTTATGTGGAAAGGGGACTTGAGCTTGGCCTCATATGTGTGAGAGTATGAGGCAAGTGTGTGCGTTTGTTGAGGGAACTGCTCAATAATTTTAATCTATGATTTGCTGTGAGAAGTGCGTATTGGCGTGATGGAAATTGGGCGACAGGCTGATGAGGCATGAAAATGGATAGGGTATGTTGAGGGTAGTGACCTTTCGTTGGTAGCGTAAGTTGAAAATATTCATGGGTGTTTTAGGAAAGGGGTGTAGTTTGAGGTGAGGATAATTTGGCAGGTAATATTAGAGTCCCTGATGTGTGCTTGCATGTTTCAAGAATGATGTTGCGACGAATGTAATAAACCTCGATAGTATGTAGTACGAAGTTCTCAATGAAGATCAGGACATTAGTAAATGGTCAATATTTTGTCAGGAATGGTACAATATGTTATGCTTCGTTATGTGGGCATAGCTTTAGTGTATATGGATTAGGCAAGGATATGGAACAAAGTGAGTGACCTGCAATTAGACAATTTTTAAGAACTTAAGCCTGGGATGTAAGAAGGCATGTAAGAGGCATGTAAGAAGAATGAGTGAGAGTAAGCTTGATTGAGATCTGCATATATGACAATGAGTAAAATCGTGTGAAATAGTTTATAAGCCCGAGTAAATATGATATACTTTACCAGGCTGCGTCTACGAGAAAAAGAATGAGTCGGATAAGTAACTGGTATTAAGAAGGTGTAACAAAAATAGACATGACAAAATAGAGAGAATTGATAAGGGAACAGATGAAGGATGAGATACATAGTTGGACACGATTTAATTCACCATCTTTAACCTTAAACGGAATAGATACTTTTTAATATCTACAACTGAGTTCATAATATAGAAAAAAATCCTACAAAATATCAACGAATTTTAATTTTAATTTTTGTCTAATTACATTGTAGTGGAAAATTACGCATATCTCTTTCTCAAAAAGACCCGGCTCTCACAATAATTCCGAGAATAAAACCTTTTTATGATCTGCCCGGCAGTTCCGTCAATCGGTAGCTTCTCTGATCGAATTAAGAAAGTGCTGCTAAACAACAGATGATCTTTTCTCTCCTATGGAAAAAAGCATTTTTGCTTTTCGGAAGCATTAAAAGATATTGTAAAAATAAATAAGGATATTATGATATATTGGAGCTTAATATTCAATGGGTGATAATAAAAGGTCACATTCCAAGGCGCTCTTTGGAAGATAACGTTTGCCTGACGTTTGTTTTTTGTTGTGTGCTTAACAACTTGATATTTTCGATTGTTATGTAAAACCAACTTTACCACATGCCTTTTTTGAGGTGGCGATCGCATCTCTGGTAAGGTGAAAATTTAAGGCTTGAAAAGCGTAGAAGGAGAGTAATTAGAGAGCATATGAATAAGAAAAAGATAAATTGCAATTAAGATATCTTATAGGGATGAGGAATATGTAAAATAAAGGCCTAATAATGAATGTTCTATATTAATTATAGGTTTTTGAACTATCAACACAAGGGAAAATTATTTAACATGCATGGGAAGTTTGATATGGTGGACAAATATTATGGGATTGGGATCGAACTTAATGCAAAAGATCGCTATATAAAAATACGAAAGAATATTGAACAAGATTAAAAAGGACATAGTGTACTCGGGAAACTCACCAAACTCCAAATTTCCCACAGATAAGACAAACTCAGATGTATGTAGAAAATTGATGTGGTTTAGGTAAAAAAACCTTGAAAAATAAAAAAATATTATATTATTCTATACAAACTAATAACAAGTTTATATAGTTAATTAAATGACAATTAGAGAATAAATTGAGAAATAAAAGATAAAGAAAGGAATACAGAGAAAGAAATTTGAATATAAAAGAATGGTATTGAAATTTATCGAAAAATAAGATCAATACAAAAAGAAAATGCCAAATAAAGATTAAAAATAATTCACTACATGGAATTTAGTGTTGAAAGAGTAACTGGGTTGGAAAAAAGCTATGAAAGAATAGATCTAAATAATTTTTGGGGGTGGCCGAAATTCATTTGGTGTGAATAAATAAATTAAGCTCACTAATCATTTATGTTTTACGCAAATAATGGATTTAAAAAATACATATATTTAAACCAATTAAGCGAAGTAATACTCAAAGTAGCAGCTCCATATAATGACTCCAAGGAGCATGTGCGCAAACACTCACCCTCTCTTCTTGGAGCTGGGAAAATCGATCTGAGTTCAATAAACGAGGTTATTTAGCTTTCCAGACCTCAGTTCCCTTCAGGGCTCTGTTTTAATGACCACCAAGACGCGCCAGAGATTAATGGATAGGCCAACCATCATTCAACCTTGCCCTTAACAGCTCAAAAGTAGGTTTATTGCTCATTCCACCTTCTATCACACTTCCTCCGACCCTGTGTGACGAGCGCTGAAACAATGAAGGAAAGCGAGGGAACCGACCCTGTCTTAAACAATAAGGGATTTTGTTTGCTTTTTCCATAAGCCAAGACCAATATCTGGAAGAAATTGCTGGATTATTTGGTAGAAAAAGTAATCTTTTAGTAATATATCAAACAAAATGGAAGCAGTATTTATTACCTTGGGAGGCTATTTTTAATTTATAAATTAATTTGATGCTTTGGCGATATGCTTGTTCAAGTGATTGAATTTCTATATTTTAATTCATTTTAAAGGGTTCTAATTTTGGGGGGGTGGCACGAAACATTTGACAATGTGTTAGCAATCATTTGCAAATCCTGATTTTCTTTTAATCCTTCGCTTTTACTTCTATGTTAGAGTATATGATTAAGTACTGGATTTTTATATCCCTTTTACCAATTGTTTTCACTCGGCCTTTGAGATGAATTCAGTGTAGGCCTATAGTTTAATGAGGCACCGAGTATCGTGTCACTCCGGCATTTGACAGTCATTCCCAAAGTTAAACACCAAAATATCTCTATCCAGTAACAAATATGACAAAGGTGTCTTACATTCACAAAATATTGGAAACAATTGGATTAATAAAATGTTTTATCAAAAAATAATTGAAAGGATCGTCAACTTTCCTCCCTTATTTTCAATGATCTGAAATGATGGGGCGAGATTTCATTTCTCATTCATTTCTAAGTTTGGTCTTCTTAAAGGTTATATTTAAATATTGTATCATTTTATATATTAATATTAATTCTGCTCGTTAGAACATAAATTTACTTTCATCTAATATTCATCTCCATTTTTTAAGAAAGTTGAAATAATAACGAATTAACATTTTCGAAATTTAAAAATTTTTTTCGACCGTTTTTTTGGGGGAATTACAAACTTATCAAATCTTTACTAATTCTTGAAACTGAGTAGGTAAAAAAAGTTGGGGGGCCATTAAATCTTTTTACAAAAGAAATTTTAAAATTACAGTATAAATGAAACTTTTATTTTTAAATGGAGTAGAAATGATTTTAGTATTTTCTTTTCAGGACGTGGCGAGTCAAAGAAATTTGGGTGCCATACTGCACCTCAACGGAAAATTGGAAGAGGCGCGATTTCATTACAACATGGCTCTTTCTCTTGCTCCCGGGGACCATCAAACTACTACAAATCTCCGCCGCCTGGAAGCACTTCTTAAGAAAAAAGGACCTTTGTAATCTAAGTCGTAAATTCTACGTCTACAATGTGCAAAAAGACCAAAAACGAGACGAAAATGAAAAGAACAAACATAGAAAAAGAACAAACGTAGAAAAAGAACAGGAAAATACAAACACTATATGCAACAACAAGACCAAAAATATTATCAATGAAAAAGAAAAGGCAAAGTAAAAGAAAAGAACCGAAAATAAGAGGGCATAAATAAGTAGGGTATGTGAAAATTAGTCATCCTAATGGCATTATTCGAATTCCCCCATTGCTGTTTTCATTTATTGTCTGACTTCACTTGAAAGACGAAACGAGAAATGTGACGAATCTCAAAGATTGCTCAAGATCCCAACCTATGAACCTTATTCAGAATTAATGTAGGTGATGCCTAAAAAACATACATCATAATTATATATATATAAATATATATTTATATATATATAATTATATAAGATATAGTAGTATTATGATTATTTTAATTCTACAAGGATTCTAAATATACTCTATTTCTGGGTTATCTTTTTCAGGTGAGTAATAAGGCAAATATATTGTGTATACCTAGTGCGTTAAGTTAACTGCCCTAGTAGGTGGTATATCATATATATATATATAATCCAATTCTCCAGGTTCGATTATCTCTTTCTCCACCCCTTCATAATCACCATTTTAGATGAGTGGGACATATTTGTGTCAATCGGCGATATTGCAAACTCACGCTGCCTTCAATTGGTTTCCATGATACGAAGTCCCTAAAACATAGGAAGTTGCTTGGAGAGAAGGTCCTTTCTCAGTTTCGGTATTGCGTAGGGTCCTGACACAATATTTGCGATCGATTTGCGCTGATAACTTCATTCATTCATTCAATCCTTACCACAATTTTTATTATACTAGGTTTTCCATATTTATGGTTAGGCATTTGAAATATCATTAAAATATCAGTTTTTGATGTTTTTTTCCCTTTAGCTCTGTGTATGTGGATCTTTTCTCCCTATATGAGCCCTGCCTTCACATCTTTTTAAGGCAAAGGGAGATAAATTGTTTTAGACTAATATATGGTTCCGTCAGCTCTCATTGTCCCCAAACCAACTCTGATGTCAGTAATCAACTAACTCTAATCAGTTTACTTTTATAAAACATTAGATTTACGTGACTTATCTTAAAATTTTCCAAGCTAATTTTACACATGAATTCTCTCAGTCAAACTAAAGTTCCTCATCTAAATTACAATGATTCGACGCTGTTTCTTAGCCGTTTTTAACACTAGCACTAAAATTACCATATTTCTAAAAGATTTTATGAAAATAGTGCAATACTCAACATTACTAAGAATTTTTTATATTACGGGAAGAAAAATTTCGTTTTGTAAATAATAGTAATATGAATTTATTGGGTGAGACATTTACTTATCTTGTTCAGAAACGATACCGAAATTTTATTATGTAATCCTTCCGAAAAATGCGTAAATAAAGGTAATTTAATGTTCTTTCCCGAAATAGAAATAAGAAGTTATTTCCAACATGAATCGATGAAATAGATAACACTCAGATAAAGCATAATCACACAAGCCATTACAATCCCAACCTTTACTCAATATCATACTTTTTACTTAAAGTAGGTCCATTGAACCATATAAATAGAATCAATCATATGGAAATAGAATAAATCATATGAAAATATCCTACTAGAAAAATACTCAACCCTTATTTCAGGTCCATAAGAAAAACGTTACTCAATGTTTAAGATAACTAAACCTAGGCAGGCATTAATGATGTGTGAAAAAGCCTTAATCTGATGTTTTGATGTTTTTGATGTTGTATTCATGTATCTGTATTCAGTAGTTATGTTCTGGAACTAACTGTAACATATGTAATCCATGAATGGCGGACGCTACGACGTTTTATTGAAGAATCATATCATTAAGTTGTAAACATTATATATATATATATATATATATATATATATATATATATATGAATATATGAATATAGTTTAAAAAATGTTTACAACGACTGGACAACTGTGAGCGTGCATGTTCCGAATATCTTGGCCTTAAAATATTACTCAATATAATTCTGATTATAAATTCGATACAAGGATATCTTACGTGCCAAAGAAAGAATTTATCGAGTAATTATTAATATATATATATATATATATATATGATTGTATTATGAACTGAGAAAATAACAAAATACTCACAGTAATTTGATGTTTAAACACATATTATAAATGTGCTTATAACTCTATATTAAACTTGAGAACATTATATCATTCATATAATCGAGTAATAGATCTGAAAATAAATTATCATACTTATTGCAGTCATGTTATATCTTTTTTTTTCAGATTTTCAGTGAATGGGATTAAAATAGATTGACTTTGATTGAACACTTGATATGTTTTGAAGTAAATAAAACGCAAGTGAATATTAATGGATTTCATAAATAGATTCTTTAAGATGAAGTCTCTCAGATCGAGGGAAATTGTATTTTTAATGGCGTCTTTAGGAGTAGTTCAACACGAAACCCGTGTTGCAATGGTGCTTCATAAGAAAGAAAAGGTCGATTTTTAATTTTAGCTCTGCTAAATTTGAGCTTAGCTTTCGTTTTTGAAAATGCATGTCACTCATACAAGAAGTTTTATTGAGTTTTTGAATGGCATCAAGGGACCTCCCAATAAATCATTCATTATTCTAAATGATGTAAGCAATTTTACAAATACAATCTTCTAACCTTAAAAGATTAGAGTTGTCTGAGGCATCTAGTAAAGAGCCGGGTTCGATTTTTGCATGTCGATTTTGGTATAGCTATGGCTCAATTTACAAGCGAATTGGTCCAAATATGAAAGGCTGAACGTTTAATATATTTCACTATTAATCTGTACTAAGCTGTCTTAACTAGGGAACAAGGCAGTCTGTAGAGAAACTGAGGAATTCTCCCTTACATATCGAAGAATTCGAGGTAATGTATTCTGTGTACATTTTAAGCTCTCATTATGTACTCGTAAATATATATATATATATATATATATATATATATATTATAAAAGATTTCACGGTGAAACTTCAGAAGCCCTACGCCGTGTTTTTAGTATTAAAAACAGTACTCATGGTGTTTTTAGGCATTGTAGTTGTCATATATGGTTTCGGTTTAGCGCGGAAGGTCATATTTTGAAGATAATCAACCTTGATGAGGTTAAAATGAAATTAAAATAAGTGCAGCTTGCCTTCTCTTGATGAGTAAAGAAACCTTAATTTCTAACATTGGCAACAAACACTAAATTCGACCTTATTTCAAACATTGGCAATCCTGGTTTCAAACAGCGCTGATTTCAAAGTTAACACCAAAACCGATTGGCAACCATTAGTAAATGATGGTGATTGTGATTCTTGTGCATTTAGTTTATTACACTTTAATATGACTTTTGCTAACTCCTCGGACAATTTAAATAACTTTTGTGTAGCTCATGGCCTCATTTTAAAAGTGAAGAATTGCAACAGATGTGGCAACGATGCGCGGATCGATTATAATGTTATAAAGTGGAGATGTGACAGTTATGTTTTCGTGAGAAAGAAAAAACCCGGCAAAATTGCGGTTGATCGCAACCTATTTTAAAATTAAAGATGTGTCCAGCATTATATAATAAGTTTTGTTTATATATCTTTGAATTAAAACATAATGCTAGGCTTTAGAATTGTTAATACTACTAAGTTATTAAAAAATAGTCGGGGGGGAGGGTGGACCCACCACAATTAAAGGGGGCTATGGAGGACGAAGCCCCACATTTCGAAATCATTACCTTAGGGTTCGAATTTAATGTGGTCGTCAGACGTTGTGCGGCGCTCCAATGTTTTTATTTAGTGCTCCGCCCCGAAGAGGCGACAGATGTGGAAATGATGTGTCAGGTTAGGTTGTATAAAAAAAAACAGTACTAATCGTATTTATAGGTATTTTAGTCATCATTTTGGGATTTTGTTGGCGCGTAAAGTAGTTATTTTAAGATAGTATCACTGCATATAGAGCGGTACTCAGAGTGCTAGTATCGTAAAAATAAGTACTTTCCGCGCATAACCAAACCTGTAAATGACGACTATTGTGCCCAAAAAACACCATGAGTACTGTTTTTAATACTAAAAACACGCTGTAGGGCTTAAGAAGTTTCACCTCTTTCACGTGTTAAATATTTATATCACGAAAATATACATAAGAAATATTTTTCAAACTGAAATATAAGAATAAACTTAATTGCTAGGATATATATATATATATATATATATATATATATATATATATATATATATATATATATATATATATATATATATATATATATATATATATAAATATTATTTTTTGTTAACTCTTTATTTCCTTCCTTTTGTGCCTCCTGACTTCATAAGAGGAAGTTTAAGTAAAGTCTGCCCCACGAGAGGGCTGGTTTCATTTATATATAATGAGATTTGCAAATGTTTTTCTCCTTGATAATATGACAAATGAGATATATATTAACAGATAAATATATATATATATAATTATTTATAAATGTGAATAAAAAAATTCTTTTTTTATCCTTTTTCTTAATGTATTATATACATATATTGCACTTAATGTTATAAATTAGAAATTTATATATTAATTAGCTGTAATTTTACATAATAGTTGAATTTATCATTTTCACCATTAAACTTCGTAAAAATGAGAAATTAGTCAGTTTGAATACATTTCTAAGACATATCCGAGTCGAGTCCTCAACGATGGGTGGGTTAAGGTAGTACCAATCAAAAGTACACTAACGCTATTCTTAGCAAATCTGTAGGAGGATCCTTGGTTAGGTTGGTTAGTTTTGATGTATTTTTTTTATGATTGCCTACTCTCCGACGTAGGACAAAGGTTAGGACAGGTTGTTTGGGTTTGTGGATTGTTTGGAATTGTGAGCTATTTGACGTGTAGGCGAAAGTTTAGATCAAAATTTTAGATTTTATTTGTTGGTATCAGTTCTTTATTGTTTTTAGAAGGTTAGGTTAGGGTGGAAGGGTTTGTTGCTTTTCATTTGTTTATTAGGCATAGTTAGGTCCGTTTTTTTTATTTCTTCTTTTTATTCGTTTATTATCATTTGTTTGCAGCACTACATTAGGTCAGATCGTGATGTTTGCTATGTTTGTTCTATTACACGATTATGATTGGGTGAATCTATATTCAATTTTGTTTTCAGGGAGAAGACAATGAGGAAAATTAATTAAATCATTCTTTCAAATACATTTATTACGAGTAACTACGTTTAAAGATTGCGCGATCATTATCTTCGGATTTATGAAAATAAATCACAAGAATTAGAAATAAGAAATTTAGCTTTAAAGTACTTACATAATTGTATGGAAATAACTGTTGAAATTCGTTAACACTAGAATGACGGAGTGGTCATGTTGACGGCTTTCCAAGTTTATTTATTAAATATCTGCCGCATTTTTTATCGCAATCAGCTCAATTAATTGACTTTTATTTTTTTTATATTCAAAATGGCATTGTGAAAGTATAAAATGATCACAAGAGTCAGGTAACGAGCGATAGAGTATACTACCTAGAAAGACTAAACGGTCAGATTGACCGCTGCATAATATAATCCTATTTTAACGTGTTTATTTCATTACAGGGAGTGTGCTAAGGTTCATAACTCAGTGCACGCTTGTTCCAACATGTTCTGACAAGGTTTGTGTGTTTTATATATAAACGCGCTGCAATTACTCGATTGTGCAGTACACAATAGACTCTCTTTGGGTGGAGATGTCGGCCGATAGAAGGGAGACTCGTCTGACAGAGGAACGACATCGACAATTATTGTTGCCACACCTTACGATGAATCGGAAGGACAATCTTTTGATAGTGACGAAGAAGAATACATTCCTGAACACAATTTTTCATCAAGTGCAGACGAGGAAAAGGAAAACATTACATCATTACAGAGCAACGTAAGTGCGATGTGATTATTTTATGATACTGTTGGAATGTCATTCGATATACCGCTCAAAATAATATGTAGCTAATTACATTATTATTCATATTATTATGTTATTATATTATTATATTTATATTATGATTATCGTATGTTGCGATGAGTATATTTTATTTTGATAAAAATAAATCAGAACATAAATATGGGGGGAGATTTTTTTTATGTACCTTTGTTACATATGTATTACTATAAATAACTAATGAATCCTTACGTCTTTATCTACAGATGATGAGGGAATTCTTGAGAGTAATACCACTGCCGATTAAAAAGTAATGGAACGAAATACATCAGATGAAGCTCTTACACCTGCACATGACAAAAATCTAAAGGCTCCAGATGAGACCCAGTGGATTGAAATCCATACTGAAGGTTCCGATAGTAGTGGAAGATACAGTGCACAGAATATTCTTACTGAAGTTCCCGCTTCTTCTGCAAATGCCAAGAGACATATTGTGTTGGGGAGCATGATGAGCGCATTTTCCTTATTCATTTATGATTTCATAATTCGAGAGATAATAAGATGTTTAAAAGCAGAAGCTCGCAGCAAATTGAATGATTAATCATGGACCGTAACTAACGAAGAAATATATCATATGCTGACAATAGTCTACGGCAGAGGACTTATTGGCAAAGAACAACCACTTGCTTTTCTATGATTAAAGGTTTGGGAGCCTCGTTTCTTCTCCATGACTATGTCAAGAGATAGATTCAAGCAACTTCTTCGATTTTTACCTTTTAATTTGAGATCCACCAGAAGTCATCGAATTGAATCAGATAAATTTGCTCTTTTTTCTACCATACGGAACAGATTTATTGAAAATTGCCAATCATATTCCAGGCTTGGAGCAGATATAACTGTTGATGAGCAGCTTTTCCCCACTAAGTCCAGAAGCCTCTTCACCCAATATATGGCAAACGAACCGGATAAATTTGGAATCAAATTCTGGCTTGCTGTAGACTCAACGTCCCATTACTTACTGAATGGATTTCCTTTTCTGGGAAAAAATGTTCATCGTCCCCCAAATCAAAGCTTATCGGAATATGTAGTGATGAAATTGGTAGGTCCTTTTCTAAGTAAAGGTAGAAATATTACATGTGATAACTTTTTTACTTCCGTGAAGCTTGCTAAGACATTGCAGACCAGGAAAATGAGTATCATTGGAACGATGAATCGAATTCGGCGTGAAATAACAACGAGTATCAAAAAGAAGAAACAATCACTACACTCATCCATTATTTTGAATAATTGTGACATGACACTCACCGTGTACCAAGGAACACTTTCTAAGAGTGTACTGATTCTAAGTACTGTGCATAAGACAATGCATATTGACAGTGGTAAAAAGAAGTTTCCAGAGTCTGTCACGTATTATAGTAAAACAAAACCTGGCGTTGACAATTTGACCAAACTGTACTACACTAAAGTCGCTTCTCGGCGTTCGCCATTACAGGTTTTTATAAATTACTTGATCTTGCTGTGATTAATTCAGTTATAATATACCGTGAAGTTGTTGGAAGAACTTTTGGAAGAACCAATACAAGAACCAAGAACCAATAAGTGTAAAACTTGTCAAATTAGCAAATGCAAGAAGAATAAAACTAATGAAATATGCTACAAGTGCAAGAAATATGTGTGTGGTAAATGTACTGGAATAATACGCAAGTGAATATTTGTAGAAATTGTTCGCGATATTGATAATAATTGATACATCTAACGACCTAGTATTATATAAATACCTACATACCTTTTGATAAATGTATTTATATTATATAGTTGCATCAATTATTCTATATGATAAACATAAATGGGATTGTTATTATATTATTTTCACTGCCTCATACATATATGTAAGTAAATAGAAATATATTGATAATGTATTTTTATTTATCATTTATTGATACCTATTCCATACAATGAAATAATGAAATATTTGCAATAGAAGGAAGTTAAAATGGAACTAATAAGAAAACATAATTCTTGTGATATGAATTCACCCGAAAATGTATGAAAAAACGAAGAAAATAAGGAAAAATAATACCAGAGGTTAAAATGACCGCTCAGTCTTTCTAGGGGCTGTGTACTTGGCCGTCCATCTAGTGTTAAATGCTTAATTCACTGTATAAAACAGTTAAACACACTAAATAAATAACTATTACAAAGTTAGGTGCTATTCAAAAGTTTTAATAACCGTAGTAAAGAAAACTATTATACACAACATAATCTTAAACAATCAATTATTTTAACTGAGGACTTTTGAACAATGAATGCTGACTATGTTTTAGTTGGTTGTGAGTTTGGTAGAACAAGAAAAGGAACGGCCGAAATATCTGAAGTCGAGGATGGTTTTAGCAATTTAATATATATTGATTCTCCTATCCTAAGTGTGGTCGGATATTTATTTGCTGCTATGATTTTAAAGTTTTCTATAGTCATTGACGTCTTAAAAATTATTATGTGATCCCTTGAAGGGCAATGTTCTTTTTTAGAAAGAACACACCTCGTTCTATGGCTAATTCCCTTATGTAAAAAGAAACGTGCCCCAAAGATCGTAGAGTGCTATCGTCAGATGATGTTGAGAAACAACCTGAACAAAGAAACTTGTACACAACAGCACTGCGCTAAATAGTCTGGTAGTCATCATTCACAAGAATCATCATTTACAAATGCAAACCTACTTTCTACTTTACAGATACACGATTTGATTACCGACGAGAATTTATGTCTGTATAAGTTATTCAAATTATCCAATTCTGGACATTTAAATTAAGAGATTTGTTAGGTGAGGGTAGGTGTATCTATTTTGGGTGAATGGATATTGTTTAGAAATGCTCTAATCATTTTATCTCTATTTAACGAGAGATAAATATTAATAGAGATATGTTTTTTATATAATCATGAATTGAGTCGTATATATATATATATATATATATATATATATATATATATATATATATATATATATATTAGTGTATATGAGTAGCAGTCTTTCTTGAATGCAACTTTATTGAAGACCATAGTATATTTCGCCTTGATCAATTTCATTTGGCAATTGTCTATTCTTCTAACTGTCTTTTTTAGTCCATCTTGTAGATGGTAGATCACTTGTCCTATATTTATCTCTGTTTTTAATGAATGGGTTTAGTAAAAACAAAACTAAATTGCTGAGCATTCGATCTTATTCGATTATCTTCGGAGCGTGGCAGTTCAAACCGAGGTTAAGAGCTTCTGTTTGAACTGCAACCTACAAGCCAAATTTGATAAAATTAAAAAAAATGTAGAACTAGAATCCCTCTTCCAATCCTTGTTGAAACTAAAAGATGAAGCCATCATTGGAATTAACTCCAACCTACGAGACCAACTACGTGCACAAGCCACCAAACGAAGGTGCTTTAATGGCAGGAAACTTATAACGCCAGAGATACGCAAGTCCATCAGCTCCCTAAAAAACAACAAAGAAATAGTCATAAGCAAAGCTGACAAATCAAACATATACGCCATTCTAAACAAAGAAGAATATAAAAAAAATTAAATACTATCCTAAGCGGCACCACTAAATTTAAACGTATGAAAAAAGATTCCAACAGATGACTTAATAAAGAAAATAAATGGACAAATAACTAAAGCTAATGCGCTCATTGGACGACTTCACTTCCAAAAGATCATCGGAGATTACACACCAGGATATCTGTATGGAAATGTAAAAATTCATAGACTGAACAAGTCACGACAACAACGTACTGTTTAGCTAAAACCCTAAGTAAGTTAATAAAACCGTACATCTCTTCAAAGTATAGCATAAAGCTTACGGAGGAATATATCGATATACTCCACTCTGCAAGACCAGCAGGACTAATAGCATTCCTTGATTTAGAAAGCCTGTTTACGAATGTGCCTATCGCTTAGACCATCGACATCACTATAAAAAATATGTACCACCATCCTACAATGTTTCCTCCAAAACTTGACCCAAACATCTTAAGGAATATGTTACGTTCATGCACATCAGAGGCTCCGTTTAGAACACCGCAAGTGGATGGAGTGGCTATGGGGTCACCCTTAGGGCTGACTTTCGCCAACTATTATATGGGTCAACTTGAAGAGAGATTTTTTGACAACAGTGAAAATAAGCCACACACATATTGCCGATACGTAGACGACATCTATGCAGATGTCGTCTACGTAGAACATCTGAAAAACATTAAACAGCAATTTGAGGAAAAATCCGTGTTAAAATTCACTTATGAATTGAGAACGGGAAATAAACTCCTTTTTTGAACGTTCAGGTACAAAACAGCAATGGTAGCTATATTACAAAAGTATATAGAAAAGTATGGACATGAGAAGATGCCTCAATGCTGATAGTGAATGTCTTGAAAGGTACAAAATAAATGTAATCGGCTTATATATCCGCCGAGCATACAAATGCTGCTCTAAGTGGGAACTTTTCCATCAAGAGATCTCAGGCGTAAAACAAACACTCGTGAACAACGCTTTCTTGAATAACGTGATTGAAAAACTACTCCAATCATTTTTAAATATGCATTTCAAAAATACGGATAAAACGAAAAGTAATCAGGGAGGAGTAAACAACATCAAACTGTATTACACAAATCAGATGTTCACGGCCTATAAAATGGATGAAAAAAACATCGAGATTGTTAACCGTTACATCAAGGTTAAGAATCAAATGGACAAAATTCAACTTATTATATACTATAAAACGGCAAAAGTCAACAATCAACTTATAAAAAATAACACCTGCCAAAACTCCTCGAATCTCAAGTCAACCAACATAGTTTACGAGTTTATCTGCCCCAATGAAGACTGCAAGCTTTATAATAACTCAAAATATATTGGAATTACAACCACCACCCTTTCGAGACGTTTAAGCATGCATCTAAAAAGCGAAGGGCCTAAAAATCATATGGAGAGCGCGCACAACATCAACCTAACGAGAGATATTCTAGTTGGCAACACCGCAATTAAAAGAAAAGAGGTAAGTAAAGCTAGACTGAACATCTTAGAATTTATCTTAATAAACGAAGAGAAGCTGGACATCATTAGTCAAACGATTAGCTAGAATCAAACATTAAATTTTTTCTAAAAATTCCACTCACAGGATTGGCTCGTTTCCTTTGACGTTACGCTCAAGCGAGGAGGAAAAAATATCCCGCCAAAACTGTTTTCTTTTCATGAAGGCAGCAGAATTAAACATAAAAAATCGACGCTGAAGAGATCTCACATTAGATAAAGGAGGAAACGGTTGAGGTAAGGGAGGTTCAAAACGCCGAGTTTTTTTGCCTCATCAACCCTACGGGGAGAATTCGCTATAGAATTTTGAACCAGCACTAAGAAGACTTGATGTCGTGCTAACCCCCCCCCCCCCCCCGCCTCCCTCTACGGAGTCGCGAAGCTGAAATGAACTGATCTGCCACTCATCTAGTCTCGCCACAACTAGGTCGGTCCACTTTGATAGACATAATTGGGGACGTAAAGGAAAGCAGGTTTGAGGATTAGCCCACTGTGGAACTCTACGGGAGAGACCACCCGGTTACGAGGCGATGCTGAAAGCTTTGGGGAAGAGTTCGCTCTAATCTCTAAGGGTAGCTTCCGGCCAAGACCACAGGGGGACACACAACCGTCCCTGTGCAAGTTGGAAACAGCATCGATATCCAAACCCCAGATGGGGCGGCACCCCGGGCGGTGGTAGTTGATTCTATCACCGCCCATCATCAAGTCCGCCACTCATCACCCATCTGAGGGGCCTCGCCCGGGTCCACCCTCCATCATTCATCCCCCCCATTTGGCAGTTCAGTTCACGTAAGCTTAGTGACGAGGTAGAGGGAGTCTCCAAACAACCCAATACAGAAGACCACAACGAAGAAGAAGAGGGGCATCTTATTGTGCATCCACAAATTCCCCACAACGAGAACAGCTGTTACAACCAACAAACAGCGCTGAGGGGCCACTCTCAAGAAGAGATGGCCCAAGACCACACGACCCGGATTCCTCTGCGGGTTGTCGACGGGCAACCCAAGCCCAGCAGGGAATCCACTTTCGAGGCCGTGTACGGCACACTGGGAATTGCCATGGTGAGGCTCTTGGATATTTCGTCGGGCTACATCGCGATATGCGAAACAGAGAAGGATATCGAAGACATATCCAAAGAAAAGGCAGTCGAAGCCCTTCGTGCCATAGGACTGCAGCCAGCAGTGCCACCCCAGATCCTGGCGCACAGAAGCGTGGTTTGCCGCCGGATCGACCCGTGGATTGGGCAGCATACCGCGGAAGAAATGAAAAACGAAATAGTGCTACGGCAGGTCTGGGCTAAGGTAGCCGAAATAATAAAATTTAAAAACAGGAGGGATGGCAGCGATTACACGCACGTGTTCAAGGTGGTTTTCTCGGAGACTATCATGGCACAGAAGGCGAAAGAACATGGTTTACTGATGTTCAACGCCAAAATTAGCGGGAAGCAAGTGGAAAAGGGAGAGTTCACCCGGTCCAGTACTGTTTCAAGTGCTACAAGATGGAAACCCACGCCACCAAGGACTGCAAGGAACCACAGGAAACTTGCTCCAAATGCAGCCAGCTTGGCCATAACTGGCGCAATTGCGCCAGCACAACGAAGAAATGCGTGAGTTGCGGGCAGGGTCACCGTACAATGGCCATGTCATGCCCTGCAAAAAAGGACGTAATGCGAAAAAAGCAGGAGGCAAAGAAGAATGAAGTAACGCGCAGGGCGAACACGTCCTACGCCCAGGCAGCAAAGGCAGCCATCTCATAGGTGGAAGCCAGAAAGACGTACCTCAAAATTGAGAACGAGGGATCGACAAAAATCATGACATGCATACTTCATGCGCACGTCATGAATCTGGCTCGCCCGGGCACATTTGCCACTGTGTTGAACCAGATGCTAGCCAAAAATGGGATGGAACAAATGTGGCTCCCGGATAACCCCCCTTCTGGGGATGTACTACATTTGCAGATGACCCCAAAGGCCCAGCAGACTGCAGAGCAAGCTAACGCTTGCAAACAGCCATCCCAAAATTCGAACAATGAAGCAGTCGAGGCAAAAACTCCTGCTCCCACCCAAATCAAGACAAGCACGGCGAAAAACTCAAACTCGGAAACGAGTAGTTCATCGGAGTCCTCGGACTCCTCGGACGCGGAAGCAACAAAACCCCAGGAAAAGAAGGGAAAAAAGAAGAGAGCGAAGAGATTGCGGGCAAATTACATCAACCTGAGAGTATATGCCTGCGATCAATTCCCCTTCCCAGAGGAAATGGAATCCAGTCGTATCTTCCAAGGCATTAAAGCGAAGATTTATAAATGGGAGTACGACTCTGAGGTAGACCCTGGTACAGTGGAGGAGGCCCTGCTCGCACAGAAGGTTATCCTTCATCATAACACATGCGAGCAACTCTCCAACGCTGAATTCAGAAAGAAGAAGAATGGGAGTAAGAAAAACGTCACCCAAAAACACTAGGTGACTGAAACATGGAGAGAGTAAGCAACAGAATGAGGATTCTGACACTCAACGTGAATGGATGGGAAGAGAAAGCCACGGCATATGGTAACATATTCCGTGTGCTTGACCCCGACATCATTCTCATCACAGAGCACGGTATCGACACTACAGCTGGTTGCATTAAAATACCGGGCTACAGAGTGATTATGAAGAATCATTCCCAGGAAAGGTTTGATGGTGCTGCAATAGCTGTCAAGGGGAACATCTCCTTCAAACAACTACCAGAACTCGATGAGTCCTTTGTGGCAATCGAGGTTCACACCCTGGTAGGAGACCTCGTGATAGCTGCAGCATATCAACCCCCTCGACGAGCATATCTCCCGTTATGCAACTTTTACACACTGTTCGGGCACCGCAGAATGGCATTCTTAGGAGGAGACCTCAATGCCAGATGCCGTGCGGCGGGCTATGGTAGCACCAACGATAGAGGCCGAAACTTGGAATTGATTATGGGAAGAAAGAACATTCAAAGGATAGGGCCGGATTTTCCGACCTATATTACTTCCCGGTCAGCTACTAAACCTGACATAATCTTAACAAGTGAAGGCTTCCCTTTCAACTACCATAGCGAGCCAGGCCCAACAGTCCCTAGTGAACACATAGCGATTCTCACTACAATATCTCTCGCACCAATCCAGCTCCCAGCCCCTCTCCGGAAAAGCTACGCCCTGGCCAACTGGGACCGCTACAAGCGGCGACTTAGTGACTATGCGCCAGCTGACCTCAACACGGCGTCGTTAGAGGAGATTGACAGGGAGTTGGAGAGGATAACAACGTCCATACTAAACGCGGACCGCGAGAGCATACCCGTAACAGGGTATAAAACACCTCCTCAGCCCAGATGGACAGAGGAGATGAGAGATATCGCTCGCGTTCACGTGGAAGTGTACGAAGAAGTACGACGGGAGGGTCCCAGCCGGGAAAGGAGCTTGCTGCTTCGACGCCTAAGCTCAAAGCTTAGAGAGGCTATCAACCTCCAGCAGGAGGAAACATGGAACAACTTGATAGCCAAGGTCGACAGCGAACTTAGCCCGGCTAAGTTCTGGCGCCAAGTCAGGAACTTAAAGGGACTTACTTCAAGACCCAAGGCTCGGATAAAGGAGAACGGTGACTATATAGAGAACCCTGTGGTTCTTGAGGATATGTTCAGGAACTTCTGGAAAAGCGTTTTCAGGATTACCCCCGAGGAAAACACTGAGTTCGACCAGGAATTCGAAGGCCAACTGATTGAACAACTAAATCAGAAAATACATCGCACGCACCCAGTACAGCAAGCCAACGAAGGCAGGGAGATGGCGGGTCATGGACGCCCCATAACATCAGTGGACGTCATGGCCACTGTAAAAGCCTTTCGCCAAAAGGCACCAGGCTGGACGGGTATCACCAGAAACAACTTGGTTAACGCCCCACAGCAGATCATTCAGGGTATCGTTAATATCTACAACGCTTCCCTGAACACGGGCTACTTCCCGGAAGGTCTCAAGATTGCGAAGATGATCTTCATACCCAAGGGAGGTGAACCCCCTGAAGAACTGGTAAACTACAGGCCAATCGCCCTGCTGGAATTCGTTGCAAAAGTCTACGAGAGACTCCTAGCTGACAGGCTTCAAGAACAACTTGCCGAGCTGGCAGCCCACAACCCTCAGCAGCACGGGTTCCGCAAGGGACGAGGAACGGAAACAGCCCTCGCCCTCCTTGCGGAGAAACTCGCTTGCAGTAAAGCTGAGAGGCGGTACGTAGACGTGGTGCTGCGTGATGTAAAGAAGGCCTTCGATAAGGTTTGGCTAAGAGGATTACAGTACAAGATCCTTAACCTCCAGCTTAACCCACTCCTGGAAAGGATCCTTTGCAATTATATCTCCGATAAAGGAGCCCGAATTTCAATCGAGGGCTGCAAAGGACCCGAATTCGAACTCGAGGCGGGAGTTCCACAAGGCAGCTGTCTCAGCCCTCTGCTGTACCTCGTGTACACAATAGACCTGCCTGCTCCAGTGAGGTACGATTCGATGTATCTGCAATATGCAGACGACATCACTCAAATCGTCCTGAGTCCATTCAGGAACTCTGGAAGTCAGGCGAGGGCGATAGCTGTCAAAATTGAAAATATCAACAGATATGAAAGAAAGTGGAAGATTAAGACCAACCGCCAGAAGTTCACGGTCATTCCAATGAACCGCCGGAAAGTTGATGACGTCGTCGTCAACAACGAAAACTATCCGTACTCCAACGAGGGTAATGTCCTGGGCTTACGACTCTTTAAATCGGGATATAAGACGCACATGAATACCAGAGTCTCCCTAGCCAAACGAGAGCTGAAGAAACTTTACCGTTTCCGAGGCCTCAGCGTGCCTAATATCAAAAAACTGTACATGGCCTTGGTACGCTCAGTCCTGGTGTACCCGACCGTGATCACGCAGATGGCAAGCTGTACCTCTCTCAGAACGATGCAGAGAGTGCAGAATAAAGCCACGCTGCTGATAACAGGCACGCGAAGGATCGACCGTACTCGTCAATCGATTCTTCACCAAAGAATCGGTCTAAAGCCGATCAATACGGAGATCCAAAGGCTAGGGAGAAAGACATGGGACAAGATAGACCAGAATATACTCCCGAACTTGAACCTAAACATTAATATTCGTGCCAACCGGAGACGCGCTATAGGTAGAACTGCTCTGTTCTCAAGCAGTAAAACCTGCGCGAGAGAAGTGGTACTACCTATGTTTACATAGTGTTAGTCCACTACTCTAAAAGTCTACGATTCTAGAACTCAAAAGTTGACAATTAGTCTAGCCAAGTTAACAATTTTAAGAAACCAATTGAAAAAAAGAGGCGAAGTGCCCACATTAAAGTCCCCTCCCCTCCCCCCCTAATATAAACATAGTAAGAATTAATAAAATTAAAACTAAATTTCAATATAAAAGAGGCGAAGTGCCCACACCTAATATTCAAAATTCAAGAATAAAAAGAGGCGAAGTGCCCAATTCCCCAATACCCATCTGATAACAAGTAAACTAAACAAAGTCAACAAAACTCAAACGAAGAAAAGAGGCTAAATGCCCATATTAAAAAGATTACAGAGTATCCAAAACTGAGATTCATTCAGCAAGAAAAATCAACCTTGAAAGGCTTGAATGCTTCGAAGGTGGAAATACCTATCACATAAAGAAATATATATATTTATAACGGAGGAAACTGGCTGTCAATGACAGTCAGCTACTTTTTGACGGAGGAATTTTTATTTTTAAACACAACATGAAGAATGCTAGTGATGCCCTAACACCAGGGCAAACTAGAAAACATATTCACACCTTTATATACCTACCACACAATTTCACCAATTTAACCTAATTTGTAATTTGTTTTCTTTTCATTTAGCCAGATTATGACTCCACCATATTTCATCGGTAAAGGAGGAAAGAATACATAAAGATGCTCCGAAGATGATCAAATACGATCGAAAGCTCAGCACTCTAGTTTGTTTTTTACCAAAACACATTCATTTAAAAGAGATATGAATATAGGACGAGTTATCTATCATCTACAAGATGGACTAAAAAGACAGTTAGAAGAATAAAATTTGCCAAAGGAAATTTATCAAGGCAAAATATACCATGGAGTCAACAATATATATATATATAAATATATATATATATATATATATATATATATATATATATATATATATATATATATATATATATATATATTTGTAAAATGGTAAAGAAATAATAAAAATCTAGGAAGCAAAAAACATTGTGGGCATCTATGAAAAGAACTTGTGATGAGCTTAGTAAAGAAGGCAGTCAAGAGGAGTGAATTGAAATTGTGTTAAGATTTACACCTCAATTATTGCAGATGGAATCTACACTAAGGACTTTACAGTGTCAGACTAATATATACCAGGAATACGTCGACCTTTACAAATTTAAAGCAGATTTGCCTGTGTGCGTTGGGGGCAGAAGTCCGTGTACTCTTCCTAACGTCTGCTGCAAATATAAAACAAGAAAAATTTATTAGTTAATAAATGATGAAGAATAAACCGGAGAAATTTTAACATTTATTACTTGATTTAGGCAGGATATCATTTAAGACGATGTTTTGAAGAATTATTTTATTTGATTGGGATAAAATTATTTCAGTTGTTTTTATAAAATCTGTTGCCTCTTTGGAATTTACTTTCGCTATAATCCAAGCTATCGTGCCAAACCTTATGAAGCTGAATGGAATATTATGAAATTATAGTAGTTGACCTACCGCTAGAATGAGAAGATAATAAATAGCAATATTGGTAATTATAATTATCCTCTATGTCCGAAACATTTTTTCCGACCTACATAATCACAGCTAAATTTTTTCCCTAAAATACATGGTAAGTTCATGTAAACAATGGCTTGCATATGCATAATTTAATTCCATTTATCGTAAGAAAAAATAAATTGGCACAATTAAGAGAGATCAAAAAATAAGGAAAAAGAAAAGGCAAGGGGAGAGATGCCTCAAAGCTCAGTGAAGGAGCCCTCGCATGGTACTTTAGAGTCTGAAGACTGGAATAGAGTGGTGTTCAAGTATTTACGAAAGCGTGGAGGTGTGACTAAGTCAAAGATAATATATATATATATATATATATATATATATATATATATATATATATATATATATATATATATATTAATATATGTATATATATATATATATATATATATTATATATATATATATATATATATATATATATATATATATATATATATATATATATATATATATATATATATATATATATATATGTAAACACCAACAAAGAAAAGGAAAGCAGATTCCGAGCCTTACAGTAAAACATTTTTAAGAGATTAACGAAATCACGAAATCTTGATTTAAAACCCGATGAGGAAAGTGCTGATTGGATTTAATTTATAAAGGATTAAAAAATTGTTAAAATTTGGGGAAGTGTTAATATGAACACATACTTAAATGTTTCTTCAGAGGAAATTAGTAGAGTTAATGATTGGTTTAACGGTACTAGAATTGATTGTGCGATTACAATTATACATATACGAGGGACGGTTAATAAGTTTTGCAATTCAGATATAAGGAAACGAGATATGAGGAAAAGTGTTTTATTATTTTTAAATGTAACTCCCCTCGACTTCAATGTACTTGCGCCACTTGTCCTTGAGGCTTCGAGGTCCCGACAACCAAAAATCTCCCGACTGCTGTTCAACCCACTCCTGGACGGCGAGCTGGACATCTTCATCGTCCCCAAACCGGCGTGGACGCAGTGCAGCCTTGAGCTGCGGAATAAAATGAGGTCGCTAGGGGCCAGATCTGGACTGGGGGGGGGGATGGTTGAGCTCCTTGAATCCGCACTTGCGCAGTGCAGCTTGTGCAACTCTGGCCTTGTGGACTTTGACGACGTTGAAGTCGATCATGGGGCGGGAGGTTTCTAGGGACCCAACGGGCAGAGACCTTGGTCATGGCCAAATTGTTGTGGATGATGTTGATAATACTTCCATGTGATATTCCAAGTTCTAGCTCGATTTCTTCGACCTTCACCCGTCGACTTTCGAGGATGATCCTCTCCACACCGGCCACATTGTCCTCGTTGGTCACGTCTGACGGGCGTCCTGGACGGGGGTCATCTTCAAGGGACTTACGACCATGGCGGAACTCCCTATTCCAGCAAGCAATGGTTGCATAGGAAGGGGCGGTGTCGGTGTACACTACAACCATGCGTTCATGGATTTCTTTTGCATTCTTTCCTTCTAAGGGCAAATATTTGATCACTCTGCGGTGCTCAACCTTTTACATTGTTGAAAAAAAGGTGACTGACGATCTGCGATCAGCTACTTGTCCTAACAGCCCCACAAACAGCCATCCCCCTTCCTCTCCTCTGCCATACCGATTCGCAAAACTTACTGACCGCCCATCGTATTTAGGTAATTAAGGTCAATTCATCACTTTGCTTACGTACAATGGTCATGTTTGTTATAATAGTACAGGAATTTCTTTCTCGGTTTGTCCGGAGTACCATTCGGTACTTCTTCTATATTTTTGCAGCTATATACTATAGTTTGCCCTAAATAATTTGATAAAATAGAAACACCTCATAACTTAAGCTCACAATTGTGATCCTATTTATATGCTTGAAAACTGTAAACAGATAAAAAAACCTTCTATAATCTGAACGATAATAGAAAATTTGAGGCTAAAGAATGTTGACCTTACCCTATAACCGTATTTCTTAAATCTTTTCCCTACCAGCGCTCCTTGCTAGATTTAAAGAAATTTTATACTCCCGACCAACTGTTATGGAAAAAAAATGAATAGGAATTTTAATAAGATATTTAACGTTTTAACCACCATTCATTGCGTGGCAATTTATTATTGGCAATTTAATAAATTTTTAATAATTTTGTATCGAGTCCAGTCATCAGGTCATAAAGCCATGTTGTTATACATAATGATATAAACTCATGGTGTTTCTATAGTGACAAAAAACTATGGTGTTTTCCAGAATAATAAGAAACTATGGTGTTTGCTATAATGGCATGAAACCATGGTGTATTTGCTCATCTCAGGAAACCATTCTGTTTTAAATAAGGAGTTAAAACTATGGTGTTTTCTTTAATGACGTGATATTATCGTGTTTTCAATCATGAGCTGAAACCATGTTGTTTTCTACAATGACATGAAACTGTGGTGTTTTCCATAATGATATCGAACCGTGGTGTGTTACTTAATGACCAGAAACCATAGTGTTTCCATAATGACATGAAACTATGGAGTTTTTCCTAATAACATGTAACCTTAGTGTTTTTATCAATGAGGTAAACAGTTTATTTTCGTAATGACATGTAACATTGAAATTTCGAGAACGAAGAAATAAATGAAACCCTGGTAAATTCCATTATGAAATAAAACCCTGGTGTTTTCCATAATGACACTCAACCATGTTGTATTGATTATTGATAAGAAACCATGTTGTTTCCCTTAAAGAAATGAAACTATGGTGTTTTCGTTAATTACTTAAAACCATGGTGTTTTCCACAATGACAAGAAAACCTGGTTAAATCCATAATGAAATGAAACCGTGAGGCCTTCCATAATGACATGTAACCATATTGTTTTAATAATGAAATGAAAATATGATTTTTTCCTTAATGACATGAAACCATAGTGTTTTCCATAAAGACAAGACAACATGGTATTTTGCACGAGGATATCAAACCATGCTGTTTGGAATATTTACATTGAAACCAGAGTGCTTTCCATAATGACATGAAATCATGCTGTTTTCGATAATGGCATGGGGTAATGGTGTTTTTTAGAATTAATTGAAACCATAGTGTTTTTTGTAATGACAGGAAACCACTGTGTTATCCATAAAATTATGCAACCATAGTGGTTTTCATAATGACATGAGACAACAATGTTTCTTTGTACAAAGGAAACTATTCTCTTTTCACAATGAAACGTAACTATGGTGTTTTACTAAATGACATGAAACTATGCTGTTTTAATAGTGAAATGATTCCAGGGTGTTTTAACTTATGACATTAAACCATGTTTTTTGCTTAATGACATCATACAATCGTCTTTTCATCAATGAAAAACAATGTAGTGTTTTCACTAATGAAATAAAATCTAGGTCATTTTCATAATGACATTCAACCATGATATTTCCATAGTGACATGAAACCATGTTATTGAACATAATGACATGAAGCTATTGTAATTTTTTTAATGTTTTAAATCATTAGTATTTTCCATAATTATGTGAAATCTGGTTGTTTTCCTAAATAAATAAAACCGCGGTATTTTCCATATTTTCGATGAAACCAGGGTGTTTTTCATAATGACATGGAACAAAGGTGTTTGCCATATTCACATTAAAGCATTTTATTCTCCTTAATTTAATGAAACTATGGGGGTTTCCAATATACCATTAAAACATGGTGTTTAAATAATAAGAAAACCCGTTGTTTTCCATGAAGATCTGAAACAATGTTGTTTTCAATAAAGACCGGAAACAATCGTGTTCAACTTAATGATACGAAACAATGGTATACTCCATTATGACATTGAACTATATTCACTTCTCATAGAAATAAAACCATGTTTTTCACATACATAGTGAAAAGCAAACATGGTGTTTTTTTCTTAATAAATGAAGTCATGGTGTTTTCCATAATGAGAGGAAACCATAGTGTTTTCAATAATAATAGGATACCATGATTGTTCCGAATGACATGAACCATTGTCTTTTCTATAATAACATTAAACACCGTTTATTTCATGATGACATTGAACTATGGTGTTTTCTTAATGAGATGAAACCATTTAGTTTTCAATTTTGACGTAAAATCATGTTGCCTTCCATACTATCCTGGTGTTTTCCAAAATGACCTGAAACCATGTTTTTTGCAGTAATGACAAGAAAGCTTGTTGTTTTCCCTAATGACAAGTAACAATGTCGTTTTACATAATAACATGAAGCCATCGTGTATTCCTTAATGTCATAAAATTATGTTTCCATAATGACAACAAACCATGCTGTTTTCCTTAGTGACAGAAACTTCCCGTGTTTTCCATAAATCCATGAAATCCTGCTTTGTCCATGATGACATAAATGTCATCAAAATGTCAAAAAAATTTGGGGTTTTCTATAATGAAATCAGAACATGAAGCCATGTTGTTTTCCTTAATAAAATGAAGCCATGGTGCTTTTTAAATGACAATAACCATTATGTTTTACATATTAACATGAAATACTGTTGTTTTCCATAATAACATGAAACCGTCGTATTTTTAATTATATCCCAAAGCCATGTTGTTTTTCTTAGTAACACGACAGCTTGGTGTTTTCTTTAATGATATTAAGGCATGGTATTTTCCATAATGACCAGAAACCATGGTGTTTTCATTAACGATATGAAAACTTGTTGCTTTTCATAATGACATGAAAACACGGTGAATTCCTTAATGATATGAAACCAAGATGTTTTCCTAACTATTTTAAACTATGCTGCTCTACACAATAAGATCAAACTAGAATGTTTTCCCAAATGACATAAAACACTGCTGTTTTTTCCTAATGAGAAGAAAGCATAGTATTTTCCATAATGCCATTAAGTCATGGAGTTTTCGAAAATGAGATGAAATATGATGTTTTAATAAAGGAGCTGACACCTTGCTGTTTTTCTTAGTGATAAGATACGATGGTGTATTCCAAAGTGAAACCAAACCATGGTGTTTACCATGATGAAATGAAACCATGGTGTTTTTCAAAATGTCAAGAAACCATGTCGTTGTCCATAAAGATATGACACAATGGTTATTTAAATAATGATATGAAACCATGGTCTATTCCATAAACACCATAAACCAACGTTTTTTCTTATTGACCCCTACAATGTGGTTTGCCATAATGACATGAACAATGGTGTCTTCCATAATTAAATGAAATTCTGGTATTTTCATTATTGACAGGGCATCATGGTGTTTTCAGTATGAATTCAAACTATGGTGTTTTTCATAATGGCACAAAATCATGGTGTTTTACTTAATAAAATGAAACCATGGTGTTTTCCTAATGACATTAAATCATTGGATTTTGCATAATGACATGGAATCTTGGGCTTTGAGATGGCACAATAATCTTATCCATAATTAGACAAAACAAGTGTTTTTACATAATGAGATGTAACCATAGTGTTATTTATCCTTATAGACATGAAAGCATAGAATTTCCTTAATGAAAAGAAATCATGGTATTTTCTACAATTACTAAAAATCCTGGTGTTTTACTTTATGACATGATACTATGGTGTTTTCCATAATAAGTGGAAGCTATAATGGAATGAAACCATGTTGTTTTAGCACTGACATGAAACAATGCTGTTTTCCATAATGACATAAAACCATGGTGACTTCCATAATGATATGAGGCCTTGGTGTGTTTTTTAATCAGTTAAACGATTGTATATTCCATTTGACATGAAATCTTGGTGTTTTCATTAATTCATAAGGCCATGGTATTTTACATAATCAAAGGAAACAATAGTGTTTTCCATAATAAGATTAAACCATGCTTTTCCATAATGACATGAAACAATGGTGTTTTCCATTTAACTTTAATTTTTTTCCCCTATAGGCAGGGAACAATGGTGTTTTCAATATTGACAAGGGACCGTGGTGTTTTCAGATTTAACAAGAAATTATGTTGCTTTCTTAATATCATAGACCCACAGTGTTTTCTTTAATGAACAGAAACCATGTTTTTTCTTTAATGACATGGAACCTTGTTGTTTTCCATAATGATAGGGAAACCTGGTCTTTTCATTTTACTTAATTCCAGGTTTTATTCCATAATAACAGAAAAACATGGTGTTTTCCGTAATGCCCTAATGATGTGAAACCTTTTTTTCATAATTGACATCAAACCATGGAGTTTTCCATAATGACATGAAGCCGGGTTTTTTTTTATAATCACATGTAGCCATAATGTTTTTCTTAATGACAAAAAACCGTGGTATTTTCTATATTGACCTGAAACCCTGGTGTTTTCCATAATAACATGAATGGCCGTCTTTTCCATTTTAACCTAAAACCATAATGTTTTCCATAATGACAAGAAACGATGATATTTTACTTAATGACCAGAAACCATTTTATTCCATATTGACATGAAAGAAGGAGTTTTTCATATTGACATGAAACAAGCTGATTTCAATAATCACTTTCAACCATGCTGTTTTACATAATGAGAGGAAATTATGGTGTTTTTCATAACAAGAGGAATTAATGGGGTTTTCGAAAATGATATGAAATTATGAGGTTTTAATTATCGATCTGATACCATGGTGTTTTTCTTTGTGACAAAAAAAAACATGGTGATTTCCATAATGACACTAACCTCTGGTATTTTCCACAATCACATGAATCCATGTTGTTTTACATAATGACATGAAACCCTGGTGTTTTCTATAATGACATGAAACCCTGGTGTTTTCTATAATGACATGAAACCATGGTGTTTTTAGGAAAGCGCTCTCTTCTATCGTGCTGATCATCCTGTCGATATCGCTAGACTTCGAGAAAGCCTCCATAAGCTTTAATTTCTCTTGTTTCAGACGCCTCTTACACTGTATGTCCTCACAGAGAAATAAAAGCCCTTCTATATGAGACCAAACCGCTAATAAAAACCAAACAATTCTTTTTCTAAATAGCGAAATAATCTTTTGCTAGGAAAGGAAATGTTTCTAGTGGAGAGGCCCCGAAATTACTCGAGTTGTAGTTCAATCAACTCAATATGGCTTACTTCATTCGTCGTCAAATCGATGAGATCATACTCAACTTCGTTGGTATCATCAATATTCTCTACATATGTATATCCGGTGACTATTTTATCAATGATGAGTGTATTGTAGTATTTATTGATGCTGAATTATATTCAAAATAAAATAATGTTTTAAAATAGCATTCTCTGTGATTGTCCCCTCAAGAGAGGAAAAATTTGCGAAATTCCATTTCTTACACGTCTGTTTCATCGAGAAATCTTTTCTTTAAATGAACAATAAACTCTCGCTTGCAATCACATTGGAGACCCCCTTTCCTCGTAAAAAGGAAATGAATTCATTTAATGTTGTAAAGAGATCAGCCAAATATTAAAGCATTTAAACAAACACAGTAGAGTAAATAAATTTGGATATTTCTTTACACTGCTTCTGGAGAAATGATGAATTTCGTCTCGCAGTTCACTCATACGGGTTTATGCACTGACATGTGAAAACCACCTCACTTCAGTGTGTTACATAACATAGTAAGTTCTTGTATTTGATTGGTAAAGTAACTATGTATAACAGTCAATTATTTAGATATATTTCTTGAATCATATTAATGTTTTTTACATCCAAAGACTTCTTCAAGTTTGGAGGCGATGCTTTTGATGCTAGCGCATATGGAGGTACCAACACAGTGTTCTTGATGTCTCGAATCTCTTTCCGTTTATTGATAGTGTCGAGAATTCTGAGCAGTTACGGAACACAGCTGGTGCTCCATTACTACTTATCAGGCAAATCATGTTTCGATCAAGTTTGTGTTTTATGAAGAATTTTTTTATCATATTAAAAACTTGTATAGCCGTTGAAGTTAATTTAAATGACACAGAAAAGAATATTTTCTTTGAATTCTGTGTATTCTACATACTAAATCATTACCAGTAGCTGATAAGAGCTTAGCAGTGTAGCAGCTAACATTTTTGCTAGCTCCTACAAAAGTATAATTCCCCGTCTCAGAGATTACTCATTTCGCTTCTATTAATTCATATTCATGTACGACAATTCCGATCATATATACCTCGTACGATTTCGAACAAAATTTACTATACGTATCGTCCAAGAATAATTATTTTAACCAATCAAAACCCTTGTCTGACGTATTTTAAACCGACCAATCAGCATCAACCTGCCTCAGCCCCAATGTTCCGCTGACAAATTTGCTCACTCGTGCTCTTGTGATTGCCAGACAAAGGTCAGTAAATAAACTTTACCATTATTCAGCTCAATCAAATATCTTAACTATTCTTATATGTAATTCCCTCTTTTCTCCACATTTCCAGTCCCTTTGAGATTATAATTCAAGCAATTATTCTGTGTCCGAAACTATTCCCAAGTCCATCCATTTATACATTAAATATATTATATATCCTGTAAATTATATCAAACAAATCTTATATTAACGATACGAGTATCTAAATATCATTCCATAATTTATAACTCAAATTTATATAAATATTTACTCTAGACCTACATTTATATTCGATCAAATACATTATTCTCATTCTGTGTATTTCCCATTTTCTACTTGTTCTTTGTTAGACTTCTATATCTTTCTCGTTAATTTATAAATAAATATATAAATATAGAAATTGTCGGTTGCCTATTCTCATTTTTACTCTATTAGAATCTAACACGTGACCTCTCTATTCTCATTCCTCATTCTTATAAAGCATAGGTTAGTGAAGATCTAGGCTTTACATGCCCGTCAGCCAGAGTGTATATATATATATATATATATATATATATATCACCCATCTCTCAATATATACATATACAATACCGCTTTAGCGATCCATTATTTCATGTATTTGTAAGCTAATCTACACTGACCTATTCAATATTAGTGATTCGAGTAAAGCTCTTAGGTACCTTGTGCCGTTTGTTTCGCCCCTTTGCGAGACTACTCTGTGATGTTTTAAGGGGTAGGGCTTGATCTGTTCTTCGCCAATTTTCTAACGGTACTTTGACTAAGACCTTTGATATGCAACTTAATAAGAGGCAACTCACAGACGAATATCCTAAAATTGGCAAAGTGCCACTATGTTCAAACCAAACAGGTTTGGTCTTTCATGTCACTATGTAGTTATTTGCTGCTCGGTCACCAGTTTGTTCTGAAAATGCCCATTGAATATTGGATGGTTTCAAAATTGAATTAAAAAACATGACACTGCACATAAACCGCTGTGGATGTTGAGTACCATTCTTCTCCATATTACACACGAAGCCAGATTGAATATCTGTAGTTAACAGTCCATCTTCGTTTTTCAAAATTCTGTGGTCTAACCTAACAAGAAAAAGACAAAGATGTTTTTAATCTTAAACCTTAGAATATTTTGTTAACCTTCGGAAAATGAGGGACATTTTCTAGAAAAGCAATAACGGAAAAGACTTTTTAGACATTTAACAACTTTAGATTAATCTAAACACACTAAATTGTTTTATTTAACTAGACTCGTTCTTCACATTGTATGGTCAGGTCTGGTGGCTAATATAATCAAATAATATAAATGAGATCTTATTTCATTTAAGGCTATTTCATTCTATTCATTCTTATTTAAGATTCTTACTGAAACCGACGTCGAATTTACTCTTTTTATCTAGACCATACAAGTATCTAGTCCATTTTTTGGCCTTTAGGTTGGATATTTTTTCTATTTAATTTGTATTTTTTCTTTATTTGATTGATTTTTTCTTCCACAATTTACATTAGAAAATGGCTCCCGTGTTATGTAGTTACTTTATTTTTGATCTGGGATTCAAAATTCAATCAAGCGGCCCAAATAATTGAACATTTAATCACAATGTTTAAAAAGGTTATTCACATTTCAATGTGGGTAAAATCTTTTGTAATCACCCTGTATATATATAAAAGTAATTTCTTTTTAATAATAATAACGATTCTCTTTGCAACATAGCATTATTACGTTTAGGTGATATAATTTGTCAGTTAAAACACTAGAAAAAGCAAAATCTTTTGCTTATATATAATAATAATTAAATTCCATATATTAATTATATAAACATAATAAAATATTAAAACAATATTTTTTTACAATACGTATATGCGATAGGAAATTATTTAAATCATTAAAAAATAGAAGCTTATATTATTTTGTAAAGAATTATAGTTTCCTGATGGCAGTGACTGATATCCTTCGTTCAACGGTCACAAATCGACCTCGCCCGCGCCCGATACTAAAAGAAAATGTACCAATTCTTTTTAAAGGCTATTTATGTTTTCACATAAAGTCAAACAATTGCGGTTCGCTGTCAAGTACTCGCCTGTTATGTTCCCTTTTCCGCATAAACAAAATATAACTTGTATTTTATATTCATATGATGATCATTAATCTTCAAAGACATTTTTATTTATTCTAACGGCAACATAATTCCTGAGGCAACATCATAAACTAGAAGAGTATATGAGGCCAAAATAACCTTTATAGGCCTATTCATAATATGAATTATAAAAATATCCGATAGAATAATTAAACTGAGCATTAAAAAAATAGATATTCGCTACAAGTATTCCAACTATAAGAACCTCAAACATCTCATTCAGGTGAGGAAGGCGAGAACATTTTGTAGCACTCATAAATGCAACGAAACAAGAAAACTATCAGTTCAAGATGATTAAGGATAAAAATTATAGAAACATGGAAAGATAGTCGATCAGTTGTGAATTCTTAGTAGGAAATGTAAATGAACGTGAAAACAGATTAGTAGAATATGCAGAAGGAGCAAACAAGTCCAATAAGTCCTTCTTCCTGAAACGGCCTAGCGTAAGATAGAACTTGATGAGGCAAAATTTTTATCGATTACATACACTCCAATAGGAAAATTTTCCTTAGGAATATATCTATTACTAACTCCTTTAACACAGGCAACGGCCACAAATTACTGACAGGGAATATCAAGGACCTATAAAAATTCCAAATCTCATAACAAATATAATAAAAACATATATTTTGACAGCTAATGTTAAAATACATTTAAAATTCCACTAACACACATTTATAATGAAATTAATGATCAGGCACCGTGCTTGACTGGTTCCGCTCTTACCTCTCGTCTCGCACCCAATCCATTGTGATTGACGACGTTTCATCCGACTCTACCCCCATTCGCTTTGGAGTGCCACAAGGCTCTGTCCTTGGTCCTCTACTATTTCATATCTACCTTCTTCCTCTTAGTTCCCTTCTCCGTAATCTCGGTCTATCCTTCCACCTATATGCTGATGACACTCAAATTTTCGTTTCCTTATCCCCCACGTCTCTTGCCTACTCTATCACTGACCTCCTGGCTGCCTACTCCTCCATTTGTGACTGGCTCTCTACCAACTTCCTCAGGCTTAATCACTCCGAAACTGAGGTCCTCCTCGTCAGCACCCCTGCTCTTACCTCTCGTCTTGTACCCAATTCGTTGTGATGGACGACGTTTCATCCGACTCTACCCCCATTCGCTTTGGAGTGCCACAAGGCTCTGTCCTCCTCCCTCTACTATTTCGTATCTACCTTCTCCCTCTTAGTTCCCTTCTCTGTAATCTCGGTCTATCCTTCCACCTATATGCTGGTGACACTCAAATTTTCGTTTCCTCATCCCCCACGTCTCTTGCCTACTCTATCACTGACCTCCTGACTGCCTACTCCTCCATTTGTGACTGGCTCTCTACCAACTTCCTCAGGCTTAATCACTCCAAAACTGAGGTCCTCCTCGTCGGCACCCCTGCTTTTTTCAAAAAATCTAAATCTCTCTTTCCGTCGCTTATTCTAGGCGGTAATACTATCTGACTGCGTTTGGAATCTGGGTGTTGTTTTTGATGAGCATCTCTCCTTTAAGCCTTATATCCGCAATGTCAGCAAATCCTCTCCATGTTTTCTTCGTAAATTCTCTCGCATTCACTCTCACTTCGATCGTCAAAGTCTTGAGACTGCTGTTCATGCCTTCATCACCTCCCGCCTTGACTACTGTAACTCTCTAGTTGTGAATCTGCCATCCTCCTCTCTGCGCCCCCTTCAACTTGTACAAAACTATGCCGCCCGACTTCTCCTCCGTCGCCCTCGATTCTATCCCTCGAAACCCTTGCTGCATGAACTGCACTGGCTCCCTGTCAGATCCCGTACTCACTTCAAGATTCTTCTCTTCACATTTAAGGCCCTGAACAACAAGGCCCCGTCTTACCTCTCTTCTACCCTCTCGCCACGCCATGTCCTTCGGGCCCTTTGTTCATCACATGCACCTCTTTTGAATATTCCTCGTTCATCCCTCTGCTCAATGGGAGACTGCTCCTTCTCAATCTGCGCCTCTAAGTTGTGGAATGCTCTTCCTGCTGAAATCAGGTCTTCTTCCTCTCTTACCACATTTAAGCGTCTCCTGAAAACGCAAATTTCAGTATTGCCTTCTCCTCTCTCTTAAATTTCCATTGAATTTCCATTCTCATCTCAGCACAACGTGCGCTCTGGGAAGGCCTCAGGCCTTGAAGAGCGCATTACAAAAGACTTATTATTATTATAACTGATACAATCATTATTTAAAAACTTAAACCTAACAAATAAACTAGTGAGACTAGGAATATAATTTTAGACAAGGGGAGAAAAATGAGCAAAGATAAAACAATAAGAGAAAGGATTGAATAAACAGAACTCAATAAAAATGCGCATCTTGTTATATTATAATACATATAATAGAATAAGGTTAACAATAACAATTGAAAACAAAAAATCATTAAATAGGATGAAAAAATACCTAATAATTGGCAGGCAGTAAATGTAAACACTAAAGGAATGAACATGGAAACAAAGTACAAAAAAGTTCTACGGAAGATTTAAAGATTTTTGAGAATACATTTATGAAAGTAATGTTCACCTTAGACCAGATGGCCATTTATAACTACAAGTAGAGGAAGTCACACCAATAGAGAAGGGAGCAAAATGGTAGAGCACTGGGTTAAATGGGGCTATAATCGATCTTATAAATGCTGAATTTGAAGCTCATACTGACTTACTAGCTAGTCTTTTCTCAACTATTTGTTCCCAATTAAATAATCCAACTTTTATAGCTCTTAAAAAAAGATGGGAAACCCCCCCAAAAATATATAAAGTTATGTAATTCTGTAAGTTATAAAGTTATTGAATTATAGTCTGGAAAAAAATTATCATTTATATTTTGCAGTATAATTAGTGGTAAGTATTAGTTTAGATCTATGAAATAAAAATAATAAAAATAATAAAAAAAACATCGCATTTTTAAGTTGGACGTCACTCTTATCTTATGGTTTATAAGATTGGAAAACAAATACCAGGGATAAAAATTTAGTCACTTGCTGAACATATATTTTAATTAGAAATTACGGATATACTTCATACTGAATCATAACTCACGCAAAATCACTATTCAGATAGCTGTGCTATCGGTACTCAGTGGCACACAATTATCCCTCTTCTCTTACGCTAAAAGTGTGGTATAGTCAGAGCGAGGGAGCCTTAGCTGCCTTATTGCTGCCTTATTGCTGCCGTCTTTTCGCGGGACAGACTAGAAATCTCTGTGGATGACCTTACGACGAACTTCAGGGCTTCGCTACTTGTAAGTCTGACCACACAGTAGAGGTAAGCGGCCACTTCTCTTTTTACGAAGGATACTTGGTGGGCACGAGCTGGTATTGCTGCTATTTTTACCAAGGTTAAGCTCTGGAGGCGTATAACCCGCAGAATGGTCCCGGCTATGCGTGTATTATCGGGGTAAAAAGTTGCGGAGGAAGTTCAAAGTCGCATAAGATGCAACAGGAGTAATTCTCTGGCCTCTCAAAAAGATATTCGGTGCGTAGGCTCAATGGCCAGGGCTTTTTCTCAAAAGGTAGCAATCACATTGGTTCGAGGAAGCAGAGTGCGGATCGCCCCAATTCTCACGCTCTGTAGTCTTACACAATAAGGCTTTATCAATGAAAGTCCTCCGAACAGTTAGTGAAAATCTCTGGATCACTAGATTTATGACATATATGATTGTATATTCTCTTCGTATACCCGAAGCGTATGACTGGTAACACCTCCTCGTCAATGGCAAGAATACTTCGAAGCGTTCGCGATGGTAATCATCTCGCACTGATTCACGGAGCCTGTGACGAATAAAAGTGGCAAAGACTATAGAGGTGGGTCTAAAGCCCACGCTTTCTTTCTTCAGCACACGTCTTCTTGCTCGGTTAGCTCTTCTGTGAAATTTCCAAAGAATTAGCCATTGACATCCCTTGTATTGACTTCTCCTTTTACTAAGTTAATGGTTGAATGTTGTATCACCTACATAAGCAAAACATCGTGGTTACGAAAAGCACTCAGAGTTGCCACTTGTGGCGGGTCAGCAGCATTCACCAAAAAGACAGTGGCTGAGAAAGGGATGACCGGCGGTTGCCTACCGAGGATCCTGAATAATGTTTACGATGATGAAAAATGTGTCACTTGAAAATACCAGGTCACTTCTCGATGTAAGCCCTGAAATAACCTAAGCTCTACTAATATAACTATATTGTTTTACTTTGCGGGCATTACTCCTTACACCCAAATGAGTGGCGGAGGAAGAAGCCATACTTGACCTAATTACATGCTGAGTCGGCAAGGAATACGTCTATCATCTAATGGAGAGGAACCCCAATTCTCCTTAGTCATCTTCTTTATTCCTTTGCGAAACCTGTTGTCAATGCGCCCTCATTTTTGTCCGCTCACCAATTAGTGAGAGTTGAGGCAGAACTGGACCCCTTCAACCCGAGTCTTTTCAAAAATAGAGAGTGGTCTAGCTCTCACTAAATTAGAGGTTAAAGCACCTGTTCCCTACCTTTGAGTCCTCGCGAGCATGTGTTGGACTGGGAGGATCTTGCACAGCATCAGTATTAGGCATAGTGTTGTCTCATTTACAGTCATTTTTGGCTAAGACCATGCGTTCTAGGGTGTGAAAGCCTCCTGGTTCGTATCTAATTTGGGAGGGGTATCCATCTAGTAATGTCCCCATAAGTTGTAGATAATCAAGACTAGGTAATCTTTAGACTTATGGCTAACCAAAAAATGAGACCGCCTGGTGAACAACAGCAAGTTCACAAGACATCTGTCAAGGAAGGGCAGCTTCACCAATTAAAAAAGAGCACTTTTTCCTCTAAGTGGGTTTGCTCTGTAAAGATGTTTTCATCTTGAACGAGCGTCTCTTCGACAGTGGTTCTGCTGATATTTTGTAAGCTTTAAGGGCCCCTGAAAAAGAGAATCGGGACGCCGCTGTTCCAAAAGTGGAGTTGTTTGAGCGCGACTGTAACCTGAAGTTAAGGGCAAACTCCTTCACAGGAAGAAAATTGTATGGCATCTGAAAAAAGCACAAGGATTGCCTCCTTTTTAAAAGTGTAGCTGCCCGATTATATTCGGAGGAGGCTAAGGTTTCTTGCGCATAGAACCAACTTTTTTAGTCGCTTGCGACTCTAGTCACGGGTGACTCTACATCTTACTATATCGATCAGTCGGTCCACGTTTTGCTTTGTTTTAGTTTTTTGTAATAACATTGTAACTATTTTCTCTATTTTAACAAAATTTGAAATATTTATGTAGTTTTACATTCCATTTTAAATGATATAATTTTCAAAGTCCTCCCAAGTTTAACCCGGGAATTATCATAACTATTCCGCCGATTCTAACGAAATTTGAAACCCTTATGTTGTTTTTCATCCACTTTCGAATGATATAATTGCTAAAATTCTCCCAAGGTTAACCCGGGAATTATATTGTTTTGGCAATAACATCATGACTATTTGGCTGATTCTAACGAAGTTTAAAATCCTTTTGTTGTTTTATATTCTCTTCCGAATGGTATAATTGCCAAACTCCTCCCAACGTTAGCAAGAGAACTATTTTGTTTTGCCCATAACATCATTCCTATTCGGCTGATTCTAACGACATTTGAAACCCGTATGTTGTTTTTCATTCTATTTCAAATGATATAATTGCCAAGGTCCTTCTAAGGTTATTCCTGTAATTATTGAAAATTCTCGAGGTTGTAAGGTCATAAATCAGAATAAGTGAGAGCATGCGATTTTTGGTCAGAAGACCTTGTTAGCATAGCAACCAACTTCAGATTAAGATCATTCAATTTATCTCAATCTTTGCCAGCTTTCGTTAAATTAACCTGCCTAAAAATATGGCACGCCTCTCGATCCGCAAGCTTATCGTAAAGCTGCGTCACCAAGAGGATCTTTCAATTGGAGCCATTGCAAAGACTATCAAGCAATCTAAAACTGTAGTCAGTAATATTCTGCTACCCTATGACAAAAAAGATTCATGCAAGGCTGGTAAATCAAATACTATGTCAAAGACTGATTGGAGAGCGTTTGAAACATTTCTCTCAAAATTAGTGTGGTTTTCACTGTCAGTCTCTAGGCAGACTGTATTACATATGCTTGGAGTCAGACAATCTTTAAGGATTGCACACTCGCGGTTAAGCTATTAATCAGTATGAAGAACAATAAGACTGATCTTGTATTTTCCATTGTCATAGAGAGTGGGAGAGAGTACCACGTGGTTGGGAGAATCTTCAATCTGCGCCAGATGGAAGCGCTTCCTGCGATAAAGGCATTTATGGGCACTCCGTGAGACCCGAAGGGTCCCAACCGGGACATCAAAAGACTGTATGAACATATCCAAACATCACTTCTTCAGGCTACGCGTCTGATGAACTGGAACTGCCCCTTCCGACGCCCGGGGCAAGCTGTTTCCGGCGAGCCCGTATAAATTATCAGACGCTGGACTTAGAAATTTAGTAGCCGCCTACCCTGAACGCGACGCGTAACTCTTGATCGGTTCCTGCGCCCCAAGAGCCCGAAGGTAAGATTTCTATTCATATTAATTGATAGCCTAGCGAAAAGAGACTATTCTTCTGAATTTCGGCTCCGTTGCCGTCTCAGCAAGATACTCCCTCGACCCGCATTCTCGATGTTAACCGTAGTGATTGTAATTCCCATTTGCAGGCCCTCTCTCTCTCTCATTAAGCCTACCGCTAATTATGCTTCGTGAATGACTCAAACCCGATTCAACTCTGTCGTTCTGAGGACAGTTTGTTAGTTTTTCAGTATTTGTAGCCGCGTCCGAGCGTCCCTTTATACCATTTCCGTGTACATATCATCCGATTGGGTACTTATATGAAACCCCTTTTATTAGTTTGTATATATTGGTAGTATAGTAGTGAAGATTCTTTTGTTTATTCAGTTTTAATATTCCAGAACCTCCTACATAGCTAAATATTTCGGCCAACGTTAAATTCGCACTCTTACGTATTTTTTTCATTACCCACGCACATAGCGGCTTAATCCGCTCACACATTTCATGTTGCTCTCGGACCAAGGAATCTGAGCAAAGATCGGTATCTGACCTGACCTACGACACCATTGAGCACAATAGATAGGCGAATGATCAATGGAGCAAAAACCACTTTAGTTACGAATATAAATTCCATTTTTTCGGGAATTATTGCAGGAGGTTTGTTCGTCGCAGTTCAAGAGAAGGATTGTATTTCAATGTAATAAATTTTGTGTGAAGTTTGTAAGAGGAAGTGCCATGACCTAGAGCCTGATTTCCGTACTATTGACTGGACCACTTTTGCGCTTACTGGGCACATGAATGCAAAACTGTATAGGGAATGCTGCCCAGCCTTCCCTGGGATTGAAAATGAGCACGATTCTATTCTATGCAGGGAGGTGGTTAACCTCTTGGGCATGGTCAAGATGATATTGGGGCAAAATTTATATTTTATTATTCGCGTTCCGTTGTACTATGCCTCACAAGCTTGTGTCTTCTAACCTTTGGGAGTTAAAGATCGTTGATTTTATTAGTTTCAAAGCCTTTATTTTAATACGACTTGAAGTACCTGGTCAATTCCTTAAACTTGATAGATAAAATATGGAGATAGTCCCATTAAAAATTGCTGGGTAGATATTTAAGAGAAAACACAAGGTTCCCCCCTCTTATCTATGGGAAACTAGGGTGGGAGGGCATGTTCCTTCTCCCGATACCAAGTGTAAAAGTCTACATAGGCACCAACTGCAAGGTAGAGTTGGAGAGACGAAGCTTTTTCAGAAAGGGAGTAAGGGGAGCTAAGAAGACCAAAAAATGATTAATAAAATGTTTGTAAATACGTTTGTAACAAACGGAGTTAATGTTAGCGTATGGGCCACCCGACGTCGTTTGTTTGAGGTAGGACTGCTAACACGGCTTTGGAATGAAACTGAACAAGATTTAAAAAATTAAGGTAATATCTTTAGCAGGTGGAGAACTAATAATTAACAAAAAAACTAGTGATAGTGATAGAAATAGATCTGAGAGATCAATAAATTTAGAATTACTTATCTCCTCCTTTTTAATCATTAGGCGCGCATTTATTCTACTACCCGGCAATCCATTTATATTCGTTGAATAACAAAAGAGAACTTTCACACAAATTAAGTCCACTACAAGCGACTTAATATTCAAGTAAGATGTGGCATTTTGCCATATAAGGTAAGACTACTTACTACAACTACTTTAAATAAAAAAAAAATTCCGACACTTTTTGTCATGGAAACAGTCCAGATTTTATTTACCTCATCAATAATCTAAGCAGATATAACTCATTGAATAAAATAAGAAAATAAAACTAATATCTAACTACTAGAACCATTAATTTAAGCATGGCACAGGAATAACGAAATATAAAGCTAATAGGCAACTCCTATTCGGACAATACACAATCTTATTTCTTCTCTAATAAAGGCTTAAAAGTAATTTATTATATATTTGTATGAAGAAAACTTTCGAAAATTTAAAAGTACAGGTTTTGAAATTTTAGCCCACTATCTAAAATTACAATTTTCTTTCTTATTATTGAGCTTGTCCTCCATTGGCTGAAATAACTACATCAATACCTCAATGAATAAAGTCATACAAGTTTGGAACATTGGCAATGGGACTTTTAATCTATTCCTGAAGTAGAAGGTATTCTAGCTCTTTCAGAGATGATGGCAGGATAAATCGCTTTCTTACTTATCGCTCAAAAACACACCGAGAGATCTATTGCGCAATATTATGAAAATGGTGTTGTACCATTAGTTATAGATGGTTATCCGAAATTTCAAAATGCTCATTAGAAAAAAACAGCGTTTATTTTCCGTGATATAGCCACAGAATTCATCAAAGAATTGGTTGCGTCAAGCAATCGGATTAAATGGCTTCTTTAAGGGTCCGCCAAACATAAATTCTTCTGAAAAGAAGAAACCGTGAAGATTGATTTGTTAATGCGATGGCATGGTCTAATTGGTGTATCGTAAGCAGTTTAAACATTGAAGTTTTGGCAATGGCAACCATTCCAGGGTATTCAGCTGAATTGTGTTTGTAACGAACTACTTTGGCATATCTTTGGTTAGCGATATGATGGTTCTGTGATTCACCGAACATAATGCGTTATAATGCTCTGCGGTCTCTTTCACTACCTTGCTATCTGTACTGAGTTGATGTTCAGAAAGTTAGTTTTTCATTATTTTGGGTATGCTAGCTGGACTAAAGCTACATTTCCACTCGACACGTCAAAAAACTTGGCAGGTTTATTTTCTAAGCATTTGAGCTTTAGCAAAATTGCATCCTAAGAGATGTTGGCTGCGTGAGATTAGAAGAAAATGATGCGCCAGATATCTGTTATTCGGTTCGTAATTTACCAAGACTCAGTTGGCCGAGAATTCCTACCTTTTTTTAACTTAATCTTATTACTAAATTAAGTTTTGATAATAGGACTAAATTCCAAGTTAGGAACATTTCTTTTTTAATAAACCATCAAATCAAATAGACGCAAGAAGGAAGAAACGAATGAGAAATGCATATCATTGCCGTAACTATGATGAATAGAGGAATTGTAACTAACAAATCCGTTTCGCAAGGTTTATTTCGTGTCAGCCCTCGAAAAAAATTATCTGGAAGCCACTCTCGCGCGAATATACACATCTTGCCTTCATTATGACCATCAATTTTCAACGCATTCACTTGTTGATTCGCGAATCAGATGCTCCACTCATTTAGTGTGGGTTGGGAAAGATGGCAATTCAAGTTTGCCACAAATTTGTGCTCTCTTGATAAGTCTCTTAACTCTGTACCTTTGTGGTTCACTGAATGGATGATCTGAAAGCACGAGATGCGATCTGTATGAGCCTTCTTCATATAAATTGTCTTTCAGAGACCACCGTCTGCTCGTCACAGAAATTTGACGTCCAAAGGGGGAAAGGCGTGTTCTCCCATTCCTCCTTTGTAAACTGTATCTCTGAAAAGTCTGTGTTTATTTGCATGTGGAAGTCTATGTGCTTGTCCGTGTTAAAAATCACAAAGGTGTCATTGACGTACTTCATCTCTATAGTAGGCGTGTTCAGTTAGATGCGCGACTAAAAACGCCGCAATGATAACTGAGACATGAGTCCCTATGAAGGTTCTGATAGGGGTTCCCTTTTTTCTGTTAGTAAACCTCCTGTTATTCAGGCAAAAAATGTAGGCATCAGGAAGAAGTTAAAAAGAATTATTTCCTTGATTCGTTCGAAAAAGTCTATCGCGTTATCCAGCAGTCAGGAGGAGGCCAAGGTTAAGGGCATAGGTCGGCAACCTTTCAGTATGAGAGGCCTCGTATTGTATAATTGATTAAGAAAAGGGCGCATTTTAATAATATATATATATATATATATATATGTGTGTGTGTGTGTATGTAAGTACTGTATATTAAAGTTTTATGAGAATTACTGTTAACCTATCTCCTATAAAAATATAATACTTTTATTTTCAAGAAAAATAAAAGAAATATTAAAAATATATAAATACCAAAATAAGAGTATTAAAAAATTAAGAAGTGCATACTTACATTTAGACAGGCATTGCATGGTTTTTACCACTTTTTTGCAGTAGGTTTCATAACACGGCGTGGATACTTTTAAATTATTCTCCAAATTTTCCTCAGTGAGGCGAAAACGATATTTTAAATTCAAGTATTTGAATATTTGAGAAGAAAGACTCTGGTTGAACCAGAAGATGAAAGTACTTTTTTGGCAATTTGTCGCATAACTAGATATTTTTTCCCATCAGTCAAGTTCCCAAACTCACTACCTTTAGCATGAGATCTTAAAGAAAACTCATTTTTTAAGTTGATAATTTCTATTTTATCTCATTAGCTTTTATGTTAAAGTAACCTGCAATGGCTGCAGCAATGTTAACACTTCCTGAATTAAACAGATTCATTAAAAACAGAACAATTGGTTTCAATGAATAAAGTACTTCAAATCTCAATTTAAATTCGTCAAGCAAATTTTCAATATGCTGCACATATTGATCACCAGTCATATTACTGGAAAATTTGTGCTCATTTCATTCAGTTTAGGGAAATGCCAAATGGAATTTTTAGTAAAATGTTTTTTCTATAAAATCAATTTATCTTTTAAAGCACTTTGCCAGGGAGTTCTCGATTCAGATCGTTTAATTTATTTGTTAAGTGAACTAAATCTAACAGCTATTGTTCATCATTCAATTCAGCATAGTTCTCCTTTTTTGGACAGCAAAAATTGTTTCGAGCCTTTTGGCCCAACTTAGCCATTTCACTTCTCCGTGCATCAAATATCATCAAATTCAGCATTTTACGCTTCAAGAAGCAATTTAAACAACCGATGTCGAGTAGCTGAAGAAGATCGTATTCGAATATATTATTTTAGTTAGTGGCTTAACAACATGATCAAACTGTATCACTTGACTGCATAGCATTTCCAAATGTATAATACAATGATAAGCAGAGAATTTTGAAAATGTATAATCAGTTCTACATAATCCAATAAATCCTTCGTTTTTTTTTCCTTGAAATGCATTAGCTCTATCGGTTGTAATAGCGGTTAATTTCTCTAATGGCAGACCAGTTTCTTGTGGGCACTGCTTAAACTCAGAAAAAATATCTTCCCCACGAGTGCGACCTTTCAATGAAAGAATTTAAAAAATTATGCTCTGACAGAAAATCATTAAACACCATTTGCACAAAAATAGCTAACTGAGCTGTGTCTGAAATGTCTGTCGACTCGTCCATTTGTAAAGAAAACAATCAGCACTGTTCCAGATCATCTGCCAGCATTGGTTTCATATCATTGGCAATAAAGTCAATTCTAGTTACTGTTTTGAAATTTAACTGCATTTGTGTGATTGACGAAATAATACCTTTTTTATTTGGAAAAATCTTCAAAATGTGCATCAACTGCTTTTAACATGGCATCTTTAAGGAATTCTCAATGTTGAAAAGGCTTTTTCTTCTTAGCTTACAATTGCGAAACTCCAAAAGACGCAGGAGTTGCTCGTTCGGACTTATGAACATATTTAGTAAAAACACTTTGCTGTTGTGATAAAGCACTTTTCAAATTTCCTATTTTTAGTTATTGAGTTCAGAATTGATTAGAATGTCCGTGTTAGAATTCTTATGAACACAATTAAAATGCCTCTCAACGTTACTTTTCTTTGAAACTGCCACGGTCTGTCTGCATAACAAACGCATGATTTTCTGAATAAAATATGTAAAACAGTATTGCACTTCCCAGTCAGAGTTAAAATAATATGTTCTTAGTCGTTTGTTACTTATGGTATGGGTTTACTGATCACAAGAAAATAAAAAATAAAATTATTACACTATCACGTGGCACAACTGACCGATAAACGCACTAATACTACTAAACTAAAGCTACTTTGTTCCCAGGATGTGTGATTGCGTCATTAATTTGAATTTACGAACGTTTCAAACCTTTTGCAGTAGTACACTTTTATATGATTCTCTGGAAAAATATATATCGATATTTACAAAAGTGCTAAAAAATATTTTGTTCAACTTGATGCAAAATATATTATTAATTTATTATTTTTAATTCGAAGTATTTTTAACTCATGCTATAATTATTAAAAAATTAAGTGCTAAAACTGGCAACACTGTCCCATTCTCGAGGTAGGATTAGCGGGTATTCCTTGACGTTTTCAGAACATTGGTAAACGTCTGCGTGTGCATGGAAAACGTTTAGCGGTTACATGTGTGCAACCGACCCCTGGTTAAGAGTTTCAACTCTTCGTCCATCTTATGGAACTTTACGGTGGTGAGTGCCCCAAAATAGCGTAGTATATTGAGGTACCTAAAAATATATTAGAATAAAAAGGAGATAAAAATGAGGCCAAGATGTTTTATTGCGAAGGGGAATAAATCGGTCTTTCGCTAACTATATGTTCTGACTTTTTCCTTTCTTTTACATATACTCAAATGGTTCTAACATACATTCGCTATATTAAAAGCAGAACAACAGCTATAAGTAGAGTGACATATCACCCTCGGGACCATTTTCTTTACGACTACATGATCTTTTGCAGCCTTCCACAGTAATCCCAATTGTTTTTTCACCACACTTATTCAATTCCGGTGGGACAATTTTCTCTTTTCATCTCACGCTTAAAACATCTGCGAGGAAAGACTTTTGCTTAAGTCCGAAAGCTAAGGGAGTAAACATTTAAAGATCATTTATTCTTCAATATCACCATATATATGTGGTGTATATATTATATATATATATATATATATATATATATATATATATATATATATATATACCAGACAATGGCTTCGCTACTCCCCCCTACGGGGGAAGCGTGTGCTTCGCTACTAAGATTAAAATTTAAAATTAAAAAAAAGCAGCTATAGTTAAATTTTTATAAATTTTCTGAACTCTGCCAATTATAATAATTTTAAAAAGGAACTCTAAGCTAAATTTTCCCCATTCCCAAATTTCACGTTGTTAAAATATGAGTTCTAGAAGAAGATATATAAAAATAAATTTTCTGAACTTCACCATTTTGTTTTTTGATATTATAAAAGAATTATTAGAAATATAAGTCATAAACAAACTATGAAGAAATTATTATTAAAATACTCAAAAAATCCCCTTCTTAAATTATAGAGATACTGATGATGATGATGATGATATATATATATACGCATATTCTATATATGAATATGAGAAACTCACAAAGTAGCGCGTGAGTAGAGCAATTAAGGCCAAAAAATTCCCACAGGAAAACGAAAGGTGGATTCCAAGTACTTTCGAACTAGTTTAATTCATTAACAAGGAAAAACTAACAAATTTTACAAAAGTGGTATATATATATATGCGAAACAGAAGAGCACTGCCCCACCCATGTACAACGAAAGTACCCAAAATAGAAAAATAATATCAAAGACGGATGTGAAGTATAAAGCCCAATAGCTAAGGTCTACTTTCGGAAAATTCCAACCAGTGCGCAAAGAATGTAGACATTTATGTGACTAAACTAAGTACTTACATACCCGATTGTGAATACATAAAAATAAACAAGAGAAACATTACTAAATTAAAAAATCAAAAGGGCTAAGATTTAAAATGGACAATTTCGTTATAAATACGCCTTTTAATAACAGGGTCTAGTTTAAAAAGACCAGGAGATATATTAAAATTAGGCGAGGAATTAATGAATGAGCATTCAACAATATTTCTTTGAATAAACTAATTGGATTTGTAAATAAATTTAGCTGAATTTCAATTGATAGAGTGACTGTTTTCAGATGAATGGGCAAAGAAAGCGCTGCTGCATTCCCCCCTCCTAATATTGTATTTATGTTGCGTCAAGCGTACACTTAATTATTTACGGGTTTGCCCAAAGTATTGCTTAGGGCAAACTGAACAATCAATAGAATAACCTTCCTTCCCCTATACTATTGTTATTATTATGAATCAACATTTTATACTTGGTAGACTGATAATTGAATATGACAGAAATATTTAACTTATTCAAGAGGCGGGGAAGCAAGAAAAGGACTCAGAAAACAAGAGAGTTCTTAAAATTATATGCGGGAGGGATTTCCGTTATATAAAAGGATTTTTTGGCCAAATCTAGGCATCCTGCAAGAAATTTATGGGGAAGTAAAGATTGTTACCAATTTCAAAGATCTTAGAAATCTCACGATCCAAGAATTCCGGGCTAGGTACCTGCAACCCCCAGAGAAACATTGAACTATATCCAGACCTTTTGACTTCACATCCGTCTTTGATATTATTTTTCTATTTTGGGTCCTTTCGTTTTACATGGGAGTGACAGTGCTCTTCTGTTTCATATATATATATATATATATATATATATATAGTACAGGGAAGAGAAATTTGACGGAATGAGCAATGAGACAAGAAACAGGAGTTTTTTAGAGGTAAGAGAAAGGGACATTAGAAGAAGACCAGAATCATAGAGAGCTCTGTGGTGGTTGTTATCACCCGCAGAACTTGCATTTGCTCCTTCTTCTATATATATATATATATATATATATATATATATATATATATATATATATATATATATACATATATATATACATATATATATATATATATATATATATATATATATATATATATATATATATATATATATATATACATATATATATGCATATATATATATATATATATATATATATATATATATATATATGTATATATATATATATATATATATATATATATATATATATATATATATAAATATATATATATATATATATATATATATATATATACCCTTGGCCAAATATATGAGGTCAACCTATATTTTGGTCATTAAACAACGAATTCTGTTTTGATATAACTATAACCGCATGCTACTATCATACTAGGCATCATAAAAAACAGCATACACCATAATAGTCTAACACATTTTTAGCAATTTTTGATATTTAGCCATAAATGTGCATTACCCATATATTGCCAAAAAATATTTTTATTTCTATTTTTCACAGGTTTGTGCCATAATAGTAGTAACTATGTAGTAACTAATAGTAACTAGTAGTAAATATGTAGTAACTATACTTAATAATCACTAAGATGCCCAGATATTTTGAATTCAGTGAAGTTAAGCAAAGACGAATTGTAAATCACCATCAAAATAGTATGTGACAAAAACAAAGAGCTCAGAACATTCGATGTTCTCGCAGGGCTTTCCACCCACTCTCAGCCTCTTCAAGAAGCCTAAAGGCTTCAGATCAAACCAAGAACTGACAGAAAAAGGGTAACATCTCCATGTGAAGACATATACCATTCGTCGATCTCTTAAAAATAGAGGAGGCAAATACCTCACAAATATCGACTAGAACTGTAAGAAGGAGGCATACAAACAAGAAGAAAAGTCTTTAATGTTAAAAAAATCATTCCAAATGGAATACTGAAGAGTGGTCAAAAGGGGTATGGTCTGATGAAAGTAACAATGAGATAAGATACTATAAGGCTAGAACTAACATATTAGCTCATAATATTTGGAGTGAAGCTAAAGATTATGAGACATATACATAATAATGCATTGATTATATTTCATGTTATTTGCTTTAGAGTTTCGGCACACATGGGGCAATCTTCGTCTGTCGAAGAGTCGGCAAAGTTTTTTAGCCTGCATGTTTCATCCCAACAGTAAAACATGGAAGCGAATCCGTCATGGTATGGGCTTGCATGTCTGCCAGAGGGCTTGGAGAGATGTTTTTATGCCAAAGCATAATAAATTCGGCGACATATGTTTGCATGTTATCCGATTATTTAGAGCTATCAATTGCTAAATTACATCCAGTCGTATCAACAGCTAAGGTTATAGTTCAAGAGGATAATGCCATGTGCCATACAGTCAAGAATACTCTAAATTGGTTTTAAACAGCAGGGCATTATTCCTATGGACTGGCCGACTCTAAGTTCGCACTTAAACCCCATTGATCATCTATTGAGAGTTCTCTGAGAAATATTAGGATGACGACAGTTAAAAATAAAATGATTTGTACCAGAAACTGCACTAAATGTGGGCTAAAAATTACATCTAAGGTTTCGAGAGATTGGTTATCTCAAGGCGAGCCCTATTGCAGTAGTAATTAAAGCTGAAGGGGAGGGTCAACTAGGTATTAGATTAAGTGTATACTCTGAAATATACCATTCCACAAGCAAATGCACGCGTTATATTAACATACTTAGTTAGGTCTAACTAAAAAAATGTGGGCTGGCCTCACACTTTTGGCCAAGCGTATATATATATATATATATATATATATATATAGAACTATTGTTAAATCCCATGACAGATTCAAAATATGTAAATAAAAACACTGCGGAGGAGCGTAGTATTTATTATCTCGACACCAGTTTCGGCATGGAGTTTGTCATGCCAGCCTCAGTCGAACACTAAGAATACATGCCGTCACACCAAACGTACAATATATATATAGTTTACAGAGATCGAATTGGAGTTCCTAATCAGGGGTGTGAATTTAAGTTCATTAAGAATATATTTTAAGATTAGATCTTTGACGTAGGGTCTGAATTTAAATTGCCCATCCGAAAGGTTAAAGGTGGGGATTTCATAGAATTCCTTACACGGGTAGATTAGTTTGGCCTGTGGGAAGTCTATCGGGTGATTAAAATTATTACTGTGTGTGAAAAGACTAGAGGCTGTGTTTACCCGCCTAATGTCTCCTCTGTGTTCGTACATTCTCTTATCCAGATTTCTTCCTGTTTGCACCAATGTAAAATAAAGGGCAGTTAATTTATTTACACAGGATTAAATAGACTCCTGCTTCGTTGGTTTTTTATATAGGTTTAGTGGTATAGAATGATTTTCTAATGGTCGAAGGGTATTTAAAAGTGGTGGGGTTAGGGAAATGGATACTATTTAACCCTTTCAGTAATGGATAAAATGGAAGGGAGAGGCAGTTTCTTTAGTATCTGGGTTCCTACTGATATATATATATATATATATATATATATATATATATATATATATATATATATATGTATATATATATATATATATATATATATATATATATATATAATAGAGAGAGATTATATAGATACATAGATATATTGATGTTTCTTTAGCGTAGTGGTTAGCGTGCTAGACTTTAAAATAAAAGGTAGCCTGAAGTTGGATTCCTGATACATTGAATGGTGTAAAATATATAATAGAATTTCACATCTTATCGGACAAATTAACATTCGTAAACCTAAATGTCTATAAGAAGCACATTCTCAAAATAGTCCAAGGGTACGCAGTGACATCTGCTTGTAGGCAGGAAAAATTAAATAGATTCTATGATGCAATCGGTCACAGATTAAAAAAAAAAAACATCTTCATGGGACTTTAATGCAAAAGTAGGGCAAGGTAATGAGTCATGCATGGAAACTTCTCATTGAGATTTCAAAATGAAAAGGGACAAGAACCTGCTGACTTTACACTGTCCAAGACGTCAAAAATGCTAACATTATGTTCAAAGAGAAGCAGCTGCAGTGATAGACGCGGAGATGCCTTAATTATGAGAAAGACAGTGAGATTAATTATATGCTGGATGCCAAATGAATCAATTTAAAATTTACAATTAATCAACAAAATCAAAATCAGTGAGCATAAAAATTAACACTCAGAAAAGGGCAAGAAAGATAGATCATTAAATCAAAAAAGCCCATTAAATTCCATAAAAAATTTCTGTCGTAGAATGACCCTGACATATACGTCACTTCTACCCAATAGGTGTGCTCGCTCAAGTTCAACGCGTGACCTTGAATCTACTCTGGTCACGACAGAGATGGGGAATAGAAGTGAGGGGGGGAGGGAGGACGAGTACAAAGGATTTTAAATTTCAAAGACTGAGTGCAGTTGGCCAATATTAACTAATGAAAGCTGCGGCTATGTGGCTTATGAAAAAGTAGGAACAAAATATACTTTAATATTGACATAGTTATATACAATAAATAAATTAAATAAAAGAATGGCAATAGATACTCGATGAATACAAGAACCTAGCTTAATAGAGCTACTCAGTGCGAGCTCTACCGGAAGGGGGGGAGCGAGAGGCGATACAAGCCTCTGTACAAACAGACAGAGGGAAGACTGGCCGGGATAGCCACAAATGATTACTCTCAGCCTTGCTTGGGTTCGAGGCTTTAAGATATGAAACGGGGCATCAGATGGTTATTCAAGAGGCTTTAACAACGGGGAGTTTAACCTCCACTAACTGGAGGGAGTATTCGTGCCAAACTAAATGTTGAAACAAAGGATGGGCCAATTGACTATGGTATAATTCTAGCCTTCCGCTCGTCGAGAAAAAGGAGCGCAGTCGAGAATGACTTGTTTTGTTGTAGATGGCAGGCCTATACTATTGATGCCCTATTCGGACCAACAATATATAAAAAACAGCCAGATCAGTTACTGCCTCCGCCAAGGGGCGGATGGAATATCTCCACGAACAAAACGGCGCTTGAAGGATGGGAGACACTCCCGCGGGGGGTTTCTTGATAAGACCCTGGGAGACGACAGAAGCGCGCGTTTGAGATTTCAATCCATCGCTTATCGTGGAAAGCAGTTCGATATTCTTGCTGTTCTCACGCTCATCGCTCACGTGAACTGACCTCGAGCCTGACCTCGTGGTTTCGACGGGCCGAAAGGAGCCTCTATTCTCGACAGTACTTTATTCCCAAGATGTTAATTTAAAAAAAGTGACATCTGACACCTGCTAAATGGATATTAAAATTCTCAAATTTTTTGACCTCTGGGGGGGGGGACGATTAGGAGATACCTGACCTTAGACGGGTCACGCTTTGGTGTTTAGGACATATTTACGTACAAAAAGTATCAAGAAACACAAGGAATAAATCAACTCAACAAGAAAACAATGGTACAAGAACTAACATTAGTTCAACGGGGATCGATCACCTAAGGGCAATAACGACCTAGAGCTACACACACAAAAAAAATAACACAAAAAGATAAAAAAAATTACAATACAAAAAGAGAGAAAAGGGAAATATAAAATAAAGGTAATTAATTGATCCGAACGATACAAGGATTTACCTGATCGTTCTTGATTTGTGAACAGAGAGACTTATTGTCCGAATATATACAGTTTAAAGAAGAGGAACAAACAAACATAACAGTTACAAGCATAAAATTCATCCTAGATTAGTTCCAGTAGGCTCTAGGGGGGTTCATACTTATGCTATCCGCAATACATTTCCCGGATCCTTTAATATAATTGATTTTGAATTGATACTCCCGGAGGTATAAACTCCAGCGCATAAGGCGACCATTGTTATTTTTTACATTTCACAAATATGCAAGGAGATTGTGATCCGTCGCTACAATGAACTCTTTACCTAATATATACATTCTAAACTTCTTTATGGCCCATATAACGGCCAAAGCCTCCTTTTCAATGACGGTATAATTTTTATCGCGCGGGAGAAGCTTACGGCTCGCGTAGGCAACGCGATAACTATCGCCATCTTCTTAGGGTTTGAGAAGTCGGAGAACAGGAGTGGAAGCTAATTTTTCCTTCAGCTGTTTGAAGTGGCAGAGAGCTAATGGGGACCAGAAAAGGTGTTCCAGGGCCTTTTTTTAACTTAGTCACACAAAGGGGCCGAGATAAAAGCAAAATGGGAGGCACGAAGTGGCGGTAGAAAGAAGCAAATCCCATGAAGGATCTTATTGGCTTCTTATTGGACGAACGGGGCATTTCCACAATGGCGCGGTTTTTGTCCTCCTGGTCGGCCAAAAAGTTGTTCCCAATGTGAAAGACAAGGTATTCAATCGTACTATAAGCAAAATAGCACTTGCTCGAGTCGATTGTAAGTCCGTGCTCACGCATGTAACGCAGCAGGGCCTGGAGGGCGATTACGTGAGGGTCCCACTCGCAAGTTGCACCGTAAATGTTATCGAAATAAAATGTCACGTTTGCCAACCCGTCTATTATTCTTCGCATCATGCCATTGTAATTACTACAGGTCGTCATCGAATTAAGTTTCAAAAAATCGAAGCACAGTCTATATGACCCGTCTGACTTCTTTACCAAAACAGTGAGGCAGCAGTAATTAGATTGGGAGGGTTATATAATCTTTAAATTTATCAGTTTAGTAACTTTTGCGTTGAAGCCCTTTCTTAAATGGATGGGAAGGGGGTACGGCTTAAAACGAATAGGCTCCAGGGTAGTTAAAATAATATCATGCTCGAAATAAGTGGCACAGCCAGGATCTCGAACATCACGACTCCACAGTGACTCAACAACTGCTGCAGCTGACTCTTCGACTCGGGGGACAGCTGGGTGTTAACGTATACGTCAGATGAGTGGGAGTCGGTAGCGCTGGTCATGATAGGCAAGGGGTACTTCTTGTTCTGTTCAATGTAAGCCACTTGCACCACATTTAGAGGATCTAGGGGTGAATGGGGCCGATCCAGGTCGATTGCCACACAGGCGAAGGATTTAGGTGTGATGGGTCCATTCTTCGTCGAAGCGGGTCTGACGTTGCCTTTTGCGGCTGTTCTTCGACAGATATCACACAAAGGGCATTACTTAAGGATGTCATCTGCTACACCTGGCTAATAATCATACTTAAAGATTCTCTGAACCGTTTTAGTATCAGTGAAATAGCCAAGAAAAGACTATCGTGAGACGTCTTCAATATGAGGGGGACCCGCGAACAGGGGATGCATAACGCATCGGCCTCGAAACTATTGCGTTCCAAGCAGGCGCGGTACAGGAGGTCGTTCTTCACGACCTAGGAAAGGACTTTAATTCCGCGGGTATACTCCTGAATATTATTATCAGCTTTTTTCCAAAGGGGGCGGAGTGATCACAGTCCCTTTGCTCTTTAGAGAATTCATTGTTTAGAATTCCGCTAAACTCGGAGTCGCAGGGGGTTTCAAGGGGAGCGGGTGCCTCTTCTTCCCTTTTCGACTGGAAACGCGTGAGAATGGGTTGAACCACCTTGGTGGAAGTAACCCGTTTGCACTGTCCGACCAGAACAGCGCAGAACCTTATTGGTGCCACTACTACTTCAGCCCAGCCGGTATAATACGGGCATTCAATAAAGCATTTCACGATGGGGAAGTTGAAAAGTCTCCGAAGCGTATACCCAAACACTGTCTAAAAGTTTGGTTGGACTCTATACGGGCGTGACGAAATTCAACGCGGTATAAATCCGGCGTCATGTTATACGCGGCTAACAATTCCGATTTCAACGTCGAATAATCCATCGTTGCTTCCGGTGGAAGGGATATGAAAATATCTCGGAGCTTAGAACATAACAACGACAGGAGTTTAGCGACATCATCCGCTTCAATGTCCCACTTGTTTAGCTCGAAGGTCTTTACAAAATGCGTCAGATAGGACCTGGAATCTTCTCCTTCCTTGTCTACGGGGAGCTTTACTGTTCATGTTGTCGGATGCGTTCTCTTTTTTCTCGTACTTCTCTTTCTTTTTCTCCTTCTTCTCTCTCTTCTTTCTGCTCTCTCGGCTCTCTCTCCTTCTTGAATATAGGAAACAAGGACTTTTCCGGATAACCCAAGAGATTCACCTTGTAATTTAGATTGGACGAATGAAGACATGATGGTCGCGAATTTTAATTAAACTTTTTTTCAATAAAAATGAAACGGGATTGTCGACCCGAATTAACTCGCTATACCCACGCCGCGATTAATAATTTCTGTCTGAGCACTCGCAACTACACGAATTAACGCGAGAGCCTTTAACTTTGCTCACAACACCAAAAACAAAACTAAACTGAGCCTTTTTTGATATGATGGGGATAAAATTCCGTTTTGGGAGAATAAATGAGAAGCACGGTCTCAAAACCAACACACGGTATGTATAAAGATGGGTACACACAACAAATGGGAAAAATAGTTTGCAAGAATATTTCTGCTTACCTTTTCAATAGCCAAGCCTTCAGCCTCAAAACCTTTAAGAGACCGTAATTTTTTTTTTTTGTATATATATATTATGTCGTAGAATGAACCTGACATATACGTCATTTGTACCCAAAAGACGTGTTCGCTCAAGCTCAACGCGTGACTTTGATTCTACTTTGGTCACGACAGAGATGGGGAATATAAGTGAAGGGGGTTGGAGAACGAGTGCAAAGGATTTTAAATTCCAAAGACTGATTGCAGTTGGCTAATATTAACTAATGAAAGCTGCGGCTTATAAAAAAGTAGGAACAAAATATACTTTAATATTGTCACAGTTATATACAATAAATAAATTAAATAAAAGAATGGAAATAGATACTCGATGAATACAAGAACCTAGCTTAACAGAGCTACTCATTGCGAGCTCTACTAGGGAGTGGGAGCGAGAGGCGATACGAACCTCTGTACAAACACACACACAGAGGACTGGCCGGAATAACCACAGATGATTTTTCTCAGCCTTGCTTGGGTTCGAGGCTTTAAGAGATGAAACGTGGTAGTGAATGGTTATACGAGGGATGTTAAATAAGGGAAGTTTATTTAACCTCTAGTAGTAACACTAACTGGAGGGAGAATTAGTGCCAAATGATATGTACCGAAACCAAGGATCGGCCAATTGACTGGGGCTCAGATCCTTCGGTATAATTCTAGCCTTCCGCTCGTCTAGAAACAAGAGTGAGGTCGAGAAGGACATGTTTCGTTGTAAAAGGCAAGCGTATACTGTCGATGCCCTATTGACCCAAGGCAAGACTCCGGAGGAAAGCCAAAATGCTATAACAATCATTCTACATTAAAAGGTGATCAAACATACCTACAAACTATAGACCAATCAGCATTCTCTCGTGTGTCTATAAAATCTTCACAAGAGTCATTAATAACATACTACAAAACCAGCAAGATATCCAACAACCCAAAGAACAAGCTTGCTTCTGAAAAGGCTTCTCACCCATTGGCCATGCAGATAACGGATATTGTAAAAGTCCTGTTACAATCATTACGACGCCCTCAATAAAGGAAACAATGACAGTTTTGATGCCGTTAGAAACATTTATAATTGGTTGAGCATATATATATGTATTTATATTGTAATATTAATCAATATGGCCACACTCAGCAGCAATCACGCGCCCCAGGCGAGACATGAAGGCCGCGCGCACGTTGCGGATGAAATCCGTCCTCAAGCTGGCCCACACATGAATGACAGATAACTTCAGCTCGTCCATGTTGCTGTGGCAGACCTTGCAGGTCTTGCCTTTGGCATGCAGCGGCCAAAATTCCTTCGAGCAGAAGTTCATGTTCCACTGCAACCACTCTTTCACTGTCTTGGTCGTATAAACCGGGGCACAGTCCTAATAAAAGATTTACTCATCTTGGGGATCTTTCTCATTCGGTGCAAGACTCTCGAGGCTAAGATGTGCCTGGAATAGGCTGCGTAAGCCTGTAACAGGCTGCGAACCAAACCGGCGGTATCTTCTTGATATTCGAAGCCACGACATCAAGCCTCATCACAGAGGCCGCGTGCTTGATCGTGAACATGGATCGGACCTCAGAAATGTCATGGCAAAAGTTCACAACGTGGTCGTTTGGTTCCTTGATGACTAAATCGACTGTGGAGGTGTTTTCATCATAAAAAAATGAGAATTCAATTGCTATAACACTTCAAATCATTTTTGTCGTAGATGTGTTCTAGTATTATGTCTATCGCTTAGGCGATTGGTACATTCGTGAACAATGATTCTACATCTATGGTGGCTATTTTTTTCATAGGTTCTGGATCGAATGATATCGATTAAATCGGCTGAGGATTTGAGGCTGTATTTGTTCAGCACGTATGAAGTTAATATTTTGTTTCAGAATTTACTCAATTCATACGTAATGGTAGGAACTTAACTAACTATTGGCCTAAGGGGGTTTCCAGCCTTGTGGGTCTTCAGAGGCCCATAAGCGTATCCAGTGATGAAATCACCAATAATTTTATTTATTTGTATAATTCCTGGTTGGGCATTCACTTCTTGAAATCGTCGGTGGCGTTCTTTGAATTTACCTAAATTTCCATTGGTCATTTAGGATACTGTCCATTTTGGCATGGTACTGTTATGTCGGCACGATGGCAAATATGCTTGCTTTATCTGCTTTCCTGATTGTGATCTCTGATTTTTCATCTATATTATTTGATATATTACCCCTAAGAAAATAATAACCCCCATAGATGTAGAATCATTGTTCATGAATGTACCAGTCACCGAAAAATAGAAATAATATTCGAATACGTCTACGACCAAAATGATCACTGCCCCCCCCCCTCCATAAGTGGAATAACATGGGCGGACATGAGGAAGCTCCTACAAATCTGCACTTCAGAGGCCTCCTTCTATGGACCTAATTGAAGTATGTACCGCTAAGTTGATGAGTCGCTATGGGTTCTCCTTTGGGAGTTCTCTTTGCTAACTTCTATATATGAACGGTCAAATAAAGGGTTTTCTCAAGGATACCCAACCTCCACATCTAATGCAAATACATAGACGACATTTACATTCATGGACAGACAGAAGAAGAAATACATACGCTGGAAAGTGCCTTTAAAGAATTTTCTTACCTCAACTAGACTATCAAAGAAAGCCAAAACAACTAATTACCATTTTTAGACATCGTCACTAGCAATATTAATGAAACAATAACGACTAAAGTATATGTTAAAGCCACCAACCTAGAACTTTGCATGAATGCCCTAAAGCTTCCGAAAAAGCATGATCTTATTGTATATTAACCGTGTCTTCACTATTGCACTACATAGAAGAATATGCACAATGAACTTGAGAGAGACACTCAGGTACTCGTTAAGAAAGTATTCTCCAATAAAGAAATAGAGATATCTAAAAGAATTAAAATAGACCAATGGTACTTGTCAGAAGCCCACAGATGAACAAAACACAGGCAGGGAAGACATGATAGAACTCTTTTTAAGAACAGTATCAGCATAGAACACCGTGCAGATGGAAGAGCAATCAAGGACATTATAAACCGAAGAATAAAACCAACGAATTATGCAAAAAGATCGCACTAACTATCTATCTACTAGCAAAGCCGGACATCAACCTTTTTCATGATAAATAACCCAAAACCTCCACCTCAACCCTAAACATAACATAACATAACATAACATAATTTCACGGATGACAAAAGCAACAGGGGCCTATGAAAGGTCAGACGCATCCGTCAAAACCCACCCACAAAAAGCACCATCAACAGGGGAAGACAAAATCAAAGTCCCCCACAATATAATATAACAGATGACAAAAGCCACAAAAGCTGATCATAGGTCATCCGAGTCAAACGGCCTCTTTTTTAAGGCACCAAAACTCCCAAGAAAACTACATCCAGAGGATTGCGCTAGAAACAAGGGTATCACCAATTAAGGCTTGTCAAGAACTAAATCATGCAGCTATAGATATATACAAACAATATTAATATATACAAAACTTAGGAACCATCACAACCTTCCCTGCCCATAAACTCATCCAACCTACTCTTAAATACATTTAAATTTAGGCTACCTACTACCCTCGGCGGCAATTTGTTCCAGAAATCTACCACTCTATTGGTGAAAAAATATTTTCTTAAATCCAACCTACACCCTTGCCTTTTAATTTTCAAGTGGTCATCTCTAGTCCGATTTCCATCATATATCTCAGAAAACTTGCTAACATCCAATTTATCTATCCCAGAAAAAAATTTAAACAGCTCAATCATATCCACTCTCACACACCTCCTTTCGAGCGAGAACATATTTAATACCCTCAGTCTATCTATATATTCAAGGTGCCTCAGGGAAGGAATAGTCTTTGTTGCCCTCCGTTACACTGACTCGAGAAGGTTAATATCGTGTCTAAAATGTGGGGACCATGCCTGTATACAGTACTCGAAATGTGGCCTAACATAAGAGTTATAAAGTTTAAGAATAACCTCCTTAATTTTGTAACTGAAATTTCTCTTAATGAAACCCAGTACTCTATTTGCCCTATTTCTTGCTTCAATACACTGCTTAGAAAACCTTAATGACTTATCTATTACTACTCCTAGATCTTTCTCATCATCTACTGAGCTCAGCCAATGCCTATCCATTTCATAGTTAAATTCTTTATTATCTTTTCCCATGTTAATAACTTTGTAATTATCAAGGTTGAAAGTCATTTGCCACTTATGCGCCCAAGATAACAATTTATTTAAATCCCCCTGCACTTTAAAATTATCATCAATATCTTTAACTACAGCTGCTAATTTGGTATCATCCGAAAAAATTGACACTTTATTATTAACTGCCTCCCCAAGATCGTTTATATAGATGACAAATAATAATGGACCGAAAACTAATCCCTGAGGAACCCCACTGATAACCTTCCTTCACTCTGACTTTACACCATTTAGCACTACCTTTTGCTTCCTGTCTTTCAGCCACTCGGCTATCCAATTTGAAACCCCCCACATATCCCAATCATTTTTAATTTATGAACTAGTCTCCTATGTGATACCTTATCAAATGCTTTACTAAAAGTAAATTATATCTACATTCTCTCCCTTATCTACTTGATCTGTTACAAACTCCAGAAAGTCTAGTAAATTAGTCAAACATGATCTACCTGATCTAAACCCATGCTGAGCATCGCTGATTAACCCCTCCCTCTCTAGATGTTGGCAAATTCCTTTTATAACTATTTTCTCAAGAATTTTACAGACTACAGGAGTTAGGCTAACCGGTCTAAAGTAATTTGGATCCTCTTTACTACCCTTCTGGAAAATGGGGGCTACATTCACTCTTTTCCAATCATCGGGTATTTCTCTATATTTCAGTGACCTAGTATACAACTTCTCCAGAACTATACAGATACTTTCTACCCCTTATTTAAGTATCCTAGAATGAATATTATCAGGGCCGGAGGCCTTAAGAGTATCTAACTCACCTATTAGTCCTTTTATTATCCTCCAATCCACACTAATGGTAGTAAACACCTCTTTCCCTGACACATGAGTACTATACATAAGACTATTTAGTTTCTCCTTTGTAAATACTGATGCAAAATGACCATTTAGTACCTCAACTATTTCCTCATCAGTTTCTCTCACAACCCCTTCATATTTGATAGGTCCTATTTTAACTCTGCCAGACTTATTATTAATTTTATAGTAACTAAAAAACTTTCTAGGATCTTTGTTGCTATCCTGAGCTAATTTAATTTCTGACACTCTTTTGTTCTTCTTTATAATCTTATTTAACTCATTCCTAGCCTTTCTATAATCACTTAAATTTTGAATGTTATTTTCCACATGTAATTTTTTATATGCCCTTTTTTTCTCTGAAACTTTTCTAGCTATCTCCTGATTCCACCATAATGGTTTCCTACTTTTGTTCCTAATGGTCTTCATTGGGATACATTGTTCTTGGACTGCATTTAATATATGCTTGAAAGTATATACATCCAATAACCATTTTTACCTCTGAATTTTACATCCCAGTCTACAAAATTTAGCAAGCTTCGGAGTTTTACATAATCTCCCTTATGAAAATTTAGAACTTTAACAGCATTCTCGGTTATTTTACCCTTCTCAATTCCCAAGTTAAAAAGAACTATCTGCGGGTCACTATTTCCCAATGCTTCCTCAACAGTCAATTCTTGAACTAAATAATCACTGTTAGAAAGTACTAAATCATATATAATGCCTGCCCTCGTTGGCTCATTAACAAATTGATTTAAAAAATTATCCTCAAAGCATTCTATGAACCTGCCACTTGTCCTATCCCTACCTATCATATTTTCCCAGTCCACAGAGTTCAAGTTGAAGTCCTCAATAATAACTACATCTGTTTCACATCTCTTACTTATTTTCCTTATCATTAGTTGATCCATATTATCAGTCTGCCCAGGTGGCCTGTAAAAAGCTCCCAAATACACCATTCTATTTTTACTGAACCTAATATCTATCCAAAGTGATTCAACACCATCCTGCTTTATTGAAGTATTTAAACTTGAAACAATGTTGTTTTTTATATAGATAATTATTCCTCCACCAATCCTACCTGTCCTTTGATTAATGTAAATATTATAGCCCTGTAAATCCAATTCACTTATAGTGTCACTAAATTCTATTTCATTAATCCATGATTCAGTAACACATAATATATTTATATCCTCATTGATAATATATCTGATATATGAGTAAATATGTACCTTATCAGACTGTGAACTCGTACCTTACTCGTATATCGGAATGAGTGAAACACACACCAAAGAAGAAAAACATACTAACTCAACAATGGAGCACCTAAAAAACATACACAAGAAATACAAGGAACTTGCCTTAAGAGAAAAATGATGGAAGAAAACACAGAAATTTAGACCCTGCTCTCAACAAATGCCAAGGTTAAATATACAATCTAAATCTCATGAAATCCCTCCAACTGTAGGACAAGGAATTCGAGGGATCAGGTACATTTAGGAAAGATTGATTTAGCCGCTAAACACCTTAGGCCAGCAGCCTAACTCCAACTCTACGGCCACTCACTTACCTTTCTTCAACCATTTCCTTCCTGCACCTCGTCCGCTCGCTAATTCGCCTACACGTGTTCAACGTTCTGTTCTTCAGTTTGTTAACACATTTAAACTGGAATACATTTATGAATTTTCCACTTTAACTCTGAAGATGAAACTTGTCCTATCGAAACGCGGCAGTATAATAAAAGAATGTGCTAAGGTGCATTAATTTCCATCCAACTTTTTGTAATTCATAAATAGCAGTCTCTGACCTCCGGTAGGCTTATTCACGGGTTGTATCATGAAGAAAAGGCGAACATAAAGAAAATCAAGAAGATTGAAAATATAATTACTAATAGTAGTCTAGCGGTCGTTTTCAATAGAACCTACGATAATAAAAATATACTGCCCAAATTCATATATATATAAAACTGTCGAGGAATTGTGTCCCTACTTTTGTCGGAGAATTATTCTCCAACTATTGACCGTTTAACATTTACTCTGATATTATACCTCTTTTTCAAAGTATTTATATACATAATGACTTTTAGCGAGTTAGTCTGACACCCCTTAGAAAGTGAAATAATTCCTCTATTGGCTGAGTGGACTCTGACGTCGTCTAAAGGAGTCTAAATACTGTATTATGAGAGTACCACAGCGTTTAATCAGTTTTAAGGAAAGAGTTGGTCAATACATAAGGATCCAGTAAAACACCAAGAATTAACCAAAAATATATATCTTTTAATTTATTAATCAACTAAAATATATACCCTAAATTCTATAAGTTCAACATGGACTTCGATCACACGATTGGAATATGGGCCTACTCCTGACGAGAATAGAGATCAAAACAAAGTAGGCTTCACGTCAACAAACCAATTGCCAGATAGCTAATTTCTGGCGGCCTCTAAGTTACAGAGTTAAGCCCCAATTTACTTTCACTAGTCTAACTAAAATATGACAGAAGTCTCGAAATATTATATCTCCTTTAGTTAGCTTGGGGACAGCATTAAAATCCTACTTAATCAAAACAAATATATATACTCATTCGGACTTACATGACCTTGGTAAGAACAGATGTTGACGGATGTCGCTATACTGGATTTTTCAAGAGCCTTTGCATTGCAGTGGAACGAGGGTGGAGGTCACGGAGACGGTAGAAACCGATGTCGATTTCTTCTTATGACGTTATCTATCCGGTTATGAGTCTAACAGACGGAGAGAGGAGTTGTGCTCTCTGGCTCAAGGAGTACTCTTCTTGGTAGCTCTTGAGTTCCTCTAGTATCCCCGTCTACTTCGCAGGGTTACCAAACTGGGTTTTGTTATACGAGGTGATCCCGAAAGTAATTAAATGGAACTTACTTGTGGATTAATTCTTCTTCTCTCAAAATTACTGAGATTGCGATTTGAGAGTCCCTCAAGGGTGAGTCGGTCTTCTTTTGTCTTGTTCACAAAATTCCTGTTTGGCACTTAGGAATTTTGATCCAGCAAGACCTCTCGCTAAGTCTGAGAAGGATATGTCGGTTTGGCACCGATAAGAAAACGAGACGAACTTATTAGTCTTAGAAGTTAAGTTCGGAACTCGGCGAGGGACTGATCACAATAATCTAGTCCTCTATCGTCTCTAACAGAATAATCCTCTTTCTTTCCTTACGGGGCTTATTTATAACCGGAGACTGCCCCAACTAAGGGGGACGGGGTAATCCCACTAAGGGAAGTGCGAGGGATGAGGGGGAGGACACTGCGGAACCCAGGTCTGCTTCTTAATGAGAGGCACCGACAACCGTCGCCTTATTTCTCCTCGGTGGTATTTTCGATCTGACACCGCTGTTTGGCGCTCTGACCGTGGATCTCCTGACCTCATAGGAAATCGGATCTTTTGAGAGCTGTTTAATGGCCTTTTGCGGCTACCTTGGGCCGGCAGCCCGACTCTACTACCAACTCAGTGGGGAGATCAGAGCCCGTCGGCAGTTTGACTCTTAGTCAGACGGCTACCGCTCTCATGCTCCTCAATTTCTGGTACTTTTCTCTGGCTCTCTCCGAAGAAGGATTTTAATATATATATATATATCCGCTTGGCCCTATGGGTGGTGTTACGTTTTAATTCCTCTACATTAGCAATTACATCATCAGTGCTAAAACATCAATAAAAATCAATGGATTAAAATTTAGACATAAAGAGATTCTAATACCGGAAAAAAAATCGTGAAACATGAATCTTAAATATGGAAGTACGGTGAGGAAAACTATCAGGAGAAGGGATATGAAATAGGAACGAAATTGACAATAAAATTTTGTTTTTTACACAAGAAAATTATAGTTAACAAGTCAACATGCTTTTCGATGTGTGACTACATTTAATGCAACATATATGACGTTAAATTGAAATATAGTTCAAGTTTTTCAAGGTAATGGAACCATAGCACGTAAAGGTCAGGGAAGTTGTTTACTACAAGTATCCTGAAATTCTAAAGTCTGCCTCTAGAACCACATTGTGTGAGATGGTTTCGAATCGGAAATGGGTCAGGTTTACTGAGTGGAAGACTAGCCCCTCCATATCTACTCATATGCTGAGAAGGCAGTAGTAAAGTGTGCACCTTGTTGCCCGCACATATGAGACAGTGGTACTGCATGTACCTGCAAGAGCACTGTTTCTAAAAACTAAGTTGAATTCTTGAGAACCTAATAAGATTATCTATTTAATGTGACTGAGAAATCCTGCATTTAACGAGAAACTCAATGATTCTCATTTAATTAATGATGTTTCAACTGTTATACCAATCATCTGGTTGTAAAAATTACAAAGATATATTGAAATGATAAGTGATGCGCAAAATTGATGGTAAAAATGGATATATCGATTTAAAGACAAAGATATATAAAACATGATGGTAACAAATTAAGGCCTAGACATATTGTATAAATATGTTTGGTTATTCAGTTTATGCTAAAAATAATAATTACTAAAATACGAATTACAAAATTTAACTTCTTTAAAAGACAAGACCGGAAGACTAAACTGTTGGTACTATACAGGGTACGGACGATATTTGTTCACATGAAATATTGTTGAGAGTTTGTCAAAATGGTTTTTCGATCTCACTCGATGAACCCGTTTGTGGCATCTATGCTAGCCTTCAGACAACCTCAGAACTGGGCACAGGCCTTCGTAACTCTCTCCCGTTTCAGGCCCATGAAGGCCATGGTAATCATTGCTCTTAGCTCTTTCGTCGTGTTTGAGCTGAAGGTGTTGGTCTCTGGGTCTCCCAAAGCACACACAATGAAGTCAATGATGTTGCAGTTAAGCAAGTTGGGAGGCCAAATGTCAGGTGATGTGTGATCAAAGAAATTCTCTGACCGCCAGTCATATGTATCTTCCAGCTCTTGTAATAGGGCGCAGTTATGCTGCCAAACGTAAGCCCTTCCTACAACTACACGGTCAATTCAATGTTTCACCACTTCACGAACAATACAGATGTAACCGTTGGTGTTCAGCCTTTGGCCCTTGGGGTAAATGTAGGGTTGTATGACGTCACCTTCACTGCAGACGACACCAAAGACAATAATTCTCCTAGGATATTTCATCCGCATCACTCTTGGCGCGTCCTTGGGTGGGACAAAGAGCAAATTATTTTTATAGCAGTTGATATTCTAGTCTTTGCAGAAGTTCCGGCTAAAACTGACGTTTCAACCTGTTGAGGAGCTTCTTGGTATGATCGATTTACTTTTTTTTCTGCAGTGCCTTGCACAAAGATTGTCCTGTCTGGCGTTCTGATAGCATAAGATTGTAGACCTTAATATTTCTACTCTGCTGTCGCCTCGTAGCTGAATCCTAAATTTTCTAGCTCCTTTTCTCCATTTCCCCTCATCCTTTTGCTGACGTTGAGGAAGTATGGAATCTCCTTGTTTGTCCTTCCGGGCGGGTTCCAAAGGAAAGTCATGCATCTTACACAAATTGTGTCGTTCAAAATTTTCCTTTGTCAATTATTCTCCCAAAAATGAATCAAAAAGGTTTATAATTTTAAGAAGAAAAAACTCGAAACAAGGGTAAAAGAATATGCTTAAAATTAAGATTTGAAAATAATGCAAACGAATACTGTCCGTATCCTAAATATTGTGCCAACTTCTCAGTTGACTTTTAAAAGTATGTGACTATGAGTGGAAGTGGCCGAAGTAACAGCATTAAAAGTAGGTATAATATTTGTATATAAAAACTATTTCAAAACATCGGAGGGAGGTCGAATCTCTGTAATTGTCTAAAACAAATTTTGGTGGGTAATGTATGTATATATTACATGAGCAGAACGATTAATGGAGAAATACTTCTCTTTTTTGGTGCGAACAGAGAAAAATCTCGGTTTATTACCAAGTGGAAACACAATCCAACCTTCAACCAGCAGGCTGTACTTCATATATAGGTTCTCTGGTGGCAATAACCTTGAGAAAATGACTGGTAGCAAGAATATATAGACCTAGGAAATAATTTTAATCATACAGGGGTCAGACCTTTGAATAAAAACAGAAAGAGAAAATATTTAACATTAAAATCATTTAAGTGTATTACGTAGAAGTTCCGCATAAATTTTAAATAACAAATATAATCTCAATGATAAGGGTTATAAGATAATATTAAACCTCAAGGAAAAACCTGCTAAAATAAATAACCCTTCAAAATGATAGATAATATACAAAGATTTAGAAAATATGGAGACTGATTCAAAAAGAAATACCCTCTGTTTAAAGAATTGATAATGAACAATGGAATTAAATGGCAAGGGCAATATAACCCATTAGGCAAATTTCACCAGAACAAAGGAACCAAAAATGGGGGACTATTGAAACAGCTGTGCATACAAGTAATGAGGCTGATGCCGAGGAAGTTTGACCAACCAGCTTTGATATGGCCTCGCAAATACGAAATCTTATTTTGATACGAATGTCGACCCGGTGAGTATCAGTCAAAGATTCCAATTTCGAACACACTCTTGGTATACACACGCATACACGAGATAAACGCACATACCTTACGGACCAATAGGCTCCGCCCAGCTGCTCACGGAGTAGAGAAAGAAAGACACGCCCCCAATATTTCGTCAGGATAAAAGGGCTTGTAAAAGTCACACACACATTAATTATTTCTCTTATTCTTTCAGGCAAGAAGACACACAGTTAAGCAGCGAAGAAATACAAGGACATAGAAGCAGTTAACACCGCTAGCCAGAGACTAGTGACGCAGCAATTTCACTTGCCCGAAACAGTGGTGGCCAATAGCCCAAGATTAAATCCCCAAAACCACCATTTTCTAATATCCTAAACGTACGACGAGTAATCAGTTGCTTACCGTTAGCCCAGCCTGTAAGTGGACAACCAGCGGCCATCTTGGAAATTACAATTGTAGTCAGATTAAATTCCACGGCGGTAATCAATCGCAGCAGATAACTCATAAACTAGTAAACCTCATAGTATTTTAATTGAATGGTGTAATAATTTAATTCTTTGTTTAATCGTTTATTTAACAAGAACTAAAAATTAATTCGGATGATGTAGATGCAGATGATAGGATAATAAAAATATCTGGACTGATATGATTATGATGGTTTCTTGAATGCTGTGTGATGGAAGAAACCATTGGGTTCGACAGGTATTGCCTGTTCTTTAAGACGAATATAGGTTCTTAGTAATATTATATTTAAGTTGACAGCTAGTTTTTAGCACATATCCGTCATGATTCATACATAGTGAACCTCATCCATCTCGGTTCATCCATCCCTTAATCATCTCCATCATCCATATAATATAAATATAAGCATACGAATTATTTTTCCCAAGTCAAGAAACAAGGTTAAAAAGAAGACAGCGCAAAAACATGGAACAAACCTCTCCAAGCTCCAACATGGAGGGCTTGGAGCTGAGTCTGACAATGATTGAGCGTGCACCTGATTTCGGGGACTACCCTGGACCACGTGGAAACCCATCTGTTCATTGCGGGTAACTCTCTCCAGTGCCCGGTACTTACGGTACTTGGAATAAGCAAGAAGGATGAATAATTGAATCAAGGGGGATCCCTGAAGAGATTTTATTTACGGATTCTCCTAGTCAGGGAAAATCTTTCAATGGAACTGACTCTCCAAACCATCTGCTCGGTTATCTGAGCCATACGTCTACGCTTCAATGAACAACACAATGGCTATGCCACTCTCTGTGACACAACGAGGAACCTAGAACTCGACTAAGCGAGGAAGTAGTTAAGAAACTAAAAAATATTGGACTAGAACCACGAAGGCCGCCCAAAAGCAAACGTAGACAAAAGTAGGAGAAATAATTAGATTAAAAAAACAAACAAACAGAAGACCATAGCCAGGTCTTTGAGATCGTATTTAAGAACTCAGAAATGGGTACAAGAGCCCCAGAAAGTGGAATCTTAGCATTCGGCCAAACTAATCTCCGAACAAAGCCCAAAAAGAGTCCTTCTTATCTGTACAGATCTACTTCAGGGAATCAAATTTCTAAGGCTAAATGTGTTCTGAATGCGGAAGCCGCGAACATAGGTGCAAAGAGTGTACAAATGCTAAAAAAATGCATGGACTGTAAAACTCGCAAGGAATTCTGTCTGTCTTTTCCACTTAAAGCTAATACTAAAAGGACAGTAATAACATAGGGAAAAACACAACTACGCAGCGGTAACAACAACAGAACTGTCAGCTGAAAGTAACACCGTGGTAAATAATGAAGGAAACATGAGACTAGCCTCTTGATCATATGGATACTCTAGACGCATTTTGACAACATATCCAAACCTGGATCATATTTCAATGAGCTGAATAAAATGATCGCTAAAAACAAACTCCCACCGATATGGTGTCCACAGAATCCTTTCTTCGGCGACCTAAAAGAAATAGGTATGTCTTATGCCCAAAGAAGAAACTTGAGTGTAAAAAAGAAGAAAACGAAGCAACACCCGAGGAAGAGTAAACCACCAACACTGAATCACCAATAAGAGATGACGAGAGCGAAGCAAAGGATATTTCCAGGAAATTATGAAATCTTTGGAAAAGGAATAACCTAAGATGTCGCTCACACAGGTTAACTTAATACAAAATGTAAATTGATAAAGCTATAATTAAATGAAATTACAAATGTGAATACGAAGCAAACACTGATTTAAAAAAGGCCAAATCACTTACTTTTGGACTAATGCTATAACATCACGAACGGAAAATTCAGAAAGAAACGCTCCTGGTAAACTAATTCAGCCGGCAGAACTGAATAAAAAAAGGTAAATAAACATAACTTAGGTACCAAAATATATATTATATTTTTTACGCTGAATTCGAATGGCTGGAGATTCAATTTATTTTTTACAACAATATAATAAGAAATGAAGATCTAGAAAGAGTAGTATTGGAGTAGATCTTAAAAACGGAGAACAGAAAAGTGCCCACCTACAATGTAATATCGACAAATTACCTCCATACCAGATATGACATCGAAACATTGGCCATTAAAAAATGGCTCGAATTCACAGAAAAAGGTAACTTGGTAGTCCTTTTTTGCTACTAAGATAAGGATGACTAGCGGAAACTTGGTTGTAGCTAGAGACTATGAACCCTAACACGCAAATATGTTCTCGTTCCAATCTTTATACCATTAAAGAAACCAAAATACTACGATAGGAGTAGTGGGCAAACACATTTGAGAGCGTACATGAACAAAATACATATGTATAAACAGACATTTTTACCGTCGCTCTTGAGAAAGTCTTTGAAAGTTACAACCTTTGTATTTATCCTTAGCAATAGATTGTCTGACTGATGGTATATATCACCCCTTTTCGCGGGAATATATGACAAGGATATACTACACATAAACCATATCTGTTGAATATATATACTAAACACAGGCGTATCCTGTGGGCCTAAAATACACTGGATTATCATCTTGATTCTTGACCTGCAAGTTATCATCTTCGACATCTTGGGGGATATAGATAAGCAAGATCGATCCATTTATACTTCGTTTCCTAAACAATTTTCAAAAGACTTACATTTATTATAAATCAAATTAAATTCACCGTTTATTTTCAAATGTATTTGTCCATTATGTGATATTTTGGGGGGTTCTGTAATGTAAATGGAATGTCATGTGATGATTTTCAGATGAGTTTATTATCCTAGAATAACATAAAAATTATACATTCCTTCAAAATACTTTGTCTGTTCCTTATATCCTTATCTATGCAAGTGAAAATTTCCACTGTTTCACATTTAAACCTATAATAATAAGGCGGAATATGTATTTATTTTATATCTGCTTTATTCAATAAAAGTTTGACAAAATATTTGCGTTTTAGGTCATTTGGGAGGTTTTAGCGGTGAATATAATTAGCTTTAATTAGATTAATATCATTCCAGATAATGCGATCAACATGATATTCGTAAGAATGAGGAAATTTAATGACGAATGATAGACTTTGAAATAATCTCATATTCACACAATGTTTGGGTCCATATTACCGTTAGGAATTGAACAATAGCTCAAGTTTAATGAGGGTAAAACTAAACCTGTCAACTACAGATACCATAAAAGGTCTTGCACTACATCTTGTTCACGAAGATGTTTGTAGATAAAGCGCTCTTTTAAGTCGTAATATTCGAGACTTCAAAATTACTTAACACGTAAAAATTATCAAAGTACCCTCGTTGACCACTTTATACACGCAATCCACATGCCTTAGCAACTTCTCCTTCAGTAAGTGCAGAATGCAGCTACAATAGCCTCGCTCTGCTTTATCAGCAATAGATCGGTGTTTATGTTGATGTTTATGCACAAATCCGCCCTAACTCTCCTGGTATATACTCCCACGAAGCAATTGGTCGATTAGACTATCTACGTATACACGAGGGTTACCAGGAGCTGGATTCAGGATGGCAATGGACGTCAAAAAGTGTTTAATCCCTTCAATTCCCATGTCCAATCTATTGGACAATTTTTAAAGTGCTATAAATGCTAAAAATTGCTGCGTAACTCAAACTGAGTCGCATTGCGGAGGCAGTTAATAATAAAGTGTCAATTTTTGCGGATGATACCAAATTCGCAGCTGTAGTTAAAGATATTGATGATAATTTTAAAGTGCAGGGGGATTTAAATAAATTGTTATCCTGGGCACATAAGTGGCAAATGACTTTCAACCTTGATAAGTGCAAAGTTATTAACATGGGAAAAGATAATAGAGAATTTAACTATGAAATGGATGGGCATTGGCTGAGCTCAGTAGAGGATGAGAAAGATCTAGGAGTAGTTATAGATAAGTCATTAAGGTTTTCTAAGCAGTGTATTGAAGCAAGAAATAGGGCAAATAGAGTGCTGGGTTTCATTAAGAGAAATGTCAGTTACAAAAGTAAGGAGATTATTCTTAAACTCTATAACTCTTATGTTAGGCCACATCTAGAGTACTGTATACAGGCATGGTCCCCACATTTTAGACACGATATTAACCTTCTCGAGTCAGTGCAACGGAGGGCAACAAAGATTATTCTTTCCCTGAGGCACCTTGAATATATAGATAGACTGAGGGTATTAAATATGTTCTCGTTCGAAAGGAGGTGTGTGAGAGGGGATATGATTGAGCTCTTTAAATTTTTTTCGGGGATAGATAAATTGGATGTTAGCAAGTTTTTTGAGTTAGATGATGGAAATCGGACTAGAGGTCACCACTTGAAAATTAAAAAGCAAGGGTGTAGGTTGGATTTAAGAAAATATTTTTTCACCAATAGAGTGGTAGGTTTCTGGAACAAATTGCCGCCGAGGGTAGTAGGTAGTCGAAGTTTAAATGTATTTAAGAGTAGGTTGGATGAGTTTATGGGCAGGGAAGGTTGTGATGGTTCCTAAGTTTTGTATATATTAATATTGTTTGTATATATCTATAGCTGCATGATTTATTTCTTGACAAGCCTTGATTGGCGATACCCTTGTTTCTGGACGCAAACCTCTGGATGTAGTTTTCCTGGGAGTTTGGGTGCCTTAAAAAAGAGGCCGTTTGACTCGGATGACCTATGATGAGCCTTTGTGGCTTTTGTCATCTGTTATATTATATTGTGGGGGGACTTTGATTTTTGTCTTCCCTTGGTGATGGTGCTTTTTGTGGGCGGGTTTTGACAGGCGCGGATGACCTTTGATAGGCCCTGGTGGCTTTTGTCATCCGTGAAATTATGTTATGTTATGTTATTGTCCAACCACGGGACGTGTGGCAATCGTAGAAAAGGGATTACGCGAGACTTAGGGCTTAGTTGCGCTCAGACAAAGAGAAAGTATGAACGCGTTTCCATCTTGCAGCAAAAAGAGAGGTAAGAAGTTATTATTGTTATTATTAATAAATAACTTATTCATTGATAAAAATGAAGAAGGCAAAACCGGATTTTGATAACATGTATAATTGTTTGTAGAGCATTATATTTATGAAGATGAGGTATAAAAGTGTTAGAGATATGCCTATTTGACGGCTGTCCAATGTATTGGACCGTGGGGCGATATTAGTGTAAATTTACAACATGCATACTGCACATTATCTTACCATGTGTTCCATTTGCATGGGGTGCCGAGGTCACCTGAGCCTCAGGAAGAAGGCTCCATGTCATTTTAGTGGGGGAAGAGGTATTTGGGCGAAGATGCGTCCTCAGCCCAATTTTCCCCGGCTGACTGCACCACTCTGATAACAGAATGGTAGGCGATGGGACCACCACCTCCCAGCATTACAACATATGGACAGAAAATATTAATATTTCTTTATATATATTAGATTTAGTAATATTATATGTGTATGTACTACACACACACATACACACACACACACATATATATATATATATATATATATATATATATATATATATATATATATATATATATATACATATATATATATAAGATACGGTAGGCTATAGAATATACCGTACATATACAGCCTAGTATATATATTTATCATTTTATTGCAACCAAACTAGAGGATTATGAAAACCTTCTTCAATCGTAAGATGAATCTGATTCAGATGTAGGCCTAACCAGTGAAGATGAGGACGAAGTGTGTAGGCCTATTATGTGCTCAGATGCAAATTAAAATCGTGAGATCGTTCTAGAAGAAGATGAAACTGAAAGTAAAGAGGAAATGAAAGAACCAATTGAGAAGAAAAGTAAGAAGTCAAAAGTAAAAACAACGCAGAGGAAAAAAAATGTAAGGGTTGGTGATATTGCATGGAAGAGGGATGTTTTGGACCTTAAGGAAGAGGAAGTTGCTCATCTCCCAAAACCATTTGATTTATTCAAAGAATATATCTTGGATCGAATGATGGAACTATTTGCCGAGAAAACTAATCAATATGTAGTACAGAAAGTTGGTGTAAGTGTTTGTACTAATTCCCAAGAAATTGAAGCACTAATTGATATCCATTTGAAAATGGGTACATTGGATTCTCCTCGTGTAAAAATGTACTGGTCTTCCAGATCAGGAACCAGAATATCTGCAATTACCGATGCCATGCCAGTTAACCCTTTTTTCAGGTTGCGTTCGTATCTACACGTGGTTTATGTGAATGATAAGCCTGAAACGAATGATAGGTTGTGGAAGGTTAGGCCTATATAAGAATGCGTGAATAAAAGATGTAGGAAAGTATAGAAACAAGAATTTTATAGCTTTGTCGAGATGATGATTCCATTTACGGGACACATGAACATCAAACAATACATCAAAGGAAAGCTTAATCCCTGGGGCATAAAGATATTTGTCTTGTGTACTTCTGATGGGATTGCGACTAATTTTCTTGATTACCAAGGAAAAACAACAATGATCGATGGAGAATTCAAGGAATTTGGTTTGGGAGGTAGTTTTGTGCTTCAACTGTGCAAATTACTTCCCTCAGAATGCAATTTCAAAGTATCATTTGACAATTTCTTTACGTCCCTTCCTCTCATTTGTCCTTTGATAAAAAGGTCCATTTTTTGTGTTGCCACTGTCCGCAATAACCGAATTGAGCACTGTCCCTTAGAAAGTGAAAAGGAACTGCAAACAAGAGGTCGTGGAAACAGTGATCATAGGGTAGATGAAAATGATGTAGTTGTTCTTCGTTGGCTTGACAATACCTTAGTAAGCTCATTTGTAGGTGTCGGCGAAGGGGCCACAGTAAAACGATGGAAAAAGGAGATAAAAGAATATGTAGAAGTTTCAAGGCCAGATATTGTAAAGACCTACAATATGAAAATGGGAGGCCTGGACCAAATAGATCAATACCTTGCTTTCTATAGGATCTTTGTGCGTTAAAAAAATGGACACTGAGAGTAATCTTTCACATGATCGATCTAGCTGTGTGCAACAGCTGGTTAGAGTAAACAAAGTAGGCACTAAAAATAGGAGTGCCTAAAAGGGATATTCCCGATATGCTAAATTTCAGGGAGGAAATAACAGATGGACTTCTGAAATGCAACAAATTTCTGGCAATAAATGAAAGAAAATCCAACAGTTCATCTCTCATAAAAAGACCAAGTGTATCTCCAAGGCCTAGTCCATCTACTGCAACTCGCCTTGACATGACAGCTCAGTGGCCAATATTCTTAGATAAAAAAAATACGTCTCGATGTTCTAGGAAAAACTGCAATCAAAAATCTATGATCGTTTGCTCAAAATGCCAAAAACATTATGTATGAAACGGGAAAGAAATTGTTTCTATGACTATTATAATCAGTGAAACATGATTAGATTGTCATACTGTCCAATGCATTGGGAATTTTTAAGCTTTTTATAACCTATTTTGTCTATTTCCCAATAAAAATTTTAAAAATACCAAAAATTATTATCCTGTGACTGAAGAGGTTAAGATTAACAGACACGCGATCGTCACATGCTCGGGCAACCCCGATAAAGAAGTTCAGATTATAAGGCTTAGCGCTAATCAAATATATCAATATTCCGGGCCAAGCTTAAGATAGTGAGGCGGTATACGAGCGTGCTTGTGCGTGGATTTTCTCCATGTACTAACACGAGTGGGCGTGACCAGTACTGACGGCCACGTAATGGTAGAACAAAAATGAAGATAGAATCTGAGGAAGAGTAGACAACACATACAAGAAGAATATACCGCGGCTATGAAATTTTTCTGACAAAAAGTTTCAGGAACAAGAAGGATAACCAAACTTCATTTTTTAAATGTGCCTCACAACATCTATGACGTAATCTTAAACATCTGCAATACTTTACTGAATATGGGATATTTCTCAGCATTGGAAAAGGCAAAGATGATTTTTCTTCAAATTCTAGACAAATCCAAACAAGGTCTACTGACCAAAGAGTCGTGTGTTCTCACTTATTCTGATTTATGACCTTACGACCTTCAAAACTTTTAATATTTCCAGGACTAGCCTTAGAAGGACCTTGGCAATTCTATTATTTGAAAGTGAATGTGAAATAACAAGAGTTTAAAAAAGTTCGTTAGAATCTTTCGAATAGCTAGGATGTTATTGCCAAAACAAAATAAATTCCGAGCTAACCTTGAGAGGCATTTTTCAATGATATTCTTCAAAAGAGAAAATAAAACAAGACAAGGCTTTCAAATTTCGTTAGAATCGGCCAAATAGTTATGATGTTATTGCCTCAACAAAATAATTTTCAAGCTAAACTTGAAAGGATGTGGTAAAGTATATCATACGAAAGTGAATGTAAAGTAACATCAGGGTTTCAAATTTCGTTAGAATTGGCGAAATAATTTTAATGTTATAGTCAAAACAAAATAATTCCCGAGTTAGCCTTGGGAGGAGTTTCGCAATTATATCATTCAAAAAGGAATGTAAAACAACATAAAGGTTTCAAATTTCTTTAGAATTTTCGGAATAGTTATGATGTTACTGCCTAAAAAAAATAATTTCTAAGCTAACCTTGAGGGGACTTTAGCAATCATATCATTCGAAAGAGAATGTAAAACAATATAAGGATTTTAAATTTCGTTAGAATTAGCCGAACAGTTATGTTATTACAAAAACAACAAAAGAGCAAAACGGGGACCGACCAACCGACGACCGACATAGTGAGATGTAGAGTCTCCCGCGACTAGACTTGATCACGACTAAGAAGAGTTAGAAAGTTACCCTCCCATTTTGCTGTTCTAGTTCCTCTGAAAATTATTCGACTCACTCCTTAATGACCGGGTGAGGAAGAATGCACAACGGCATGGGTTTAGAAGTAGCGGTGGGACGAAATATTCAGTGCATATAGTTACAGAAAAGATCGCCACTGATATGGCGAGAGGAAGTAGCATGGATGTGCAAAAACCCCAGACACTGTTGGATCCCACACTTAGAATTAAAATTAATACAGTTAAACAAGAAGCAAAACATCACGAAGATATTCTTCAATTATCTGAAAGATAGAAGAGCCACAATATGTCTAAAAGTTATACAAGGGAAAAATTTAAAATGGAAGCCGTCGTTGCTAAAAGAGGGTGCTTCAGCCCTACCGTTTTCGAAGTATACACTGTGGACCTCCCTTAGCCAACTCAGCGGGCACAGCTTGCGTAATTTACATGTAAACCACCTGAAATGGATGCGTGGAAAACACGAAAATATCTGGTTCATTTTGCAAGAAGATTTTCCGTGAAAAAGACACGTGTTTTGGCCGTGGCAGAACTCTCATACAACACATGCCACATTCACGTATATTCCTCGTGAATATTGGGTCGTGTATTGCATGTGTTGATTCAGATGGGATTCTTTCAGTATTCCAAACCCGTTAATACTTAGCAGCATTTATTCGTATGTATGACTTCATACATGTTTAAATACTATACCATAAAGTATACATATACATTTATGGGTTGGCTACTGCAAAATATTTACATGCTCTGTATATATTACCAAAATAAGGAACGAGAAGGTTACAAGAAGATAATTCTATTTGTAAGCATAACATTTCTAATTGCCCATAGGATAACAAACCCACAAAATAAGGTCAAAGATCAATGATGACCTTTTTGGCAGTAGATAATTACTTTACAAATTATCAACTGTCCAACTTTGCAATATATCTAGTACAAATAAATAACGTTTTAATTAGAAAAGCAAATCAATTTTAATCATAATAAACCTAAAGCAAATAACAAGACGTGATGAAGGAACACCAGTGTGTTTCCAAATGCAATAAAAAGAGCCTAAGTATGTCACTCTTAACTAGACAAGATTTACACTCCAAAACAGTTTTGAAATATATAAAACTTAGGTAGGCACTATCTATATGAAATCAGTACAAGTTATCTCTCGTAATACATACAGTTCATCTCAATTGACGCACATATCAAACCTTAACAAACAATGTGATTACTCGATTCAATATTTTGGAGCATTGATGATTTATATAATTTCAGACATATACAGAGCAGTTTGTAGGGGCTTTACTGTATATAACAGGGTACAGAATTATTATGGTTAATTGGTGGACAGCACAGTATCATAGATGTGTGAAGGGAATTACTACTGGGTTGTATTAGCTAATACATGTTTGAAGCAAATTGAATGATTCAATTCAGTTTCCCTCATTTTGAGGGCATTGCGCAGTTTACTTGCAATTATAGGTTTATTCAGTTCCATTAGAATCTGTGAATTCTTTTAGCACACTATTATTTATAAGCGTAAACAACTTTGTGTTTCTAAAGGCAACTTTGGCCCTTTAACCAAACATATTATATTGGCACATAAAGTTCTTATTCATAAAACTACACACTATCTTAGATACCATATCCTTCTGATTCATATCATCTATACGAATACATTTACAATACATTTCTTGAAAATATGTGGGTTTTTCCAGTTCCTTCTCTACAGTTTGATGTTCTTCTCTGGTGATCATCATCACTAAATGAGCTAAAACAGTTGATAGATTTCAAATCTCTCAACTCCTGCTTCATATCTCGTATCTCTTCCCTCACATCTAGCAGCAACTGAAGTATACGTTTCTGGATCTTTGTGAAGTAAATATTTGTTTATTAATAACTGAATGAGAAGTAAAGGAGGTGGCATGGGGTAAATTTAGTCCATAGAAATTTATCATTGCGAATTCAATCGAGCTGTCTATCTCAGATGCTACACTATCCCCTAGTTGATTAATTACATCATCTCATCACCCTGACACTGCCCAATATTAGCCATCAACCAGTTGACACATCAACTATAAAAGCATTATAAAATCACACACCTCTACTACATTCCTCAAAGAACCAATATATTGCATCACGCTGAGAGTAAATGAGTAATTCAGATGCAACCTATTTATAGAAAAGGTATCATAATACAATGTGCAATTAAACTACAGCAAACAGTACACAGAGAGAGGAGAGGAGTGGAGAGGAATATATATATATATATATATATATATATATATATATATATATATATATAGAGAGAGAGAGAGAGAGAGAGAGAGAGAGAGAGAGAGAAAGAGAGAGAGTAGATCTGGTCCATATCAGTTCCATGGGAGCTACTATATATTGCACACGAATGAGTAAAGAAAAACAGGAGTGACATTAAGTAGATGGTTAAGGAAATGAAGGTGACGACTAAAAAAAAGAAAAATAACACAGGTGTGCCCTGTCTTGAATCAATGGACCTTTGTGTCCATGACGATACATATGCCCTACATACAGGAAATACATGAAAATGCATACTGTTTTCAACCATGGGAAAACCTGCAATGTTTTGGTTCTAGCTGCATTTGGAGGCTTTCCTCCCTGTCAGTCCTATTGGAAGAGCTGCAATGGGCATGTTGGTCATTAGGGTGGATCGAAAAAGGGGGGTTTTGCAAAAATTTATTTTTCCACCCTTATTTTATGCTGGACCCAACATCAAAAATTATTGTGTTGAAATTTTAGACTTCTAAATTAATATTTTCAGGTTCCTCAACGCAATTGAAATAAAAAAAAGCAAAAATGTCGGAAAATTCTATCTATTTGTTTTCATACTTCAAGTTGTTGCATCCAAATTATGTACCAAAAACTTTATTTTCCCCCCAATTTTTTTGTAATTATTTCCATAAAACTACAATCAATACTTCAACTTGCATTTTATTGAATACAAATTATCTATTAACTACTCAATAAGTTTTCCTTCCTTTTCGTCCATTTGTTTCTATGCCACCGTTTGATTTTTATTATCATCACTCTGAAATGGAAGAAATTGAACAATTAACAGTCGAATATTTAAATTTTCACTATTATTTAATATCCACTTATTCAATGAAGTTAGATTTTTGTAGTGTTATTACCTTTCACTACGAAGTCCTTCTTGGTATTAAATGATAGTATTTTTCTCCTGGACTCAATTCTACTCCTTATAGAGCCGTCACGTTTGTTTTCTTCACAAACTGCTAGTGACGCTTCTGCGACTATTTCGATGCATCTCTCAACCACTTGTGTGTTACAAGGAAACTTCGGAATATCCAATTTAGGTTGTTGACTGATAAATTCTTCAAGTTGATCACCAGAGAGCGTCTTCGTCCGCGGAGGTTCGGTCACAACGGTCTGCTGCCAATTAATTAGGTGGATGTAGTCGTCAGCTTCAAAGTTTATGTCCTGGATCTTGAAAGTGCGTATTGATTTCCTTTTATAATCTTTTCGTGCTTTCATAATTCTTCTCCATGCAAGTTCCAGGATATGATTTATTTCACCTTGCAGCATACTGTGAAGAATGATTTTCACAGGGGGAAAAATAAGCATTCCTTTGAATCATTGGGGCAACGATATCTTTAATATGTTTGTTTATCCCTTGCAGTGATTGTACTGGCTTGAAGAGGTTGAGTGCACCATCTTGCGAAGAAGAGTTAGATTTTATTTTTAACTAGCATGGTGCATACACCTTCATGATGAACAAGACAATGTATTTCAGCGTGTCAGAAGGGTCGGAAGTCGAAACCTAGTATCGAAGTATCCGATTTGCCGTTGTAAGCCATCGTGCATGCGACATTTTTCAAGGATTCTTACAAGCCAATTCAGCAGAACATTTACCTTGTGAGATAGATAGAAGGATATCAAACAGATACTTTTGATCGGTGTTCAGATTTCCTGTCAGCAGACGGCAAGTTATTCAGATTTCTTCTCCAGTTTATTGCTTTAATGGACCTATCTGGAGTGAGTCTTTAATTCTTACACAGCCCGAACTATGTAATTCTGCAGTGTTGAAGCTGACGACTACATCCACCTAATTAATTGGCAGCAGACCGTTGTGACCGAACCTCCGCGGATGAGGGCGCTTTCTGATGACCAGCTTGAAGAATTTATCCGTCAACAACCTAAATTGGATATTTCAAAGTTTCCTTGTAACACACAAGTGGTTGAGAGATGCATCGAACTAGTCGCAGAAGCGTCACTAGCAGTTTGTGGAGAAAACAAAGGTGATGGCTATATAAGGAGTAGAATTGAGTCCAGGAGAAAAATACCATCATTTGGGTATAACAATACAAAAACTCAAACCTATTCTGACTTAGTCAAAATAATTAGCACCATTGAAAGTGTGCTGATTACCACGTATAGATTTAATGATTTTTCCAAAACAGTTTCGATGTATTGAAAACATGCATTCAAACTCTTCTTATCAATGTTCTGATTTTAGATGTTATGTACGTTTGAAAACGTATAGCACTTATAGAGTTTACCTCTGCGAGAGTTCACAAAAAGGATTATCTCGCAATGTCAAAAAATGAATAAATGATCCAAAATATGCATTCGGATCTGGACCTACTAAAAATCTATTAAACTTTTTCTTGGCTCAAATCAAATCTTGTCACAAAAATATCTAAATCCGTCAATAACCTTTTTCAAATATGTTGTACATGAACAGAAAGAGTTTAAGTGAACTACAATCAGCATCCTGATCTGGATCTGCTTCCAAATCCATTGATTTCTTCCTTGACCTAAGCCCCACCTCTCCAAATAATTTCAGCGAAATCCGTCCATATATTTTCTTATTTATCTTGGATACAAACAGACAGACAGGGGTGATCTTATATACCTCCAACTAATCTATCGGAGAAAATTAAAGAAATATTCTGGGAAGTCAACTCAGTAGGTCGGGTATTGCAGACACAACTCTACAAATTAAAGAACTTGTTTCTTCTTTCTTTAACAGGGTTTACAGAAATCATCTAATGTTGTTGTAGTGCTAAAGGCGGCTACAAAATAGTTTATTTTATAACTAATACAAAGCTTCTAGCTGTAACCTAAGGCTTTTAAAGCACATTATAAATTTCATTATTTGATTATGGCTTATTGGAAAAAGCGTACGTTAGAGACCATGCACTCCATTATCTCTGCTTCCATTATACTAATTTTAAATTTCCATTTCTTTCGAGAATTTTCGCGACATTAGCAGGAGAAGCATTCTAAGATTGCCTAACTTGAATGTATTAAACTTGTTTGACAGGTTATTGTGGAATTGCTTCCCTTTTGATTATCTCAATAGAGGTGGGGGAGGGGGAGGCGTGTAAACTATTACACATGGTAGCTGGAGAATCAGCATACAATGCAGTTGCAAACTAAATTGAGATTATTTTTGTAAAAATTTTTAGGCATTTTCATTTTTTCCAATTTTTTAAACTTTTTTGCAAAGCTTTTCTTGGCTGGTGGCTAATTTTGTAGGGTAGTCGGGAGATGGGGTTTCACTCCTTTCTCTTGGCTCCAGTTAAGAGGAATAATATACAAACATTTTACCCATCTTTTCTCATTTCCTTGTTCACTATCGTTATTCTCTTTAGCTCTTCATAAGCCCCCACAAACAGATGTTATTTATAGTAGGAGGAACCTTTTGTCGCTAATATATGAAGAATTGTGTCCTCCCCCCGCTCCCAACAGCCATGGTACTTTGCCCTTCAGACACTAATGCCTTTTACACATTTTCACCTTTTTTGTTAGCTTACTCACTCTATTTACAGATCTTTCCTTACACAGTTTCTGCGGGATTCGCCCTCGGTGTTATTTCATTTTAATTCGAGGAAAATAATTCCTTTTCATTTACATCGGCTCTAATTATTTCTTATTTTTCCAAAGTAAAGTCGTTTGATATTATTTAAGCCAAAGTTTTAGACATGCACTTAGTATGGAGTAAGATTAAGTGAAGTAGACAAAAATAAATGAATTTATGTCTCTCTATAAATTCCCTAGTCTCCTTAATGCATTGTTGTAAGTGATTCAGAATGCAGATCTCCCCATACTGTTACCTTGTCTCAATCTTTTGCCATTGTTCTTTTAATGATTACACTAGGCCTTACTCCTCAATCCTTATTTGACGCTCTAATTTCTCAGGCGTGACTTAGGTTCGAAAATACTTAAATAGTAGTTCTTTTTGGTTTGCTTATTTGCAAATCTTTGTTTCCTTTGTACGATAAATTGCCAGTGGATGGGCAAAAGTACCGCTTTTGCCATCCATTAGAAGATAATTCCTATAGCAATTTCAATAGTACATTCTATGTAGCTAAGGTTGAAGAAAACTGCTCCTTTATAAAGTAATATTCTAGTCGTACTACCAAATAAAATCCTCATTTTTTACTCATATCAAGTGCAATGTAAAACCTCTAACCCCTCATCCAACTGAATAGACTCCAACAAAAGAGTTTTGTAGTTCAATAAAATTTCGATTCTGGCTCTGAAAAGAGCAGAGTGAGGCAGTTGATTGCTCTTTGGCGCCATCCTGCGTCTATAAACTACTTGATGCATCGTAATGATGCATTACGTAACTAATAAGTACAAGGAAATAGCGATGAAGCGATCGTTTGAAGTGTAGTAGTTTGCAGCACTTCATCAATTTGATTTTACTGTGATCATCCAGTAGGTATTAAGTTTTATAACTTCTCCGTGCTTGGAGTGGTTTAAGTTCGTATTTTTGTTTAATGTTTTTTCTCCTTGTTTTAATATGATCAGAATTTAGGTCAATTTCTCTATTTCGAGATTATGATTGCTTGTGTTGGCCAAGCAAGCCAGAAGAAATTTCCTTTATTAATGTCTAATTGATTCAATTCTTTCGAATTCAAAATTATTTCCTTTAAAAAGTGACTCTGTCTTTGATTGTCATGCAAACATCGCTACCAAATCATTCGTCCGATTTTAAATTAAATTCACCAAATGCGTATTTCCTGGTATGCAGTTAATCGACTTTTATTTTGAATGTTAATTGATAATAGATATTAATTTTAAAAAATTATATGTCAGAGTTATGATTTAAATCGCCAATTTTGCTTAAAATTGTGATGAATTGGATAATTTCAGGTATTTAATTCTAGATTTAGCGTAATATAGGGCCCAGAGCCAGAAGAACTAAATTTTAGACCTGAACTTAAATCAAAGGTGCGTCTATTTATATCATGTTTCTGATTCCAAGGCTTAATTTAATGGCCTGCAAGGAATAGAGAAAGAAAAGGTTTTCCTTTACTGGTTTCTTACGCGTGTCTATATATATATATATATATATATATATATATATATATATATATATATATATAATTTTCTTCACTTAGGTCATCACTTTTAGAGGATGTATTAAAAAAAGTAGGATGGATTAATGCTAATTTATTACTACTCAACTCCACCTTATTTTTTCAATGCCAAATAATAGACAATTTTACTTTCATGTAAAATTCCGTTTCGTGTAATTAATAGTGTGTAAATAAGAGATTTATCACTAAACTGAATGAATTGCACACTCATAATTGATTGAATCAATCTCCAATTCTTATAATTTAATTGTAGTAATAAAATTGGAACGTGTTATAATTTCTATAAGTATTCCATGAATGAGAGTTATTTTGGTTAATTGAAAATATCGGTAGCGTGTACTTTCTCCATTGCTCAGTATATCCCCACTCGTATTTCTTTTTATTTCACGTAACTTAAAGTCTATTTAATATTCTCTGCGCGCTCACAAACATTTTACATAGGGTGATAAGCTTAATTATCAATTCGTATATAATTACAGTGCAGTCTTAGTGCCTAAGGTAAAAGGAATAAGTCCAGTGATTAACACTTTCCGTTGAAGTGCAAAATTATATATTTGATTTGTTACTCTCATTTTGTCATATTAACTTAATTATTTTCTGTCTTGAGGCACAAAATCAAATATCGTTCCATGTAACCATCAAGAGTAAAGAGTATCAATTTGACTTCCTCCAAGTTAATTCTGAGAAGTCAATACCTTCGTTGTTTTCGGATGGGATTTAAATAAAAAAACAAATAGGCATTGCTGGGCTACGATTTAAAGCCATTAGTGGCCACGGCAATTGGTGTCACATTGGTGGTTTTCACTTTTTAGTCGCGGGTGACTCTACATCTCACTGTGTCTGTTGTTCGGTCGGTCTCCGTTTTGCTTTTTTTTTGTTTTAGTAATAAAATTTGAAACCCTTATGTTGTTTTACATTTTCTTTCGAATAATATAATTGTCAAGGTCCTCCCAAGGTTAGCCAGGGAATTATTCTGTTTTGGCAATGACATCTTAACTATTCGGCCGATTGTAACGATATTTGATAGCCTTATGTTGTTTTACAATCTTTTTCGAAAGATATAATTGTCAGGGTCCTCCCGAGGTTAGCCTGGGAATTATTTTTTGGGGGGGGAATAACATCGTAACTATTTGGCTGATTCTAACGAAATATGAAACCCTTATGTTGTTTTACCCTGGCCGGACTTACCAATACGCCAATTACTGAGTGGCCCACAAAACCTGCTAGACCCAACCCATAATGGGTTCTCACATAATTAAAAAGCCAGTAGCCTTGAGATTGCCAAGTTGCCAATTACTACAATTATAATGCTGATGAAGCTGTAACTTCTGACTAAAAGGTACTATAACTCTACTACTATCACTCTAAACTGTAATATATCACTCTATACCTTTCTCTCTGGGGAAGCCAGGAGGAATATTTGTTATATGAAATTATTGTTATTAGCCTAATTCTTTAATGGGTAACACTTCATAACTTCGTTAGTATTGCACCTTTATTTTGAATTTAATTATGGCTTTTATCCCCGGGAAAGGTTTTATTAACTCTGCTCTATGAAAGTGAGGAAACCTAAACTAGACCACCCCAGCATAACTTAGCTAGGCTAACACCTAAACTAACCCAAGTACCAACCTAACGTATACTAAGCTAACTTAACTAGGTTAGCTGGTTAAGGTTAGATTAAATTAAGCTGAATTGTGTTAGGTTAGTTAGGGTAGGCTTGGCTGTGGTTATCTATGTTTCTTTAAAATTTAACTTACCTAGACTAATTAAAAGTTAGGTTAGGTTAAAACAAGAAAATGTGTTAATTTTAAAAGAAGGGACAAAAAGTCATCAAATTTTGTAGTCACGCCACTAAGTGTTGTCCCAGACTATCCAGACTGTACTTACACTATTTAAGGAACAGAGTTAAATATTAAAGTATTTTATACAAATAGCAAAATAATTAGAAATAAAAATAGAACTTTTATCTTATATAACTGCGGAGAGTTTAGATATTGTTTGTATTACTGAAACTTGGGTGAGTCAGTTTAATATGGATAATATCAAGGAGTTTGAATTGATTGGATATAATTTATTGCCTTTGTCACTAATGGTTTCAATGACTGGAGTAACTCTAGCATGATATTTATAATCCATGAAAGCAGTGCAGCACACGGACTCTCTGTTCAGTCTTGGTTATTACGACCCGAACAAAAAGAATGTATCGATGCAAAGCTTCGTATCCAGCTGAAAGAAGAAAGAAACTATTACCAAGCAGTAATCCGTAAAGGCATTGAAGTCATAAAGTTCTTGACTCAACGTGGACTAGCATTCCGAAGAGATGAAGAAGTGCTCGGATGCTCTAGAAATGAAAATTACATGGGAATTCTGGACTTGATTGCAAAGTTTGATCCTTTTCTTCCACAACATAATTCTCGTTAAGGTAACAAAGGAAGTGGGACAACAAGTTATCTTTCTTCAAGAATATGCATTGAACAAATGGGAGAAGATGTGTGGTAAACTATATGTGATGAAGTTCATTAAGCTAAATACTTTTCAATATGTGTCAATTCAACACCTGATGTCTGCCATATTAATCAACTGACTATCATTTTACGATACATCAATAAGAGTGGATGTATGGTAATTGTAGGAAGATTCTTGAAGTTTATTTCCATTCTGAGCCATTAAGGTGAAAGTCTTCAACAAGATGTACTGATAACTCTCAATACACTCTTGATTACTGCAGAGTTCAAAGTAATGATAACGCTGCAAATATGTCAGGGAAATATGCTAGTTTACAGGCAAGAATTAAGGAAATAGATCCATTAGCAGATTAAATTCCATGTGCAGCACATTCTTTAAATCTAGATGTGATTGCCAGTGTCAACTGTTGTCTGAATGCTTGTAATTCCTTCGTCTTGTGTAGGAATTATAGGCATATTCTATTCGATCACAAAGGCGCTTGAATTTAATTTGCTAACAAAGGGATTGTCACTTAATAAAAATGGTAGAATTCTAACCGTAAAAACATTATCATCCACACGTTGGCATTTCCATTCTGAATTAGTGAAAGTACTGCACCTAAAACATTCTAACGTCTATGCTATGCCAAATGAAATTGCAGGCAATGAAGAAGTAAGAGTCACTGCTCAACTTGATTTATCAGTTTTTTCAGAGAATGTGCCTTCTTGAAAATGCATTTGTGTGTGTTCTTTGGAACAAGATCTTACGGCGGTTTTAGAAAGATAGTACTCTTCTCCAAAGCACAGATTTTAATATCATCATAGCTGCGTCATTTTTTCTATCAATTGAATGTTTTGTTGTTGAGCTTCATGGTCAATATGATGAACTGGAGAATGAAGCAAAAAATCTCATGGAAAGTGTTCAATAAATATATGTATCGGAAAAGGTAAGAAACAGAAGACGACGGCGTCAATCTGATGAATCTGCTGAACCTGATGCAGATCTTCAGGGTGCACAAAAATTCCGCGTACAGAGTTTCGTTGTCATCTTTGACAAGTTACTTGCAAATTTATCTCAACTCCGACAGGCTCACGAGATATCTGACGACTTTGATTTGATCAAGTCATTAAGGAAGATTGATGCTGCACAGCGAGAGTTGGTGTATCCAACTTGGTGAAAAAATACTTGAAACCCAACAGCGAGGATGAATTTTTAACTTTCTCAGAATTTGTAACCCATCTGAATTTGGATCGTGATTCTCATGTTTTTTTGAAATATTTCAAGAAGAATCCAGTTGTAGCGTCAACATTTGCCAAGGTCTCAACTGTTCTTTGATTGTTCTTAATATTGCCACCAGCCACAGTCTGTGAAGGTGAACGTTCATTTTCCAAACTCTCTTTGATAAAAAACAGATTCCGTTCAACAATGACACAAAATCAACTGAATGCATTATCTGTGATGTCAATTGAAAATGATGTCACTTCCTCAATGACATTTGAAACCATCAATGAACGGATTTCACAGGAAGAACAGGAAAACGGTCATTGGTGTAGCCATATTCAAGTATATATGTATATATGCTGTTGCATTATTCCCAGTTCATGAGATATCACGAGTTCTTCCTTTGTGGTTAAGCACCCAATACTTAATTAGCCCTTTCATCCAAACATTAGATTATCTATGGCACGATTGCATGTAATACAAATCTAGTTTGATCAACAGTGTAAGTGTTCCTGAATGGATAATAATCGTCAGATTGTACTATATTCTTAACTGCGTCGGTATATTATGCTTAAGGTGCGCTATGTGCTGTATGTAGCCTATGAGGTGTCCTGGCTTCGATCCCCAGACTATCATATACAAACTTTAATTTCATGTAATTAATTTATTTCTATGGTGATTTCATTTTAATTTGTACGTTAAAGTTAAAACTTAATAGTAGATAATACTGTAAGTACTGTATTTCCAAACGCAGTATAACCTGAGAATAAAAAGATGATGAAAATCTGTATAAATATACTGTGCCATTAATTCCTTCGGATGTTTCAATATGACACCAAATTGTTCAGATCTTGCATAACTTACTTAAGGGGAGGGGGCCCAAAACTGTAGGTGGAGTAGAACTTACTGTAAGCTAAGTCCGTCCATGTGTTTTACATTCTTTTTCGAATGATATAATTGCCAAAGTCTTCCCAAGTTTAGCCAGGAAATTATTTGGCAATAACTTCATAACAATTAGGCTGATTCTAACGAAATTTTGAATCCTTAAGTTGATTTAAATTCTCCTTTGGATGCTATAATTACCAATGTAATCCGAAAGATAGTCAGAGAATTATCGATATTATGAAGATCGTAACGTCATAAATCAGAATAAGTGAGAACACGCGACTTTTGGTCAGCAGACCTTGTTTTTCTTCTGCAGTAATCTTGGGTTTTATGTTTCATTTCCGATTCTTTGGTTACTTCATGGAATTTCTGCCTTCGATACTTTCCAAAGTAATATGTCCTATCTCCCTCTCCTGATTCCTTAGAGTGATTCGTGGACTCGCCTATGCCACTCGTTCTTCGAGTAGCATTTCTTGTTTTTTGTTCTTGTTGTATGATTGGTTCCTCTTCTATTTCTTGTTAAATCTTTTCTTCCTGCGTTTAGATTCCCATTAACATTATTTTAAGTAGTTTGTTTGAAAGTTGTTTTTTATTTGAAAAACAACTGACGTTAATAACGTCGACGATAGTCGATGTGGATGATGAGTGCCGTAATCTCCCTAAGATTGCCATTAAGTAGTGGTACAGTGTGCTTTGCGTCGTATTCTCGAACATAGCTGAGTCCTTTATATGCTTGTATTTTTTGTTGTTTTTTCTTCTATTATTATTTGTTTTTTCTATTTTTTTATTAAATTTTTATTTGTGCATCTCGTTGCCAGGGATGAATGAGATCTGTCCCAAGCGGACACTTTTGGCGTTCGTTATTGTACTTGTTTCATAGGTATTCTTCTATTCTGCATTTCTAGCTTTGTTTTTCGATTATTGGGGGCGCTTTGCCAACTGATGGTATTTCATACATATGTAAATATCTATCCTTATTTCTCTATCTGTAACGGAGATGCCTTTAGGCTGCAAGCGTGGATGTTACTTTCCTTTGATTTTTTAGCCTTTCTGTGATGCTAATTTCGATTGCATATTTCCAAATTTTGTTACCTCAGCTAATTTGTCAGATTTTGTTTACCTTCAATTTCCTCCTTAATCTCCTTTCTCATTTGTCTTCCATTCATGCGGCCTAGATGTCTACAAATGAATGTCATATGTCAATTATCTTCAAGAGCTTTGACAGCTCAAGTTTTATCTTCTCAATATGTTTGTTTCCCTTTACGGTTTATTAGTTTCTTGATATCTTATTCTGGATGAGATATGGTTACTTAGTCCTTAGGCAAGCCATGTAGCTTTAGTGCGAAGTTTAGCGTTCCTTGATCATTTTTTAAGCGTTTTCCTGCGATCTTAGTGAATCCTTTCACCATCCCACCTCTCTCTCTCTCATTCTCTCACCTTATAGTCGAATTCGAATAAAATGTTTACATAATCATCAGCCTAATTTTTGTTGACCCTCCGCCGCCCCCTAATGAGAAGCTTAACACGAAAGTATCACTAAATTGGACGGAAAGGGAGAATTACTTAGAGCGAAATTGGAGATTTTATTCCCAGCCTAGAGTGATATATCTTTTTCTAAACCTGAGAGCAATTTGTATTTTCTTGGGCAATTTTCATGTCTAAGTCTTCTCGATGGTAACTCTTCACCAGAAAAGGTCAAAAGTCAGTGACAGAAAATACAAGAATTAAATTACCTTCAAATTGTTGAAAGGCAAGGTTAATACAGAGATAAAGGAAAGAAAAGCGAAATGGATAAATAAGGCAAGCAGAAGGAAAAGTTTGAATAAAAAATTTACATAATCATCACCCTACTCTTTGTTGTGCCGCCGTCCCCTGCTCGGCAAATTTGGGTGGGCGTCCTTTATTGCGGTCAGTTTGTTTTCGGGATGAATGGTTGAGTTCAGGAGGGTGAAAACTGTCCAAAGTTCTACGTTAATGACTAAAAAGAGACCTTTTTTTAGCGAATTCCTCTTGTGATTTCCAACGTCTGCTGGTCTTGTGATAGACCGCATAGCCAGGAAGAAGCTTTTATAAAATGGGATTATCGGAGTCTTCTTTCCCTTCTATAGTGCTGTGTTAATTTCAAAATACTGAAAACAAAAGCACCAAGGCCGAATCCTGTCATACAGTGATTTTTCTTAGTATGAAAATTCTTTCATTTTACTTTCTTTTAGAATCCTTGCATGTATCCATTCGCATCACTTCGACATGACCATCTTATCTAGAAAGCGTCTGTACTTTTCCTATTATCATTCCATTACTTACAATTACATTTTCTATTTCTATTTTTTATATACCGCATAGTATACCCTATATTACATACCTAAATCTTTGCCTTTCTGCCCTTCCATACTTATTCCTTATTGCTTAAATCATTCTAACATACTATCTTTCTTCTCTATATATGCGGGTTTCTTTTACATCCAAAACAACCTTACTTTACTCTTCTCTTACATCTTGTTAGCCCCAGAGGTATCAGTTGAAACACTCGTGCCTCAAAAAATTATTGTCAAAAGGAGGATAAGGAAGGATTGATTCTAAACCTTTCGTCTTGATAAGGTCGCATTAAAAACGAAATCACCAGGAATCAGTCTTTCTTCATCTTATGGGTTGAAGATAACATCCTTTACAGAATTTTTCTTCACTTCCACCGAACATTTTCTCCGTTTTTATTTTCTGCTCATGTAACTAAAACCACAATTATTCACTGGCATTCTTTCATCAATATGTCACTTCATGTCAATTACAGTAATTAACCAATAACATTTCATAATTCCCTCTCTTAATCATCATAACTCAATCCGGAACCTTCCTTTTCATCATCACTCCTATCTTTGTTGGATCGTTTCACTTCAACTACTCGCATTTTTAATATTACAGCTCATTGATACATAAATATTGAAGAATTCAACTTGGATTTAGCCCTAGAATTTCCCTAATACGCACTACATTTCATGTTAGTTCAACTTAACAAAACCCTCTAAAAATCTCTTTCTCATAAACACACTCAGTACCATTGTCCTCTTTCTAACCCACATATATACACCTATATTCTCTACGCTACCATTTGATTCAGAAATTGAGTAAGATTAAGCCAATTGTCTAGATAGGGTGTGAAAGAACCCCGCTTATATATAGCCCATCTTTGTATTGCTCTCGTAGGTCAAAGATTTAGGGTGACTGGCTTCAAGTGGCAGATCACCAATCATTACACTTTGGATTCCTACGTTCTTAGTGGTAAACAAATGTTCTACTTTTGTTTTCAACTCATCAAAGTGGGAAAGTGTTTGCACTGACCGAGAGAACCGATCATATGCAATGCCATTGACATAAAAGATATTTTACCAAATAGTATCAAGGCTATTTTAAGAGAGGAGAAGAGTGGATGAAAGGATAAATAAACAGCCATAATGCTTTTTTTTTCATATAATGTTTTTCTCACATGAAGCATGAGTTTAATCTTTATTGTGCACTTAAAAAAAACTTGTGGCCTTCCGAAAACTCCTAGATGATAATTTTGCTTTCTAAAATTCTCTCACTTTCATACGAATCGAATCTTTATTTTTTCAGTTCATGACATTGACGCATATCGTTTCGAACTTACTGATCCACCACTTCAAAATCACCACAGCTTAAAAATAATGAAAGTTAGGCAGAAACTAAATTTGTTAACGGAAACATATTCTGCTTTTAAAATGTCTTATTCTCAATTATCACATGTTATGACTTCAGAATAAAGTTTGAAGATTAAAAGAGCATTAACTGCCTTCTCTGTGTGGCTACTAAGTCCTATTGTTGCACCCTAAGTTGAGAAGCGAAAACTAAGGAGGGCTCTTTGAGTTGATGTTTATGAAGAGAAGTATATAGGAAAGTGATAAAGTCAGAGAGAGTAAAAGTGAGTAGAAGATACATAGTCCCAGAGGAGTAGGAGAGGGATACTTTGAGACCAGATCCAATACAATGCAATGAATCCCATCATATATAGGTTCACAATAAGTGAAAAATAAATAATATAAGGGTGGCATAAAACTCGTTACCATCAGAAAATTCACAAGAATCTTGCAAATAAAAAAAGATGACATCGTAATGACATCATTTTCCATAATTAGACTAATAAAATTTCGAAATAGTATCTTGTAATGTACAGAAACCTTATTTCATTTCTTAAATAAATTTTTGTTATGCACTTTATAAATTGTAGCGAGACCTTTGAACCACTCTATATGGAGACTTCTAGAAACATCAGCAGGAATGATGGAAAGTCCTAAGCCAGACCCGAGTCAAAGCTAGATCACCCAACAATGCCCTGGAAACGCTTGGTCTTAATGCAAGGGAGAGATTTATTTGATAAAAGAAACGAGAATGTTGTTACTTAATAAAGTACTTAAAAACATTGGAGAGTAACGAGAGAGTTGGAGATAAGGTCAACAAGTAGATAAATAGAACGAAGACGAAGAGTGTACAAGGGTAAGGATAACAACGATTTGTAATTGTTTTATTTACATCCAGATATTTGAAATTATTGCACCTTATAATGGCCAGTGATGTTTCTTTCGCTAATTAAGCGAGCCATTCAGTTGATGACTTTAGTGGGTACGTTGAAGGAGGGATTAATTTTAATGTAAACAGATTAACTCCCAAAATCATATCTCAAGGTAGCATAAAAATGTCACGACACTAATAACCCGCAATTATAAAACTGTATGGAACAAGTTTGTATAGGGCACTCTGGCGTTGTAAAAAGTCTCTTTTGGTCTGTTTGGGTCTGGTCTTGTTTTTTACTCTCTTCGGTTTCGTTAATTCGATTTGGGACAACAGGGGTTAATAAAGGTTACTCCTATATGAATTTGTCTTTATATGACGATAGGATTATTTGTGTTGGTGTTCTGAATAAAGTTATAAGCCATTTGAGTGTTTGAGCGTCGCTGTAAACCTCTCTCGTTTTTATTTTTTTTACAAAATCCCTTTGATTCTTGGCTTTAATCGGATGATGTTGGACCCATTTCTACTTATACGGGAATCTTTAAGACCGCTTTGGTTTGTCTCCAGGAATCAATTCGGTCATTTTTATTGCTGCTGAAGTTCAGGAAGTCAAATATCTCTTAGTATAGTAGAAATCTCCTACCAGGTTGATAAGTCAATCTAGATAGCTTATCCTGTATACAATGCCTGTACAAACATATATAAATGTGGATGTTTGTAATTACATAGCATTACACGAGTATATCAGATCGGGTCTGTCTGTTTGTTTTCAAAAGTTTTGCAAGGTTTATTTCTTCCTGTGAGACACTCATTTCCTCTCTGACCTCATATTTGCATTGATTCTAATATGAAAAAGTCCCCAAGAGTAAATAAAAGACACCAGATTAAGATATTATTCAAGATTAATCTTCGTTTTATGTAATATCTTTCCTTTATCTTTCTTCTCTCTCTATTGTACCTCTTTTCAATTCCAATTTGGGAAAATGGGACTTCTAGGATGAAGCCATTGTTCGCAGATGTTTGATTTTTCTATCCTTTTCCATTACATATTCTTTGATAATTCCTCGGATTCTTTGTTTGGTTGAGAATATATTTTCTACCAACATTTTCCGGTGTATAATTAACAAGGAAGCTTTTGTCTAGATTTAGTGGAATTAAATTTGATTATTTTGAAGGCAGTATGAAAAAGTAACTTATGACCACCATTCAAGAAAGAGTGCGCTCTAATACAATAAAAGGCGGCGAATAACAAAACCACAAGGAGGTTTAACGAATATAAGCCATAAATATTTGATCAAAAACCGAGTGATTTCTTAAATAAAGAGGATCACCTACTAAGTTCTAAAATTGGAGAACAGTGTTAATTATGATAGGTAATGTGTTGATGAATAATGGTTTTCTTTATATTGAAAATGATTTACTTTTTAAAATCTAATAACAAATATTAACCTAATATATTTTGCTATGTGTGTGCGTATGGCATCAGGCCGAGCCTGAACATCTTTAGAGAAAGGACAAAGCTTTGGACAGCCCGATCAGGAGAAATCTTGAACTGCGCTCATATGATATGGAAAAGCAGCTTTTAAAAAGCTAAAGCATGTTGTGAAGGAGCAATCAAGTATAATATTTAGCTTGTCCCCAAAAGGGTAAGAAAAATGAGGGAGAGAAAGAAAGAGGGAATGAGAAAGAAAGAGAGATAGAGAGAAGGGCCGGGGATGGATGGGAAAAGAGAGTGTGTGTTTGTGTTTAGGGAGAAAGGTGAGGATAAGGAAGATCCGGATCATTTTCCTCTATTTTACAACGTTTCGAGTTTGCTACCTCATCTTTAAGTATAGTATACTAGAAACTAAAAAGGAATAATTTTTTAAAGCTTGCTAACAAATATATCACTTTAACTGACATAAAGGATAAATAAATCAACCAAACCGAACGAAATAGTGAAGTATTATTCAACGTATGCGAGATCATACTAATAACAATGATGAAATGTGGTAAGAGATGTTAAAACCAGGTTATTAAATGGAGGCTGAATAAAAGTTAATATGAGACATCCCCTTGATAGTATTTGCCTTTTATAAACTTTTATTTAGCCTCCAAATATTCCCTTTGTTTTGACGTCTCTTGCCACATTTCATCAGTGTAATTAATAAATTGTTTGTTATAGTATGTCTATACATAAAGATGAGCTGGGAAACTCGAAACGATGTAAAATAAAAGAAAATGAATAAAAGATAATGCTCCGTCACACTTTAATATCTTCGTTTAGTTTGGTTTCTATATTGATCTTTGATTGTATTCAAAGTAAGGTTTTTGTTAGCAAACTTTAATTAATTTTATCCCTTTTTACTATAGTAGGTCGATTCCTGAAGATGAGCAAGTTTTAGACGTTTTAATGTGAAAAAAATTAACCAGATCTTTCTTATCCTCACCTTTTTCGGTAAAATATATAATAGACTCTGCAATGGTAACCCTTTTGAATATATATATATATATATATATATATATATATATATATATATATATATATATATATATATAAGTGGCAAACGAATTGATAGACGCAAACTTCATCATTTGTGTATCATATGTGGGGGCAACAAGTCGTATTCTTTATTCCCGCTTCATGCAGCACTTGGGTAGATCTGAAAGAACTGGACTATACCTATCAAACCCTGATCCATCCCTAATTCGAAACCATCTGTCACAGTGTGGCTCTAGGGCTACACTCGAGAACTTCACGATACTTAATGCGGTAAGAAACATCTCGGACCTTTACCTGCTAGAGTCAATTTATATTACAAAACTTCAACCCAATCTAAATAATAACTCATTATCTGTCCCATTAAATATAGCGACTCATTAAAAAACATGCTCATTTGTTAAATTTCACATTGTTTTTATTGATGGGGGGGGGGGGTTGCAAGAATAAAATCCACTGTCAATTATTTTCCTTCCTATTTTTTAGAAATTTCCTCGTTGTTTTTTTCGTATTTCCAATGTAATCACTTCGTCTCAAATTTAATATTCATGTTTCACAATAGTCTTACATGTGTTTACTTTTTATTTACATATTTATGTATATATTTAATGTATATGTTACGAGGCATTTAAGGCTCTGTCCTGGCCATCCTGTTTATATATATATATTGTGTAAAACTCTCTTGCGTGAGAGAGAACGATGAAATAAATTCAGCATACCGCAAGAAAGAGAAAAATAATATTTTTTTCTTTTCCAAAGTTTCTTTTCTAATTTGAAAAAAATCCGCACTGAAGTGAGATTCGAACGAAGCACACTGAGACAGCGAGCAACCAATTGATCGCCATTAAAGTGAGCCTTTATCCACTCTGCTACTTGAAAGAACAAAAATTCTTCCGGATAGATAAGCTTTTAAGGCACGCTTCGCTAGGTCGATCGTTCTTTGGTTATTGATGAAAATCGACTACAGTACTTTCATATGTTGCAAAGTCTCCTGCAATTCTTCATTTTGGGGTAAGCTGGATGCTATATATCCGTTTTAGTGAAATTCCTCTCTCAGCATTATCATTAATAACTTCAGTTTTAATACAATTATTATAGTATTGGAATCTCTTTTGTTATTCCATTGCTCAGCCTAGGTTTGAGGAAATAAACTTCACTTTCTCAGAATTTGTAACCCATCTGAATTTGGATCGTGATTCTCATGTTTTTTTGAAATATTTCAAGAAGAATCCAGTTGTAGCGTCAACATTTGCCAAGGTCTCAACTGTTCTTTGATTGTTCTTAATATTGCCACCAGCCACAGTCTGTGAAGGTGAACGTTCATTTTCCAAACTCTCTTTGATAAAAAACAGATTCCGTTCAACAATGACACAAAATCAACTGAATGCATTATCTGTGATGTAAATTGAAAATGATGTCACTTCCTCAATGACATTTGAAACCATCAATGAACGGATTTCACAGGAAGAACAGGAAAACGGTCATTGGTGTAGCCATATTCAAGTATATATGTATATATGCTGTTGCATTATTCCCAGTTCATGAGATATCACGAGTTCTTCCTTTGTGGTTAAGCACCCAATACTTAATTAGCCCTTTCATCCAAACATTAGATTATCTATGGCACGATTGCATGTAATACAAATCTAGTTTGATCAACAGTGTAAGTGTTCCTGAATGGATAATAATCGTCAGATTGTACTATATTCTTAACTGCGTCGGTATATTATGCTTAAGGTGCGCTATGTGTGTATGTAGCCTATGAGGTGTCCTGGCTTCGATCCCCAGACTATCATATACAAACTTTAATTTCATGTAATTAATTTATTTCTATGGTGATTTCATTTTAATTTGTACGTTAAAGTTAAAACTTAATAGTAGATAATACTGTAAGTACTGTATTTCCAAACGCAGTATAACCTGAGAATAAAAAGATGATGAAAATCTGTATAAATATACTGTGCCATTAATTCCTTCGGATGTTTCAATATGACACCAAATTGTTCAGATCTTGCATAACTTACTTAAGGGGAGGGGGCCCAAAACTGTAGGTGGAGTAGAACTTACTGTAAGCTAAGTCCGTCCATGTGTTTTACATTCTTTTTCGAATGATATAATTGCCAAAGTCTTCCCAAGTTTAGCCAGGAAATTATTTGGCAATAACTTCATAACAATTAGGCTGATTCTAACGAAATTTTGAATCCTTAAGTTGATTTAAATTCTCCTTTGGATGCTATAATTACCAATGTAATCCGAAAGATAGTCAGAGAATTATCGATATTATGAAGATCGTAACGTCATAAATCAGAATAAGTGAGAACACGCGACTTTTGGTCAGCAGACCTTGTTTTTCTTCTGCAGTAATCTTGGGTTTTATGTTTCATTTCCGATTCTTTGGTTACTTCATGGAATTTCTGCCTTCGATACTTTCCAAAGTAATATGTCCTATCTCCCTCTCCTGATTCCTTAGAGTGATTCGTGGACTCGCCTATGCCACTCGTTCTTCGAGTAGCATTTCTTGTTTTTTGTTCTTGTTTATTTAGCCTCCAAATATTCCCTTTGTTTTGACGTCTCTTGCCACATTTCATCAGTGTAATTAATAAATTGTTTGTTATAGTATGTCTATACATAAAGATGAGCTGGGAAACTCGAAACGATGTAAAATAAAAGAAAATGAATAAAAGATAATGCTCCGTCACACTTTAATATCTTCGTTTAGTTTGGTTTCTATATTGATCTTTGATTGTATTCAAAGTAAGGTTTTTGTTAGCAAACTTTAATTAATTTTATCCCTTTTTACTATAGTAGGTCGATTCCTGAAGATGAGCAAGTTTTAGACGTTTTAATGTGAAAAAAATTAACCAGATCTTTCTTATCCTCACCTTTTTCGGTAAAATATATAATAGACTCTGCAATGGTAACCCTTTTGAATATATATATATATATATATATATATATATATATATATATATATATATATATAAGTGGCAAACGAATTGATAGACGCAAACTTCATCATTTGTGTATCATATGTGGGGGCAACAAGTCGTATTCTTTATTCCCGCTTCATGCAGCACTTGGGTAGATCTGAAAGAACTGGACTATACCTATCAAACCCTGATCCATCCCTAATTCGAAACCATCTGTCACAGTGTGGCTCTAGGGCTACACTCGAGAACTTCACGATACTTAATGCGGTAAGAAACATCTCGGACCTTTACCTGCTAGAGTCAATTTATATTACAAAACTTCAACCCAATCTAAATAATAACTCATTATCTGTCCCATTAAATATAGCGACTCATTAAAAAACATGCTCATTTGTTAAATTTCACATTGTTTTTATTGATGGGGGGGGGGGGTTGCAAGAATAAAATCCACTGTCAATTATTTTCCTTCCTATTTTTTAGAAATTTCCTCGTTGTTTTTTTCGTATTTCCAATGTAATCACTTCGTCTCAAATTTAATATTCATGTTTCACAATAGTCTTACATGTGTTTACTTTTTATTTACATATTTATGTATATATTTAATGTATATGTTACGAGGCATTTAAGGCTCTGTCCTGGCCATCCTGTTTATATATATATATTGTGTAAAACTCTCTTGCGTGAGAGAGAACGATGAAATAAATTCAGCATACCGCAAGAAAGAGAAAAATAATATTTTTTTCTTTTCCAAAGTTTCTTTTCTAATTTGAAAAAAATCCGCACTGAAGTGAGATTCGAACGAAGCACACTGAGACAGCGAGCAACCAATTGATCGCCATTAAAGTGAGCCTTTATCCACTCTGCTACTTGAAAGAACAAAAATTCTTCCGGATAGATAAGCTTTTAAGGCACGCTTCGCTAGGTCGATCGTTCTTTGGTTATTGATGAAAATCGACTACAGTACTTTCATATGTTGCAAAGTCTCCTGCAATTCTTCATTTTGGGGTAAGCTGGATGCTATATATCCGTTTTAGTGAAATTCCTCTCTCAGCATTATCATTAATAACTTCAGTTTTAATACAATTATTATAGTATTGGAATCTCTTTTGTTATTCCATTGCTCAGCCTAGGTTTGAGGAAATAAACTTCACATTGATAATTAATCCTTTGAAGAAAGAGAAACCTGTCTTAACGACGAAGATTGCGAAAATTTTGTAGGAGGGTTTTCTTTTGGTATAGTTCAATTCGATTTGTTGGTATTCAAATTTAGGTATTTTCAAAGCTTCAATGCATTTTTTGTCATATAATTTTACCTCGTCATCAAAATAGCCTAGCAAAAAGTGTTCGTCACTATGCGATCACAAATGTTGGCATAAGACGTCCAAGGCAACTTATTAACTTCTACATCCTTAGAATGTTGAAGCTGCCTTAAATAGTCAGTTCAAGTCTTAGATCATCTGAAACAATAGATGATAAAACCAAGCTTGATACATAGGTTTGTTCAATCAGGCAAACCTTCCACTGGATTAAATTAACGTTTAGTCATATAGAGCTAAAAGCGGAACAAGACGAGTATAAAGCGTAAATTCCTCTTGCCATCCATCAAGCCATATACAAGGCACCAGGTTGGCTAAAGCGCTCTTCCCTTGTTATATTTCAGAAATAGACAATTGATAATTTCCAAAGTCCTCTGCAATCCGGTCTTGGATAACTTTTATTGAATTGTTCTACACAAAATTGAATGGATTCTGCTTCACAAGGTATAACAAAGTCAGGGCCTGTTTAATCAACCTTAGGAATCAATTTTTATCCAAGAATTCATGAACTGTTTAAAGTGACCATTGGTGATTTACCTAGTGATTGTTAATAAAGTTGCTCCAAGTTCCTTATTTTAGGATGATATTTATGTTACTAAGTTATACACTAAAAGGATCATTTTTATGCGTTTCCCGATTGTTGGTGAGAGAAGACGGCCCTCAAATTAAGAAGTTCAGTTATTTTTATCTACCAAATATGATCTTGTAGTTTTTGTACACTATGTAGTAATTGGACTAGAGTCTTAATGCTTTTTAACATATTTGTCGATATGGAAAGTCATTCAACAATTGCATTAAATTACTGACCATCTATTTGAACTCATCTCTATACCGCTTTTTACATTTAATTCTGTACGGCTTGGTTTTTATTTTGTTCAAATCAGACAATAAATAGCAAAGATATGCTCATTTGAAAAGAAGTTTTGATAACAAGGCGAATAACGTATAGTACAACATCTGTTTATTCTCAAATTAATTGAATTCCAATTTTGATAGAGGTTTTAATATTTCGTACCTGTTTTTTTATTCATCTATTTCCTGTGATATTAAAATCTGTACTCATTCCAATTTGCCGGTTGTCAATTGTAATCTGATTGGTTTGTCGTAACTTTTGTTGATTTTAAGTTAACTACTTGAAATATTCCTTGAATCTATTCTTGATCTAATTATCAGCTAAGAATACAATATCTTCTGCAAATCTCACTCTATTGAGGTACGGCTCATTAGTCTTAATGCCCTTGTTTTGCTATTTAGAATCCTAATAATTTCTTCTAGACGTGACGTGAATATATTTTAGAGATCCAAGTATATTATCTCCTTGACTTACAGATCTGTGTAATTGAAAGATGTCTGTATCCTTATGCAACTTAATGTAAGATCTTGAATTTTTGGTATATGTAGAATGCTATATTTATGTAAACCAGATCTATATCTTGATTCTTCAAGGCTTTTATTATCGCTGGATTTTCCATTGAATCAAATAATTTATTGTACTTCTCTAAAAAATCTAATTAGAGATGGATATTGTACTCTGAAGTTTCCTAAATGAGATGGTTCATAGTGGAGCGGTTGAAAGTTCACCAATGGAGCGGTTATATAATATATAAACATGCTCACAATGAATATTTATTAACAAGGTTAGTTTAGAATTATTTCTGGTTACTTCAACTCGGGGGTCTTGCAGTTTGCGTACATGGATAGCTTGTTTGAGGTTGATGTAAAGCATAGAACTCGCGGGGGAGCGATAGCGGTACGGAGAGTTTTGTGTGATTGCAATCATGTGCTTTTCCCTTGCGTGCATGAATATGTAGACCTTAAATAGAGTGAGATGTCATGTATCACTATTATCGGGTTTTTATTTGTCGATCAGTGCGCTAATAGTTTGTATGTGGTCACTCGTCGAGAAACGTTTTATGGTGCAAGCTTGTTCTATGTGCTGCTGGTCATCTAGCTCGTTTTGCAATCTGTTAATAATGACTCATGTGAAGAGTTCATAGACACACGAAATAAGGTTGTTTAGTCTCTATTTTTTAAGAACTGATTGATCGCGTTTTTTTCTGTAGAATGATAATTAGGGCATTCTAGAATCTTTCAGCAAGTTCGGGGGATATTGTCCAGAACTGGTGCTATTTGGCTCTTCATTTGTTTGATTACAATTTTAATTTCTGATTTAAAAACGGCTGAGATATTATTGAATGTTATTGGCTGGTTGTAGTTCTAGATGGTGTTGTTGCTTGATTATCACCTTTCACATTACTCTTTTGTTCTTTTAACTATTCTATATCAAGCTTTGATGATTGTACCTTCCTCCTCTTTTATGGTAATTATTGAGACTTTGTTTTTAACCATTTTATACGCCTTTCGTTCATTTATGGCGTTTTCAAAATATCTTGTTTGTAATTTTTATGTCAGCTCTTTGTTACTTTTTTAATGAGGCTGTTTAATTCTGCTAATTCTATTTTTAGATTTGTGTGGAATGCTTTGAAACTTTGCGTTTCTTCATTATGTTTGCATTTCTTCTGAGAGTTTGTTCTGTTTCCTTTTTGTCTCACCCTGTTTTTTTCATCAGTTTGTTTCACGTGGTTCATCAATATATTGTTCATAGCGTGAGAAATTGCTAGTGTTGTGGGTTCAATGGGATTTTCTTTGCCTGTTCCATGAAGATAGCACCAGAATTATGGAACGAGTCTTTTTTTGAGACTTAATCCGTTTATATCTTAATGGAAACCTTCCTTATCTCTTTGTAAATGTTAATATCTATCCATTTGATCGCTCTTTTGTCTCTGATTTTGATTTTATTGATGACTTGAAAAATAGTGGCTGATTATTTTGTCAACCACAAACCTATAAATTTCTTTGTATATTTTATAGAATTTGGGCTTCTCAATGTCCAGATTTGAGAATGCTTCTTTTTAAACATAAATTTGGGAAAATGGAAGTCTTTATCCCGTGTACAGACACGAGATTAAAAAAGAGATTTCATTAAATTCTCCCATGATGATGATTAAATGGGCTTTTTTTTGTTTAGGCTCGTCATAGAATCTATATCATTTTCATGCATACTAGCAGATGTCGGTGCGTATACTGGACTATTTTTAGGTCATACTTCTAACTGAGTCTTAGGTTTCCTTAAGGTGTAGTGTGCAATGACTACACACACACACATAACAAGAGAGAGAGAGAAAGACAAATATACATTTTGCCAGGTCGAAGTGTAAAAGATGACAGGGTAGGAGCAATAAAAGAAGGTCGTTTGGAGACAGTTTGTGAACCAGCGAAATCTGATTAGAATATCTGGATGGAGACCCGACTACCATTAATGCTATTGCACCCAAGTCTGAAAGCAGATAGGCAAACAGAGTAATTATAGCTGTCTGAATGGGGACAGAACCGGCGAAAAAATATGTTATGCCTTAATGTAAAATTTGATATAGGGCATCTTAGCTTAAAGCAAACGGAGTCTCTGTGATAAACTCTCAAGGGAGAGTACCCAAAATTAAGATACGAAGCGGAAAATTTCAGCCAATCACAGGCTGGACTCTAACCAATCACAGACTCCGTTGGGCTGACAAGTAACTAAGCACTGCCTCTGCGACCAAAGGAAGGCGGAGCTAAGTGTCGTCTCCAAAATGATGCTCGGTATAAATAATAGAACATTTTCATTCCTAGGTCATTATCATAATTATTATTATTATAGATTATTATTGACCCATTCATTGATTGATTATTAGATTCTTAATTCACCGCTCTGCGAAATCTCCATTATTCTTGCTCTTGCCATTATAACCCGATTTAAAATATTCCCTTGCGCAAATGAAAACTTTACCGAATGTGTAAACATTTCAAAATGGTATAAAAATACAAGTGTTTACTTTCTTGCTCGAAGGAGTCCTTTACTTACAAACATTGATCGATTATTACTCCTCGGACCGTACGTCAAGAAACCTGTAAGCAAGCCACTTTACCAAACCCTCATAGGATCCCCTTGCAATCCAAACAAGGCCTACTTACGCCAAACCTATAACTGATTATCCAATATTTGGCGACCTATAAAGGCACTCTTTCTGAGAAAATCTACTAATATTTCTTTGGGCGCTCTATGTATAAAGAATCTAACTCTATGCTACTTTTGCTCTTTTCCTTTGGATTAGAACATGTGATGGTCACTTGTTCTACTGATAGCTTTTCGTATCTTCAGGTTTCATACATATTAATTATATCCCATTTAATATCTATAACTTAGATGAGGAGTTCTGTGAGTTGTGCCTCCTGAGATAGTGTACTGCATTTGCAGGTTGCAATTTATTATACTTTACATAGATTTTTATGCAGTCGTTGTATTTGAAATGGCAATCAGTTTCATTTTTCCTCAGCACGCTCCTGCCGACACAAACACTAAGATTCTTGTATTCAGTTACAATCTGGCTTCTAGCATACCTGTCTACACAAGTGATGTGGTTGGATGTAAGTTTGAATCCCCTGATCCAACAAGAATGCCCAAATTTTCTTAGGATCTGTTTCATAATGAGATAATTTGGGTCGTAAGCTAGCATTCTCGCTGAATACTGGTTGGTAGCAGATACCTGTCAGAGAAAGTAGTCAACACCAGATTTCCATTAGGAAAACCATATTCTACCTATAAATCTCTCAAATGAACTTGGAAAAACTCCACCATAGAGTTAAATCTAAGTTAATAGATTAAAGAATTGCTGACTTACCAGATATGCCTAAATATTTACAAAAATAAATAGAATATCAGAACACTGGAATTAAACAGCAACTTGATTCTAAAATTACACCTTTTAAGTATGTTTGTTAATTTGAGTAGGTGTCAATGTTGCGAAAAAAGAAATATCTTTATAATTCACCTAATATCCAATATAGCAGCCAAATCACTGTGTATATCAAGGCTAAAAAATTCAACTAATTGCGAATAGTTACGCTTACTTGATTTAGTTATTAGATTCGTGCTTTTCATTTATCGTGAGAGTTTGGGTAATCGAATCTATGCTAAGTAATTATAATTGATTAAACAGAAGCCAATGTTTAATTCACGCACTTTAAAAATTAATTCTTAGATGCTGTGATAGAACGAGTTGAAGCTGCGTTAATTTCAACTTCTATTACATATTATTTAAAACCACGATGGGCCCACGTGCATCTTCGTTTTGAAGCTTGGCGCCTTATCACAGCCACCGGATGTCAATGTTTAAACAAGGAGGTTATCGTCTCCCCGTTCTCTCCCATACGCCGACCTCACCAGATTGAGTTAGGTTTATGGGCAGATAAGGCATTGTTCTCCGGCTCGGCTGTGCGTTTCCTCGAAGCTCCCACCCCATTGTCCCCCACGCCAAGGAGATGTCCTGGCTATTTATATGGAAACTTTACCACTAAGATGAGATTGGAGATCCAGATTTTCATCGCGAAACATCACCACGACCCTCTCTTACTTCGTGCGCCAAGGGACCTCGACCTCGAGATTCACCATCACTTGTCCAGAAGGAGGACAATATCCCTTGAGTGCCAAAGTTCGAGCCTTTGCGACGCCGAGTCCAAAAGGCTTCCCCTTTGTTGTTCAGAGGAGAACAGCACTAGAACAGCCATTGTTCGTTCGAGCCCCATAGACAAGAAACGGTTCTCACCCTACCCCCTTGTTGTTCAGAGGAGAACAGCATTTGAACAGCCATTGTTCTTGAGCCCGTAGACAAGAGACGGTTCTCACCTTTCCCCCTTGTTGTTCAGAGGAGAACAACATTAGAACAGCCATTGTTCTTGAGCCCATAGACAAGAGACGGTTCTCACCCCCCCTTTGTTGTTCAGAGGAGAACAGCATTTGAACAGCCATTGTTCTTGAGCCCGTAGACAAGAGACAATTCTCACCCTTCCCCCTTGTTGTTCAGAGGAGAACAACATTAGAACAGCCATTGTTCTTGAGCCCATAGATCATGTGTAGGAGAGATGCGTTTCCGACATGTCCAGCTCATAGGGTGCTAAGTTTCCAACTGGGTTTATTTATCATTCCGACTTTCAGCCTAAATGTAATACTTTCTTAAATACTTTCTTAACATTTATTTATATTGGAGATATCGAGTTGTTTTTTCAATTTCAAAAGTATACCATTTAAAAAGTTATTTAACCTCTTGCCTAACAAATATCATCATCGTAAACTTTTCTTAGCAGAGATGTTGCTGTTGGTGTTGACATACTTTTGCTGTAATAATCAATAAACAAGTAAATAACTAAATAAATACCACAAATATCAGGTTCATTTGTTCTCACCTCGAAGATTTCCACCATGAATTTCTCCTACATCGTCTGAAGATGAAAGATTCCAGTAGAGTGGAGATAAGTTCACTCTCACTAATGAGACCAACACTTCACTTGGTGGAGGAATAGATAAGAGCCCCTTGGCTTGATTGCTCATGTATTGAAAGCGATTACTAATCACATTCCACCATTATATTGAAACACTCTCGGTGGCTGGTTGATTAAGAAGGGTTTCGAGATAAACTCATCACGGTAGTTAAAATTATGCAGAGGGGTATTGGATTTTCGCTCCCCCCGAGCCCTTTACACCTTAAGTAATTCCTCTTTTAGCAGCTTTGATTATGTAGCTTGAACAGGTTTTAAGAACATTTAACTTGATTTTCTCACGACTTAATTTTTCTACAATACTGTGGGAGAGATACATGCTGGGATTCCTCCAATTTTTAATTTTAAATGGAAGAGGCTGTGAAAATTGTCTGCCATCTTAATTTGATGGATATATATAGTCTCCTCTTTCGTTATATTTAGTTATTGATTTTCCACACATTTTCAGATTCCTCATCTCTTTAGGGCACTTTTTTTTGCAGAACGGTAGAAAATCTTGGGTTATTGCGGTAACCAAGTATAATACATGTATTCTAGATCTGAACTGTACCAACCTTAAATGTTTGATACCCAATAAAATAAATATAAACCTCAACAAACGTAAACCAGTCTTACTAAACTTCTTGTCTTAAACATTTATTACACCAATAAAAGCATTAAGCTGAGTTCCCAGTTGATTATTTACACCATATTTACTTCTCTTTGATACTGACTAAAACTTTAGATGATTTACAGCAGTAGCAGAAAACATTGCGAAAAAGTCTCATCCAAAGATCGATGGATGATCACGTCTTTAGCTTCGACTGCAAGTTTAAAAATACATTATTGCACAAATCATAATAGGATATTCTTCAGTAATATTAGTACTTTTGATTTACTCGCGCGACACATTTAAACACTTCATTGCCCTCCAAGTTCCGCACGTTTCGTGTTTAGGAATTCTGGTACTATTTCTTTCTATTTTAATACTATCTTGTTAGCTTTTGTTTGAACTGTGTGGTGAGAAATCCAGCATTTGTATTTTCTGTATTTTTAGCAATTTTTTAAACCTATAAGTAATTTTCCTAACACAATTTTCTTTTGTTTTTATCCGTAATTTATTTCCTTATTTGGTCTTTTCCCATGCGATCTTTAATCCTGTTAGTAGACGCATTGTTTCGTTCTTTTGTTCAACTTACGATTTTCTTCAATTCAAAGTTGCCACTTGCACGATCTTTTCATTTGCCAACTGCTTTTAACCTTCCAATAAGTCAATTACTTCCAACTAATTGAATTTTCTCTTCGCGTGTAAAATGCTCTGGTCCGAAAATATAATTACGGACACGCCAGTAAAAAAATAGTGTTTTACAATTTACAACTTTTACAAGTTACATAACTGACATGTAAAAGACCGGCTGGTTTTAGCGGCGTCGACTTTGCATAACCTTATAATTTCATTGTAGCTTATATAGATATCGAACTTTCAGTTGAAATCTCCAGATTTCGCGTTTCTTTATAATATTTTATTAATTTTAGAGTAAATATTCTAGTGACTGGCCACAACTATGGTGTTCATCTTTACCAAATATGTAATCAGATGACTATCAAATTTGCCAAGATTTATAGATGGGCAGTTGCGAGTCGACTCTAATAAGCTATATTCTAATAACACATAAGTGAAATTTCTCTTCGTGTGGCGATGCAGTTAAGAGTAGTAATTATATAATTTTTCGTGAGTGTGTAGGAAGCGACAGGTAACTCAAGAAGTGGCATTTGTCACGTAAAAAGGTATTATTCATGTTAACCCATCAATTTCAAAGAAGAGGATAGGAAAATATGAGAAAAAGAATCGCCCTGACGAAAAGAAGCGTAAAATCGCGCCATATTCTCTAATTGCCTTATTTGACCAAGCTCTTAGAAATGGTGTCGAACAAGGTCAAAGGGAGTAATTTTAGCTCGTAAATCTTATTGATTTCAATTCTTAGTCACGAACAAAAACGGAGACCAAATTAGAGAAGTGCGAATCATCGAAGACCCTGCGGTCCTCTCGAGGCTAGTTCAGAAAAGCAGATAAAAGTTGAAATTCAGAGAGAAAGGGAAGGAAAAGTGAAAAGCGAAGATGGCTAAGGATTTAATATTAAAATTCTTAATTATTTAAAGTTATAATTAAAAGTAATATGTATCAAAAGGAATATGTACTGAAGGGATTAAAACGACTTTTCTAGGCAAGTGATTCCAAGTTCTTGCTATTTTTTAATAAAGGAAATTTTATGTTGTGTTGAATTTTTTGTTTATTAGGATAAAACTGTTAATTTTAGGGGCTCCTTGCTTATCTGACTGAAATATTGACTCATAATATATATTTTTGAACACATTTAGTATTTTAAAGCGTTAATATGTTGACCATGAAAATAAATTGAAGTGTCTCGGTCTTACTTCGTATAATCTCATTCACATTTCAGAAGTTAGTTTATTCGCTGGATGAGTTCTAGTTACAATGTCTTTCCGCACATATGGACACCAGAATTGCATTACATACCTGCTTAAAATGAGTTCTAACAAGTAGTTTGTAAAAGAAAAGAATAATATCTATGGATTTCAAGAAAAAAGGAATATAAAGGTATCCTAGAACCTTATTCGCTTTCGCTGATGCTACAACGCATTTTGTAAACATTATTAACAACTCGATATTTAGACAGTGGGTAGAATTTGATCCTTTATATTGTAATTTCTTTGAGAATTATCATAACATTTGTGTATTAATTTATACTTAACCAAATTAAATTGCATTTTCTCGGTTTGTGACCATTTGAATAATCTATTCTAGTTGCTTTGAAAGTTGTCACATTAAGATATTGCCATTGTATCTAGTTTCGTGTAATGGACAAATTGGGAAATTTTAAACAACAAATCCATGTCGAGACCCTTTATGTACGTTAAGAAAACAAATGTTTGAGATTAAATCTTTGTGGGAAGTCACTAGTGATGGATGTACTCAATAAACTATTTCAATAGACAACAACCTTCTGCCTAAGGTTTTTACTCCCCTCCATCTCACAGCAATTTAGTACACTGCTACATTTTTTCTGGCACTACTTGATTATTTTTGATTTAACTCCCAAACCAACGAAGGCATTTGCTTAATCCGGTGATAATTAATTAATTTAAGTGTACACACCACTTTTGGCATTTATAGTAATCCGTACAGCAAAAATGGTACGAAGAATTTCGAGCGTGGGCACTATTGGAATGCATTTAACAAAAAGATTGGACTAATTAAAAATGATGAAACATTGCATTAAGAAAATAATTATTAGGATAAATAAAATTCATTTTTTTCATGTAATGAATAGAGTAAGTGATAGAAAAGTAAAAAACATAATATTGTTGCTTTGTAGAGTTGTGCATTCAGACATTTGATGTAATATTTGTAGAGAATACTCTCATTGGAGAGAGTCGAAAAAAACAGAGGAGAGAGAAATAGGAGAGAGATAGAGAAAGAGATAAAGAAAGACAGGGAGAGTAAGAGATAGAGAAAGAGAGAAAAAAAGACAGGGAGAGTAAGAGAGTGTAAGTGAGAGAAAGAGTAGGGCAGATAGAGCAAATGAGATTGTAAAAAAATGAGTATAAGTGATAGTAAGAGAGAAAGAAAAAGAATAATAGATAATAAGAGAGGGAGAAAGTAGAAAAATAGACTAAGAGAGAGAGAGTAGGAGAGTAAGGGAGAGAGTGAGGAATTAAGAGGAAAGATTAAGAGAAAGCAAGTTAGAGTAAAATAGAATAAGATAGTGAGTGAGAGTAAGAAAGAGTACTTGAGAGTAGGTGAGAGACAGATAAAAAATGTGATAAAAAGAAAGAGAGTGAAAGATAAAGATATACATAAAAAATAGGACAGGATAACTAAGGGAGATAATAAGAGAGAGAGTAAAAGAGAAAGGGGCACAAGGAGCCACAAGAAAAAGTAGTACCTCAAAGGACATTGCTGACCATACCGATGAGGTACTACTTTGGGAAGGCCCTAACCCACCTCTCCCATACGCTTTTGCGAGGCAGAAAGCGGAAAAGAGACCTGATTGGGTTGTGAAAAAGAACACAATCGGGGAAATTTTATAAAAAAGTTGAAACCTCTCTACTTTCTTCTAAACCATACGCATACTATAATCTATATTAACGTGGTAACATCTCAATCAAATATGGATTATTTCGTCAAGTTGAGATCTGAACTGTTCAACTGACGAACTATTCACCACTTCTGACCATAGATGGTTCCACGTTCCGCAAATTTTGTACGGGAAGAAGTTGCCGCAAATACTAGTATGGAATTGCGGTAATTCCAGTTTGTAACCATAGTTACATGTAGCATTTGCGTTCAACATGAACAGCCTCCTGTGATCTACCTTTTCAACTGCTCCTATTATTTCGAATGTTTCACTCACCTGGCCTCTTAACTGGCGCGTCTCCCAGGGGTAACATGCCCAGTTCTCGTAGCCACTGCTGATAACCTTTATGTCTAAGGGAAGGGGTCAATTTTGTGGCTCTGGCCTTTACCATTTTCGGTCGTTCAATGTCCTTCCGCAGGGATGGATAAGAGAATTGAACGGGGTATTCAAGGTGGGGTACATGTCTCTTTATGTACCCCAACAATCGTTGTTCCCTTTTTTTCCACCTGGAGGCACACCTTGCATAACTTTAGGTCACTGCTAATTGGCACACCTAATTCTTTCTTAAGCTGAGTGATATCTAGTTGTTTGCCTAGCAAGAATTAGATTTCCTGAGGGTTCGCATCTCAGATATGCATTATCTTGCACTTGTCAAGGTAAAATGGCATCTGCCACCTCTCTAACCCCTGACCTATCCTAAGAAGGCTATTTCGCTGGCGTTCCACTCCTTCTCAAAAGCATACACTACCTCCTAAATTGATATCGTCGGCGACTTGACGATCGAGCATTTTAGTCCTTCCTCTATGTCATTGATGAAGATGATGAACAATAGATCCCAGCACCGAGCCCTGGGGCATTCGGCTACTGACTGGCGCCCATTGCAAGGCAACCCCGTTGATCTTTACTCATTGCCTCAGTCCCGAGAGCCAGTTTTCTATCCATTCGGCTAACGTGCCGGTAATGTCGAAGACGCGGACATTATTCATCAAACTGCGGTGTGGTACTAAATTGAAGACTTTTTGAAAGTCCAGGTATAAGATAAAGACAGGTTGACTACTCAAAATAATGTGGAAAGATTCTAGTACATTTGTGAAATATGAATGGTTATTGTGAACTCCGTGCTGAGAATCCAAGATCAGGTTGTGCGACTCTAAGTGTGCACTATACAATCTACGATTATTCCCTCGAGCAGTTTGCGTAAGATGGATTATAGGCTAATAGGCCAGTAATTACCCGGGCATTCATGATTCACCTACTTGCAGATGGAGGTTATGTCTGCTATTCTTCAGTCTTCCGGCACCTCTTCAGTTTCTAAAAACTTGTTGAAAATGGTGGTGAGGTGTGGAGTGACCTCTTTGCTATCTTCTCGTAGGACTCTAGGAGGAAAGTCATCTGGACCTGGAGAATTATAAGGGTTAAAGTTTCCTCATCTGGCTACTACTTCGTTTTTGTTTAAGACTATTTTACATAGGTTTTCTTCCTCTTGCAAATGAATCCCCGGCCGCCAAGCTGGACCGTTCACTTCCCTCGTAAATACGAGGGGGAATTAGTCGTTCAACTCATTGGCGATATCTGGTTCTGACTACCGTAACAAGCCATCGTCATCTCTCAGCAGTCCTATGCTATTGATATACAGGCTGGAAGAATTCTTTCGGAGTCTCTTTACAGAAGGATGCCACCCAAACCTCTTCGCTGCGCTTAGCTCTGCGCATCAGTGCTTTAACTTGCCTAAACTTTTCCCTGTATTGAAGAAGCCCTTCCTCATTACGGTTGGCTTTCCAGTTGTTGTAGGTAGTTTTTCTGCTCTTTATCGCTGCGGCGGTGCCACCATTGAACCACTTTTGTTGGAGTGCCTTGCCACTAGTCCTCATACTTGGGACAAACGTAGACCTTTGGGACCTAAATTATTTTTAAACTAAAACCAATTGTTAGAGGCTATCGCCTCCCGAAGACCGACGAAGTTCATGCGTCGAAAGTCAGATTTGAAGGTAGTGACGTGAGAGCTTCTGTCACATGGAATGTAGACAAATTGCGTGACTGTGCGCTGATCGCTCTTGCCCAGACACTCTCCCATGCTGAGTCCAGATATCATGTCTTCCTTGGTGGTAAATTCCAAGTCTAACATATTCTCATCTCTCTTGTATCCGCGACCCATTGTGTCAAGAAGTTATCCTGAGCAAACTCATTCAGTTTAATCCCTTCAGCATTGCCTTAATAGTTCCTCCAGTTAGGTCCACGGAAATTGAAGTCAAAAATAACCAAACACGTTAGATTGTTTATCAGGTCGGTGAGCTTCTTGTAAAGGCTGGAGTCTGACTCCACCCCTACTCAATAAGAGGAGCTGGTAAAATCTATATCTAGGCCTAAAATCTTGTGACCACATCTCACCTTGCATTTGACAGTGGAAAAAGAGTTTTAGACGTATACCATAACTCCGGCGCCCTCTCAAAAAGGTCCGACAGGTGGGAAAATTGTATATTTCACCATCGAAATCTCGATTGTCTGTATTGATCAATATCTACGATCGCCGCGATATCTATTCGGTTATCGGAGACCAAAACTCCCACAATTTCGTTCCACTTGTTTCGTATCGAACTTGCGTTAAAAATAAAACTTTAGGGAAGGCTACCTAGTCCGCACGCTCCCTCCACTAACGCGTTTCCCGATTACTCGGTTGGAGTGATGTCTTCAAATGGGGACGCATTGCCATGAGCGCCTTCCGAATTGCCTAGGTCTTCACCCCCTAGGACCGGTTACTCATTTCTAGCAGGGCTTCCATTACTCCTCTCGTGTTGCCGTGTAGCATGGCGTCTTGCAGCATTATGCCCCGCATTGAACTCCTATCGTAGCTTGTCTTAAGTCTCTTACTCGTTGATACTCAACGAGTTGCCACCTGGCTCTTCCCGTGTAACTCTCAACAATCAGAAGGCATTTCTGTCGATTAAGTCGGCCAAAAACTACCTTCCTCGGTATTTAAGGTTGACCGCTTCCTCCGCATATAGGTCATCTCGTCCGAAGAACAAATAGACTGGGTCTACAAACCTAATCCTGTCAAGGCATAGATGTATACTAGGCGTTTGTTAATGCCAAGAAGTTTGCTATTTTCGTGTGCTGTAGCAAACTTCCTGGTAGCATCCCACGAGCATGGTCTTGCTTGTCTTGGAGAGAAGATCTTCTCTAATCTTCATCGAGGTCTTGACTATATCTTCCTTTAGCCTGAACTCCCCCCTCTGAGAATGAGATCTTTCCCATTGACCATTGAGGCAAGTACAGAGGTCCTGGATAAATTTCGTACCTTCTTAACTTCGTCTCGAAATGCCTCGTTATTCCACCTAGGGAGACATCGTACTTCCCATCTTTTTTTTAAATTTTAGGAGCCCATCTGTTGACTTCCTACTTGGGGCATAATTTGCCGTACTCATAAAGTCTATTAATAAACTATTTAAAAAAACGAATATCAATATCAAAATAACGAATAACGATAAAAAAGAGGAAGAACAGGCCAGCCTCCTACAAAAGGTCGTACGTCCGCAAATATGTGTGCACCAACTAGTACCAAGTACAAGGGACAAGAGTTAGCGAACCCACTCCTCCTGGTACCTTGACAGGTAACGTGCGAAAATATCACCCATAATGGGACATTCAACAAGAATGTGCCGAACAGTCTGAGGGACAACGCAGTCGTCGCAATAAGGCGCAGGCAAGCGCTCCATAAAATTGCGGTGCATCTCGCGAGTGTGCAAAATTCGAATACAAGAGGAAGCAAATTAAAACCGTCGCAACATTGGGGGGTAGCTCCATGGGAACAGTCGCAGCGCAAAGGCACGCAACTTTAAGTTCCTCTCGACCGTCTCCCATCTTCTTTACTAAGGTGCCGGGAGAGCTGCTCTTTTTCCTGTTATGTAATTGGTATGAGGAAGAGCAAAACGCTGATCTGGTCGCCCAATCCTCGTGGACTCTTTGGTGTCCTTAGCGGTACGCTAAGGACAGAAGATGTCCTTACGACCCTCTTCAAGGGTGTTGCCTCCCGTGAGTTTAACGACTTGATTAAGGCGCGTGGCCGTACCACATTACTGGTAACGGTCACGCTAGAGGAAGGGAGAGCCTGGCTTTAGCCGGGGCTAGTTGCGAACCCTTTGTTCTTCCAGCTGTACCTAGGGAGCACTCAATATTAGTTAAACCGTGTTTAAACGCTTGGAAGGGAAAAGGGACAGTTGATGAGTCATAAACCGTCTCAGGCAGCGTCGTGCGCGCCAGAATCAAATCCTCAGCCTCGCGAAATGACAGACGACCGTGGGCCTGAATGGCCAGGATTTCCTAATATGGGAGATATGCACCACATTACTTTAAAGAAGCGGGGCGCGGCTCTCCGCAATTATCACACTTGTCCACACACGATTTTGATTTATGATGCACGGCCTTGGAGCAACTTACACAGACCTTGGGTAAATCCGACTTTGCGTCTCTACAGCAGCGATTAATGTGGCCGTATTGCTGGCATTAGTAGCATCTCCATGGCACTGACACGAATGCTTTCAGGGGTAGCGATATCAAGCGGCACGCACCGACTCAGAGAGCTTGTCAGAGTCGAACGTGACCAAAATGTGGGTCTCGGGTCCCCCTCTCTGTTTTCTCATCACACATTTGACCTTGACCTCTTCTTGGTCGGCCAGCTCTAATGTGATATAATCTATAGAATAGACCACCAGTTCCCTCGCACAAACTTATCCTTTCACGAAGTTCATGGTAGTGTGCGACGTTACACTCACAAGGGGGCCATCAGGTGTCCGAAGAGCACGAATCTTTTCCGCCTCGGAGGGATCCGACGCATTCGCCAGAAGGCTCCCATCCGATAAACGGGTTATCTTTGGCTCTCGACTAAACAGGATAGCTAGCGCTATTCTCTGATGAATTATGTTTCCCTTGACCAACATGCAACCATCAGACTAGCGGATACCTAGAAAGTATTTGAAGCCAGCCCAGCGGGCTCGAAAACGCCAGGTAACTACTTGATGAGGAGCCCCGAACTAATAGAGGCTCCGCTCTGCGCACTGGAAAATTTGGTTTTAATCAGAGACTTTCGACTCAGAGGAGCAACGGGGGCAGGCGTGACAATCTTAGATTGGTTGTTTACTTAAACGGCAGTGGACCCGTCCTTCCCAATGGCTTCCGCGGAGGTAGAGGAGCCCTTACACTTTTTGGTCTTACGATTTTGTTTCTTTTTAGGAGAGGAGAGTGGGCAATGAACCCGCTTTTCTGCTGCTCAAGAAGGAGCCCCTAGGCCAAATAAACAGGTCTCTGCAAGATCCTTCTATGAAAAAGAAAAGGTCTTGGCTGTTAAGGGCACCAGCCGGAAGAGGATAACTCTCCTCTCCTTTTTTCAGAGAACCCAAGCCGTCTGAGGAGAAGCTTGCACAAGGGAGGACTTGGGTTCTATGCTTGGCACCGAATCCGGATTCGACCCCAAGAAAGATCCTCCCGTCTTGGGCTAGGCCACATCAGGAGCCATGTTCATCTCAAAGGGGGCCTTCATGTAGCCATCTCCCCTAAGACATCATGGATGCCATTCTAGTTACCATTTGTCTCGTCTTGAGCCGGCGAACCGGCATCTGTCGGTTACTGATACCGGCATGAATCCCCTGTAAACGGACAACGAACGAGTGCAAGATATTGCGGTGCACAGAACGACGGACTCTGCTATCCCTCGTGCCCCAAAGGCGGTTATCCTTATTAAGCTGACCCAGCGAGAGCGGTCAATATTAACCCCCCTGCATGCTTTCTTGGCATTCCCATGTAAAAAAAATGAGGGACTGCCGCTGGAAAGAGGGAGGCGCCAAATGGGTGCCTCCAGAAAAGAGGGGTAAAGGGGAGTTCCCTAAACCCGCATGCATAGGGGAAGAGTAAACCTTCTCTCCGGTAAAGAAATTTAGAGGGTCCCGTGAGAAAGTACAGGCGGGGGGGGAGGGCTAAATTTTTTCAGTGGAGCTGCCCGAGGGTGGCTGCGGCGATGGTACAGGGAAAGTTAGACGGGGATTATTTTTCTAATAGACTTATCTTTGGCCATGGTAACCCTATTTATATCACGGGGTACATACGATATCACCTACGCAGTAGCACGCTCTGCGAGGGGTGAACACGGGGCCGAAAAATTTAGTTGCCGCGATTTAAGACCACACCTCCGCCCAGTGGCCAGGCAGTCCTCCGGCATTGCGGTTTCACCTTAGGGAGGGCGTAAAATTGATATACAGTGAAAGGAGAGAGAAATGTATGTGAGGAAGGTGATGGTGGGGGTGAAGCAGGTTGTTAAAACTTCACCATCATAATTTGAAGGTCAGGTATGAGGGAGTGTTGCTCCCTGTTCCATCAGCCTTAATCCAGGATGGTTGGCTGAGAGGAAGCTGGTTGGTTTCTACCCTGTTAAATTAGAGGCTGACCAGAGAAAGTTGTGGGAGAGTTTGTATGGTAGGTGAGCAGGCATGATAAGAAGACAGGGTCTCAGAAAGAAGAATAGGTTAAGCTGGGGCCTGACGGGGTGCTGAGTCCCGTCAACACGGCAGCCAGAAAAACAAATCGACGTGCCCCTTACGGGTTACTTCCCATCTGTAGCACTTAATTCTGCCCAGGTGGTACTGAAGATCTTGCATTTGTGACTCCCGCCACTACGCATTGCACGCCATCGGCCAACTAAATTGCCAAGCGATTTAGGGTTCTCAAAGGATCTTCTGCGTCATGGGAAGTGGTCATCTGCTTTTTATCTTCTTCCTACCACTTTTTTTATTTCTTTCTTATTTCCTGGAACTATCCTTTGTTCGAATTCACACCCCTAGCCTTCACTGAACCCTCCGTTGCTGGTGCCGATGCGCTCGTATCGGCCGCTTCACTGTTGCTCACTGGAGCTCCTCTCGCAGCTGCTAACTGCCTTTTTCTCTTTCTTCTTCATTTTAGTCTCAAGATTTAGTGCAGCAGCTTCAATAGGAAGTCCTGCAACCCCAGTGTTATCGTTCCCGATATTCTTGAGGTTCGTTCAAGGTGTGCCCAATTCAGAAGATCTCACTCTCTCGAGGCTTGCCGTGGATCTAGCGACGTCAGCATAACCCCCCTCCCCTTTTCTTATACTCCCTCCTTTAGTTAGAGAAAGAGAGTAGTAAAAGAAGTAAGAGAGAGTAAGAAAGAACAAGGAAGGAAGAAACTATGAAATTATAGGAGAAAGAAGAGAAAGGAAAAATTAGTAGGTGAAAGTAATATTGCGAAAGATAGAGTAAGATAGTAAGAAAGAGTAATTGAGAGTAAGTGAAAGAAAGAGGGAAAATTTGTAAACGAGAGATAGAGAGAAAAAGATTACATTGAAAGTTTGGTAGCAACAGATCTACTGATCCTCATCAGGTTACTAGAAGGATTGTTGATCAAAAAAGGTCTATGTAACGGCAAAGTAAAGACGAAGAAGGAAAACTTTACTAAAGTAGATTGAAACTTTATTAGTTAGTATTTTTCATCACCCCTTTTTTTATCTACTGGAAAACAAGTCTGGGTTAGGGTTTGTCATCATCCATTTATCAAACTTGTCATTAAATGAAACTATACTAGCTGCGTTAACCATAGCATCTGGTAGATTATTCCAGATTATTATGGTTCAGTTGAAGAAGAAGAATCCTTATGTGGGCAGCTTAATTGGTCTTAGCATTGATCGGTAATATGATTTAATTCGTTGTTCGCCTATGTAAACGAAGATTTCAGGTTTCGGGTGACCTCTGTGAGGGCGCTTTTAAATGGTCTAAAAGATAGGCACATTGCAGTGTACCATTTCCAGGAATTAATTTAATTGCGTAAAGGTTATCGGCTCTATTAATTAGGTAATGGCTTTGATTTTCCGGTCGATGGGGTAAAAACCATCAATGTTAACATGGTAGCCAAAAAAGGTCATCTCCGAGTTTAAAAAGGTTTATTTGACAAGATTTATCCATAGTTTGCCCTCTTGTAGTAGTCGCTCGAGCGTGTTCGAAGGTGCGAAGTTTGCTCAACTGGATTTGAAATTGCCATTATGATGTAAAAAATTTCGAACATAAAGTCAAGTCCTCGTCACGGTGTAGCGACGAAATAGTAAAATGTTGACCCTACGTATTTGAGATACTCACTTTTGAACACATTCAACTACACCGGAATGGGTAGTTGATTTATTGTGGGTCAAAAGGGATCTGGTCAAAAGACATCACAATGTATACGATCGGGAATATCGTTTTCAATTTGGCAAAAGTTTCATGACCTTCCGCTTGGAAGGCTGGTCACTCTTTGTTTGTGCATTAAAGATTTTGAAATTGAAACATAGATCAATCCCTTAAAGTTTTGTAATCATTTTCTAAGGGGCACCTAGTTTGAAAAGGACGGAAAAAATTGAAGTGTTAGGCACAAAGGAGGAAACCTGCAATAGAATAGTGATGCGAAATCTGGGTAAGTGCAATTAGTTTTCCAGTAGAGGAAAATCCAGTTTGGGCATCTATGAGAATACGATGATTAAGATCTACCATTATGTTAATATTAAATAAAAATTTGTCTTAGAGGATAGCAAGATACCTTTTCCATAAGAAAATTCCAGGAGAAGGATCTCCGGAACAGAACACTGAGCTACAGTCGTTTTCGACCATAATTTGGAATTGAAGGAACGTTGGGGCTAGGAAATGACGAAAATAAGCTGGTCATACCTTTTCATTAAAACACCGTTACAATGATGACAGCTGCCCCAAAAGCCACCAGAAAACGGATATTTGTGACATGGCAACAATTTAGAGGGCGAAGGTTATATTTATTCCACATGCCCGCTACCAAGTGTGTGCGTGTGGGTGTGGGTGGGGGAGGATAGCTAGTTTGCTCCAATATGACCATGGGGAAATGAAATTTCGAACCGTATCCTCAAATCTGCGATGGTGACACCAATGATAATCACGCGTCTGGACGAGAGATGAGGATCAAAGGTAGTTGTGGAGGTTAGCCGAAGAGAGATCAAAGGTGCAAACATTCCCAGCCATAATCTGGCCATAGAACGTTTAATCAGTTCGAAACCCTGTCGGGTTATCCCCCCCCCCCTCGATTGTTCTCCGTTATCATTTTCCAGTGGAAAGTCAAAAACGAGAACTATCACTCCCCCTCCCCCTCCCCAGCCGCTGAGAGACGCCTGTGACTTGGGGCTATTTACACGGCTACATCCCAATTCTCCCATGTGACGTAGGTGACCTACGCCCCTCTCCCTAAACCCATCCCCGACTGAAACCCGCCTTATCTATGCGAGCGACTCCATTGATTGTCAGCGAGAGTTTCTTCCGACGTCCGTCCGTGGGATCCTTACCCGTTGGGTCGCCGTGTTGACGCCTGTAATCCCTTGAGCGGATCTTACCTTCATAATCTCTCTGGTCAGAGAAGGATTACTCTCCTTCGTTATTCCCAATTCGGAGGGCTAACCGGGATCAACACCCCGATCATTCCTTCCACTCTACACGGCCCGTGTACCTTAACCTTAACCGTGAGACAAGAGCAAGGAAGTCTGGGAAGTCCTTTAAATGCAGATTTCTATCTGGTCGCCGTGCTGATACCAGTCTATGGAGCAGAATCCCCCCCCCTCTTCGTGATTCCCATTTGGAAGATAACTTGGAGCCTGATCTACGCTCATCTTCCGCTCTACGAAGTCTTCCCGAGGCTTCGACCGGTAACGCCATGGAATTCACCGTTGCAGAGATAAAACTGAGGTCCCAGTCCCGTGATTTTTCCTCCATTTAATTTACTTCCCCCAAACCTTCCGAATTCCCCGCATTTAATTAATATTATTTCAAGCCGCGTTTAATAACGGTCTTTCAAGTGATTGTTACAATTCCCAGGCTATTCCCATTTATTCCTTGCCCGCCTGTATTAACCGCTGGTCACTTATTCATTATTATATTAGTTTGCTTAGTTTCGTGACCAATAATAATTCTAATATTTATTTGTATATTATAGATTATTTTTGTAAGAGGTTTTTCTTTCAATAACTCTTGAGCTAAAACGGTAATCTCGATTCCCCCCTTTTATTGGCCAACCTTGGATTAACGCACTCGAATATAAATTGGGCACAAACCCTTAGCCGGGACTTGCCGGCCTTGTTGAATACCCGTGGGCCCGACTCTGTATCGATCGTAACACCACCGTGTCGTTCCTCGACAGTGGTGGTGGCGGAACGGTGATTGGAGTGTGACTTTGGAAAAGCGGCCAGTCTCAGACAAGAATGTCAAGAACGTCTAAATTTTCTTCAAAAATAGTGATAAATTGTTTCTGGAACCATCGAGCTCACTTTTCGAGGTTAAGGCTTAGTAGCTGTGGCTACTCTGCTGTCAGAATATTTGAGCAGGTATTGGCTGGTTTATAAACCTGGTTCAATTGGTTGCTAGGAGGTAGAGTGGCCAATATCTATTGCATAAGTTTCGTGAATTGCTTAAAGAACAGGTCCCGAAGAAGGCCATCATTGACGAAAAGACATTGCACGCAGCAGATCCTTGGACCTTCAATCGGCTGCTTCTGCGTCAAGAGCTGCAATAAGCCTTGGCGAATAGAGGTTAAGGTTGCGTTTAAACAACTCCAGCCTGAGTGTCTCATATCCTTCAGTTGTTGTTGTTATCGTTCATCAGGCTGCCCGTCCGAACAGCCGCAGACTGGCTGAAACGCCAGAATGTATCCATTATAGAATATGAATTTTATTAATGCATGGAAGAAATGTTATAATTTCATATTATGATATTACGAAGCCAAAATTAAATAAATTTGCCCGTAAATTTAAACATTTTATAGAGGATAAAAAATATATAAAACTTTGTATATCTTAGAAATTATTTATTTTAATTTATTATAAGCGTCGAATTCAAGACTGGTAATTTACATTTTCTCTTCAATGTATACTTTTTAAACTTTTTGTAAAAATTATAAATGCTAAGGAACTTAGCTAATCAAAACGGTGCATGTAATTAGTCAAGGCAATAACAGAGAAAAGGATAAAAAGTATGAAAAGGAATAAAATGAAAGGCCAAAATGTTTAATAAAGAACTGATATTCTTAGATGATTCGACTCAATTTGGAGGTTTGATTGGGTTGACTGCTTCATGAAACATCCATGAAATTTTGCACTCCGTAAGTGCAATTGTACAGAAGATAAATAACAAATTTTAAAGAGTTTTACCTATGTGTAAACCTGTAACTATAACATAAGATCTGAACCACAAGACACAATTGTATAACGGTAGCGTGGCGGGTAGGTAAATTTGGTCTGGGAAAATTCGGTCTTGAAATTTTAGGGTTTAATATCTTAAATACTTGACAAAAAACCCTTATAAATAGAAGAACACTAAAAAAATGGTATTATTTAAAGAATAACTCAAAACTAAAGGAGTAAGAACAATTAATATACAATTATTTCATAAGTTTTAATTAAAAGAATTACTTGAAAATTAAGAAAATTTGGTCTTAAAAAATTCGGCCTCAGAAATTTCGGTCTTATACAGAACTTTAAAAAATAACTTGTTATTTAAGATTATAAGAAATCGCTTTTGAAAAGGCTATTTTTTTATCTTTATCGTAAGATGGTACAAGTTTTAATAACTTTCCTCTATTTTATCATACTTCCTTTACTTTTGTGTATTATCTCCTGCTTGAATCTGAATAATTTTTGTTTGCCTGAGTTCTTCCTCCTTTCGAAGAGCGTCAATGAGCTTCCAAATATTAAGATGCTTGCAGGTAACCGATGCTCTCAACATTGTTGTTCTCGGTATTCCATCGATGACTCGATGTAGGACATTTAAAAGATTAAGTGGATACAAAGGCTCCACTCGCCTACCACGTCTTCCTTTATTTGGGCCAATGTATGTCAATTCAAAATAGCTTAGAAATTCTACTGGCATAATTCATCCTCACTCAAATATTCATAGGCACTTATAAGATCTTCAGGTGATAAAAAATGCCAAAGCGCAAAACATTTTTATCTTAGTCGGAAAGTTGCCATCAGTACAGAATTGAACCTTAAATCCCAGTTGACTTATTTTCCTATGAACATTCTGACTTTGTAATGGAATAGACAACCCACGCTGTTCGCAGCAGTAAAGTTACGCCTTAACTGTTTCGAAGTGCTCAAAATCAATCATTGCTTTTTGTCGGTTAATATTTGGTACCAATTTTTTTAGTTCCTAAAATAAATTGTCATACGTTGTTTCAGTCTTGTCAGGCCAAACAGAGAAAGCACGAGAAATTAATTTACCGTTTAAAAGAGCGTGAATAATGAACAACTGATACCATACAGATAGAGCGGATTTATGAGTGCAATCCATTCCTAAATGTGAGGCATTCTCCAAATCTTCAAGGCCCTCATTTGAGGTAAAAATTACGATTCTCCTTTCGTCCTTAGAACCAGTGTCACATTACAAGAATGACGAAACTCTCTGAAAACAAGTTAAAGTATCTTGCATTTCAAATCCTGTAGGAGAAAGAGGGTAAAGAGGTGCATCAAAAGATTTATTTTTATTATTATTATTATTATTATTATGTAGACCATGCAAAGAGCCACTCTGAAAATTTTGGAAATTATAACACCAAGAGGTATGAGTGCAGGTCAAAGCACAGTCAATTAGTTATATTTATCCAAACCGTTTGCAAATTTGGCGATTCATACTTTGCATATTCCGCAACACCACTTACTCTCCCGGAAATGAGAGCTCTAGTGCTTGATTCTTGCTACTGTTACATTTGGATCAGTTTCATGTTCATGATTATTGAGCTTTTTTATGATTACAGGATCACCAGATTTGTTCTCCGCATGCACGCGAGCATACAACTTATTACACATCTCACAGCGCCAAAGTTGCTTTTCCTTATGAAAACTAAGCATATGGAAATCATAAATATAATTGAGTTCGTCATCAACTTTTCTTTATTTTTCTCACTTTCAAAATACTTGGCAGCCATAATATAAGTAATGCGCGATTTAAAAAATTATATTACAATGAACTTGCAACACTGCTCTTCAAAAAGTAGTTGGATAGTGACCCTAACGATCGTAAACTGAACACCCTAACTAACATTCTTATCTGTCACGAAGGATTTACAATTTAAAATAAATCCATGAGAATGGGATTGACCTGACTAACCGATCCAGAAAATTACTACGCTTATATAAAATAAATGATAAACGGAAGTTTGGAACTAGATCCATTCCTTGGTATCTTTGATTGATCCAAATGATTAACAAGCATTCTATAAATTGAAAGCAAATAAAAGCACTATAAGAGAATATAGAACTTTCCAAGACCGAATTTTTTTGATCACCGTTAGCGTGAGATCTACCCGAATAGGTAAAACATCAGGTAATTAGATCATTCAATCTTGCCTAAGATCATTCTAGTCTGAAGCGGTGTTGACACTCGTCTAGTCCGTAGCCGAGTAGAGGAAAAAGATTCAAGAGGTACAGAAACTCTTGAGAACAAATGAGTATATGAAAGTGTTTTAAATCTTCCTTACTCACACAGAATGAGGCCTAGCAAAGATCAGAATCTCTGACTTAACTAGTAATCTAGGTTGACAAATACCTAAAATAGGCCTTTCAAGTGCCTATGATAAAGACGCAAATTGTTTAAAATATTGGTTAAATAATTAAATAAATGCTTCTAAATGCGTCGGTTAACACGAGGAAAAATAAAAATAATCCTAAATTTAAGTACTACATAATCCAAAGTACCAAGTATATAGAAGTAAAATAACAAGTTAATCTATGAGGAAAATAGATAATAAATTCAATTTCTCTAGTCTGTGCATAGCAGATAGAAACAAAGCAACAAGAGTTGCATCATTTTTTAGGCAGTCAGTCTCAAAACGCAAAAGAGACACTACATACATATGTTCAGCTATGTACACCATTAGTCAGAGCTATGTGAGATTATGGGGCTCCTTTAGGTGTCTACAATTAACTAGGGATGAAGACATAATAGAAAACTCAATCTATTTTGCTTCGAAATAAAAGAAAAGGAGTGAACACAGAATCATAAATTGATGAATACCTTGCCTGATATTGCACAAAATCACAAAATGGCAACGAAGATAGGGTAAGTCGATCACTAGAGGTATTCACCGTTTTAAGCAGTTGAATATATATTTTTAAAATTATAAAAAAGGGAAAATAACAAGTATTAGATGAAATAATGAAATAAAAAATAGTCATATTCTTATTAAGATGTAGCATGTGTGAATTGATATAGCTCGCTGTCAATATCAATAATGTTCTTGTTTTGTTTATTTGTAAAGGAAATATTTGGAAGAAATTTAGATCAGAAAGCAAGTAGAGCGGTATGAATACCTTTTTCAATGAAATAGTTCCGTACAATATTTACCAAATGACGCTTCAATTGCAATTACTGACCATTAGTTTGCACGCAGTTTTAAGTTGGACCAAATTCAATTCCTTAATTATCTTTATTAGGTCTATTTTCCAGGTCAAATATGAGCTTTTGTCACACCGGTAAACTCTTTTCAATATACCAAGACCAGGCAATGGCTTCGCTACTAAGATTAAAATTTAAAATCAAAAAAAATACAGCCATGGTTAAATTTTTATAAATTTACTGAATTTAACCATTTGTAATTTTTGTGGTTCATAAAAAATTAAAAAAATCTAGATACTTATATTTATTTCTGAACTTCACCATTTTGTTTTTTGATATTATAAAAGAATTATTACAAATAACTTTGATAAAAATCATAAGTCATAACCAAACTAAGATGAAACTATTATTCAAATACTCAAATAAAATCCCCTTCCTAAAGTATATAGTTTGTGATGATGATGATGATGATGATGAGAACAGACCTGAGTCGTCTATTCAAGTTGAGTACGCATGAATAAATTGCTCACTAAAATTACCAGGCAATCCCTTCGCCCCCCCTCTACTGGGGCAGCTTGCGCTTCCGTAAGAAGATTAAAATTTAAAATCTAAAAAAAAGCAGCTATGTTTAAATTTTTATAATTTTCTGAACTTCATAAATTATATTAATTTTAAAAAGGAACTCTAAACTAAATTTTCTCCCTTTCAAAATATCAGGTTGCTAAAATATAGTTAGAGAAGAAGATATATAAAAATAAGTTACTTGAACTTTACCATTTGTAATTCTTTGGGTTTTAAAAAATTCACAAAATTTCGATACTAATATTTATTTCTGCACTTGAACATTTTGTTTTTTGATATTATAAAAGAATTATTAGAAATTACTTTGATAAAAAAAACATAAGTCATAACCAAACTAAGATGAAATTATTATTCAAATACTCAAAAAAATCCCCTTCTTAAATTACACAGTTAGTGACTATTTCTCGACTCATATTCAAATTCTCTCAGTAAAACTAATTATTTTATTTCCTTCTTTAGCCTTTAAAACGCAGTTTGGAAAAAACATTAAGCCGCTAAAAATTAATACACCGAGATTACATTCTGGTACAATTAATAATTGATGAATGTCTAACTGATAATCAAAGTTTCGATTTATAGAGTCGATGAGCATTATTTTTTTGTTAAGTATCATATCAAATAAATAACTCGTTTATTTCTTGCCATATTGTTTGGTCGTATTTCTTTATATGATCTACAGAGTGACCATCAAAAATTGCCCCTGTTTTTAATCGCTTATTGTTGGGTCATTATTAAACCCTTGTATATAAAATAAAAAGCATGCGAAAGAAATAATTTTATAGTTTTTATCGTCTACATATATTCAAAGTGACATCCATTTCACATCCATTTCACACAACGGGAAAGGAATTTATTTATTTCATTTTCCAAAACGCTGCCTTCAATGCAATGCACACACTAATACCGCCTGCTTTAATTCTTCGTAGCGACAAGGCCTGGTTTAGTGACGACTGCCGGGTGGCCCAGCGGAAGAAACAGGTTGCCTATTGCCAGTGGTCTCGTTTGCGCTGTCATGAATCTTGGAACTTCTTCTTGCAGCTCAGATCACACGCACAGTGTACTTAGAGTGGGGCTCAAAGAGCTTATAATGATAATCTCAGAGATATTTTAACTAGTACCTCTAGCCTTCCTCCCATGACGTGTGCTAATGGCTCTGTATGCTATAACTCTAAAGACAAAACTAACTACTTGCCTCAATTTTTAATACAAAACAAAGCAGTGAGGTAGTGGAATTACCTTCATCCTGCTTACCTCCTATTAAACTTACTCCTTGGCTTTTAAATCATCAGAAATTCTTTTCTCTTTGAATAACCTTGATTAATTTGGCGGATGTGATCCTTTGGTGTTTTTTGTCCATTTTTTATAACTGAATTGCTCCATTATTATCCCCAAAATTGGCTGGTACTTTTAGATTACTTATTCGTTGGAATTCTTTTCCTAAATGTTGAATTTCTGCAAATGTCACTTCGATCCCCAAAGGCGCCTCACCATTAACTCATTAAGAGGAATATAGACCCATTGGCGCCGGTATAATATGTCATCTCCATCCATGCTTCTGGTGAAGCTTGTGATCTTTACTATATCAAATGGTATAGATTCTGAGCTACTTTAAAAACTTGTAATATTTACCTTGAATTCCGGTTGGTTTAGTATATAAAACAGAGCAGCTTTTATAGTTTATACAGTTTAGTCTTGAGCCCAAAAGAACTAAATAAAAAAAACAACTTGAATAGAGGCCACAAATGGCAGAGCTACAGACGATAGATTATCACCGACCGAAAAGATTAGAATATTATTTGCATTTTAAGAGTAAAAAATCACAAGATATAGCTTGTGATCTATCTACATTGCATTTCTAAATGTTATTCGTGCTGAATATAGATAGTTATAGTATTTATGTTTCTAGTATGAAATAAAAATCAATTTAGTATTTTTTTCTTCGTAATTTCCTTCATCGATGCAATTTTATAAATTTTTAATACTATCTTTTAAGTTTAACTCACTCCTCTAATCAGAATTTCAGATTTCTTAAAAAAAAATTTAATGTAGATCGCAAGCCAGTCTAGATTTTTAATATTATTATTATTAAAATTAATATTATTTTTAATATTATGTTTTAATGTTTAACTCGCTCCTCTAATATGAATTGCTGCTTATCACATTGGCATATAGATCACATACTATAGAATTTGATCTAAACCGGTCATATCTAAAATATTTGAGAGATTGCTGACCATACGTATGATTCATTCTCTTCTGCTGCTTTTTTTTATCACCAATGACTTTTAAAGTTCTCTTGATGCTGGTTATGAATCCTATCCTTTATCTCTTTATTTTAGCTCAGCCTTTGATCGTGTTAATCATAAGGCTCTTTTATTTAAAATTAGTTCCTTTGTTATTGGTGTTTATTTCCTCGGCATAATGGTCCAGCATTTGAATAACAGGAAGCCGCGTGTGTCGGTTGATGGCAGTTTTAGAACCTACAGCTTTGGTAAATCTGGTGTTCCGCAGGGTAGTGTCCTGGGCCAACTTCTCTTCATTATTTAGATCTCAGACATGTTTTCTGGGATTAAGTCGAATATGGTTGCTTATGCTAACGATACAACTTTGTATGCTGAATTGCTTACTCTAGTTATCAAACATCACCTCCTGGTGTGATGCTTGGCTTATGAAACTTAATCCAGGTAAAAATCATAGCCTTGTCATTGTTTGATCACGCACCTTAAAACCAAATCACCCTGACATCGTTGTCAACTGCATTGCGGTCCATAGTTGTTCTTCAAAGAAATTGCTTGGTGTCACATTCGATTTCAAGCTGGCCTTTGAGCTGCACTTGTGCACTGTTGCGTCCTCAATTTCTCAAAAGGTTGGTTTGTTTTGTAAGTGCCGACAGATCTAGTCTAAAGACAGTATGACATATGAAGTGTTTTTATTCCTTCCTTCTGCCTCATTTTTTATATATTGTCATTCTGCTTTCTTTCTGTATTGAAGACCAATTTGAAGGTAATTGACAGAGCTTTCAACCAGATTAGTTTTCTACTACCCGATTTACAGTAAGGCATTGTCGATTCGTTGGAGTTTTTATTCATTTCTTTAAAATTATCTCTGATCTTGATCATCGACCTCACTGTCTGATGCCAGCTTCCTCACGGCCGGTTAGTGATACGCGCTACACGTTAAGGCAGAATGACCATGCTCTTTCGGTCGCTCGAGTGAATGCGACGCAGTTCTCTGGATCTTTATTCATACAGCCGCAAGTCTGTAAAACACGCTGCCTAATGATGTCGTTAATGCGGATAATTGTAATGTATTTAAAAGGCGAGTGAATGCTTTTCTTCTCTCTTGATTTTTATGTTTTCTACTTTTATCGATGTTGGGCCGGTAGTTGGGCCATGTAGGGTTATTAGGTTATGCCGTTTTGGCTGTTGCCTTTCAATAAGTTGCCTTAATTAACTTTGATAATAATACTAATAATAATAATTATAATAATAACAAAGCCACAGAAATAAAGTCGGTGCAAGTCTAGCATGAGTCATACCAGTAAGATTTTCTTGTAATGTGATTCCTACATGAAAATACATGATAAAATAACTGAAAAGATACAATTACACGTATATTTAGTAAATATGTATATATATATATATATATATATATATATATATATATATATATATATATATATATTTATCTTTATTTATCTGGGTTTGAACGCTTTGAGGACCTAGACTCATCATCGGCACTAATAAACTAGGATAGTAAAGGGTTAAAATTCCTAGTTTCATAAAATACTAAAATCGATTAGTGGAGTTTATATATATATATATATATATATATATATATATATATTTATATAAAGAAGGAGCAAATGCAAGTTCTGCGGGTGATAACAACCACCACAGGGCTTTCGCCATATTTATTTTCTGCCTTTCAAAACAATTTTGAAGACAGAAATAAAGATGCAGAAGCCTTGCACTGCAGACTATATAACAATACAGCACAAAAATAGAAATTGGATGTGAATGAGCAATGAGACAAGAAACAGGAGTGTTTTAGAGGTAAGAAAAAGGGACATTAGAAGAAGACTAGAATCAAAGAGAGCAGAGGGCGGCACAATGAAGGCAATCCTTTACCTAGAAGACAGAAATAACGCCAGGGGAAATAAGTTTGAAATTCCTGGCCGGGAATTACTGTCTTCTCGGTAAAGGATTGCCTTCATTGTGCCGCCCTCTGCTCCCTTTGATTCTAGTCTTCTTCTAATGTCCTTTTCTATTACCTCTAAAAACTCTTGTTTCTTGTCTCGTTGCTCATTCGCGTCCAATTTCTCTTTCTTATATATATATATATATATGCAGGAAAGAAACCTCAATGTTAGGATCAATTTATTTTCGAAACCATGTTTTGAAGGAGACATCCGGCATCTTCAATCGCTAGTGAACTAATGAACACTTCCTCTACTCAAAAGTGCCTTTACTTCCATTACCGCTCCCCCTAATTACATTCGGACTTGTAAATTTGTGTGCCACTAAGTTAAGCATCTTCGGGTATTCATTAGTTTACCAGTGATTTAAGATGACGTGGGTATCATTCGAAACCTGGTTTCGCAGATAAATCGATCCTAACACTGTGGTTTATTTCATGAATAAGAGAATTGGATTTTTCTCTTATTATGTCATAATTTTGTCTCCTCAATCATATAGCTGAAATGCGACTGAGGACGCTGAGCTGCCTTTCCCATGCCCGGAATTGCCTGGCACGACTTTTATATCTGGTATTGGCCTGAATACACTCGAAATGAATCCTTGCCACATATGAAGTAGAAACAGATATTGCGCCAGAAACAAGTGCGCACACAAACCATATAGAGTTGCTTAAGGCCAAGGCAAAAATGAGGAATAAAAAAGAATGTGGAACCACTAGTTCTCTGATCGACTTCTATATGTGCAAGTTTTTATGAAGGTAAAGATATAAAGCAAAAGAATTAGTTGCTCAAATTTTAAAAAAACATTGTACAGTTTTACCCATTATATAATGTTTAGCTTTTACCATTTTTACATTCCTTAATTTTTTTTTTTACTTTCCTCTTATTCGCACCCCCAAACTCTAAAGTACATATACCATACGAATGATCCCATCCCTCAAGGCAGTTCAGCGTTCTCATCTGGCCTTTCAAAAGAGTCATCTTGCTAAGGGGACAAAATTGCACCATTATAAGAAGAGAAAAGATCTATATTATTAAAAAATATAGCAAAATTATATTTATTGACTAGTAAATACGATTCGTATATCTTACAACATTCCTATAAACAGATTCGTATCTTTTTCTTTTGAAGCACCATTTATCTAAATGTCCTTGCAGGTGATGTGTTGGCCCTCCTCACTTCTTCTTGCTCTCCAACCAGCTCCTTTCTATTCGATGAGCATAAGATCCATCATTGGGTTTTACAAAATTTCCTTGACGGCTCACTGTGTGATCATCAAATCCAAGTTGCAAAAGCAGACGCTAGGCAAGGCATTCATCCGAGTGTATCGTAGATTTAAAGGCTATTTCCTTTTGATTAATTGATAAAAGAGTCGTTGCATCTCTTTTCTGTATGGAAAAGTATCGTAAATAATTACCTTTTATTACATCACACACCTAAGGACCATCAATTCTCTGACCATGGTGCTTTTATTTTAGACTACCTCATGATCGTTTTCATTAGGGCCTGCGTCCCCTTGTTAAAGTACGTCCTCTGTTAAACTTGCAACGTCCAGCAGATCTAGCTTGATCAATCTAAATTAGCTCTTCTTGTGTTGCATCCATGTGGTCTTTACGTTGAACAGATACAATGTTAGAGTAAACTTCTCGACAGTAATTAAACCAGTCAATTACAGTGTGATTAGACATTCTAGTAATTTTTGAAACCTTTTACATAAATAATTCCATAGTCCCAGATAAAGATAAGATAAAAATTGAGTAAAAACTCAATTTGCACTTCAGTTTTTCATTTATATTAGTATATGTGAAAAGTATTGCCTGTTATTACTGAGCTAAAGACCTGGGATCCTTTGCTCTTGGATCGCCACACTAATAAATTCTTTCCTCCTAATTTAGTTTTCGTTAGCATAATTTTTCCATCACATTTATTGCAGCAATCGGGCTGCATCAGATGACCATTATTGAACAAAAACCTTGTAGCAGCTTCTTCACCTAACACAAGAAATATCTAGAAATATCGTTGAAAGACTACGATGAATGAACTTTTCAATCGAAACGTACTCGATTATAGTCTTGATAAACATTAGCTTCATCATTAAATATTTATTTACCTTATGAAAATTTAAAATTCAGTTACTAATTTTTTTATTACTTAGAAAATAAATAAAATAATTATGTTCTTTTTAATTCAATAATTATGGTAGAAACCATTTGTTCCTGTATCTTTCTTTTTTAATAACAATGTTTAGCATATTTACATATCTTTCTGAAGTTATTGAGATCAATATTGTTGTCTCAGTGTCTACACTAAAATAAGAACCATAGGAATTAATGCTACTCAAACTACAACAGACAGTAACCTTTGGTGAATGCTGAGGTTTCTTCAAGTGTAAATTCGGTTTGTTTTGTGACCAATACCGGTAATTGTATATGTTGATGACCCCGGTGAGAAAAATTTGGCATTGATCACTGAAAATGTTGTCACTGACGGCCGTATCCTAAAACAAATGTGAAATGCACATTTGAGCAAAAAACATATTTTTTTATGTATTTTGCATATAATAAATTTATAAATAATAGTCGCTACACAAAATCTGATAAAAGTGCATTCCACATTTTTCTTAGCATACGGCCGTTAATTTTATTTGGATTTGTTCCATTATTGTTTAAATGAGTTTACAAAACATCAAACGACGCTGGTAGTCTTTTTCACCAATTGTTGCAAACACAATTCTGAATGACTTCATTCTCAAATCTTCAAATCTAACGTGATTTTTCTAATTTGTGTAAATCTTGCGAGTCATTATTTGATATACAAGGTCTCCCCCCGAAAAGTTACCTGTACTTTGAACTAGTATAACTCAAAGCCTATTAGAGATTTTTATTCCTAAAAAAACAAACAAATTTAAAAACTATATATCTGTCGATTCTGGAAATTTCATTACATTTTCTCTTACGATATTGATACACTGATGGGTTTAGTGGAGGCTATCAAAATTATGTTTGCGCAAAGAAATAAAATAATCAAACTTCGAAGTTTAAAATCAACAAATATATTTAAATCTATTTTTAACAAAAACACCTCTTCATATGGGTAATACGAATTCATTTTTTAATTTTATAAGCACCGTTTCCTTCCACATGTCCTCCATTTCTTTCCAAGCACAATTGCGCCTTTGATCGCATTGATTGAACAACTTTTTTGATTAACTTGTGATTTTCCTTAAGTCTATTGACTTCACGTGTGATACTATCTCTTAACTGGTTGATGCTTTCAGGTGGAGTAGAATACACTTTATTCTTTAGATATCTTCATAAGAAATAATCACACGGTGTTAAGTCAGGGGTTCTTGGGGGCCATTCAATTGTATGATTTAGCGCGAAAATGCGGTTGTCAAACGTTTCTCTTAGTTTTGTTCTTACAGCAAGATGTCTATGGGCTGGTGCGCTGTCTTGAAATCACTATAAAGTCTATTGAATTGATTGCCTCAAATCTGGCGGAGTTCCAGCAAGATCCTTTCGTTGATCATGCTCACGTAGGCTGCAGCATTCAAGTTATGCTCGTAAAACAATGGGCTGACAAGATAGCCATTCCGGCATATTCCGATCCACAGAGACACTTTCTGCTGACAAATACGTGTATCAAAGTTCAAATGCTGGAGGGTGGTTCAGCGGCGCATATTGCAGAATGTTATGGTTATTTACCTTTCTATTCATGAAAAAGGCTGCCTGGTCATCAATTACAATGTTTTCCAAGAAACAAGCAGGTTTATGGAGAAGCCATTCGACAAAGTGTCTACGTCGTGGAAAATCAGTTTCAAGAAGTTTGTGTCTTGCATGCTTCTTATAGGGATTCCATTTTAAGTCGTGTTTAATAATGCGGTTAAATTATGACTTTGACATTTGTAACCCATTCTTTCTGACTGATACATGTGGATTTTAAAGAAGTGTCATCTGAACATTTTCTATTTTTTCTGTTGTTCTTATGGTTCTCATATGACCCGGGTGACCTTTATTTAGATTTAAGCGTGTTCCTTCATGTTGGTATTTGCGAACATTCTTCCAAATTGGGAGCTTGCTTGGTGGCTGCCTACCTGGAAAACGTTGTTCAAATGAATCTTGTATTTGTTTAATACTGCCAGTCTTAATAAAGTTTGTGACTACAAATACGCGTTGATCTTTTGTTAACTGCATGATTAAAAAGGTTCTATGGAAGTACACTTTTACCCTGAAACGCTTTGATTTGCTTACTAAGAAATAATGACGAGACCATAGCACAGCGTGACTGAAAAACCCCTGTAAAATGGCCTAGGTTTGCTTGAAGAATCGCAAAGTAACCTAGGCTACCTAAGCTCCCTACGCTTCTCTTGAAATTGTACGGTGGTCTAGCCTTCCTAGGCTTCGTTTCATTATTTTACTTCCTTGCGCAAACATATTTTTGATAGCCTCCACTAAACCCATTAGTGCATCAATATCATAAAAGGAAATTTAATGAAATTTCCAGAATCGACCGATAAATAGTTGTTAAATAAAAACACTTTTGCAGGACCCCAAAACTCCAATAGTTTTTGAGCTATACTATTTCAAAGTACGGTTAACTTTTTTCTGGGACACCTGGTATAGTCCTTTGTCGATCGTATTGCTGCCTGAAAGACCGTTGGAGGGCAACTAATGAGCCAGCTTTGATCATTTTTTGTCTGATAAAAACACGTGGAATGTTCATGAAATAACCCATGATTTTGCTTGATAAATCTTTTTGGTAATTACAGATTATGCATCCACAATATCCGAAGAAAAATAAAAAAAAATTTAAATTGTTCTTTTTTGAATGCATTTTTATTTCCTTTGTGTAGCTGTAATAATGACAGGGACAATTTTTGTGGTAACTCTGTTGTTTAGTAAAGCATGCGAACAAGGAAATCTTTTTATTTAAGGCATTTAGGAATTCTTAGATGCTGCTTTGATCACCATTTTCGGCCTTGATCTAAGGCAATAAGTTTACTCACCCTTGCGCACTGAGCTGTTATAGAAGTTTTCTATAGGCGGCCGAACAGAAGGCCTTTTGAAAATCATGCCCTCCCCCCCTCCCAAACACAAATTCGTTAAACATGAGCAACGGCTCATGAAGCCATTTTGCTACAACTAAATATTTTTTGTTTTCATGACGTCATCCACAGTTTTGTCTTTAACAATTTACTGCCAAAAATTTACCAACTGACATTAAATTCATTATTTCCTAATTTTCTGGGATAAATTTTCGGTGTATTTTTGAAAGTTGCCTAATATTTGATAACTTAAAGTCTCCATTCTTTTTAACATTTTAATTTTAAGTATTCATCTAAAAGTTTTATCTATGAGCAGTTAAGATTCTACGTATCTATAAATCAATTACAGCAGAAAGAAAAGAAATGTAAATTATGTCTTCCAACGTAAGCACCCGATTTGTGATTTGTGCAATGCTTCTTGTTGTCATTAGCTATATTTACCTTGTCATTTTTAATACTCGCCTCCTGGCTTGTATAGTGGTTAGCGCGCTTGCCCGGCAGTTCGAATCTCCGTCTGGATTCTTTTTAAGCTGACACTATATAGTGTCTTGAATTGTAACTTTTTTAACATTTACTATTATTAAAATATGCAGAAAACTTTTTTCTTTGGTGCCCATACACATGTTTTAGAAATATCAATTTCACAGTCTTTTCGAGTTTTCACTTCGCATGTTTACTCGACGCTAATCAGGATTACACTATATTTTAAGTCGGAAAATCTTTTGGATTTATTTTTTACTTTTTTAAAAACAGTTTGTAGGTACAAATTGCTCTACGCAAATTTGGGATATGGATATAGTCATGGTCAAAGGTTATAGCATTAGTTAATCTAAAGTGTATATTTTGTTTTTAAAAATTCCAACGAACTTTTCTCCTATTATAGCGCAATTTTTTTTCCCCAGCCAGATGGCTCAATGGTCAGTTACTCGAGTGATTGCTTTTAGTGATACGATAATTCTTTTTATTTTTTTAGAAGCACAAGCATTGTTTTCACCCTTAAAAAAATTACAACGTACAAACTTGCTTGAGAAAGAACAATGTCTGGAGGGTTTTAGCAGTGCAGTTGGTTTACAGAGGGATTTACAGGGAAACGTGCGTGTGTTTCATGTATGCAGTTCCTGATAGATCGGCAGAAACATTATTATCTTTAATTAATCCTTGCCATAGATGCGGTATAAACATTTGACTCTTAACCACTCGCTGAACGTTAAAGATCCAGAAACAGGTGCCCAAAGAAAAATAATAGTCACTTTGGGCTAATGAGGAAATGGGAAATAATAAAGAAAGTAGAACTGCTCATTCTCTAATCGATTCCTCCTATATGTGCAATTTTTATAGAGGAAACGAAATAAAATAAAATGCTTAGTTGCTTAAACTTACCAAGACTTTTTAAAGTTTTATGTATTAAATAATATTTAGCTTTTACTGTTTTACTTTCATTAGCTTTTGTTTTTTTTTATTTTCCTCATATTTGCATCTCAAACTCCCCAAAGAGTCATAACATAGGAATGATCCCTTCCTTCGATTCTCGCGGGTGAGAAAGGCAGTTAGTTCATCCTCCTCAGTCAGCGGTTCACCCATCTAGCTAGGGGAGAGAGAATTGCGCCATAATAAGAGAAAAGATCCTTGGAATTTTTAAAAACAAAATGGTGACGTTCAGAAAAAATGGTGAATTACATAAAAATATATGATTATCGAAAAAGCAATACGCAGAGTCAGCTTCGGAATAAGTATTAAATTTGGGTATGGTGGTTGTTTTTGAAGGAATGGGTTCGTATATTCGAAAGTGTTATCACAGTTAGTTCTAATTTTCTTTTCAGTTTTAATCTTTACCAGGAGGAAATAGTTACTGGCACGTAATAAAACGAATAAAGACAAATGAAATGACCAAATTTAGATGGGAAAAAAGGACAAATCGTGAGGATTGTTTTTCCCGTATTTAAAAAGAAATTCCCCCCAAAGTTTTTTCTTGCCTTTAGGACTAGAAAATAAGTATTAATGTGAAAAGAGTTAGAAAAAAAATAAATTTTTACAGGTTTTGTGCAAATCTTTTAAGTTTTTACTAAAAGATCGTTTCCAGAGCCGGATAGGCCGTAGGCCACAGACCGAAAGTCTCCATGAAAGGCGCAAGATTGCTGCACTCTCCCGTCCAAATTGCTCAAAGAGAAACTTGTGCTCTCTCTTGAGGCGTGTTTTGCACACTATATTTTCCACGCTTGACTAGACCTTTCAAATGGTGAAAGAGGGTGTTAAACTTTGTTAAATAAATAAATGCGAAGCGTAAGCTCCACTTGTAAGGTGGAGTGGTGAAGCTGCTCCTCTTGTGTACATTATATGTATAGTCTACATTGTTACTCTTTTCTTTTCGCATTTTGGAAATATCGATTTCATTTTGTTTCAGCAAATTTTACGCCCTATTGATTTATGGCCATCAACTATTTCGATCAGGAATACTTTCTGTTTTTGGAAAGCATTCGTTTTTCCTTCTAATGAAAATTTGCATTTATGAAAAGGAATATGACATTTTCAGAGTTTTTTTTAAGCCGCTTTTAGGTTGAATCAAATAGCATTAGGATCGCTTTTGCCAATATGTTTGCTGATGAAGAAACGTTAGATACATTTTTCATAATTTACTATAAACTACTTTAGAATGTTTTTCTGGCATTTATATCGTTTGGTTAAGATAATTTACGCTTAAAAAATCGAGCAAACAATAGCCATCATCAGCTCTTTCATCATTAAAATTAACATTTGAAAGGGTACAATCGCCGCATATGAATACCCATCTTTTTTTAGTATTGCGTAAAACTCAAATAATTTCCTCTTCCATTTGTTCATTTTGCGTAGGCGATATATAACTTGCATGCAAGTTGTTTTGACGCATTAATACATGTAGATTTTTTATAAAAAAAACTAGTCGAAACTATTATAATCAATGCAAGAAGAAACATCCATGGTTAAAAGAGGAGATTAATGACTGATGACGAAAACACCAAGTAAATATTTATGTAGCTAAAAATAGAAATATTTAAAAAGGTTGAAAATGTAAACTGCATTTAGAAACCTTATTAACATTTCACTGATTGGTTGGCTTCGTGTAAAGGGGGCAATCACTCCTAGGTACGAATTTTAAGCTACGTGTCTAAGAAATTTGCATCTTATGTCAGGAATGGCCGATTTATATAATTTTAAATAATGATGAGTTCAATCCTTATTTAACTACAGCCTATATACAGCCTTATTCGGCATTTTATTCGCTAATTATTCGCAACCCTATGTAATCACATTAGCGAAAAGTTTAACTTTGTATCCTGCAGACTTGTCTAGAAAATGATTAATTTTCGAGGAGTCTTTGAAGTGTTGGGCTTCGATTAAAGCGATTAAAAAGAAATTTCGAGGAAACGTATTTGCATTCCAGGTTAGTTCGAGAATTTTCCGAACACAAGTTCGGAAAATTGGTGAAATTAACAGAAATATAAGGAATCTAAAATAGAGACGGAAAAAATATATCGTATATAATATACTGCAGTAAATTACATTTTAGCTAAGAAGATAGACGTTAATAATGAAATGGTTATTATTCTAGATAACAATATTTTTAGATCTATCGTTTATTCTTGATACAAATTCATCTCATCTTTTTCAGAATTTTCTTCCCATCTTGTGTAATATCCTTCTGTGTTCCATCATATTTTATAAGTTTATCTCTGTATCTATCTATTGGTCTTCTCTTACTTATTCTTTTAAATAGTAGACTTAAGCATAACTCTAATCTTATTGCTATGATTTGTTTTTCCCAAATTAATTTTCATATCAACTATCTGGCTTTCATTTTAAAGCTCTTGAGTCAGTGTAAGGATATTTTATCGACTCCCAATTATGAGCACAAAACATTATCTGTAAACCTTGAGTCGTTGATCTATTTGATACTTTTGTTTTGTCAATCTATTTTGATCGAGATTTATTGAATTTAGGAATTGGTTAATTAAGGGAGATGCTGTATGTTTGTCTGTCTCTGTAGTTGAAAGAGATCTGAGTCTTTGTGAGAGCTTTTGTATGTTTTTCTTTTGGGAAAGCTATGTTCGTTAGTACTCATATATTCCAATTGTAAATTTATCTAAAATAAAAAATATTTGAATATTGTGGAGTCGATGAAACATGGAAATATTCCCCTTTACGAAACTTAGAACTTTCTTAATTAATGCTAGACGATATTCATTATTACAAAATTCGTCTCAAAGAATGAATCTCAAATGTTACTGAAATGGAACCAAGTAATTCAACTAAAATAACCATTGTAAAAATAATAGTAGATGCATGCTCTTAAAAATGATAAAATAAAGCGAATAAATAACCTATCTTATAAAATAAATAATGTATTTTGAGTAATTTGAATCAAAGAGGAAATTTCGTCTCGAAGTTCAAAAGAACCAATTTTCTTGACCGAATAAAATACATATATATATATATTATGATGCATTATTCTTTCAGATAACACAAAACATATTCTTCATACAACAAAATAAACTCAAAATATATAAACTTCAGACAAAAAATAAAGAAACAAAAACGTAACCTCCCTACAAAATGAAAAAAAACAACACAAAACATGAAAACTTCGAACAAGAAAGGAAAGAATCACAAAACATGTAAACTAAAAACCTCCAAAATAAAGAACTTTATACAAAATAAATTAAAAAATACAAAATGAAGAACAAATCAAGAATATAGAACATTAAGCAATTCTTGTTCTGTTAATTCATATATAACATTCCCGTAATTTCAACTATAAACTCACTCAATTTCTTTTCAGGGAAATTAAATAGAAATTTATAACATATTTCGAATATATTTAGAATATATTTTTAAAAATTTAATTGATTTTTTTTAGATATTATTTAAACAGGGGATTGATATACTATCAGTCACAGCCTATTAGAGTGATTATTTTGGTTATGTGAGCAATATTGGGAAGAGGAAAATAAGTAGTGATAGTTAGGTATGTAGTTATGGTAGTAACTTACACCACCCGCTTCTTTAAAATAATGAAAGAGGTTTCCTGAAATCATAATGAACATCTCATATGTAAAGTTAAAATTAATGATTTCCGGCATGCGATAAGGGCTACCACGTACTTCTGCTGATTAGGGTAGACGGAGCAGATAGATAATTATTACTGTGTTTTGCCACAACGCAGCGAACAGGGAAAGAGTCCTGACTAAATGACAGACACTCATCCCGCGTCTAGTGAGTGTAGGTGTGGAAAGCTCTTCGTCAGGTCCTTATAAATCGAGAATTATATATGCAATAACGCAATTGTATTTATGCGGCTAAAAGGGCAATGTTATGGCTAACTAAGCTTTTTATCAATCCATCGTAAGGTGCTCTTCTCACAATCCCGAGAGGAGAACGTATAATCTAGCTTTTCTAAGCAATCTAAAGATATTAATATCGATCAGCCGTTTTATATGTTATCCCTTCTTTCGAAGAGACTGTAAAAATCGCTTTACCCATTCTAGCCCCTCCTCATAAATCGAGAATTATATTTGCAATAACGAACTCTCTATATCTTTCTTTGCTTCTCTTTTATTTCCCCACTGAATGCCGCGTTTTTTGACAAACATAAAATTCCATTTTCTTCTGAAGTAAAATAATTCCTTTTATGTGTATGAGAAAACATTAGAGTCTCAACTAAAGGATATTCTATCGCTATGTTTATCCAATAAATAAAAATAAGAATTTTTTCCAATTCTCATCATGTTTTTCCATAAAACTACTTGCCCCACCAGCAGAATAAAGCATGCATACAAATATATTCCTTTCTACATGCAAAAAAACATTAGTATTTCCCTAATTCTTTATAAATCTTAATATACTAACATTCAAATCTAATTAACTCCTCCTTTGAAAATCTTAATATGCATTCTGAACATTACATATGATAACGGAATGTTTCTTAATCTGTTAAGATCTCCAATCTTGTACCAAATGAAATCCATAAGGAATTTCGGTTTGTTTCTTTTTTGGTCATTTTTAAAAGGTCCAAAGGAGATGAATGCTAATAATGTGTGGGTTAGAGAATTTCTCTATAACGAAAAAATTTTCTTCCTCTTCCACAATGTTAATAAAACATTAGATATTACTACGTTAGACAATTCTCCCTTTGTCTTCTTGCATCTTACGATAGCAAACTTGATCAAGTTTCTAGTCCTAGAAGAACGCGCATATGAATTACCATTAACATATTTGAATATAAATTAAACCGATCTTAAGTAGGTTTGAGTTTTATAAGTCGATAAAGTTTTCTCTTTTGTCTGTGAACAATTCATCTGATTTACATAAGAATGCAAAGGATATGTATGAAGTTTTTGTCCTTTAAATGCTTTCCTCTATTGCTTCTCTTCTATATATTCCCAAGCCATTCGTGGAACTCACATAATCTACAATTAAAGAAAGTATTAAGACATAATAACCGTATTTCTTTCTTGTTAAATGAATTTTAGCGAATTTTTCAGTCGCGGATAAAATAAAGGAAATTATTATAGATCTACAAACGTGAAAATAAACCTGTTTGCCCAGGACGAAAAATATTATATATAATTGCCATGACTGAGTGAGAAAACAAAGTTTGAAAGTATTTTGCGACATTTAGAACAACCATATTTGATGTGTCATGTATGAGTCGGAAATCATTAATTAAAATTTGTACTTCCCACGAGCGAAATGTGAATTGGTAAAAATCGTAGCTGATTCCCGCCTAAAGAAAGTTGTGACTGACTAACATTGAAAGTAAATCGTGGCTGACTAACATTGAAATAAAACCGTTGCTGGCTACCATCGAAAGAAAATCGTGGCTAACTACCATCGAAAGAAAATACTGGCTGACTATCATTAAAAGAAAATACTGGCTAACTACAATTGAAAGAAAATCGTGCCAAACTACCATCGAAAGAAAATTATATTTATCAAGCTATATGCCCTATTACAGAGGTTCTCTACCTTTTTGTTCTACAAGAGAACGGAGATAAGCAGATCTTAGCAAATATGTAAATGATCCTGGTGTTTCCAGGCGCTCTAGATAGATACCAGAAATAATTGTTAACATGCAACTTATTTAGTGATGAGAAAGAGAAACCAAGAAAATTTGCTCTTTTAATTTTTCTAGAAGAAAATTCATCAGATATATCCTTTACAAAGACTTTTCACGATTCATTGTAGACAAGCTCTTCGTTATTTCTCTTTGAAACAAAAATAGTCATATTCCTTTGAAAAGATATTTACAAGCTTGAAAATAAAGGCCAAAAGAACACTTATGATTAAACTTAAGATATAAACTATAGGTATGTCTTAGTTTTTGTTACCAAATTTTAAGAAAGTTTATTCATTAGAAAAGCTATAACTTAGTTATTATTGAGAATAAATATTTTTTTATTTTTTTTTATAGGGGCTATCTGGCGACTGCCGAATTAGGCATGGGGGTAAATACAAAGAGGAAAGATGTTCTACATAGGAACAATAAAAACACACCGAATTAAAATATAAATAAATAGTGCAATAAAGTTATAATGATTAGTCATATATCATTTGTCACATCTTTAAATAGTAATATCTTACAAGATATTAGAATCGTTAAATTAGTATTCTTGCAGGGGGCAGAAATGGCCAATTACAGTTGCGCGCATATCTATTGGTAACACATCTCAAATTTTGTAATTTATGAATTTTTATACGTTACTAGTTCGAAATGTACATATTTGAAGTATATTTAATTATATTAGCCTAAAAGCAGTATATTATAATGTTCAAATGATAATAAAACAAATTATTAACATTGAACATGGTGTTTGTTAGAAAAACACAAGAAGAAAAAGTATTGGCAATATTCATAAATATTACATATATATTATTTGAAACTATAAATTAATACTTGATAGGACCTCCTTTAGCAGCAATCACAGAAATCAGACGTTTCTTATATGTATGAACAAGGTTTTTGCAAGTTTAAGAAGGAATTTTACTCCACTCTTCCAATGCAAAAGATTTCAACTCTGTAATGCTGCTTGGTGACATCTTATGAGCACGTGACTTTAGTTCTTGCCCTAAATTTTCAATCGGATATAATCTGGAATTTGAGAAGGCCATTTCATCACGTTCAAGCGTTGATTGGCAAAGGCAAAATTTTGCTGCGTTGGTTTGCTCCTGTGCTTGGGATCATTCTCCTCTTGGAAGACGAGCCCTCTGCTAAGACTTAGCTTTCTCGCTGATTGTTTTATATGTTCAGTCAAAATTTGCTGATATCTCTCGAAATTAATAGTGCCTTCTATCACACAAATTAAGCCATTAACTGCAGCAACAAAACAGCCCCACAACATGATGGAACCACCTCTGTGATTCACAGTAGGTGTGATGTTCTTTACCAGCAGAGCTTTTCCAGATTTTCTCTAAACGTAATGGTATTCGTTTATGACAAACAGCTCTAGCTTAGTCTCGTCTGACCATAATACTTTACTAAATTCTGCTTCAGTGCCATCAAAATGTTGTCCGGCAAACTCTAATTGTCTCTTTTTGTGAACCGTCTTAAACATTGGTTTCCTCCTTGAACCACGTCCAGGATGATCCTCACGGTTGTTCCACTGCTAGCCAGATTTGCTTTCAATTCCTTGGAAGTAACTTTTGGATTCTTGTTTACAATTCGAACACTCGAACGCACATCTCTGTCAGTTAATTTTCCTGGTCGCCCTTTCCGCACACCATTAACAGTAGTCTCATCAGCTCTAAATTTACAATTATATTCCTTACAGATGAAATTGGGATATTCAATCTTGCCGAAATTTTTATATATCCGTTTCCTTGGTTGTGCAGCTCAATTATACGCTTCCTATAGGCTTCTGAGTATTCGGATGTCTTCATCATGTTGCTATTTGAAAATTATTGTAGAGATGATTGTTCAGTCGTGTCTAATACTATAATGAACACCCTAAAACGTTAGCCATGCAAATAACCTGCTGTCCTGGATTAGTCTAGAATCTTCCATCAGTCATTCTCGAACATTCTTTACCACTAATTTTAATCATTTTATTTGTTAATTCAGTATTATGTAAATGTTGCCAATTCTTTTTCTTCTTGTGTTTTTATAATAAACACTATGTTTAATGTTAATAATTTGTTTTATTATCATTTATACATCATAATATATAGTTTTTAGGGTAATATAATTGAATATAATATAAATATGTACATTTTGAACTAGTAACGTATAAAAATTCTTAAATTACAAAATTTGAGATGTGTTGCCAATAGATATCCGCTAACTGTATAATTATTAATGTGGATTGAACATAGCTGGTGTCTTATTACAGAAACATGTAGCACTGATTTTTCAACTTGATTCATGAAAATCATTTCCTGAATACACTCAGGTTTCGTGGAAAGTCAGAAAGGAGGAGATAAAATAATGGTCAACATGATATTGATAAGCCTACGGAGTGAGGCTTCATAGCAAATGAAATTTAACGTAGGAAAACGAATGTAAACACTACACAAGTAATCTATAAATCTATATTGCAGTTATACCATGATTGGCTTAGCGATACAACCTATATTAAGGAATAAGTTTAGGATGTATGAATTCCAAAACTAACGATGTCTAAGAAGTTAACTAATAACGTCAAGAGAATTTAAAATCCAAGATTTGAGTTATACTCGTAACCCTCTACGAATTTCTGTTTCATCCTTATTTGAGATATTTAGTTTATTTCTCATCTCTCTTGTGGCTAAAATATGCCATGTTAGTAGAAATAGAAGAGCAACGAGCCTTCAAAATAATGACATGTTTAAAATACGGATCTTCTAAAAGATATACTGGATGAAGTGAACTTGCACTTACTGTAAACAAGACGATTTGTAAGAGGAGTCAGTCTAGTTTTGTTTATCTTTGTAAATTATGAAAGACTTTAATTAACACTAAGATATAAAACTTGTTTCTAATTGAAAATTAGAACAGAAAAAAACCAATGGGCGTAAACTAAATATATAAAAATTTGAGAATAATATATAGTTATAATTCTCTTTCTCCAGATGGTTATAAATTACATCCGTTTCAATAGTTTAAGAAACTCCTTAATGGCAAATCGAATCTTATTTTGATTCAATTGGACTTGAGCCTAGATATTTTCATCGCCTATTATTAAATTGCTTTTATTATAGAAAATTCTTATTAGCTTTCAGTTGAATGTATTTTATAGATTTTGCTCTAGTTGGCGAAAGATATTTTTTTGAAAGCTCACTCAGATTATTTAGTATGGTTCGTGACAAAAACATACATCATGCTTTTAATATATATATATATATATTGGGCACTGATGTTACGTAATTCATACAGGTCACATAATCAGAGTGGGATGCAATAAGAGTGACTTAGCTTTAAATATATTTACAAAATCTAGGTGATGACAAAATGCAATTAAAGAGCTTTCAAGAGTTTAGTCCGACTACTGGTGATAAACAAATGGTCACAAGAATGAATTTTGTAAAATAGTTAATTAGTCTAGCAAAGAAAATTTGCCAACTCCTAATGATTGAAGGGAGTATAAGGTCAAGGGTTTAAAATAAAGATTTTCAGATGGTCACATATATTAACATGTAAGATCTGGGGGAGAAACCTTCCCCTATATCGGGTATCTAATAATCCATTTAGACTACCTGCTTGCTCCTTATGAATATATTCTATAAGTTTCAAATTCCATTATTTGGATACCCCATTTTCATGAATGTATTCTTTGATATTAATTTTCCATCCATAAGAATAAGCTCTAATTTTAACCGCCATTAATAATACGCACACCGAGAACTCAGAAGTAGCTCTTAGAAAGCGACTAAATTTCAGCAGTTCCTATATAAAATCACTCTTGAATAATCGACCCAAGGCGGCTATGTTCCTAGGTATTGTCATGGGACTTCTCCTCTCAACATTCCCAAAGTGAGAGATTCGACGTACCAGGTTTTTAATTTTTTCAATCTTTTTTCTCATTTCACATTTCCTTTCTCCTAAGTTATTACCACACGAGATCGATGTTGTTTCGTGCTTGAAGAGTAGGATGAAAAGGGAAGATAAGTCGTAGCCAACGCGAGATTATTGATTTTGCAATATTCCAGCAAAATGAAAAATGAAAATTATAATTCAAAAGGAGTTCAGCTTTAGTTTCCAAGGGCTTCATTTCGTGAATGAGGCCTGCAGTAATATAGAAGAAAGCCTTTTGAATAATATTTTTCCTGTTTCTTCCTCTATTTCTATCGTTAATCGCATGGCCGTTGTGACCACGTTACCAGCACCAAAATCTTCAGTCAGTTAATAGAACTCAGCCAGGGTTGGACTTATTTTTCCCCTTGGAGGAAGGAGTTAGTCGACTACTTAATTCCTTTGCATGGCTGTACTTCTCTTCTAATTTCGAAAAATTATCGCTGATGCTGAAATATTGGTCATCATCAGACTTGAAAATCAGGTCAATTTCACTGAGACAGGAAGAACTTTTATTATCCAAGGTATTATTTCACTTACATTATTATTTATGGCATTTCTATTTAATTGTGATATCTTGGAAAAATCTTTTTAGGTCTGACTTGAGCCAAATCATTTTAGCATGGCCTTAAGAGGCATTAGTTTTACTCAATTATGTGAGTTCAGGAATAAAATGCACTTAAGAACCTATATCAGTAAATTTCTTAGTAAGCCCTACAGGATTAAATTATACACGCCATTCATAAGTATATATCCATTAGTGATAATAATATTAATTGTTTGTAAAGATCAAAATATTTTTTGATACACATTGCCTTAAACTTACTACAAATTTAGTTTTCCATTTTATGTTACCACTTCATATTGAATATATATCATGTAAAGACACAATTAAAATCTTTTTTAATCTATATATTACTAAATGAAAGAGCTTATTTTCATGATTTTCTTCAATTATTAATAAAAGATTACCCTTAAAATTAAAAAGAAGAAGAAAGAGAATAAAGTAAATTTCATTCAAAAAGGCGATGGGTTAACAAATTAACCTTTTGTACCATATCCTCTTAAATGAAACATGTTGATTTTTCATTTTATTTACTTTTCCAAAACAACTGAAAAATATTTTAGACATTAAATGCCACTGACAGGGTTGGGACGGTATTGGTTCGATTGATATCTGTTTCAGAAAAAAATAAAACTGTTTTACTTTTTTGAGATATATTCGTAAAATTTGGGTCAATTTGACTTCATGATATGTTTTGTCATTCTCACTCGATGAAGCTGGTTCGATGAGGGCCTACAGAACCGGCCACATCATTCTTCATTATCTCCAGTTTAGGCCCGTGAAGGCTCTTGTTATCATAACCCCGAGATCCTCCTTCGTTTTGCCGCTGTATTTGTTGGTCTTACGCTCAACGGTAACCTACGCAAAGAACTCAAAGAGGATGTAATAAGGCGAGTTCGAAGGCAAAACGTTAGTTACTGTGTAATTGAAAAATATTTCCGCTGGTCAGGCCTGGGTATTCCGCATGGTGTGACAGAGTGCAGATTTTGCTGCCACACGTAAGGCCTCAGTGCATCTACACGGTCTTTCCAAGGTTTAACGCGTCCCTCATAACAAAGATGTAGCCGTTGTTGTTAAGTCTGAGGCCACCAAAGAAGATATGGGGTAACCTGACATCATGCAGATTGAATTTTTGGTCAAAATTCCATCTGCATGAGAGAGCATGTCCTTGTGTGCGACAGCGAGCCTCATAGCCAAAGCATGCCTGGCTTCAACGGGTGTTTCAACTTGTTGTCAGCCTTTGGGTGTGATTAAGTCCCTTTTCCTGCATCGCCCCTGGAAGAAATTGTTTCTTCCTCTTCTTGTATGAAAAGGAGCGAATGTTATTATCCATCAACAGCCTGATGATCTTTTCATTTACACTTTTCGCACTTTCAATGAAACACATTGAATTTCTGGGATCGTTGTTGAGGATCGCCTAGATTTCATCGACAAATTCCGGCATTCTAATGGAGTCATTGTCGACTATGTTGTTTTATCTTTTTAGCCTCATAGTCGAATCCTGAATCTTCTACCCCTTTTATAAACTTTTCCAGTGTCTTTTTTTCTCGTTATGGAAGACTGCAATCTTAAGGTTTGTCCTTCCGGCGAGGATTCAAACGACGACTACATTCCTCTGACACAAATTGGAGATACAAAATTTTCCATGGCCAATCATTCTGGAAAATATCAAGCAAAGATGGTGATATTTCTTAAGAAGAAAAAGACCGACAACGAAAGTGAAAAACTAGGCATAAAATTATGGATTGAAATTGTGAACGAATACCGTTTCCTTCCTCTATATATTGAAATTATCTTAATTTCTGGGGAAACAAAAACATTAAGTTTATATATAAATGATGGTTAAAATTTTCTCCAAACTCTCTATAGGTACTCGGATTACAGATTTTCTTTATGTTCTCTTTCTCCTACAGCATATTCTTTATCTTTTAATTTAAAAAAATTCAATACAAAGCAACAAAATACACCATTGTAATTTTTCTTATGAATTTCCCTTAACCACTGATGCCTACAATTGTCCAATATTCAGTAGCTGCTCCCTCTACATTTTCTTATTAATACTAACCTTGTTGTTATAGTCAAAATTAAAAAAATAAATTAAAGTTTGTCGGAAAAACACACGCACACACACACGCATATATATATATATATATATATATATATATGGAAGATAATGCTAAATCACAGTATTTGAATCAAGATTTTATTTATAACTATCGGACAAGTTTCGGCAAGATGCCATTTTCAACGAATAATGAAGAAGCTAGGCAAGGAGCACAGAATATATATATATATATATATATATATATATATATATATATATATAAGGAAAGGCACATCCTAAACAAAATGAAACAGCAGGAAACAATCTGGAAAAAACTATATTCGAGTAAATCTGGCGTGAATGACAAGCTAAATAAAATGAAAAGAAACCGGAAACAATCTGAAGAGTTGCTAATCCCCAAAACACATTGCGCCCGGTGGCTTATAGATAGGATTGGCGAATCTATTCATTATATATTTGTTAAATTTGTATTGCTCTTCAGATTAATTGAAATTTATCAACTTTGTTGGTGATGATGGATTCCTTAATTCTCCTCTCAATATAATTGTTTTATTTATAAATGAATTTTGCATGGTTAAAGTCAATTCTATGGTCGTTCGTTTGCATGTGTATAAAGAGACTTGAAGAATTGATACACCTTCTGAAATCAGCTAAATGTTCTTTCATCCTCTTATTAAAGTGGCCTGACTCTCCGATTATGTTAATTTGCAATTATAGATTGGTATACTGTAAACTCCAGCATCAAAATTAATTTGGCACAATCTAGTCAAGGATTTTCGAATGGTTTTGGAATATTTAAATGTAATATTTATGTTATTTCCGTTCGCATATGATTTTAGAGGAGCCAAGGCTGGAGCATAGCATATGGGAAACTAAATACATTTTTTAAAATCATCCCTTCGTGGTGTGGAGGTGGCATAGAAGTTTTTTCGTGCTTTGGAATGGAACTATTTATGAGGTGAATCCGATATTTTAGTTCAATAAAATTGCAGATAAGGTGGTTAATTTCATCCTGAAGGAAGATTGGGTCGCACGTTCTATAGGCTCAGAGAAAGCGGGAAGAAAGAACAGGTATCCTAACGAATTTATCATTTAGTGAGAAAAATGTATGTAAGCATTTGAATTTGTAGGCTTTCGATAGACTGAGCACTAAATATAATTATTTAAACGGTGGATATTTACGTCTAAAAACGGTAGAGAATTATTCTGTTCCCATTCTACTTTAAACTTTATCGATGGATGTAAAGAATTCAGGTTCTTGAAATATTCATTGGAATTTTTATTGTCTATGGGCCATGCCGACAGGATGTCGTCTACATATCGGAACCAGATAAGAGGTTGGGTATGGATCCTAGGAAGGAGGGTAACTTCATAGTTTTCCATAAATAGATTGCATAGGATGGGGGAAAGGGGGTTACACATACTTAGGCCATATTTTTGGCGAAAAACTTTATTCGTTACACATAAGCGCACTGATTTAATAATTTTATGGATCGGTAAAGGTAGGTTAATATCTAAATTGGGAAGAAATTTCGATAAAACTTCAAGCGCTTCATCGCCCGGGACTTTTGTAAACAAATTATTTACGTCAAAGCTTAACAGTTTTTTTACCACTGAGGTCAAGATTTTTAATTTTGGAAATAAGGTCCGATGAGTGGGTAATATGTGATTAAGAGATTTTACCCATCGCATTTAATAAGATTCAAGCAAGCTATTTGGATAGCTTATAACTATGTGAGCCAATGCAAGAGATGATTAGGCGTAATGGGATACCTTTTTTATCTGTTTTCGGTAACCCGTACATGAAGTGAAGGGAGGGGTTGATTGTTTTAAATTTTGGGGTTAATTCAGATTTTTCGAATGGCGTCGTTAAAGGATTTCGTCTTGTTGTTTAGAGGATTAGAATTTAAAATTTCATAGGTAGTATTGCCACTTAAGAGATCATTTAATTTGTGCGAATATTGAGTTTTTCCATCACAATAATTTGGTTAGTTTTGTCGGATTTTGTAATCAATATGTTTTGGTCTTTCTGTTAAAAGTTTTAAAGCGTTAAGTAATCTTTTGGGTATATTTTGATAGTTCACATTAGCCTTCGAATTAAAAACAACGCAAAGATAACCACTGAGAAATTCAATATTAATCTCCAGAATTTCATTATATTTACTAAGGGACGCTAAATCTTGTAGGTTTAATGAATCACTATTAGAAGATGAAAACGAAATTCCATATCCAAGAATAATCTTTTCATCGTATGTGATGGATCTAAGATCGTTGCTAAGCTGCTTACGATGAGGTTATGGAAATGGAGGCTGCATTTCAATTACCCATCTGACAAATTAAAATTGGAAATTTCTCCTATTAACATAGATTCTATTATTTTTCTTTTACGGAAATCTTTACAATTATATATGATTTTTGCCTTTGAATAGTCAATTTAGTGGTTGAAATTGCTAATATGATTAAAAATACTGGATGTATTACTGCCTCGTCTGACATCACTTTTATGTTCATAAATTCGTTTTGTTAAGGTTCTTCCGGTCTCTCCTTTGAAGAATGAGGGACATTTTTCACAGTCACACTGGATTAAATATACACATGCTTCATTTGGCTGATCCACAGGCTCGGTCGAAGGGAAAGATTTAAGGATAGAAAAAGGGTATTTAAATGTGATTAGGCCTGGAGAAATAACTTTGTTCACTCCTTTGAAGAGGAGGAAAAAGTGAGGGATAGACACTTCGTATTACTAAATTTGTTTTTTTATCCTTGGGCCAGTAATCAGGAGATTTTGCTTTAGATATACTTTCATTGATTATGTGGAGGGGATAATTTAATTTAATGAAGCTGCTGGTTATATATGTAATCTCGTCTTCTAGAAAGCAAGGGTCACATATCCTGAGTACTCTGAAAAACAGACCTGATGCAATGGCTCGCTTAATAATATTACGAAGAGAAAAGAAATGGATATAAGAGTTATAATGGGTTGGTTTTCGGTAAACAGTGAAGCTAATTTTGTCAATGACTCAAAAAAATTTTACATCAAGAAAGGATAAACAATTATCTTTTTCCCACTCTATTTTAAAATTGAGAGTTGGTTGGAGGTCGTTAAGATTTTTAGGGAAATTGTCAAATAAGTTTGAACTATTTATAGGCCAAATCGATATGACATCATCTATATACATATACCATACAAAACTATGATTCGGTATCACAGAAGGGAGTAATGATAAGTCGAAATGTTCCATAAAAAGGTTACATAATATGGGCGATAAAAGATTACCCATGCTAAGACCATATTTTTGACGGAAAACACAAATATCGCTGATAAATACATTGTCAGTAACACAAAGTTTAACAAGATTTATAATTTTACTTCTGCCTAGAGGGAGGTTTAATTTTTGATTATCTAATATCTTAGTTAGAACATTAAGAGCTTCGTTGACTGGGACATTAGTGAACAGGGCTATCTACATCAGAGCTTATTTAGCAGCTTCCTTTTAAGTTGATTCTCCTAAATTTTTCCCTGAAATCAGAGGAATGGATTATGTGTGAAGGAGAGTTCAATCCGACATCATCAGAAAGAAGACAGGCTAACCACTCCGCGAGTTTGTATGCATGAGACTCAATTCACAATATAAAAGGTCGGAGTGGCATTCCGCTTTTCTGGGTTTTAGGCAGACCATACATACAGGGAACTGATGGGTTGGTAGGTTTAGAATGATGAAAAAGGCCTGAGTTGGATCGTTTGAGCAAGTTTGAGAGTTTTGTTGAAGATCTCGGTTTCATTTTTCAATGAGTTGAAAGATAATTACAGGATTTACACAATGATATTAACATTTACCTAGAAATTATCTTCTAACCCATTGCAAGATAGAGAGATAATAAAGAAAATTAATTAATCGCCGAAATAATTGCTCTGTCAATGATAGAGAACCTTTAGGTTCTTTGGGGTCGTAGAAAAGCCATGACGAGTCTTTGGAGTATTTTGTTCAAAGATGTCGTGGATTAGCTGAGTTTATATATATATATATATATATATATATATATATATATATATATATATATATATTTATTTGTTTTATTAATTTTTAATAAACCAAATAAACTTTGACTCGAGGCGTAGGTTCGTGCCTCGGTGATCGCTTGAGGATCGTTCTCTAAGAGTGCTAAACTTTATTTTTATTCTAGTGAATGAATAAAAAGGGTTTCTTTCTTGACTTTATCAATTATTGCCAACTTAAATTGTTCGAGGATAATTAAAACAGTGCTTTTACTAAAAAAATAGAATTTAATGAACCTAAAACCGCTCACTAAATAACAAAAAAAATACAGATCTAATACACTTAAAAAAAAGAAAATGGGATTGCTGGATGAGGTCTCGAAGCTCGATTCGAGATAGAATTTTACGGGGGGAACAATTTTAAGTTAATATCTTTGTCCTTGGCCAGACATCCAATAAACTAATTATTATGCACGGGGACATAAACAATAGGATTATTCTTTACTCAAATAAGGTAATGGAGATAAATACCTAAGATCAGTTAGACTATCTTCGGAGATTTTGTTCCAGAGAGGCGTAGCTCAAGTAGTTGGTTGTTTGCTCAATAGTCCTTCTACTTATAGCCGGTTGGAGCGAACTTGACCTCGTTTTCTTCCGGTCGAGATGAATTCATTGTCTTGTTTTTTTTATAATCTAGTTGGGGTTTGTCCAACTCTGATAGAGTAAGATTTGGAGTCCTCAAACTGGGTAGCTTAATACTAAATAATTTTGGGGCTCGAACGGCGCCTAGCTTCCTTGTTAAAATCTGGTTTTGTACAAGGACTGCAAGTTCTCCTTAACTCGCAGAAATCTTACTACCGGTGATTTTTCTGTTTTCTTCTCAAACTCGAAAAAGCTTTCAACGGGTGACTTTCTTGTCTCTCCCGTTAGAACGAACAAAAAGCCTTGTTTCCTCGGGACAACCTGTTATATACCCAAATTACTTCCACGGAGTATTGGGGAGGTGGAGGGTGGACTCGCAAGGTAAGACCTCAGACTGGTCTCCCCCGCTTGGCGTCTTGTAGCTCTGAGAGAAGATAATACATAATCAGCAGTTTGCACTTTTGAATGGATTGTTGATAAGTACACCCTCGAAGGGCCTGCCTTTTGAGCTGAGGTCAGGAATTTGTCTCGTAAAATTTACATTTGTGGACGTTGTCCTATGTTTCCGGAGACCATCGGAAGGGCAAAGCTAAACCGAGATGTCTTTTGTTATTATTTCCTTGGCCTCGATACATATAAATATATATATATATATATATATATATATATATATATATATATAATAATATATATATATATATATATATATATATATATATATATATATATATATATATATATATATATATATATATACTAAACTCTTATACCTCTACAAACGATGATGTTGATTGATGCAGTCTTGAGAGTGTAATTTATTCACGTGGTCAGAAATGGATCGGTTGGTAAGTAAATACCCTCACAATTTATATTTTGTTATAGGGTTGATGGAATGCTTTTTTGGAGGTTGCTGCGAAGGCTAGCATTTAGCGCCGAATGAGTGAAAGAGTGTGTGAATTGCAATCCTCTGTTTCTCTGGGGTCACTGAATATATAGGATGCAAATGGCGTGAGGTTTTCAAGTTTCTCGATCATGGGCTTGCCAGCGGTCACTAGCTGCGCCGCACAAAGAACTCAACAATTTTTGTCACGTTGCTGGTTTTAAGATGTAATACATAAAGATTAATACCCCTAATATATTTTTTATAGAGTAAATATCAAGGAAACGACATGGCTAGGTAGACTTTTGTACAAATTTACATAACCTTTTCGTTCTTTTTCTTGGAATTCTGATATGAGCTTAATTTTGCACCAATAGGCAGCTTCCAATTTTATTTCTATTACTTGATAATATGGATAAAACAACAGAAGGGAATTTAATATATCTTTATTGTTTGTGTTGGTTTATACCTATATTTTCTTTAAATTAGAAAGAAAATATAGGTTAAGAAATACAGGTCATTGTTCGTTCAAAAACAAATATTGATACTGTAGATAGGAGGCGCTGGAATGTCGACCCAAATTGGGAGATCATCTGGCGAAGAACCATTGCCGCTGTGACTTTATTTTGATCAAATTGGAAAAGTAGTTTATATTAAAGATTAGATTCACGCCATTTCAAAATGATGTTGATAACACGTAAAATGCCATACTAGTTCAGTTCTCAAAATAATTGTAATTAAGATTATGTTTGATCGATATTTTAACCGATTTGTATTAACATTTTGCGCAATCTTCGAACCCATAAGTTTTTTTTTTTCAAACAGGCATTCTACCATGCTCAGATCAAAATATATTATGACAAATAAGAGAAATATATAACATAAACTCGTTTAACAAATTATTTCTCTTCATAATTGTCCTACTTAAAGCTAGACTTATTGTTATTTCTTTTCATTTCTTTTATCGTTTGTCTTATTCATATCTATATCTCATAAGTAGTAATAGTCCAGACTACGAAATATCCAGTAATTGTTCACCATGAAATACAATATCAGTATTTTTTCAAATTGATGACATATCTATAATACTTTCCAAGCCCAAGCCCTTTATGTAACCTCTAGATGCCCTTCCCTATAATAAAAATAGAGTGAAGAAATGTATAATGGAAAGAGCAGAATTTTATCGGCTACCATTAATCTAATGAAAACTGAAAGCAAATCCAGTAAGGCTTTCGCCTAACTCAATTCCGGTCGACTTTCCGGGATTAGCCAAACCCACACAATCAGTCTAATGCGGAAGAAGTTCTAAATTAAAAGGTCTTAATTATAATCTGGTTGTTGCTGGGATTAATCAAGTTTGGGAGTATCAAAAAGGTTTTCCGAAGTGGAATCGTGGTTAATTGAAAAATCCGATCAAGAGTTGTTGTTTTTTAAATATATTTTATAAGACAAGGTTAGAGTCCATTGTAAGGAATGAGGGTGATATTCGGTAGACCTTTATTTAAGAGGAAGAAAGAATTAGCCGAGATATAGTGAACTATTTTACTATTATATATATTTGATTTTGTATAATAGCTGCTAAAATAATTATAATTATTCTATATATATTTGAATAAGGTTTTAAGGATAAAAATCGTTGGGAGTAATTGGTACACTGATATTGTACTCTGAAATTATATTTCCTACTAGTACAAAGAAATTGTTTTCTTTTCCTAAAACTATCAGGAATGTTATATAAAATTACTAGCACTTTCATCAGTATTAATTTGAGCAAATTTTAGCTATATTCTAGGTTTTCAACTCCTTGTATTATCTTAAAAGTTTCAATTAGTTAGCCTCTTAACGGCGCGTCTTTAAGGAGAACATCCCTTGTTCTCGTCACCTATGCTGATAACTTTTATGTCTAAGAGGGGGATCAATTTTGTTTAGCGGCCTATTCTTCGGCTGAAGTGCAAAGTTCTTCATTACTACCTAAAATCCTAATGTTAAATTAATGTGTTTATAGTTCGTTTGTTAATCTGGAAGGTAAAATTCAGAACTACAAAAGTTGGTTAGGATTTATTGCCTCATTAATAGATACTATTGGGAGAATTAATGCTCATATCAAACTTATGAGGCTAAACTTGGTAAAAGATGTACAAGATGTTTATGAGTTCAATATAACAGTAAATTGTACAAATAATAAATTATTGGAAAATTTAGTAGAATTATAAATACCTTAAAAAATTGTTAGATATTTTCTGGTTATTTTCATTACTGACGTGATGAAAATAAAATGATTACCAAAATTGTACTCCGTTACATAAATAACTTAATAAAATCTTGTTTGGGTAGAAAGTTATATTGATCGAAAAAAAAATATTGTCAGTTTGATTTTTAAAAAGTATGCGTGTACAAATAATCCCTATGGAAGCCAAAATACTAATAAAACAGCCCTAACTTTATAGATATTGAGAGTAAGAGAGAAAGAACGAGCGAGATGGTGAGAGAGTATAAGAGATACAGGAGAGAAAGAGAGTGTGAAAGAGAAAAAGAGAGAGGAAAAGTGAAAGAGACAGTGTGAAAAAGAGAGAGAAAAGAGAAAGCAAAAGAGGAGGAGAGAGTAACAAAGAGTAAAAAGAAAAATGGTTAGCCTAGTAGACCTTACGATCCATTCAAAGAGGGTACCTTTAAGTGAACACTTGAGCACCCGCAGTCCTCTAAAGGGTCAGATTGACGCTCTAAATGAGCCCTCGCGCCACACTTCAAGTCTTCAAGCGGCTATTTTTCAAGACTTTGTCTAGTCTCGACTTGAAATGTTCAACAGAGTTGCTGTTGACAACTTCCACTGAAAGTGCGTTCCAAGTGCTCCAGATGCTATATGCCAAATATTTCCCACAAATATCACGCTGGTAACGCTTAAGTTTACGTTTGTAGCCGTGGTTTCTTGTTCTGCTCTGGCTAAGCTGGAAAATCTCCCTGTAGTCTACAATGTCGTAGCCTCGAAGTATTTTGAACACTTCGATAAGCTGACCACGCAGTCTCCTGGTCTCCAGCGAGAACAAGTCTAATTCCCGTAATCTATCTTCGTATTTCTTGTGTCTGATAGAGGAAATAGTTTAGTTTCTCTGGCTTTCACACATTCTAATCTTGCAATATCCGTTCGAAGGGAAGGACTCCAAAATTGCACGGCATACTCCTGGTGCGGTCGGACAAGGGAGTTATACAAACACAGTACTATCTCCTTGTTCCGATCTCCAAACTGTGGCTTTATATAATTTAGTATCCTTTGGGCTTTATTCTCAGCCACAATACACTGCCTAGAGAACTTGAGATCACTAGTTACAGTTACATCCAAGTCCTTCTTAGTGTCGGTGGATTTAAGAGCAGTACCCTTAAGGATATACTGAGATTGGGGGTTTCGGTCGCCGATATGCATCACTTTGCATCTGTTCACGTTAAAAGCATTTGTTACGTGTCTTACCACTTCCCAATCTTCCGAAACCATCTTGAAATCTTGATGGCGGGCCGTATTTCCTTCCATTACGGCGTTCATTCCAAGCTTGGTATCATCGGAAAATTTAGAAATCTTCGCAACCATGTCACCGTCTATGTCGTTGACGTAGATAATAAACAGTAGTGGTTTCAGGACAAAACCTTGAGAAACATCACTAGTTAGGGCACCCACTCAGAAGCCTGTCCATTCAACACCACCCGTTGCAGTCTGCAACTTAACCAGCTCCTTATCCAACTTTCTACATTTCCGTCTATGTCAAGCGCATGCACTTTCCAGAGATGCGGCGGTGTGGTACATTGTCGAAGGCTTTTTGAAAGTCTAAGTAGATAACCTCCACCGCCTTTTTCCGGTCGTGCCAACTAAAAATGAAGTAGAACTATTTCAAAAGATTCGTTAGGCGTGACCGTTGCCTTCGGAACCCGTGCTGAGAACTCCTCAATCGCTTTGGTCTATAAATATGACGTCATTTTGCCCACCATGAGGCTTTCCATAGGGTTACCGACTATTGGGGTTAAGCTAATAGGACGGTAGTTCGACGGCTGGCTAGGGTCTCCTTTCTTAAAGATAGGAGTCACCTCCGCTTCCGGCCAGTCTCTAGGAACGCATCCGGTCCGGACTGACATGTTGAAGATTGTGCTCAGATGTCGTAACACTTCATCGAGCATTTCTTTCAATACTTTAGGTAGAAACCTGTCCGAGCCAGGGGAGTTATTCGTCTTTAGATCAGTGATTTTTTTTCTATTTCTCCTTGGTTGAAGTTCATTTCTCCAGCTCTTCCCTCAAGTAAGAATCTGTGGGCTAGTGGATTAGGCCACATTCTTAAGTAAACACTAAATAGAAGTAGTCGTTCATGAGGTTAGCATTTCTGAATCTGAGTGCTTTAATGCACTTCTCCTCATTTACTAAAGGGCCAACCCTGCGATGGATTTATTTACGGCTGCTTACATAACCAAAGAACTCTCTGGGATTCTCCTTGCAAAGTCTCGCCACGTGGAGCTCTTCGGCACGCTTTGCCGCCCTTATTACAATGAATTACAAGGAAAGAGAGTACCCTAGGAGACCTTACGTTCCATTCAAAGAGGGTACCTTTCGACTAGCAATCGAGCAGGCACATGGCTGCTCAATTGTTTTGCGTCCCTAAACGGCCACTTTTCAAGACTTTGTCTAGTCTTGACTTGAACTGGTCAACAAATTCACTGTTGATAACTTCCCCTGGAAGTGCGTTCCACTTACCGCAGATACTGTAGGTGAAAAAATTCCACACAGATTGCGGTTGTAACACTTCAGTTCAAGTTTGAAGCCTCTAAGTATTTTGAAAACTTCGATGAGCTGACCACGCAGTCTACGGGTTTCCAGAAAGAACAGATTTAATTCCCTTAGTCTATCCTCATAACTTTTATGTCGGATAGAGGGAATCAGTTTGGTTGCCCTAGCTTGTACGCGTTCCAACCTCGAGATTTCCTTTCGAAACGAAGGACTCCAAAATTGTACGGCATACTCCAGGTGCGGTCTCCTTTCTTGAAGATCGGAGTTACCTTCTAGCGAGCCTATGTTACTCCTTAAAGTCTCCAAAAATCGTGGACTGCCGCTACACTGTTCTCTGCGTCCTCAGTAGTTGACCAATTTCTCAATTAAACCACTTTGGTTGATCGGAGAACCGATGAAGGCTTTTCAAAGTCATCAATCATGATTGAAGACTCATGAACGTAGTTTTGAACCTATTCGACGAATCTTCAACATCTTCACACACTTCTAGCCTCGCATCAGTCGATACAGCACGAAGACCAGCAAAGTCTGTTCTTCTCAAATCAAGTTTCCTCAAATTACTAGTCGCAGACTCTACCTTGGGGACCTTGACTATAAATCTGACTAGCTGGTGATCACTGCCACCGACCTCGTTACCTACAGAGAGATCCTCAACGATGTCAGAAGTGAAAACCAAGTCGAAGGTATTATTGTCTTTCGTCCGCTCTCTTACCCATTGAGTCAGGAACTCGTTCTCCGCGAACTCCAGGAGTAATGCGTTCTCGCCACAGGGTTTTCTGGTTTCCCATTCAACTTGGGTATTGAAATCACGCATGGCGATCCACACACTGTCTTGAACAAGTTCACCCAGTAACCGGAACAGATCCCTTGACTATAAATCTGATACGCCGGTGATCACTGCCACCAAGCTCCTCACCTACAGAGAGATCCTCAACGATGTCATCTTCAGAGGTGAAAACCAAGTCGAAGGTATTATTGTCTTTGGTCGGCTCTCTTACCCATTGAGTCATTAACTCGTTTTTCGCGAACTCCAGGAGTAGTGAGTTCTCGCCACAGGGTTCTCTGGTTTTCCAGTCAACTTGGGTATTGAAATCCCTCATGGCGATACACACACTCTCTTACAAAAGTTCACCCAGTAGCCGGTACAGATCCCTGTCCTTTTCAAAAAGTTGGGCAGGGGGTTTGTAAAGCATCAGGGTGCTGTATCTGGTGGACTGATACTCGTATATACAAGTAGCTCGTGGTCGGATACAATGTTGCAGTTCGTCGATTTGAGTGTATCCTTGACATATAACATCACACCGCTACCCTCTCTGTCTGGCCTATCTCTCTGGAAGAGTTGATAACGGGGAATCGTAAATTCATCTTCAAAATCTCGGGTTGAGGTTTTCACTCACCACTCTCTTATGGCTACAATTTCAGGTTCTTCCGTCGCTACAAGGCCACAAAGTTCAGGAAACTTGTTTCTGATCAACCTCGCATTAACCAGAAGAACTTTGAGCGAGTCCCCGAATGTAGAACTCCCTACGCTCTCCCGTTTACCGTCTTACTTGTCTCTCTATTCTCTTTTAGTGGTGTGGTGGCACCCTTTCTAGCGACCTCCGCGAAGGTCGATCCATGGGTCATAATGGCTTACTGGCGCACGTCCCTGCTCACTCTGGGTTGGACCATCCTTTGACCCTGCTCACTGACATCTTGTATCAGGTTTGAGAGTACAGCCTTTCCTTTAAAGAAAAGGTGCACCCTATCCCTTTGTTAGAGATCGCTCCTACCACAAAAGATGCGGTAGGGGTCGACAAAAAAATCCCTCTCCGCCGTATATAAATCTGCTAGTCGTGGGTTTAATGAGACCTTACTCGAGTGAGTGATCCGGCTTAGATCTCTTCTCTGGAGAATTCCGGCCACGACACGCCTGCGGGTCTTCAGCCCACAGTCATCAACAGCTCCCATGACCATCTAAAGGATATCGCCTGCAGGACCTACCCTACTTCCTCTGAGGTAGAGGTCGTTGCCACTTACCATCAGGGCAACGACTGAACTCTCAAAAATCTGAGTTTTCTCAACCTCTACTCTTATCTGGTGGTTCCTACGTCCTGGGATGCACTTACGCTCACACCAGTGCGAAGGTGGGCTGCTAGCATGGGTTGCAAATTCCTTGATTGAGAATCACCGATAAGGATGACCCTTGTACATTTGGCTGCAGAGGACAGTCTTCCCTTTCGACCGCGAAAGAGAGAGAGAGAGAGAGATAGAGAAAGAGAAAGAGAAGGAGAGCAAGAGCGCATAGTCCTCAACTTTAAATAAAATGGATGTTTGGCAAAATAACGGCGAGAATAAGAACTAAAATAAGTGCTTTTGAAAAACTCACCATTGATCTAAGGCAAAGAAAAGCACATACATATGTATAGCCTGCTAAATATTTGTGTCTAAATTCATCTTCACTGCGGTGTTATAATTCAACGAGGCTAAAGTTTAGTCTACGCACACAGCTAAATTAGTGTAAACAGAGAGAAGTAAAAAATAAAATAGAAAGGTAATATAATAATCGCTGAAATGGATAAAACAAGGCAGAATCTTCCAGCGCAATCGTCATCCCATAAATATTTACATACATTTAGAAAATATTAATGAAAGAGAAACCAACGATGGAAACTACGCCAGAGAGCATTTTAGACAAATCCTCATTAAGTGCAGAAGGAAAGCGAAATGAAATTTTAGTCTTGCAAATTCTGTAAATGGTGTAATTAAGGAATGCGAACGTCAAGTCAGGTAGATTCTTTAAGTGAAGAATTTAGTAAGAGTGATAATGGAATTCATAAACTTTCTAAGTGGTGTAAGTAGGGAAAATGGAAATTGCACTTCTACAGATTAAATGAAAGATATTTCCAGTTTTCTTGTTTCACTCGAATCGTATTGCTTTGATCAAATAAAGACACATTTTCAGGATTTTCTGCTTTACTGCACAAACATCTAATATCAATTATAAGTCGCAGAGTAAACGAGCCCAGCACCGATGGTGTAGAACCGAGTATGTATAGGAAAATAAATAGAACTTGAGAAGGAGGATAAAAGATTAAGTAATTGAGATTTACGAATGAGATAAAAGGCAATAAAAGTGATGCGTTTTTGTCAGTTAAATATGCTCAATAAAAGTATTATATGAGAGCATAACGCGATATAACCTACTGTAGGTCAATATTTATATCTCGCGTCATTAGAGAAGATTCCATTATTGTTACGGCACTGATCTTTGTAGGTATGAACACCAGAAAAGGAGAGCCTTTCCTCACCCATATATGTAAATAAATAGATAGGAAGGTAGATAGTTGGGGATGAATACTAAATTATTGAGATTCAAATATATTCATTTATCTTTCCTGTTTGTGCTCAATACAATGTGATTCAACTATTAGGCGCTATCCTTCCTGCTTTCATTCATTGAATCTTAGCAAGGACGCCGTTCTTGTTATGTCAGAAAAGTCTTTTGTTCCTGTTCTTTATATAGGCTTTAGTACATTATAATAATGTGTACAGAAATATCTAAGGTTAATTAAAAGTCATGTCAGATCACATCACGTGATATATAAAAGGACACAAAAAAGTTTAAAGGATGAACGAAACCTGCTAAATATTATTAGTCAAATTAAGTATTTTATAAGAGAAATTAAATGAAAATACCTTTGGGTCACTAATGGTTTCCAAATTATTACATACAGTCCAATAACAAGTAATTCTCGGTATTTCACTCGAAACCAGGGGTTTTTGTTTCATGTTATATACAACACTGAATTTCCTCAGCTCCATTATTAATATTATTGATAAATTAACAGTATTTTCTCTTTAGCGTTTTCTGGTTTCTCTTACTGTACTGAAGCTGGCTAACATATGTGTAATAACGTCTTGTTGATTATAGGTATTATATTCTTTTATTCTTGTATTTTTTATTTTGAGTTTATCGTCGTACTCCCAAGTCGTCTTGATAACTTTTGTATGAATTTGCCTTGTGCGTTTCATCATACGCCGACTCAGTTCATCTCTCCGATAAGGCGATTCTCTTCTTAACAGAAATCGATGAGATTATAAGAGATGCGGGCTCTTACCTATCCCAAAGCTTTATGTATGCACACATTTTGACTTATATTTAGTGATTTTAAAAAGTATTTTTACTTGCATTAACTTCATCTCTTTTATTAAGAATTTATTTTGGGGGGTAATGGATGCCCAGATTGGCTTACTATTTCTTTCTTTATATAAATATTTTGATGCCAAAGAGAGCGCAAGTTTTATACTGGTCTTGGTTACCTATTTTGCTGCAACGTGGCACCTTTTCGGATAGATGGTGTCCATAGTACTGACACTTGTAATCGCCCATCTCCTGCGACACGCGAATGCAAAGAGAGAATGTAGAGCTGAAGCCATAGCCACCGACCCCCAGGATAGCTCCTTTTATGAAGATTTAACTAAAACTAAGAAGCAAAAATATGAGGAAGGAAGAAAGCTCCCATAGTCTAGATAGGAGCCTACCATAAAGAACCTACCTAACCTCCTGAATATATGAATATCTACATCTGGGTGCTAGCAATAGGAGGGCTCTCAGACCTCCAGATGTATCCTGCAGTATGGTTGCTCCTGTTTGATCTGACACCCAATGCTATGGCGTAACAGGAATGTAATAGGGGAGTATGATGGGGCAATGCAACTGAATTTTCTGGCCTACGCTTGTTTTAACCAAAGTCTCAAAGTAAAAAAAAAATACAAAAAACTATGACAAATAAGAAAACAAAATTTCAATAGGTTTTGAACTAAAATGGCCTACAGCAGCTCATATATATAAATGAAAAGACTGAGCTTAATTATAAAATGAATATTTATGTCAGTCACTCCTTTACAAGAAATCTTATTTATGTGCAAATAGTAAACATTGCTACTCACTTTTTTCAAGCGAATGTTCGAATCTCAAAAACACGAGTTTTAGGCACATTTGAGATATAGAAATTAAAATTGGAAAAATATTCTTTCCTCAGTGAATTTGAAACCAATTTTTGAAATGGAAGGTAAACATTCTTTTGCCTTTGAAATTTCCAAGCGACTACTTGATTTTTATTTCATGAGCAAGTTTTCGTGTAATCCTTTAAATAACAGGATTTTTAGCATTTCTACTTCTTGAAATAAATAATTTACCATATATAGTGAATGCAAACTGTTTATCTCCAAGAATACTTAGCAATATGAGATTCGTAACGTTGTTTGCATAACGTTCCTCGAAGGGCTCCGGTATTATTTATGTAGCAGATATGATGAATCAAACAAGTGCCTTGAGATCTAAATGAAAAATTATTGCTTGTTTTGATTAATCTGTCGAGCTATTTTGAATGGCAGAAACAAATAATTTCCTACAAGCAAGCAGTAAATAAGCACACAGTTAATTACGTAAATAATTTTATTTCTAAAATTAAGAAATGAAATACAGTTTGAACAAAAAAGATACACTATTATAGTTAGGTGAATTTCTTTGTATGTGTTTTTAGAGTTGCAACTCACTAAATTCTAAGATTACAGCCTGTAGGATTGTAGATCATGTTTGGCGTATGACACTCAGCAATTCTTACCATTTTCTTGTTTTTTATAACTTGCTTCGTAAATTCTAGTCTATTATTTCCCAAACGTGTTCTATTGTGTTCCTATCAGAGAATTAACTCGGGCGAGGAAGTTTTTTGATGCCGCCTTAGTCGTCCCATTCTTTTGTGTTTTTAGCCCCATCTTTCATGAAAAAACAATTTTCTTTTTTAAACCAACTTTCACAATTGGTTGGAATCTATTTATCTAAAAACCTAAGGGCGTAATATTCGAATCCATAACCGTCCAGTCTGTGAAACTTTAGAAGAATTTCTTTCGTCAGAAAAATTATGCTCTTCCAAAAGTCCTAAGGCTTGTTGGTTATTACTTCAGAGATTTCATTTCTTTTCTTAATATTGGTGATAGTTAAATGACGCTTACTCTTGGCTTAGTCATTTTGTCACCTAAGAAACTTTTATCCGGGGGTTGTTTTCAATGGATCTTCAAACAGCACGAGCCATCTCTCAGAAGGCTAAAGAAGACTTAGACGCAAGTCTGTGAATCTTTTATCCTCTTCCTTAAATTGAACTATAATTCTGTTAACGGAAAAAAGAAGTATTCAAAAATTCCTAGCAATAATTCTTAGGAAATCTGCCTTTCAAAATCTAAATTTGCTTGGAAACTTTCTTTTTTTATATAGTGAATAACTCCATTATTAAATTTTATAACGACGATAACAAATACTAGTCCCAATAAATTATCGCGATAACGCCCACCTATGCTACTTACTTTTTGCATGTATTTTTATAAATACGAGTACTACTCAGGAAAGACCAAGTAAAGAGATAAGAGAATTTATATTAGAAGATATAAAGGTTACGCCAGGTATTTGATATCAAATCATAAATTAAAGCATATGTAACAAAGATAATCAATATAGAAAAGACCTTTTTTTCTAAAGGAAAATATACATGTTTTGTTTACATGCGTAAAGTAAAACGCTATTTAATTAAATGACTTTCAGCCTAAGACCTGAATGTTGACTCGGTAATTACTGCCTCCTGAGAACAGGTGGTTATGATTCATTTTGGCCAAAATGTTTACGATTGTAGCCTTTACTTTGTCATTGTAATCGTAGGGTCGTTGATCGTAATCTCTTTCATAGGCGTGTGCAAATCTGGGAAAGGGGAAGGGGCAGAACTAGGGAGGTACTGCTAGACGATGGTACTAATACATTCAATGCAGTGGTTAGAAAAAGTAGGCATATTAATTAGTGTATGCTCTGAATTTTTTTCTAAAGCACCGCGAGAATTAGTGTGGTAGCAGGGCCCTCGTTACTCAAAACTTGCAGTTCTTAAACAAATGACAGAAACTTAGTGTTCATAACGATTAGGACCTCAGTGGGGATCGTGCTGAGCCACCTGTCAATTCTTTCTGTACACCTTTTGCTGTTGATTGACGGCTTTTTTTGAGAAGAAGAGGAGCATGCTGGGATCTTTGCAGAGCTTGACCTTCTTGTAACTGCATCACGCAGTTCTTATGGATGTTTTGATTATAAACCCCCCTCTTCTCTTCTATTAGCTATTATAATGATGCCATTATTCAGCACACGTCTGATAGTGGACTCCGCAACAAGAAACGATTGACAGTGACCCTAATCCAGTTTCTAATTTTTATAGCTATGGATTAAACACCCACCCTAGAATCCAGTATATATAAAAGTAACGCACACACAAACACACACACACATATATATATATATATATATATATATATATATATATATATATATATGAAAAACTCATAAAGTATCACGTGAGGGTAGCAAATAAATGCAATGTCCCGCAGGAAAAAATGAAATGGTGTTTCCAAGTACTTTCGAACTTTATTAAATTCCTCATCAAAGATAACTACAAGAAATAATATTATATTAGAGGTATATTTACGAAAGAAAAGTATGAAAGACAGCTTCAAAAAAAGAAATCACCAATGAGGAAGACAGAAGGGGGAAGGTAAAGATTCCAACAATACTATAACAAAAGCTATTCTACAGTGTGCATCATTTGCAAATACCATTTAGAAAACGCGAGTTAACAAGGAAATATTGAACACAACAATAGACTTCTAGATTCAAATCCAAAAGTTAGATTGGATGGACAATTAAAATTGACCTTACAGAAGTAATCTATCTCATTAAAATCAAAGACTAACACATATAATACAAACGTAGTAAGAAAAGAATTGAAACCAATATATCACAAAAGCAGATGAAAAAGCAGCTAGCATTTAGTAGACAACCAATGAAAACATTAAAGGATAAATAAGGAAATAAATTCACAAATTGAGAAAAGATTATTAAACAAATTTGAGAATTTTATCAGGAAGAATGAGAGAACAAGGCCCATCCGGAAGAAGTCCTTCCAGTAAAAAAGAGGAAATTTCGTCGGTCTTTAGGGGCATGAAAATTTATAAAGCACAATGACAAGGTTGGAATACAATCAACGTGAAGTTCTTGCTGACTTTCGAACTAGTCTGTCCTTCTAGCTAGTCTTTTAGCCAAATATCTAAGGGAAAATGACATTCCAATGGTATGGTCTAACACTTCTGTTTTACATATTTTTTTAAAGGGGTGAAAAGGAAGACAATCAATAAAGGTTGATGGATCACAAAATATTTCAAAATATTTATTATTTACAAAAGTTCCGGGTATTCTATAGAGCCTCTCTAAATTATATAAGCCTTCAATTACATTGCGACCCATTTTCTCTTCCATAAACACCACTTCCTATACCTCGTCCAAATTACTGGTCCCTCTGCTTTCCTCTATTACTACAAATATATTTACCCTTGATAATTCTTTTGAGTTACTTCAGCAAATTTAGGACAAATGTACCTTCTCAATCTTTTATGTTACAAATTTATTTACATTTCATTATAGGAAACTATTGATATAATTATAAAGTTTTATTGCCTCTAAACAATTTTTAGGCGTTGACCACAGTCAAATTTGTTTTCTTTTTGACTTATTTGTATCCAGTTTCTAATTTCTTCTTTATCTATAAAAGGAAAGAGTGATTTTGGATTTTCCTAAGACCAACCTTTGAAAATATCTTTACGTTTTTGTATGAGGCTTCCTGGCTCCAACCCTGGCCACTGGAATTCTCTCTCGTCTTCTATGGAAGTTTTGTTGACGACGTTCTAATCATGTTCTGTAAAGAAGAACATGCTCTCGAATTTCTTACATTTATTAACTACTGGAATCCAAACATGAAATTCACAATGGATTCTTGCTCTATTCAGAGATATTAAAGCCGCACCACTACTGGACATTGCTCTAATCAATATCACAAGCCTACATTTACTGGACTAGAAATCATTAATTTAATTGCATTACTCGTTTGTTTAAACTCAACTACATTGGCGGACAATCTGATAAAAAAGCGTCATGACCTGTACGTTAATATCTCTGTAATTAAATCTACGGCGAATATATTAATGCGATTTTGGTCGGTGTCATTGTTTGGTCCACAAATCTCGAAAATGACTATCTACATCCGCTCATTAATTCATAACACTTCTTTTTTGGTTTTCAAAGATAATCACATAATAACTGTCTTTCGTTTCAAAGACACTCTTCCAATCGCTTGCCGTTCTTCTCTTATTTAACAAATCGATTGTGCGTCGAGCGACGTAACTTACATGGGCTCAACGGTAGCGGAAATCTTCAATCGAGAATTGAACAGCACCGTCATACAGAACCGGTTTCTGCTGGCCAAACCTGACCATTCTCCATTATGACACTATCCTGAAACTTGTACTTCTTGAATCCTTATATATGTTGAAAGCTAAGCCCCTGTCAATAACCGTTGCAGTGCGCGATACTTTTGTACTTACAAGATATAAAATGTAGGATTAAACAAATTAGACATATTGTATTGCTCTAAATAAGCTATCTTTGGGTGATTTTCAGTAACCTGATGATCATCAGACTCTCCCTCAAAACATTGGTGGACTAATAAATTAAACGAAATTATCTGTTTTCTGTTGACCTATTTTTCTTATTTATATTCACACTTCTAACCATAATGAATATATATATATATATATATATATATATATATATATATATATATATATATATATATATATATATATGTATAACTAAATCACGAAAATAAGGAACGTGAGGAATTTATGAATAACGTTACAGCCACGAGGAAAATGAAACAACGGAGAACTGCGAGGCCTTTCGACTACTGGTCCTTTACTGGTCATTTTCCTCGTGGCTGTAACGTTATTCATATATATATATATATATATATATATATATATATATATATATATATATATATATATAGGGTGCTTTGGATAATTTGTCACCTAATGTCACTATAAAAGAAAATATAAAAATTCATTTAAACAGATAAATTGTACTATTTATTTTATTCAATGGAATCACAGTTGGTCTCAACTATGGCATCCAGGCGACATCGTAGCCTGCTGTGGGTGTTCTCGACACTCTCTTTGTTTAACTGGGTGAAAATTGGGTTGATCCTAAACCTAAACTGCATATTGCTAGTGCACATGAATTTATTGCTCTCTCTCTCTCTCTTAACGCAGCACACATAGTAAGTCCATGTGATTCTAGTCTGGGATCTTCTGGAATAATGTGATCAAAGAAATTAGCTGATTTATAAGATTGGTTTTTCCACCTTGTTGGTAAGGTGCAGAGTCCTGCTGCCACTCTCACGAACTTCATGGATCCGAGGCAACACCAAATTTTCCATGCACTTGATCTAGCTTTCCTAGAAGATAAACGATGGCATAACGTGGCCCTCGCTACTGACCACCTCGATCACTATGATGTGGCCTGACAACATGGTCTTCATGGCTTCTGGTGCATCTTTGGGGGAGACAGCAATCCAGCGGTTGTTTTGCCAGTGCACCAACTGGTCTTGGCAGAAATTCTTATCGTCCAAGAATAATTTAAGCATGCCAGGTTAAGGAGATGATTCATTTTGTTCACAAGCTTGGCAACATGTTCCTTCCGTGTTTCTTTCATATTCTCTGACTGAAACTTGCCCTTATTGGATGTTTCCATGTACTTATTGACTGACATGAAACTCTGACACTCACTTATCCATTGTTATGACCTTAGTGACTTGCTTGGGTCATTTAAAATGATAGGCAGGTTCTCACAAACACATTCGGCGCTTCTTTTTTATCAGAAGGCATAGAGTGAGGTTCCCGAGCTTCTATACGCTCGCAATAGCATAAGGACATAAGTAAAAGCAGTTTGCATGATGTTAATAAGCAAGTTTAGCCCCATCTAGCGTCCTCATCTGTAAATTTATCCAATACATTCTTAAATATTCCAAGGAGGATGCTTCTATCACATGACTAGTGAGCTTATTTCATTCCTCCTCTTTTCCTTTCTTCCCCTTGTAGACGCATTTGCAAGTGTTTTCACATAGGGCTCGAATAAGTCTTGTTTCCTTTTTCCCCTTAAAAGAGGTATTTTTCGCTGATATGCACTTTAGGTTTGAGGTCTGTTACCCAAATATTCGTAATGTTGCTTTTCATACCATTATCCTTCCTTCATTTTATGTAGTTGATGTTTTTCCACTTCACCCCTAGCCATGGCCGTCATAGGATGAACGAGGGGGAAAAATGGGGTGAGAACCCGGCTCTCCCTATGTGTCCTCCGATGCTCCCATTCCCGTAGCCTTGATATCCCCCGAGAGAAAATAGCTTTAGAGGGTAAAGAGAAAGAGAAAGGAAGAAGAAAATGCAATGATAGAACAGTTAGTAATAAAGTCAAAGGCATTACAGTTGACCTAGGTAGTCGATGGACCTACAGTTTAACGTGGGTTCTGAACCACGGTATTTTATTGTTTTTGCCCTAATTCAATATATTATATGTTGTCCCCTAATCCGTATGTTAATGTTTTGCCCAAGGAATTGATAGCGGTTGAGGTAGAAAAGAGAAATGGAAATAAGTTTGGGGTTTGCAGAGAGTTCAGGTTTCCGCGGAGGTCACGCTAATTAATCTCTGTTCCCTAAGCTATTTTTAGTTAAGTTTAAAATAGGTAGTAGGCAAAAAGGTGTTTGTGTGTTTTGTCTGAGTTTGTTTTATCTTTTGTATATTGTGTGTTTTTATCAGTTTTATATATCTTCCTTTTCTTAAGTAAATCTTTTGTCGGTTTTATTGTTCTCTTAGAGCTTGTTCATTCTGGTTATTAATTCGAATCGCTTATAGGTCATGTCCTGTTAGTTCTGCCGTTTTCCGGGTTTTTTTGTCTCATTCGGGTATTCATAATCGGATTTTATATGTAAGTCTCCTCCTATTCCCTTTCATCAGCTTTTTTTGTAGTGTTCAGAAAAAGATTGCTCCTCGTGATATTTGGTTATTGAGTTCTTCAACTATTTCTTCTTGTTTTTATTTAGTGGCTCTATTTTTGCTTCGATATGTAGATCTATCTATTTCTGTCTTTCTGCACGTCGAGTATTCGTAATTAATAACATTGATTTGTTCTGTACATGTTGCAGTTTAATCAGGTTGCCTTTGGCTACTGTGTACATTGCAATTGTATGATACTTGTACACTTATATTTGCTGTATCATAGCTTGATATATCTTTTTTTTGCTTTACATATTGAGGTTTCTTAGTTTCTCATTCCACCTTTTTCTCTGTTTAATCTCTTGATTACATCTTTTTGGAAACCATTTGTTGTGATTGTTAGGCTTATAAACTTGTGTTATATCTGTCTCGCTCGTCGTCGTCCTAAACGGTTGACAACATTTTTTCGATACAAAGGTATTATTTTGAATTTATCTCTATTGGTTTTTATCTTCCATTTTCTTTCACACTGTTTCAATTTCTTTATCTCTGATGCTATCGTCCTGGCCTGCGTCTAAGTATTTCTGGAGACACAGGGAATTGTCTTTGTGAAATCGTGAGCGAACTGTATGTTAACGCAGTTCTCGTTTCTGGGTGGGGTATTTCCGATGTTTACACAGAGTATAGTCTGGGACTAAAACACTCTACCTCTTTAAATTGATGTTTAATCCAAGATTCCTAATTTTGTGTTGCATTCCTCTTTGCCATATTTAGATACGTCCCTGCATACTATATCTATGTTGCCTCTTTCTTTTTAACCTTGCTACTTTTTTCTGTACTAAAGTTAGAGCCATTTTTATGATTCTTTTCGTCCTGATTTGCTTATTCCATAAGTTGTCTTCTGTTAGATATTTATTCATTCGTTGGTTAAGAATTTTTCGAATACCTTCCTGATGAAATCAAGAAGGGATATATGCTTGTAGTTTGTGACCTTAGAAGGAGGTTTTTCAGTATTTGGAATAAATATCACCTTCGCTATTATTAACTCGTCGACGAAATGTCCCGTGTTTGAGCAAGCGTTACACATTATTTAACCACTCGAGTACGAGGGATCTTTAAAAAGTTTTGGTGCAAACCTTAAATTTAAAAGATTATCGGAAGTTTTCAAGTCAAAACACGTCATTTATTCGTCTGGCGCATTTGAGGTAGCAAGTGACTGCTTATAAGAAATTAGCTTTTTTTATCCATGGAAAAGCAAACTTTTTATATCAGAGCTGTTATCAAATTTTTAAAAAACTTGATTGGAATTCCGCTGCTATTGTCGATCCTCTACATGTTTATGGTGAGTCTACACCACATATAAACACAGTTTTTTAGGTAAATGAAACGTTTCAAAGAAGGAAGAGAAGACCGTAATGTCGACGAGAGAGAAAGGAGATCATCCACATCAACCAATGCAGAAAAGCTGTCCGCCGTTCAAAAACAACTGGGTAAAGATTGCAGGATTAGCTTTGAATTTATTCCGAAAGAAGTCAATATTTTCTCCGGATCAGCATATGCAATTTTGACAGAGCATCTTGGTCTTAGTAAGCTTTCTGCCAGTTAGAAGCAGAAAGCGTTGCGGGATGATCAGCTTGCACAAAGGAGTCCTGTTCCGTCATGACTTTGCCCCAAACCATTCTTCGCGCTAACAAGAGAAACTTTGAGGGAATTTCGATGGCAAATCATACCCCATCCAGCCTATAGACTTGATCTTGCCTCTTCGGACTATTTCTTGTTTCTTAAGCTTAATTAACATTTAAAAAGAATAAGATTTCAATCAACCGAAGAGGCAAAATATGAAGTCAAGACATGGTGCAATTCAAAAAGCCAGGGGTTCTTGAGAGAGGGATTGTCAGGTGAAAACATCGTCCTCAGTGCACTGACCTAAATAGAAACTATGTTGGGAAATATTAGTGGCGTTTGTGCTATTTTAATCTTTAGTAAATATTCTTTCATTTTGCAACGATACTCTTTGAAGATCCCTTGTATTCTATTTTTGGGTTTGGTGAATCGATTATCTAATTTTCAAAGTCGTTATCAAAGTTCTCCTTTTCCTTCTCTTTCTCCTTCTCGCTTATGCAGGATACTCTTTTCCAGTGTTCCCTAAATTGTTGTCCGATTTCGCAATTCTTTTCATTTGTATTTCCATATATGTCGATAATTTTCGTTTTCCCTTTGCTTCTAGTATTTCACATTCGTTTTATCTTCTTCCAGAACTCTTGGGGCGTTAGATCATTATTAATATTTTAAAAGGTCCTGTATCAAGATATATTTTGTTTTACAGTTATATCTATTTGTAGTTCTGTCTTTTTCGTTCTCAGATTGAAGTATATTTTTCTTGTTTGTCCGTTTCTTAGTATATCTTTATTTATTAATCTTATTTTCCGTATTCCTTGGTCTCATCTCCGGGGTCCATATGAAATATTTAATTGCTTTATAAGCGGTTTTGGGTGTTGCATTGTTGTTTGTATGTTTGTCCTTATTCTATTATGTTCGTCGTCGATCCCTTTACATGTTGTTCATTAAGGCCGTTTGCTACGTAATTGTCTAATTTCTGTTTCTATTTTTCCCAATCCGTGCTGTGGTATACCTTGCAATCTTTAGTGAGTATCTGAATTGGTGTTGATGAATGGTGAGTATCGTTGTTGTATGATCTCTGCAGATGTCATCTCCGGATTCCATATGATAGGGAAAAGGTAGATTGTTATTTGCAAGGCATATGTCTGGTGTTGTTCCTATTACACTACTGATGAGCGTTCAGAAGTTTGTACCTAGTTGTCTATCTATTTGCACTGGTAGGTACGTTGCTGCTTGGTTGTTTCGTTTGTATCCCGTATCTCCGCATCTTGGCTTTAAATCTCGCATAGGCAAGATTGATAGTCTATTATTAAATATTCTCACAAAGTTATTTACTGAAAGATTTGGGTACCGAGGCGGTTGATGCCCCGTAGCAATTATTATGTTTCATATTTCCATTCTTATCTCAATTAACCCTTTCGAGACTAACCTATTTTAATGATCAATGCCTGAATTCTTAAAAGGGTATAAAAATATCCAAACACATATTTTTTTTATTGGATGGTGAAAGAAATCTATTTTTTCCTAACTAAATTTTTTTCCCCATATTTATATAGCAAAAATCATGATGGGATACATTTGTCCCATTAGACATTTTTACCGGGACCTAATTGACCCAGTAAACATTGTTTTTAATACCAAAAAATGCATGCAAAGTATTTATTTGACCTTTATCTTCGACCAACCAGGCGCAGGAAGATTTTAGTTAGCCTATATGTGACACGGGGTGAAACATTGTTTACAATAAGGTACATTACATTCTTTACATACTGTTTTCGTTCGTGTTTCTTTCTCTTTTTGAGTACATCCAGCACATCTTGTACGAGTTTGTCCCTCAAAAGGCAAATGTAAGCCAACATTAGACATCCCGCAGACCCGCTTTGTCCTTCTACTTGAACGCATAGTCATTTTAACTGGATTTCCATCCTTCCTTTTCAATTAGAGCTTCAGCTAGTTCGCACAAAAAATCCAGAAATGATTTTAGGGGATTTCGCTGAAGCTCCCTATATATCACCTAAGAATTCACAGCACAGAACATCATCGAAAGATAGAAAACCTTTTTCCACCAGTTCAGGAATTTCCTATCTAAGTCATATAGACCTGCCATTTGATCTGCAAGGTCCACGCCACCCATTGTCTCTCTGTATAACTTTATTCCCGCTGGACAGTCAATTTTATATTTTTGTCCCATCCTTCTGTTTCTTTTAAATTTCAACTACAGTAACCTTGTGACAGTTACTCAAGAGAAGAACTTCTTTGGTATCAAGCCAACTTATAGCCAGCGTCCCATTCTCATTAGCATTGTATTCTGCTTCTCCTTTTTTAAATTTTTTAATCATTTTAGGGACATCTTTTCTTGAACACTGACATGTTCCAACTGCTGGAAAATCAAGTGTATCAATCAAGTGCACTGATGTAAAAAACCTATCAAAAACTAATGTCACATCTTGTTCTTTCACAGATGATTGTAACTTCCTAACAACTCTCTCTCCTAATGTTCCTTCACTTGAGATTCCCTCTTTACCTGCATACACATTTAAATCATAAGTATACCCTGTGAGAGAATCGCATCTCATCCATAATTTTATTCCTCTCTTTTTTACAGGTTTCATCGGGAGATATTGTTTCATACTAGATCTCCCTTTGAACTTAGTCATTGACTCATCAATGCTTTGAAATAGACTATCCTGTCTGCACTTTTGAAAAGTTGATTTGAGGCAAGAAATTACTTCTTCCACTCAGTATAATTTCCCAGCAGAAGCCGGTTTCTCAGGGTGATTGACATATAACTTTGATAATAAAAGTGTCAACCTATCCCTCGCAAAAGTAGACTTTATCAGTGTATTGCCCATTTTAAGCTTTGATGACCAATAGCATTTGAGTGCTGGAAGCCTATTGATACACATCACAAAAATGCATCCTACAAGTTGCATTCCTTCATGCGGATTTGTCCGGGAAAATTTTAAATTTTTTCCCTTTCATAAATAGTCAGCCTTTCATTTGTGCAGCCTGCAGTGTGCATGAAAAGACTGTAGGGAAATTACTTCATGAAAATGTCAAGTACAGATGAATTCCTAGTCAAATCTATTATAACCTTACGTGACCTATTCTTTGATACAATTTTTAGAGGAATGAAATTTGCATGATCAGACCATACGCTTGATTTATTTGAGACTGCTCAAATTACTGCTTCAGTGTCAGATTCTTCTAGTGATTCTTCACTCGTTAAATCTGTTTCGGGATTCACAGTAGAATGAGGATCATCACTGGAATCATTGCTGTTTTCTTCTTCAATTGAGTCATTCAATGCTTGTTGCATTTCACGTATCTTCATGGGTTTCACCATTATTTTGAATAAAAAGAAATATAATATTTAAATATATATATATATATATATATATTCATTATGATTAGAAGTGTGAATATAAATAAAAAAAATAGGTCAACAGAAAACAGATAATTTCGTTTAATAATTAATCCACCAATGTTTTGAGGGAAAACTAATACCATATCCTGTAAATACATATGGTACATAACCTAAAATAAAATAATAATTTGTCATATAATCTCTAGGCCTAGGCTATATGACAAAAAGCCTATCGGCATAATATTATCCCATCGAAAATGTTTCCTGGGACAAAGCAGTCCCAGATTTTGCCAAACATACAAAAATCAAATTAAAAGTTATGGTTTCCTAACTTCATACACTTTCACATAATAATGCATCATAAATTTATACTATATGAAAAAATAATGACAATTTACTCACCTAGTGGACGCAAAACACGGATTTAGCAGACCATTCCGCTTACACGAGTTCCCTGTTCAGTCAGGAAATGCGAACTAATTTCCGCATGGGTTTCATATTCTGATGACTCAATTCCTGTGACTGTAAAGGCCGGGGAAAATCACATTCACTTTATTTTTCGTGACACAAACGTCCCAGTTGACTTCTGAAAACGGTCGACGGGACATATATGTCCCAGCAGGCGTAAAAACCTCTGGGACATATAGGTCCCAGGAGTCTCGAAAGGGTTAAGAAATAAGATTTGATTAGTCCTTGGCGTATCCTGTAGTCTTATTGTCTTTATTAGCTATTGGTTATTATGCCATAGTTCTAAATCTTAATGTTTTCCGTTAAAAATTTTATTATTAACTTGGGATCGAGTCCTCTAAATATGTTTCCGAATATGCTTTTTTTATCTTTCCTATCCATTAGTTTTTATTTCTAATATTCGTAGTTTTCTTCTTTCCATGATCGTTTTTTAACTTTTAGCGGTTGTTGTGTTTTGGGAGAGTGAAGTTTACCTAGGTTTTTTTAACGGTACCTTTTCTTGACTGCCTTCCTCCTTCTTTCCGTTCATGCCCAAATTTACTTTTTTGCTGATTCGTATTTAGGGGTAGATGGTGCAGGCGTTGTTTCATGTGGAGTGTGGTCTCTGGTTGCCGTCTTTTTATGTTTTTGTGTTTTCCGTATGGTTTATCGCCTTCTTTTTCCTCTCTTTGTTCGGTTGTGTTCCCTTTTCATTCGTTTCTTGAATAAGTGTATTCTTTTTTCTTCCAAGATCTTTACGGTAAATATAAAAGATGAATCTATTTTCTTCTGGTATTTCATAGGTTTGATACTGTTTACCGTTAGCATGGAACTTAATGTGGTGTATGTGCCTGGCTGTGCTATATTCATAACATGAAACTAAAGAATAAACGTTAGGATTGTAACATTCAGGGTTAAGCCGAAGTCCATTTGTGTGGTTTGTTTAGTGTTTTTTGCTGCTGCTGCCTAGGCGGTTTTGTTGGTTTTTTTCTCAGTTAGCCTTCTGTTTCTTAGTTTAGGATTAAATCTATCCTTTGCAGGTATAATATAACCATTGTTCGGTGGCTGCCAACACAGTTGATGCACTTTCTGATGGTATTCGTACAGTTTCTCCAATTGTGGAGTCCATTGCATTTTGAGCAGATTCCTTCATCTATGATCGAGCAGTTGATGGTACTGTGGCCTTCTATTTTGTAGCAATGGAAGACATCCAGATATTTGTCTATTGGTCTCTCTGTATGTTCTTTGCTGCTATCCTCTTGCTTTACGCGAGCAGTCCATTTTTCAAGAGCTTTAGTCGTGATCTCGGTAGATTCACGTCGTGAATTTTCAGCTATGGTTGGTGTTCTTGTAGTTCCTGTCTTAGTTCTTCTGCAATGTGTTTGCATATGCATGACTCAACCTTCCGGCACCCAATGCTTCAGTTGGCTACCATCTGGGGGAGGGACTCTGGCTTCCAGTATATCTTTTCTCAGGTGATGCTCCCAGCTGATGAGAGCAGTGTTTCTACGTTGTTATTATCCTCGTATATAACAAATACTCCGTTTAAGGCTTCTAAACATTGGATTAAGGCGATCTGAAGGTACTTTAATATCCTTTTGCGACCTATTAAGGTTTCCCTTCAATTCTGTTTTGGTATTTGCCGTAGCGGTAGTCATTTAGGAAAGTCCAGCTCCTCTATTTTCGTTTATCATGCGCCACCAACGAGGGGGGGGGGGATATCTTTATGAAAATATCCGGAGGATATTATCTAAGCTCCATTAGTGGTAGAAGTGCTCTATATACTGCATTTTATATATATCTTGCATCTTGGGGGACCACAATCCCTGACCACCGTACGCCTAGCCCTATAAGTTATCATGCAGTCAGGTTTGGGCTCGTCACCTCTAATATGGCTGTCGTGTTATACGGCCGAGTACGTATGTACGTTTGCTCCGTACCTAAAATAACTCCGTTCCACTATTCTCTAAGAATGCTTTACTTTAATTTTTGCTCCTTTAACTTGGAAGGATTCATAATATTATATATCTATTGCCATTTGCAGCGTTTCGAAGATCTAATTAAACAACTAGGGTAAAAATATACTTTTAATTAAATAAAAATGAAACAATAAAACTTTAAATATACTTCTACTATAATAAGAGGATCTAAATAAAAATTAATGCTACCATGGTTGACGCTAAATTCACTTTACCACGAAATGGTAACTAACGAACATGAATAAGTTTTGGATTCCTTTTACCTTTAACTAAGAGGGAGTCTCGAGTTGGATGACCTTGAACGAGAACCTCTTCGATGCGATGATTCGAGACCTGTTTGACTGGAGCTTTTCTTGCCGACGTGAGCCTGACTCGTTAGACAGCTGACTGTCTTTCTATGAGAAGCAGACCTGGTTGAGGCTATTCGAGAAGAACAGCTGATGCTTATCCCGAGGTAGGTGGGAAGCGCGTGGCGATGTTTTTTGACTTGAAGATATAAGCGAGGGGATTGTGGATGTACGGGTTATTCCAAACCCGGTGTTACAGTTTCGGGCTTCTCGACGAGGAGACTTGACCAAGAGGTGAATCTTTTCTAGAATGGGCATTCACGTTGGTATTACTTAATGGTGAGGATTATCTCTGTTTTTATTCAGAAAAACTGAGATAGGGGGTTTCTCTGAACGAGATTGGTATGAGAATGGGTCTCGATACCACTGGTCTATTCTTTTAGGCGACCAAAGAAACAGCCTCGGGCCGAAAAATCCAAATCAAGGACTGCAATTCTCTCGATTGCTACTCCGATTCTACTCTTCATTTCTACATATCGAACTATATATACGTAGATTATCCCCTGGGGGAGCGGAGACGAGGACCCACCTTTAAGCCTTTCTACTAAGGCATAAATTTTCAACGTTATGACCATTTACCCTTCTGGTTTACGTCGGAGAAAGTGAAATTTCGTCTATTCGGAGAAAATAGACATAAACAATCGGAGAGGTCAGTGAGCCTGTTCATAGATTTTTATTCTAAAGGGTATCCCACCCTCCTATGATTATATTAACGGACTACGAAATCTGCTGTAATCCTTCTTTGCGAGAGACCTCGAGGATCTTTGGGACAGCGGGGCAAAAGGGAGGGAAGTAGGGGGGGGAAAGTATTGGACGATATAAAACGTAACTGTTGACGTTGTGTAAACAAACTAGGGTCTGTTTACCCTCGTGATAATCATTTCCCCAAAATTACTCTTTCTCTGGCCCCCTAGTATGGTTCTCTTTTGGAGTTCACTTTGCCCTACTACTGAATGCCTCTACAACCTTGCTGGTGGTCAGATTATATTTCGCTAGATTAATAAAGTGTGAGAAAGTAAAGGATATAAAAAAAAGAGCGATGGTAAAAAAATTCTGAAATAACTGATTTAGGGGAATACCCGTGAATCGGAAAAAGGAAACATTTACAAACAATCCGATTCACACACACATTTCTTCTTTATTTGGCGTCTATTCTTTCTCGACGGTAGAGGTTGTCCAATAAAAGATTATTGTGCATCTCGTGGGTGCTTCCTTTACAAAGTGGATTTCTGTGAAAATCATGTTCTTCGCCTTTTCGACCTATCCCTAGCCATGCCTCCTTTATTATTATTTAGCTTACCAAAGCGTAAAGCGCTAAATGTTGTCAGGTTGACTGACCCGTTGGGATAGTGCTGTCCTATTTATAATATGTTGGCTATCTCTTAGCTGGAATACTCCATCACTTGCATGTGAATTCAATGTATATAAGTCTAGACAAATAGGGATACATTTGAGATCGTCCTCGGGTACAGGAGGAGCCTCTCAGATGTATGTGTAGATACAAAAAATACGAGAGATAAGATACGACAAAGAGTGTAAAGTGCTAAGGCTAACCATTACAACATCAGGTTACCTAAAGTACGTTACTGAGAGGGTAAATTAATGGAAACGCGAACTTGTTTTACTATACAAGTTAACAAACAAAATCATGACGAACAAGCGGAAGATTTACCAGGCTATAGTACAACTCGCGATTATTTATCTAACCTTAGCGATGTACACATTTTCAAGAAGCAACTTACTAAGACTCAAAAGAATACACAACAAATTTATGTACATGATGATAAACAATAGAGGAGGAGAACTAAGAAGACAACGAGACCTTCATAATGAGGCTAAGATTAAGCCGCTCAACAGAGTAATTGTGGAAGGTGGTAGGAAATTCCTAAAAAAGACAAAAAGAAGTAGGAATTGATTTAACCAATATATTTCCAAAAGAAAAAGATAAAGAATACAGATTATTCCCAGGTCTCTCAGGGAGTGATGAAACAAGAGAAAAGGAGGAAAAAGAAATGTACAGCTGGAAAAAGAGAAGACTACTCAACGAGGACTCTCATTAATTAGATAATTAAGTCATCGCCAGAGAATAATTTATAGACAAGTATAAGCAGAATATGAATAGAAAAGAATAGCATGAAAGATAGAACGATACACCAGTTTTATTAAAAATAATGACTGATAACATTTCGAACGCCTTAAATAAATAAAGAATATACAGACAAAGATACAAATACAAACAGACACAACAGGAGGGAAAGTCCCTCCAGTAACCTGCGGTGTTTTAAGATAAGATGGTAAATAGTTATTGCATTGATGGTTTCCATGGTTCAAATCACTTACAACTGCCTTTGAGTGCCTAAATGAGGCTTCTGCCACTAGATGACGCCACCAGGCGCCAAATCGGATAAATTATTTGAAATCTCCAGAGTGAATAATCCTATGTCCCGTGGTCATATAGGTCTTTTTATGGCTCCAAATGGATACAATTAAACTTTACTCCTTTTGAAAAAAAAGCGACGCTTTGACCAGGCACTTCGCCGCAGGTAAAAACAGAAAGGTTCAAGCTCACTCGAAACAAACTTTGACTTTATAACGCTAACTAATGTCTCTTTTCAAAGCTCTTATCAAACCAGGGACTCACAATAGAGAGGTGGCACGGGTACCACAATAAATAGAAACGACCTAGAATAGATACAAGTTACTCTTCCTAGTTCTGATTCCACTTTGCCTGAAGCCTACTCAGGATGTGGACGGTGTGGCTGCGTGGGACTCCAAAAAAGGACCTGACCTAGCCTAAGTAGAAGGGGTAGTCGGTTGAGATCTTCTTTGTTTTCATTTTCATTTTTATTTATTTCACTACTGGAGACAGTTAATACGCTAAACCATTTTGAGAGCTGGGAGAGCGCTTTTCTGTGAAAAACCCGATGCTACATTCAGATATTCTTTGGAAGCAATGAATGCAGTCTCTGTTAGCCTCCTTCTGGTGGCTACCACTCTTGAGGCCTGTGTATGGCAAGTTTGTGCTCCTTAATTCTGCTCTTCAAAACTTTGAGGGTCTCACCGTAGTAGGATGTTTTATATACCATGCAAGGCATCTCATATAGTATGCACTTGTCTCTTGTTACTCACTGCGTATTGGTCGGGCTAGGTCGGCTATCTTCCTTTCTGTAGCTTTCACCAACTGTGCGCCATTCTTGAGTGTTCAGTTAGCCACTAATGCGAATAGGTTTGATGGTAACACTATCACCCTTTATGAAGAGGTCTTTGCATCCTGAACCCTTGTTCTGAGGTTTTTGCTTCTCTTTTCCCTCTCTAGATGAAAACCTTTAAGTAGTAGATTCTCTCCGAATGCTCTGGGGATGTACTGATCCTCCAGTTGAATGAGCTCCTCACTGCAAATACGGTAGGCACAAATAAAGAACCCAATAATGATGTCAGATTTCTTACCTTGGTCATGGAAGGAAGAAAGATGCACGAAGTCATAGTTATTGGTAGCATTCTTGTTGACAGAGAACTCGATGGCGAGTTCGCTTTAGTATACCATTGCATCCAAGAAAGGGATGAAATTATCCTCTTCCTTTTTGCTGGTGAACTTTATGGTAGAGTCAAGTCGTTGAACTTCTGGGGGAGATTTTTCGCCTTCATCCTTAGTTAAACTACAGTAAGCGTATCGTCAACATTCCACCCAAACAGTTCCTCCTTTACTAATCGCTTTCCTTGATCAGCGCCCGTATACTCATTCTTCCACTGGCAGAAAGGGAGGGAGAAGGATCCCACGGGCGACCCCTGCTGGCTAACCTTAACGCCCTCCTTCCTGTGGTGCTTCTGTGTTTGGTAGGCCGGAAGAATAAGAAACGGAGGGGTACCGTGGAGGGTTAGGTGGAAAGAGAAATTATTAGAAAAGAAGAAGTTGATCTAAGTTGACCTTCTTTCTGCAAGCAGAGAGATATAAGATAAAAAATCGAATATTCCCTTATTTAGACATACTGATTAATGTGAATTCAAAGCACACTCCTAATTTTTTTTTTCTCTGTAATTCCTCTCTATCGTCTTTTATCCAGTCAGTCTGAACAATTAACCCGTAGTTACCCGGAGCACCGCCAAACTCTGTCACTCTTTTTCTTATTTATATTCTCTCATTATTCTTTTAAATTTACTTGACGAATGGTCCGTCCAATTTATGTTTTTGCTTTCATTTATTCACTATTGCATTCATGTGTATTCTTTCGCACTCATGGCGTTATGTTTCTATGTGTTTAAGCTTTATCCTGAGTTATTTTTTGTTTTAGTTTTCGTGTTTATTTGTTTTTAGTGACTGTTTGTCTGTTTATTTTACTTGTTTCCTCATGTTATCACTTTAAGTTTCCCACTTTATGAATTTTTACTGTAGTGTGTCACTTAGTTTACTATAGTTTGTGAAATGTTTATTTTTTACGTGAGGAGTCCTCCTCGGTTTCCATTTTCTTGTTTTTGTTTGGGAGTCTCTTTTAATAAGATCGTCTTAATTGGGCTAGTTATACTAGCCGTAAGTTGTTGTTGTGCTCAGATTTATTTGCCTCTTTTCCGGTTATTTAAGCTCCATGGTAGCTGAATCAAGTATTTCAACGATGTCACGGTTTCTGTAAATCAAGAACTCATCATTTCCTCCCTGTTCGATAATGGGAAGGGGGTAGGTGAGCCTTTGTCCACCATTGTCCTTCACTGACTGTCTGCTGAACACCTTGGTTCCTTCGACACCACTAGTCTTATAATTATCACACGAAATCTTTGTATGTGTTCCGGTGTAATGTGACCCTCATTAGGGTGAATTCCGATTTTGTCATTGTGTAGTAAGTGCTCAATAACATCTTCATCTACGTCAAGCTCTCCCTCCTTCCAAGTGAAGACCAATTTGACTGTTCTTTCATTTAGGGATATTTTTATGTCATGTTGTCGTTTTTCACTCGCTAGACGATATTCCTCGCTTATATAGACACTCTACTTTAAGGACTGCTGACTCAATTTCCCTAGTGTTGCCTTTCTGTGGTGTATTCTTTTCTTCTTCTCTAATGGTAGTTTGGGTTTCGGAGTCTGTTTCTTTTCTTGATTTAGCATTTATCCCTCCTCTGGGTTTAGCCATACTGAGGTTTAATATTTGTGAGGATGTTGGGTTTTCAGAGAACACATCTATATACCATTTTTAACTATATAATAGCATAGTATTGAGGGTGTCTAAAAATGTTCAAGGTTTCCCTATGTTTATTATGTGCGCGGATGATATGCACATAAGAAGTTCTATTAAGGACTAATTTGGTACTGTTAGATTAGTTTTGTCCTCATCATCTGATCTACTGTAGCTTCTGGATTTGTGATTTGCTTTTCCATCATTTGTTTATACTTTTGTTGTTTATACTTTTACTTGTCCTTGTTGTTTGCAAAGAACCTATATTGGTAGTACGGTTCGCTCATTGAAAGAGAGGTTTTGTTCTCACATGGGAATAGGCCATCGCACTGGAAAAATATTGTCTAAGAAGGAATCTTCTGCAATTAGAAATCATAGTATACAATGTAAGACAGAATGTTCCATAGATAACTTCAAAATAATTGGTCATAATAACAATGAATATAGACTAAGAATTTTGGAATCCCTATTAATACGTACAAAATGTCCTACACTCAACATAGATAATACCGCTGTCCCTCTTCTTATTTCTTAATTTTAATTACCTCATTCAACAACGAACCAACATTCTCTTATTTAACAACCAAACAATCAAATTCCTATCCTTCTTTAAGCCACATCCTTTATAATTTCTTTACTTTGTGATTTCTCCTGAACTTCATCGGTAAGCAATATTATACTGTAATTTTTTACTTTTGTGTTTTTGCTTCTTTTTTTCGTGTCAATAGTGATTACATTAGATTAATAATTTGATTCTCTTGCCTTTTAAATTCCTGAATTATCGGTAAGCAATATTATACTGTAATTATTTAGTTTTGTTTTTTGTGTTTTTTTTTCGTTTTAATAGTGTTATATTAGATTGATAATTTGATTCTCTTGACTTTTAAATTCCTGAGTTATTTTCTAATTTTTGATTTACCTACATAGTCATAACCTAATTATTTTTAATATTTTGAATTTTCTTTAACTGTATTAGATTAATTTAGGTTTTAGAACCTGGAGATGGGTGATACGCCCGAAACGTTGTTCCATAAATAAATCACATGCACCTCAGCCTCCTATGTGTCCTTACCTTCACCGTGAAATTGAAGATTAGACTGGTCAGCAGCAACTCATATGACTATATATATATATATATATATATATATATATATATATATATATATATATATTCATGTGTGTCTTCGACAAAAATCTAGTGCGAGAATCCAAAAGTGGTAAAAGGTTCTCCTTTACTGACATTTTGCTCGTTGGAAGCTTCCCCAAAATAACAAAAAACTACAAATAGAAATTAAATGAGATCTAAGGAAAAGTGGTAGGTGAGAGAAAGTGAAAGATTTCTTAACCGTTTTCCTTTCCCTTTCGGTCACAAATCAAGATATAGTAACGAGCTCAGACTGTGTGATAGATTAATACTTATTCTTTAGCGCATATAAACGTGTTCCACCCAGCACGCTAATGGTCTGGGCGGGCTGATTGAAGATGTTTGCTGCACCTGCTTAAGTGAAAGGATAGTATCTACTCCCCTTAGATATACCCCATCCCTCCCTTAAATCAGTTGAAAAGCAATAGACCGATTGGAGATTCATCCTGCTTCTATCGACCTCGTTTTGTCAAAAACGACTTAAAGTCGACACATTAGAGATTCTTCCTGTCTTGCCGTTGTCCGTGGGTGAAGAAGTGGGCAAGGTGTATACACAGCCTTGCTTAATCTAATGAGACGAGGGTAGCGAAGGAGCAATGAGTGTCCGAGAGGATCAACCGGACCTATCGGTCTTGCTTTGTTAGACCAAGGAAGAACGTCCATCTAAGTCATATATGATGGAGGTCGTCTTGGAACAACTAGACATCGGAATAAAGATTGTTGAACTAAGTCATGGATACGCATCATCGCCGAAAGGATACAGAGGTAGAGAAGCTAAAATACAAAAAAGAGTTGGATCTTCTAGCTTATATTGGTTTTAAGTAGAAACCTGACCCTTCAGTGCCCGTAAGAAAGGAAGTAGTCTGAAAGTATATCCTCTCTTTGGTGGGAGCCAGTACTGCAGAAGAAATGAAGGCAGAAATAGAGGAACTATGCGTGAGACAGGGTCACGCAGGTCTTCAAGACCCGAGAACTAATACATGCGTTCTAGGTAATCTTTGAAGAAATAAAGATGGCGGAAAAGACAAAGATGATTCGCGGGAGGCTCTTCAATATCGTCATTGCCTCTACGCAAATTTAGAAAGAGAAGCACTACCACTTGCAGACTTGCTTCTCATGAAATAAAATAGAAGATCAACTCACTCGATATTGCCCCGTAAAAAGAACACTCTGTGTTCGGAATGCAAACAGAAAGCGCACTCCTGGATGCGGTGCGTCTTGCAGGTAAAGAAGTGCCTAAACTGCCTGGTGATTCACATAACCCATAGCATGTAGTGTGATGTGCATAGAGATAACTAACCCGTAGGAAGACTGCAGACACTCTCCTCAAGCCGATCATATGCCAGTGAATCAAGATCCTCACAGCTCTGTCAGCCAACGCTAGCCTCATTTACAAATAGTCTTACAACTATTGGAGTCAACAGCAGGCCCTGGCTCTTTCAACACGGAGCTTTGGCATCTAAACAAAGTGACAATTAAAACAATGGTAGCGGTACAGTTCTTACCTAGTAAGCAAAATCCTGCCAGATGATTTCAGGAAACAACAGGAATGTTCCTGAAAAAACTATTCTTTCTTTTTACCAATCAATATTTTTTTCTCAGTATATTTAGTAGAATTTCTGAATATACGATTGTATCCTATGAAATCTTCTTAAAAGATAATAAATCCTTATCCTCTATCCATCGTAATAAAAGAAAATCCTCCTCGTATTTATATATATATATATATAAATCTTTCATGAGCGCGAGTAAATGATGAAACGAATCCAGCATACGGCACAAAAACAGAAAAAGAGGATAATTTTTGTTCGCAAAAAGTTATTTCGTAATTCGAAATATTCCGTACAAGGGTGAGAGTTGTACCAAGCACACTGAGGGAGCGAGCAACCGCTTTGATCTCATTTAAACCACCCCTGTTTTTCTGTTTCTTGCGGTATGCTGGATTATATATATATATATATATATATATATATATATATATATATATATATATATATATATATATATATATATATGTGCACATATCAAACCCTCCCACAATCTCTCTTTTCTAACTCATCATTTCTCTTAATTCAATCTGGAACACTCATTTCATTAGGTACAGATCAGGATTTCATCTTATACCTCGCGAAAATGGTTAATGGCTTCGATCTCTCGTATTTCAGCTGACTAGCTTGGAACTCGAAGTGCTATGAAGTTATACAATTTAAACAAAACCTATAAATCCTAAAAATGTCGGTTGACCCTGCAAAACCACCGTCCGAGAAATATTAGCTTTTTCAAAAGATTTATAAATAATTGCTCCGTGGTTTTTAAACACAAAGATCATGCTCCCTTATTCTTAAATACATTGAACATAATAAAAAATTTCAATTTTAGATATATTAGTGACTAAGAGGAACGACTCTGGGTTTTCCACTTCGGATTATAGAAAACTCACCTCCACTCTTCTCGGTATCCATTTTTTTAGTAGTATTCCCCCGGAATTTAAACTCTGCCATCAAATACAGAAACCATCAGGCCTTCCGTATCTGCTTTGATTGGTTCTCTTTCGAACAAGGAATTAGTTATTTGGAAAAACTTTTTTCATTACAATTACTTACTATCCTATCAATATTTTCGAGTGACTAGTGTCAATTTTTCGAATAAAACTTTCAACCCAAATCAACTATTCAAACTTGGCCAAAACAGAACGTGTACATAAAATTACATTTTGCGGAACATCTGACCTTTAAACTCAACAAAGATTTTAGATCACTTCTTTCTAGACATTGTCCCCAATCTAATTTTATCATTATTAATGACAATTCCTTCAGTTTATCATCCTTCTTCAATTCTAAGGTTCCCGTCCCCAAACGGGAACCTTATATACGTGCGCGATCTGCAACTGTCGCTTTACCACTTTGCAGCTACAACTGAGGATCTCTAAGCACTTTGGGATTTCATATAGAACTGGTCGAACGATTTACAAACCTTAGCAGTCCCATATTGGTTGGAATATAGCCAATAGTGACCATTCAAGTGATACAGATAATATTTCTGTACTTCATACTGCAGCAAACTTAATACATGTAAAAATATTTGAATTGCTGTGTATAAAAATTTAACCCCGAATATAAGGATTACGCAAAGTCAATCAAATTAATAACACAGTAAATATACTCCAATCAACCAATTCTCTCGTATCTCACTAAACACAACCGACTCCGTCATCATTCTGTTTCATAAAATTACTTATCCCCTACAACCAATGAGTTAAGGTTAGTTATTGTGATGTTGCTTTTAATTCAGATCTTTCTCATTCACATAAATTATAGTCAATGTTTATAATTTTATTTCATGTTATTTCTGTACTCACTTTAGTATTTTTACTATACTGGTTCATTATTTGCCATTTTCTATTAGTTAGTCAAACAATGTTCTATTTCTGCTAATTATCTATATTTGTCTAGTGTTAATTTTTCATCATTGTAAGTTAATTGGCTTGTGTCCTTTTGTTTAAGCTTTATTCTTATTGTTTCACTTTTAGTCATCTTATTTCACTGAGTTATTTTGCTATCCTAATTTGAACTTTTTCCGGCGATAGGTTGTTAAACTCTTTCTGATACACATGTTCTAACATTTTATTTATTGTCTGTAGCCACTGAAGAGGCTAATAGTTTTGTTCCGAAACGTCTGGAATAATAAATTATGATTCTACTCACAATGGTTTATAAAATAGAGTGACACCATATTTAGACAAAGCAATGTTTTGCCTATAACGATTTGGGAATCCCATACCCCTCTAAACACTGATGTAGAAATTTCCGTCGAAGTCTTGTAGAATGGGTTTTGACTAAGGATTTTTGAAAATCCACATAGAGATGAGCGAAGAAGGGGAACAGGAGGCAGAAGTTACGCATGGTGTCCATTATGGGTAAAAATAACGAGAAGTAACACGTGAATCAACTTATTCAGGTGTTACCTCTCTTAACATCTTTTGCTTTCTCTCTCACGAACCCCACCAATTTACAAGTCAGTTAATAGAATTTCGGATCCTATTCATATAGTCGATTATTTCAGAGAATTTTAAACTGTCTAGAACCTCCTGACATAACGCCTCACATACTTGAACTGAACTTAATAAATCTAAATGATGTTTTTGCGCAATTTCAATCTAACAGAATTTTCTAGTTTCACTCGTCTGGTGGTAAATAATTTGATACCCCATGTCATAGAGGCAATAATTTTTACTGGATGTAGAAAAGGAGAAGATGTCTTCATTAAGAGAATATCACTAAATCCATCAGGGGTAGAATTGCCATATAAATTGGGAAGACCTTTCCCAATCCGTTTAAGTCTTGCCATATGTTTAGCAAAAAGGTTAAGGTAAAACTCTATTAGCGGTATAGTTACAATTAGAAGAACCCTGTTTTTTATGCTCAACTCTATGTTGATTACTTTATAGTTGGAAACAAAATAATCTGTTTGTATATACTCCGCAAGGAAAATTTAAGAATATTGTGTACCAAGAAATTATTTAGCGTTGCTGAAAGAGAGTAAGTTTAGTTCATAGAATGGGAATATTGTTTATGAAGAATAAAAACAAGGTCGAGTTATTTTACATATTCTGATTTATAAACCTATGACCTTCAAAAGTTTCATTAATTTCCGGACTAACATTGGAACGACTTTGGCAAATCTATCATTCGAAATAAAATGTAAAACAACACAAAGGTTTGAAAGTTCGTTACACTCAGCCGATTAGTTATGATGTTATTGCCAAAGCAAAATAATTCTTGGGATAAAATTGGGAGGACTTTGGTAATTCTATAATTAAAAGGGAAATGCAAAACAACATAAGGGGTTTTAAATTTCGTTAGACTGGGCCGAATAGTTAGGATGTTATTGCCAAAGCAAAATAATTCCCTTGTTAACCTTGGGGGACTTTGGTAATTATATCATTCGAAAGAGAATATAAAATAACATAAGGGTTGAAATTTCGTTACACTCAGCCGATTAGTTATGATGTTATTGCCAAAAAAAAATAATTCCAGGGCTAAACTTGGGAGGAGTTTGGCAATTATATTATTCGAAAGAAAATGTAAAACAATACAAGGTTATCCAAATTCGTTAGAATCGGCTGAATATAAAATAACATAAGGTTTCAAATTTCGTAAGAATCGACCAATTAGTTCTGATGTTATTGCCAAAACAAAATAATTCCTGGGCTAAACTTGAGAGGACTTTGGCAATTAAATTATTCGAAAGAAAATGTAAAACAATACAAGGGTATCCAAATTCGTTAGAATCCGCCGAATAGTTATGATGTTATTGCGAAAACAACATAATTCCCTGGCTAACATTGGAGGGACTTTGGCAATTATATCATACGAAAGAGAATATAAAATAACATAAGGTTTTAAATTTCGTAAGAATCAGTCGAATAGTTATGATTTTATTGCCAAAACAATATTATTCCCGGGCTAAACTTGGGAGGACCTTATCAATTATATCATTCGAAAGGGAATGTAAAACAACCTAAGGGTTTAAAATTTCGTTAGAATCGGCAGAATAGTTATGATGTTATTGCCAAAAGAACCTAATTCACGGGTAAACCTTGGGAGGACTTTGGCAATTATATCTTTCGAAAGAGAATGTAAAACAAACTTCGTTAGAATCGGTGTAATAATTACAATGTTATTACAAAAACAAAAAAGTAAAACGGGGACCGACCAACCGACATATATATATATATATATATATATATATATATATATATATATATATAGCAAGGGAATGTGCTTGTGGTGGTTCTCTTCGATTGGGGCTGGGTCACTAGTTCCTTATAGGCACAAATATTTCTTCTCTTGCGTATTAATCCAAATTCGTCATTCAAGTTCGTTTCTGAAGGTGTTCACTAAAAAAATCAATTGATAAAATAACTCTATTTTTACAATTGACGTTTGGTAAAGAGAAAGAACAAGGTAGTAATTTGGTTTACGGTACGGCGAAAATTATTGGTTGGTTTGAGATTCTGTAATTGACAATGGAAAGGTAGATAATTCCTTATTGAGAGAAGTATTGTATTACTTGATATACATATAACGATTCTAAGATCCTGACAGACGTAGTGTCCTGAGTAGATCTCAATATTTTAAAATTATTTATAGGTTCCACGGTGTTACAACTGCTGCTATTTTGAGGGATTGCGTAATTTTTCTTTTTACAAAGATCGCCGTTGCTTTTACTTTCGAGTCTAATAAATCAGTATGAAAATAAAACTTCTTTAATAATTTAGAGAATTGGGTGCTAGTAGTTTTATATAATTGCCAAATTTCCGGGAACACGAAATATCATTTATTTATCGGTACATTTATGGTTGGTAGTTCCAGGAAAACTATGTTTAAATAATTTTATACTGATTTGTACATAGAAAAGGAAGGTCATCCATATTTTATGAAATATCTAGTTAATAATTCAAATTCTGTATGAAACAAACATAAATTCGATGATAATTTAGAAGCGCGGTTTAATAGGGTAGTATTTTTTCTGAATTTGTAAAAGAGGTCACAACCACTAAAGAAATTCAAACCGATTCAAGTCAAAGTAAAATTGTGATAAGCCGAGATAAGGAAAGATTTGCCCGAACGAGAAAACAAAATGTACAAAAAGGGGAGAGAGTTAAGTTCTTTACTTCTTCCGACTGAATATGTGGGTGTAAATGCTTTAATTATTCCATGCAGTTAATAGATTCTTGTTCTATGGAATATCTCTATGTGGCATTTGTAGATTATTCAAAAGCTTTTTGAATCACTAAACTTTGATTCAGTTCTAGGAGTACTATACAAACTAGTATGTAACATAATCTACACTAACATACTCTTTTACAGACATCTATATTCATACATTTTAATTTAGGTTGCAATCGGTTAGCCATGAACTATGTTGTCAATATATTAGTTTGTAAAAAAATTATATTAAATGCTGCTTATAGATGTTTACTTTTTTAAAATTTGCAGCAAGCTGTTTTAAGATAACGGTAGACATTCCGATATATATTTTGAGTTAAATGTCGATATAACCTTTTATTAGTGATGACAGCAGGTGAATTTCTATACGAAGCATGTATGCTTTATGAATACAAAAACGAGAATAATGACACATTAAAAGTAAAATACTGGAAATGTATGAATATTCTTAAATGGCAGCATTCACTTAGAAAACTTCGTACAGTTTATTTTTTACTAAATTAACCTGAGAAAAGGCTACCACAACGCAATTGATCTTGTTGCTTTTCAGGCTCTGGTTGAATCTAATTTTGGACAGAACACGCGCGAAATGGCAAGAAAAGATTGTAAGCCTTTTTTTGACTGAATCGTTACATGAAATGAAAAGTGGAATCCTTATTGCAATACTTAGTAAAAAAAATGTTATAATTGCAAAAGAGTCCATTCCTACTTAAAGGCTAGGTCTCGAACAGCATATCGTAGGTGTAAAAGGATTTATTCATTACATTTTCTCATCACTAAGCAAGCACACATTTCCGCCCTATATGTGTAATACTTCCTACGTTTAAATGAGCCTTTGAAAAAAAAACTCATTCACTGCTCACTCGATATGGTGTACTTCCCCTTCGTGATAATTCACACCATCACGTGCAATGCTTACTACAATAAAAAATATTTTACATTAGGTTGGAGTCCTTTCCTATCTTCTTTTATCACTTGACCTTGTACCATACGATTACCCATTTTTAAAATCATTTAGGTGATCTAAATGCCCATTTTTACTCTAATATGAAAGAAGAGAAAAGGGATTTCATAATCATATATTACATAAAGACCGACTGAATTTTTTAAGAAAAAAATTATTTGTCTACTTAAAAGATTAGAGATCATTTTCAATAATGATAAATCATGTTTGTTGACTAAAATCCCTTTGGTTTTATATAAAAAAGATATTGCTTCTAATTGTATAAACTATCGTATTTTTCTGAATAAATTACAAAAGGATACTCAATCGGGAGATTCGATCATTATTAAAATATTTAAAGTAATGATTGAGGAAATTCTCAGGATATTAAAGTGGAAAAAACACGGAATCAGAATTAGTGGGAGATATTTTAGTTAAGTTCCATTTGCTGTTGGCCTTACAATATTTTTTGCTACCAATCTGGAAGCTTTTTCATGTATTCTAAACCTAAGTTAATTTCGTAAGAGCCTCATGTTAATCTTTTACTATGTAATATTCAATTGTTTTATTTATTTACTACAAATCACAGCTGTTCTTTTGCCACATAAAATTTGTTTATCTAACCATTTTGCTTTAAATAATGTATAATATTTTTGTATATGAAATATCTTTCCAGTATCTTAATTACTTCTTTCTCGATTGGTGCTTGTTCTTATTCTACCTGCGTTAAATACAAGGAGTTCTACTATTTAACGCAGCTGATGTAGATGAAATAATTAATTTCAACAGCCATTTTGAGCAAACAATTCCAAATGTTTAGAAATTTATATGAAAAACATTTCCTTGTAAAATAATTAAAGAACCAGTCAATGGCTTCGCCACTCCTCCCTACAGGGGTAGCTTGTGCTTCCCTACTAAGATTAAAATCTAATAAAAAAGCAGCCATGGTTAAATTTTTATTAATTTTCTGAACTTCGCCAATTATAATAATTTAAAAAATGAACTCTAAACTAAATTTCCCCCCTTTCAAAATATAGAGTTACAAGCCGCTGTTCTCTTCCTTAACAGAAAGAGCTTGGTTATACAGGCACCCCTGCGGGGGTGTGGCCAACGGCATTATTTGCTAATCTTAACCGCTTGTTTGAATCCCCTTTATACTCTTTATTTTAACACCCTGCACACCTTTTCTTCTTCTCCTTCTTCTTCTTCATCTTTTTCTTCATCTTCTTCATCTTCTTATTCATCTTTATCTTCTTCTTCATCTTCTTCTTCATCTTCATCATCTTCATCATCTTCATCATTTTCATCTTCATCTTCATCATCTTCATCTTCATCATCATCATCATCACCATCTTCTTCTTCTTCTTTTTCTTCTTTATGATCTTTTTAACTATTTCAATCTTTTGAATTTCCAAACTACCCGAAGTCATTTGTCAACTAAGCAAAAAATAACATTTATAAATTTATTATATTAAAATAAATTCTCATAACATCACCATTTGTAATTCTTTGGGTTTTAAAAATTTGACAAAATTTCGATACTTATTTTTATTTCTGAACTTCACCATTTTATGTTTTAATATTATAAAATAATTATTAGAAATCACTTTGATGAAAAAACATAACTCATAACCTAACTAAGCTGAAATTATTATTCAAATACTCAAAAAAATCCCCTTCTTAAATTATAGAGTTAGTGATGATGATAAAATGAGATAATGCTTCGCACTGCTACTATCTATTCGTTGTTGCCTTCCTCCTCTTCTTTTTAGAACATCGAAATATAAATGTCAATTCAATGTTTATAAGAACTTACAAAATTCATGATAGTTTTAAACTTAGGCTAAAAACTAGATCAAAGGAACCCTTAATCATTTCTATGAAACTCAAAGTATCGATAATGAAGTTTATATCGAGTTTTAAAACATGAAAAACAAGTCGTGCATTTTCTTTACTTCTTTTTTCATATGAAGGTATTGCATCTGAGAAATAATTTTTGGCAGTGGTAATTTTCTTAATGGCATTTTCCCCAGATGAAGAAATTTCCTAGTGTAAATCTGCCACACATTTTAGAGTAAACGTGCATAAACGTCTCATGAGTATTCGAGATGGTCCATCGAAGATAAAAGAATTACACTCAGGGAAAGAAATGTGATTCGACGGGCATTCGCCTGCAATTATCGTCTTAAATCCAAGATAATTTTACATATTTGTTTGGGTATGTAAGGGAAAAGGACGCCGAAAAGAATCCCCCCTTCATTTGTTTCGTGAATTCCTTTCCTCTCTATGTCTCTTGAGTATAACTCCCGCGAAGTAAGCCCTAAATATAAGGAGGAAAATAAAAGAAGAAATAATTTGAATATCGATCATAGCCTCACGGGTGTACTTAAGCTGGGCGATAAAAGCTTTCACCTCGCCGATGAAATGCTAATCTCCGTAGTTGGAAAAAGGATAGCCAAAAGTTCACATCAACTTCGTTGGAGTCGATTAAGAACGGTGTCGGGCAACAAAAGCTAATCCCTCATGGCGCCGGAAGCTTTATCACATACGTCTGTGCCTTCCCGCAATCGAGCACCATAAAAATGGCCGTCATATAAATACACTGGGTTTTTCAAAGATCGGCAGATTGAGTTTAAGATCTCGTCGCCTTCGGTTCAGATCGTGTGTCTGTTTCCTCAAGTCCCTGGAATTTGCGTATACCTTTGAGGTTGGATCTCAACAGGCAGATCCATCTCTTTTGTGAAGGCTTACTCTGTTCAAAGCATGCCTCATACCATCGGTTCATCCCAGAAGGACTGGCCGAGATTCCTCTCGTCTCATCTGGAACCACCCCTCTCAAGCATCTCCAGTTTCGATATTTTGAGGTTGTACTTCTCTGGACCAAAGGGCACATCGCCCGTCTGCAAGAAGGATCGTTAACTCGTCTTCTGGTCCCCCTTCCTCTTCATCTTGGTCACCATAGGGATATTCGGCCAAGAATCACGACCCTTTTCCGTCTCCATTCTGCCGCGCCGACTCGCTAAAGGATTCCCTTCCTAGAGGTGACTCTCTTTAAGGTAAAACGACCTTTGTTTGCATCTCCCGTTAATCGACCCACTTTCCGACTCTTAAATATTCCTTCTGAATAATTGATTTATTGTTTTCCATTTAAAAGCTGATTAACGGGTAATTAACGTTACCCGATTGCCAAATTTTTATAATCTGTCCATATTATCCTTATTTACATTTCCCATATTTCCCGTATATATATATATATATATATATATATATATATATATATATATATATATATATGTTAACAAGTGACTTATTAAAATTATATTTTTGGTTTTCACTCTTTAAATATATCTTTGAACTACAACTTGGTAAATTCATTAAACGCTATCGGCCCCCGTATTAAAGTCGCACTTTTATACCTCGTAATCAACGGATTACTTTTACGAAGTAAACGTACTTGTACATAGCGAAGGACGCGTACGTACATTAGAGGATATATGTGTATGTAACTGTATATATACATATTCTCATGGCTTTTATCTCTTTCCTCCCAACCGATATATATATATATATATATATTTATATATATATATATATATATATATATATATATATATATATATATATATATATATATATATATATATATGGATATATAGACGTATTGTCTGGGGAGGTGGCCTATTCCTCGAGACAGTATATCAAAATATTGTCTCATATAAATTAAACTTTGCTTCCCAAATGAACAATTGAACATTTTGCTTCCAATTTTACATCAAATCTAACAGAGCATTTTAAGGGTTATCCTTACCTAAAGAAACAGGTTAAATCAATTTATTTTGACGTTTCCAACATTATCGGCCATTTATAGATGTATATAAAAAAGGAAAAAATAACAAATTGCTTCCATTTTGAAATTACTTTAACATATGTTTCTTGCTGGGCTTGGCAAGCAATATATCAAAATAATACAGTTTCTTCCTTTTACCAATCAAAGCTCTTGGAATAAAATATAAACCATGTTAATGTAGTTAAATGTGGCTTTAGGTATTTTAGCAACCGTGAATCTTCAATTTTCTTCATATGCTCTATGACCGTTTATCAGCCAAATGTTATTTCACAATAGTTTGAAAATCACCTTATTATGATCCCTTAATTAAGGAGTAAGATTTGTTTAGATATGTGTTTCTCTTAATATTTGTTACTATACTAAATGCATGACAAAAATTACACTAAGCAACAAATTTTATTTTTTTGTTGGTTACAGTCATGGAAATAAGCGTTTGTAATTAGTTCTAGAACGCTGAATCCGAATTTGAAAACTAAAATTCTCTATCACGTCTACACTTTGTGTAATGACCTCCCCCTTTCGTCATTTATTCCGATTAATAAATATAAAAAAATCTTTTTATTTTTCTATTTTGTAGTTTTAAACAAAAATATTTTAAAAGTGGAGGACCTTCCTTCTTTATTCTGGCTTAGGACAGACAGTGTTCATCACAGGCGAAGTTTACCCCACCTCCCTCCCAAGTTATGAAGACTTTATTGTATTGATTAACTTTGTTATGCACTTAAAATTTAAAGAAACTTTGCTGTAGCCTTCTCGTTTTTCTTTTGTGACACATCAAAGTTTTTTTTGTAAAGAACAGCAATAATCCTCCATCATATTTCAATTAAATTTCATTGGTACCTCGTCTCCATAACCAAAATTTGTTGTTGAAAACGTTCACCATGTTCATTACTAACCGCTCCCAGATTTTCAGTAAAAGATCGAGATGAGAATGCAGAAAATGCATTTTAAGTAACATGCTACATCCCATCTTTTCATAGGCTTCCAGCATATTGTTTACCATTTCTCGGTAATTTGGAGATTTAAAATTGCCGAGAAAGTTTTCAGTGACTTCCACAAAGGATGTCCATGCTTTGCGTTCCTTTTCATTGAGACACAAAGTGAAGGAATGAATCATCAGAAACAACTCTCCAAATTTGTGGTCCAGTGAAAACTGCAGCTTCTATTTTGGCATCAGTTAATGATCCTTTAAATTTGTTATTCGAATATTGAAAGGCTTAACTCCTTTGATCCATACACTTTAAAAATTTTTCACTAACCCTAATTTAATGTGAAGATGTGAAAGATGAACTTTTTTTTATCTACTAGAGCATCATGCTGAACATTATGTTTGCCAACAATGTGTTCTTCTCTGGCTAGCCATTCTCGCTTTTTATAGTGATTTGAGTGCTCATACCATATCATGGGAAGAGCAAATGGTATTGCCTTCCTCTTCCCATTTAACCAAGCTGTCAACATTGTGATATACGGCGTGCAGCAAATATGAGGGGCGCAATCTTTATCCTGGTCCCCTACTTTGCAAAATAGTATCCGTGTAAAATAGCATCCGTAGGCTTGCTTCATCGTTACTGCTGTTTCTATTTTTCTCCGTTGTGCTACAGGTGTGAATTGCCCAAAAACGTAACAAAAATATGTTGGGGCTGTTTACACATCTGCGTCTAGAACTTGAAGCCATGGCAAGATTTCAAATACTAACTTGAGCAAGCAAACGATACACAATGTGCCATCCTTATCATAAGGTTTTTATCAGAGCAATATTTTGATAAACGTTTTATCTTATTTACCACTTATCAGTTATCAGTAGCAGAAAAGTTATCACAAATAAGTATGTATTAATCTGAAAATTTGAAAAAACTGAAAACCCCCCTAGTAAATAGAATTGAATGATATTTGAGCTCAATATAGTCTACTTTATATATATTAAAAATGTTAATATATATTATATATATATATTATTTATTAATATATATTATTATATATATTAATTATATATGTTAAATATATTAGAAATTGCATATTGGTATAATATTGAACAAAAGTGTGAAATGGCTTGAAAAGGAAAATTCGAATTACACAAAAACTAGACGTGATATGCAAATTCTTGAGACAAATTTGTAATCAGCGCCTTAAAATCATCTAGAATCATTTATTTTCTGCTTTGTAGCAAAAATCGTGTTACACTGTAATCGGGCCAGATATGATACACAACGCGGCCAAAATTAGTTTTAAGAACATTTTGAGGCAGAACAATTTATACTTTAAATTGGTTGGAAAATTGTCGTGCTTGGTATATCTGAGAGCGTTCATTTCAGAACAAATACAGTCCTAGGACCAGTAAAGACCATAGGATATACTCAAGGGCAGCCCAAGAAATGAAAATGGAAAGCTAGTGCAAACAAACTATATGATCGACCGCTAAATTAGCCAACATACTAAATGCTATCCTGAAGATGAAGATAACTCTAATGTTAGTACTAGTAGGCTAAAACACATTTATCTACATATGTATCAATTAAATCATGCTTTTTTCCTTTTACAATTTCTAGAATGTTGCTAAAAATATAGCTCTATATTATGCTTAGTTCATTAAATATTAGGGGCTTGATTTTATCATGCAGTAGACCATTCTGAAATTATTCATAGGCCTATCCCTCAAATCCTCCTCCCTCCTTTTCGTCAACGATCGGTTTGACTCCGAGTGATATAAAATGGAAAGCGACTCTTTTTTTGTTTAGGGAAATCAATTGCCGCAGTGAATTTTAAAGTGATTTTCTCGCAAAGCAAAGGGCGTGAAGTAAGAGAGCAGCTCTGAATAAATTGTTACCATAACATAAAGGTCATAGAAATCAAAAGAATAAGGTTAAAATCTGCCTATATAAGTATAGATACAGATACCAAATTAAGCAAATCTTGTGGCATAATATAAAGTTAAAAGGAAAATATAAATAATATAGTTGATATTACATCCAAAAGCAAACTTAAGACAGTCGAAGTAGAAAAGAAAAGAAAGTAATTTAATTTCTGTGTTCAGATTTCTTTTTTATAAGTTGATGAGCAAATGTTAACTAGGATTTTAGGTATACTTGATGAGGATAATTTGGGACAGCGGTATATTAAATGAGCGACTTATCTTTTATTTTTCCAAATTGTTACAGATGCTAAGAAAAATAAAATGATTTTATAATTTTAGTTTGAATATTTAAAACAACCCGTGAAGTAAGATGACTACTGCTTTAATTAAAAGCTATTATTAATTTCCATTATTGGTTGTTATTTATACTTTTTTATGAAAGTCTTAAAAAAAAAGATTCTCAATGAATAGGCGAAGATAAACTTTAATTTTGTACTGAAAAATATTGGTTTCCAGTTATATCTCGGTTTTATGCATAACCTTCGTATTTTTTCGTTACTCGGCCGCTATCCAATATTATCTCACCTTACCTCTTTCTGGAATTGCTAATAATGTTCTCTCCGCTTTTAATTATCCTTCATTAGCTCAAATATCTGATATAGGTCTTTATCGTTAAACACCTTTGGCTATCCTTACTTCAATCATGTAAAACAGTCAATGGAGAGATTTTAGATTTTGGTACCTGAAGATTGTTTTAATCGAGATTATAAGGCAACTCACTATTTACAGTTAATATGCCCATCATATAAAAAATAATAATCTAATAATACTATTAAAACCAAATATTACAGTGTACTGTAGGATAAGAAACCTAAACAAATCGACTTTCCCATTGATATTAGGCCACTGAGCTTCAATGTCATGAACAGTTTTGTAATCATAACACAGAACAATAGTTAGAGGAAAAGCATTAGAAAATTTGATTTTTGCAACGTTATCATACCATTTTACGTAGTTGATGTCCACATCTTTATTGGATGAAGTCATTTAAATATAACAAATGCAAAACTAAATTTTCAATCGAGTATAGGTCTGGTGAAATAAACTGAAGTTGTTACGTCATTTTGTTTCACCAGTGCAATGAATAAATTTTTGAAAAAATTGTGGCTGAACTAAAATAAATAATTTCAATAAAATATTTTTTAGCAAATTATATAATTAAGTACTTTGGAAGAACTCAATGAAATACAAAATGAAAGTTAAGTCCCTCATTTAATATACCGTTTACCCAAAATACTGAAAAGTGAGAAAGAGGAGAGTTACTAGGACTTATAAACAAGAGAGAGATGTAGAAATACCAGGTACAGAAATTGCTGATCCAAAAAGAATTAGAGGACTACAGCAGTAGAATAGTCTGCAAATATAGCAATAGGGAAAAAAGATGAAACAGCTTATTTAATTTGGTGAAGAGAACACTGAAGGAAATCAGAAATGAATAATGATCCCCAACACAGGGAGAAAACAAAGAATATGAAAAATCATTCCGGGAAACAACACTATCTTCAACTACACTCCCTAACAGAATATTTTGCTTAACACATTGTGAACCAAACCAGCAAAATTAGAAATGATGGGATTTTACAGAAATCTGAAACAAAACTGGTATATGAACGTAAAATATCGCGAAATAATAGTATTACTTGAAAATCACTGACATTCAAATTAGAATACATAGATATTACAGGTGGTTTTGCAGTTTGTAAATATTTTCTAACGTAAAACCAGTAGTTCAAATTAGCATCACGAAATTTGGGCAAACGATTTATGAATATCATGAATTCAAGTCAAACAATATAGTTGTTCTGGCATATTACATTGATGTTCAAGAAAGATATAGTCTAAGGCTCGTTTGGTAAAACATGTAGGTCTTTGGCACCCAAATTGCAGGATTTAATAGGCCCAGCGAGAAAATCAACAAATGGACGCTCGGTGGATTAATCAAATCCTAAAAAATGCTATTTGTGTAAATTAACGAAATAATATGCCGAGTGTAATAAACAAAGAACCAAAGAGAATTAGGAAAAGAAATCATATCTATATCAAATTGTACAAATAGATGTGAGGCAAGCGCTCGTTAAAAGTCACACGGAAACACAGGAACATATGAACGCTGGAAACAGCTATCAAAGGTGACTACCTGAACAAATACGAGGATTGCCAACAAACAAACATACGCGTGTTGGTAATATTTATCAGCAGACGGTAGACTACAAGGCAAGTCCAGCAAATACAGGTTTTTACCAGAGAAATTTCACAGAGATCTGCAGCAAACGATTCCCTATAATAAAGATAAATCTATAGGAAATATGTAGGAAAAACAGGTATACAGAGCTGTCGGAAACTCAGCCCAAGGGGTGGAAAGAACGAACAAACTAGATCATTGGGTTCTCTTGACAGACAAGTCAAGGTCAGGTTCCTTGGAGACGACACACGTATATATAGAGAGACAGACTCTCATTCCTCATTATTCATTAGCTCAAATCTTTCATAATTCGATAGTCAATTGATTTCATTAGTAGGGTTACAGAATCCTTTTTACTCGCCTAAGTCTGCGGCCTTTAGACTCGATTCACCACCAAACAGGAAGCCTACACATTGACCGCAAAGAACTTGACACTTTTCCACTTGACCCCTTTTAGTAGACCAATTTAAGAATAAAGTAATATTTTCTTTTACGCGTCCTTTGAAGTCCTTTACTCACCCTGATTACCGAGCCACCTTCGGTAAGCCCAGTCTAACGCATGCCCCTCGGGAGAAATTATAATGATTCAGAACAAATTCAACAGAGGCATAAAGTAGGTCCACTGCTTAAGGTCCTCGTTACCCGTCGAGCCCAATAACAACAAGGACGTTTCAATTCATCCCTTTATAATTACCGACCACAAATCCACAAACCGATAACATTCACCACCCTTGAACTAGTAATTTCATCCCTTCCCCTCAATAGAACCCCTGACTGGTAATCAAGCTAAGAATTTGAGACAAAAACAAATCATAGAAAATATTGAAATACTGACAAATTATTGGCTGGCATCCTGTTTCTGGAGAAAAGGTCACTGCCCTTTAGAGCACTTAGAAATTAACCAGGCATTGACGTATAAAAAGCCATTGAATATGGCGTTTTTTTACAAATAATAATTACTATAGCAATGCTTGATGATTCTTTATTAAACTAAATTACGAAACTTGGTGGGATTTAACAAGAATGTTAAAATTCTTGAAAAAACAAGGGTATGGAAGGAGCGAGTGAGAGTTGTTGCTTGGTCTCTATGTTATAAAAAATAAGTGTTATTTCAATACTATCAGCCATCAATACCATAATGACTTCAAGCATTGCCATTTAAGTTGGGTTCAAAAGTATTCTGTGGGCATGTAGAGTACACAGGACATATGACCAGGAAACCATAATTTGCAGATGCAGACAAATAGAGGTTGTTTGGGCTGGAAAGGGTAAGAGATGCCAGTGGTTATGAATTATACAAGCAATATAAAGGTACACTAAAAAGGGGGATTAGAAATGTTTCATTTAATGAGGCTGCCAAAATTAATGTAAAAGCTAAACACTCAATATACATTTATTGATATGGTGATGTTTTGAATTTAGTTACAAGGGACATTGTCCAAATCATTATTAGGCAAATTTGAAATCTAAAAGAACTGTTTCAGTCTAGAGCAAAATTCTGTTCCAAGTCATGCAAGTGCATTCGTATATGGCCTAGTGTGGTGTGGCTTTTGAAAAGTTCAATGGGTCACCCAAGCTAAAACGTTGACAAAAAGATGAAGAAACTCGATGGGAGGTAAAACATGAGATATTTGAGTATATTTCAAATAGCCTTCAAGAACCACAACCTGATTTGTCTACCTTTTGATTACTCTTTCCTGTCAAATCTTTCTTGAAAAATGATTCACTCCAAAATTTGCTGCCAGGGTGACATTTGAAGGAATTGCACTTTGACTTAAATGGTGGCTATTTGGGATGCACTTAGTAAGTTTTTTCTTGCTTCATATTTTGGTCAGACCGAGAACAACCCCAAAGATATAAAACCAATGATTATTGATTACCTATTTTCCTGGCATAGCCCAGAAGAGGAAAGGCAAGTTACACAATTTAGAATTTGATGTAGTGTGCAATAATTGTCATATCGTTGAAACAGCTAATAAGATATTTGAAAAGTAGGAAAGAAGTGCAAGGTGAAAAAGAATGGTAGTTAACACAGGAGAATACTATGTGTGACGATCTCAAAGATCACTACAGGATAAAAGTATTTTTCAAAGTACATAACATTTGATCAAATCACTTTAAACATTGAAGTATTCTCCCAAATCAAAGAACTAATAGTTGATGCAAGTTGTTTTGCCCTACATCGTTTTGATTAACTGAAACAGGATGGAATTTCTTTACATACTTTACAATCAAAGAACTAATACTTGATTTAAGTTGTTTCGCACCAGATCGTTTTGATTAACTGAAACAGGATGGAATTTCTTTACATGCTTTACAAAATATTAGCACCGGATCTGATAACTACAATAATGTCTAAAAATGAACTTAAATTCAGATCTTTGAAAATATATCAAAAAACATTGCTCGGAAAATTTTCATCAGCAAGATTCTTTGAGACTGACCAGTTTCTCAATATTAACTTTGAGTTTGATGAAAACAAACTTTTAGGCAAACAATGCAATACTCCACAGACGTAAGGAAGTGCCCACTTTTAAAAACACCTTTGCGATTCACGTTATCACTGATAACGTGAATCGAAAACTTATCAGTGGAAAATCTCGAAACTATTATGCTAATGAGTGTGGAAAAGGATCTACTACATAACATTCCATTATACCATATTTCACAAAAGAAATCTACTTTGTTAGCGAGATTGTCACTTTTGTTAGGAAAAGTAAAGTTGAAGGAAGTTAAAGGAAAGAGTGATGTGAATTTAATAAATTGCATTCGATTCAATGGTTGTATTCTCGTTTAGATTGTAGTTGGTTGAGAGTTTTATACACTTTGAGTCGATTTTTGCGGTAGAAATTTTAAAACCAGTTCATCCCTGCACGAGAGTGAATGTCAGGTGTTAGAGCAGTGGTAACCTTGATGCGGCTGATATCTGGAGTATTGTGTCCCCTCCCTTCTATAGTCCCCTCCTTACTTTCAGTATAAGGCACAAAGATAGGAGGGCATAGCTCCACCAACTTCTTTCTACTGCACCCTTCTCTCATATTTATTACTATCATCAGAAGGAAGTTACCACTTGTAGCAGAGAAACTATTTTGCAGTTGATATCTGAAGGATAATGTATTCTCACGGTCCAAACAGCCCCCCATTCTTTCCCTTCAGCGAAAAAGCCTGCAAGATGATCTGCGGTTATATACTCGTATCTACATTACCGGTTTTTTCATATTATTATCAATACAAATTTTATGCAGGAGATGCCCCCGTTATTTGGCGCTTTGATTCTAGACAAAAATTCGCAAAATTATTATATCTAAATGCCATGGGAATGTTACTTGTTTACATTCCTCATCTATCTCATTTTTACATCTATAAGGACACCTTCCCTAATATGAAAACTTTGAAAAGTTGTACGGAATGAGGTAATGAGTTTAGAGGAAGTGAAGATTGTTAAAGCGTAAAACCAGTCATAGAGCTTCCCCAGAGACAAGTAGTTCTGGAATGTTTCAAGATATATGACTCCTATAGAGCAAGAGGGCGCGCAACTCAATGATCCTAGTGATCTTGTAAGGAGATAACTAGTAATTGTAACAGTTTCTGTCTTGTAACAGGTCCTGAGTAAACTAAACGGTGACTATACTTAATTTGGGCTTGAGGACTGATTTCTTAGGTTTTGTGCCAAAATGAGGTTTTATTCTGTTTTTTGAATATTTATTCTATTGAGCTGAGAATTGGGTATTCTAAGATACCTACCTAACTTTGCAAATACCTTTGACCCCACTTCTTGATTAACTTATGACGCTTGTTCTAAGAAATCATGTGTTCCATGCAATAAATATGTTCATTGAGATATTTTATCTAAAGCGGGGAATAAGAAGATTTTATATCTCGCTCTCTCGTTGTGTGATCCTTTGCAAATCGTGATGGAATACAACTCGGGGAGAAGTTAAATCATGGCGTAATAGCGCATTCTAAAGATTGCCATTTAAGGACTATTTAGGTTATTAGAGAGTCTTTGGGCATTTGTAAAGAAGTTAACTTCCAAACGATAGCGATCAGGCAATCATTATGGGTCCACAATGGAAGAAGAGAGGTGGGTGGAAGTGGAATAGACGTGAACAATTCTGAAAAAATAAAATTAAGCTGCGAATCGAAGCAAAAAGCGGAGGAAGTACAAATGCGACTGTTAATATAGGAGGAAACAGACAATCTCAACTGAGGAACGAATTAGGTGGCGCATAGAATGAGAATACATGGCATTATGCTAGTTTACAAATTTTTCTCCGTGATTATTATCATATAGCTAAAAGATACTACAGCACGACTGCAATAATTCCAGTTTTAAGCTCTTTAAATTGAAACAGAGAATGAGTAGTCAACGGATTACGCTAGTTTACATTTTCAAAACGCTTAAATTCAATTGGCTTAGAGTACTCCACTCACATCATCACGTCTACTTACTAATGATATCTTTCATTATTCTTTTTGTTCACCAATCTTTTATTATCTCCTGTCGAAAGAATATGCTAATGTATTACAGTATAATAAGTAGTAATAAAAAAACAACTTTGATTTAAAATATTTTTTCATAAAAGAAATAATATAATTTGGCAGTGTACTTAGTGATTTTAAATATTACAGATAAAGAAATGTATAAACGCAGTATTTTTAACAAAAATGGTTCGAAGGTTATTTTACACGACACATGCCTACTGTGACTGATAATAAGGCTCGAATTTTGCTTCTAAATTTGTTTTGTATTATAGCAACCGTAAATCTTTTCGCTCCTCAAAATTAGAACACTATTTTTCTTTCAAAATCTTATATGCAAAGTTTGAGATTTTTCATACGATGTTGCCTACAGTATCGTGTTTTAAGGGCGTAAACTGGATTTAATAGTTTCCCTGAAGCTAAATATTTTCTAAAACTATTACAGTGCTCAACAATAAAATATTTTCTGAGGGTTCTGGATCAAAATAGTCTGATTCTAGGTTATTTGTATGTGCTGAATTCAATAATGACATTCGTATAGCTGTATTGGGCTCAGTTTCCCAGAACCAGCATATCTATATATGTGGTGCACCTTGTTATTCATACACTAATTTATATGTTCATTGGTTCCCCTTATGCAATAGTTTTTTCCTAATTTGTGCTTTTTTTTTAATTACTCTGAACTTAACAAAACATTGGACGTAGAAGGTGTGTGAACGATGTTGATCGTTTTTGTTACATATGTGACGCCTTCACTCCTGGTAGCCTTAGAAACTGAACTAGAAAAGTTACTTCAAATCTCCTATGGGTGACCAAGACAAGAAATGGGTACCTCATATAGCTTGTATGTCTTGTGTCAAACACCTAAGCGAGTGGATGTGTGGTAAGCGAAGCTCAGGAATGCTGTTTGTTGTCCAATGATACGGCGTGAACCCCCAAACCACAGGAGTGACTGCTACTTATATCTCAGAAACATCAAAGGAATAACAATCAAAACACGAGGCAAGGTGCAGTACCCCAATGTTGCTTCCACAATCCGACCAGTTCGACACACCGCTGAACTCCCAGTCTCAAATCCACCGAATAAACAAGAATTGTTGAGTGATTCGAATTCTAAGAAGTGCTTCATGATCTCACCAGGGACCTAGACTTGTCCAAAGAACAGGCCAAAGTTCTGGGATCCAGACTAAAGCAGCATAACCTGCTGGAGGTAGATTGGTTTCCGAAGCCAGTTGAAAACATGTTTATTGAGTGGACCAAAAATTTGCATACTATCTCATGTTAGCGAATTCACCAAGGCCTTGAACTCACTGGAAAAAAACTCATGGGAATCATTTCTCAATGTGTCAAAGCTTTTTCATGGAAACTATCGTGCTGATGACTACAGAGATATCGTTGCAACCATGCTGCAGAATTATTATGCATTCGGAGAAAGAATGTCCTTGCAATTACATTTTGTCTACTCTCATATTGATTTTTCCCAGATAACCTTGGAGACATTAGTGATGAACACAGTGAAAGATTTCATCAAGACATCACCATAATGGAAAGCAGATATCAGGGAAAATTCAGTTCTAACATGATGGGCGATGATTGCTGGACGCTGAAACGAGAAGAAAGAGAACTGCCCAACGAAAGGGAAAAGTTCAGAAGCACTTTCTGAACTTAATATTTTATGAATTTTAAAGGATTTGAACTTATGCTTTCTGGTACAATTTCTTATGAGTTTATCCGTGACGTGTTTAATATCGTTATCACTGCTGAGACAATTAATTTCATCATATTTACTATTTTTCTGATTGTTCAAGAAAGTAGATTTGATAGTAGACTAAAATATCTAAATCATACTCAAACAATGTTTCAGAAGGAAATACTGTGTTATCCAAAACCTAGCCTCAATATTTAGCGTCAGAGAAAAAACTAGAAATGAACAAAGAGAACAAAAATAGTCGGAACTATCAGGGATAAAAATATTGGCATAGCATATTTCTTAACCATTAACTGGCCTCAGAAAAGCGAAAACAAATCCTTTTAATAAAGGAAACCCGTAACCATATTTACAATATTCTAATTATTACATCAGTGGTGTGAACACTTTTTTACGGCTAAATCGAGAAGTTTGGGCCAAACTCAAGAACAAATGCATATGTCATCATCATCTTGTCTCCCTACGTTTATTTCGAGAGACGCTTTATGTGAAAACGGTTCAGTGGTCAGGTTGGACCTATTATTCGATCTAGACAAATAAAGGATTTCTCAATTCCAAACCCAACCCATCGCTTACAATTTATTTGGCCTCAAGCTTCATGGCTAAATTTCCAACGCTATTCACTAATCACTGAGATGCCTTATACTCTCTGATTGCTTTCAAACCTGCAGATCCATGTCAATAAATATGACTAATTACATTTATTACATTATCATAACTAAAATATTTCCTTCCTTAGTCCGCATGAGTCCTAGTTCCAGAACAACTCGAATTCTATATCCGCGGACACATCTTCTTGTAATTACTCGTTCCTATTTTCATTCTCCTTTAATATATCTTATCCTCTTCGTTATTCCTTCATTGACGCGAAAATAATATCCTAGCTCACTGCTTTCCCTACTAAATTTTAGTACTTTTAGAAGGGTAATAAACGTGTACCTTCATTCTTCATCCTACAACTTCTTATCTTGCTTTGAAGTCTAAGCACCCATACTTCTTCCCTTACTCGCGGCAGCGACTTGCTCCTCAATACCTATATTCTATTCGGCCAGCAAAACGGCGTATGCAAACGTGAGAGAGACGTCCTTTGGTTGATCGTCCTCACGGTCCTGATACGCCATAGCATTTGTCGGCTACACAATTGCTACAAACTCCTACACTAAAATCTATCCTTGATAGACTCAATTTCCGTATTCACGCGAAAATCACAAAGATACATTATTCAAGCTTCTTGCTCGTTTCTCTTCCGTTCTAAAGAGCCAGTCTATTCCTAAAATTACCCCTGCAATTTGTATGCCTTTTCTCCATTAAGGTTTTGCTTATACGATTTGGGATTCATCCACCACTGATACCAGTTTGCATTCATCCATATCCACCCACTCCATTTCTCGACCCTGATGCTCTATAAATTTAACCACCCTGTTTCCTTGTTCGAGAAAGTCATCTTCTCTGGTAAAGTTTATCTCTCCAATTCTCTCTCGTCAAAGCATCACCCTTTTCTTTCCAGTCTCATTGCTATCTCTAACACCTCCCTTTTATCTGGTGTAGTACTACTTGATCTCAACGAGCATGCATTTCCAACAATGCTCTTGAAACCTAGCAATAACCGCAACGGCCTAGCCAACTACTGTCCAAACTATTAAATTCTATTTCTTTATAAATTCCTTGAAAGATGGATTCAGGTTGCATTCTTGATTACATGTCCTCTTCTAACTCATAGGAATTTTTGTAGTTTGGTTAGCAGGCCGAACATAACACTAATTTAGCCCAATTTAATGTGAATATCTACTTTCGTTGAGCTGTTGAGGTTGGTCTAAATACCATTCTATTAGATATTGACCCCCTGGTCGCATTCGATATGATCGATCCTACACATCTTTATTATCTTGTGAGTTCTCCGGTCTCTTTGTAGCTGCCCGTGAATAATTTTACTTGCATTGATGAATTTTCACTCATTTTATCGGGAGTGATTTATCTAGGCCGGTGTTAAAAGGGTTTTGGCGTTCCGTAACTTTGCTTGTTCGTCTGCTCCTTTTTCGTATTTATCATCTTCCTATTGATATTATTTTGCGTTGTTTTGGGTTATAATCCTATTTATATGCTAATGAAATGCAAATTTATCTCTTTTTACCTTCAGCCCCCTTTTCTGAGAGACCTAAAAATCTAGCCACATGCGACATCATTACTCTATAACAAGGACCACTTTTTGAAAATTCATGATGAAAAAACTAAAGGAGTACTGATGGCATTGTTCACTTCAATTTTATTGATCCTTTCTTTAACCTTGATGGTTATTCGTCTGCCTTTTCGAAAAATGTTAAAACTTGAGCGCCACCTTTGAAAGTTAATTATATCTCAAAGCTCAGTTTGCTAGTATTTGCGGATTCTCTTTCTAATTTCGCTTTAATCTTAGCCGCGTCAACTCACACTCGGATCCAAAAACGATTCAATCAGTGCTTGTCTCTTCTTGGAACGTTTCGTTCGTACAAACAATTCTCTTACTGCTTAAGCTCAGCTGGCCACACATTCGATCCATCAAAGTCTCCTTCTTACCTAAAATATCTTAATCTCCACAACCTCCTCTTACATATCTTTCTTACTCAACCTCTCCTGTTCCTAAGAGCACTATGTTCCCGTTCCGCTCTTTTATCTCTTATTCCTACTTCACATTTGTGTGGTATTGCTGATCGCGTTTTCTTGTTATTTACTGCTAGAATGTGAAATAAACGGTCTGCTTCTAGACACTCTTCTCCGTGCTTTGGTAACCCTAGATGACCAACCTCTTCTCTCAATCCTCTATTATTTAGTGAAAAATGTGTCTTCTTCTTGTTTTTTATGAATAAAGACAGTTTAGGACATTTTCTTCCGTTTCTCAAATATAAACTGGCCATTTCTCCTTTAGAACTTTTTTTATAATGTTCCTCACCTGTGTTTGTAATCTTACTCATATTTCTTTTGTTTCTAGGATTTATTTCCTAAATGTATCTTAACATGTTTTTCTGAGTTGTCCTTAGTTTCTGGCCTGTTTTGGAGCTCATTCTACAAGATCCCCTTAAATATGACCAAATCTACAGGATTCTTTGATTAAATTCTTTAAGTTTTGGTAATTAACGCATATAATTTCATTAGATTTAGAAAAACTTTTGCTCTCCTTACAAAATAATATTGTTCTTTTGGCATATTCACTTTTATATTACTGCCAACAGTATGAACCAAATGCCAAAAGTATCCCTCCTAAAGTTTAATCTTCAATAGTAATTGGATTTTCCACTGCAAAACAATTTTTCGATTTCCCTCCCTAACTCAGGTAGATATTAGCTAATATTACTGATACTACTAAACTTTCAAAATGAAAATAAAACATGCACAAAAGGAAACCGTTCAAAAATATAAAATAAATTGAAATACATATATATTAATTTGTGCTAATTAATTCCTTGGAATTAACGTTGTAAAAGGGTGATGTTCAATAAAACCTATCGAATTAATTAAATGTGTCAGAAGCTCTCTGATCATTAGCTAACATTGGATGATACAAATTGGCTGGATGATCTTCTACTAAAAAAAAGGAAATAAAATTCAAGTGATAAGTATAGTACACCAATTAAAATCAGAAGAATATAAAATAACTAACGTCAATTACGAACGAAAAAAAAATGGGGAAACAAAATTGCAATTGAGGGTGAGAATGTTAATAAATCACTTTCTATTTGGGTCGACAGTCATAATAGATTTGCGTTACTTTAAGCATTATTGGATCAAATTCTCTTTTGCCTTTCACCCAAAGAAGATGAATGACTTTACGTTTTGATTCTTATCACAAAGCCATTGGATCATTTTACCTATTGATTTTATCCTCATAGCATTTGGCTCATTTTATGTTTGGCTTACCATCAAAAAGCAATTGGAATATTTTACGTTTTGATTCCCGCCACACAACAATTGGATTACTTTACCTCTTGCTTTCCACCCCAATGCACTTGTATGTACTTACTTTCTCCCACTTGTTAAAAATATTCTTACAATTTATTTATCATTTTTCATTTAATTAAGATATAAAGTGCAACATGTTACATAACCTAAGGTTAGGTTATTTGATACTTGAACCTGTATTCGTTGTTAGTAGACGCGACTACAAGGATCAAATTAACATATGCTTCCCACTGCGGACCTGGGATATAAAAATTTGGATACAATAATTTAATAATTTTTCCGAATAATCTGAGAATAAACCAGTTTCGTAAAGAGGGAATTAATTCTTCGACCAGTATATCAATTTATAGTCGAATTACTTTAATATATGAGATCAGCTCGTCCCCCTTTCAAATATATAACCCAGACCAAATTAATCATTTTTATTAATTTAGGATAATTTTAATTCTCTATTCAATTCTTTCAATAATATTCCAAATTATGTTTAATATTACTTAATCAAGTTAACGGGGCTCATGAATATTCCTTTTTTAAACTAAATTAAGGCTATAACCAAATTAACATAGAGTTATTATTTCAAGAATACTCGTTTGTAAAGGAGTATAAATGTATTTACTTAGGAGACAGGTTTCTGACGTAAATCGCTTCCATCAGCATTCACTTCCGAAACCTGTCTCCTATGTAAAAAATAATATAATTATATATTGTTAATTGAAAAAACTCCGTAAACTACATCTTTCTACAAATATGATATCTCGATAGTTAAAATATTTATCAAAAGTAATAAATACAAATGATTTAATAAATGTTTTAAATTATCTCCGCAAACAAATAAATAAAATAAAATAATTTAAATAAATATAAAAATAGCATCTCTCTAAACTGAATATCAATTTATGAACCCACCTCAAAGTTTGCTTCCTATCATTCAAACTGACCCATTTTGTGCGATTACCAAGGTACGTAACTTAAGACTTGCTGGGTAAATTTGGGCGAGTATTTTATACATATGATGGAGGAAGATTTATTTCATCCTTGTTTTGCGAAAAAAATATTTAATCAGGTAAAGTTTGTTCTACATATTACATTTCGCGCATCAATCGTAAAGGGGGAACCGAGTTTCGCACACCGGCATGCAGGCAGTTTCATCCACATAATTCAGCAACCACATAGCCATTTGTGACTTATACTATACTTAACTCCTGCTCTTTTATTCGCACAAACTCCACTGAGAAGAGAAAGATCCCTTGACACAATAACAGTACCAGACGCTAATTTTGGAGGGGAACCTTTATTCTTACTGGTCCTTCCTTTTAACATGTCCCTGATTGCTTTGGGTTTTCCGTACATTGTTAGGAATAACAAACCCAATACCTTCGCGTTTGCTATTCCTGGCATGGTAAAATTGGGTTACAACACCTTTTTTCCATGCTTTTATTGGACCCCAACCTGATTGTGCTCATTTACTGAGATCCAAAACCGCAAAATAGTGAAGATAAGTTTCTTTGGAAATGTCCGCCAATAATTGGGAACCATTTGAAAGGACAAAACAAAAATCGCAAACGCTCTATGAAAACAACCTGCATGAAACGGATTTTTTCCCGATCAAGTCTTGAGTTAAAGTATTGGCTTCTGTTTCTTATTGATGAAGTGAAAAAAAATGGATAATATAGAATAATTCGGCAAGTGGGTGATTCGGTTAGGCCTGGCTAGATTAGGAAACCTTACCAGACAAAGAGCTTTGGGGGGATTATGTTCAATAGGTCTGGGGGTCCGGGGATGTTAAAATAGTTACATTATGTAGGAGGATGGAAAAGGAACTCAACTAAACAAGCATCTTCTTTCAGCAATAAAATATACACTTCATAATCGCCACTTTATCTTTTTCATGATATTCTCAATGAATTCACTTTTCTTACCATAAATATTATTTTTAGGTATTTTGGCCATGGTAAAATTAAATTTAGCTCACGCTTTGTAACATAATCCGCCTTGTCAGATATTGACCTTCTGATGTCAATCTTGCTTTATTATCAGCTTGTTGGATCCTAACCAAATGATAACGGAATAAGTTTATAATTAAACCAAGCGATTTGACCCTTTCCAGAAGCGTTTGTTATTCTAGGTGTGGAAAGTAGGGATTTGGGGCTAAAAAAAAGTTCATGGTAATAAGTAATCTATAATAATAATTAAAGTGTTGTTCAAGGATATAGGTATTTTTTAACGGTTAAAATAGTTCATATTATTTTATTCCGTTTGCTATCTCTGTGTTTCTTCTTTCTTAATCTATTTATGATTTTTTTAGTTCTTATAAAAAAGAATAAATTGCTTATGCATTAACTATCCTTATTTCCTATATGGTATTTATCATATATATATATACGCAATATATATATTGGGAACACGAAGTAAAGATTGTTTTTTACAAGTCGTTTTAAATAAGTTTACATACGAAATAAATTATTTTTTGCAGACTCTTTCAGGATTTTTTAAAATTTGTCCCTTGAAGTGTAAATTCATATAAAACAACACCCATTTACAAATATGAATGGAAAATGTGAAGAAATCGAGTACTTGTATAGAAGCAAAAGACAGCGGCGATATTTTCAAATTGTTGAATCCCACAAATCTAGAGCTTTTATATCTATCCAACTGCTTAAAGAGATGGGTACCACACTGACACGAGCAAGTTTTTGGACCCAAATCCTCATTGACCTCAGGCAAAAACTAAGGAGTAACATGCCGAAGACTGCCATGTGCCCATGCAAAAGTTAATGAAAGATGATCTCTAAGTTAGTAACTGCCCAGACCAACCCGAAACAAATAAAATCAACATCTTTATTCATAAAATAAAAATGAGATTAAACAGCCGACATCTTTAAGGAGACAGAAGCCAGGTTCGGTGAAGGTGTTGGCGGGAGTAACATCAAAGTACCAATGAACACCTCTCATCATCTTTGAAGAAGGGGTAAAGAGCTCTTGAGTAGCTTCCGTTGGCGAATAGGGGATGATGGTTGTAGAGTCCCCCTTGATGAAAGCTGCAGAAGATAGTCATCGGCTTCCTTCAACACGGAACCCTCAGTGTGACAGGTAGCGATAGCCTTCACCCATGAACTTCTGATGATACCAGCAGCAGCTAGCATACTCACTACCTGGAACTCCTATTGGGGAAGATCCAGACCGACCGAGAACCAATAGCGTAGGTTGAAACAAGGGCTTTTACCTCGGAACAAGCTTTTTCCCGTCAGCTCTTTGGCCAGATTCTGGACCGCCTTAATGATTTTGTCCATCTTGTCTTATAGGAATAGGCGGTCCTGGGTGGAAGATCTACGTGAAACTCGGTAGGAGTCAGAGCAGATTAGTTTCCAGGTCACCTAATGCATCCCGAGCTAAGATATAATCGGCAGTACCTGCCAAAATGTCGAATGATTACACTTTCTTACTACCTCCAGAATGTGTGTCACCTGAATAAGGAGACGAATGAAAAAGGTTTGTCTCAACTGTGTCTGGAATTGGGCTTCCGTGACCTCTGGGAGCTAATTAAAGAGAGTTATGGGCTTCTGCCATGGGCTTCTTCATGGCGAGCTTCTGGCATCGTTGCTAATCCAAGGGCTCGGTGTCCTAAAAAACGATGGCATTAAGAGCCTCATAGGTCCACTCTTCTGCTGGCAACTCGATTAATGATTCAGATGATTCCATGAGATCTGCGGCTAAATGTGCAAAGGCTTCCCGGAATTTTTTCTTTATGGACTAGACATTTTGCGCCTCACATACCAACTCGGGAAGTCGGAGCCAGTGTTTTGGCTACCTGGCAAATATTGAGGCATTTGAATCGCCGAAACAAAGGCTTGTTGAAGAGCACTTACGAGTGCGTGGGGAATTTTGATAAGCGATAAAGTTTTTTGATGCTGGCCTGAGAGAAGGTAAAATTTCCATGGTGTCGCCAATGGGCCTGTTGGGTACGCAAACAAGCTCACAATTAATATCTATTATCAATGTAAGGTTGGAATTCGTGTCGGTTGTCTTAAAAGGGCGATTGCGAACTTCTTGAGGTTCGATATGAAGACAGGCATGATAATCATATGCCATTTCTGTCAAGCCAAATTACTTATGCCCCTAACGGTGCGAGGTTGCTTGGTATCGCCATCATGGGGTATCCAGCGGTCGCTGGCTATGCCTCTTTTTTTCAATAATACTTTTATACGTAAAGCAATGTTTAGGTGGACTAGGAGTAAAACAGGGAAGTTATTGTGCTAGGGATTTCATTAAAGGTTATATATATGGATGGCTTGATAGCCAGCTTTTGCAAACTGTCGCTTAGATCTGTCGCTTTCTTTATGGTTAGCCAGAGTTTCTTGACTCACTTAGGAAGCGGAAAGAAAACAACAAAGTTATATGGAGCAAACTGACATTAGGTTAGGTTAACCTTACTCATTTGACTATATTACGTTAGGTTAACCTCACTCATTCCACTACCACCTTCCGTACGCTAATGTTGTTTGTTGCAACTGCACAGTTTATTTATCTTTTTGTAAGCCCTAACTGGCAGAAATGAGTTTTGAAGAAAGTGGTATTAGAATTTTGATTCACTACTGCTACAAGCAAAATCTTTTTACAAGAGTTGCTGTAAAGGAAAGATGCAATACTAAAGGAGAAGGTACAGTCATTCAGAGTGAAGTTTCGAGTTTGTAGAGAAGTTTAAACTCCGGAAATCTTAGCGTTGACAATTAACCAGCAGTGAGAGTTGAACCTTTGCAAGCAGCCCTGATATTGCCAAAGATTTTGGAGGGTCATCTCATCAGACTCTGCTGAACCGATTGCATCAAATGGATTTTGTTCACAAGCAGCCCCCATTGGATCCATATGATCTCATCGACGAACAAGCTGCACGTAGAGTAGAGATTTGCCTCCAACTTCTTAATAACTTAATGGACGACTGATTCTGGAGGCGAAAATTCTATGACATCAGATGAGACATGTGTTTTAATCACAATACGGAGAGGAAATGGGTTCCGTGAGGTGAAAACCCATCATCCATCCCACAACTGAATCGGTTTAACAAGAAGGTCATGTTTCCTGTCTGGTGGAATTTTCAAGGAGTACGGCATTTTGAATTTGTCCCAAATGGGTACGCCATCAACGCTGAACGGTATTACCAGCAGCTAGCCCGCGTGTACGACAAACTGAAGATTTTTTGGACCAATCGAAGTCTGGCTTTATTTCAGCAAGCCAATGTGAGGCCACAGACTGACAAGTTGACTACAGAGAAGTTCACACAGTTCGACGGTATTGAGATTCTTCCACATCCACCATTCAGTCTTGATTCTGCTCCGAGTGACTATGGCCTATTCCACTCAATGGCACACTTCCTCCGGCGAGCCTATCATTGGTTAAACCGTAAATATTTCTACTAAGAGTTGGTTTTCATTTTCATTTCATTGACGAAATTAGAGGAGAGTTGACCAAAAACCAGAAGGTGCCTTTAGAGCTAAGTGGAAGACCTCACCCCCCTCCTTCCTGCGGATAATTGTAGAAGAACGAGAGGAGATCGAATTAGTCATCAATACAAGAAAGTCCGGCTAGAGGTCCGGTAACCAACAAAAGGGACATAGAAGAAGCTCATCTTGAGCCAATTCCTCGTTGTCACACCGAAAATTGGCATCTTGTCTCAAGAAGATTGAGTTTGCGATCGAGACGACGAAGTCCGTCTAAGTAAACGGCAACCTTATGAAAGGAACACAGAAGAAGCTCATGCTGAGCCAGTTCCTGCTAGTCATACCGAAATTGAAGTTAGTTTGTATTGAGAAACAAGCACAACTATCGCTCGTCAGAGAAACCCCATATCCTGGTTTACAACAAAACCCAGAGATATTCCGCCGCCATTGAGAATACCACAAAGTGAACTTTCTCAAACACTCCCCATTCGTCAAAGGATTCACTCGTTTGCTCATCGCTCATTGCTCACCTGCGAACAACATTTCTGTGTCTACCTAAAAATTGAGGCCAAGGTCAGTCTCTAAGCAGATTCCCTTCTGGTTGATTTTAAAGGTAAAAAAATTCCATTATCTTTTTTTGAAGGTTAATTAACGTTCAATATTAAAGTGAGCTTTGGTTCAACCATTACTTTATATTCATTTGTGTAATTTAGTAAGTCTCACTTAAACTCGTTTAACTCATAACTGTGTAGTATGTTTTTTTAGATTTCATTTTTGTTCATGTTGTAATTAAAGATTATTTTCTTTGAAGTATTTAATTCAGTCCTCGAAACGCTGAGCATTTCATTAGAATCTCTCAAAGATTAAAACTAACGTAATAATAATAAAATATAGCACTCTTAGAGAAAACTTAATTGAGGAGTTTTTGAAGTACGTAACAAATCTATACGTACCTACACCACCCCTCGGTCCTTGCAATACCACGACAGTGATCCTGCTTCTCTGTAGTTATCCCTAATCTGTGGAATGATCTGCCTCCTTTCATACGCTCCTCTGCTTCACCTGGCATTTACAAGCGAGCTCTAAAATTCCATCTCTTTTGCCAGGCCTTTTCTCAGTCGATGAACAGCCGCCTTACTGTTTTCCTTCATTTACTCAATGTGCTCCCTCACTTGAAATCCTTTTCATTTGCTTGTTCAACCAGGTTTCAAGTTTCTTTTCATTTCTTCCTTTGTTCTTTCCTCCTCCTATGAGTCTTTTGAATAATAGAAAATGACTCGTATCATTAATTTTGAAAACTTCCCTTGCTTACAAGCGAGCTCTAAAATCCCATCTCTTTTGTCAGGCCTTTTCCGATTAGATGAACAGCCGCCCAGCAAAGGTTTCCTGGAAGGAATTCATCATTAAATGAATAAATTGCCTGTGCCTCCAAATTAAATTTAAAATGTACATGAAAACTCAAGTTATTTTCATAGTAATTAAAAATCATACATTTTAATTAGTTTTTTCCCTTTTTCTTTGGTTGTTTTCGAATCAGTAACATATGGAAAAAACAGAAAATTATCAAGGTACTCACTTGTTTGTTTCCTCAAAAACCCCCACATAAATGTAAATACATGAAAATACGTAAAATAAGTATAGTTAGAATTTTCAAAGGCGCAAATTTTGAGCTTCTTCAGGTCTATGGGGAAAGAAATTTAAAGGTAGCATATAAAGTTAGACTAATTAATGATAAAAATGCATACAGCAGAGCTGATGCAGAGCACTATGTGAGAAAAGAATGAGCAACAAGACCGAGAGATACGTTTGGAAGGTTCAATTGTGTTCAAAATATTCTTGTAGATCCATAGAACATATTTATACCTCCACTACATCTAAAGCTCGGTTTGGCTAAAATTTTCATCAAAGCCATGAAACAATCTGGTGCTGGGTTTTGATACTTATGTCAGAAACTAGGTGGTGTAGTTTCCGAAGCCAAGTTAAAAGAAGGTGTCTTAAATATACCACAGACTCGCATACTAGTTCATGATAACGAATTCACCAAGGCCTTGAACCCACTGGAAAAAAACTCATGGGAATCATTTGTCAATGTGTCAAAGCTTTTTCTTGAAAACTATCGTGCTGATAACTACAGAGATATCGTTACAACCATGCTGCAGAATTATTATGCATTCGGAGAAAGGATGTCCTTGCAATTAAATTTTGTCTACTCTCATATTGATTTTTCCCAGATAACCTTGGAGACATTAGTGATGAAGACGGTGAAAGATTTCATCAAGTCATCACCATAATGGAGAACAGATATCAGGCACAATTTAGTCCTAATATGATTGGCGTCTATTGCTGGACGCTGGAACGAGAAGAGAGTGAGCTGTACAAACGAAAGGGCAAAGTTCAGAAGCTCTTTTAGAAATTCATATTTTATCAATTATAAAGGATTTGAACTTATGCTTTCTGGTACCATTTCTTATGAGCTTATCTGTCACATGTTTAATATCGTTATCTTGCGTGATACAATTAATGTCATCATACTAACTCTTTTTTAGATTGTTAAAGAAAGTAGATCTGATAGTAGAATAAAACATCTACATCATACTCAACAATGTGAAATCAGTAATGTAAGCACAGTCACATAAGAGATAAGCTGATGTGTTTTGGGTTAAATATATTTTGCACGACACAAGGGACGAAATATTTAATATTTTTACCTATTGATGTTTTTTTTATAAAACCTGGTCTGATAGAACAAAACAAATCTTAGATTTAAATTCAGCAATATGAAATTAGTTGTGTGATCATGATCTCATATGTGAACCATTTTGGCGGTTTACCAGTGTAAAAATTCAAAGTTTAATACAATTTAGCCATAGTCATAACAACGTTGCTCGTTTTTTAATGATTATGCAATCAAATTTCAAGATGGCTCTCAAGATTAGTTTGGAATCCAGGTAATGCTGAGTTTGATTGAATTATTTGAGATTTTTAGTATTTATTGTTAGTAAATAAAAGAAGAAACGACAGGGGCGATATTAGTTCCAAAGGCAGCTGGAGAGAAGGGAATTACTGGCGTTTCTCTATTATTTCTTGCCTACAGATTTACTCAATAATTCTTCTTCTGCCTTGGCCAAAATTGAACAAGTATGGTGCTGTTTGATTATTTATTAAGTCCTTAAACCTATTATGGTCTACTACTTTTATTTTCCCCAATTTCTTAAAAGTATAGCAGGATAAATTTTGTACATTACATTCTGTAAGAAACTATTGAGAAAAGTGGTAGAAAAGTCGAGTTACATTTTTAAGACTTGATCTATCCAATGAATCTGACCAGTTTTAATTTATGGAAGTGAATATCAACCAAATAAACATGCAGAAGATGATGGTTACTGCGAATAACAAAGAACAATGCGAAAAATAATATGGTCTCGCAGGTACTGACAAAATAGAGAAAGAACATAAACACGGAAAAGCTCTTATGTTCAAATGGGTAGAAGAAAGAGATAAAACCACAGAAGATGGCAGAATAAATCAGACGCTCGACAACGTTATACATAAAAATAGCCAGAAGACGACCACGCTATAGGTTGCATGGTGAAATTTGCTCATATGCAGGAGTAGGGATATATACTTGAGGGGTGAAAGGTGATCCCTGGAATCTTTTAGAAGAGGCGTTGGTTCAACGAAGAGAAGAAACGGGCCGTTTATTTTGATTTTTTTTAGATAAGAAATTCACGATATAAGCCTAAAAAACTCGTACAAATAAAAAAAACATTAATAGTTAAGTACAATTACGTGTATGCCAACTTTTAGAACACACTTTATATGTATACATGTATATATTAATGACAACCCGTTTCGTTTTACTGCCAGCTGAAGAATTATTTTCCTAATTACTTTTGGGTCTCTAAGAATTCTTCTAATAAAACCGTTTTTCCCCTATTGATTTCTATGGAAATTTAGATCATTTAAATCTATAATGACAAGTTAATTTTATAGGTAGTTTTTAGCATTATTTTTCGAAATTAAGTGAGTTTTAAATAAAAGAAGTTGGAATTATTTGGGTGTGAAAAGTTGGGTATTTTAAATTTATTATTGCTTTATTTTGCTAACTTTTAGTATCTAGTTTTTGGAAACGGTAAAAAAAATTTAGCTAAATCATGTATGACATAATACTAAGAATATATCAAAGTGGAACGCGATGGTTTCTTCTCCTCTGACAAACCCACCTTTCCTATGGCCATTCACCAGAAGATCTTCCCAGGCCCAACACCCTATGCTTACCTTCCAGGTCTCAATACTGTTGAAAGATGTGTGGCTACATATCATCTACACATTTACACTTTCTCTACCTTCATCATATTATTTAGATATCCTTTACAATCTTCAGGCAGCATACTTTCTTTGGTTTTGTTTTAAACTTAAGAAAAAAATCCTCCTTCGCTGTTAATATATTAATAATAATAACAGTTTTCTATGGCTGTAAACGAGGCTAACATAAAAGGGTAAATTTGAAACCAGTTTTTTGGGACTGTTAGATGAGCTATCCTATAATGTGGTCTCCCAGTTCGAGGACAAAAGGATGTCACGCAGGACCTGAAGTAGATCAGTTGTCTAATAATGCTATTACATTAACCATACCAATTTTTCTTGGATCTTTTTCCATCATTCGAATGTATTTTGCTAAGATAACGTTGTTCATATATTAATAATAATAATAATAAATGTTTTCTATGTGAGTAAACGAATCTAACATAAAGGGCTAACTTTGAAACCAGTTTTCTTCGATTGGTGGATGAGCTATCCTATAATGTGGTTTCCCAGTTCGAGGACGAAAGGAGGTCACACTAGACCTAAAGTAGATCAGTTATCTAATAATGCCACTACATTAACCGTACCAATTTGGCTTGGATCTTTTTTCAATATATATATATATATATATATATATGTCATCCTTCCTATTTAGATGAAGAAATTGTCATTATCAGGACCATTTTTTCTAATTTGCATTACTCCGATTGGTTCATATCGTCTGCCCATTTTGCAGCTAGGAAAACATTCTATGGTAATAAGCCTTCCCGCACTAACGACCTTGACAAATGTATAACATTACCATTTAATAATAAATTAAATAGTTTAAAGGACATATTTGGAAAAGCGGGTATTAATCTAGCCTTTAAATATTTTAATTCCTTAAACCAATTGATGATGGCCAGGAAACCCAAAGAACATCATAACATAGGAGTATATGCAATACCATGCAAGATTGCCATAAAGTTTATATAGGGAAAACGAAGAGAAATCTAGACAAGAGATTGTACGAACAGAAAAAGAGATATTAGAGTGGGCAGCAAAAGCAGTGGAATATTTTGCCATGTTAGAGACAAGAATCATACGATCGATTTCAATGGAAGTGAAATGTTATTTCAATTGGCTAACTATGTTAAGAGAAGAATCGTAGAATCGAGCTTGATATCGTCAGTTCCTAATTTAAATCTATCTGAGGATCAATTTTCTTTTAATCCTGTAATAAGAAAGCAAATAAACAAAATAGTAAAATGTCAGCCCTTCAATATGTTAAGGCCTCCCCCCCTCAGATTAGCCACAAGTAGGGGATTGGGGGAAAAAAGAGGGGATCTTGTGTAATGCTTATATGCACTTCTCTTATATTTTCTACCCAGTGTCAGTTGAAAAAGGGTGTGATATACACCAAAACTGTTCTGAATTAAATTGTCTTCGGAGAATGTGGTTTAATTCCTCATCTTTTCTTGCGATACTGCATTAATTTTCATCATATATATATATATATATATATATATATATATATATATATATATATATATATATATATATATATATATATATATATTTTTTACTTTTTTACTTCCCTTCCTCAATTACTCTAAATTTGACTTTACTCCTCTCTCTCCTACTCAATCACCATATCTACTTCATATCTCTCACCTTAAATCTCTCTCTCTACTTATCTGTATATATTTTTCTATCTATAATTATTTCTCTCTCTATCTATCACTTATATACATCTCTCTAACTCTCTTAATCTCTGATTATATCTCTCTTTACATCTCTCACATTATTTATTTTCACTAGCTCTCTCCATTTACATCATTCTCTTTCTATAGCTCTTCCTTCTTCTCTCTTTATCTCATGCGAAGGAGATATTTACTCGAGTATGGTTTCCATTAATAATAAAGATATAGAAACGGAGATTTCAGTAGTTTAATTCAAGACAAACAGATTTAGGCCTAACGTCGTAAACGTTTAAAGACTGCCCGTCCTAATCGAAGAAAAGGATAAGGGGCTGTTTTATTGTTTCTCTATTATTGGAAGAAAACATCAATTATTTGCGGTTATTCTAATTTTCCAAACTTTGACTTTATAGTAACCACAGAGAGCTAGGATGGGGGCAACCTAATCGACTTTATACTAAATAACTTTCTCTTTTAACAGGTCGAAAAAGCAACAAGAGATCATAATATACTCGTTCTTTTCGAACCATAGATGAGAATTTAATACAAAACGTTAGTGTTGGGGAGTTGTGGAGAATAGCGATCATAACACGATTATATTATAGATAAAGACAAGTTCAACCGTAAACGTCGGCTATCAACTTGTTCCAATGTTCGAAATTTAAACTAATTTGTTTCGTGATCGTATCCTGACGTACGTTTGGAACAGCACCTTTCTAAAGAGCAAAGTAGAGGAGATATTTTCAGAGTTGAAGCGATTAGTGCTAACGGTAATTCTAAATTAGTCAAACGAATAAAACTAAAACGTAGCAAATGAAACAGAGCAGGAAATAGATGATTCTAGATGATTTTTAGGCGTTGATTACAGATTTGTTTTTAGAATTTGCATATTACGTCTTGTTTTTGTGTAATGTAAATTTTCTTTTTCAAGTCATTTCACACTTTTGCTTGATATTGTACCAATATGCAATTTTTAATACATTTAATATATATAATTAATATATATATACATATATATATAATATATATTAATAAATAATATATATATTTAAAATATATTAACATTTTTAATATATATATATAAAGTAGACTATATTGAAGGTTAAATATCATTGAATTCTAATTACTGGGGGGGGGGAGGGAGTTCAGATTTTTTCAGATTTTCAGATTAATACATATTTATTTGTGATAACCTTTCTGCTACTGATAACTAGTAACTGGTAAAGAAGATAACCGTTTATCAAAATTTTGCTCTGATAAGGATCTAACATTGTGTATCGTTTGCTTGCTCAAGTAAGTATTTGAAATCTTGTCATGGCTTCAAGTTCTAGACACAGATGTGTAAACAGCCCCAACATATTTTGTTACGTTTGTGGGCAATTCACACCAGTGGCACAACGGAGAAAAATAGAAACAGCAGTAAATATGAAACAAGAATACAGATACTATTTTGAATGAAAAGTAGTGGACCAGGATAAAGATTGGGCCCCTCATATTTGCTGCACGCAGTGTAGCACAATATTGACAGCGTAGTTAAATGGAAAGAGGAAGACAATGCCATGTGCTGTTCCCATGATTTGGTGTGAGCCCTCAAATTACTATGTAAGCTCTTAAATCGCTTTGATAATTGTTATTTCTGCCTAATAAATGTGGCTGGATTTTCAAAGAAAAACAAATCTAAAATTGTTTATCCAAATTGCCCATCAGCGTTGAAACCGGCACCATATGATGAATTTACAATAGTACTGAAGCCAACTACTACAATAAGTGAATATTTTAGTTCAAATGATGATTTTACATTGATTTCTGGAGAAACTGACGAAGATCAAACATATATTCCAATTGATCAAGATACAGAACCAAATTTACTTTGCCAATAAAGTTTAAACGACTTGGTATGAGATTTAGATTTATTAAAGAAAAGGCTGAGTTACTTTCCTCCAGATCACAAGAAAGAAATCTACTCCTTCCAGATGTCAGGGTATCTTTCTTTCAGGATCCTCACCAGAAGTTATCAAAATTTTATTCACCAGAATATACTGTATGTTACTGCAAAAATATTAATGGATTGATGCAGGAAATCGGCTGTGAATATGATCCAAATGATTGGAGACTTTTCATTGAATCTAGTAAAGTAAGTCTTAAAGCTGTTCTGCTGCACAATGGGAATGAAAGAGCTGCAATTTATGTAGCTCACGCTACAGGTCTTCAAAAAACATATTCATCAATGCAACTATTACGAAACTTATTGAGTACAAGGAGCATAACTGTAGCATCTGTTGTGAGTTGAAAGTTGTATCACTTCTTTTGGGGTTACGGTTGGGATACACAAAGTAAATGTGCTTTTATGTCTATGAGATAGCAGAGATGATAAAAATCACTATAAAAAGTGATAATGGCTAGCCAGAGAAGAACACCTTGTTGGCAAACAAAATGTTTAGAATGATGCTCTACTAGATCCACCAAAAAGTTCTTCTTTCCCCTCTTCACATTAAATTAGAGTTAGTAAAAAATTTTGGAAAGGTTATAGAGCAAATGAGTGAGTGAAGGCTTTCAATATTTGAAAAACAAATTCAAAGGATCATTAACTGAGGCAAAAATAGAAGCTGGAGTTTTCACTGGATCACAAATTCGCAGAGTTGTTTCTGGTGATTCCTTCACTTTGAGTCTGAATGAAAAGGAACGCAAAGCATTGCCATCCTTTGTGAAAGTCACTGAAAACTTTCTCAGCAATTTTCAATCTCCAAATTACCGAGAAATAGTAAACAGTATGCTGGAAGCCTATGAAAAGATGGGATGTAGCATGTCACTTAAAATGCATTTTCTGCATTCTCATCTCGAAAGTTTTCCTGAAAATCTGTGAGCGGTTAGTGATGAACATGGTGAACGTTTTCATCAACAAATTTTGTTTATGGAGACGAGGTACCAATGAAAATTTAATCCAAATATGATGGGGGATTATTGCTGTTCCTTATAAAAACAAACTTTGATGTGTCTAAAAGAAAAACGAGAAGGCTACAGCAAAGTTTCTTTAAATTTTAAGTGCATAACAAACTTAATCAATACAATAAAATCTTCATAACTGCGAGAACTAAACAAAATTGCAAGTGAGCAGATAAACGGAAAATTTAATTAAACATATCCATCATTAGGTACACTCGTAGATACGTGTGTACCTGACAGTTGTGAAGTAACGAAGTAAAATTACTTAAGACTGTACTCAATTAACTTTGTTATAATTTTTAGTCCCTAAAGAATAATCACAATTTGAGTACTTTTTCTTATCTTACTTTTACTCCATTAAATTTAAAAAGCATAGAAGTATTCGTTAATTCTCAGTTAATTTTGGCCAATCACAGACGGAGAAGCAAAAGTCACACAATGACTAATCACTAGCATGTACTCTGGTTTGAACCAATCGTAAGTGCTTGTTAATATTTGGTAAAATCACATGCATACTTTCATACCTGTTTGTCTCTCCCGCTTTCCCACCTGAGAGAGGTTTTGTTTATCATTTTTTTTTTCTCACTGCCCTAGACTCCTAGTGTGCTGAATTCGAATATATAAGGGTTAGTACCTCTGAGTTGTGTCAGAGGTGATGGTACTTTACTATTTTCTAATACTTTTTACTCTCACTAATTGAGTACTTCATGAATAAGATACTTAATTACATTTAATTGTACTTCGAGGAAAATTTTGTCAAGGTAATAATACTTTTTCTTAAGTATCAAAGCAGGGTACTTTTTACACGGCTGGTACCTGATAAATATAGATATATTAAATGCATGTAGTTTACTATCTATGCTGAAGTGGTATTAATCTTATTACCGTTTGAACTAGCCCTGGTGGACCCTAGGCTCTTTGTTGATCCTTGTTCTATAGTTCCCTAGTTTTCACTGCCAATATCTATATCTCGCTCTTTCTCTATCAATCTCTCTATCTCAAGGTTTCTCCCATTATCTCGACCAATCTATCTCTTAAAAATCTCACCCTAGGTATCTCTACCTCCTTCTCAACTTCCTTCTCAATCTCTTTCTCACTACATTGGTATTTAAAACTTATTCCTTTTCCATTTCCTTTTCCTTTTCCGTTTCCTTTTCATTTGCCCTATCCCTATCCCGTTCCATTTCACTTTTCATTTTCTCTTTCCGGTCCCTTTTCCGTTCCCTTCCCCCTTTTTCACAATCCGTATCCCTTGCCCTCTCCATTCCACAATCATTCTTACTTTTCCTGTCTCTCTCCCTCCCCAATTTATGCTTTCGTTCTCTCTCTGTCACTCTTCTCTCCTTCTCCCTCTCTTCACTATCTTTCTCCTTCTCTTCATTATCCCTTTCCAGTCGTTTTCCCTTTCAAATTCACTTTCCCTTTCACATTCACATTCCCTTTTACATTCGCATTTCCTTTCACATTTACATTCCCTTTATATTCACATTCACTTTCACATTCCCTTTTCCTATCGCATTTCCTTTTCTTTCACATTCCCTTTCCATTTCATATTTCCCTTCCCTTTCACATTCTCTTTCCCTTTAACTTTCCTTTTATATTTATCTTTATCTTTATATCTATTTCTCCTTCTCCTCCTCAAATAAGATTGAAGTTGCGTAGCACTTAAACAATCAATAACACTGGTCTGCGTCAAAAATGTACCTCAGGTTTTCTATAGTGTTTCTTAATAAAATTAACCCCTCAAATCCGAATCTGTCATCCGTTTTTCTCTATCACCTCCAGTTTTTGCGATACAGGGGGTGATAATAATTTTATAGTTTATACATCTCCTATATTACATCAAATTTCAATAGTTTTTGCACTGCTCTATTCGCAGTAAATTTTGTGTACATTTTAAGTAATTATGCAAATAGGTTTATATTTTGAAGGTTGAAAATTGCTTAGCATTATAATAATAAGAATAATAATAATAGTGGTTGAGTTAAAAATGAACAGAAAATGTAAGAATAGCTCCGACAGATTTTGCTATGTTTGCGGCAAAGTAACTTTTCCCGAGCAGCAAAGTACAATCCCTCCTGTAATTAAATCTTTGTATCATGCATATTTTGGAGTAAGGCTAAGAGATCAAGATAAAAGTTTTGCACCACATATCTGCTGCAAGGGATGCTACATAAGTTTAAGACGCTGGAGTTAGGGCGAACAGAAGTGTCTCTATTTCGGTGTTCCCATGGTGTGGAGAGATGGCAAGGACCACACTACGGACTGCTATTTTTGCATGACAAATCTTAAAGGTGAGCATTGTATCAAGTATTTAAGCTTTCTGTATTATACTGGCTCCTGAAAATGTCATTATTATGCAAAGACTTAGCATAAAATTAAAAACTAACATAGTTCACTTCAGCATGAACATATCTTTACTAAACATTTATGTACTATCTGCAACTACAAATCAATTCCTTTATGAAATATGCAATTATATTTTCCATAGGTATAAATAAGAAGAATAAACATAGTGTGGCATATCCGGATGTTCCTTCTGCCATCAAACCCCTGCTCCATGGCCCATGAATTCCTATACCTTCTCCCCCTGAACATATAGAGGTACATGAAGAGATTAATATGGAAGTTGACCAAGATTATGACACATCTGAGTCTTATTAGGTTTCCACACATGATATGGTCGCAAGACCATTCACTCAAGTTCAGTTAAATGACCTGACAAGAGATCTGGGGGTTTCAAAGGCGAATACACAACTTCTTGGCTCTCGACTTCGTGAAAGTAATCTTCTCGCTTAAGAAACAACATTTAGGGGGGTACAGAAATAGAGAACAAGAGTTTCGAAGCTATTTTTTACAGCATTCTTCCAGCTCTTTAGTATACTGCGCCAATATTAAAGGACTTGTTGAGGCCCTTGGAATTCCCTACAACCCATTAGAATAAAGACTGTTGATAGATTCCTTGAGTAGAAGTTTAAAAGCTGTGTTACTGAATATTGGTAACAAGATAGCTTCCGTTCCTATAGGCCATTCAATCCAACTTACTGAAAGTTATGAAAATATGAAAAAAAATGCTGGATGCAATAAATTACTCTAGCTATAAGTGGAGGATATGTGGTGACTTAAAGGTATAATCATTTTACACTTGGCATTTCTAAGCTTTTTGATATTGACATTTTAATTTTTAATTGTTAATACTTGTATACACCTTTTGGTCAACTTATATTTTACAAGAATGCAAATCTGGAAACCATGAGTCATTTTTGAGTTATATTTTTTGTTGAAGTGTGTCCCTATAGGTTAATGCATCCTATTGGGTTAAAGGGGAACTTATCCTAATTGAGAAGATATACAACACAACTCAATAAACTCAAAATAAGATGTACATACATCTAATTAGTTCCAATACGATGATTTAATGCATCGGCATACAGGATTTTTCAGTACATATTCATATTCTTATTGTTTTAAGAAATATTACTTTGAATTTGTTTTTAGAAATATTACACTGAATTTAAATACCGTGCTATATTTTTTTCAGGTAGTGTCTCTTACGCTTGGGACGCAAACAGGTTACACGAAGCATCCCTGTTTCCTATTTTTATGGGACAGTCGTGCAGATAGTATGCACTATGAGAAGAAGGTTTGGCCTCCACGAGAAGCATTTAGAATTAGATCAAACAATGTGATATCTGAACCTTTAGTGCCTCCTCAAAAAATACTTCTCCCTCCACTGCATATAAAGCTTGGCATAATGAAAAATTATGTCAACCCCTTAATAAAGTAGGCCAATCTTTTAAATTTCCTTTTCAAAAATTTCCACAAATCAGTGACGCTAAGCTCCATGGGGGAATTTTTGATGGACTTCAAATAAGGAACTTGATCAGCAATTTGATGCATCAATGAAGGACATAGAAAAAGATGCCTGGAAAGCTTTCAAAGCTCTAGTTAACAATTTTCTAGGCAATAGAAAAAGCCTAGAATAATATGTTGCCCTGGTCAATCAGCTCTTAACAAGTCTCAAACATTTGGGAGCTCGAATGTCTATAAAGATACACTTTTTACAGTCCCATCTGGATTATTTTCCCGACAACTGCGGGAATTACAGTGAAGAACAGGGTCAAAGATTCCACCAGGACATAAAACAATGGAATCCAGGTACCAATGTTAATGGAATGAAAACATGCTTGCTGACTACTATTGGTGTTTGAAGCGTGATGCACCAGATGACAGGCACAAACGAAAATCGTCAAGGGCGTCTGTTCTTCGAAATTATAATTATTTTCTTTATTATGTTGCATTCTTTTATTTTTTGTTTATTAAAAGAATTATAGTTTACATACGTGTATTCCTGTTTATATGATATAACAGTAATAATGAATTATTAGATAGAGAAAGTTTTTTTTTTTTAAATTCAGAAAAAATGAGGTAATCTCAATGAAAATAGTGTATGCTGTACTGAGAAAATCTGACCTGATTGAACAAATATACATTCATTTTTGAGCTCAGGAGGTTGGATTCATTAAGAAACCACAAAGAAATCTTGGGGAACATAAAAAAAATTTCAAACGCAGGCCTGTGTAATCAATCAATCAATTCTCAAATAAAACACTCCCAAAACACGCAAAACTACATACGATTACTCCACACATAGAGTCGAATCATGCTAATGTTTGTCTCATCACACTTTGAATGAATTTTTAAGCCTTTTTCATTTTTTCTCACTCATTCAGGGAGAGGAATAATAAGTATTAATTATCTCTTTCTTAACCAAGCCCAAAATGATATATAAATAAAATAATATAAAATACATTGCGAAAAATTCGGTTAAAACGTAAGTATTGTTAACGTAGCTTAACCTAATCGATAAATTTGCTCCTTCTCCCTTCGTTGTATAAATTTATTCCCTAAAGGCTAAATATCTTTCCGCCTTATTATTTATTCTATTATGTCTTAGGTCAAATCCATCTTCTTGTTTTGGAAATGGTAGTTATTTATTTTCTGTTTTAGTTCTCTTTCTTTTCTGTTTTAATTCTCTTTCTTCTGCTGGGTCATTGTAATTTCACCTTAATTTTCCTTTATGTTTATCTTTCTTCCTTTTCTCAAATTTTTAACCTTTACGGCTTGCTCAATGACAGCTTAAGTTATGGAAAGTCTAAATAGTTCAGAGTTGGAAATTCGCTGACGATTCAAATTACTTGTTTCAGGCAGCCGTTATTGTTCATTCAGGCACTAAGAAGAAATTTTAGCAAGTAAGGCAAGATGAAACGATAAATTCTGCTAGACGAGAAAGTACATTTACTCAGTACAGGAGTAAATTGATAAAAAATGTGGGTTGTTGTGTCTTGCGTATTTTTAAATAAGATTAGATACATGGGTTCTCGCAATCTCATGTCAAATCTGGAGATTTTACTTTCATACTGAATTTTGAAAAACTTCTTTTGCAGTCGGTTTTTGAAGCTTTCGAGATGTCAAGGTGTGTGATAGAAAAAGTTGTGGGGAAGACCGGAAATATCGACCTCGTTCAGACATACCTCAAGTTGTCAATAGTTTGGCTGTCAGAAAAGCCCTCAAAAGTGCTCCGGGTCTCAAAAGGACTGCGCTCGGGAAGAAGAAGAACATTTCGGTGGCCACGGAGTACAGGGTCGTACAAAAAGACGGTGTCAAGAGCTTGAGCTGTGTAGAAACGCATCTGCTCACTGACCGTATGCGAGAAGAACTTTGGGAACTCTGTCATCGTCTTCTAAATGACTTGAAGAGTCATTAAAGAGTAATTTTTTCTGAAGAAAAGAATTCATGGTCGCTCCGATCATACACAAGCAGAAAAATTGCGTGGTAAGCTTCGGCCAGGACGTCTCCGCGGTCCACTAGATGACCACGACCAAACGCTCAGTCTCCGTGATGATTCTCGGTGTCGTGGTCTCCAAAGGCGAGAAGATGGTACTGGTGTGGTTCATGTCTGGTTAGAGGCTCAATGGAGATGACTACAGCATTACAGGGACATCGTGGCAATGGAAGTCGTACCCTGGGTAAAAATGATCATGAATAAGGCGGTACACGTCTCTCAGGATGGGTTTGCCCTGTCTCACACGTGAAGTACCATGCAAGAGTGGCTGAGGTTGAACATGAGCTTCTGGGCATACTAATTATGGCCGCCGATGTCACCCAACCTCAATCCTCATGACTACAGCGTGTCATGAGGACCTCCGTCAACCATGGTTGTGCCTTCATGAAGAAGCACTTCGTCAGTAACGTGTGCGCAGCCTACAGATAAACCTGGAGCGCTTGCTCGCCGTCGATAGTGGCTCGAATGATTAATTTTACAACTTAAAGACACATTTATTTGTAAAAACAATACAAATGTGTCTAACTACCTTTAAACAATCATTGTATCGTTAGCTGAGAGTGTCGTAATGAATGTAGCAAGACCTTTGCAATACTTGGTACTACTGGTGTTATCTCACAATTTGACTTTATCTCTCGTTATCGTCACAATTGCTGTTATTTTTCTCTCTAGCAGTAGTACATTATGCATCATATTCCGGTAAATCAAATCTTTCATGCTCTCTTTTCTTCTTTTTCCATAGTTTCAGATTTTTCTTTTCTTTAATATATGGTCTATTTCCTTCTTTTCTATTATTCTGTGTGTTATATCTGGTTCTATTCTTGTTACATTTATATATTTATTTGATATTCTCTAATCTATAGTTAATCTTTCTAAGTGTCAATTTTGTCCTAAATTTTCAGATTCTTACATTTTGTTCACTATTTTATCATATACTTCCTTTCTTATTATTATTTATTCTTTTTCCTTGCTTCCTCTTTTATTTCTGCTTAATTGATTTTGTCTCGAATATTTACATATATTCTTGTTTTTATATTCCGCTTATCCACTCCCTGCTTCCTTAATTTCCTTCCACTCTCAGCTTAATCGCGTTCTCCCTTATTCGTTAAATCACTCCTGCATTCTTTTCCCTTTCTCTCCTAATCATATAAACCTGTTACTATCGCTTTAATTAATAATGTTTATAACATTTCTCATTTTTTTTCTTCGTAATCTTAATTCCGTTCTCTTTGCTACTCTTAAGTTTCCTTTATCCATATTTATCTGCAATTTCCTCTCTCTCTCTCTCCTTCTATTTTTTCTTTTACCTCTCCTTTGTATACATCTCATTCTTTTGTTTTCTTTTACGGTTCTTCCCTATATTACTAACCTAATATACCCCTCCATTCAGCCCAAAACTTGGGATTAAGGTTCTACTGCAATTTTTGTACCTTCTAAACTTTTCTGCGACTTCGCTTCTTCTTACTCATCTTTCACTATTCTTCCTGCACTCGTGGACTTCTCTGATTTCTTTTCGTTCAAAAAAGAAATAAAACCTCCTTCTCGCTCCTTTTAATATCGTTTTTCCTTTGCTTCTGAGGAGGGGTAAGTGGGGGAAAGGGCGTAAGCGAGGGACTCCCCTAACAAAAGCCAAGTCTGCCTCGGAATGGTGTACCCAAGGGCGGCGTATTCATGAAATGGGAGAGAACTGTTTTTTTTTAATGCACTCGACGCCATTCGGAGCTAATGAGGAAAAACTCGGAATTATAAAGTGGCTTTGGCCTTAAAGGACAGAATAACGAGATATTTCAGGGGGACTTTATTAGCGACCATTTTCGGTGCTTATTCTAAAATTAGGGACTCATTAAAGTAAGATTGTAGCACAGAAAAATATGGAGGAATAGAGTTAAATGAACAGTGTGAAAGAACATTGAATACAAAGAAAGGGTGAAACGAAATTCAATTGGTGCAATATACAGAAAGGGTAATTAGGGTCATTCAGTAATTATAAACTCTCACACTTACTTACGGGGTATTTTCTCTCGTGAAATAGTCATAAGAGGCTAATCAGCCACATAATTCATAAAAGGCCCTCGTTTTTATTACCGCCTTCTAATCTTGCTACTACATGCACATCTTGAGACTCTCACTCTCCTTTGATGAATTAGGTTCTCACTGCCTTCAAATACTCAAAAAATAACAGCGCAGCTGCCCCTGAAGGCATTTCCGCAAAAGTCTTTTATTACGGAGGCTTCACAGTAACCCGCCATCTTTATACATTTATTGAAGGTTTTTATGAGGCTGGTCATATCCTTTAGTCCTTACAAGATCTCATTATTATTATCATATATAAGAAGAGGAGAAGAGAAAAATGTGCTATATAGTTATCGGAGAATCTTCCCCTTCGATGCCTCTGGTAAAGTTTGAACACGGATTCTCCTTGTGCGACTACTGAACCCTGTTGCTAAATTGATCCTACCTGAAAACCAAAGTACCTCTCTGTAACACAGGTACACATCAGGCGTGATGATTGTGGCTTGGCAACTCTTGAAAAAGGCTAAAGAGAAAAGAAATTTGACATGTTAACCATAAAATATTTTGGACAAATTTGATTAAATATAACAATGTTGCTGTGACCCGCCCCTTTCTCCTAAAATTCATGTAAATAAAAATATTTCCAGCAATGAATATCATGACGAGTCTGTTTGTGGGTGCCTCTTTTGATGCTTCAATTCAGGTGAAGTAAGGCTTAGTTCTTCTCCTGACCCTATTAAATAAAGGCGTATTATCAATCGTTTTACTTGCTAGTTATTCCTCTTTAATGAGGATTGCGTTTTAATTAAATATGCGATAAACGGAAATATCTTAAAATTGCAGCTTCTGAAATCAAGAACTAAAACAGTTAGCTCTTTTAGCTTCCATTACTAATATAACGCGATGCAGTATATAATTTCCCAAACTCTCTTTCACTCACCTAATAATAATCCCAGAAGTCCGCTATCCCAGCATAATCTATACGGCGGGCATTTTAACGGCTGGACCTCAGCAAAGTTATAAACTTTACCTGAAAGTCCATAAAGCCCTCTAGAGTAAGTGTGTACAACAGCAACTGACCGGGACCTCCCCCATAACACGATCTTCAGGCCACTGGAATATTTTCTACAAGGTTAAGTATAGCCTGTCCTAGGAGAGGAAGTGACTTTACCTTGGAGTTTGATCCTAGATGCCATCAGGAACCACCAAAATAAATCCAATAATAGCACTCAACAAAGAGAAAGAAATAACTTCAGCCTCGACATTGGTAGAATTTCATAAGCTAGTGAGGATGGGAAATAGTTTCAAGTAGTTACATGGTTGCTACTAATAATTAACCTATGGCGAGAAATTATTTTAAGGTGACAAAGTGTAGACACAACTTAGTTACAATAACAAAAAGCTAAGAAACACTGAGTAAACTGAGAGCGAAGGTGAATCCGAGTGCACTCTGATGTATCCTTTTGTAAGCTATGGTTTGGATCCCCCTGTCAAACTGCTGGACTTCAATCTGAGACATCGAAAGTAAAAGCTCTACCGTGATGAAATTTCCATTACCAAACAGTAATTCTTTAATACAAATAAGAGTATAAAATTGATAATACAATATTTAGAAGTAAAACAAAATGCATAATTATCCGTTACAAAGGAAAATATATTTCAAAATTAATTGTTTTATAGCAATTCGGGTTTGAGGCGGGCTGGACAAATGAGAGCAATTTAAAATTGGGCCGCCTCTTCAAATTAATCATATAAGTGTACAAATGTGTACACACGAGCAAGATTATTAATCATATAGACTCAAATAGGACTTTAGGATATTGCGTGAGGCCTAGGCTGACATTTCACAGTTGGTTACTCGTCAATTTATTGTGGCGCCCCTTCCTTTTCATTATAGGGTGACCTTCCACGACCGGATGAAGAAAGAAGTGAGGTTAGGGAACAATAAATAGTTAGAAGGTACCTAGCCAGAATATTAATAATAGCACGTTTTTACGCCTTACAAAATGATGGTAGATGCTCTTGCAAACGTTGCTTGCAATTTAAGTGTGAAGAACTGGGCACATTTGGTTTCCATAATATCAAAATTGGGATATTTTACTTTTTCAATAATGTCTTCATCATATTTGAGAACTGTTACTGTAATACTGAGTAAACTGCAAGATAAATACGAGGAACACACTCTTGATAATTTAGAGGACGGGGAGTTTACAGTAGGAGGAAGTGTGGTAGGGGATACTAGTCTTTGTGAATCTTAAAGACACCTTTCGGGAAAAATGGGTTTGATAGGTAAAAACTAACAGTAAATTCAAGGTAATCTTTTGAGATGTTTGTAACGATCGTTTTTTAAATTGATAGCATTTATAAATAAGTCCATTCGTCGTTCAAGAAAGTTTTATGTTTCCTTGCAAAGTTTCTATTTTCCATTGTAAGAATTTGCTTAGTTTTTTCCGAGGGTTTTATTGCAATACTTTTGTTGTTTTTCCCAAACTTAGTCGTAGGCTTAGTGTGGTATAATTGAATGAAACCTTTAGAACCTTTTTTACCTTATTTTCCATTTCAATTTCATAATATTTCTTTGCTACCCCCAAGTTAGCTGATTGTATCTATGCTTTTATTGACTTTCCCGGTTTTTTCCTTTAACACTAGAACGTTTTTGCGGTCAATTTGACCGCATTTTTATTTTTAAATGAACGTATCTCATATATTTTTTCCTCAACAACATTGAGATTAACTGACTTTTCCTGATATATGATGAAGTGTATTGAGCTGAAATATTTAAAAAATTACTCCAATAGCTTTTGTTATTTGACATGCTATACCTGAAACGACCGAAGGGCCAATTTGACCGCGTTTTTTTCGGTACAGAAACTTGTAGGAACATGCTAATTCCTGTTGAAACACGTCAACGCTGATACAAAGGGTTGCGTGACAGGTTCTGTCATTGCTTGCTCTACTGTCGTGCTGCAAACATGTCTAAAAGATAACTTTTTCTGATGGTGAAATTCTGAATGTTTTGAGAACATTCCTCAATCTGACTCTGAAGCTGAAAATTTATCTCATACCAGTGAGGAGGAGTATACTCCACATTTATTGTTCAAAGTTCATCGTCTGAGTCTAAAGATGATGCAATGTCAAATAGTGAAAGTTTGGAAAGACGTGAAAGATTTTCAAATACTCTTGTGCACGTAGGACCTTCGTCACTGGTTACTGATGTTTTGGGTGAGTAAAATATATTCTATTCAATAGCAGCTCACACCTATACATAATGGAGCAGATATTTGTTTGTCTGTCTTTCCGCTTTTTGCCATATATACAAACCTATGTGTACATATACGTGTATGTGGTAATATATAGGTACCTATATATACCAGCAGATCCAGTCAAGCATATACAGTATATAGGTATATATATATAGTGTATATTATATATTATACGGTACGTATATATTATATAATAGGGCATTAGCCCCAAGCTAGCCGATCGGGGCAGTAAGGCAGCATCCACTAGTTATTATAATTGATAGTAATAAACTTTATTTTATGAAAATAAGATTTATTTGTTTGTTTCGATATTTTATTCGTATGCAGTTCTGAAAACTTGATTTTTCATATATTTTACGACTACAGCTTCTCTTTTGCTATAATATAGGAATATTCTGAATTATAATTTTAGACTGATAGAATCATTCCCATGTTGCTTTCAGAGAAGAAAAGAGGACGTGGAACGAATGAATGCATTCAAATTGCTGGAACACTAAGATTAGGAGAAATTGGGACAGTTCTCACCTGCAAGGATGGTACACAGTGGGAAATTATTGAACCAAATATAAATGACCCAGGAAGATTTGGAGCTCAAAATATTCTTTTGGAATTACCTGTGCTTACACCACTTGCAAAACGACAAATTATTGAAGGTTATGTTCTGAGTTCTTTTAGGTTGATGATTGATGATTTCATTATCAAACACATACAAAACTGTACTGAAACTGAAGCTCGCAAATAATTGCAATGTGACTCTTGTACTATATCATGTGAAGAAGTTTATGCTACTATAGGCATCATGATTGCACGAGGAGTTCTAGCTAAAGAACAATCAGTGGAACATCTCTAGTCAAAACAATGGGGTGTTCTATACTACCGCAAATCAATGACACGAACGCGTTTCAAACAAATCATGAAATTCATCAGATTCGATATACGATCAACACGATCTGCTCGATTGACAAGAGATAAATTTGCTATGGTATCCCAAATTTGGGAAAGATTCATTGGGAACTGCATTGCTTACTATAAACCAAGCGGCAATATAGCAGTGGATGAGCAGTTGTTCCCATGTAAGACTAGGTGCCCATTCACACAATATATTGCCAGCAAGCCTGATAAGTTTGGTATCAAATTTTGGTTAGCAGCCGATGTAAAGTCTAACTACTTGGTTAAGGGTTCCCGTACATTGGAAAAGATCAAGCTCGTCCTCTCAATCAACCACTCTCTGAATACGTAGTTCTCCTTTTAATAGAACCATACATGGGAAAAGGTAGAAATGTGACGACCGATAATTTTTTTACGTCAGTAAAATTAGCTGAAAAACTACAGGCAAAAAGTAGGAGTATCGTAGGTACAGTGAACCGTATTAGAAAAGAAATTCCAGAGACCATTAGAAAAACTCGTGAAAACCAGTAAAATTTACACATACTGAAGAACAATCAATGCACACTTATAGTATATCAAGGTAATCCTACCGAAAATGTACTCTTACTGAACTCCATTCATAAAACTGTTGCAATTGGGGATGATAGAAAGAAAATTCCTGAAACTGGGAAGTTTTAGAACTCTAAAAAATATGGTCTAGATATAGTAGATCAAATGGCTCGAAAGTACAGCACAAAATGTGCTTCGCGGAGATGGACAGTGCAAGTTTTTTACAATATTTTTGATCTAGCTGGCATCAATTCAGTAGTTCTGTACAGAGAAGTTACTGGACAGAAAATTCGCCGCCGCAGATTCCTCTTGCAATTAGCTAAAGAACTGCAAATAAACTTCAAGAATAGCGATGCTATAAATAATATGTAGTAGCAAAGACGATGAATCATTAGAGACTTCTAGGAAGAGAAAACAATGCCAAGTAGAAAGTTGCAATAAAAATATAACATCTGAAACTTGTTACAAATGTAATAGACTTGTATGTGGCAAATGTACAAGCAAAGGGATGAAGAAAGTACTTTGCACTAATTGTGACAATTTACTACCTATGGAAAAATTATTTTATGTGTAAGAATGTTTGAATCATAAAGTTATTTACCTATTGTTAATGAAAAGGAATAGCATCTATTGAAATTAAATGAATTACATTTAGTTTTCTATTAAATACATTTTTCCTTACTTTATAATTATGTCAATGATTTATGAAATGTATCATTAAAATTTGATTAAAAATATATTATTTTCTTATTCCATATTGCATATATGACTTTGATATGTCAACAGAGATATAAATATGAGCGTATTAAAAAAAGAGAGAAAGTGCGGTCAAAATGACCGCTCGGTCGTTCTAGCTGGTGCAACTTCCCGGATGTTCTAGTGTTAAATCGCACTTTTAATGCCGAAATTTCTGTTTATTTTCTCCGAAATCCACTTAATGGAGACAACCTTGTTTCTAATATCTCTATATGGAATATTAATAATCTGCCCGGAAATTAACTCCTTAATCATTGTTTCATATTCCTCATCTGCATTATTTCTCTCTACCTGAGGTTATCTTGCCACTCACCTGCTCTCATTGACCTCACATTTTCTGACCTGACCTCTCTTGCTAGTCCCCAAACAACAGTCTTCTCAGAGAACTATAATGCTCTTTTCTAAATTCTGGGATTTTAACCTTATTTATTCCCCTGAGAACCCTGTTACATTCTAAATTAAATGTATTTTCGCATTAGAACTTAGTCTAAAGTATTATCACCCCAAGTGGGTTGGTTTACAACCTGTTTAAGGAAATTATTCTACACTATCTTAAAAATTCCTCAGCTTCGTGATCATCTACAAGTCCAATTAAAATTACCCATTTTACACACATGTTTACTTCTACATGAATGTTCTGTCTCCTCCCTTGGATTACACAAAATTTCCTTAATAAGATTTATTGGTATATATAATTATCCTATGATAAGTTTATCTTTCCCGTCTTTAAAGTCTAGTCATTATGACTGTGCTAGTATCTGTTTTAATTTTAGTTTTTTTGCACATATTATAATCCTCTTTCTCACCTCCAGTCTATATTTCTTTTTATTTACATATAGAACATTCCATATATGTAAAGAGATGAAAGAAAAGACAATATCTTTAACCAAGGAAAGAAAATGCATAAATACCTAGTAGGAATACTTACAAATAGGAATGGTTAAGTGATTCATATCTGATACTACAATATATACACACCACTACATCCCATCCATTAAAAGTATTTATATTCATTTTCGAATCCCAATTTAATAAAACAATCTTCGCCTTTATCAACACTTACAAATGATCTATCCAAAACAAATGATCAATCCAATACATAAAGGGACACCCCCAAATAACTGGTCCCAACGTTCGATAGGCCTCATTTCTTAATTTTCTGCAACGAATGAATGAAACTTTGGTGATAACTAGTTTATTGTGTTTAAAAACATCATATCAAAACATGAGAGTCTTTGGACTTTTCTTCTTTATTCTAGAGCACGTGTTGGAGATGACTTCCATTTAGCTGTGTGCATTTGTTGAGGCGCAGCACAAAGTTGTCCATGACGTCCTTACAAAACGACCGACTAATGGCTTTGATCTCCTCCCTGATGGCTTCTTTGAGTTCCGTGATGGTCCTGGGTCTGCCTGCGTACGCTCTGTTTTTAAGTTAGCCCAAGAGAAAAAAATCTGGGGAACTAAGGTCTGGGCTGTGAGGTACCCACTCAAAATCAGTCTTGAGACTGATTACACGGCAACCAAACTTCTCTTTCAGCCAATCTCGGGATAGCTTTGAGGTGTGAGAGATTTATCCATCTTGCTGGAACCAAAACTTCCCCATAAGTGACGGAACAGGGTCTGCAGCTCCCTCTTGAAGGTTTTGTGGACCTTAGCATACGGACTGTCACTGTCGCGCCAGATTCCCGAACAAAAATGGTCTGATGATGCTTCTGGTTGAGACTGTAGTCCATGCCGTGCACTTAGGGGTATGTAGGGGATGGTGGCTACCTCATTTTACGTGGAGGACCCCAAGAAGACATTTGTCTTCGAGTTTATCTTCCCTTTAAGATGGAAGTAAGATTCATCTGAGGTCCAAAGGAGGTTAAGGAAAGTTGGCGTCTCCTGAATCTTCTCCAGTATCTTAACTGTCATAGCGTTTTGGACTCTGCTGAACTGACTCTCTCACCCTATCGACCAACTCAGCTCACGATTCCAGGGGCGTCCTAAATTTCTTGGATGGTTATCAATGGCTGCGTTGAGGTTCTCCACTAACCCATAGTTCTCGAAATGGTTTACCTAGCCCTAAATTCTGCTCTTAGATGGGCCTTTTTACATTCGAACTGATGCACGAGAGTGTTCTGCACTTTCTTGAACGAGCCTGTATTGTAGTAATGTTTGACGGAGTATATTCTTTGCTGGAGATCCTATTGAGATTTAATTGTGTTCACAGGCGTTGCTTCTGTCATGTCTTGCAAAGTAAGGGTGATTAGTGAATGAATGAAGGATATATCACAAAAAGTGTGTTCAGGCCAATTTTTGGTGAGCCACTCTGTACAACGAAACATACTTTATTTCAGGTGTACTAACCACAACATCATTTGGAAAGCACAGAATTTGTTTATACCGCTAATGACTGGTTGAGATGAGATATAATCAAAGCTGCGCTAATCGATTCCATCAAAGACGTTAATATCTCAAAAGGGAACTTCCATCTCAGCCAGATCATTAGATCCCTTATCACCTGTCAAGCAGGATACAGCTGATCTTTCGTGTTTCGAAATATTTCCTCCAGGTGTTTTTTTATTTATTTCCCTCGTTTCACTTTGCTTTGTACCGCAAATGGATGAATCGTGATTCTCTTAGACTAGACCAGAAATTGTGAGCAAATAAAAAGTCGTTCTCTTTGAAAATATGTTTTATTCGCATTGGAAACTTAGATAAATTGACTATACATCAAGCTGTAGCAGCCTTCATCAATTAAAATAATAATATGTGATAACTATCATAATTGGCTTGACGAGCAAAGCAAGAAGTGTTTTATTTTTACCACGCTGTTGATTATTTTGGAAAGTCCATTTTTTTCAGATTTTAGACCACAGAGACTCTAAGGATTGAAAATTCCTAAGGTAGAATGTGATACCAAGACGAAAAAGTTCAGTAGAGTCTGGTGGATATGTGCTATAAAAATGGCGCAATGTTTATAAGACTCAATAATCAATTTTATTTCAAGAGATTTGAATATTAGATTCAATGATTCACTTTTCTAACTTACAAGTATGTTTAAGCCAATATTATTTAGTAGTTTAAAATGAAAAAATACAGATACTTACACAAAAATTCCTTTTCATAATAAATACGAAAAAATATATATGGAATTCAAATGACCAGAATTCTGTCAACATTTCTGTTAGGGCAAAGGCACGGGATCGGTTTTCTGCAAATAAACACATTCTGCACCAGATATCATTTAGAGATAGTCTCCATGATTAATGAGGTTTACTATACTTTCTGTTTGATTTCTGATTATTTTTGAATAATTGCTTTATAATCGTTCTTTTACAGTCTATTCGTCTACCTTTGCCAATCTTCCCATATCTCTTTACGTCTAAATTGCATCCAACCCTATTTTTAACAGGTGGGGAGCTGTACGTTTGAGAAATACTTTTAAGCAAGAAAATAAATAAAAATCAAGAAAAACAAAACAAATGAATAAATAAGAATTTCAATATTTTCACTTTAAAATAATTGGTTACGTGAGAAATTAAGAAAACTTTCATCCAGAATTAAAAAGAACTTTTACTATCTATCGAATATCTCGCTATCAAAATGAACAATTAATCACAGAGTTGCTACTCCAGCTTCGGCGAAGCTTGAGTAAGGGAGCAAAATGTTTAAGGCTAAATGGTATATCTATCTGAATTCATATTGTGCATGAATCTAGACAACAAGATGAAACTTCGTAAGGAATTGCAGCAGATGTGTGTTTGTGAGACTATATATATATACATGCACTGTTGAAGTCCACAACAGTGGCAGCCTATTGATTTTATCTTGTATTCTCTTTATTTTCTTACATGTTTTTTGTCTGGGTCTCGTAGGCGAGAAAAAACATTCGCAAAAGACATTATATTCCGAGACGGCTTTCGACCATGGTCGTTCATCTTCAGGGAATGAACAGAAATGGAAAGACTAATTTTACTAATTGTTTAAGTGTAGTTGTGTGTAAGGGACAAAAGGGTGTGTGGATAGATATGGAAAATAGGTAAGTGTTGAATCGAGAAAGTAGTGTGTAAGATTTGCAGGGAGATGCTAGAGTCTGGTGATCAGGCCTATTGCTTTCAAATTGTTTATTTTGTTTATGTTCCCTATGTTGTTTTCATTAGAGTTTATATTATAATGGCGTCCAAACCATTAGGCTTATTTTTACTTCAAGTGTTGTGCTTAGTTTCTTTGTTATTGTTTCTATGTAGTGCGTATATTTTTGTGATTTTTGTTTCTTATTTTTTCTCAAGTCTCGATCGTAGTTATTAGGTCTCTTTTGGTGCTTTCATGGTCAGTAATCGGTGGGTTTCCTTATTCTAGGTATTTTAGTCTTTGATGGTTTGATTTTGTCATAATTTAGAGCAAAAAACAAACTTTTTCATACGTAGGACGGCCCTTCGTTTCCTCCAGATAATAGGCTAGCGGAGCTCAAAAATCTAGTACGACTTGGAGCTCTTCTGTTACAGTTAATCATTTGAATGATTTCGTAATTCAATTTCTGACTAACCAGCTCCTGTATGTTCCTTGTCCGTTCTTTGATGATAATGCTAATGGGACCTAGCCCCGCCTCGCGGTGCAGTTATTCTTGGCGCCTTCTTTCTCACCTGCGCTTACCCGTGATTAGGTACATGCATTTGTTCTGCTCCGCTTGTAGTTTTCTCTTTTGTTCTTTTGTGACTTCGAGACACAAGAGAGGGTGGAAGTGGGGTAAAACAACGTAGATCTTACAAGTGCATTGTAGATCTTTCTCTTGTCGATTTTACAGAGATTTCTGAATATAGACAGAGTTCTGACTGTAGCTGAGGACTTGGATATTCTTTCTTCGACGTGCTTCCTTACACAGTTGAGGTAGTCCTCATTCCGAGTACATTGTATTCCCTGGTGTATGGATAGCGTGTATCCCCCACCATGACATCTGCTAGTAGCCTCCTACCGAATGGAACTACTTTGAACTTTTTGCGATTCGTTCAAATCTTCCATTCTTCCTCGTAGATGTTTAGTCTTTCAATTTCTGTTGCTGTCATACGAGCTTGCATAGGCGCGTTTCAGCTTGGACAAGTGATTTTCTGGCTGAAATCATCGGCTTATTGAACAGTGAGGAACGAGAAGTTCACAGGGGATGGGACTTCTGCGGTGTAAATCGAGTAGAGAGTGGGCGACAGACCGACCCCACCTGCAAAAGGTCTGCAGTGAGAGGAAACTTCGATCTATCCGTAGACCATATACTGACGTACGCCGCGCTCTACATGACATAGTCACAGAGAGTTCTATCTAAGATTTCACGTAGGCCCAGCCGTAGAGAAAGTTCTTTCTAAGCTTTCACTTAGGCCCAGCCGTAGGATCTTATACTGCATTTTCCTCTGCCACACCTTATCAAACGCCTTTGAAATATCCCGACAAATAATGTCCACGTAACTGCTTTCCCGTTTGACTTGGGCTAGCTTTTCGAAGATGACATTTATTGCCATCTCTGTACTTCGCTTTTTTCTAAACTCGAATTGGTATGGCTTCTAGAGGGAGTTCTGTTGCATGTGGGACTCCCTCCTTCGTTCGAGGATCTTCTCGAAGAGCTTCCGCCAAATTCCAGGAGTGAAATCAAGCGGTATTTCTCCTTCAGCCTCGGATCTTTCCCATGCTTAGGCAAGAAGGTCATTTTTGCCGTTTTGTAAGCATCTGGGAAGTATCTCATGTTAAGACAGGCGTTGACTATTCTTCTTATTCCGTCGATGATATTAACTGGTCCCTTTTCGAAGATCAATTTTGTAAGGTCATTTCCTTTTTTGTTGTTTCTGTAGTCTAGTGGGATTTTTAGGAGTCTTCTATCCTCTTCGTCTTAAATGTTATTCATTTTTTCCCACAGCTGGCTTGCCTTCTTGTGTAGAGACACGTTAGTAGCCGGGAGATTGATATCCTGGTCTAGGTCCCAAATTCTTTTACGATCTCGTCTTCTTGTGACGGTGATGATGTATACAGCGGAGTTTTGCACTCTCTAGAGCTTTGCAGCGTTTGTCTTAAGAAGTCTGTTTAGAGGAACAGGGAATAAAGTACGTGGCTTTGCATATAGCATTATAAATTTTAATATTATTTTTTATATTCAGCCTCCTGAATTAGAACATCTTAGTGAGATTCTATTTTCTCATGTTGATTTTATCCATAATGTCCAAACCATAACCATTTCTAGTAGTTTTTAGGCCGAGTACATTACCCTCATACTGATATCTCTATCTCTCTCTATCCACCTGGACCCTGGATGTCTTCTTTCTCCCTATAGGAACGATCGAGAACTTGTCAGTTTTCGTTCTGATTTTCCACTTCCGTTCAAAGTCATTAATATTGGCTATTTCTGTCGCTGTTATTCTGGCCATGTGTCGAGCATCACTGTAAGGGCTATTCGCGATTATGGTGATATCGTCCGTGTACTATATATATCTCGTTGTTTCGTATATCGGGCTCTGTAGATCCATCGTATAGATACTGTACAGGGTAGGACTCTTGCAGCCCTCCCTGTGGGACCCCCTGAGGGAGTTCAAAGATCGGCCCGTCGTGCCCCTCTATTGAGATATACGCTGTTGGGTCAGTGATGTAATCGTATAAGCATTTTGATAGGTTTTGTGGTAGCCCTAAACTTCTTATCTTGAATTTGAGGCCTCTCCTCCAAACTTTATCAAAGGCTGTACGGACCTCCTTCAACAGGAGTTTTTTTTTGCATTTTGCCTTTGCTATGGTTTCAACTTGAAATGCCAACGCCGTTTCAGTACTTCTTCTCTTTCGAAAACCATGTTGGTGCTGTGATATTAACGATCTTCCTTCAAGATTATTTATGAGACTTTTGTTGATAATGCACACCTCAGTGGGCGTGCATTAAAAAACAGAACACTTCCTCAACCTAAGCAACACGACTTTTAGCCAGACCAGGTATGTCGTGGGTTAGCCGATATTATTGTTTTTATTTTACTTTTATGATTAATAAAGTGGGTCGTACGTTTGTACTTTCAGTGATCGCTTCAGGATCGATCTCTAAGAGCGCTTTTCTTATTTTTATTCTATTGAATGAATATAAAGGGGAGTTTTCTCTTTAATATATACTAAATACTGCCAATGCAACTCGTTCAAGGATAATTTAAACACTTTAACCAAAATAGACTTTTACTGTACATTAATCAACTCAAACAAAATTAATATATACACGTAAAAAAATATAACTTAAAAAGGGTTCTTAAGTCACGTTACCGACACTCGGATTCTGGTTGCTTTAAGAGAGAACAATTTACTTAAAAAAAATTCGTCTTTAAGATATAAAAAATAATCTACGTTAAATGCACGGGGACTTAAAAATAGAATTAATTACTTACATAAGGTATTGATGTTTACCCAGAGAATCCAAACGAAATACCTTCACTCAAATCTTGTCCGGAGTGGCGTGGTGAGTGTAGTTTATTTGCTTCTCAATAGATGGCGTTACTTCAAACGAGAGGTGGAAAAGTGACGTCACGCGGAATTTCGAGGCTCAGGAGGAGAGGAGTCGGACGTTTATTACCTTAAAACGGTTTTCTAAGACGAGGTTTGAAGATGGCTTTTTGATTTTCTAGCGATTTGGTTTCGCTTGTAGAGCTTCTTTATTTGGTAAGAGTAAGATCACTTGACGATCTTTGGTAATCGAACTGTGCCGATGGTACGTAGAGGTAAGATTACTTGATGACCTTTGGTAATCGAACTGTGCCGATTATACTTGGTGCAATCTGGTATTGCCCAAGAAAATGAAAGTCTTTCTTAACTTGTTGGAGGAACTCTATCCTGGCAATTTCTTATCGATGTCGTGACGAAAACGAAAAAGCCCACTTTTTCTCCTGACGAACCATTTTATACTAGAATTACTCCCACGGAGTAATGAGAGGGAAAGTGGGTTAGCAAGGGAAGACCCGAGGGTGTCTTGGCTTTTAGACGTCTATTATTTCTCTTCTTAGGCATTTTGAAATTAGGGAAACTGGATCTGATGTTGAATCGGCAGAAGTGGGTATCAATTCAGCCTTGCTTGGCGTCATGTAGCTATGGGAGAGCGTAATACGAGATCGACAGTTTGAATTTTTGATTTGTTTGTTTGAGAATACACCCTCGGAGTATAGGCCTTTTAAACAGAATAACTGTTTACTAAATTTACTAATTTTATTGTACTTCTGTTACCGGAGACTGGGTAGAGTAGCTTAGAGAGACTCAGTTGGGTTTTGTTTTCCTTTCATTGGTTTTATTCGCCATGAGAAATACCTCTTTCTCTTTCTTTATATATATATATATATATATATATATATATATATATATATATATATATATATATATATATATATATATATATATACACTCGCAACTTCTTAACGGCCTCGGTTAACTCGTATATCTCTACAAGGTTGATTTCCTTAATTTAGGCCTCGACTGCCATTATATGTCTAATTCCCTTAAGTTTGTGGCCTTAATGTATACTTGCGTCGTAAATTTCGATTCATGGGAGCTAAGTAGAATATGAAGGAATTGATGGGATCCTTGATCTTCCGTTTCGTGCGTGAAATCCGAACACGAGTTGTTCTTAAATGTTTGAACTAGGGTATTAACTTGATCGAGGTTATCTGCGTTCAAAAGTATGTCGTCGACATAGCGCGCATAGTTGGGAGGTTTGGGTGCTAAATTACTTTGAAAAATCTTGTTCTCAACTGCACTCATATAGAAATTGGCAAAAAGGACGCCAAGGGGTGACCCAATCGCAATGCCATCGATTTGCACGTACATTTGCCAGTCGGGACCGTAGAACGGAGCTTATTTTTTGCAGGCTTAGAGATCCTCCTGGAAGACATACTCAAGCTTGAACAAAACCAAAAAGTCATTATAAATCCCAACCTCCCTACTGACTCTCTGCAGTGTCCAATAAACGCCGATGCCACAGTCGGAGCTCCCTCATCACCCCTCGCCTGAGGCAGGCTGTGAAAGAACTCAGGGTGAACAAAGGTATTCTCATCCATAGAGCCGATAAATCCTCAATATATGTCATCCTAAGCCAAGAAGATTACCTTAACAAGATGAAAACAATCCTGCATGACGCCAGTAAATTCAAGTGGAATCTTAAAAAGGATCTGAAAACGAAGCTAAACAAGCTTATTAGGAAAAATAACATCACCACTAACCCTATGGAAATTGGTATAATCGAAGGCGACTTTAGGATGGGTTACACATACGGCAATGTGAAAACGCATAAACTTGGAAATACTCTCCACCCTATCATAAGTCAAACTTCAAGTGTGACTTATTACTTTGCTAAATATCTCAACTCGATCATCGCTCCCTTCACTTTATCAGACTACACGCTGTCCTCCTCTTTGACTCTTCTAGATATCCTTCAGCCGTACTAGTTCCATGGACGTGGAATCTCTATTCACAAATGTTCCCGTGGACGAGAGCATTGATTTAATAATTAATGCCATTTACCACACTGAAGGTTCTACACCTCTCACCATTCCCGAAGACATTCTAGGACAACTCCTCCAAGCCTGCAAAAAGGAAGCCCCTTTCTTGGGTCCCGACTGGCAAATGTACGTGCAAATCAATGGTATGGCGATGGGGTCACCCATTGGCGTCATTTTTGCCAACTTCGACATGAGTGCAGTTGAGAACAAGATTTTCAAAAGTAATATAGCACCAAAACCTCCCATACATGCGCGCTATGTCGACGACATACTTTTGAAAGCAGATAACCTTGATCAAGTTAATGCCCTAGCCCTAGTTGACACATTTAAAAACAACCTATGTTCGAATTTCACGCATGAAACGGAAAATCAAGGATCCCTTCCATTCCTTCATATTCTACTCAGTTCGTATGAATCTAAATTTACGACGCAAGTGTACATTGAGGCCACAAACTTAAGCTTTTGTTTAAACTGTTCCTCTGAATGTCCTCAACGATGTAAGAAATTAGTCATTAATGCCTACGTTAACAGGGCAATTTCATATTCCTCTTCGTGGGCGGCTGTCGAGTTTGAATTGAAGAGGGCTTCCCGTGTTCTGTTTAACAACGGCTACCCTAAGGAACACATCGATGCCGCTATAAAAGAAAAAATGAACTTGGCCGCTGGATCTAGTGCCCGGTGCACACCAAAGAAAAATACCATCGATCTTTATTATTACAAGGCCAATATGAATACAGGCTGGAGTGAAGACGAAAAGGCCCTTAAAGCCATCTTACATCGAAATGTGACCCCAACTGACCCAAATACGGATATAAACCTAATAATATTTTGTTAAACAACAAGGACAACAAGTAGTTGCATCATGAAGAACAGCTGTCTCCCTCCGACGAGCGAACTCCATGAGACTAACTAAGATCGTGTACGAGTATTCGCTTAAAGTCAGTGACTGTGAATTCCGCAATTCTAAGTACATCGGCGTGTCCTCCACAGCCCTGTTGAAGCGACTGGCGGTTCAACTACAGGATGGAGCAATTAGAAAACATGCCTACTGTCACGGCACAACTTTAACCCGTGAAGCGCTAAATAAAAACACCTCTATCATCCTGAGACTACAAAACCGCAGACGATTGCAAATGGCCGAAAGCATCATTATCCAAATGAAGAAACCGGTAATTAATGTGAAATTTCAGCCCGAAACTATACTTCTGACAACTCGGTGTCTCTGCGTCGATCACCGCTAATACAAACTCGTAATTCCTTTTACTCATTGAATATTATCTGAACTAAAATCTTTCCTTGAATGTGTTTCGTCATTTTGCAGCGCTTACGTCTGAAAAAGTCAATTATTCTCTAGCGCCTATGATTTAAACATTAGTTTGTCTTAAAAAATATCCTTAACTGTGATTAGCCAATTTTATATCCCTTATGTTCAAATAAAAAAAGAAGCAGTGCCTATGTTTCAACGTTAGTTTGTCCTTAAAACTTTCCTAAACTGATATGGGTCAATTTTGTATCCCTTAATGTTTAAGTAGAAAAGTGAACATAGTGTAACATTCTTTAAGTCATTCCATTTCTGATTATTCTCTGAAGATGACCGACCACTGTCGAAAGAAGTCTCGGAATAAAATATGTTTTTGAGAATACTTTTTCTCGCCTCAAAGACCCAGACAAAAACTCGTAAGAAAAATAAAGAGAATACAAGTTAAAATCAATAACGCTGCCACTTCTGTGAACTTTAAAAGTGCATGTATACAACATGACCTCTTACCTATTTATATATATATATATATATATATATATATATATATATATATATATATATATATATATCCGCCGCTAAAAGTTTAAAACACCTTGGAAATTAGCTAAATGCAGGGTATTAAAGTTTTTTAGTATATTAATAAGAATATAACAGTGAAATAAGAAGGAATAAATAGCAATAATTAATATATATCCCAAACGATCCACAAGAATTAACATAATAACAAAAGTGCCTAACATGTAACATCGAGAATATATAATACTAAGCAAATGGACCTTTGTAAGAATTACTGCATCACAAAATAATACAGGAAGCTCAGGTAGCATGTCAAGAGACCCTTTTGGAACTTATAAGAGATTTATTCCTCGAGGCCTTCTTGATGAGAGTTGTGATGTTGGCCTACTACTCGGTGATGACTGCTTACATACTTTGCTCCTTGGGGGCTGGCTAACGACGACTTACGGCCTCTTTCAGGTCCCTACAAGCTTTTCAGTTGACCCATATCCGAAGACTGAGGTTGCCAGTCCATTAGCGTGATATTTTTGTCCTGGAACCATTGTATGAGAAAGAAGACTTGTGAAATGGGGCATTGTCCTACTAAAAAATTATATTACGAGTATTTTAGTAGAGATTTGGGCCTCATAGAAGCACGCAATAGCTTGATATTTCTCTGAATTTATGGTGCCATCACAAACGGTGAGGAAACGGAACCGTTAACTTAAAATGCAGTACCATACCATTTCAGACCGTCCACCATGATTTAATGTTGTCACTATGTAATATCGATAACACTGCTCACAGGGCTTCTTACGGACTTTAACTTTGCCTTCGGTCGAAAATATCTTGAAGGTGGACTTGTCTGACTAAAAAACACGTCCCCACTGATGCATGGCTCAATTGCGGTGAATATGTGCCCAATCCAGTTAACCCTCGCTTTTGTGGAAATTGGCAGCCTTTAACTGCGTTCAGTTCTTTTGCATGCTTCCTGTGACGGACCGTTATGACGAATGCTTTAACCACGCCACCCTCTGTTCATTCCATTGCAGCCTGATTGCGCTTTTCCTATGTTCGAGAAGACTCAAGCAAAGCAAAGACAGGTCGGTCTAGGATGCCCCATTTTCTCGGATTCACTTCAACATTTCTACAAACATCACTGGAATATGATCCGTTTACACTTTGGGCGATTTGTCGAGAGCAGAACACCTCTTCGTGCAGTCTGGGTATCAGATTTCTTTTCTCCACTGTAAAATGACGCGTTTTTGCCATTATCAGATCCAGTTGACATGGACTATAATATCAATGCAAATATAAAATTTGTACTCTTCCAAACCGCATATATTTTGAGAGCATCACCATTTTAGATATTTAAAAAAATATCTACAAACAAAAGTACCTTAATTTTGCTCTCCACTTGTATTAGACATATGCTTGTAAATCTACACTAACATTCCTAGAAATCCTCAAAGAATAAAAAAAAATCCAGGTGCTTGAAAACATTTATCCCGCTGCGGTATTTGCTTTGCTTGGAATAATAAAATTATTACATTGATAAAGCAAGTGATAATGATCTGTAACCCAAGCGATCAAAATTTAAAAGCGACCTGTTTGCATATATAATTTAATTAAGGGCTCCAATTACATTAAATATTCGGCTACGGAATGAAATCGCTTCTGAATGCAATGACTTCTCATCTTGTTTGATCAAAGACCTGCTAAAAGTGTAAAATATGGAATAACTAAGTATAATCAAGTACTTACCATTGGATAGGAATAAAAGGAAGTATTGAATATCATCCACGTTCACCTGATTTCACTTCACTTGATTTTCAATTGCACGCTACCAAGAGTATGCAGATTAAATTCTAAAACACCTCTTGAATAAATTCAAGATTTAATTAGGTATGAGAAAGAGGCAATCACCGCATGCCTTTAGACGATGTGTACGAATCAGTTCTTCGACACTTTCATAAGTACATTCATGCTGCACGAGAACATTTTGAGCACTTGGATTATTAGTTAATCCAATTTTACATGCAAACAATTTATTACAAAATATTGACTATTTTAATTATTAATTCATCTTTAATTGACAATAGTCATAAGAATATATTGTTTAGGAATTCCACCCTAGTCAAGAAGGAAAGAAATACACGTAAATTAGGTCACTTTATTGTCGCTTATATATATATATATATATGAGGAATTAAACCACATTTTCCGAAGACAATTTAATTCAGAACAGTGTCGGTGTATCTCACACCCTTTTTCAACTGACACTGGATAGAAAATATAAGAAAAAAATGCATACAAGCATAACAGGTCGTGAAATATCCCCTCTTTTATCCCCAATTCCCTACTTGTGGCTAATCTGGGGGGGGGGGGTTACGCCTAAACATATTGAAGGGCTGACATTTAACTATTTTATTTATATGCTTTCTTATTACAGGATTAAAAGAAAATTAACCCTCAGATAGATTTAAATTAGGAACTGACGATATCAAGCTCGATTCTACGATTCTTCTCTTAACATAGTTAGCCGATTTAAATACCATTTTACTTCCATTGAAATTGATCGTAGGATTCTTGTCTCTAACATGGCAAAATATTCCACTGCTTTCGCTGTTTACTCTAATATCTCTTTTGTGTTCATACAATCTCTTGTCTAGATTTCTCTTCGTTTTTCCTATATAAACTTTATGGCAATAGTTGCATGGTAATGCATAAACTCCTATGTTAATATGTTCTTTGGGTTTCCTGGCCATCATCAATTGGTTTAAGGAATTATTATATTTAAAGGCTAGATTAATACCCGCTTTTCCAAATGTGTCCTTTAAACTATTTAATTTATTATTAAATGGCAATGTTATGCATTTGTTGAAGTCATTAGTGCGGAAAGGCTTATTACCATAGAATGTTTTCCTAGCTGCAAAGTGGGCAGACGATATGAACCAATCGGGGTAATACAAATTAGAAAAAATGGTCCTAATAATGAAAATTTCTTCATCTAAATAGGAAGGATGACATATTTTGTATGCTCTAAGGAAAAGGTTAGAAATTCCTGATTTTTTAACAGTATTATCGTGAAACGAAAAATAATGTATATAGGCATTCGACTGGGTTGGTTTCCTATTCACGTCAAGTTTTAATTCATTGTGATCTTTATTAATGAGGACATCTAAAAATGGTAATCTATTATCATATTCCCATTCCTATTTAAATTTGATGGAGACATGCAGATTATTCAAATTATTAAAAAAGGTATCAAAATCATGGCCATTAGGCCATACAGAAAATACATCGTCAATGTACCTTAACCATATAAAGTTAGGGGGAGATATTGTGGGAAGGAGTTCAGTCTCAAAATATTCCATGAAGAGACATGCCAATATCGGAGATAAACTATTTCCCATGCTAAGGCCAAATATTTGTCTATAAAACTCATTATTTACTCGAAACGCATTGTCAGAGAGACATAATTCAACTAAATCGATAAATTTACTCGTAGAAATGGGAAGATCCAAATTAAATCTAGACATGATTTCCCGCAGAAGGCCCATGGTTTGGTCAACCGGAACTTTGGTAAACAAAGAGTTTACATCAAAGCTCACAAGTTTTCCATCCGGTAATTGCAAGTGGAAAAGCGAGTATTAATCTGGCCTTTAAATATAATAATTCCCTAAACCAATTGATGATTGCCAGGAAACCCAAAGAACATATTAATATAGGAGTTTATGCAATACCATGCAACGATTGCCATAAAGTTTATATGGGGGAAACGAAGAGAAATCTAGACAAGAGATTGTATGAACACAAAAGAGATATTAGAGTGGGCAGCGAAAGCAGTGGAATATTTTGCCATGTTAGAGACAAGAATCATACGATCGATTTCAATGGAAGTAAAATGGTATTCAAATCGGCCAACTATGTTAAGAGAAGAATCGTATAATGGAGCTTGATATCGCCAGTTCCTAATTTAAATCTATTTGAGGGGCAATTTTCTTTTAATCCTGTAATAAGAAAGCAAATAAATAAAATAGTAAAATGTCAGCCCTTCAATATGTTTGGGCCTAACCCCCCCCGAGATTAGCCACAAGTAGGGGATTGGGGATAAAAGAGGGGATATTTCACGACCTGTTATGCTTGTATGCATTTTTTTCTTATATTTTCTATCCAGTGTCAGTTGAAAAAGGGTGTGAGATACACCGAAACTGTTCAGAATTAAATTGTCTTCGGAGAATGTGGTATAATTCCTCATCTTTTCTTGCGATATTGCATTAATTTTCATCATATATATATATATATATATATATATATATATGTATATATATATATATATATATATATATATATATATATATATATATATATAATGTGCGTGTGTGTGTAAATGTTAGTGTTAAAAAGTGAATTTTCTTATAATTTCGGAACTTTTCCAAAGTTGGAAAATTTTTACATTGAAAATTACCTGCATTGTCGCCATGCAGAAGAAAACCCAGGCAATCATCGGAATTGATGCCTTGGCTAAATCTCTCCAAGAAAACTTTTGCAGCAATTCAGAGTAAAGAAGATTGGCGCCGAGAGAGAGCTGCAATTGAAGATTTTATCCGATGAAAATAAGCTCTGATTTCCTTGGAGAGGTTGCAACTTGTGGAGATATTCACTTTACCGATGATAAAAGAAGCTCTAAGGTCATGCGATGCATTTGAATGAAGTAAACTCACTTAACTCTTCAATAAAAACAATGGGAGTTTATTTAGAACTTTTATTTTTTCCCTTCGTCTCAATAAAATAAAATTAGGATGAACTTAGATTAAATTCTAAACTAACAAAAATACATGAATATACATCCTTTTGGCGCTAAAGACAAACCCTTTTTTATAATCTCAGAATAATAATATGTAAACCTACAACACTTTTACCAAATTTGCCATGCTTAATATAGTTTTAATTTAATGCTCTTTGCAAATAGGTTGAGAGGAACTTTGGTGCTATAAGAAGTGTCTGAACAGGAAAGGTAAAAATGCCATCTGTGTTTGTTAAAAAATATTTGTTTTGCATAAAGTAAAATATCTCAAATTAATCATGTCACACTTTTCAAAACATATTGGACAAAAGCAAGACGATTATGATATAATTGTTTATATGATTTATAAATACTAGAATAATTTTTCGGACTCCCACTAGACTTTCCTGTGCTACTTTTAAGTAATAATATATTTCATATCAGGTTGGAAATTTAATTATTTTGCCTAAAATCAAAAACGAGGCAAATGTTCATCCGAATAATTTCGTTGTATCGATGACTATAAATTAAATGAATATAAAAAGTTAAGGTGTAAAATGAAAAAAGTGGGATAAATAATGCAAGCAAGCATTTTTTTAAACGAAACCATTTAAATATTTTTCGACAGTACTGCTTGAAAAGCCCAATTGCGTAAAAGTTTGACTTAATTAAATTTATTGTCAAATGCCCTACTTAGTTATAACTAAATATCCCACCAAAACGCCATATATGCTATGTAGTATATATAATATACTAAATTGTCACGCTGAAATAAATTCAGCATAATGTGACATGAATAACTGAAGCAACTATACGATTGAATTGCATTGGGAATGTAGCATAAATTCCTCCCACAGATATATCTACAAATTTCCAAACCGCTCTTGGTCCCTGAATTGTGAAAGGCTCCTGTATATACCTTACTTAAGGTTAAGTTATTCTGAATGATTTTTATTACATCCGAATTTATCTCAATAAATAATTTGGGAAAATCATATCAAATCCGACTATACCAAAACGAACGGAATATTCTTGCGTACTTAAGCCTTATTGATCCATAGTGAAAGAAGCAAGTGAATTTTGGACAAAGGAAAACTTTATTTTAAATCTGAATTGCAGATTTACATACATTGTATATGATACAGTTTTTTTGCAGGCAAGGGTCATCCACTGTGTGGCATAAGTGGATAAAAAGGGGGATCGCTAAAACATGACCTTTTCTAACCTTACCCCCCAAGAAATTTTATAAGTTTTCTTTGTTCAATAAATAGTGGTAAGAATGGAACATTATTTTTCATCCTATGTATTTAATTACCAATGTATCTTTATACTCATTGGAATTAGAAAAAGAACTAGAAGTGCATCAAAATGTTATATGCTTTTGGTCTACATTACATTACTCGCTTTTAACTTATAATTTCTGTAATCAAAGTTAATTAATTGCTTGTTATTATAAGCACAAAAGCAGTAGGAAAAAAGTCAATTTAGAAACGGCTTAAGGTGCCTGCTCTAATATTTAATGGTGATGTAAAAAATGGAGTATTTATTATTGGCCCTAAAATATTGATGATTGCGCGAGGAGGATTATTGAGTTCAGGTGCTCTTTCCTTTTTATTTCAATATTCAATCAGTTTTGCAGGTTGAAGAGGTTAATATATAAAAATCATATAAATATCACGCTGTATGGGAAGAAAATGTTCTGAATAAAAGAAAAGAAAGTAATTTACCTCAAATTTGTAAGAAACTCTACAAAATGAAAATACTGATTTGATTTTAATGATCTAAAATTTTATAACCTTCAAATTTAAATTTTGACATATAACGGCTACTGCTGGAACAATATACATTCGTAGGAAGTGCTCTTCTGACCTTCGAATAAATGATCTCATCTGGTCTAAAAATGCCTAAATTTCTCTTAAGAATTATAATAATCCGGGAATGAAAATCACCAGTGACAGGATTTCAGGTCCGAACAGGTAAACTTTAGGCCTTTTAAATTCTAAATAGGCTCAAGCAAATTGAATTGGAAAGAGTTTTATTTTCTAAACCAAAGAGAGAACGAAAATTATTCGAATCAAATCCTCTACAACAGAATAGCAACCGACATCGCGTTCTACTGGAAAAGTGTTCAAAGTGTTCCCATCGAGGATGTTAAGAGTAATTATGATATTCTAAGTATGTTGCATCCATAATAAGTCGCTGAAGAAAGCTATCTGTAATCTTTCCCTTCATACTAACTTTCTTGTCCCTGATAAATTTTATGAAAAATGATTTGAAGTCAGGTCCTTGCAGAAATCCATTGCTACAAAGATTTCTACCACCATTGGCAACAGCCAGTTTTAAATTACGTTTTCCTCCCCACTACTTGTCTAGCTCAGGAACAATTTTAATTTCCTTTTATTTAAACTAACATGTCACGAAAATGCGCCATAAAACTTGATCCCTTACGCCAAATATTCTGCTCAAAATCACTACTTAGAAAAAATTCTCCCATTTAATTCTATCGATCAACCCATTTTTGTTACTAGACATTTTATTTTGACCAAACTTTTAATACTTCTTCCTTTTCCAGCATGAAATAAAGACTCCACCCTTTCTTGATATGATCTTGAACAAAAGATGAGCTTGCACTTAAGACAACGGAACAATTTTCCTTATACTAGACTTATGTTTAATTAAATATTTGAGGGTTAAAATTTAATAAAAATAAAGTTAGGTAAATTTAATATCTCTTTTGTAGGTGAAAAATGAGATTTACTATTAATATATTATTACCAGTCAATCTCAAAAGAGAGAGTAAATTGGTAGGGCAAGGGTATTTATTACATATAGTAAAATTGTTAGAGTCAAATCTCTCACCTAACCCTATTATTAGGAATTCTTGCTTCTGTGGCTCTTAGGAAGCATTTAAATATTTACTCCATAATTCCATAATTATCTAGAAGTTGTAAACGTTTTTATCTTTCCTCTATTCAGTTTCCTCCATCTTTCTCTCCTTGGCCTTCTTTTTTTAGTTTTCCTAATTTCTTAGTGAAGGAAGGGAATAGAATCTTCTTACTTTATAAATAAAATCAGGTTGAACAAGATCAAACTAAATTTTTCTTCAAATCTGTCAAGATTTGGGGTGTTCTTCAGACAGTTTGGACATAAATCATTATGCATTTTTCCACTTTTTCAATCATTTTTTTAAATTGATGTTCCAGAGAGAAGCTTTTCAAAGGCCGTATGTGCTTCGAGAAGGACGGAAAGCTAGGCTTGGGATGATTCATAGCAATATATTTAGGACTTAAAATTTACAACTTGGTTTTATTAGTTTTAAACGAGGTGTTGACTTTATCTGCTTTTGATTTATATTGTGTATTTAGCTTTTAAAATAAATGTTTAGGTTCATATTGTAGAAGATTATTATAATTTTCAATCCTCAGTAAACTTGCTGCTTCTGCATTTTAAATAATTTTATGTGATCGACTCTAAATAATATATTTGTCAATACATGTTGGAATTATATATTATTACGTGGGGGTGTCAATAAGTTTTGCAATTCGGATATAAGGAAACAATTTATGACGAAAAAGGTTTTATTATTTTTCCATATAACTGCCCTCGACTTCAATGCAATTGCACCACTTGTCCCTGAGGCTTCGAATTCCCGACAACCAGAAATCTCTTCACTGATGTTCAATCCAATCCTGGACAGCGAGCTGGACATCTTCATCGTTCCCAAACCGGCGTCCACGCAGTGCATCCTTGAGCTGGCGGAATAAAAAGTAGTCCCTAGGGGCTAGATCTGGACTGTAGGTGGGATGGTTGAGCTCCTCGAATCTGCACTCGCGCAGGTCAGCTTGTGCAACTCTGCCCTTGTGGACTTTGACGACGTTAAAGTCGATCATGGGGCGTGAGGTTTCTAGGGACCCAACGGGCAGAGACCTTGGTCATGGCCAAATTGTTGCGGATGATGTTGATAGCACTTCTATGTGATATTGCAAGTTCTCGCTCGATTTCTTTGACCTTCACCCGTCAGTTTTCGAGGATAATCCTCTCCCCACAGGCCAAATTGTCCTCGTTGGTCACATCCGACCGGTGTCCTGGACGGGGGTCATCTTTAAGGGACTCACGACCATGGAGAAACTTCCTATTTCAGCGAGCAATGGTTGAATAGGAAGGGGCGGTGTCGGTGTACACTACAACTATGCGTTAATGGATCTCTTTTGCATTCTTGCCTTCCTTGGTCAAATATTTGATCACTCTGCGGTGCTCAACCTTCTCCATTGTTGAAAGATTTGTGACTGACGATCTGCAATCAGCTACTGCTTCTTAAATAGACGAGGCAGGAGCGTGCAGCTGCAGGCCTTGACTTGTTATAACTTGTCCTAACATCCCCACAAACAACCATCCCCCTTCTTCTGTTTTGCCCTACCGATTTGCAAAACTTATTGACCGCTCTTCGTATATTTTAAATATATTAAGATTTTATAACAATAAATAAATTATTAATTTAATAGAGTAAGTTCTGCTGTTAACTATTCAAAGAACAACTTTAAGTCCTCTCAATTCTCTGAGCCTAAGTGAGAGTACAGCTTCATAACAGATCTTAGTTTTTATCCTAAGGTGACCTAAGTAATATAAATAACAAATGATTTATATCCCTTGATATCTTATGAATTTATAGAAGAATTGATTGACTTAATTACAGTCTTTCATTGTCCGGGTATTTTTAACAAACCCAATTCCATATGTTTATTTCTTTTTTATTTTTTTTATAGGTACTCGTTTATTTTATTAAAGTACAATACCAGTAAATCATATGAAAGGTAATTATGCTACTAGGCTTTTCTTCTTACTTAATTATACCAAAATATTTTATGATTCTAGTTCTATATAATTTATACTCATAATCGTAGCTCCCACCAAAATCCTAATCCATATCCAAATATATATATATATATATATATATATATATATATATATATATATATATATGCACGAGGTCCTTCCTTATTCGACCAAAAACTATCGGCCTGTGTGTTTGGTGCGCAAACTAGCAATCATCCACATCCAAGCTTAAACCGCTTCATGACGGAAATATTGGGAAATAATTCAAAGAAAAAAGAGAATAGAAATCTTAATGGAGATGAGCCCGAGAAAAGCCAAGATAAAAGAACACGTCACTCTGACAAGGACTCGAACTTCAGATCTCTGGTTATCTTGACCAGTCCTCTGCCCACTGAGCTAACGGGACCATTGAGCGAGGCAATACCTTTCGTCATTTTAACTTTGTCAGAGATAGAAGGTTACCCCATCCATCCAGAAGACAACGTCTACCCGTAGCGCCTGAGACTGAGGCACCTGCAAGCCCAGACGGCCCATCGGAAACAGCGAAATTTCGCGCGGTCAGACAACCCGGGTAACTGCGGAAGTTGGTCGCCGGCGACCTACTTCCGCAGGCTGAGTATAAATATTTCGATAAAAGCTTCGAGAAATTAGTATCATACAGCCCAATCTTTGTTAGCAACCACGTACAGTCCCATACGCCCTACTTCGCCTCCCAACGGCTTCCAGCTTCGAACGCGACAAGTCACCTCTACCCAGCCTTTCTCGTACCTATGCCAGAATTCCAGCCAAATATATACGATAGACACGGACAGGCATCTATCGCTTGGTTATCAACTTCGTTCACGACTGAAGTACTCCCTCGATAATTTCTCAGCGAGGTTAAAGAAGAAGGAATTTTGCAAGTGAAACTTTGCAGCGCCTCGCTGACTCGTCGTATCCAAGCCTCCAGTTAATTAAACTTTACGTGAGTCTTCCCATCATTTGCACTCTCCCCCATTTCCAAGGGAGCAATTATCTTACATCCTCTCTTGGACTCTCGTACCCGTTGAGTCATTTTGTATCCCCTGCCCGTTTGCTAACCCTGGTCTCATTTTATTTGTTGTCATTTATTTGCTTGCGTTATTAATATTTTCTTTGTATATAGTAAAGCCATTTTTCTACCATCCGTTTCTCTAATCCCAGAACTTCTAAGAATAGATTTAGGCCAACCGCACTCGATTTTGTTCATTTAACCTTCGCACTGGATCTGTATCCCAATCTTCTGGCGTGCCCTCTTGGCGGTCACCATACGACATCTATATTATATTCTGGTGTCAGGTATGGAGTCACCCGCAGTATCTAATTTCATTTCTTTTAGACCTGTGACAGATTCTAATGGGTGATTATTCTTGTATATTAAAGGTTCTTGTAATGGAAACTGTAAAAAAAACTTTAATCATTTACCATTTTTCCTTTTGTGTGCATATTTTGTATTTAATTTTGGGACCATGTGAAACTTCAACCCTTTCCAAGCCTCATAAAACGTCTGCCATATTGTAAAAGAGTCAATCTTATTTCTTTTTTGTATTTTGTTTATCGTTTTCTTCGTTGCGTATTGGGCAACACAGGCTCTCGCTAAATTCCGGAGTTAATATTTCGAGTATAATTAAGAATTCGCGCCGTGAGAAATAATTTTCGATGTGTTTGTGTGTTTTTTTAAGTGAAGAAACGTAGGTCCGCCAAAGCCTACCAGCACTTTCCCCTGTGCTTCGAAATAATTCCCCCCATTTTTTTGTGCTTTTCTTGGAAGCTGGTCAAGGCGATAAAATGTCCTCATTAGTTAACACGTTTAAGATGCAAGGAAAGTTACTTGGGCTCAGCAGCAAGGACCTCTTAGCTTATATCCGAGATTAGGAAAGGATCGGAAGAGGAAGAGAAGAAAGAAGAGAAAAAGAGGAAAGAGAAGAAAAAGAGAAAGAACAAAATGAACGAGAAGAGAGAGAAAGAATCTGCCTTCATGAACTTGAAATGAATAGGACCAGGAACGAGACGCTATCCATCAGCTAGAGGTCACAAGCTCCCCCTCCTGCGTCTGTTAGGCTTCCCATTTTCAAGGAAGGCTAGGATTTCGGAGCCTTTTTAATCCACTTCGAGAAAATCTTCGAAATCAACCATTGAGACATCGATGAAGATGGAGTAACTCAATTGTTGCACTTGCTAAATTCCTAACTCCGAGATAGATTCATATCACTCTTCACGGAGGCAACAATTGATTATTGGACCTTAATATCAGAGTTACTGGCGTCATATAAGATGACCCAAGACTTTTACGGATCCAAATTCAGATATGCCCTTCTTCAGCCAGGCCAAACGTTTTGTCAGTTTGGGTACACCCTCCAGCGTCACCTTAACCTTTGGTTCGATGCTTCTAAAATCCCGCATCACTACGATGCCCTCGTTGACTTCTTTCTGAGAGACCAGTTGTTGGCTGCACTTCCTGCAGAAGTCAGATCTTTCATAAAAAAACTGGTGGTGCCACATATTCAAGGAGTGCACAGAAGAGGCCAACATTTATTTAGCAAACCACAAGCTATATCCAAAAGAAGGAAAGAAATCTTCTCCCCTTTCTCCAAATCGTAAAGCAAACAAAGTTAAATTTATCCTGCAAAATGAAAGCGAGTTTGACAAGGTAACTGAGCCATCAAAGCCGAAACCACTTTTTTTGTCCGAACACCGGGATGTAAAACTGTTCTCTCCAGGCCCCCCTACGACATCTTTTCCCAGGAGACCCATCCTTTATTTTTTCTGTGGTGTGGAGGGTCATGTGAAAACGAACTGTTCAGGAATAACTCTTCTCACCAGGTTCACCAGATCTGTACCACGTCGGCGCCTCCGTCAACACCATCGGAATTTTCTGCTCCCCCGAACATCTCAAGTCTCGGCGGCCACCAGGTAAACTTCTTGTTTGATTAGAATAGCCCTGGAGGGCTTAAGTTCGAATCCGGAACGATTAATGGCCGCCGTGTCTCCACTCTTGTGAGAGATACTGGGTGCATCTGCATAGTGGTGTCGGACAAGCTGCTTTTCCCTGTACCTCCAGTGTTCCCAGAAATATCAGTTCAAGAATAACTCTTCTCACCAGGTACACCAGAGCTGTACCACGTCAGCGCCTCCGCCCCCCCTTCGGAATTTTCTGTTCCTCCGAACATCTCAAGTCTCGGCGGCCACCAGGTAAACTTCTTGTTTTATAAGAATAGCCCTGGAGGGCTTAAGTTTAAACCCGGAAGGATTAATGGCCGCCGTGTCTCCACTTTTGTGAGAGATACCGGGTACACCTGCATAGTGGTGTCGGACAAGCTGCTTCCCCCAGTATCCCCATACCATAATATATTCGCCGTCGTGCACGACTACTTGGGGCGCGCCAATCGGTCCCCTATAGTTAAGTGCTACATCGATCGTGCGTACTTCACTGGCTGGGCAGAAGTAGACTCACGGCCAATAATTTTAGCAAAACATCTAATTATTATTTTTGACTAAAATTATGAATGTGTAAAGCAAAGTTTTGATTTGTTTGAGTGCATACAAGTTTATTTAGGAGTAATAATAGAGTATTGGAACTATATAGATAATTTATTGTGTATTACACAGAAATTTATTTTCCTCTTAATATTTTGAATGATGACCCTCTTTTTTTTAAACCATATCGATTCTGCTGGGAATGCTAGAAACCAATGTTTGACCTTTTGTATGTTTAAAGACATTCAACTGTTCACCATTGTTGGTTTTTCTCTATCAACCCGTCTTTTGAGGATGGATCACAGATTTTCGATAGGATTGAGATCTGGAGAATTACCCTGCCAGGGCTGCAAATTTAAATCCCTTTACGTCCAAGATACTCTCTTTAAACCTATTAGCAGTGTAGGAAGGTGGCCCATCTTGTTGGAAAATAAAATTATCCTCGCCAAACTGCCTTTCACTGGTTGGAAGAAGATGGTCATTAAGGACATTTTGCTACCATGTTGAATTCATAGAAGTTTCTTTTTCAGAGTTGATATAGAACCGACTCCCCTTGAAGAAAAGCATCTACGCACATGAATAGTTTCAAGATGTTTGTCCTTCGGAACTATTCAAGCCTCTTTATGGAGTTCACCTTTTCTCCTTATGACAAAACTTTTTTCAGATGGGCCAAACAGGCGTAATGGTGCCTTATCAGAAAAATTATTTTATTTCTTGCAAAAGGCAAGTCTGTCCTTGACGTTTTTCTTGGACAACGACGTTTTTTGGCACCACTCCGTGAAGCAAGACCCATTACAAGATGTCGCCGTCGAACTGTTTGAACTGAAACGCTACTGACACTTCGATCTTCAAAGAATTTCGGAATAAAACTCAGTCTTGGCGATCAGAGGACAAACGTTGACGACTAGGTTCCTTTTTCACAATTACTGAACGTATCTCTTTGAAAGTTTTAATGATTCTATAGGCAGTTCTTTCACATGCAATGCCTTTAGCAACAAATTCCCTTGGATTGAGGCCATATTGGTGTAAAGAAACTATTAATTGGAGCTTTTCTTTTAGGCAAAACACTCTTTGTAATAACAATTTTTTTAAAATTATTTTGTAACAAAAGAAGATTATTTATTAATTCAAAATTAATAGTATGAACAATTAATATTTTTCATACGATTCCAGCTTGAGATCAAGAGCAGGCGTGTGATGCCCACTAGAAAGGACTAGAAAGGATATGTCACCAAACCAAAATTTTACCAAAAAACTATTGATCTGCAAAGTTATACTGAATAATTAGTAGTCACACAAATCATCTACCATATTAATACCAAATAAATAATTTTCAGAAGGTATTTTATACGTAATAGGCAAAGAACAGTTTTGCCAAAATCATTGGCCGCGACTGTAGTAGCAGCACCTATTAAAATTAAATTCTGCTCAGTCCTCATTGGCCAGTGCCCACTAGTCTTCAGAATTCAAGGAGGTCATGACCCAATACTTCGCAAGTAACCAAAAGAACTGCGATTCCATCCGTTTCCTGTGGGCTAAAGCCCAGCAAAAGAGCAAGAAGCCACCCGACGATTCAAGGTGATCTCCTACAAAGTTACAGACCAGTTACTATACAGAGCCCGGTCAAAAAACGGTAAATCCCCGATGCGAGGATTATGTGTCTCGCGTTTCCAGTTTGGTCATATTTTAACCACTGCCCATGACAGCCTATTTTCATGCCATTATAGCCACACGAAGACCACCCAGAAGATCTTCAAATATTTTTATTGGCCATGCGCCAATGAAAAAATCCTTCGATATTACAGGTCTTGCGACATATGCCAAAAGACTGCTGTCAAATAACAATTTAAGTCCGCACCATTGCAGAGAGGACTCCTAATCTCAGAGCCGTTTTTATGTGTCGCAATTGATCTCATAAGTCTGATATAACCTCCGTCTATTAAGGGTCACAGTCACGCGCTAACTTTAGTGAATTTTGCCTCCCGATTGCACGAGGCCATGCCATTGAAAAATATAGACAGTATCTCCTGCGCAAAAGAACTAATATCCATCTTCCTCCGCATTGGATTACCCAAGGAAATCCTGTCGCTAATTCACATTGCAACTGATGGAGTACGTCGGCAAGTTCCTGATGATAAAACCCCTTTTTACCATCCCGTTTTACCCAACTGGTAACGGGATGTGTGAGAGGCTCAACGGTTCCGTCAAATCCATCCTCAAGAAATTGTTCGGCCAACAACCCAGAGAATGGCAAAGTGTCTTGCCAGTAGTCCTTTTTGCATAAAGTGGAATTCCCCATCGCACCTTCGGTTTTGCCCCATTTGAGCTTCTCTATGGACGTTATCTTAAAGGGCCCGTCAGCATTCCAAAGGAGCTCTTCTTCAATTCGAAATTAAACCAGGAGATTCAATCCTCCTACGCTTACCTCCTAGACCTAAGGCAGAGGTTAGGAAAGTGCTCAGAGATCGTGCATCAAAACCCCGAAACAAACTTGGGCCAGTATGAAACCTACTTCGACTATAAGTCCCAAGAACGAAAACTTAAACCCGATGACGAAATCATTTTACTGCTCCCCACGTAGAACAATAAACTTTGAGCCCATTGAAAAACCCTGCCCAGTGATCAAAAGACGTAGCCCCGTCGACTCCTTGATCCAAACCCCGTCTGGCACTATGCTATTCCACGTGAACATGACTCAAATGTACCATCGATGCGCTTGTGCCAATCAACTTGTGGCTTTGGACGAAGAATCCGCCTTGGAGTCCAGCTCCCTGCTTGATCCCTTGGTCTTAGTACAAGTTGCCTGCGTGGGAAAAGATGCGGAATATCCTTTTCACGTCTTGCTAGATACTCCCGATTCCCCATCGACCGAGTTTAGCATAAACCCTCAGCTTACGATTCAACAGAAGACCCAGTTGCAAGCATTACTCACCCAATTTACCGATGTAATCTAGGATACCCCCGGTTGTGCTACCCAGTTTTAGCCCAATATTCGGCTCACTACCTAGGAACCTGTCCGTTTGAAGGCCATACCCCCTCCCCGTTTACTTAAGAAAAGCGTTCAAGGAGCAAGTAGACAAGCTATTGAAGATGGGTATTATAGAGCCCTCGGAGTCATAGTGAAGAAAGCAAACAATTCTGACCAGATGTGCATCGACTTCCGTAAGTTAAACATAGTCACCGTATTCAACGCCAAACTGATTCCCCTCATCGATCATTATTTGCACATGTTCGAGAAGGCCAAATTCATTACCGAAGTAGATCTGTGTAAGGCCTATTACCAGATTCCATTGAGGAAAGAGGTAAAGAGGTACACAGCTTTCCCCATCGACAAGGACTTTATGCAATTCCCGCGACTCCCTTTGAGTTGGTGACAGCATGTAGCAATTATAACTGAATGATGAGGCGAATATTGGAGGGGTTGCCCTACGTCACCTTCTACTTTGACAAAGTTTACGTGGCGACCCAGGAAAGGTACCACCATCTGGCTGCCCTTAGTGCTCTCTTGTGCCGACTCCGTGAACACCACCTCACAATTGGCCTCAACAAATGCCACTTCACCTTTGGCATTATTGACTATTTGGGTTTCCACATAGGGAACGATTCCTTGGCTCCCCAAACTGACAAAATCAAGGCAATTGTCGAAATGCCCCTTCCTGAAACAAAGAAGCAGATGAGGTCCTTCTTGGTGTCCACCTCCTTCTACCGACGTTTTATTATGAACTTCGCCTCCATCACCGCGCCCCTGTGTGATCTCTTCGAGAATAAGACCTCCCTCTGTGCCCCGTCTAGACACCCCGTTCGATCGCTAGCTTTGATCAGCTTAAAGGGAAGTTAGCTCCAGCACCGATTATTTTCTCGTCCAGTATGGTGACCATGGCGAAAGTTTCCCTATCGCGTTTGCGAGCCGTAAGCTCCTTCTCCGCGAGAAAAACTATGCGGTAATTGAGCGAGAGGCTCTTGCCATCGTTTGAAGAATCCACAAGTTCAAAATGTTTCTCTTAGGTAAAAAAGTCATCATCGAGACAGACCATAAAGCCCTCTCTTACCTAAGAAACGTTAAGAACAAAAATGGTTGCCTCATAAGGTTGAGTATCTCTCTCCAAGAATTCTATTCAAAATTGTGTACATTAGGGGTTCCGAAGATTGCTTGGCGGACAGCTTAAGCACAAATCCTCTGGATTCCTCTCCAGTAATTTCCCATTAATTAATTGTAACGTTAAATGAATTACTTTTGTATATATTCCTGAATAATTCTTTCAGTTTTGTGTAATGTCTTATAAGAATATGTGCCCTTAATTGTATTTATTATTGTGTATATAATTTGTATGTGTTACTAGGTTCGTACGCTTTGTACCTATTTTTTGTCCTGTGGGACTTTTCCTTTCTTTTAATATCCTTGTATATAAGCCCCTGGTTATATAGACTCTGATGACCCAGGCTATTGATAACTATTAGGGTTTATTCACACTATAGGTTCGGTCACACTCCACTCTCGCTCCGGTCTTGGTTAGCTCACAGTCCTGGTGCATTCACATGTCCGGTCTGCTCTCGGTCCAATCCTTTCTTTTCCTTCAACACCAGTGGAGGTCATACCACCAGTTACGGAAGATGTGTGACTTTTCTGCAACCGATTTGGCAATAATCGCCATTGCACTTGATAAAGAAGAATAAAGAAAGCATAAAAGGAAGAGATTGTGGGTTCATCCTATGTTGCATGATAGAAAGAGTGAAGGAGAATTTCATACTTTATATCCTCATCTTATTGATGATGAGAGTAAATTCTATAACTATTCCAGAATGAACACTTTGGAACATTTAAAAAAATACTATCAAAAATTGAGGATGACCTGAAAAAGGAAAAGACACCATACAGAGAAGCAATCACTCCAAGAGAAAAACTGGCTGTGTGAAAACATACCATACAGAGAAGCAATCACTTAAAGAGAAAAACTGGCTGTGTGAAAACATACCATACAGATAAGCAATCACTTCAAGAGAAAAACTGGCTGTGTGTCTAAGGTAGAAATCAAAATCATTTTCGCTACCTTCCAGTGATCAGGGAAGTAACTCACATTCAGGCACGCGTTCATGGTATTCATGAGCCGCAATAAGATGTTAGGCGGGGCTCGAATAAAATTTTCCCTTGTCAGTCCTGAACGCCCTGGTGCTCGCTGATGAAAGGACTTTAAGGTTTTTGAGAGCTCCTCGGCAGTAATTCTACCGCCGAGTCCTTCCATTTCCCTCTCCTGTTCTACGCAATGGTGAGGATGGGTTCTGTGTATCTGATCATTCAGGTAGTTAATAATTCCATCTTCGAAGTCTAAATCGAAGTCATCATTCTCTTCCGGGGATATCTTAAATATAGATGCCCAAAAGAGCCTGAATTCCTCTTCAATTCTTTCCACGTCAGTAATTTCAGTATTTTCACGTCTAAGTTTAATGGTCTTTAGTGGCTGTCCGCCTCTTATTCGTTTAACAGTCTGCCAGAATGTATGCGAGTCGGTTTCTATGTTTAGTCTGTCAATTAAATTGTTCCAAAGTACATTCTGTTGGTCCCTAATAAGAGTCATTAATTCGTCACGTATGTGTCGTGTTTGTCTATGTGTAGTGATGTTGGGGTCAATGAGGTTTACTTCATTTATCCGTTCCCTATATTCCCTCGCAAGGTATATCATTCTTGGGATTCATGAAGGGGCAGGAAGAGTTTTATACTTAACTCGAGAGATGGCTTCCTTGTTGGCTTTTAATAAATTCTCATTAATTTTATCCAACTCCTCGTCAATTTCCTCTATGGTGGCATTAGTTAAGGGTTCAGGGTTGTAACTTTCGAGGAGTTGTTTATACTTATCCCAGTTGGCTCGAGCGTAGCTCTTGCGTTCTGGGATAGGGATTTGAATAGGGGAGGTTGAAACTTTAATAAGGATAGCCTGGTGGTCGATGAATTTTGTGTAAAAATCAGTGAGAAGAATCAGAAAAAGTATTGTTGTTTTAAGAAGAAAAGTTATATTCCTTGTTTGTCATATTCAAAGTTTATTGTGGCTATAAATACATAGGAATAAAGAATCCAGATAATATATATATTTTTTTCCTTCATCCCATAAGGAAGCTAATGATTGCTTAACCCAGCCTGCAAAACTAGAGAGAGAGTACCATAACTTACTCAGACCCTATAACTGGTGACCCCTCTTCGTCGAACGATATAAGTGATTATTCAACAAAATGGATTCGCTAGGTGACGCATCAAGACTTCAACAAGCTGCTCAATTTCTCATTTGATTTTCACCAATTCTATTAATATTTCATCTGAAATTAACTTTTGCGTATTTTTTTTCAGTTTGTGCTCATATATAGGCTAGTTGTAAAAAATGTCCTTATATCAGTGATAAATGAAAAGAAAAATTATAAAGAAAATCATTTACCTACCTTTTGCTCGATCCCATTGTGGTGCTTTCTTCTGATTCTTTATGTTTCATAGGATGAAAGGCAGGAACATTTTCCTATACGAAGGCTGAATCACCACTGGAGCGGAGCAGGACCGTTGCGCTAGTGTTCACACTGGCTGTAACGGTCTGGTCTCGCGTCGCTCTCGTTCCAGTCAAAATATCTTTTGAATGTATCGTAAGCGGACCGTACCGCCAGTGTGAATTCTTACGTTGAAATGCATTAAACATTATGGACCGGACCGTGACCGGAGCGAGAGTGGAGTGTAACCGAACCTATAGTGTGAATCAACCCTTACTGTCTATCTTAGTGTATTATTATTCTTGTAGTTTTTTCTTATACCTTATAAAAATATGTGCCATTATTTATTTCATTAGTGTGCATATATTTTGAATGATTTACCTTGTTCGTGTGGAACTTTTTTTCTTTCTTTTTTTGTATTGTGGAACTTTTTTTTAATATCCTTTTTTGTAAGCCCCTGGTTAACGAGACTATGTTGACCCCGGCTATTAATAACCATTTTTCCTGTCTTATTGTATGTATTATTAATGTTATTTATTTATGTGTTAGGTAAAGGGAATACCAAGCATTTCTCGGGTCCCCTTTATTTGACTTATTTTTGTGCAGAGTACCCGGTACCATTCCTTTTGTAATTGTGTCCCTATGGGAAATTTAGCCGCATAATTACCCTATATTAGTCCGATGTCACTTCCTTCGGAAGATTTATCTTGAGAGGGGAGGAGATGTAAAAGAGAGAAGGTTACCCTGTCACCTAAAACCTAACTTCTACCCGTGGCGCCTTAGACGGATGCACCTACACGTCCAGACGGCTCCAAGGAAACAGCGAAAATTTCGCGCGGTCAGACAATCCGGGTTGGATTTTCTTTATCTTCCCGTCTTATCGACGCCGGACTCACGGTGCCAAGGATCTTTGCGCAAGGCTGCGAGGCCCACCGAGACTATTCATCCCCTTGCGCGCCAAGTCTAATAAGATCCCCGTACCCCTTTTGGGGACCCCGGTGAACCGCTTCCGCCGAGGCAGTATAAATATTTCGAGAGAAGCTTTGGTTAGCAGCCACGTATAGTTTCGTATGACCAGATTCGCCTCTTAACGGCTTCCAGTTTCAAACGCGACGTGTCACCTCTACCCGCTCATTTCTCAGTGAAGTTAAAAAAAAAAGAATTTTGCAAGGTGAACTTTGCAGCGCCCCATGGACTCGTCGTATCCAAGCCTCCACTCAATTAGGGTTTACGAGAGTCTCCCCATAATTTGCACTCTCTCCCCCTTTTCCTGGAAGAAATCACCGTCCATCCTCTCTCGGACTCTCGTACCTACTGCAAATTTTATCTATTTTTACATTTCTTCTTTAAATATTCGCCGAATATATCTGTGATAGAACGGGTTGAGGGCCAATGCTACCCACGTGCATTTCCGCTTTAAAGCCTGGCGCATTATCGCAGCCACCTTAGTCAATGTTTAAACAAGGAGGTTTATCTTCCCCAGTCGCCCCATGCGCCGACCTCGACAGATTGAGTTAGACTTAAGGGCAAATAAGGCATTGTTCTCAGGCTCGGCTGTGCATTCCCTCGAAGCTCACCCTTTATTGTCCCCCACGCCAAGGAGATCTCCCGGATATTTATATGGAAACTTAACTACTAAGATTCAGATTCGACATCCAGATTTTCGTCGTGAAACATCACTACGATCCACTCTCACCTTGTGCGCCAAGGGACCTCGACCTCGAGATTCACCATCACTTGTCCAGAAGGAGAACAATATCCCCTGAGTGCCAAGGTTTGAGCCTTCGTGACGCCAAGTCCACAAGGCTTCCCCTGTTGTTCAGAAAGAGAACAACGTTAGAACAGCCATTGTTCTTTCGAGCCCGTAGACAAGAAACGGTTCTCACCCCCCCCTGTTGTTCAAAAGAGAACAACGTAGAACAACCATTGTTCTTTTGATTCCATTGACCAGAAACGGTTCTCACCCCCACCCTGTTGTTCAAAACGAGAACAACGTTACAACAGCCATTGTTGTTTTGAGGCCGTTGACAAGAAATGGTTCTCACCCCTCCCCCTGTTGTTCCGAAGAGAACAACGTAGAACAGCCATTGTTCGTTTGAGCCCGTTCGCCAAGAAACGGTTCTCACCCTTCCCCCTTGTTGTTCAGAAAAGAACAACATTAGAACAGCTATTGTTCTCGAGTCCGTAGAAAAGAGACGGTTATCACCCCCCCCCCCTCCTGTTTTTCAGAAAAGAACAACGTAGAACAGCCATTGTTCTTAAGCCGTTCATCAAGAAACGGTTCTCATTCCCAAGACGCCACGTCAGGATCATTTAATTCCCCATTTCTTCGGCTGGCACTCGCCAGTGGACCGAAAATTCCTTCACGTCGCCTTCCTCTGCACAACAAGAATATTTACGTAAGCCGAACGTTACCTTTGAGTATTTATCCCTTTTGTCAACTCTATCCGGTGCTTTAAATGGTTTAGCGAACCATCACCTCCCTTTAACTTTATATTTGTGTTACCTTTTTAAATCTCTTAATCCTCGGATTAGCTCGATTCCCCACGACCCTTTCCATTCTCTGTTTATGTCAATATTTTCCGTTTTGTGTGTTGTTGATAGTTTTTATTAATAAAATTTTTATTTTATTAATGATAGCAATATTATTATCCTTGAGCTCAGTTCCACTTCTTAAGCATATCGAAGATACATAATATCGGCCACCCTAGACATCCACGCACTCTAAAATAATTAAATAAGTTCCTTCAACGAATAGTTATATATGGTATATCGTCGAGAGTCCATTCTACGACATATATATATATATATATATTATATATATATATATATATATATATATATATATATATATATATACTATTTAAATTTGGTATCAAGTGTGTTAGGTTTAACGCTATATCTTTGCAAACAGTGGTCTCAGTCGAGTAAAGCATAGTGTTATTCGTTATAATAATAGAATATAGTAGTTCCCTTTTGTTTTAACGATTGCTATCCCCTTTTTTGGAAACTTAAGAAGCGCGAATAGCTCAAGAAACTGTTATAATAATTTGTTTGTGTGTGATTTAAGTCAGTTGTTATTTAGATCGAGAAACCAAGTACGAAGAGGTCAGTGCCGATATTTAGGTAAGCCAATTCGCTAGAAGGCATAATTCTTATTGAAAGGAATTTTAATTGATGACTATTGCGCCCCCAAGTGCAAAGATGACTCACTTCGAAATCTTTAAAGCGCAAGGAGAATCCTTGGGACTTTCCGGAAAAAGAATTAATTGAGTACGTTCAATAGGAGCAAAGAACGGAAAGAGAAAAGTTAAGGGAAGAAAAAGAAAGAAAAAGAGAAATCCATCGAGAAGAAAGAGAAAGAGAAATCCAACGAGAAGAAAGAGAAAGAGAGGAACGGATAAGACAAGCTGAGCTTCACCATCAGAGTGAATTAGCTCGTGTTAAAGCAGAAATACAGTCATCCAGTTCACGTTCTGAAGCCCCCCCACCCCCGTCAATCTCCCACTAAAGCTCCCCAATATCAAGGACGGAGAGGATTTCGGAGCATTTTTAGCCCACTTCGAAAAGATCCTCGAAATCAATAACATGGATCTGGAGGCTGAAGGTGTAGTCAGATTACTTCCCTTGTTAAATTGTAAATTGCGCTAAATTTTTATATCTTTACCATCTAAATGTACAATTAACTACAGCACCTTAAAAGTTGAGTTATTGGCCGCCCATAATATGACTCCCGATTTCTCCCCCCAAGAATTTCGAGGAGGTCGTATTAAACCCGGACAGACGTTCCGTCAATTCGGATACATTCTTCAGAGGAATTTTAAATTTTGGTTACAATCCTCAAAGGTTGATCCTAACTACGAGTCCTTAACAGACTTGGTGTTGCGGGATCAATTTTTGGCGTGTCTTCCGACGGAGATCCGCGCGTTCGTCAAGGATCGTCGGTGCCAGACCTTTAAAGAATGTACCGAAGAAACGGATGTCTATGCCGCAAGCCATAATTTATACCCAAAGGAGAATTAAACTTCTCACCAACCCCCCAACCAGGAAAGAAGGAAGGATTCGCACCCCTTCCCAGGAAAGCTGACGAAGTTTCCGGGCCCCGTAAAACCCCAAAACTTCATTCCCCTAAACCAACAACGGGACTCCAAACCTCCCGTTAAGATTTCTCCTCCAGCTCTCTTCCCGAAGCGACCAATCATATGCTTCACCTGTGGTGTAGAAAACCACATGAGCTGGAATTGCCCCCAAAATTCTAGGCTTAAAAGCGGACCAGCCCACCAAGTTCACCGGATTAATGCCACCCCGGCTTCCCCGGTGGTGTAGACCCAAGCAGCAACTTCTCCTCCTCCGCAGGCCACCAGGTAAATTTTATTTTTGATAAAAGTTCACCGGGAACTTTGAAATTTGAGGAGGGCAGCGTAAACGGCTGCCGAGTATCGACTCTCGTCAGGGACACAGGATGTACGTGTTTCATCGTGTCCGACGAACTCCTGCCCCCCGTGGACCATAACCACGAAAGATTTGCAGTAAGACATGACTACCTTGGGCGGGTGAACCGATTCCCCTTCGTTAGATGTTACCTGCAGTGTCAATATTATGATGGCTGGGCTGGAGTTATTTCAGCACCCATACAATTCTGTTCCATGCTTATAGGACAGAGCCTCCAAGTAAGTTCCGACCCTGTGTCTCAGGCCGCCCTTCCTCAAGGCCGAGCTAAGAAAGAAACCCAGGAGCCCGTCCCCATCAGAACCTTGATACCGTCCGATTTCTTGGAGACCCTTAACCAGGACCTTAGGTCGGCACCAAAGGAGTGTGAATTATTAACACCCTTAGGTTATAAGGCCCAAGACAAGGACACGGAGACTGTCCGTGGACCCAAAGAAATTATGTACCACCAACGCACCCATGGAGATACGTTCGTAGCACTGGACGAAACATCGGCGCTTGAAGAAGATTACCCCGCGGAGTCCCTTAATGTAATACAGACAGTGTGCATCCAACCTCAGGCCAATTACCCTCCTCCTTCCCTACCAAGCGAGTCTTTGGAACCCTCTCACCTGGATATTGACGCGCAGCTGACACCCCATCAAAAGAGTCAGCTACAAGAACTATTTGAATGGAGTCACCATTTAACCACCCTATTAGCTCTCTTCGAGCGACTGCGCGAAAATTGCCTCACCATTGGCCCCAGAAAATGCCATTTTGCCCACGAAACCATAAAATACTGGGGTTTCAAAATAGAACAAAGCAAGTTAGGTCCCCCAGAGGACAAGATTAAGGCAATTGCCGACATACCCCTCCCGAATACTAAGAAGCAATTAAGATCGTTCCTAGGATCAGCTTCTTACTATCGGTGATTTGTTCCGAATGTCGCCGCAATTCCGGCGCCCCTCAGCTCCCTTTTAAAAAAGAAATTCCTTGATCGTCTACGTTGGAATGATGTCGCTGTTTCCCATTTTAATCAGCTCAAGAGTAAGCTGATTTCTGCCCGCATTTTGAAGTTACCCAACCCAGGAAAAATCCTTTGGGATTAAGACCGAAGCAAGCAACGAGGGCATTCGAGGTGTACTCCTTCAATACGAGGATGACGGAACGAGTCATCCAGTTGCATATGCTAGTCGTCAATTATTACCACGCGGAAAGAGATATGCCACTAGAGAAAAGATAGCTCTATCAATTATCTGGTTCATAGACAAATTCAAGCTGTACTTGATATGTAAATAATTTCAAATAGGAACCGACCACCGTCCGTTAGCCTATATTATGAATGTGCGACACTCTAACGGCCGAATCATGCGCTGGAGTTTACTCTTGCAAGAGTATCAATTTAAAAATAAATTATATAAAAGTTTCCGATAACCAGGTCGCTGACGCACTCAGTAGGAATGCGTTACCGAATAGCGTAGAGCAATTGTATTCATAGGATTAGTTTCTCCATGTTGGTATATACCGTCTTGTACGACTTAAATTAGATTCTCTTGTAAGATAATTAGTTGATGGATATATCTGAATTTTGTAACGCTCAATGCTAATTTTTTTGTATGTATATATATTTGTACCCATTGAATTACGTATAAATTAATTTGTCCCATATGAACTAATTTTATATCATTTCATTGTTCCATGCCCCTTTTTTTTATTAGGTTTGTATTAAAAGTTATTTTCCCCTGTAATCAAAAGATCAAAATAATCATATGTATTGAGGTAATACTAGTTAGGTGCATGAAAGTACGGTTGGTACAAGAAAACGAGTTCCCCACAACGGAGCTCTATCGTTGTCCTTTCTCTCTTTTTTTTCGATGTGACAACTTCCCCCGGAATGGAGGGGTGTGATAGAAAGGGTTGAGGCCGCTTAATTTCAACCACCATCACATGTTATTTAAAACCACGATGCTACTCACGTGCATCTTCGCTTTGAAGCCTGGCGCCTTATCGCAGCCACCTGAGTCAATGTTTAAACAAGGAGGTTTCTCTCCCCCGTTCGCCCCATGCGCCGACCTTGCCAGATTAAGTTAGGCTTATGGGCAGATAAGGCATTGTTCTTAGGCTCGGCTGTGCATTCCCTCAAAGCTCACCCTTCATTGTCCCCCACGCCAAGGTGATGTCCCAGCTATTTATATGGAAACTTAACCACTAAGATTCAGATTGGAGATCCAGATTTTCGTCGTGAAACATCACTACGATCCATTCTCACCTTGTGCGCCAAGGGACCTCGACCTCGAGATTCACCATCACTTGTCCAGAAGAAGGACAATATCCCTTGAGTGCCGAGGTTTGAGCCTTCGTGACGCCAAGTCCACAAGGCTTCCCCTGTTGTTCAGAAAGAGAACAACGTTAGAACAGCCATTGTTCTTTCGAGACCGTAGACAAGAAACGGTTCTCACCCCACTCCCCTGTTGTTCAGAAGAGAACAACGTAGAACAGCCATTGTTTTTTTGAGCCCATTGACAAGAAACGGTTCTCACCCCCACCCTGTTGTTCAAAAAGAGAACAACGTTACAACAGCCATTGTTGTTTTGAGCCTGTTGACAAGAAACGGTTCTCACCCCCCCCCCCTCCTGTTGTTCCGAAGAGAACAACGAAGAAGAGCCATTGTTCGTTTGAGCCCGTTCGCCAAGAAATGGTTCTCACCCTTCTCCCTTGTTGTTCAGAAAAGAACAACATTAGAACAGCTATTGTTCTCGAGCCCGTAGACAAGAGACGGTTCTCACCCCTCCACTGTTGTTTAGAAGAGAACAACGTAGAACAGCCATTGTTCTTCAAGCCGTTCGTCAAGAAACGGTTCTCATTCCCAAGACGCCACGTCAGGATCATTTAATTCCCATCCACCCCCCCCCCCCCCACCCCTTCGGCTGGAACTCGCCAGCAGACCGAAAATTCCTTCACGTCGCCTTCCTCTGCACAACAAGTATAATTACGTAAGCTGAACGTTACCTTTGAGTATTTAACCCTTTTGTCAACCCTATCCTGTGCTTTAAATGGTTTAGCGAACCATCCCCTCCCTTTAACTTTATATTTGTTTTACCTTTTTAAATCTCTTAATCCCCGGTTTAGCTCGATTTCCCACGACCTTTTCCAATTCTCTGTTTATGTCAATATTTTCCGTTTTGTGTGTTGTTGATAGTTTTTATTAATAAAACTCTATTTTATTAATGATAGCAATATTATTATCCTTGAGCTCAGTTCCACTTCTTAAGCATATCGAAGATACATAATATCGGCCAGCCTAGACATCCACGCACTCTAAAGATAATTAAAGAAGTTCCCTCAACGAATAGTTTTATATGGTATATCGTCGAGAGTCCATTCTACGACAATATCCTTAAGCAATTGAAACCCCTGTAATAATCCAATGATATTTCTTAGGTTTTGCCTTTTTTAAAACTCCTTTCAGGAATTGAATTGTAGGTAATTTATTTATTAAGTTGCAAAAATATGATGCCTTTATCCGATGTGTTTGATATTTTCTCCTCTCTAATTATATTTACTTAGTTTCTCAAAACTGAAACAATAAATTGTATATATATAATATTTTCTCTTTAGAAATAGGCAACTGTTTAGATATGCATTTTTAGTCTTACTTGAAATGCAATTCGATAATACTATCATTTTTATATTATTTTGATTTGCAACTAGGTCATCAGGAAAGACACCGAGTCGTGTAAAGTTTTTAAGCCTAATTTAAACTTGAGCAGTCGTTCAAACCAGGTATGGAAACTGCTAAGATATTTCCTATTAAGTGGCAGGCAGGTTTATCGCCTGGCTGCGGTGAAAAATGAGCGAGGGCTACTAAGTTCAGGCTGGACTCGGTTCTAAGAAATTAGCTTCGAAGGAGAGGGGTAAAGTTAGAGTGGGAATGTTATGTTGGGAATCATGAGAGGAAAAAGAAGAAAAGTGGCTAATCTAGGGAAGAGAAGATGGAGCAAATGAACAAGGAAAAAATGTGTGGAAGTAATATTAGCAAAAATTGATTGAAAGTTTGATTAATGAAATTAGGGATAGTGATAGGGTCATTCAAGACCAGCAATGAGATGTAAGCCTTCCACTCAACGAGAGAGTCATCATCGCGCGTGCATATCCAGACAAGGTGTAGACGGAAGAAGAGGATAACATCTTTCTGAACTGATTAAGATTTTGAGTTATGTTCATTATAGAGAAACAAGGGAGGGATACTATAGAAGAGCTTAATGGACATACTTGTATATGCTCCTACATAAAAGTGTTTATACGGGTAAATAGAGGGCGTGGGGTAAGTCAGAGGAATAAAGCAGTGAAGAGTGATAGATTTTGCCATTTGTCTTTATCTATCGACTTTAATTTTTTTTTCAGAAGAGCATCACGCATTTATTTGCCTATAAAGTGGATGAAGTCAAAGTAAAATCAACCTTTTCATGTACAAAAGATAACATCTGTCAGGTAAAGAAGAACTCTACCGTCATTAAAAGGGATAGGAGCTGATAAACTAGGAGATGCGAGGCAGAAAAAAAGAAAATAAATCCTAAAATCAAGTGACGAAATTATAAGGAGAATGGACTGAAAAGAGAAATTAAAACTTGACTTATATAAAATAAGAAGCCGTTAAAATGTGCAGGAGAGTAGTGAGAAAAGAATAGTCACTCCTCTGGAATAAACTCTCTTGAGGATAAAGAGATGAGGTGATGGAAAGAGTCGGTAAAATCTTCCTTTTGAGTTCAGAATTAAGGTATAAAAAAGTGGGATTCATCAAAGAAGAAAACAGAAAGGGTTTAGGTCAGAAAATAAGAACTATGATAATAATGTATCAAGAGCAAAGGCGATGTCAATAATTAAATTATAAGAAGAATTGCAGACACCGGAGAAGAAAAGGAAAGTGCTTAAGTAAAAAGGTACAAGAAATTGTGATGAATGAACAAAACAAGTTTATAGAAAGATGTAAATTATATTTAAATGATTCTTAATTGATGGCATGGGGATCAAGGGTCCAGACATAGCAATGATATTTAAGATTATTAAGGAGGAATTGAGGGTGGTACTAAAGTATATAAAAAATGATAAATGTGACTTTTCAGATATCTCACGATCCAAAAAGTTTGGACTTTTCTGTCTGAAGACGAAAAAAAATATATTCTAGAAATAAATGAAAAGATATATAGGGTGTTTCTTAGAAGCATGGTTATATTTTACATATGCTAATGAGGTATGTATGCCGTTTAATAATAAGATACAATGTCTGCCTGTATGGGAAAGGGGACGCTAAGAAGAATAACGCCTTCTTTTGTTTCTCGAATTCATTCCTCCCTATCTCTTCTAACTTTATCTTCACGTGGAGTAAAGAGCTTTGTTTTCAAGGAGAAAAATAAAAGAAGAATGAATTTGAATATTAGTTAAGCTGAGCGCTAAAAGATTTCACCTCGCTGATAAAATGCTAATTTCTGTAGTCAGGAAAAGGATAGCCTAAAGTTCTCACCCAAATATTTGTAGACGATTAAGAGCGTGGTCGAGTGACGAAAGCTAATTCCTCTCAGCAACGGAAGTTATCTTTCAGATGTTTGTGCCTTACAGCAAAGCAGCACCATAAAAATGACTGGCATTTAAATAGCCTAGGTTTTTCAAAGATCAGGAGGTTGAGTTTGAGATCTCGTCGCCTTCGGTTCAGATCGTATATCTTTTTCCCCTAGTCCCTGGTATTCACGTATACCATCGAGGTTGGATCTCGCTAGACAGATTCATCTCTTTTGTGAATGCCTACTCTGTTCAGAGCAATGCCTCGAATCGTTTCGTCCCAGAAGGAATGGCCGGGATTCTTCTCGTCTCATTAGAACCCTCAACCCTTCAAGGATTTCCAGTTTTCCATGTGAGATTTCGTGCCAAGCCGCGTCAGAGTCTCGATTTTTGGAGCTTGCACTTCTCTGGAGCAGAGGTGCCTTCATCAGTCTTCAAGGCGGATCATCGTGAACTCGTCCTCTGGTTCCTCCCCCCCCCCCTTCATGCTCGTCACCATCAGGATATTCGGCCAGGAATCCCGACTATTTTCTGTCTCCATTTCCCCGCGCGGACTCGCTAAGGGAGCCCACTTCCTCAAGAACTTCCTTTTAGGTAAAACGATTGCATCTACCTTTAATCGATCCGCTTTCCAACTTTTGAATATTCCTTCTGTATAACTGATTTATACTATCCCATTTAAAAGCTTATTAACAAGTAATTAACGTTACCAAATTGCTAATTTTCTATAGTCTGTCAGTATTATCCTTATTTACATTTCCTATATTTCCCGTATGTATATATATGTTAACTATTAACTTATTAAAAATTATATTTTGGGTTTTCACTCTTTAACTATATCCTTGAACTGTAACTTAGTAAACTTATTAAACGCTATCGGCCCCTGTATTAAAATCGCACTCTTATACCTTTTAATCAACGGAATACTTTTACGAAGTGAACGTACTTGTACGTAGCGAAGGACGCGTACGTATATTAGAAGATATACGCGTATGTAACTGTATACATATATACATATTCTCATGACTTTTATCTCTTTCCTCCCAACCAATAGATAAATATATGTATATATAGACGTATTGTCTGGGGATGACCTATTCCTCGACACTGCAATATGTCCATCTGCACTGAGTCTGCATACCATTATGCACTCCTCAAAATTTCCGATAACTCTCTCACAGATGTGTGGCTCGTTACCTACAATCACACGCCTATTTCAGGCTTGAGTTCAGGAATTATGCGTGCTTTGTTGGTGTATACATGTAATTCCACATGCTCCCATAATAATAACTCTCATGGGGTAAGATCGCAGAACCTTAGTGGCCATTCTATGTCGCCATGCAAGGATATCCCTCGTTGCCAAAATCTTTCGTGGAGTAATGCAAGTGTTTAGCACAAGGTGTGGCAGGTCGCTCCATCTTGCTTAAAGCAGAGGTTGTCAATCTCCATAACTTCCAAGTTCGCCCTAACTAAGTGGATATCAAGTCTCGGTAAAGTTTTCCTTTAATGGTAACTGCATTCTCCTCATCATATTGAAAGAAGAACGGTCCAATTAAAACACCTGCCTAAAAAACACAACACACGGTCGCTTTCAGTGGATGCCTTTCACGCTTTTAAATTATTCAAGGATTTTCATTTCCCCAAATACGGCAGTTCTGTTTATTGACAAATCAAACCAAGTGCAAGGGGCCTCATCACTTAAGATTATTTTCGTTGCAAAACTTTCGTCGACTGCAAGTCTCTCCACAACCCGACCGGCCAAAGGCTTTCCCCTAAAGTGGTCAGGTGGCTGAAGATGTTGCGTAAGATGAATTTTGTACGCATGCATATGGAGATATTTATGCCGAATTCGATGTAATGAAGTGGTTGGGTTTCTAACTGCTGCGAACTTCGGCGAATCTATTTTACAGGACTCAGAGTGGCGCCGTCTCGCACAACAGCAATTTGTTGCTCTATCCAACAAAAACGATTCCACTCAGGCGATTTATCCTACGCTACTGAGCCACTTGTTTTAAATTTCGTTATTAGTTCGAGAACCGTTGACTCGTTGGGTGCCTTATTTCTCCCCACATTGGTACGAAGTGTTCGAACTGCTTGCGTCGCACTTTCTCTGTTCTGGTAAATTTTTTCACGATGAGAAAGCGCTGCTCAGTTATAAACTGCTCTATGACACATTGCACATAATTATTCTGAAAAACAAACAAAATCTATTAATCAGAGTGAAGAGAGATAACAATCATGATAAAAGCATACCTACAAACTTCAAAACACAAAAGGTTCGCCCAATTCCAATTCAGCACCTTTTATGAGTAGAGAGATAGCGTCTTGTTACCTATTTAAATACAAAGAGTAAAGTGATATACGGAAATGAGGAAATTTAATTTGGGAAATGCAAATAAGTAAGAAGATTATAGACAAGATATTAAGAGAGGAAACATCTATAGGAAATGATCAGTCTGCATTCATATCGACCAGGGAAGCAGAGGATTTAGTGTTTGCACTAAGGTAGATTACGGAATAACAAAGAGAAAAGAAAAACATTTGCAAATATCGGTTATCGATCTGGTAAAATCATAAGAGAGGCTAGTATGTTATAGGGAGATAGATGATAGCTAAAAGGATGATTTGAAGATGGATGGCGTAGGAGGAGATAAATGGATGGACAGAATAATTTAGTTCAAGTATGTTTCTCGGCGCCTAAGTATGTCTCATTTTAAGTTTTAACTTCTTTCTCATGTAACCACTCGTATGAAATTTGCTGATAATAATCAGTAGGTGATGTAATTTCCCGCGCGATATTAAATAACTATTACTTCTGAGAACCACAAAAATATGTAAACCATAAAAAATAAATTGTACGTTACAATGGTAATTTTGCTTTATTTTTGGACCTTCCGCGTATTCGTGTGCTTCCAATACATATTCCTTCCTTAAATTTAACAGAAAGTCAATGAATATCCCTAAATTCAGTCAACAGATGGTCTAATTAACTATCCTAATGCAACTTGCGAATATTCTGTACATAATTAGGCAAAGTGAAACACTGTAAAGTAGAGAAGAAAGAGTAATGAAATGAATCGAACATAATAACATAGCCAGTAAAATTGACGAAAATCAAAATATAAACATTTAACAGTGTATGTGCTGAAATACAGATTATATAACTTAATCCATATATTATTATTAGGGCGTGAAAGGAACTCCAGCTTTCAGATTTTCTTCTGAAGTAAATATTCTGCGTCCACTCTATTAATATTGATTGTATCAATAAATACTTTAATTGAAAGAACAAATTATTAATATATTTATAATTATTGCTTTTTGTAATCAGTAATTTGAAACAATAATGTAGTCAAGCCGAAAAAATTATAATTTTTTCAAAATTATTTAATGCAACTAGGTGGCAGTACTATTCACATAATATTTAACCTCTTTAAATTGTAATGTAGACTGTTCTTGATCCTATTTTTAGCATTCGACTTAAATGGAATTTCGATCAGAAAGAATTAAAGGCTTTAAAGAAGAAAACAACAATCCCTTGTAATGTCACTTTTATCTTAACGTGCACACATTCCGTCTCTATTTCGCTTTGTTTTGTTCGCGATATATTGTCGTAACTGAATGTTTTGACTATAAATTGATGTCTTTTCAGAAATTTTATTAATTTAAAAGTTTTTATATTTCATAATTATAAAAACAATTCTCCTATAAGATGCTCGAGGCTGGGTTGTTTCCTTGAAAACAGAGCATAACCTCATGTCAGTGAATTAATATCTTCCGTCTACAAATGGATTTCTAAAAGAAAAGACCTCAGCTATATCCTCCATAAACATGTATTCCTGGGCACAACTGAAGAATAACCCTATTCTGATTCATGAGACTGAAAAAGCTCCTATACCAATTTTCCCTACATACTTCTGTAACCAAGGATTTTCAGTTTTTGTGACGATTAAGACTAAAAAAAGGAACCAGCTGGATTATGAACATAATATGTGCTGTTCCCTCTCAATCAACATCAAGCCGAATCTAGAGAAACTTGTCCAAAAATATGAAGAAACATCACAATAGTCACTAAAATACTTTTTTTCTATTTTTCAATGAACTCTACTGGAAGAGCCAAAAGAAGTTACCAGTCAAAAGTATATTTTCTTTGCTTGCTTTTTGTTCCAATAAATTAAATTAATATAAAAATGTGCCTCCAATCAAAAGAGAAATATAAAAATGTATTGTTGTTTAAATAAATCTGAGTGGCCGTAAAATATATTAGATAAAACTAAATGAAAGAACACTGGAGAAATCATTATATTTTTTAGCAGTTAATAGTAGTTGAACAGTCAGAAGGGCTCATTCATGAAACACCATTATGTGTACTGGTAGTCTGAGGTTTGTATATCTTTGCTTGAGTATGAAGGTTTGCCCCCATTTATCTTCAATCAATATTATATTATATTTATTTATTAGTAACTTATTGTAAAATTCAGTAAATTTTATTCAATTGGATAAAACTAAAACAATACTAAAATAATATTTCATCCCTGAGAGTCACAAAGCCAAAATCAATTTGTATTCAGGGTCACGAAAAAAAAAGGGAAACACTGATTTGTAGCTCCTCCTTAGTCAGCCATTTCTGTTTCAAACGCTCATTCACATACTCAACCAGCTTTATACGCTGTCTTCTAACCCTTCTTATACCATGAAATGCATTCTCTTATACCTATTATAATTGCAAGTCTCTTTTTATCTATTCTTCTCTTCTGCTTATTATCAATTTCAAATATCTTTGGTCACAACCTCAATTATCATCTTCTTCTCACTATGAACTGCCTTTAACTAATCTTTCCTAACTCTATCCATATTTAGTTCAGAAAATATTACTAGAAATGTGACAGTATGTACTTCTCTCCATCGAGATCTTTCCTTCTCTTTCCATACTATAGATTCACTCTCTCTCATACACTAATCTTGGCGCCAGTATACTCTCTTGCAGCTGCCTGGTACATTCCACACTCAATCTCTTCCCATCTCAATCTGATAATCTGTGCCGTTTTCATTTACAACGCATCCTTGCTCAAGAAAACCTTCCAGTTTTTTCAACTCTCAGACCATGAACTCAAATGTAACACCGCACACTATCTTTAAAATTCAAATATCATAATCTTTATCGTTTTCGCCTTCATTTTAACCTCATCCTCTCGATCAAGCTTTCCAATATCCTGACACTCTGAGCCATCAACACTAGATCATGAGCATATACCAAATCACATAGAAACCGCACCTCGCTATACCTTAATAGTCTTATCCGTTTCACTCATTCCCATACCTTCTTCTCTCAGTACTGTATCCAAAACGATATTAAACGGCAATGGCGACATCGCACAACCATGGCTTACTTCCACAAACACATTCCACAAACGTCACCTATGTAAGTCAAACCACTGCGTCCATCTATCTTTTAATCCCAACGCATGACTACTATCACACAGTACTATTCTTTACAATATCCAATACTTTACCACCGATTTCATATTTTCTTACCTCCTAACATAATGCCTAGTGATCTACACGATCATAAGCGTCTTTAAAGATCTATGAAACCACCATAATCTTTGCAGTAATTATTATAATTCATTATTTATTAGGATTTCTCAGTGCAAATAGTTGATTTACACTCTCTCTATTCAATCTAAGCCCAATTGTTCACCAAATACCAATACCTTGGTTTTACTTCTTACGCAGTCAATCAGAACTTTCCTATACACCTTACCTATAACACAAAGATTTCATTTTCATGTAGTTCTTTAATTCATTAGTATCTGCTTTACCCTAATGCAACGATTCTATTACTTCACTCTTCAAGTGCTCAGGCACTCTTTCACTTTCAAATGCATTACCACAGCCACCAGAACCATTTCATAGAACAAACATCATTAATTCATAGCATCTCAGCGTCTTTATCATCTGATTTGGATGCCTTCCCATTGCTCAGACCTCTCATAGCAATAACAAAATTTTCCTGGCTTTAGATTTCCTTACCCTGATACTACAACAGATTAAGCCAATCTTATTTATATTTATATCATCTTCCACACCAACATTATAAAAAGTATCAAGTATTCTCGATATCTACTTATGATTTCGTCATTGTTCTAGAGTAACGTGCCATTTTTTCTCTGATGCCCATACACCTATTCTTCTCTTGGTTTCTCATTCTTCTCACTTCGTTCCAGAGAAGCTTTATGTATGCATTTTAATTTTTATTCATGTTTGGTCAAATGCTATATTTTGCTTTCCTACTCTGTTTATTCACTTAGTTACTTTACTTTTTATCCGTGTATGAATTCAACCTTAGCTCCTTGACATCTTCATTTAAACTACTAAGTATTTGCAAGTACGACTCCCTCTTGCTTTCCATAACACACTTGACACCATCACTTCGACCATTCAGCATTTTGCTTTGTTTTTCCAGTTAGGGCACATCAACACACAGCTATTGCACTATCTACTACCATTTCTCTCCACATTTGCTCTATCTCCATACTCGCAATTATTTACTCTATTCGACCCTAAAGTCTTTTCTTATACTCTTTCAATTCATATTTAATAAGCTATCACTTATGTTTATTTCCCTTTCTATAACTTTCTCACTTCTCAACGAAGCACCAACCGAATTTAACCCTAAAGCACAAGCACTTGATCATCTATTGGCATGTTTATAATTCTTGCAACTATCCCTTCAAATACTTTCCACATCATGTTCTTTCTTAAAATGCACAATCAAACTTACTGCTAATTCTTTCCTTCTCTGTTGCCCAAACGAAATGAATTTATGCGTAGGGAATGTGTTTGCTACATCAAAGTTTCTTTCAGCACACAACCCTACAACTCTCCATTTTAATTCTATCTAACTGTCCCCAAAACAAGTTTTCACTCTCATTCTCTTACTAATTCCACCTTTTATATCTTCTACAATCTGCAAAGGTTTCTTCCTTGTACATCTCAACTCGACTTACATGATTTTACAAATCACACATACATATCCACCTATTAAATTACTCCATCCACACAATCATTTAATTCCCTTCAAAGTTTGTCTCACTGAGAAAAAGCATCTGCAACATTACTGTTTTTAAAGCATGTCCTTCCACTGCCCTCTTTATCGCATCGAATATACCTTTCACTGTACATAGAAATTGACACCAATTAGCCGTTCTAACAAGATTAGCTCCACAACAGCCCCGCCGAAGACCGTTATTCTGTATCGTTTAGTGGAATAACATCTTTCGCAACGTCTGTTTCCAGGCCTGTGCCCTCCCCTCCCTCATTCGGCATTGGTCTCCTTTCAGTATATTAGCTGGCAAGCATTATAGGCTTCCTTTCTACGCCACATACAGGCATAATTTAGAGTTTGGCCGCCATTTAGTCATGCCCCGGAGGCAACATGTCGTTTTTTAATAATTTAATTTAATAACTGCGTAACCTTTTCAAATGGCTTGGTGACCAGTCAAATATCAGTATAACTCAGGGGTCAGAACTGAGATATGATACAAAGGCCTGTTAACAAAAAATATACAAAGCTGGTGCACTTTATAAGTAAGTCAATTTTTTATGTGCGTAACCAATCCAATCTATGAGTGTGCACAAATGGTTATGAAAATATAGGTATATTTTATTTATTCTCATATCTCGTATAAAAAAAGGTTAATATTTTCGTATATCGGTTTCATACCTTCAGATTTATTAGAAACGCTAAATAACTTGAGAGAGTCTCATTGCATGTTAGTGTAACAACCACAATAGTCAGGAAAATATAAGGAAATACGAGACCATACGATATCCTCACTTAGGAAATAAGTCGTGACGATGACCAAAGATACTCAATCGACCACAAGGAAATAAGAGATTTATTATAATAGTTTGTTGTTTGGGGCCTGCAATAACAGAAAGTAAGAGAGAGATAGAAAGATAGCAGTGGCAGAAAGAATAAGAAACAGTTCATCTTAATGGGTTCGGGTAATTCAATGGTGTTAACGTGGCGGAATGAATTGATATAGTTGGTCACATTTAATTGTTACTTCGTTATTTAGTCGCCATAATCCTTGTGTGTAAATTGCAATGTTTTACATTATAACAGCGGAACACATCCAGCTGTGTGTTTCTCATATGCAATGATATACAAAACTAAAAAAAAGGAGGGTAGGACAATCAGCCCATTAATAAATAGAAATAGCAAGCGCAGCAGAAGTAATTCTGACATAGATCGTCAATTAAAATTTTGCACACACAATTCAGCAAAATAAAATCATATATCTTTAGTTCGAACAGTTTTTGTGAAATTACACTTAAATAATCGTTGAATGACTTAAGTGGGTTTTCTTGTTATTTCCGAAATTGAGAAATAAAAGAAGCAATGTAATTTAGTACAGCAAACTAGAAGATATGGGGTCAATTTATGATGAGTGATACTGAATCCTCCTAGAAAAATGAATGGAAATGTTTGGAATATTCCTCCCACAACTTGAACATCCCGTTATTGTTGGAATTATGGTGATGGAAAGCTGTTACAGGTGTAGCCCGTGTCATTTTGTAAAGATCTGTCTGAGTCCAAGAAAGAATGGGATAAATAGTTAAGATTTATTCGTCTTCAAGTTGGAAATAGAATGTATGTCTGATTTGAAAGGGTAACATTAATGCATTTCTTGTTTTGCTTGAATTTTCTAAATTAATTTCGAGAGTTACGATTGAAATGCAAGTAGATTGTGATATCTCTACTCTACATAAGTTTATTAACAGATAAATTCCGATTGAAAGTAGAGCAGCACGCTTTATTTGATTATTGATAATTTCTAGTGTGTTAGGAGATATTAAAACTGTAAAATTGTATTTTTATGAGTTTAAAAGGAAATGGCATATCATAATGTTTCTTAAGCTTGGTGAGTGCTCAAAGTTTCTGTTAATCATATGTGTGTATACTCGAAAACCTACCTAAATATGCACACCATTAATCTTTATATATGCGTTTACGAAGAAGGGAGTGATGCGTCTTGTTTACTTTGATAAATTCAGAGTAATTCTGAAAAGTTAACACCCTCGAAAAATTGCCGTATTTCTTTCCTAATTTGCACTTATTCAGGGGCGTGATAGAACGGGTTGAGGCCGCGTTAATTTCAACTACTATCACATGTTATTTAAAACCACGATGCTCCCCACGTGCATCTTCGCTTTAAAGCTTGGCGCCTTATCGCAGTCACCTGAGTCAATGTTTAAAGAAGGAGGTTTATCTTCCCCCGTTCGCCCCAGGCGCCGACCTCGCCAGATTGAGATAGGCTTATGGGCAGATAAGGCATTGTTCCCAGGCTTGGCTGTGCATTCCCTCGAAGCTCCCACTCCATTGTCCCCCACGCAAAAGAGATGTCTTGACTATTTATTTGAAAACTTTACCACTAAGAGCAGATTGGAGATCCAGATTTTCGTCGCGAAACATTACCATGACCCTATCTCACCTTGTGCGCCAAGGGACCTCGACCTCGAGATTCACCATCACTTGTCCAGAAGAAGGACAATATCCCTTGAGTGCCAAGGTTCGAGCCTTCGTGACGCCGAGTCCACAAGGCTTCCCCCTGTTGTTCAGAAGAGAACAACGTAGAACAGCCATTGTTCATTTGAGCCCGTTCGCCAAGAAACGGTTCTCACCCTTCCCCTGTTGTTCAGAAAGAGAACAACGTTAGAACAGCTATTGTTCGTTTGAGCCCGTTCACCAAGAAACGGTTCTCACCCTTCCCCTGTTGTGTTAGAAAGAGAACAACGTTAGAACAGCCATTGTTCGTTTGAGCCTGCTCGCCAAGAAACGGTTCTCAACCTTCCCCTGTTGTTCAGAAAGAGAACAACGTTAGAACAGCCATTGTTCTTTTGAGCACGTTCGCCAAGAAACGGTTCTCACCCTGTTCCCTTGTTGTTTGGGAGAGAACAACATTAGAACAGCAATTGTTCTTGAGCCCGTAGACAAGAGACAGTTCTCAAACCCCCTGTTGTTCAGAAGAGAACAACGTAGAACAGCCATTGTTCTTCAAGCTGTGCGTCAAGAAACGGTTCTCATTCCCAAGACGCCACGTCAGGATCATTTTATTCCCCCCCAACCTTTGGCTGGAACTCACCAGCGGACCGAGATTGCTTCACACCACCTTCCTCTGCGCAACAAGTATAAATTACGTAAGCCAAACGTTACCTTTGAGTATTTAACCCTTTTATCAATTCTATCCTGTGCTTTAAATGGTTTAGCGAACCATCACCTCCCTTTAACTTTATATTTGTTTTACCTTTTTGAAATCTTTTGATCCTCGGATTAGCTTTATTCCACACGACCCTTTCAATTCTCTGTTTATGTCAATATTTTCCGTTTTGTGTGTTGTTGATAGTTACTATTAATAAAACTCTATTTTATTAATAATAGCAATATTATTATCCTTGATCTCAGTTCCACGCCTTAAGCATATCGAATATACATAATATTGGCCAGCCAGACATCCACGCACTCTAAAGATAATTAAATAAGTTCCCTCAACGAATAGTTATATATGGTATATCGTCGAGAGTCCATTCTACGACAAGGATAATTTTTAAGACATGAAACTAACTCCTCAGAAACAGGTTTAAGATGAGAAAGATGTTTCTCACGAAAAGATTGCTAAAGTAAAATATCATTTAGAAAGAAAAAGAAAAAACAAGTATCACCGAATACTCTATTTCAAAAACACAAACATTTAGGATGACGATGTAAACGAATTGACATGAAATTTAATTCTCTGATTAAAAACAGATTGGTTACAGCAGTTTCGAGCAAAGTTAACTTTCCCTCGGGAATATGATGTCCATAATCCTTGTTAAGGTTCAAGAATCCAATTGTTGTTTATGCATGCAATGCGTGTCGTAAAGTCAGACAGGAAAGGGATACTAAAACACGCACGTCTTATCTTATCCATCGATGACTTGAGGATGCATTTCTTTGTCATTTTTGAGTACCTCTCTTTCGCGGCCTTTATTTAATCATTAGTAAATGACCACGTTTGAAGTGCATGGATGTAGTTGTATTTGGAATGTAGGTTTTGTTTGTGTAATAGATTGCTTCACTGGACTCATTAAGGGAATTAAAAGAGGGAAACAAGGCAAGATATTCGGTGTATTTTAGGCAATTCTTTTATGGAAGCTGGAAGATTATCTATCATTGAACTTAGCGAGTCAATTCGATCAACAATCGTAGTCAAGTTGACTCGCAAGTCATGAAAACAGAATCCCTGTAAACTACACTCAATCACACATGGTCCTGTTAAGTACATTCTCTTAAGTCGAGGAATAGCCAAAGGATCTGCAGAATATCATCTACCATAGTGTTGTGACGTACCTCCGCAACTAAAAAGAGCCCTGAGAAGGTCCGATTGGGATAGAGTAAGATAGAGTTGATTTACTGATATCCAAACGAAACGGCTGACATGATATATTTTGAAAAGATGAACTCATAGTTTCCGTTTCCTCTCTTCTTTAGATGTGAGTACTAATCATAGAAAGAGTCGAACTTCTATTTTCAAGAAAGTGGCGGAGCCCAGTTATAAAGTTTCGAACATTGACAATACATATATTGAACTAAACGCTGCCATAACGGCCCAGGGAGTAGTTTGCGATAGTTTTGCTAAGGTTGAAACTTGAGGGCTTCCATATTGGTGTTGAAAATTATGTAAGTCTAGTTCTCCAACAGGGGTTCTACTTGTTCTAGGGGTGAAGACAAGAAGTTCGCTGGGGTGAAAGTTTTTTCTTGAGTTTGCGAGCCAGGTCTTTGAAAGCTTCGACGACAAGATCAAGTGTTCGACTAAACTTAAATCGTTTATCCTCAGGGGAGCTGCCCCTAGGGTGGCGGAGCTTGTATTTGGAGCTCGCACTGCTACTGGAGCTCTTCTCTGCTAAATACCAGAATCCCATTGGGTTCTGGCTTTCGAGGAAGGTGTGTTTCACCTTAATATGTGTCGGTGAATGTATTAAAGTTGTGATCGATGATAAAGTGCTACGACTCTCAGACTTTTATAATATCAAGTAAGTTGTTCACTCCTTTGAAACAAATGCCATCGTTATTCCTTTTACTGTTAGCAAAAATATCCAAGAAGGTCTAAAACTCAAAGGGTTAGGGAGTTAAAGGAAAAAAATGAACAGAAAAATTGTCAGTCACTTTTGTTCAACTTTGTTTGGAAGTTGGAAATCAATTTAGGCATTTTATTTTTGTCATTGCCATGAATATTTGCTTAAAATTTGCTTCAAAGACTTTGCTATTGAGTCTTGGCAGTGATTTCACAAGTCAAAGTGAATTGCTCGTGAGAATGAGTGAATGTATATTTTACTTTACTTTAAGTTAATTTCACTCTTTAAGATAGTTCTCAAAGGCCAATTAATATATTACCGACACAGTAAATGTTTTATTATTAAAACTAGTCGGTAAAACTTTATAGACAGATAGGCAGAGATAAAGAAGAGAAATACCGCGAAAATAAGGTAATTTAAGTGAATTCAAATAGTTTTGAACAGGTTAATTACCTTGTAAATAATTACTCTATTGCTACTGATATATAAACCTATTGTAGCAATTGAAACAAAGACCTACCAAATGCTATTTTTGTAAAGGAGATAGTGTTAAAAATGATTAATAAAGTCGATTCAATTTAACAAAGATAGTTGTTTTTTGGGGGGAGGGGGGAGAATTAAAATTGGGTAACATAATTCACATACTTTATGTCTAAGTCAAATTAAAATTAAAAAAAGTCACATCAATCTATTGCCGGCGCCAGGTGTTTTTTCTATTCTGGCTGTTCTCGGGGCCATCCCTTGTTATATCTCTACTCTTTTCTTTATGGGTATATGTTCACACATTATTCGGACCGGGCAGCATAAGGCTGAATATGGTAGATGCTAGCTAGTCTGCACGCTAACCAGAACTGGGCGATAATTTTCAGTCGCACGAAGAAGGAATGTGTTCATCCTCGAGATTGAGTATATATATATATTTATATATATATATATATATATATATATATATATATATATATATATATATATATATTTATATATATATATATATATATATACTGTATATATATATATTTAAAGAGAGATTATATTATGAAAAAGACAAGGTAAAGACGCTGTCAGATACTTTAATCTATGATCCTGGGAAAAGCTAATATAGACATACAATTCTTGATGTAGCACTCCCTATTGAGTCTTAGGCAGGCTGATATGATAAACGGGGCATAACCTGGCCCTCATCAGTACAAACACAATGATCTGGACAGATAATTTTGGGTTTTGAGTCCTGATGCTTTGTTGGGGGACATAAAAATCCAGAGGACAACTTCCGAGTTCGCTACCTGATCCTTGAAGAAATTTGTTCGTCTAAGAAGAACAACAGCATGCCGGCTTGAAAGGATAGATAATTTTGTTCACAAACTTTGCATGGCGTTGTAAGTACAGATTATCTATCGCTTGCAACAGAAGCTTACCCTTTTTAATCTTGTTTAAATAGTAGCGGAAGTCCTTATGCTTATGTTGCGTGATGAAAAACAGTGACAATTTCTGGTCCTTTACTATGGACCTTATTGAACTGATGGGATGTATCATTACACGGGTCAACAGCCAAAATGGTTCACATATGAGATCATGCCCACACAACTAATTTCATATTGCTGAATTTGAATCTGATATTTGTTTTGTTCTATCAGACAAGTTTTTATAAAAAACATCAATAGGTACAAATATTCATTATTCCGTCACTTGTGTCGTGCAAAATATATTCAACCCACAACACATCAGCTTATCTCTTATGTGACTGTGCTTACATGACTAATTTCACATTGTTGAGTGTGATTTAGATGTCCTATTCTACTATCAGATATACTTTCTTAAAAAATCAGAAAAATAGTAAATATGATGACATTAATTGTCTGACGCAAGATAACGATATTAAGCACGTCACAGATAAGCCCATAAGAAATTGTACCATAAAGCATAAGTTCAAATCTTTTATAATTCATAAAAATATGAAGTTTTAAAAGAGTTTCTGAACTTTGCCCTTTCATTTGTCCAGCTCGCTCTCTTCCCGTCGTTCAGCGTCCAGCAATAGACGCTCATCATTTTAGGACTGAATTGTGCTTGATATCTGCTCTCCATTATGGCGAGGTCTTAAAGAAATCTTTCACCATGTTCATCACTAATGTCTCCAAGGTTATCTGGGAAAAATCAATATGAGAGTAGACAAAATGTAATTTCAAGGACATCCTTGCTCCTAATGCATAATAATTCTTCAGCATGGTTGTAACGATTTCTTTGTATTAATCAGCACGATAGTTTCCAAAGAAAAGCTTTGACACATTGACAAATGATTCCCATGAGTTTTTCTTCAGTGGGTTCATGGCATTGGTGAATTAGCTATCATGAATTAGTATGCGAATCTGTGGTCTATTCAAGACACCTTCTTTCAACTTAACTGCGGAAACCACACCACCTAGTTTCTGGCATATGTATCAAAACCCAGTACCAGATTGATCCATAGACTTGATGAAATCTCTAGCCGAAACGAGATTTAGATACAATCAAGGAAAAAAGATGTTTTCTGTATCTAGAAGACGATTGTGAACACAGTTAAACCTTGCAGGTGCATCTCTTGCTCTTGTCGGTTATTTTCTACTAACATATTGCGTAGCATCAGCTCTGCTGTCCCACAAACACAAAAAGCACTTGTGCTTTATGTAGCAACTCTGAAGGCCCAGTAGTAAAAAAATGATTTTGAGATCCCCCACATATCTTCCACTTTTGTTTCTTGTACTCTATAGTGGCTAATAAAATCTTCATTGTTTTTTAGCTCTCAGCCATTTGTGGTGCATGTACTATTGAGTAGATGGACGAGCTGTAGTGATACGCACTCTAGCTTCTAGCAGATTATGCTGTTTTGGTCTGGATCCCAGAACTTCGGCCTTTTCTATCGACAAGTCTAGGTCACTGATGAGATCAAGAAACGCTTCTTTAGTAAATAGTTTAGACCTGGTATTTTGAAGTCATCCTGGTTGTCGTCTTCATTTGAGGTAGAATTAGAATCGGAATCACTCATCAATTCTTATTTAGTTGGCAGATTTTGAACTGGCAGTTCAGCGCTGTGAGGTATTGGTTTGATTGCAGCAGCAATATTGGGGTACTGCCCTTGCCTCGTGTTTTGATAATTATTCCTTTGATGTTTGTGAGAAAAAAGTAGTAGTCGTTGCTGTGTTCTTTGGTTTCACGCCATATCAGTGGTACAACAAACGGCATTCTTGAGCTTCGCTTACCACACATCCACTCAATTAAGTGGTTGGCACAAGACTTAAAAGCTATATGAGGTGCCCATTTCTTGCCCTGGTCACCCAAAGGACATTTGAAGTAACTTTTGTAGTTCAGTTGAACAGCTTTGTAATTGGTTTCTCTTGGTTACCAGGAGTGAAGGCGCCACATATGTAACAAAAACGATCGGCAGTTGTAGATATGCACTATCATATACCAGAAATCTGAAACACATAAAATAGCACAAATTAGGAAAATATTATTGCATAAGTAGAACCAATGAACATATAAATTAGTATATTAATAACGTGGTGCACCAAATATATAGATATGCTGGTTCTGTGAAATCGAGTCCGATACAGCTATACGAATGTCATTATTAAGTTCAGCACTTACAATTTCCCTAGAATCAGATTATTTTGATCCATAACCCTGAAAATCTTTTTTGTTATCGACCAGTGTTATCAATGTTGGTCTAGATCTTTGCGACAAATTTCGTGGTTATTTTCGTATCAGTTGATTAAAGTAAGATTTCAGTGCTGACCAATTCTCGTAATCACAGCTTGACTGATCTAATTCTTTCTTGATCTTCTGCATCATCCTCAAATCGACACCCTACCACCCGGAGATATTCGTATTGAAGTAAGCGGCGTGAATGTCATCCAGCACAGCTTGCCCTTTTCAAAGTTTTTTAGTATTGAAAGCAGCAATTTTATTGCTTCCTTCACAGAAGATGTACACTTAAGTCTACTAGAAAGGAAGAAGAGAGAACTGATGTTAGACAAAACGCATATATTAGGTAATTTAAAAAAAATATCTCCTTATTTCAAAATCATTGAAATGCAAGTTATTCATTTAAGGGATCAAAAGGTTGTAGTGCTCAAAATGGACTACCGCGGCGGCATGAATACGCTTTTGGTTGGGTCGAAAAATAATATCCTATTTCTTTAGTAAATACACAAAAAAGACGTGACTTTAGGTTCCAGTCACTAAATAATCTATATGCTTATGATGAAAACATGTCTAATTACACTATTAACAGTATGCTGCGGTCAGTACCGTAAAAAATAGAAAAAATACGAAATTTTATATTTCTTGAAGTTTTTCGTTTTATTTCCATGAAAATGACCAATATTTTCTGGAGATTTGCCACTGATACTGAGGAAATTTCATTTAATACAACAGTAGAGATCCACAATATCCTATCCTTGGTAACACAATCTCACGTGTCTTGTAGATTTGGTGAAGAAGATTTTATGAGTTATCAGAAAGGCCCAAATTACAGTTGAAAAATTCAGAAAATATTTTATAAAGTGTAAGAGTGTAGAGATGAAACTTTATGATATTTTGAGGATTTTTTTAATCGGTTAAAACGGGCAATTTCACGCATAACACTAATCAACAATGATTTTCCCTACATGGGTATTAGTTTCTGATCTATACTAAATTGAGTATGCTGATTCCGAATCTTTAATCAGAATTGTTTTAGCACGTAAGGTTCCTGAGTAACACACATACTCTTTAGTTACACATATAGGAAGTGTTGCTTCGGCAACCGTAGTGGGAAGATGTGTTGTGCGTGTTTGGTTTTGCGTTACACTCTTACTTTATCACGTTGTCAAATTTAGCTATTATAGTAGTGGTGTTGAAACGGTATTTACATACAATGATTAATTGTATTTTTCTTTCAGATTTATCTCTCAATTAGTTTTAAATGAAATAAGAGTGTACAAAAGTATATAAGAACAGGATATATAAAAACTAAGTTGAAAACATGAATCGGCGAGGATGTATAAATAGCCTAGACCACTTTTGTTATATCTGTGGAAGATATACTCCAAGCAACCAGCGGAAAGATTTAGCTAAAAGAGTAAAAGCTGCATACAATTATTACTTCGGTTGTCAATCCCTGTTCCAACATTAGCTAGTGCAGTTAAAGAAGATGATTCATCTCCTGAAGAGGAGGATAAAAATGACGATGAAATATATGAGGAAGATTCTAAGGAAAAGAAGATCCAGTTGATAAAGTAAGAAAGATTGAATGATTTGGTTTTCAAAAGAGAACGCAGAACTGTTGGGCTCCAGACTTCAGCAATGGAATCTTCTAGAGGACGGTGCAAAAATATCTACTTTCCATAAACGCCATGATGCCTTAGCTGCCTTCTATAAGGAAGAAGATGGCTCTTGTTTCTGTAGTGATGTTAATGGCCTCGTGAATCAGCCAGGAAACGAGCATTTACCTGATGAATCGAGACTATTTATCGATGTAAGCACTGCTAGTCTCAAAGCTGTGTTGCTAAACACTGGTAACACAAACCATCAATTCCTGTCGTACTTATTGTTGGGATGATAGAGACATATGACTCAATGAAATTTATTTTGGAATGTGTTCATTACTCACATAATAAGTAGAATATATGTGGTGATCTAAAAATAATTTCTTTACTTCTTGGACTGCAGCTAAGATAGACAAAGAATATTTGCTTCCAATGCCAATAGAAGAGCTGTGACGACAGGAATCATTATATTGTCAAAAAGTAGCCCGAAAGAGAAGAACACATTGTTAGCCGAATAAATGTGAATCACATGCCTTTGTTACATCCACTGATGATCTATATTTCACCAGTTCATATCAAACTTGGCCTTATCACAAATTTTGTTAAAGCAATGGCCCATGATTCTGATGTATTCAAGTATCTCAAAGAGAAATTTGTTTCAAAGAAAACCGATGGTAAACTTAAAGGTGGCATTTCTGTAGGGCCGGAGATGAGAGAATTGATATGCGACATGAAATTCAGAAATAAACTAAGTCCACTTGAATTAGCATCATAGGATTCATTTGTCCATATAGCCTAGAACTTCCTTGGTAATCATAGGGCTGGAAACTTGAAAAACTAGTGGACAACATGCTAAAGGGCTTATCAACGAATGGGGTTCCGAATGTCTCTTAAGATGTATTTCTTGCATTCGCATCTAGATTTATTTCCATCTAATATGGGTGATTTTAGTGAGGAACATAGGGAAAGGTTCCACCGAGATATCACATGGGTGGAAAGCAGGTATCAAGGCCGCTTCAACGAAAACATGATATGGAACTACTGCTGGTTCCTCTAACGGGATGATCCTATATCCACGTACAAGCGCAAGAGCAAGAGTCTGAAATATTTTTGAAGAAATTTATAGTTAGGTGAGTACTACCTCTTTTATATGTAATACATATTTTGTCTTGGTCTGCAAAAAATACGTACATAATGCCAAATAGGTTGCCCCGATTCCAAACCTTGGCCCAGAAACGTCTCATTCTTCTCAAACTCGTAATAATTATATCATTAATTGATCAAAGGTGACAAAGTGAGCCATATAGCCTAGTTGCATAACTCAGGAACCTTACGTGCTTAGACATATCTGAGCACAGATTTTTAATCAGCAAACCAAAATTAGTTAGTTGCAACAACATTTACTCAAGTTGCAGGGACAAAAGTTGAAATTTATTGGATAGTGTAATAAGGCTCATCGATGATACTTGGTCTTGCGAATCTATGATTAAAATAGAAAATAGATCACCCTCGAAAAAGCAGTCCTTGAGAAATGGCCGTTGCATGGATGTCGAAGAACGATGAATTAGAAACAGTAGCTTGTATTTCATGTCATGTTGTCGAAGAAATTAACCTGTATGTATCTTGACAGTCTGCTTCATTAGGATTGAAAGAGTTTGGACATATTGCACGCTCACTTGATAAGAAACCATTCCTAAGTAAAATGAATATAACAGATAGGCTGGTTTTCGCTCATTGTTATATCCAGTGTGCACACAAAAGTAGGAAAGATATTTATCGTCAACGAAGACAAATTTGATTTGTTAGGATCGGATGGGAAGTAGCATATAAGGCGTCTTATAAGTGTAAGGTTAAATCCAACATGCACAGAAAAGACGGTAAATTTGTAGCTGGCAGCGGTATGGTTTGGGGCATATTTTCAAATGTTTGAGTCTGTCCGCTCGTTAATTTAGAGAAGCAAATTAAACGTTGCCGTATACAAAAACCTGCTAGGAAAACATGTGATCTCCTCGTTCCGAATAATGAGAGTACGTGAGTTTGTTTTATGCAGGGTAATTAATGCTCCCTGGCAAGCAACGAAGAGGATGAACTAAATTCAATCCTGAGTAGCATTTTTACTTTATTATTTTATCTTAATCTTAATATAAATTATTATTACTTATTTAAAAATTCAATCCTTACTAATGACCCACAAAACGATAATTCCTAGATACTGCCCGCGAAAAAGCTCAATTCTAGAAAATGACCACTTAACATAGGTTGTGGGTTGTGGTTGAGGATTCATCCTACTTTTTTCTCTAGTCTGGGACATACCTTTTCATTAACTACGCATTCCTTTCTTCTTAAGTTTTTAGCCGCTGTTCTACCTATAAAAGCAAACTTAGGCACTAACAAAACAAAATTCCATAGAATATTCTTTGCAATATTGATGGAAAGTAAATGAGTATTTCAAAAAGAAAAGTAGATTTGATGTTTTCTCACAAGGTGTGGATAATACTCCTAATCGCTGCGACTCGTTACTGTATTATCCAGCTCGAGATAGAGTTTAACATTCTTTTCCTCTACTAAGTAATCGCTTATAATTCCTACAAAGCTGGATTAAGCGAAAATAGGCACACAGGCTATGCGATGCAGCTTGAGAAGGAAGAGCATCAAAAGCTATTTATGCACTTGAGGTTAAGCGCAAGATGGGTGCTAGTAAAAAACAAAAACAAGAACAACTCCGTCTGATATTTCTTTTAAGCCGCAGCATTTGTTCCCGTCAAACACCATAAAGAGAATCTACGATTTGTTACAACAAACATTTACTTAGTTTTTGCTTCTCTTTTCTCTGGAGACGAGGGTAAATTTCGTGATGCCTGCAATATAATTATGAAAGAAAAAACACTCTGCTCTGCCAGCGTTCCAACAAGACGAAAAGTCTCCAGATCTTGTTAACAATTCATGAAGATCTCACGATCTTGGAAAAACGATGGGAGGAAGATGTGTTTCACACCTTCGACTAGCTGTGTGCCGTAATGTTCTGCTGCAGTAGAAAGACCCGTCGATGGAGCCTCAGTGTCTTTTTCGTTCCTATCCAGAACGTGTGGAGATAATCTTGGGCAGACTAGTAAGGTATAAGTTTACAAACCCTGACAATTTTGTAGCAGCGTCGAGGGAAAAATAGAAGACACTCTTTCAGATATTCTTCCAGAAGGTTACATCCAGCATAACAAATCAAGGTGCAGAAATCATTATGATAAATGGGAAAAACACTTAGTACTAAATTTATGAATAAAGTTTCTTTTTATAGTGTACTAAACTTTCGAAGATTATTTGAAAATTATTTGTGCATGTGGTAAAACGTTTGGTTATATCAGTGCGTATTTGGGTCAACACATTATGATTGGAGACATTTCCGTTATAGAAGTATCATGAAAATTCAACGACCATTTATTAACAATAGGTATTAAACCATTCCACATTTAAAACATTATTAAGTCCCTTATAACTCTTCTTTAAGCAGCGCATGCCTTTTTCGTATATTTTTATTATGCCGTTAGCGAACTTTCCATATCAATCCCAAATACTTTATTTACTTGCGCAGTGTGTTATTTTAAACACATTGGAAGCGAAAATCGATAACCCAATTAAGCTCAAGTTAATTCTATGTCAATATCAGAGCTCTTGCTTACTTCGGGCATTCGTGGAAGTTGGTTGTTTTTTGTAATCGTTAGTTTTGTTGGCTCAAACTCGATTAGATTTTGGTTTTGATAAGATGTTTCCGTTTGATTTTTTCTAGGATTATGTAAGGTGGATATAACTATTGGTATCATTATTAGCTATATGATAATAGGTAACTACTTGACTCAATAAATTTAGTGAATTCAAATGATTATAACTAGTATCGTGTCTTCTTTAGCCCATTCCCTTGTTTAATAGTAATTCTATGAGCGCGCTAATTAAACGTCTGGTTCCTACCTGGTCCCTAACCTTTACTACCCGAATATGAGATACACACTAGCCAAGGAAAAACATTGCTTCGATGTTTAATGAATCCAAGCCAGATTTATGTTAAAGCAAATGCACCATGTTGTATGCAGCCTAGTATAGTTCATAGGCCACTTTAGACCGCAGATCCTAAAATAAAAAAGTCACAACCAGAGCATAGATTGCTGATGGAAACCATAATTCATCAAACTTGCCAGGAACTTGCCAAATAAGTATTCTTCTTATAAATTATTCTAAATTACTGATCAATTTCTGCCATAAAATTCCTTGATGGAAATTAAATAATGAATTATTAATTATTTTAAACTTAGAAGATAAATTTAATGGGGTTAAATTTGTTAAACGCCGTTAGCAAATGTTTGGACAATCTCTCTTGCATTGGTTCATGAACTTTTACTCGAAATTCTCCTAACACTGGATCATCGATCAGTACTATGGTTTAACTTAGAAGTAAATTGAATGTAGAGTATTTGTACCATTTTTAACATTCTCAATTCTTGCTTACGAAAAGAATGGTAGAAGTAATACCTATTAAGTGCTTTATATATAGTAATTTTCTTCAGGTTTTCCTCATTTCGCGTCAATTTACAATCCGTTCAAAAAATCATAGTAAAAACCCATATTTCTAATTATATGTAAAGTTTGTGCAAATGAAAGTTTTGAACCAATAAATAGATTATAAACAAAGAATATTACTGAAATGTTCCCGAAAAGCATCTTTTACGAACAATCTATAAGAATTTTGGTGGTCATCAATATGTTTACAAGGATATTAGCTAGGTTGTCACAGGGAGAAATTAATGAAGTGCCACCACTATTGCATATATAGATCCATGGTCTTGAAACTCTCTACTTCTATAAATATGATAGGAAATCTGTGGCTTGCGATTTATGACAACCCCCCACCATGATATAGCCAAGAATGGATAAACATTCATTATAGACTGCATTCTAAGTTAAAATCAAATCAGCACGATTTTGACACGCCATTCATTCTTGTCCATTTTGCGGAAAAGTTTCGAAAATCGTAGAAAACTAATACTTTGATTTTCCCGTAGCACAGGAACAGGAGAATGGTGGAGGTAAATTATCTGAAGCAATAAAATTTGCTTCGCTAATGATTCAATTTCTCTTTAGATTGAGGTCCCTGGAGCTCTCACTACACTAGAGGATAGGGAGTAGACATTCCAAGCCTTGTACGTGGGTGGAATACGGGATAGAGAAGACACAAATCCTCTCAAAGAATGTAGGGGGCCTGTCATTAAGAGGAGGTGCGTACAGGCAAATTTGCTATACTGTCATCATACACCACTCTTTTTTTCATATCCATTCCTCCGTCTAAATAATACATAACTCTTCAGTCCAGAACCAGCCAATGGGAGTAAACTCTGACAGGAACTTCCCGTTATGGACTACATAGGCTGCCCATCGCTAATGACGACTCCTGTTCCCGCTTTAGCCAAGCGGAGGCAAAACATAATTACTGCAGAATTGACAAGATCTACTATACTGTATTTGTTTCTGCACATCGGAAGCCTCATAAAGCAATTACTGCAAATAAATATAGTTAAAACGTATCATTATTGCTAGAAAAAAAGGAAGCAACAAAAAAGGGATAATAGTGACGGGCCAATTGTGTTTTGACGACAGGACAACGCTTGACCACACCCCTCCCAAATTACTAGTCAAAAATTATTGGAGCTCAGTTTCAAAATTTTGCCAACCTCGCCTTACCTCTCTGACCAATCAACAACACACACTTAGAAACTTTTTATATGCTTCAATGTATTCGCAACTCAAGAAGGCATTGCTTAAGCACTGGAAGAGTTCATAGTCGCTAAAGCAGGTTTCTTAAACAAGGATCATATGCCTGGAGCATATTTTGATTTGTGACTGGTGCAATGAAAGTTCGCCTCAGACGTTAGGTTTAATTATTTTTATAAAAATATCAATTTAGCAAATAATTGAGTAAAAATGTATATTTTAAATTTATTGTTAACTCCGGCTTTTTTGACATTTAAGTTTTTTAATTGCTTTCGAGACCCTTTCTTCACTTAAAACATTTTAAGTTAGCGCAAGTATGTACACTTATGTATGTTAGTCTTGCTTCCAATATCCACGATCTTGCATTTACCTTTAAGGAATGAACAAACTTGCCCATTTTTCGGCGTTTCCAACAGGCAAACATAATTTTTGTTTATCACGAAGGATTTTACATTAGTTACCGCAGTGATCTCATGTTAGTGACTTATAAATTAAATGAAAGTACTTGTCAATAGATTAAATGGATTACAGGCAGTAGTAAGTTAGAAATTAGAAAACAAGAAGAATTAAATAGAGAACTAAAAATGTAACCAGTCAATTTAGTGTTTCATGAGAGGGCAAAGAAGTTCTGAAGAATGAACGAAGAAGAACTGAGAAATAATTGGAAGGACAGATTGAGATTAAGGCAGAGAATTGTGACGAAGTTTCAATTTCTTAGCAGTAGAAGGAGACTAGGATTGATTACACTGGTCTGTGTTGTTTTTAAAGTCAAATATATAATATTTAGTTTTAGTTCAGTTTTTTGCACTGAATCTGAAGATCATGCTCATTTTACCCAATCAGGTCAGGTTTTTAAAATATGAGCACATACCAAAAACTCCTTTATTTCCAAATATTTGTTGTGAATGAAACCCATAATAGCAAAGATTGGACCAATTTACTCACAAAAGGTTTACATAATATTTTTAATAGATAGCATGAATAGTACAATACACAAAATAAGCTACTCATGAATGAATGGTCTCTTCAGTGACCTCTGATTGTGCTGAGAAGACACCACATCCCTCTTAAGGCACCAGCAGTAGTCAGCCAGAAAGCTCACATCCCACCCAATGGCCTTGATAGCGTTCCTCCATGACACGGATGTCTTCGTGAAAGCGCAAACCCTGTTCTTCACTGAATTCTTCGCAATTTTCTGAAAAATAATCCAGATGGGACCGAAGAAAGTGCATTTTCACTGACATACGCGCGCCAAGTTTGCTGAAATTCTCCATAAAGTCATCAACCATCTTCTGGTATTGAGGACTTGTGTAGTTAACAAGGAAGTTTGCAATAACTAACTTAAGGGACAGTCAGGAAGAGAGTTCAGTAGAATTTAATGAATCATCAAAACGAGGGTCTTTTATGAGTTCTTTTATCTGAAGACCATCAAATATACCCGCCTTAAGCTTCTCCATGCTGATTCGTTTGAACTTGTGGTGGAGGAAGGCAAATCTTCCACCTTCCCTGTCCAGTGCTTTTAGAAAGTTCTTCATTAGGCCGAGTTTGATGTGTAGGGGTGGAAGTAACACCTGGCTCGGTTCAAACAGAGGGTGCGACAGAACATTGTGTGACTCGAGTTCTTATCCTTGTGTCGATGGCCACTCTTGTCTGACATAATGCTGGTCTTCAGCCCAACTATCCCACAAGCACAAAAAGCATGGATACTTTGTGTAATCAACCTTGAAGTCCTAGGATGAGTCCAACTATTTTAAGATCTCCACCAATCAACCATTTATGTTCCTAGTAATTGAGATAAGACAACACACGTTCCATGCTGTTGTGGGATTCCTTAATTTTAGCAGAGTGTCCAACAGGGATTGATGAAACCTTATTTCCTTTATTCAGAAGAACTGCCTTGAGACTTCTGTTAGACGAGTCAATAAAAAGTCTCCATTCCATGGCAACATAGTTCATACCCATTGATTTCATCAGTTCAGAAATATTGTTACAGTAGATCAGTGAAGACGCTTCATCGAACATAAAGAATTTTCTGAATTTGCTCTCGCGTTCCCGATACCAATAGAATGTTGCTCCTGGGGCAAGTAGATGTTTCTCTTGAAGACGAGAACCCAGCAGCTGGGCAGACTCCTCAGATAGGTTCAGCTCTCGTGTCAAGTCATTGAGTTCGGCTTGGGTCAATGGCATCGGTCGGTCGTCCTCTTCTGGCTCGTATGCACCACACTCACCTGTATCAGTCATGTCAGTAGATTCGGAACCAGAACTTGATTCCATGATGACATCCGGCTCAGGAGCAGGAACATCTGGTCCATGGGGGATTGGCTTTATGGCAGAAGGAACATCAGGGTATTAAACATGGTGTTTGTTCTTGTGATTGGTGGCTTTTAAATTTGTCACGCAGAAGTAGCAGTCGGTAACTTGATCTTTCCCTTCCCTACACACCACTGGGACACCAAATGGCATACTCTTTCTTTTCCTATTCTTCCAATCCCGTAAGTTCTCCACACATGTTTTGCAGCAGATATGGGAAGCAAATGCCTTATCCTGGTCCCCTAGTTTGAATCCAAAATAAGCGTAATAAGCCTTCTTCACAAAATCCGTGATTTTTGCTTGTCGGTCTGGAAGAATCACGTGTCCGAAGATGAAACAAAATTTTTAGGGTGGTTCTTACACTTCTGAACCATCGTATTAAACAACTATACCTAAAAAGAGAAAGAATAACTAGTTATTTAGGGTAACCCATAACCAGCTGTGGCAAAAACAAAGCCCATATACGCTTGGATGATAGCGCCATTTGGGAAAAATATGCTGTAATAAAAATTGAGTGTATCTTAGAATCCAGACCTGACTAAATAAAATTAATGACCTTTTTGAATTCAGCACGCAAATAGAATCCTAAATCAGTTGGAAAACCCTTGACCTTTGAAAAAAAGTTTTGAAACGCAGACCAGTGTTATCGATCCATAGTTTATATAGCCCTAGACGTAATTACTAAGCGATAGACTGAGAGCGCAGTAAGTGAATGTATAATAGGGTTAAACAGGAATAACATTGAGTGTTTAGAAAGAGAGTGTGAGATTGTAGTCGAAATAGAGTTAGAACAATTAAGATAGCAAAGGAAAAGGACCACCTAGTCACCTGAAAACTATAGACGCATCATCTCACCAACACATCTCGTTACACTTTATTTACACTAACTACACTATATCACGTACACGTAACAGTACCAAATTCACTATTTGGATTTTGCATAAATAGTAACTACTATCTCATATACATCTGAGTGACCTGACAAATGTAGTGAAGGAAAGAACTGCGTTTTGAACGAATTAGTTTGAACGTTCTCGGTTAAAGGTTTAGGTGAACCTAATCGAGACTTTTGGCGGAGAATATTAAAAATATATTTTTGCAGGTAAAAATTCATTCCACCGAAAAATTCAAAGACGAATACTCCTAGAATGGATTGTTGCTATTGTATTAAATGGATTGCTTATTCGTCTATAAAAGCATTTCATGCGATAAATTTTAATATAGAGTATTTGAGTTTAAACAAGTAATACTACTTAATTGTAGTTCTAGTAAAGAATCAATGACTGAATACGATTAAACTAACTTCTTCCATGATATTTTGTAATAAATAGTAATTTGGCAGAGTTCAAAACCAATCTGCTCTTAATTTGAAGGCTTTTGAATTCTGTGGGGACTTACATTACAGCGTGAGATCTAAACCATTGGGATCTTCAGCGTGGGAAAGCCTCATGGAGTCCAGCCGAAACACGGACTCCATCGCAGTACTAGGACCACTCGACCTTAAGGTTGGTTAAATTCGCTGCAATCTCCAGCTGTTTTGACTTGGCCCGGATGTACCATATATTTTTTTGTGTTGAAAATTTGCCCTTGCCGCATTCATCACACCCATTGACATCAAATATGCAAGAGCCGGATATTTATCAAATCCCCACCCCCACAAGAGGATATCAGGTGTATGATGAACAACCATGCTGCAGTGTGACATCTGGTTGATTGGCTGCACTTTCTGGCGTAAGAACCGCAGTTGCCTGAAATCTATGGCCAAAAGCTGGCACGAGAATTTGTGGTTATATATCTTCCATACATTTTCACTTATCTTCACCTTCTTTACAGATCTTTTCTTCTAAACATTCTGCTGGAGATGCCATAATTACCTTTCACTTTGAGTTAAAACACATATAAAATAAAAAGGCCTCTCTAATTGCTCCTACAGGGGGTATCCTGGGTAGTTTTTTGCACTTAGTAACTGGAGAGTCCGTACGCCCTCCAAGCCCAACCAGTTTCGGGGTATGATGATAATAGTTGATCACTCACTCTACTTCTTTGTTGAACCGCCTATCCCTACTCCTCTTTATTAGCCATTTTTAGCCTTTCATTGTATTATCCAGAACAGTTTTGTTGGGTCAGTGATCTTTGAACCTCTTATCAGAGGATACACCATATATTCCCTTCCATGCTACTAGGTGCAAAAGCACGATGGCTAGGGAAGGTAATAGCTGCGCTTTATGTAGGTTTTCTCACTCTCTTAACCGATATAGTGCATATATGATCTAGCTACGCTTGCCACATCCTGTATAAAACACAAGTACACATTCTTCATTATGCTTGATCATGTAGCCAAGACTCATCTTATCTGACAGCGGCACGCCGAGTATTTCTAAATGATTAAATTCTGAAGGTTTGTGATCCTATGGCGACTTTTCCCTTTATCTGCCAAAGTATTGTTAGCTAAAGACACTTCACATTTACAATCCTCTAAGTTGCCCTCTGACAGCTCTACTGCTAAAAAGGAGGTGGACCCCCTGTTCCTTTTCACGGTTCCCTCCGAATTTCTTTAAGAAGAGAAGGCGTTTTACCTTTTATAGTTTTACGGCTACGAGTGATGGAGTTTCAAATTTTTCTTTCTTAGGAGTCGTCTCCTTGCGACTCTCTGGCCTTGTTATCTATAAACCCACCTTTTCTTTCACTAAGGCCTCCAAAGTAGAAAAAATATCGCGGAAGCAGCGCTCTTTGCATTCAGGATAGAGATGGCGATACTTAGCCCGGAATAAGCACCTGGAATGAAAAAAGATGGAAAGGTTCATTCTGTCTTCCCTCTATCTTCCATGACATAAATTTTTAAGAACTTGCGGGGAGATCGTTTGCCTGCCCCCTAGCTTTTCCACATAGAGGTCGCCATTCCAGGACCAATGTCGCTTTCTTCTCCACTACGCAGTCATTTTAAGTCCTATTTGGGATCCCGATGACGTTGTGAAGGATCGTCATATAAATAAATACCCCTCTAGAAGTAAACATTTATCTGGAGGTAAACCAGCCAAGATCCCAGTGAGAGACTGAAGAATCGACAGCAGACAATATCCAGACTATGACATTAATAAACAAATTCCTCCTGGGGCACCAAGGACCTCTGAGCCCCCAAAATGAGAGGAAAGACCTCCTCTCTATGAAGAGGCACCCAACACAGCAAATTCTTTCTCTATCTAGGAGAAGGATGAGGCTGAGGCTAATCTATCCGCTCTTGGGGCTACTTCCGCTGGGTGAGCCAAGTGTTACACTCCACCCCTTCATCTCCTTAAAAGAAGTAAGAAAAATAATGAAAAATAATAAAAATATTGATTTCCTTGCTTTCACAGGGTTGATAAGGTTATATACTTTACCTATTGATTCTACTGGTGAGCAGATAGAGGATGGCACGTACAGCCTTGGAGCAGCCGATGGTTAGAAGACTAAGTCTCAAATGGCAATTCAAATCAGAAGATTAGCAGAGCGTACTAGATGTCATTGGGGCTTCTCATCTAAAGGCTACCCTGGCTTTTTCATTTTACTGAATTTAAACGCTTTCAGCTTCAGGAACTTGACAGGATTCTTGGTAGAGCCTCGAAACTCTCCCGTTTCTCGGATATTAATCATCTGCTGATTACAGCTGACCCTGCCCAAGCGGCCATTTTGAGTGCTCTTCTGAAACAAGATGGCTCGCCTGTACAGGTTGTACTTCACGTTACTATGAACTTCGTGAATGGGGTCGTGAATACTGGGAAACTCATGCACTACTCCTTGGAGTATATCAGAGAAGATCTAGCCGACCAAGGAGAGGGCAAGTTTGAATGCGTGTTGAAAAAAAGCAGAGATGGGGCTCGAAAATATTTTTATACTCTTCGGTACTTTTGATCATAGCAGGCTCGAAGAGTCGGTAGGTGCGTGTTGGTATCGCCGCCGCGTCAAGGCGTTCGAAAATTTTCGCGGAAGTTCTACCGATTGTTACCCATTTTTCTTTCTAGTTATGTCTTGTCGTGTCAACGAAAAATCCTTGGAAACTGCTATAATGGCATGTCTTAACTCCTAGTCCTTCAAGCTGTGAAGCTAATATCTTTTGAAACGAGCCAGGTAATTCATCATGAGTGACCTGGGAGTTCCTACGTATCTATGTCGAAAAATGTTCCCTCTGCTCTTGGACCCTTTAGGCTTACGAGCGTGTTTGCTAGCGCATTAATTTGAAAATCGTTTGTAGGTTCTACCTTTTATGAGTGCCACGCTAGTGAAGCTGAAGGCTCGGTGGGATCACCTCACCCTGGCTAAAAAAGTGGAACCCTTCCACCCGAAGGCCCATGCCATACCTCCTCAAAGAGCAAGCACCTGCGGGTCTCCATTTAATCGTGAGGACCAAAGAAGGCAATACTCCTCCGTACGTGTTTTCAGATAATCAGCGGGATACATTCACGTACATTCCACCGTCGGCCGACTTCGATGCCGTGGAATTACGGTTGCCGAGGCCATTTCTTCTAGTAGTAACCAGTTCTTAGTGAATACACTTTCAAAAAAGGTGCAAATATTCTTCCCGAACTGATTTTTGAGCTAGAGATCGTTGTCGTTATTGGGAATGAATTCTCACATAATTTCCATTGAAATACTACATTTCCCTAGAGCACATAAACCACACCGCAGCAAAAGAGGAGTTCCAGGAACAACAACAGTTCAGTAGCTCTAATTGCTGGGCCAAAATGCTTTTCACTCTTTCCAAGACCACCCTGAATGTTCTCATTCCTCCCTCATCAACTTACCTCTGTGAAAGTAGTTTCTCAACTCTCCTGGTAATCAAATCAAAAGCCCGAAATAGTTTGGATGCTGAAGCAGACATGCGATGTAACTTGAGCTACAAAGATCCGCTTGTTAATTTTCTTTTATCAAAAGAGCAAATATCTCCCTCTCACTAACATACATGATTAAATCAAACCTTGTTATTAAACATTAATAAGCAATAATAAAAATTTTGCTTATCGTTCTCTCTCTGCTGTGATTTATCTTTTAAATTTTAAATTAGAGACCTGTTTCTAATCACTCACATGGATAAAAAAATGACCTAGGATATTTCTTACCAACAGTCAAAAGATCTCTTGGCCGTCACTCGAGCGTTTTCCTAAAAAAACGAGCGAATTTCATCTGGTGTAAACGGTCAGAATCATTTGAATATTGAATAATTTGTTTCCTGGCTAGGGAAATAATTTTCCGTCACTCCGAAAAGGAACTTGCAGCGATTGTTGCTCAAAACTTAGGTGTACCTGCAAATTCCTCCCTTTCATTAACATACATGATTAAATATAACCTTGTTAATAAACATTAATAAGCAATAATTAAAATTTTTGTTATCGCTCTTTCTGCTGAGATTAATATTTTAAATTTTAAAATAATATATCTGAGAAAAGTTTGGGAAACATTGCTGAATCCTGTCAATTCCTATTTCTTAATCTTCATCTATCTCCAGCCTATTATCAAAAGGCGTGAACCAGATATTACGGAAAAAGGGGGTTAAATATGAACCAGCATACAGAAGTTATCATGGCACTCGACGTGGTGGGAAAGTTAGTGGGGTGTGAAGTTTCCGAAGATAAAGATCGGGGGGTGAGTGAACAGTATGACCAAATGTATTACGAAAGACATCGTAAACGTGTTGAAATTAGTAACGAGGAAAATATAATAAGAAATATTACGTTTGGCTATCGATGGAAAATCATTGCCATGGTGTAGTAGTTTTGTGCAGTACGTTGCCCCCTCCCCCTAGGCTAAACGGGTAACCTGTTGTCTCCAAGAGCGATCTGTTCTTGGCATAATTTTAACCTACTTGTGATCGTTCTTTGTCCCCGTTAACCAAAGTTGTTTATATCTTTTATTTCGATCGAATGCATGTCCATTTCTATTACCCTTCACTATAATTTCGAGTCTTAATTTGATTGCATATTCATGGTTTAAAATAAATAACTAATGTTATTCCTCCTCTTCAGTGTTTCCCATTCTCAGTTTTGAAGAATTCTGAATGAATATATTGAAACCAACTATGTATGTGCCTACATTTTATCAATGACAGACTCAATTATTTATCCTCAGGAAACAATGCCTAGGTTAATTTCTGAAAGAATGACAACTTCTCAGTTTTGGGGACTTCTGTGATATTGACTGTCTGTATGGTAAATCTGACATATCAAAATGTTCTACCCTATCAATTCCTCTCAACCCTCGAAAAGATCTTTTCGATCGTTTTTTCTCAAGATCGAGCAAATTACATTAGGTACCAAAGGTTAGTATGTCACTTGAAAACCAACGTATGGAATAAATAGATCCATTACTATGAAAATCCTTATCCCTCATTCTGAAAAAGAAACTGCAGCCAATGCTCAAAACTAAGGTGTACTTGCATGAACCTACAAATTATGACAATCTCTACACAGTGATAAGACAAAAGGAAAAAGTGATCTCTAAACATTGTACAGAAGGTGATGAGATCCAACATATTAAATCGTGGTACAGAATTCAAGAAGATGAAGTCAGATGCTAAGTACTCAATTTATGAATAAACTTACTTTTTATAGTGTAAAATCTTTCGAAACTTCATCATATTGATTTTTATTTATCTTCCCATAAACTGATGTGCCTAGTAATATAGATTAAAATGAAAATGCAGCGATGTTTGAATGACAGAATTTGTGGCTGTGCCAAAAGGTTTGGCCATATCAGTGAGTACTTTGGTTCACTAACATTTTGCTTTTTTATTTTTTTTAATCAGCGATAAAATTTAAAGAAAGTGTATTAATTTTATTAAAAACATTCTATATTTAAATTTTATTAAGTCTCATACCCTTACTTTGAGCAATTCATGCTTTCTTTCGTAGAGAATTATTCATGGTGATAGCAAAATTTCTAAATCAGAGCCAAATACTTTCTCTGCTCTACGAATCCAGCGGAAACTTATGAAATTGAATCACTTCGATGTGGATGCTTTTAAAATTTGTTTCTCCAAATAGTGAGGAAGGAAACTTATCCCCACTGTAAATTATTCCCAGCACCTTGCAAAGAGAATTGATAACCCAATTGACGAAGTTTATTTTCATGTCAATATCAGAGAGTTTGTTTACTCGGGACATTCGGTGGAGAACGCGCTTCAGGCGTGACCTGAATGCCGCGTACACGTTGCGGGTGAAGTTTTTCCTCGTGTTGGCTTACACGAGGTTGACATGTGCCCACACGCTATAGTCGAGGTGATTGGGGTCAGACGAGTGCAGCGGCTAAAATTTCTTCGAACAGAAGTTCATGTTTGACTTCAATCACTATTGCACGGTCTTGACTGTATGAGCCGGGGCACCCTCCAGCTAAGGGAAGTACTACGCCTTCTTTTATCTTTCTTACCCAGGGCAGGATTTGCGTGGCAAAGATACCCCTGGAATCGTTGGCAGTTTGCCTGTACCCGACTACAAACCAAACCGGCAGCATCTTCTCGCTATTCAAAGCCAGGACGCCAATCATCATCACGGAAGCCGAATCCTTGGTCCTGGACACGTAACTGACCTCGGAGACATCTTGGCCTTAGCTTCCTTAACGGCCTTTTTGCTTGTTGATCCCTGGATTAACCGTCAAGAAAAGATGAGAATTCGATCGCCATGACACTTCGAGTCGTTGAGATGGTAGAACAGCGCTCCCGACGTTGTTCACGCATATTGCCTATGTTCAGAGGCATTTCCACGCATCCCAAGCTCTTGCTGTACTCCTCCCTTACTGCTCTGTACACCATGGCCCTCGAAATGTTCTTCTTCTTTGCGAGCGCATTTATTTTGACCTTCCTACCACTATCGAAGGCCTTCTTCACCGCCAAACAGTTGGCACTTTGAAGTCTGCCTGAATAGGGTCGATCTTTGAGGTCTACCCATTCTCGAGCCTCTCCGAGTCTCTGTGGACGGTTATGCAGCTGAAGTTGAGCCATTTGGCGATGTCTCATTTGTTGTGGCCCACGTGAAGGAGAGCATAGATCTCGATTCTTTTGAATTCCATCTCAACACACTGATAGACATTGGAAACGCTGTTTAAATGACACGCGCTGGAAAAGTAAAACATATTAAGTTTGTTTGACAGAACATTTTCTATCACACACGTAAACATTTAGAAAGATTAAAAAACGAATGTAACAGAACTAGTGTAAGTCCTTGTAGTGCAGATCAGGACAATTATCACCTTCTCTGAAAAAAAAACCCTTTCTTCCTGTATTTCTTTGTGCTATAGATCAATTAAACCTAAATTTTGATCGGAAGTGAAGCGTTACTGAGAAATGCCTAACTTAACCTGACCCATCTAACCAACTTCTTCTAACATAACCAACCCTTTATAACCTAACCAGCAAACCCATAAAATAAAAACTCTTTTGAATATATCTAAACATAACGAAACATAGTGAACATTCTTTATCTTCAATAATAGATTATGACAACACCTGAAATCTCCTCTCGGCCTTGACTGGCGCCAAAGAATTTTTAGTCGCGTGTGACTCAATTCGCAATATGTTGGTTTTTCGGTCCCCGTTTTTTTTGGGGGGATGAAGTACCCTTGGGAGGACTTTGGAAATTATATTATTCGAAAGAAAATGTAAAACAATATTAGGGTTTCAAATTTCGTTAGAATCGGCCAAAAGGTTATGATGTTATTGTCAAAACAAGATAATTCTCAGGCTAACCATGGGAGTCCTTTGACAATTATATCGCTCAAAAGAGAATTTAAAACAACCTTCAGGCTTAAATCTTCGTTAGAATAGGCCAAATATTTATGATGTTATTGCCAAAACAAGATAATTCCCTGGCTAACCTTGGGATGACTTTTGCAATTATATCCTTCAAAAAAGAATGAAATACAAAATAAAAGTTTCAAATTTCGTTAGAATCAGCCAAATAATTACAATTTTATTACAAAAAGACAACAAAGCAAAACGGAGATCAACCCACTGACATAGTGAGATGTAGAGTCCCCACGACTAGACTAACCATTGTAATAGGAATTTTGCCCTAATAACTAGAGTATAACCAAAGAAGGTTACTGAAATGTCTCTTAAAAGCATCTCCTTAGAACAATCTATATGTATTTCGATGGCAATCCAAGCGTTTTATAAGATGGTAGCTAGGTTGTAAGTGGGGCCAAGTGACAAATTAATGAAGTGCTTCGAACACAATCATTGCATATACATATATATATATATATATATATATATATATATATATATATATATATATATATATATATATATATATATATCCATATTTTCGAAACTCCATTATCTCTTAGTGTAATCGACTGGTTAAAAAGAGGAATCTTGCGGTTTAAGAAAATCCCCTCCCTGATATAGCCATGAATGGAGAACCATGCATTAGGCCTTGTATCTCAAAATGAAATCCAGCAGAACGATTTTCAAATGAGATTCATTTTTGTTTTCTCTCGGAAAGGTTTAAAACTTGTAGAAAACTAATATTTCGATTGTATTGTGAAATGGCATAGAAACAAGTGAATAGTGGAGTTGAAAAATTTGACGCAATAGAATTTATTTTGCCTATGATTGAATTTCTCCGTAGACTAAACTCCCTAGCGCTCTCGCTAACTTAGTGGATAAGGCGTATAAATTCCCAATAATGTACGGAGTTGGAACCTTGGCTAGAGAAGACCGTAGGGAGATTGCCACCAATAAGTGGTGTGTCGAATCTGCTACGCACGTTCAGGCAGATCTTGCTACCCCGCTGTCTTTTTCATATCCCTTCTTCCACCAACACAAAACATAACACTTCCCTCCTTGAACATTCGGAAGGGAAGCTCGTAACCACACTCCCTTAAAACGCAATTTGTGTCTTTCCCTTGGTCATAGAATTTTACATCTTTCTGCTTGTTGAATAAAAACCGCATTCATACAGATTTTTCTGCAGATATTTTTACAACGAGAATGTGTTCGTATTGCTCTTAAGCTTGATATTAGTTGTTATTCTGATCTTTTTGGTAAATTTCCTTATCTTATCGAGATTACTCTTTTGCGGTTGAAAAGAGACAGGTCGTGAAATTAGGTAACTAAACAGCTGAAGTAACTTAATATATAATTAATGCTTTGGTAGAATTATTCGTAAAGTGCATAGAACGAAAGATCTGAAGTTTATAAATGCGAAAGACATTAACAATGATCGCCTATAATTAATCACAAATTGCTAAAGTCAGGTCACTTTTGTTCGCTACCATTTTTAGACATTCCTTATCATATTTAAACTCACTTATTTCCAATAATGTTTTTAAAAATGAACGGCAGTAAAACATTTTGCAAGGAAATAAAAGGCTAAATATCTTTGTTTCTATGAAGGAAAACATGCAAAACCACTCTCTCCCTTAAAATTGGAGAGTGGCTTTTTACTCGTATTCCATTCCTACTCCGCAAATCATTATTTTCTTGCCACCAGACTATAAAGATAGTTCCATTTGACTGCTTTGCTCGCCTGAGTTAGTCGTGCCCCTTCTCACTCGTGACTTTTGAAAAAGCCAACCTTAAGTTTGTTTTCGCTTACGTTTTGTGAATAGTGTTTTCGCGCAGTTTAGTGATTGCTCACCTAGGAGTTTTGAATCGGCGTACGTACGAATTTGTCATTGCGTTCTTATACGTAAAAAGTGAAATTTCGCTCGCTTCGTGCGTCGGTAGCGAGGGTGAACTTGTTTCCGCCCTCCCCCTCCATTTTCCACCCCGGACTCCCTTTGTGGTGGACCGGAGACCTGCAGGCCCTCGAAAAGCGCCTGCACCAAAGGTAAAGTGCCATATTTGATCGGGTTTTTCTTTTTTTTTTTTGTGTTTTGGACAAGGATTACTTCCTTTATCTATTCTTTCTCACCGGTGTTAAATATCACGTACTCACACACACAAACACAGCCACGCACCCCGAGTCTTCGTAACTCCTTTATTTTCTTCAGCTCCCATGCGGAAATGGAGATTTAAATGAGGGAGACTCGGCGGATACCGCTGAGGACTCTCTCCGATGGCCCCAAGCCAGATCGGGGAGAAGTCTTCGCGATAACCCATGGGGAGCTAGGGGTAACCTTAGTACGCCTCATCGACACTTACAATGGCTACTCGGCTATCTGCCAAAAGGAGAGTGACTGCGAGGTCCTCACCTCTCAAAAAGCGGCAGAGTCGTTGAAGAAGATTAACCTAAGACCCCACACGCCTCCACAGATAAAAACACATCGCAGCATAATTCTTAGACGCCTCGATCCTTGGGTAGGCAGCCACAGCATTGAAGAAATTCATGCTGAGGTTGAAAAAAAACACCCCTGGGCTAAAATTGCGGAAATCCTTAAATTTAAGGATTACACGCATGTCTTTAAGATAGTGTTCACTGATTCGGCAATGGCGGTTAAGGCTACGGAGTGCGGTATGCTCCTCTTTAACGTTCGAATCTGCCCCGAGCAGATCGAACGTGAGGAGTTTATCGACCTCCAGATGTGCTTCAAATGCTATAAGTATGAGGAGCACACCACAGCCAACTGCCCCAAAGGGAATGCTACCTTATGTTCCATTTGCGCCTCGGACAACCACTTCTGGAGGAGCTGTAAAAGCACCACCATGAAGTGTCTGAACTGCGCGGGGGAACATAAGACACTCTCCATGGCCTGCCCCATCAAAAAACAGATCCTAAAGAATAAAGCCGCTCAAAAACGAACCGACGAAGAAAGGAAAGCTAATACTACTTATGCAAAGGTCGCAAAAGCTGCGGTAGCGGAGTCTAAAGCGAACCCCACATATCTCCACGTCGAGAACGAAAACTCGACTAAAATTATGTGTTGCATATATTATGCTCATATTGCGAATCTCTCCTCCCCGGGGTGCTTTGCAGATGAGCTTAATAAGATGCTAACCAATAATGGAATGGAGAGTATGTGGTTCCCCTCGAACCCGCGGTCAGAAGAGATCCTGAAAATTAGTCTCAAACCCCAGTGCGAGACTAATTGTCAGAATCTCCCAACCCCCAGCAATGCCACAACCTCAGCTTCCTCCAGAGACCCCAGGATCCAGGCTGCAAAAGCACGCACGGATCATAAACAACCCAAAGAAACCGCAAAAAACAAAAATACCCACGCAACCACACCCACAAAAAAAGTGAATAACGAGAGTACGGAGACTGGAGTTGCGAGAGCCGAGGGAGGGGCACGTTCGCCCCGCTCACGGAAAACCTCGCAGCCCCAGAGACGCCCGAGATCGTCCTCTTCTTGTAAGAGGGAATCCAGGCACGCATACCATTCAAGAAAAATTAACTTGAAGGTATTCGCTGCCGAAAGGTCCCCTTTTCCTAAGGAGATGGATGCCCTTGACGTATCCGAAGGCGTAATAGCCGGAGTATACAAATGGGAGTTCACCTCGGACGAACTCAGTGAAAAACAGGTCGAGGAGGCTTTACTCCAAGGCCTGATAAAACTGACTCCGGACTCTTTTATCACCCTAACTGACGGCGAATACAGGAAAAAACGCACAGGAAAAACCATAACGCCCCCAAACACTCCACAAGGACCTAAACTCGTAAGAGAATAAAGTCCTGAAACACCATACTACACTCGAAAACCCTTAAGTGAACTACAAAATGACGACTCTAAAAATTTTACATTTGAACTCTGACGGATGGACAAACAAAAAAATATTATACGGAAACGTATTAAGACAAAGTGACCCAGACGTTATCTTTATTTCTGAACATGGAATAAACGACGCTAATCAGTTAAAAATCTTTCCCTACGAAGTCTTGACCAAAAATCACAGCGGAGAACGTTTTGACGGATGCGCCATAGCTGTGAAAAGAGGTCTTGACTTCAGATCAATAAGTGGACTCGACGAATCTTACCTTGCTGTGGAGGTCCGTACGGCAGTGGGACCCTTGGTCCTGGCAACGGGGTACCAACCCCCAAGGAGAGGGTATTTGCCCCTCCCAAACTTCTTGCAGTTATGTGGTCACGGCAAAACCGTTCTCTTTGCCGGTGACCTCAATGCAAGAAGCGCTGCCTCCGGTTATACGTCGACCAACCCAGCAGGCAGGAATCTCGAGACACTTATTGATAGAAACATTATGACTAGAATTGGACCAGACTTCCCCACATATATTACTCACAGGTCAGCAACAAAACCTGATATTGTGCTAACCAGCAATATATTCCCTTATAATTACTTCATTGAGCCGGGCCCCCCTATTCCCAGCGATCACCAGGCTATCCTTATTAAAGTCTCAACCTCCCCCATTCAAATCCCTATCCCAGAGCGAAAGAGCTATGCTCGAGCCGACTGGGATAAGTATAATCAACTCCTCGAAAATTATAACCCAGAACCCTTAAATGATGCCTCCCTTGAAGAAATTGACGAGGAGTTGGATAAATTAAATGAAAAACTATTAAAAGCCGACAAGGAAGCCATCCCCCGAGTTAAGTATAAAACTCTCCCTGCCCCCTCATGGACCCCTAGAATGAAAACCCTCGCGAGGGAATATAAGGAACGGATCGATGAAGTAAACCTCACTGGCCCCAACATTAACACACACCGACAAACACGACTCATACGCGACGAACTAATGACTCTTATAAGGGACCAACAGAGTGTACTCTGGAATAATTTAATTGACGGACTGAATGTAGAAACTGACTCACGTACATTCTGGCAGACGGTAAAACGACTTAAAGGCGGACAACCACCAAGGACCGTTAAACTTATACGTGACGACACTGAAATTTCTGACGTAGAAAGAATCGAAGAGGAATTCAGACTCTTTTGGGCATCTATCTTTAAGATTTCCCCGGAAGAGAATGATGACTTCGATTTGGACTTCGAAAACGAAATTATTAACGACCTGAATGACCAAATACATAGAACGCATCCTCATCATTGCGTATCACAGAACAGGGAAATGGAGGGACTCGGCGGTAGAATTACTGCCGAGGAACTCTCTATGACCTTAAAATCCTTCCGACAGCGAGCACCGGGGCGTACAGGACTGACAAAGGAGAATTTTATTCGAGCCCCGCCCAATATCTTACTGGGGCTCATGAATATCATGAACGCATGCCTAAACGTGGGATACTTCCCTGACCACTGGAAGGTTGCGAAAATGATATTCATTCCAAAAGCCGGTAAACCACCGGACAGTCCAGCTAACTTCAGGCCCATATCTCTCCTAGAATTTTCAGGGAAAGTCTTGGAGAAGATATTGGCCAACAGGGTAAACATGTTCCTCGAGAGAAATAACTCTCATAACATCCAACAACATGGCTTCCGTGCGAAGCGAGGAACAGACACGGCGCTAGCCGTAATTACCGAGAAGTTGGCAAAAGTAAAATCAGAGAAACGCCATGCAAATCTGGTGCTACGCGATGTCAAAAAGGCCTTTGACAAGGTATGGAGGAGAGGCCTACAATATAAGATCCTTCAACTAGGCCTCAATCCCATACTTGAAAGGATTCTTTGTGACTATGTGATGGAGAGGAGAGCGTTTTTAAGTATTAAAGACTACAGCGGCCCTGAGTTCGAACTCGAGGCGGGGGTGCCCCAAGGCGGGTGCATCTCTCCCCTGCTCTATAACATCTACACTATAGACCTTCCCCAACCCTTGACTGAGGGTTCCTTATACGTCCAATTTGCGGATGATATAACGATGATATGTACGGGGCCTTATCGGAATGCGAATTTCATGGCACGAAGTACGGCAGTGGAAATCGAAAACATCAACTCCTTCGAGAGAAGATGGAAGATATCCACCAATGCCCAAAAGTTCCGTGTAATTCCATTATTCCGAAGGACTCTGGCAGACATCCGTGTGGGGGGTGCACGCATCCCATACCGCACGGAGGGCACGGTTCTGGGACTACAAATTACGACCGGAGGGTATAGGAGCCATGTAGCGAGAACTACACAGAATGCACGGAGGGACTTGGGCGAATTTTTCAAATTCGTAAACCTGAGTACCTCCAACAAACTTAAGATCTACAATGCGTGCATTCGCTCAAAACTCCTGTACCCCCCGATCCCTATAAACGTAGTTTCCAAGACCCAAGTCCTTAAACTGCAAAGAGTCCAGAATAAGGCAGTATATGTCATCACGGGAGCCCGAAGGAGAGAAGGGAGAAGGCAGAGTGAACTCCATGGTGAACTGGGGATGACCCCCATAAACGTGGAGCTTCACCTAAGAGCAAACAAAATCTGGGACAAGGTGCACCGGCACCTCCCCCCCGAGTTTGTACTGGAGCACATCGACTTCGACATTTTACCTAACTTAAGACGACCAATTAGTTTCAAAAGCAGTAGACTACCGAATGACTTTAACGTCGACCCTAAGTTCACTTAAATACTAAATAACCCCCAGTCATAACACAAAAACATGAACAAAGCCAAACGAGTTTAGCCACCGAATTAACACTTGTTTAATTTGGTTTTAAATAACACTTCCCCAATTTTTTTTGCGCGAAAATATCGCCAAAAACACACAAACAACATCAAAAATCCAAATCTGGGTGTAAAACACCCAGAATTGAAGATGAAAATCTTCCAAAAGCCACGTAAAGATACAATGTATTAATACAAAGGCTCGAATGCCCACCGCATTCATCAGATAGTATAGTAATATGCTATCAAAAAAACAAAACCAAAACGCAAAGAAAGCCAGTGATACCCTTTCACCAGGGATCTGTCTTTCATTCTACCTTTCGTTTTCACTTTCCTATTATAGTTTTCCCTATTTTCCCCACTATTTCTCCTACTAAAACCCTCTACTACTATATTTCTCACTTATTATGTCCAATGTCCAATAGTTCCATTTAGTCATCTTCTTGGTCTCGGCTAGTAGGACCGTAGGATGTTAAGAAGAAAGTTTCTACTAAAAAACTTTTAATTTCTACGCTGAAACAGAGGTCATGAAAGTTGGATGATTAGTCAGGATGTAAATTAGTCTCTGCCCCCTCGCAACACAAATACTATCGCTATATAACTTTCACAAATTTTAACCTCATCTATTTTCACCTATGTCTTCACTTACATATTAAACAAATCTTTATTAACGAGATTTTCTCTTTGGTCTTTCCTTAACATAAAATAATAAATAAACAAAAGAACGTCGATAAATAGAGAAAGCAGAACAAAATTTTAAAATTTGCCCCGGAGTTCAGAGATAATCTGTGGAGATCTGATATCTGCTTCCATATACTCATTATGGGTTATTTTTATTTTTATGCTTAGTAAATAATCATTATTCACTTTAATTATGATATATTTTACCCGATTTTTGCTACATAAATGCAATTTTGCCTGATGTAATAGTACACTATCTAATTTAGGAAAGAAAAACTTGTTTGTACAATTTTCAAACACATTTCAAAGTTCAGAATATGAAGCAAATTTTACAGGAATTGTAAAAAACAAAAAAATGAATGTAGAGAAAAGTAAAAGTTAGAGATGGTTATATGATAGGGCGAAAAGGATTTCCAGCTAGTTCGACCAGCATCCGTACTAGCTTACATGGACGTGGAATCTCTATCAACAAATGTTCCCGTGATAATTAATGCCATTTACCACACTGAAAGTTCCACACCTCTCACCATCCTTGAAGAAATTCTGCGACAACTGTTCCAAGCATGCACAAAAGAAGTCTCGTTCTACGGTCCCGAAGGGCAAATAAACTTTCAAATCGATTTCTTTGCGATGGGTCACCCTTTGGCATACTTTTTGCCAACTTTTACATGGGTGTAGTTGAGAACAATATTTTCAAAAATAATATAGTGCCCAAACCTCCCATCTATGCGCGTTATATCGACGACATAATTTTGAAGACAGAAAACCTTGATCAAGTTAATGACCTATCGTTAGTTAATTGATTTCACAACTCCTAGGATAAAGGTTAGTCTCTCTGTTTAACTCGTTCACATTTGTTTTCGGTTTTTGGTTTTTGTGTTTAGAATTTAATATAATAGGTTTTTTATTGTTTATTACAGTTACCTTTAATATTTGATACTCAAGTCAGTTTATGTTAAAACTTCACTTCTTCCTATTATTTTTCAAAATTACGCTGGATATTATCACTTAATTATATATATCGTTATTTGTGTTTTTACTTTCATCTTAATAATTATCAATTTTATTGATTTACCTTGCTTTTTACAGCTTTTTTAGACATTTTATGATGCATGTTTCTAACTGTTTAACTCTTATCCTTAATATTTCTTTGCCTTCTCTTTAGTCGATACCGTCGCTGAAGATGGTCCTAGCGAAGATCCGACCAATAAATGATTGGTGTAATCACCTGGGTCTTCATAATCCTACTACGTATCAGATTCCCAAGGAACAAATCAATTACAAGTATTATATATATATATATATATATTATATATATATATATATATATATATATATATATATATATATATATATATATATATATATATATATTCATCTATATAATGCCCACGAAATGTATCCGATCAAAATTTTTGAATTTTTAATGATATTCATAGACTCATAATTATTTTTTATTTGTTTTATCGACATCTGGTAGCTTTCATATAACGCTCTGATATGCCAGCTTTTGAATGCAATCTTTAATTAGTATTGTGTTGCTTGTTGCTTGTGGGCGTGCGTCAAATTTGTCCGATTTCATTTTTTGGGCCATTTTTTTATTATTTTGTGAGAAGGTCTAGAAGTGTTGTGCAACTAATTATAGCTCGTTTTCGGTCATCAGGATAGACATGCTAAACCTAAAACCGTTAGACCTCGTAAAACGTAACCAAGACAAGATCGTATTATGGATAGAATGTCACTGAAGGATAGGTTTAAGATTGCTTTTGAGATATCCCGCGAATTCAGCTACAACGCCGATTTCAACTGATCGCACAAAACAGTTTCCCGTAGGTTACGAGGTTCTGGGTTGCTTTCTCGGGCACCGGCTTATAAACCTCTAATCTTCAAGAAAAATCAAAGAAAACGTCTTCGTTATGCTCACGAACATGTCAGTGGGAAAGAAGAACAGTGAACGCAAGATCATTGAAGAGTCGAATAAAGTATGCATAACAAAAGAATCAACTTTAAATTTAGAAACAAAAGACTTTAACTTTCCTATCTCACCTAATGCAAATAGAAAAAGATGTGGGAATATTGGTCTCTCCGCATAAAAATTTCTAGTTCTAAATATTCGTCGCCATCGGTTTGTAGCAATTTGGGATAACCTTAATCTTGCTGACAATACAACAATTACAAATGAAGATACGAAGGAAAACATCTGCCATTCTTTGAGCATCTCCACCCAAATATTTTGTTGAAGAGAACTTCAAGGACACAAATTTATCAACAAAAACATGATAACTTATTTCTTAAACACCATTGAAATTGCTTTATCCTTGGAAAAACAATAAGGTTTGGATTTAAGATTTAGGCATTGTGTTCAAGAAAAGGTTACAAATATAGATGCCCTTGAATTTTACACTAGTAAAACACCTGACAGGTCTCATAAGCAAGACTAATTTTTATTAGATGGAAAAGAAATTCTAAAGCTCCTAGATAAAGCAAAATTCCAAGAAATGAATGTTTAAAGTATTTTTTTACAATTTTTTCACAAATGTTCCCCTCCTACTCTCCCTTTCATAAAAGGTATATGTGCAATGGGTAACCCGTATGTAAATAGAACTGAAAATTTCCATTGGTCACAAAAACAGAAATCAAAAAGGCCTAAGAAACAGTCGGTTGGGCAAAAATGGAAACACAGTGATGATGTCATCTTAGCGATTAATTTCTGATCAAATGAAATCGGGATTACAAAAGACTTCAGAAGTGACGTGAAAAAAGTTGTGGATGTGGAATGGCCAGTGCCATGATGCATAAAAAATTGGAGCTTATAGAATTATAATGCATTAAAAGAAATGGTGGTGACTATTTTCAACTATGTGATTTAGCCAGTGTCTAAATTGCTCATTTTCTCATGCTTGAAACCGGAAGTAAAATATCTCCTCTTGATTTCATCGATAATCTTTCCATCACGTATTTGAAATCTTATGGAAGTCCAAATTTACAAGGAAAGAGAATATAGAAAATCTTCGGAAGTGCGCAAGATACAATGGTAACGATCATTGGATCTTCCATGTTGAAAGCATAAGGGTATATATGGTATATAGTATCAAGGCAAATTTTGTCTGCGAGAAATGCAATATTGGTTTATATCCCAAGTGTTTCAAAGACTATAACACCTCGTAAACCTTTTACACTATGTATTTATTTATTTTTTCCTTCAACGTTGATTATTTGAAATAATGAAGAACGTAGCTGTAAAGTTATTTCATTTTGTAATTTAGTAAAAGAAAACAGGAGAAACCAACATGAGAATCGCGAGAGAAAATTTATTTTATGACCTAGGAGCTCTGAAGTTAACGGAAGTGAAAATATATGGATGGTCTATGATTAACTTTGCCAAAATGAGAATACTTAATGGTAAATTCCAATAAATAAATTAATTTTCTTGTATTCGATGATCTAATGATATGAAACAGCTTCCTTCGTGGAGACAAGCGTATTTAATTAATAGGAAAAAATATTGGCTTAAATACTCTAAAATAAGGAGAAAAAATGATATTTGATCGCTTAACATCACCCAGAGAGGAGGTGTGGCTTGCAGATATATATCCCTATATAATGCACCCATACTTACCTAAAAAGAGTCGAAGGAGGCTAACAAATCATAAATATGGCTAGGATTAGATAAGTTTCTTATGATTATTTGTAATATTAAAAACAATACTTATGAGGGTAACGAGTAAGACATGTGAGGCTAATTTCGCAAAAATCTTGGACCTTAGAAGTTTTTAAATGAACTAAATTGTTTTATGATGACTAATAAGCTTCTCTAAGAACCTTAACTTTAGCTTTTGAGAAAATTTTACACATTTCCCCTGAAATTAAATTCGGTGCGACATTTTTATTGGTTCAAGGGCGCACATTCAACTCAGAATCACACATTTGTATCAAAGGAATTTCGTAAAACTTGCCTACATAAAAGAACCTTATTTCAGAACAACGCAAGTAAGTACGAGTATATAAGAGAAGGGATCACTGTTTCTAGGCTATGGTAAATCTTTATCACTGTATCCTCATAGTTTAATTCTTTTGACAAAATGAATAGTGAGAAGGATTATTTACTCCGTGTCATAAACATTGTCGTTTCACTCATTTTTATCACTTTTACATTCAATTTAAAACATTTTTTTTCAACTGATTTAAACAATATTTGGAATTGAAGTGAAAAATATTTTTAAAGATTTTAGAATAACCACTAATTCTTTTCCTAAATTGAAGTTAGGCATTTATTTAAATGAGCTCATCTTTGTCTAAAATAAAATTTCTTTTGTTATTTTTACATAATTAATAACCAACAAAGACTAAGATTCGCAAAGGTCTAGTACAAGATATAAAGAAAACGTTGAACTGGGATGAAAGGACAGGAAACAGAAAGAGAGGATGAGGATAAAGTATACAAGCCTCATTTCTATAAATTCATTTTTAAATGTATATTTGTCTATTTACTTAATTTTAAATCTCTCTCGTGGTTAAACGGGTATCCAGCTTAAATATTCTGTCCGAATTTATATTAGTCATCTAGTTGATTATTTTAAAGTCCAATAAGATGGCCCTACTTATAAAATAATCAGTAAAATTAAATTGAGGTGTCTTCATGCGATCTATTTCTAAGTTCAGAAATAAATTTTATCTCTTGACCATAAACTCCTTATAAAAGTGCAATGTCCTTTTGCATTAATCAAAACCCTAATTGTACACCATAATCAAAATGACCTATTACAAGGAAATTAAATGAGGAAAGAATAATATAATACCATTAAAACTAAAAATTTAAACTGTGTTGGTATTATTTTCCACAAGCAAAGAAACTTCCTCAAACTTTCAGCAAACCCGAAAAAAATTTATCTTGACTTGATGTTTTGTGGCTCTTAATTTGTTAGATTACAATTTCAATTTATGATTTGGAAACATTAAGATATTAATAGGTGTTGCTGGTTGATTGTGGTTCTGGATGGTGTTGTTGCTTAAATATAACTTATCATAGTAGTCCTTTGTTCTGTTAACTATTTCTTCTTCATCCTCTTCCTCTTTTATAGAAAATATATAAGCTTTTCTTTAAGAAAACTCTTTATAGGCATTTTATATCCCTTTCCTTCTTCGATTCTATCTTAAAAAATAATCGTATGATACCTTCTTATGTCAGCTCTCAATTTCGTTTTGATAAACTTGTTTGATTCTGATACTCAACTTGTTGGGTATTTTTGGGGGGCTACAAGTTTTTTTTGATTCATCATAAGTTATGTGTTTCTTCTGAGAGTTTGTTCTTCTTCTTATTTTGTGTTTCTTTACATTTGTAAAAAATGTTTCTCATCAAATAATTGATCATCACATGAATATTTCTAGTGTTGCTGAGATCAAGAGGATTTTCATGGTATGATTTATGAAAATGGCGGCGAAAAGTGCCATTAGTGTTTTATGAAACTTAGTGGGATTATTTTCTGATGGAATAGGCATCTTCTCTCTTTCTAAATGATAATTTTTATCCTACATCTAATTAACATTTGGTCATTGATTTTCACTTTATTGATGACTTGCACATTGTTGGTAGCGATATTTTCCCAAACAGGATGCATTCAATGCAATTGTATTTCTCATACTTAGGGCATCTCCAAGACCATCTTTGCCACTGCTTTATTTTGAACATAAAGAGTGTTCGGGCTATATTTGGCTTTCTTTAATGTTTTTTAGAAGCATGTGGAGGTATCAGTGAATAGTCAACGGCATTGGAGAGAAAACAGTGAAGTTTTTAGTTGGGACAAAATTAGCTGACATTGAAGAATGGAGGCCATCTTAATGTTGAAAAGAGTTACCTATATCATGATGATTCGCCATTGGGTATCAAAATGCCGACGTTATGACTGCTATTCAATAAATTGTGAATACACTAAAGGCTGTAAGATATGATATGGGGAGTTGCAACGGAGACAGAGATGCCATGGCCATCAAAAGAGGACACATCAGGTATTTTGATTGCATCCGCACCAGAATATCTTAAGATCTTATTGAATTTGCCCCTTAAATCTCCAGGTTATTCTTACTATTCAAAAGACAACAGAAAAAGCAATATGCAAGAGAAACTGGGATGCATATAAAGAGCATCTCGTGGACTACAACATCAAAACCCTCGATAACAGCCACATAGATGAAATAGATGCCCACCTTAAAAATATCACAAAATATAGGCATAGGCTTCTACAGGCGAAAGAACAACAATAATACAATCCTAGCCCCTACTTGGAACGAGGAAATCATATCTAAAATAGCCAACATACAAAATGCCGTCAGGAAATCCCTCAGCATGGAAACAACGAAAAGGTGCGTATGTCTAAGAAATCCAAAATCACAAATAATCGATCTACTAAGAACAAGAATAAACACTACGTGGAACGAACTCATCGCGAAAATGAACATACATATAAATCGCACGAGGGCCTGGGCAAAATATACGGAACTTATAGGTTCCAAAGCATAGGTAAAAATGGAGTTTAAAGAGAGATAGGCTACGCTACAAAACGACAGAGAGATCAAAGAACGTTTCCGGAGACACTGGACAAAGATCTTTTCCATCACTCTGTAGGAAAACCAACATTTCGATGAGGCTTTCGAAAAAAAATCACATAACATTGATAAGAGAAATAGTTCAATTTCTTAACTTACCCACGGGTAAATGAAAGCCGTGAACAATGAAACGAAGGATGGCCATTCACTACATATACCAGTTTTTATTACATTTCTAAACCCAATCAAACAAAAGAGGTCCAGTAATAAGTGAAATCACCAAGCACCACGCGAAATAAAAAAGTTAGTGATTTCGAAAAAAGATCAAAATGAAGAGGAACAAATTTTAAACATCACACAGACCAGAAAAAATAACATCAAATATCCATATAACACAGAAGGCAAGGCCTTTGCCACAAAATAAAAAAAAAATGGATAGAATGTGCCCAACAATGAGAAGATTACTTAACAAAGGAAAACCCTCTTTTCCCTTAACAGTTTTAGAGGCTTTTCTGAGAGCAAAAAAGGGAACTCTATCTCGCTTTTGTAAGCAAAATCCTAACATAACAAATGATATCATCTATACTTTATCCAAAACTAAAACGCTCGCAATGAAAAGAGTTCCAAATCACGTGATTTGATATATAAAAAGACATCCAGGGGAGAAAAAATGGTAAAGATTCGTTTTAACACATATTTTAAGATTAATTTACGAATGTGTTTTTCTTATGCAGTTTTATGTTTACTTTTCAAGGTCCAAAATAGGAAAAGTAGGTATTTCCAGCTAAAATAAGTTGAGTTTAAGATCTGCAAAGTACACCAAAAACTGCATAAGAAAAATACATTTTCAAAATCATTTAAAAGATCCAGAACCAGATCTAACCTAACCTAATTAAATAAATTTACAAAAAACTTCGAAAAAACTTACCTCACTTGTCTTGAAATTCATGACGATACTTGACGAATGCGGGCATTAGAAAGCCACTAACTGAAAATTTGCATGGGTGATTAGGCCATTTCGAATCTCTTGTAATTTTAACACCTTTTAAATATTATGATCCTGTCTAAATCTATAAACACTGCGGCATGTAGCGCATGTAATATCTTGCGGGATTAGTTGATATTGCAACCTATCACAGCCACCGCAAACCTTTATACCATATGACCAGAAAACACGGACATCGGCTAATCGTCCGAAATATACGAAATTCTCAAAATAAATTGCTATTGATTAATCGCCAAAAGACGCATCCTCAGATCGCCTGCATGTATAACAAAGCCTCTTATTCGCTAACTAGTCAGACCAAAAGTTGAAGCGAATATTGTAAAAGGCGTAGAAACATTAAAATTTTGCAAAGTAAAAATTACTTACAAACGTGAATAACTACGTTATTAAGTTCCGGGAGTTGAAAATGACATCGGTGAGATTCATTTCAAGAATTAAAGATGTTTACATGTCTCTTTATAATTAAAAGAAATCATAATTTTATTAAAACGAATCTTATCCAAAGGAATCTCACCCCGAGAACTTTAGTTAAGATCGAACCTGAAACCGATTAACCAAATCATCGAACAACGCACCCCTAAAATATGGGACAGAATAGAGGAAAAAATCTGAAATAAAGTTTTAAAAAGTGCAAAGCTAACGGAAAAGAAGATAGAACGTTAAACTTGAAAATAATATTAAAAGCAGCAGTAAAAAAATATTTGAAGAAAGTGTGCTAATCTTCAGTAGACTAGGTAAAAAATATAACCAATTAAGGCAATCACTTAAGCACGCAAGTGCAAATAAATAAAGTCAAGAAACATAAGAAAAGAATTGGAAGACTCAGGTATTCACAAGATCAAAGGATCAAAATTCCAAAAACAATATCTCGAATGCTAAAAATAAAATAAATAAAATAAAAATAAATACAAAGTGACAGCATTTGCTAGGCAACCTGGCACAAACCCATCATCATACTCTTCCAGGTCATTTTCATCATCACCCCTAACCTCCCGATTTACAAGTATATCATCAAAACAACTCATTTCTACTTTTTACAATTTTTTTTCTAAATATCCTATCTCTTTCTCAAACATTTTCACCTTTTTGTTCTCCCAGTACCAATCGTTCTCTGTGTATCGCCACAGTGATCACTCCAAAATCTTTTCTATTCTTATTCTTGAATCTGTCAGAAGCCATTCTCGGATTGCGCCTTGAGACGTAATTATCTTTGAGGAAGAGCGTTACATGAGGGCTGAAAGTTTGGAGAAAATCCCCAGCTCAGTTTTTCCCTTTTTTATCTTCAACATGTACATTGAGCTGCAAATTTTCCGCCATATATATATATATATATATATATATATATATATATATATATATATATATATATATATATATATATATATATATGTTGTGTGTGTGTGTGCGTGGGTATGAATAGAATGAGGACTAATGAAAAATAATACTATGATCTATAGTAGAATGGAATAGAATGATGACCAGCATCAGCACATGCAATCTAAAATGATAACTGACACTAACCGTCCAAGGATTTAAGAAAGGAAGGGATGTTGAGGAATTGGTAGTTATTTAGCGGGAGACTTTTTGTCCTTACATTTGTCTTTAGAATTGAGCAAAAAAGCAGTTTGTTTAGAATCGGATAACACTACACCAAATGAGTGGGCGGCGTTAAAGATATTGCCGTTATTATTTATATAGTTCTCTTTAACTCGAAAACAAAATTTATAACCAAATTTTTAAAAGTTATTCAAGTTTTCCTTTGAATTGCCTAGAATTAATCTCACCTCTTCTTTTTTCATGGAAAACGCGCGCTCGAAGAGGAATGTATACAGAGGCGTCAATCTGGCATGCAAAACATGGGTTTCATTCTTTCTTGCATCTTTGCGAAGGCCAGTACCAAGCCCTGCTGAAAAATAAGGGAGGCTGGCTGAGGAATGCAGATACCTCAGCCAAAGAACAAAACATTTGTGTAAGTAATCATTATTGGATGATGCACGTAATTCGGAAAAAATCTTTCTCGTTCACACCTTAGCTACCATCCACTCCAACTAGGAGACTAGCTTGATACCTTCCATTGTGCATGAACTGGGTTCTCACTCAATGCTACACACCTTGTTACAAGAGGAAACAGCATCAAAATGTTCGTGACTCTACACCTGATGTTTTGTAAAGAAGTACTCCTCATCTTAGACACCGCAACGAGGAACTTAATCACCGAATCACTCACCCTTCTTGAGTAAGATTTTTATCTTTCAATCATTCATCTTTTACTCTCCACCTAAATTCCTGAATTGAAGAAGGTAACTAAAGAACATTATAATACTTTTTTCTGGCTATTCACTCTCATACCATGACTGCCTAAACCATCTGCTCCCCACCAAATGCCTTATCTACTTTGTTAGATTATCACATGTGAAATTAAACCACATTTAAAGCCCCTTTTATTCCTGCCAAAATCATAATAATCTACGGCGCCGTTTTTGAGATAGAGGGGGTTGTTTCAGAACCGCCCCCTTGAAACCTGATATCATATAAATGGCTATAGACTTAGTAAAAATTAAGCATTCGGACTCTATACACGAGCATAAGATGCACATATGATTACTTATTATTTGAAATCAGTTTTCTTTAGTGCCATTAAAATTTGTGTTAATGGTGGACTAAAACATATATTTTTCGGACAAGGTCAACTATAAGTTTTGTTCTCAATTGGAAAAGGGGGAGTTAGGTGAACAGAAGTCGTTTTCTGAATGCTCTACAATTTAATTCAATCTATATTTGAATGATGCTAAAAATATAAACCTGTTCTGAGGCGCTGTTTTTTTTTAGCAAATATTTAAGTTCGTATGATATAGTTTTGCGATTTGTTCACAAATCAACTTTAAAAATCTACAGAGAATTTCCACGAAAGTATAAAATTTTGAATTATTATAATTTTCATTATGTGCTAGTCATGTTGCTAAAAAAATAATGATACCATAAAAAAGTGCATAAAATTAACAATAAAATGATATACAAAACCAAAAAATGCGAATTTTGAACGAAAGAATTTGAAAAGTGACTAATGAAAAAATGTGCTCTCCCCTTAACCTTGTTAAATTATTATGTTTATTTGTGATTGCGTAATTGAGGGTACGATAAAAAAACAATTTTTTTTTAATAGCCCAATACAGGGACCTTGTCAGAGGTAGCCCCGGACAAATGGCTGAGTTAGCCCGGTGATGGGAAAATTATAGGCTTTGCTGAAAGGTGTACGCCAAAGACCACTAGGAACATGTAACTGTTTTATTTCATGGTGCACAAAACCACGATACCAACACCATCGATGAGGCCGCAGCACCGGAGAGCGATTTTTGATTCCACGCTAACAAAATAAAGTCCGTTATAATTCACCCCTCGAGAGAAGCCAAACCGTCTTCATCCATCGTCCAATATTATCATATAATCTAAGACACCTTTATTTACACAGAGTAGGGATCAACGAAAGGGGAGGATTCAAAGAGCAGAAAATGGAATAGTGAATAATGCACTCCTCGTTTTCGGAATGAGGAACACATTCCAATAATGATTTCAATTTTCAGTGATTGAGGATAACATACCGAGAAACTGCCACAAAAACAAATTATCTGTTCAGTATAAGGAAATAAAGGACGAAACTCCCAAGAATACACCGAAAAATTCAACTGGTGTATTATGTGCTAGGGGTCCATAAGACAATGGTCGTTAACTGCCCCAAAAGAAGAAAAATAATAGCAAACAAGGTCTGCTGACCAAAAAGTCGCGGGCTCTCACTTATTATGGTTTATGACCTTACAGCCGTCAAAACTTTCAATAATACCTGGACTAAACTTAAGAGGACCTTGTCAAATGTATCATTCGAAAGAGAATGTGAAACATTATAAGGCTTTCAAATTTCATTAGAATCGGATGAATAGTTAAGATGTTATTGCTCCCCCATAAATTTCCTGGCTAACCTTGAGAAGACTTTGGCAGCTATAACATTCAAAATTGAATGCAAAACAACATAAGGGTTTGAACTTTTGTTAGAATGGGCCGAATAGTTATGATGTTGTTGCCAAAAAGAAATAATTCCCGGGCTAACCCTGGGAGGCCCTTGTCAATTATATCATTCGAATGAGAATAGAAAATAACATAAGGGTTTAAAAGTTCGTTAGAATGGGCCTAATAGTATGATGTTATTGCCGAAACAAAATAATTCCCTGGCTAACCTTAGGAGCACATAAGGAATTATATCATTCGAAAAGGAAGGTAAAATATCATGAGGGTTTCAGATATCGTTAGAATCGGACGAATAGTTATGATGTTATTGCCAAAACCAAAGAATTTCCGGGCTAACCATGGGAGGACTATCGCAATCATACCATTCAAAAGAGAATGTAAAACAACATAAAGGTTTTAAATTCCGTCAGAAATGGCCAAGTAGTTATGATGTTATAGCCAAAACAAAATAATTCCCGAGCTAATCTTGAAAGGTTTGGGGGAATTATATCATTTGCAAGAGAATCTAACACTACATAAGTGTTTCAAATTTCGCTAGAATCGGCCAAATAGTTATAATGTTATTACAAAAATAAAGAAAAGCAAAACGGGGACCTACCGACCGACCGACAAAGTATGATATAGAGTCGCCCGTCACTAGACTTGCTCGCAACTAATAAGGAACAAGAGGACAAAAATTATCCCGGAAAAATGCACCTTAAAACAAACTCAAACACAGCAAATGCACCACTTCAAGAAGCAAATAAAACTCTGAGAAACAAAAATAAACATCAGTATCAACGAAGGAACGGATTTGGACATACTGACGTGTATTACGTCCACGCATGTCCACAACATTATCAAAGCAGAAACACAACCTACTTTTAAAGCAAAACAGAGTGAGTAAATGTAGTTAGCGTCTTCTGACCAATCGGTACAGATAGACGGAGTAACGCCAGGAAAAGCGTACAAGTGGTAGTTGCAATGATAGAAAAAAAAGAAACAACAAAGGAACGAGAAATACTTAATAGGACCGTAAATATGAACTAAAACTGAAACAATACATAAAAATAACTTCAGAAACAAGCTCCACATCCGAAACGGTCTCAGAAACAGAAAACGAAAAGAACATTGCTGCCCGCATGAGACCAGGGCCATCAAACTCCCTGTCTTTGTTCACTAGGCCTACCCCTTGCAAAAAGTCCAAGCCAACGAACATAATTAAAGGACTAGATAACAAGTAAAGTAACTAGACCTTGGGGACTGACTATGACCAACTGGTAATAAAAAAGCTACTGGACGAGAACAGAATTGAAATATACTACCCTGCAGTAAAAATACTGAAATATGAAACACTCGAACAATTAAAGAACGTAAAATGCAAAAGCATCATAAAATAAGCAGGGAACAAAACCAACTTAATCTAGCCAAGAAAAACAATAAGAAAATAGAACAACGCAAGAATCAATCTAAAAGTACTGCACCTAAATACAAATGAGAACAAATTTAAAACGATAGCATACGGAAATATAATCAGACAACTACATCCCCATGTAATCACTATCTTGGAACATTGACTAAATAACTAAACTAGTCAAAATATACGATTATAATAGCAAAAACAGTACCAAAGATAGGTACGACGGTGTTATATTCGCAATCAGAAAGGGAATAAAGTATGCGCAGGAGCTAGAGGTGGACGATGTATACAACCGCTGTGGGAATAGAAATGGAATAAACTTCACCCAAGATAGCAGCAGCCTATCAATCATGTCACGAATTGTACATTTCTTTGCACCCAGTGATGGAAATCTTCAACAAGAGAAACACAACCATTAGTCGGGTGATCAAAGTAAATGCCTCACGGAGTGAGGCAGGACAAAATCTGTAGAAGTATAGTTAGATGTTGAGACCCAGACCTTCCTACATACCGCACTAGAAAACAGCTACCAAACCAGACATATGGATAACAAACCACCAAATACTCTACATGTACATGGAGTCAGTCCTTGTGCCATTTAACAACCACAATGGATTAATGGTAAACATTAACCAAAATCCAATAAACATAGCGAATTAACCCAGGAAAAGGTACAGAAAGGCAAACTGGAGAGTATATAAAGCAATATGTAACGATACACTCAACTACCCCTAGACTGAATGCTACAGTGAAATCGTCTGAGCAATAGGACTCACTGATAGAAAACATAAGTGAAGCTGACAAAAATGTGAACAAAAGATCACGTACAAAACACTACCACATCCAAGGTGAACTGACGAAATGAAGAGAAAAATAAAAAGATTCAGTCAAAAAGCTTAGATATAAACGAAAGAGTTAAGAATCAATAAAAATGGAAGAACTAAATAAACTAAAAAGACACATGGCTTCCTTATAGAATAACAACAAGAGGACCAATGGAAGGAAGTAGTAAAGAAGATAGAAAATAATCCAAACCCACGGCAAGCATGGGAAGCCATGAACAGAGTATAAAATAGAACCCACAGAGAACAAATAAAGATCCTAGATGAACAAAGAAAATATCTGAGAATTTACGAGCTAAAGGCAGAAATTGTTAAGAAACATTAGAGAAAATATACACTATAGAAGATCAGTACAACGAAAGATTCGACAGTAAAACAGAAAACTGTACACCCGTGCATACATACAAACAAACAGAGGATTACACCGGAATACAAGAGTGAACAAATCAACAGATTAGAAGGAAGAAATAGGAGCAGTAATAATTCACCAAGAGTTATAAAGTAAGACCAGCTTTTTAAAGCAGAAAATACCGGAGAAGAACAGGGTAACCAAACACATTTCTAAAAAAGCTCCTGGAATATACATAAATCTCTCAGCAACATCTACAACACATATTTGAATATCGGAAGATTGACAAATAAATTTAAAATAGCAGAGATGGTCTTACATATCGAAAAAGGAAAATCACAAAACAAATCTCAAACTAACGGCCAATATCTATGCTCAATATTTTGGGGGAATTCTGCAAAAAATATTAAACAGAAGACTGCAAGAATTCTTAGACGAAAACAGATAATATAACGATATAATGATCAGGGCTTCGAAAGAAAAAACTAGATTCCACACTGTCATTATGTATAATACCGAAAAATATAACTAAAGCCAAGGCGATAACAGTTATCTGAACCTGGTCCTTTGCGATGTCAACAACATCGGATGTATGAATATACAATACTCTAATGATATCAAGTAAATCATTAAGACACCCTTAATAAACCTACATGACAAGCCAAAACAACAACCATGGAAATAATGAATATATACAGCTTTGATACTTGCTGGAAGATTAAAACAAACGGAAATTAAAGATAATAGCAATAAAACGAAATAAAAACGATCCAATAAACTTTAAGAGTAACAACTGCAAATACACGACTAAAGGAAACATGCGCGGGTTACACGATGGAAAAAGAGGTCACTACGCACAAACAAAGGCTAGAACAGCAAAATGAAAACAAGGAGGGCGACTAATCAACCACCTACAAAATTTGAACCGGAAACGGAAGAGAACCATCAGTACTGGTATACCCACCAATTGCAATCTATGTAACATCTAAAACAAACAAAACGAAAGCGATGTACATCATCACGAACACCAAAAGAAGAGAAATAAAAACATTAGTAGAATAGGCGACAGAGTGGGCCAAGACCCAATCAATATTATCTTTGCGAAAAGGAAAATGTTTTGGAAAGAATAGAAGAAAAGCACGCAGAAACAAGGAAAAAAGTAGGAGTACACGATGAGCACTGCAAACATATTAAGCGGAATAATCAATAAAACATAAAATACGATAAAGTAACATAAAAAATATAAGAAAATAAGAAAAATCTCCACCAGAGGCAAGTGAAGAAGAAAAGGCAGGAATGCCAGAAATAACCAGAATAAAATAACAAATCAAAAAATAAAACATATAACAAAAACTAAGAATGAACCAACCTGAAATGGTACAAATGAAAAAAATGTATAACCATTCAAATCTAAACAAAAAAGAAAATCCAAGAAAAAATAAACAAAAAAACAATGAATAAAAAAGAAAGAAGGATACCACAACTAAAGAGATCAGCAAGTATCCTGGCAAAATACACTCTCCGACTATAATATTCT